>OY284413.1:78683745-79979440 GCA_958301585.1 Merodon equestris | reverse complement strand
CAGTAGTATTTTCTCTCCAAACAATTCTTTGGAAATCAGTATACGAATCGTCTACCCATATCTGCCGGAACATCTTGACGACATCCGCACTAAAAACAAATCGATGACACCGGAATCGCAGACAAACTATGATTAAATCACGCTGAATCGGCGGACCAATAAGTAGCTCGTTATTTAATGAATTTCCAAGGGAATCCTTAGCTGATCCATCGAATACGACGAGTAGTTTAGTAGTGGGACTCTCTGATTTAAGTACGGCATGATGCGTCAAATAAAAATGTTTACCCGGAGCAGTAAATAATTCCGATGGGGGAATGGGTGTCATATGACCGAGATCCAGGTACTCCTTCATAAAATTAGAATACATTGCATGTAAGTCAGAGTTGTAGCGAATGCAACGTTCCATGGATTGTAGACGTTTGATTGCTAAAGACAGGGTTTCACCAAAGGTAGGACACACGGATTTGAATGGTAAGGCAGCAACATATTTTCCGTCAGATGCACGACTAAATGTTTCGCGAAAATGTCTTTCAGCTGGATCTATACAATGAGAATTGTCCATCGGAGGACCAACCTGTTCAATTTCCCAAAAGCGTTTTAATAGACCATCGATGTCGAGAGTTGCATGAAGCGAGGGTATTGAAGTGACTACCGAATCTGTTAGGACTTCTCCCGTGACGACCCAACCGAAGATAGTGTTTAAAGCGAAGGGGGAACCTTCCGGACCGCAGATTTGTTTTCCCTTAAAGATACACCATAACTTATCTGCACCCAGGAGTATATCCACTGGTGCTGGAATTGAATGTTGGGTCAGCCAACTGCAGGTTGTTGATAAGTGAGCAACGAGATATATCTACCCTTGGGAAGGGTAGATTAGACGTGAGCTTGTTCAGAATATATGCGTCGATAGACAAGCAAGCGGAACCATCGAGTGAGATAAGCTGAAGAGAGATCTGGCCTTTTGTGTAGCCAGCCTCCAAAGACGAAAGACCGAGAATTGGAATCCGTGCATGAGAACGCGAGAAACCGAGTTTCTGAACTAACGATTCGATAACGAAGGACGATTGTGAGCCTGAGTCTAACAATGCTCGACAGACAACGAAATCTCCCTTGACGTCCTTTACCTTGACCAGTACAGTTGGAAGTATAGTCTGCTTCCGGGTTGTTTTAGTTGACAAATTGGTAAGTAGAGGTGAAGATGATCTATTAAAAGAATCCAGCCCTGGTTGTGTGGATATTGTTGAATATGGCGGCGATTGTTGGGAATCCGCGGGATGTACGAGCGAATGATGCCGCGACTGCAAGTACGGCACCGAAATGTAGAACGACATTTTGGAGAAGTATGTCCACCCCGAAGGCAATTGAAGCAGAGCGAATTTGTCTTTACAAAATCACGACGTGAGTTAACATTTAAAGCGATAAATTGAGGACACTGCTATAGGTGGTGGTAATCTTTGCGTTTTGCACATTTGGGTCTTGTCTCCGCAAGGGTCCGAGTGTGATACGAGCGAACGATGGTATGAGTTTTGCCGCGCGAAGATAGACGTATGGGTTCACATGATTCTATTGCATTACATCTTTCTTGTAGGAATTTAAGAAGTTCATCGATTGTACAATCATCCCGCGCACCGATATGCTCTGCCCAAGATTGGACAGAATCTTGATCTAATTTGTGGACAAGGAGGTATATCAACCACGGATCGCGATTGCATTTGTTTAAAGCGCTTAACCCCCGCACAACTTCATCTGCTCCATCCACTAATTTCCGTAGTGTTTGAAGGTTACTTGAGGAAATGGTAGGAAGCGATAGAAATGACTGTATGAACGAATTAACAATAAATTGTTTTTTGTCATATCGCTCTTCCAAACGGACCCATGCCTCTGCGTAAGTTGCATCTGATATGTGAATATGCTTAATTAAATTGGCCGCTCCGTCGCGCAGAAAAGATTTTAAGTAATGAAATTTCTGTGTTGGAGTAAGATTTGGCTTACTGGATACAGAACCGACGAAAAGATCACGAAACGAAGGCCAATCCTTATAATTTCCGGAAAAGGCGGGAATTATTATTTTTGGGAGGTTTACCGTTGAATTTGAATTGTTCGAAATGCTAAGTCGTTCAAGAAATGTGGATTGTTGTACAGCAAGCTTTTCTAAGATCGAGTCATTAATGTCTTGCGGTAGTTGAGGTAACGGTTGACGATCCGCTATAGCGCGCGATATTGAAGCATGTGCCCCGAAATATTTGCACTCGTATTCCACGAACTCATTTTCTATTTCAGCGGAATTAAAATCACGAATAGATATACCCAGCACAAGATACTCGTCATTTAATGAGCAGAATAAAGTCCACGACTCTTCGAGTTTCACTAGCCGATGTTTTAGCAGTTCGAGCTGGGTGGAAGAGTCAATATTTTGCCCAAAATTAACCGCGCGCGTAATTTGACCTTTTACCGTACTCCGACGAATCTTGATATTGTCCATGATGAGTAATATTAAATGCTCAATAATACTTAAATGAATAAAAGGTTGATATTACCAATTTAAATTGCCACATCCGGCTCGAAGGACCAGTTTTAATGTTGTAGAATTTTCATATTTTTAAATTAAAACAACGCCGCAAATATAATTGCTCTCTTTAACTTTTAACAATAACAATTTAATTTTAATTTATAAATGCGTGTTTACTTCTTGCTGTCCAAAACTAGAATGAATGAGTGTTCACTCAGCAGCAACAATCAGCTTCCGAGTTCTATACAATAACATAACACTCAAAAGGAATACTCTCTCGGCGCGATAGTGTTATACAAAAGATAAGAAGCAGAGCGGAGTGATAATTATACATGAGCTAAGCTGATAGCTGCTGCTGAGTGACACTCGGTACAATCCCTATATATTATTTACAATATTTTTTATTATCTTTTTTCATTTAATCTCAAACAGTCGGCTTGGTTGGATTCGAGGTGCTGGTAAATTACCCATGATCTGCTGTTTTGTACGTTTCTGCTGCATGAAGCATGATTTACATCGGTGAATGACCGAATGATGTTTCTGCTGCCCAAAATCCAGTACTGCTGTCGGACGAAAGCAAAGGTTTCGTATACTCCAGGATGTAAATACTGTTTATGTATATCTTTGATTATGAGGATGGAAATACGATTTGTTTTAGGAAGAATTATAGGATGATTTATATTAAAAGATACTATAACATGCTTTATACGTCCACCGACACGTAATAATCCATCGTTGTCCAGAAATACTGAATACCTTAACAGTTTTGACTTTGAGGGAAGTTGGTTTTTTGCCCGCAGATGTTTGATGTCATCTTCGAAAGAGTTTAGTTGCATACATTTTACAATAGCTATCCTTGCAGCGTTAATTTCCGCATACGTCAACCCTGGGTGCACACGAGCAGAGAGGGGAATTCGACACTCTGAGGATGGCCGTAGGCAATGCGCAACGATTCGAAGCAACTGATACCACGAGGAAGCGTCCTTTATAAAATCCTGAAAAATATGGCCGTCGAACGACGTGACAAAAACATGCCGTATGATTGGTTTTTCTTCCCGTTTCACCAATTCGCTTTCGGAGAGATTTGGCGAAAGTTTAGATCTCAGCCAGTATTCGTGGGATAAGAAAAGCCATGCTGGACCAGTCCACCAAAGGCTGTGAGTGCAAAGATTGGAAGGGAGGACACCGCGCGACGCGCAATCTGCCGGGTTCGATTCCGATGGTACGTAACGCCAAGAGATTCGCGATAATGTTTCTAAAATGGCTGCCGTTCGGTTGGCTCCGAAGGTGTTCCAGCGACGCGGGGGTGAAGAAAGCCAATGTAAAACTATTTCGGAATCGCACCACGCGAAGTTTCTTTCGATATTAGCACTTACCGATTTTTTCAATAAGGACAACAACCGAGTTAGCAATAATGCACCACAGAGCTCGAGACGAGGAATAGAGATAGGTTTAAGTGGGGCTACTTTGATTTTCGCCGCGACGATGATGGTAGAAATGTCACCAGTTGGGGACTTAGTGCGTGCATACACGACTGCACCATAAGCGAGTGACGAAGCGTCCGAAAACCCGTGGAGTTCTATTGTTTCTTCCGATGGAAACTCATTTCGCGGAATTTGGATTCTCTCGAAAAACAAAAGTTCTTTGCATGGGGCAGTGGTACTGGGGTAGGTAAAACTGTTTTGTCGAGTTTAGGTTTATTCTTTCGCGAGGTATCAGTTCCATATGTCCCAGTTCGAGATGTTCCTGCATAAATCATGAATAAAGATTGTCAAAGTTTTTATACGCATTAACAGGGAGAACCTCTTCTATTTCCCTAAACCGTCTACGTCGTGAGAGGAATAATACGACGATAATTCCGGGCTGCTGGGCTCTGGATCCGACAGTTGTCCTGACCAGCCAAATGAAGTGTTAAGTGCTATAGGACTGCCCACCAGTCCATGAATTTGTTCTCCTCGGAGGATATTCCAAACCTTGTTAGCTCCTAGGAGAACATCCATGGAGCTAGAAATGTTGAAGTAAGGATCCGCTAGTTCCAAATTATGAATGACGATGCATCGAAGGATTTTGATGGCAAATTCGATGTCAATTTACCAAGAGCGAAAACGTCAACGGATAAATGAGTAGAATTATGGCGAGAGAAGAGTGAAACCCGCTTCTTTAGATGATAATCCCATTATAGCGATGTGAGAATGCTTTCTTGGAAGACCTAACCTTTGCACAAAAGATTCAGCAATGAATGAAGATTATGATCCCGTATCCAAAAGAACTCGACAGTCGAGAAACTGGCTCCGATTATCTTGTAGTTTCGTGAGAATGGTTGGTAATATGGTTTGTTTTCGAAACTCAAGCGAATGGTTATTAACCGATGGGGAATATGCAGCCGAAGTGAACCGGTTCACCGAAGGATCAGGTTGGTGCGAAGCAGATGATGAGGATGGCAATGCTGAAGATGGTGCAGAGGATGGACTCGAACATCGCGAAGGTAACGAAGAGATATTATTTTTGACTATGTCTCGTTGGACTAGAGAATGGTGACGAGATTTACAAACGCGACAACGAAACGATGACCGACATTTGTTTGGCGAGTGACCTATTCGAAGGCAATTGAAACACAAGGATTTTGTATTAACGAAGTTTCTACGAGTAACAATGTCTGACTCTAAAAACTGACTACACTGGGATAGGAAATGGTTACCCTGGCACATGGAACACTGAACACTGCTATCTGAGGCTTTCGCTACATGCGCTCGAATTTGTACCGATTGTTTTCCGCGAGAGTTGACCGACCGATTAAGAGTTTGACACGATTCGAGTGCATCATATCACAATTCAAGAAACGTTAGAAAATATTCTATCGAACTATCATCACGAGATTCGATTTCTTCCGCCCAAGCCTGCTTTGTGTCGCTATCAAGTTTGGATATTAAAATCAAGATCAACTAGGGATCCTACCTAATGCATGTAGTTCGCGAATAACTTCGTCCGCATCATCTGTTATTTTTCTAAGAGTTTGCACGTTCGACACACTCATTGTAGGAAGTGAAAGAAATGTCTGAACAAACGATTGGATAATTAAATTGATACGGTCGTAGCGTTTTTCTAATCTATCCCATGCTTCGATATAATTTGCATCTGAGATCGAAATATGTTTTATTAGGTTGGCCGCATCGTCACATAAGAAGGACTTTAAATATTGGAATTTCTGCGTTGGAGTAATATTTGGTTTGTTATCGACAGAACCCAAGAACAAATCTTTAAATGATGGCCAATCCTTGTAATTGCCCGAAAATGGCAGTATCACTATAGGAGGCAAATTTACCGACGCACACGTGCTACCCGAAGAATCTAACTTTTTTAAGAACGTTGTCTGAGATTAGATTAGACGTGTTTTAGTGTAGCTCCAACCAGTAACGCTTTGAGGCTCTTGTAATCGTTTCTTAAAGTTTTCTTTCATAAATTTCCATACTCCGGTGCGTGTACATACATTAATTTTTTATATTATATATACTGTTCACCAAAAAGTGTTACTCCTTTAACAAGTATGTCAACGTCATCCAGCATATTGACTCGCAACAAATCACAAAAGGAAACCCTCTCTTCCAATGCGAGCTCTCCCTCATCAACGCCAAAACTCTTAAGTAACGATGCTGCTTGAGGAACAACTGATTAAGCATTCGGCATCATTGCAACGTAGCTTTACTATTGAAATTAATAAGATGCGTGACGAATTTTTCAACAAAATCGAGGAAATCAAGCAAGGCTGGGTTAAACATTTTGAAAACGTTGGCAGCGCGATAACCAGCATAGTCGCTCGCGTCGATAAAATAGAGGAAACCTCCACCGCCACCTCCCAAATGTTTACCGCCGAGATACAAGCTCTTCGTCAACAAATAAATGTCATCGAAAGAAGAGAAGTCGCCTGTAAAGCTGTCCTCTCTAGTGTACCTCTTCTTCCCAACGAAAACCTACAACAACTAGTTCATAAACTATGCGAAACCCTTAACTGCAATCCGCCTCTCTTAGTTCAAGTTTTTCGTACTAAAAGGCATAATGCTAACAACAACAATTCTGTGCTGAACACTCCACCACCAATTGTTATAAACTTTAACTCCGTCTTTGAGAGAAATTCACTTCTCATTGCTGCTGCAAACTACCGCAAAGAACACAAGCAAGTGTTAAAATTGAGCGACTTGGGTGTTGCCTTAAACGGAAACTGCTACTTAAATGAGAGCTTAACTAAGAACTCGCGCTTTCTGTTGCGATCCGCACTACTCTTAAAGAGGAAAAAACAATTGTTCTCTGTTTACACCAAGTCTGGAACTGTTTATGTTAAGAAGACGGCAAATGGAAAGAGTTTTGCTATAGAAAGTTCTGAAGATCTTCGCCCTATTGCTGCTGATGTTCCTGATGCTGATGCTGATGTTGATGCTGCTGTTGCTGTTGCTGGTGCTGTTGGTGCTGCTTTATAAAATCACTGTATTGTATCCTTTTTTTTTTTTTTTTCTTTTTTTTTCACAAATCACATAATCACTTTACTGTATTCCTTAGTTTTATTTAAAAATTATTGTTACTCCTCTTTTCCTTAATTTCTCTTTACTTACCTGTTTTCTCCTCTCTCTCTTTTTCTTTTTATTTTTTCCTCTACTTGTAATATGAATAGAGTTCGTGTTCCTAACAGTGTGGATAAAAAAATAACGCACACCATGATTAATGTTCTTTCAAATTGTCGTGATGGTTTTAGGGTTTGTCATCTAAATGCACGTAGTCTTAACCAACATAAATTAGATTATTTAAAGTATATATTTTCAAATTCTTGCGTCGATGTTATCTGTGTTTGTGAAACTTGGTTCAAAAGTGATATTCCTGATATGCAATTTAATATACCTAACTATAGTATTTGCAGAAATGATAGGGTAACTCTTACAATAGGAGGTGGGGTAGCAATTTATTATAAATCCTGTCTTAAATGCAAAGTCATTTGTAAATCAACTGATTTGGATTCTGAGTTCTTAATTGCTGAACTACATGATGGTTCATCTAAATGTTTAATAGCATGTGCGTATATTCCAGGCCGCAGCTGCTCTCCTCAAGCTTTCTTTGCTACTCTCTCTGAATTCTCTGCTCAGTATGAACATGTTATTGTCTGTGGAGACTTTAATACTGATTTACTTAAAAATGACTATCGTGCCTTTCAATTAAAAGATTTTGCATCTTCTCTAGGACTTCACATATGCAATGGTAACCACCCTACTCGCTTTGCTCCTGATTGCATTCCCAGCCTTCTCGATCTGGCCCTAGTATCAGATCCTTCATCTGTTCTTCTCTTTGACCAACTGTCACTTGATTGTATTTCTGATCATGACCTCATTTTCTGTACTTACAATATTCACTTCAACTACTCAGCTGCCCCTTTGACATTTACTTATAATGATTATAAGTCAATAAATCTTGCTGGCCTTCAATCTGCGGTTTTATCTGCTCCATGGAATAACTGTCATCTTAATATTGATCCTAATGTTAAGCTAAATCAATTTCAAGAGATAATTGCTGGACTATTTCATGAATTTGTACCGACCAAAACAGTTAACATTCAAAATAATCACTGCCCTTGGTTTACAGCTGACGTCATGAATACCATCAAAGGGCGAAATAGACTTTATAGTAAATGGAAACGTAATCCCTCAGATTCTAATTGGCTTGCTTACAAAAAAATGCGTAACCGCTCGATTGTCATTACTCGTAATGCTAAAAGAAACTTCTACGCCTCTAAGCTAGATGCTTCGCTTCCCTCAAAGAAGCTCTGGAATAATCTTCGACATATCGGAATCTCGGGTAATAAAATAAGTTCTAAATGTGAAATTAATCCAGATCTACTAAACAATTTCTTTCTTGATAGTGTTCCTGGGGAAAATAATTTCAATTTTACTGAAGACCCTATTCAATCCATTCCTGGGGAAAATAATTTCAATTTTACTGAAGACCCTATTCAATCCAGTATAAGGAACTTCGAATTAGAAACCGTCAGTGTAATTGAAGTTATAAATTGTATTAGGATTATAAAATCAAACTCTATTGGTGAAGACGGGCTACCCATACGGTTTGTAAAGCTGATCCTGCCTTATATAATATCTCACTTAACCCATATTCTAAACCATTGTATCACTACTTCTACCTTTCCCAATTCCTGGAAAATTGCTCGTGTGGTTCCTGTTGGCAAAACAGCAAATCCAACCACTGCCGCTGATTTCAGACCGATAAGCATCTTACCATGTCTGTCGAAAGTCTTCGAGAAATTAATAGCAAACCAGCTTCAAAAACACCTGTCAATCAATAACCTTCTCTTCGTAGGACAATCTGGTTTTAGAACCCACCACAGTTGTTCCACGGCAATGGTAAACATCTTAGAAGACATTAGACAGGCGTTTGATAGAGGAAACGTAACTCTTCTCTGCCTACTTGATTTCTCTAAGGCTTTTGACAAGGTAAACCACAGAGTCCTTTGCTGGAAGTTGAAACATTTTTTCTCTTTTGGTGAAAGTGCGGTGAGACTTATAAGTAGTTTTTTGTCTGGTAGATTCCAGAGAGTCGTTACTGGCGACTCTTCCTCAGCACTTCTACCTGTTACTCAGGGTATCCCACAAGGTTCAATCTTAGGTCCAATCCTTTTTTGCATGTTTGTTAATGACCTACCGTCTGTCTCTAAATATTCTACTGTTCACCTATATGCCGACGATGTCCAATTGTATTTATCAAAGCCTATGAACGATACAACTGGGCTAGTTAACGAACTAAATCTTGATCTTGCTAATATCTACAATTGGTCTGTAACTAATGGATTGTTCTTGAATCCGAGGAAGTCACAGGTAATTCCAATATCAAATGGAATAATACATTTCAACTCTCTACCTAATGTCTTACTCTCTGCTCACAAACTTGAATTCGTCGAAAATGTAACTAGCCTTGGTTTTGTAATAAATTGTAAACTGTCAGCATACAACCACACAAACTATGTCGTAAGACGTATTTATGGATGTCTTCGCAAGCTCTGGTTAACTAAAAGTTTTACTCCTACTGACACCAGGCGAAATCTTGTTACTGCTTTAATTTTGCCCCTAATTACCTATGCTGAGGTTGTCTACAGTAATCTTGACTCCTTATCTCATCATAAGCTGCAAGTAGCGTTCAACGATGCAATAAGGTATATATATAACTTGCGCAGATATGACCATGTAGCTGAGTTCGCCAAGGGCTTGTTAGGAACCTCTCTCAATCACTTCATTGACGCTAGAAATTGTATTTTTTTACATAATATTATTGTGAATAAAACCCCAGCGTATCTGTATAACAAACTTAACTTTGCTCGTTCACTTAGAACACGCACTCTTATTCCACCACGTCATCGTTATCTTAACTCATCCCGTCTATTCTTCATCCATGCCATCAAATTATGGAACTCTTTACCTATTAATATCAGAGCTATTACTAATACTACGCGCTTTAAATCTGCTGTCCTTCACCATTTCTCTTCTCTCTATTAAATTCTCATTTCCTACATTTAGCTATGTCTGTTTCTGATATCCTGTAATCCTGCTTTCTTTGCTTCCCATTACCTTCTCCTTTCTTCTACTCCTCTTCCCAATTTTTTACTTTTAGCTTTAAGTTCTTTCTTATGGATATTTTAAATATTACCAAATTGTCTTTCCTTGTACTATAAAAGAATTATATCTTAATGTACATTAAATATATGAAATAAATTGAAATTGAATTGAATTGAATTGAATTGATATACTATGTCTTTACGAATGAATACCATGCACAACGAGAAGTTTATCACGATTTCTTTGTTTTTTAATCGAATATCCGGTTGGAAGGACCAGAATGTTTTTGATTTTAAGGGACTGGTTTGAATTAGGCGAACGATTCGCATTTGTACAACAATTTATTACCATATAAATATATATGTATATACATATACAATGTACGAATATAATGTATATAATTGATACTAAGTATTATATCGGTTTCCAAATAAATAGGTCAGGATGCCAAGGATGTGGTGTTTCCAGCGATCAAGATCCAAGTGACCGAGATCGTCACCCAGCAGCTGCCACCAGACCACCCACTCGTGTTCATGAAAAAGCGCATCTCGCTGCAAATGCAGAGCGAGCGAAAAATGAGAGCCCATCAATTGCGAGAGATAACACTCGACGAGAGAAAGAAAAACAAGAAAAACGATAAGTGCGTAGAGTTGTCTAGTGGGAGCTGCTGTGTGCAGAATTATTGGGATTCGCTGCAAAGACATTATTTAATTCTGTATGATGAACAAGAATGCGTGCAAAACATGAATGGCGCTGTCCCAGTGTTGTTTGTATAAATTTTACATTGAATTATGTATAATATTGAAAGAGGTATATGTGCGAATTTATAATTATAATATGTATAATAAACAAAAATTCATTTAATCAATTCGACTCGTTCAGTTCCAAACATGTTATTAATTGACCAACTTCAATTCATTTTTTATTTTTTCTCTAATTTGTAAATATTGCGCAGCAGCAAATTTGTACTAAGAAGATACCTAATTGGCATTTTGAAATTTGGTAATTTATTAAGTCCTTAAACCCAGAATCTTCCACCATAGAGAAGGGTTGCAAATCTTTAATAATCATTTTTAAAATAGGATCAGTAATTAATTTTTTTACGCCCAACATTCAAACGCTTCCAAACATTGAAATATCAGTTTGTTTTTTTACTGTTGGAATTAACGCTAAGAAAGGGACTACAAAATTTCGATCGTCACCTGGAACTTTCTGGATATCCTTCCACGATTGTTGACTTGTCGAAGGCATTGAGAAACAATGCAAAACTGGAACTGACACAGATTTGTTGAATTCATTTAAATATGACGTCCGATGTCTTGTCATTATATGTTTTTTTTTTAAACTTATTACCGAGCTTCCTTTTACGAAATAACACGAAAGGCCCAAGTCACACTTCACTTTTCCCCGATCATCTGGTATAATACAAAAAAAATCCATAATTAACTTTTTTTTCGCTCCATTATGCAAATTTAAAAATAAGTCTTTTTAACACATTTATCCAACGACTGTACTATGGACTCATGCTACAATAAAATGTAACTAAATAGAAAAAAGGATAACAAACCAAAAACAAAAAACTCAAAAAAAATGTACACCTATAAAAACATAACCAAACAACAAATATTTTCTGTTTCGCATCTCGCACCCTTGCACCAAAAAATAAACCAAGCATTCATATATGTATGTCATGCAACAAGCTTATGATCATAAAAAAATTACCAATAATCAACCCCCCCTTGAACTCGAGTTTTAAGATCAAAAATCTTTTCTAGTGCACTACAACGGTTTAAGATTATAACATCATAAAATGTTCATATGTATAAATTTATCTTTTTTTTATAATTCCTTCGAAAGTAGTACTTGCCGATCAGTCGATTTATCATTCGATGATCTCGCGATACAAGTGCCGTAAATACTAGCTCCACTCTCTCAGCATATGTTATTCTAACATTTACTATGGTCTATTCTCGATTCTCGAAAACGTGATATTTATGTAAGCTGTAAAGAACATGCGCCACTCACTTTGGTATTGGACGCTGTAATGAACAAACCTTAACTTGCTTGCTTGTTTTATTTTTAGTATACCTTTTGGGAACGTACAGTTCGCGTGTTCGCAATCAACAACAGTACAAATACATTGCATTATTCTTCGCATTTACATTAGATGCACAAAAAACAGTACAAGACAGGTAGCGATGACGATACTACACACCAAAACACATCGTATTGCTGTCAGTACCCAAAACAGAAACACACATCAAACAGTATAATGCAGAACAAGTCAGGTCAGGCAGTTATAATGATAGGTACCGATTGACGACGATATACTAGATACCATTATGCCCAAAATACATTGTAGGTATACTAACAAGTAACAACAGGACAGACATAAGCCAAAAGTAGGATAAAGAACTAAAAGAAGGCAGGGAATGAATGTCGAATGGTGTGCGTATCGATGATGATACGAGTACTTCGTAACATTATACGCAAATACAGAAGTAACGAAATCGTGCTAGTAACGACATTTATTTGGGTGTAACGTTTCGTTACCTGGTTCAAATTGGAATATCCTTTACTCAGTAACGAATACATACGATTTGCTACAGCATGAGCAATAAGTGTCTTTAAACACATGTGCTTAAGAGAAATCGGCGAAATTCAACCCTATTGTCGTGTGCTCCGACGAGTTCCGAGTACGAACGTGTTTGATTCGTTCGTTTTGACCGAATCACGGAAAAGTATTGTACAACACAACTACAACAAATAAATCAATCACAAAGTCAATACTTTTGTAATGACCGGTTCGGTTGTCCCAGTCATTTAACCGATATGAATGAATGATATGAAACAATATCACACATGGAACGAACGAAAATATAGTGCTGAAGAAAGAGCGAATTGTTAATTCCTTATGCTCTTTCGTATCTTTCGCTATGACTTCGATATTATATATACTTGATTCGATATAGTGTTCTCACTCTATTTGTTCGTTCAATTCCTTGCCGTTTCATTCATTTTCCGATGTGTGGGTTGATTTCATCCCAAGCAAACACATGTATGTCGAAGTGTCACTCATCCTTTTTGAATCAGCTGTCAGTTACAATCATTTAATTTGAATTGGAGTTTGAACATTAAAAGAGTAATTATCATTATATTTTCCCTTTAATATACCACAAATTAATATAAATGTTATTGTAGGAAAGGAAGATTTTATGACAACTACGAACAACAAAGGATAAAATTGGGTTTTCTTTTTCAAAACACATATAATTCAATGGAATACCAAATCAAGAAACTAAATTCAAAACATACATGAAAACAACAAACAACATTCAAAAATTTTACAAAAATAAGAAACAAAACAGAATTCAGTGTAATAAATCTAATAAATTATAATTCAAAACAAGACATTGTGCAGCTTTTTCCGGCTTCAGATTACTGCGTCTGTCCTTTTCTAGCACAGCCCATTCCTTTGGGGATATAATATTTAATACCGGTTTCTCTATTGCTAGCACGGCAAAAACTGCATCTTTCATCATTATCATGCGGGAGAGCATTTCGTAAGTGGAGTTCCACCTTGTTATGCAGTCTTGTTTTAGATTTATTTCTGGAAGATTTAATTACTTTTCCATGCTGGTTAGTTGAAGGGATGCCTTGGCGCTTCTTTTAAAATACGCAACTATATTCTTAACCTTTGCGATATCTTCTTCAATGACCGCTATTTCATCCCCTAAAACAAGATTTAACGAGTGTGCAAAGCAAGGCAGATGTCTCCAATTATTATATCTCACCGCACCAATGATGTCTGATGCATTATCACTCATCACGTATGCAAGTTTTTCCCCTAGACTCAACTTCACCTTTCAATAAAGCCTCTAAATTTGCCGATGTGTGGCTGTTGTTGAAAGGAATGCATCCTAAAAGGCAGGATTGTAAGCTGCTGCCCGAGTTCAAGATTTGGATAAAGCTGAGCTGTTATGCCAATATAACTTTGCTGGGTGTTAGACGTCCATCCATCTGTTGTGAGGCATAGAGCTTCTACCCCGCCATGCATTCTCTGAACTTTTTCCTTTGTCTCATTGTACAGACGTGGAATTAAGGAATGGGATGTGGTCTTTCGTGTAGGCATTGTATAATTTGGACACAGCATTTTCACGAATTATTTCAATTCAACCATTTTAAATGGATAATATTGTTTTACTATTGTTTTTGTGAGTTGTTCGTCTAGTTGTTTGGAAAATAAAAGTGATATTGGTCTTCGTACATAGGAAGAAATTTGAGTTTGTCTTAGAGTGGATGCTAAATGATGTGAAGTTGTGGTTGTCAGGGTATATGTACTGTCAGATGAAATTGTTGGAGCTTCACTATTGGATTCTTGAATTGGGTTGGTTTCTGTAGCTGTGAGTGTTGCATATGGGTGTGCAAGCGTGTATCTGTCTGTTCCTAAAGATATACCTTTATGCTGAGACTTTATATGACTTCCTAAATTTTCAGTTGCTCCCCCAGAAAAACTTATTAACTTTTGGCAATCACAGCATTTTGCCTTGTCACTTGATGCGATAGAAAAATGTTTCCATATCTTGCTTCGTTTGTTTTTCAGTTCAGACATAGGGTACAATTCTATAAAATACAATCTATAACTAAGCTTCCGAATAAGTTATAACTTACTTTTTTGTGATAGGTACTAACAAATAATATTATTTATTAATTAAAAAAACACGATAAAATGGCAAAATAGCTGACTTTATTAAAAGAATGTACACAATTACAAACATCTAAGGGATGAACAGTAACCGTTATTTATTCAATCCAATACAAACATATTTGCATTTTCAGATCGATCGCATTGAACCAATAGAGTGAATTGATTTCTATCTCTATTCAACGATTGATTGATTGTGGTATTAATCAATACATCGATCTCTATATCTCAACGAACGATTGTAATATTGAACCAGTCCAATATATCGAGCTCTATCTTTAAACGAACGATTGATTGATTGATATGAACGAATCATTTTTGAAACCAATACTTGAACGATTCGTTCGTTGAATTTAAATGATTCACCCATGTCTAGTTCCGAGTGCGCTGTCCAGGCAGAGGAGGGAAAAACAGCAGCTTATAGAAGAAGAAGGAGAAAAGAAAAAAAAAGAAAAAGGGAAGAAGAAGAAGAGAAGAAAGAAAATTGTTGCGAGGAACAAAATGAGTGAAAGCAGAAAAGGTGTTGCCGAAGCGGATTGGCGGGAAACAGGCGGGTAGCGGCTTCGCAGTGTTACTGTGTTCCTGTGTGTCAGGTTTTTGTTTTCCTTTTTTTGGAATCAAAAAAGAGTATCTAGTATCTTTAATTTTTTTTTTTATTTCATTATATTTTCTTAATATTTCATAAATTATTCAGTATCATTATTAATTTTAATTATAAATTACATTATTATCGATAACTGAAAAAGAAAAGAGAACTTTGTATAGGGTTTAGCTTTTTTTTCCAAAGAATATTGTAATGGATGCTCCGAAGTTTTGGCATTGATGATGGTGGATCCAAGACATCCTATATATCGTCGTATCAAAATTGGACAACGCCACCCGCAGCAAATGGCAGGAAGAATGCCCAACAGAAGACCTATCATCACTAGCTGGACTGATCCAATTCATCGACAAGCGCTGTCAAGTACTGGAGTGTTATTCAACAAGCAGCAATGTGTGGGCAAGTACAATTCCTCTAAATTCTCGAAGCAAGGCATTAACTATTACCAGACACTCAGAACCAAATAAAAACAAGTGTTTATATTGTAACAATTTAGGTCATATAATTCAGAAATGCTATTCCTTTCTTAATATAACCTTAGCCTCTAAACAGCGATACGTATAGAGCAAAAAAATCTGCCCTTATTGCTTAAAACACGACCACAATGTTAAAGAATGCCGCTCCTCTTTCTGTCGTAAATGCAACAAACCGCATCACACTATTCTTCATCCATTCAGCCCCCCTGCCTCTGGCCATCTCAATGTAGACGCAAGTGAGTTCCATGCGCCAGAAAATTCCATCGGTAATAATGTTCTACACATAGCAAAGCCCAAGGAACACGACACGATGCACTCTTCCAATGACCCATCCATTATTTTGGCTACAGCAATAGTTCACGTAGCAGATAAGCAGAATACACTCATTCCATGTCGTACACTCCTTAATTCGCATCCTTGAAACGCTCCTTTATTTCTCCGATATTTCTGACTGGAAAAAACCATTGAATATTAACCTAGCCGATCCACAGTTTAGTAAACCAGGTCGCATTGACATTTTACTTGGTGCCACTTCTTTTCACTCTTATCTGTCGGTCAAGTTCGAATCAATGAATATTCGCCAGTCCTGCAAAACACAGTCTTAGGATGGATTGTCTCCGGCGCAATCAAGAATAAAATGAATTGTACTAATACCACACTTAGTCATGCATACACACTTTTGACGGAAAACCATGAAGACATCGAAACGATCATGAAGTCTTTCTCGAAAATCGAAAACCTTACGGAGATGACACCATTCACAATTCAAGAACAAGCATGTGAAGATTTGTTTAATAAAAGCCAGGAGCGGCTCGGAAATGGACGTTATAAAGTGCGACTGCCCTTCAAGACTCATTCCCGTGAACTAGGGAAATCACATCACATAGCCATGCGTCGGTTTATCGGTCTGGAGAGAAGATTACGCAGAGATGAGAGTATCGCTGGGGATTACATACAATTTATGCGTTAGTATGAAGCCCTCTCCCACATGAAGCTTGTCGACCAGGTTGAGTACGATCAACCGCATTTCTTCATACCTCACCATTGTGTCTTCAAACCGGGAAGCTCGACAACCAAGTTGCGGGTTGTATTTGATGCGTCCTCCAAGACCGACAGTGGACTTTCGTTAAACGACATCATGCATGTTGGCCCTATATTACAATTGGACTTATTTTCAATTGCACTACGCTTTCGATATCACAAATATGTATTTACTGCGGATATCACTAAAATGTATCGACAAGTAGTCATGCACGAAGAAGATCAAAGATTTCAGTACATTCTTTGGAGGGAATCACCTTCTGAAAAAATTAAAATGTATAAACTATGTACAGTCACTTATGGAACCAGCCCGGCTTTGTTTCTGGCGACCAGAGTACTATATCAACTCGTGGATGATGAGTGCAATAACTTTCCAATTGGAGCAAACGCGTTGAGAAATGATTTCTATGTGGGCGATACTCTCTCGGGTGCTGGCACTCTTAATGGTATTCTAAAAATAAAGTTTGAGTTGCGAGCTATTTTAAATCGAGGTGGATTTGAATCACGTAAATGGTGTGCCAATGCAAATGCTATTATAAATGATATTCCAACGAAGGATCGAGAAGAGTTATTTCATTTAAGACATAACGTAGTTAAAACCCTGGGCTTAATATGGGAGCCACGCAACGACGTCTTTAAAATCAAGGTCAATCTGCAGCGACTAGATAGAGTAACAAAAAGAACAGTATTGTCTGACGTAGGTCGGCTGTATGATCCCTTAGGGTTGATTAATCCTATTATCGTCAAGGCAAAACTCTTTATGCAAGGTTTGTGGCAAAGCAAGCTACACTGGGATGAAGCAGTACCTCAAGATATGTATCAATTCTGGAAAATGTTTAGAGAAGATCTTTTAAATCTCGAAAGAATATCAATTAAGAGGCATGTTATGGAAACTAGTGTACGTGAGTCTGAGTTGCATGCATTCTCAGAGTTCTGAGAAAGCATATGGAGCATGTGTGTACATTAAGTGGTACAAGGAAAAGGATGTGGCGGCAATCAATTTACTCTGTGCTAAATCCAAGGTTGCACCTATTAACAAACATCGCCGGACAATTCCCAGACTAGAGTTGTGTGCCGCTGTGATGATGGTACAACTAGTTGAAAAAATAAAATCCGCCACCAAGCAAGAGTTCAATAAATACTATTATTGGACTGACTCAAGCATTGTACTACATTGGATCTCCGAACAAGTGGACAACATATATAGCTAATCGTGTGGCGGCCATTCAAAAGGTGTCGGAAATTAATCAATGGCGTCATGTGCAGACTAACTCTAATCCCGCTGACGTCTTATCCCGCGGGTGCAGTCCCACTGAATTGTTAGCAAACGACACATGGCTCTCAGGGCCTCCATTTCTATATGGTGATAAGGTAGATCGTTCTCCTCTGAACTTGAAATCCCATTTTTTTATTTTTTTGGAGCGTAAAAAAATTAAAAATGTGCTGTAGTAAATGTACGAGTACGTCGAAGGTATCGGACATATTTGGAAGCATTAAGTAGAGAAACAATTATATCAAGCTGGTCAATACAGTGGCGTTCGTGCTGAGATTTATCAACAATATATGAGCCAAGATAAGAAGGGTGAACTTCGTGAATGGAGTTGTCACTGCATCGGAGCGCCAAACGGCAATCAATGCAATTATAAAAAATCCTCAGAAGCTTCACTATAGTGATGAAATCTCAAGGCTAAAAGGTAGCCAACACCTCCCTTCCAGGTCTCACATATCTTCTTTGAACCCTTTCCTGGGTAACGATGGAATTCTGTGAGTAGGCGGACGATTAGAGCATGCATCATTGCATTATGAATTCAAACATCCCATTCTTTTGCCTAACAACCACCCGTTCGCAATTGCCGTCATGAAGCACACACATGAAAAACATCATCATTTGGGAGCAAAAGGATTGCTAGCCTTGGTGCGCCAACGATACTGGCCGATAAGTGGTAAGGTTTTAGCTAGGCAGATAATACGCCATTGTGTTACGTGTTTCAAGGCTAACCCCAGCGCTATACATCCAATTATGGCCGATCTGCCAGTGCATCGTGTAAATCCTTCGAGACCATTTACAGTCGTTGGAACAGATTTTTGTGGACCCTTTCTAGTGCTCTTCAAGCGAAGGGGAACCTCTCCAGTCAAGGCCTACGTCGCAATATTCATCTGCTTCAGCACTAAAGCAGTGCATTTGGAACTGGTGGGCGAACTTAGTACTGCCAACCTTTTTAGGTGCTTTGCGGAGATTCTTTGGCAGAAGAGGACTAAGCAAGATAATCTATAGCGATAATGCTACCAGTTACATCGGTACACGAAATGAATTACCATAAAACATTTATATTCACAGCTAGCATCTGCAGAATCCCAGAGAGCAATCAGCAATACGTTGGCTCAGGAAGGCACAGAGTGGCGAACGATTCCTCCGAGGTCGCCTCACTTTGGAGGCATATGGGAGGCCGCAGTTAAGTCCGCCAAGAATCACATGAGGCATATTCTGCGTCTGGCCTCCTTAACCTATGAAGAGTTCAATACAGTCGTTGTTCAAATCGAATCAATTCTAAATTCCCGTCCTTTATCCCCCCTATCCGAAGATCCTTCAGATCTCCAACCCTTAACACCTGGGGCATTTCACGTCAAGCGGACAAGGAAAAATGGTGAGGTTCTGAAATTTGTTCATATTAGGTCCAGTTGTACTTCTAGTAGATATGAATACGAACACATAATATTTTTTTTATATGATGTGTATGTATTTGTCAAGTTATGGGCTTCTAAAGAATCGTCTATATCAAAATTCGTATATTTTGGAAGAATTTTTTCGTATTGAAAAAAATTACAATAAATTTTCAAAATACCCGATTTGCATCAAAAGTTTCCTGCTCTTTTTAAAAAAGAAATCAATTTCGATGTTCAAAACCGGAAGTAAACATTTCGAAACAACATTTTGGAAACTTCGACCAATTTTATTTTTATTTTTCTTATTTCAAAATATACAATAGCTTAGAGTGTATATATAATACACCAGAAGTTTTTAGTTAAGGAGGTAGGTAAATTAATGTATGTACATGTAGCAATAAGTATGATGTTAGGCGTTTGTGTATGTCGGCCGGTTGGTGCGAATAGAGTTAGTATTATTGTGGTTTGTATAGTATTTAGTATGTATAATAGTATTAGTAGAATTAGCATATAGTATTAGTACAATTAGTATTTTAGTGTTAATATTATAAAGAAATAATGTTTTTTTGTTAGTTTCTAAGTTAGGGTACCCCTACCCTAACCTATCTCCGGAACTACTAAAAACGACTACTGCTACTACTTAAAACTGCCGTGAAATTAAATGATAATGTAATGAAATAACGTAATAATAAATTCAGAACGATTTTACTTTATAATTTTTACAATTATACCTTGAGCATCTACGCAACTGGTTCTTTTTACAAGAATACCTTCCGTTGTCGGAATGAAGGCATGCAATTTTTTAGTTCCTGAAATGGTTATTGCAGAATCAAATCGGGGTTGTAAAAAAATTCTTTCAAGATTAATATCATCTTTGGAGCAGTAATAAATCGCTGTTTGTTTTTCCGTGCAGGGACGGGTTAAGAATATCCCTGCAGCGATACCTCTCGCTTGTCGTAAAAGGCGACTAAAACAAAGGTAAACAAAAATCACATCTAGGCAATTTAGAAAACATCAAAGTGAGCCTAGGGACACATATACCACCATTAAACTGCCCCACAAGTGTACATGCAAATCAGTGGGTTGACACGACTGGAGATCACCGGTGTTGTAAAAAAATCTGGAGCACGCCCGTGTCACAAAAAAAAAAAAAAAAAAAAAAAAAGGCAGGCCGAAAAACAATTGGTGCAAACAAATGCAAAAACACCAGCATTTGATTGGCCTTAGCGATGAAGTAATCCCAAACCGGGAAGCCTGCCGCTATTTTCTGAGGTCAAACCGGCGGACTCCACAAGCGGACCAGTAGGAATGCAGTTAAGTGGGAAGGTTATGGTCCTACACTTCTGACCATAACAACGCCGGAAAAAGGAAAAGAAGAAGAAGAAGATATAAATGCATTGGTGAAACGATTGATTTACTTGCAGGTAATTGTAGACTTGCACGCGTCGCTAAACGTTTGAGGTTTCCCCCAAGACCATTCCCCCTTTCCATGAGACGTTGCGTGAAAATGTAACTCTGCATTCGTATTAAAATCATGTTTATAATAAAATAAATTCACAAAATTGAATCTATTTTTAAAATGTTGAGAGGTACCATCGGTTAATTTTAGACACAACTATTGCTTTTTCAAAAAGGTGTTTGTGTAGTATTTTTTGGTAAGCGTAAAAAGTGGCTGTATCATGTTTTAAGTCATCTGAAATTATAACAATGCTGCCAAGTTTTATTTCAATTCCGTCTCTATAATAAAACACCGAAATCAGAACTGTTGCTTGGTCGTTATTCCAATGAAAAGATTGGGCAGCATTTTGGACAACGAAACTATAATTTTCTGCAAAATCACATTGTACGAGTATTTCTCCTTCATTGATAGTCTCCTTAAGATTTTTAAAATAAAGCGCCTGTGTCTCTGCAATATAAGCATGAGGTTTCAGAGTATCCAAGGCATCACACAAGCTATCTACAAAATCATCAGAAGATAGTGCTAGAGTAGATAATGTGAATCGGTCCGTGCCAAGCCACTTTCTAAACTGCACTTCTGTCACTTGATTGTTATCGAATATGATTTTCAAATTATCACGAATTGCACTTAAGCCAGGACAAGACTTACAACATTCAATTGGCGGTGTTTTTGCAGTCATTAAATGACACCTCTCTGTTGGATTGGGACACATCACCTTGCGAAGGCAATCCTTATAAGATGAAAGTTCCATAGCATTTCCAGCTGTAAGATTAGCTATGTCTCCACTATTCAACATTAGCTTTACATTTTGGTGGTAAGTACAAACACATTCAGGTTCGCCAGCGAGGATACATTGTTTGGGTCTTAGAGTAAAAAACTTTGTTAAACCTACTTGTACGTCTGGATATTCTTCCTTGAACTTCTGAAGAAGTTCATCAATATTGCACATCAGAAGTTGTTTTTGTATGTGAGTTCTTTTTCCGTCATCCTGTTTAACAGATATAAAATCTTTTTTACCGGGCATTATTCGGCTAATGTCTTCTCAGAGATAACATTTTTTAACCAAGTTTTCGGTCTCGGGTAGTAGTTTACGACCACCACGTGGGTTCGGAGATGACAAAATACCAAACTGATCTACAAGCTGCTTTGCTTTTTTCGCTTGTCGCCTGGATGTTTCAAACTCTTCTGCAAGTCTATTTTCACTCCAGGACTTAGATGCTATGGTCAGGATCATAGTTTTCATAGAAGCAGAAGTAGATGGATCATTAAATTTCTCCTTTAGCTGCTTCAAAATGTCTTGGTTATCTATTACTCTGTCAGTTTGAGTTGAATTATTTTCGAATTTGTCTTCGGGAATGAATGGTTCGTCTTGGATGTTTTGTGAAAGTTCACTCGATTTTGGACTGCAGGGCACTTCTTTATTTTCGTAAGCTACTGGCGGTCTTTCGTTAAAAAGGCGTTTCCTGCAAGATGCACACACGTAAACGTTTGCTGGAAATCCCCACTTTTGCACTAAACATGTAGAAATTATTCTTATACTTTTAAACTTTCGATGATTCACCAAACGAAATGGATTAAAACATCGATCACCATACGGAGCCATTATAAATTGTCTCTGTCAAGCACCAGTCACTAAGAGGTCAGAGCAACAATTAAATAATAACGGAAATTCAAAATGATACATAAGTAATCATTTCTAAAATATTGGGCAGATAAGAGAGGGGAAATCGGACTACAATATAATGATAATTATGAAGATAATGAACTTGTAATTAAGTTAAAATAATTAAACATTTAGTAACTAAATAATTAATCCTTTATTAATTGAAGAAGTGAACTTTTTGACAAACTACAGGTAAAATAATTTTTTATTTCTTCGTACTAATATTTCTACAATATTTAAATGAATTTTGTCAATGTATTATTTTTTTTTATTTAAAAGTAACTACCCCCAATTATTGTTAGAGCTTCAACACAAATGAACAGGATGATAAATGTTAATACTGTCGTATTTTAATTTCATAATTCGCATATTAACCGACATAAACAAACGCCTAACATTACACTTACTGCTACATGTACATACATTAATTTACCTACTTCCTTAACTAATGCAGATCCCATTTCAAAACTTCTGGTGTATTATATATGTACTCTAAGCTATATTTTGAAATAAGAAAAAAAAAAAAAATTGGTCGAAGTTTCCAAAATGTTGTTTCGAAATGTTTACTTCCGGTTTTGAACATTAATTTTTTTTTTTCGAAATTGATTTCTTTTTTTAAGAAGAGCAGGAAACTTTTGATGTAAATCGGGTAATTTGAAAATTTATTGTAATTTTTTTCAATACGAAAAAATTCTTCCAAAATATGCGAATTTTGATATAGACGATTCTTTAGAAGCCCATAACTTGACAAATACACATCATATAAAAAAAATATTATGTGTTCGTATTCATATCTACTAGAAGTACAACTGGACCTAATATGAACAAATTTCAGAACCTCACCATTTTTCCTTGTCCGCTTGACGTGAAATGCCCCACCTGGTCATTTTTTGATAGGAGATCACTTACAGGCAATAACTGATCTTGATTATACGGAAAGGAGTTTGACATATCTTAACCTCTGGCAAAGGGTACAGTGGCTAATACAACAATTCTGGCGATGATGCAAGTTGATGACATCGTAATGCTGATGGACGAGAATCTTCCTCCACTCAAATGGAACATGGGTCGAGTCATTAAGTTACACCACGGCAAGGATGGAGTAGCACGAGTTGCGACCTTGAAAACAGCAAAGAGGATCACAACGCGAGCTATAGCAAAGCTTTGCCTCCTACCGAAATTTGAAGACCCTGCAGTCCTTCAACCCGGGGAGGATGTCGAAGAAAGGCGTTGAATGCACAAGCAACGTTGTTCGTCCTGTCGTTAAGTTCCTCTAGACACAAATAAATAAACAGAAAAAAGGCAAAAACGCTTGCCTTTTAATTAAAGAGTTTTTCCACATTCTCTGAATTCAGTACTCCAAAAAGTTTTTTCGCAAGTTGGCCTCTTTTCCCTCGTTTGCTTTTCATAATTTTCTCTTTCAAATAGTGAGAAACAAATAACGTGCAGAACATTGACTCTCATTGAATTGTCTTTGCCATTAGTTAGAGATTTTCCTTTCTTAGTTTGTTTAATAAATCATTGGTTGATGTCGTTCTCTTTGGGTGGTATGTCTTTGTTTTTTGGAACATTATACACTTCTGTGCTGTTTGAATAAAGTTGTTGTTCTAGGTTATTTACCTTTTGTTTCATTATGAGAGTTTTCCTTTCATTTTCATTGTGTTTTACAGCCATTTGATCAATTTGAATTTTCTGGTAGTTGGATGATTTCGGCGTAAACCATTTCCAAGGTGACAGCTGTAAGTAATTCTTCAACAAGTGGAGTGTAGTAACTGGCAGTAGAGGAGGCGAATAATGCAGTTGCTGTGGCGGAGATGGCATTTGCAGTAGAAACAACAACGTTGGATGGCTTGGTGAAGACGGCGGAGGCAAAAGCGGTAAAGTTATCGGAGAGGCTTCGTCATGAAACAATAGGTTGTGTTGGAGGTAGAAGCAGTGTTGATTTTGATGATATTGGTGTTGTTGAAGAGAATTTAATTAGAGTGAAACCAGACACCCTTGTTATTTCAAAGCTTAAAACTAGCAAAACCACTGACTAGGACGTTCTGACTGCTGAGCTATTTAAAGCAGCTGGTATGGTCCATGCACCAGTTCATTTGTAAAATATGGTCGGAGGAAAGCATGCCCGACCAATGGAATCTCAACATCGTTTGCATAGTCCATAAGAAAGAAGACCCTTATAACTTCGCCGACTAAAAGGAAAAAGTCTACTTGACATCGCGTACAATGTTCTCCGCCGTACTGTGTGAACGCCTGAAGACCTTTGTGGTCAATTTGATGTGGTCAGTTCGGTTTCAGGCCAGGTAAATCCACAATAGACCAAATTTTCACACTGCGGCAGATCTTGGAAAAAGCCCAAGAATTCCAAATCGAGACACACCATCTTTTTGTCGATTTTAAAGCCACATATGACAACATGCATAGGGATGAGCTATAACGAGCCATGTCTAGTTTCAACATCCCTGTCAAACTCGTCCGATCCATTAAGGTCGGTAGTGAATTAACCGAGACCGAGGTGACAGTCACTCACTGGCCAACACAAGAGGCACAGCGAGACGTCAATGAAGTCTTGAAAAGCATTGAAGCAGAAGCGGCTAAAATGGGTCTTTCGGTGAACGAGGATAAAACCAAATATATGCTGCCATCAAAAAAAGACGCACAACACCGGCGTCTTGATCAGAACGTCACAACTGACGCCTACAAATTTGAAGTGGTCAAGGACTTCGTCTACCTCGGCTCTCTAGTGACCAGCAACAACAACACCAGCGCTGAGATCAAACTTACTCTTGCCAACCGCTGCGTCTTTTAACATCTCAAGAGGCAATTGAGAAGTAGTGCCCTCTCCAAAAAAACTAAGATTACACTATATAAATCACTTCTCATCCCGATCCTCCTTTATGGCGCAGAGGTGGACCTTAACGAAGACGGATAAGGATGCCTTGGTCAAAAGAAAAATTCTGCGTTCAATCTGTGCTCTCGTTTATATAAACGGAGAGTGGGGGAGAAGATACAACGACGAACTGTACGGGTTGTACAGCGATATCGGCCTAGTACGACGTCTCCGGATCCAGCGTCTATGATGGCTAGGCCATCAGAGCGAATGGACGACCCAGATCTGGCCCGAAAAGTCTTCGAATCCAACCCTGAGGGACGACGCAGCAGAGGACGATCGAACCTAAGGTGGTGCACACAGGTGGAAGGGGATCTAACCAGCTGGAGACGCTTGTTGGTTGAGGCCCAGATTCACACCGGACTGTTGCGCCATCTAAGAAGAAGGAGACATTAGAGATAGATCCTCTTCTCTCATATGCACAACTAGGGTATCTTCAAACTGTTTTTGAAGTTTTCATATACTCAATTTCATTGGCAGTAATTTTCGCACATTTTCCGTGAAAACTTTTATTACAATCAAGGCACTTGATCTTAAGATCAGTTCTTTCGATGCTTTTTCAACAAATTCCGCGCGACATTTGAAGTATAAAATATTTAAATAAGTCTTTTATAAAGAAAAAAAAGCTTATTATTAAAAAAAACGCTTCCGGTATGAGTGTACCCCACAACGTCAAAAGACAGGCTTAAGACTCAGACAAAAAGTAACCCCCGACAAAATTCAAACTCTTGTACAGTCGGTTTATTGACAGTCACTGATTAAAAATCTCCAACTGTTGATCAAAGAAAATTACGCAATATTTGTAATATTTCGGAGAAACAATCAGAGTGAAATTCAGGATCTGAAGCTTCCAAAACCGTCAGATAATGAACGCCTTTTACGAACAGTCAGCACTGATCCCGAGAGCGCTATTTTGGCGACAGTGTAAGCTGTCTTTCAGGAAGTGTGCAAGGTCACACCCGCCCAAAATAATGACCGGTAAGCCAGAGTCCTACTTCATTATGTCTACCTTCGAAATGATATCGATCAGTGGCGATCAGAGAACCTTGATTTACCAGGTTGGATGACGATTTAATGGCAAACAATGACGCACTCCCACGACGAATCAGGTAGATTCAGTTATCAGTAGGCTTAGAATACAATTTTCACAATTGCCCAATAACGCGTTGGTGTTGTGTTGATGGGGCCACACGTACACTTAATGCCTCCGATTTTAATTTTCATTTTCTACCAAAGTTAAAGTCATTAATTTGTCTTTGAATGAATTTTTAATAAACTATTGACTCTGTAAACATTTAGTCTTAAAATGAAGTGTATTCTTTGTGATTCAAAAGTCGATAAACATGAATTTCAAATACAGTGCTCCAATTGCAAAAATTACGTTCACGCAAAGTGCACGAAAATTTTAAAAAGGGACATTGAAACTCGCGAACGTAGTGGTTACAAATGCGGTATTTGTACCTCTCAGAGAAGAAAATCATCTCTGATTGACACTTCAATTAATTTGCCAAAAGTAAGAAGTCGAGCTGCTCCTAACTCTTCCCCAACTACCCATGACGTCAATAATTCGGGTGCAGAAGCAGTTACCTTTTAAATGTTATATACAAAAATGCAAAAAAATTACGGCGGAAGTCATCGACTTAAAAAATGTTGTCACACAGGCGATGTCTAAAATAAAATCTCTAAGACATTAATGAATCTCTTAACAAGAAGGTTGACCTCTTGGAGTCAAACCTGCATTCGTTGAAGCAAAGGGATAAACGATGCTCTGTTGACATCATTGGTTTACCGAATGTAAACAAAGAAAATGTCGAAGATAGAGTAGCATCTCTTATAAGTCATATTGAATGCGAGGAATTAAATGCAAATGAAATGGAGTCTTGCTTCGTTAAGAGTGTGAGAGTGAACAAAAACACAAAAAAAAACATTTATTATTATTATTTATTATTATTATTATTATTTATTATTATTATTATTTTGTTTAATTTATTTACTTTTTTAAGAAATGCAAATACAAAAAATAAATTATTACAATTAAAAATACACAATATAATAATATACAAATTTGTTAAAAAAGTATCTGCAATCTGTAGTACTTAAGGAACTAGAATCGAAAGCAGTTTAATAGACACTATATGTTAACAACCAATATACAAGATGAATGGATGAAGGGTGTCATTACAATATGAAACAAAATTGGAAATATATAACGAAATACTTGCAGTTAGATCAATACAGAAAGCAAATTGAGAATATCAACATAATTACAATTTAAAAGCCACGATTTCACTTTTTTTTGAAAACATACACCCCTATCACGAGTGTCAAAAAGAAAAACGATAAACGAAATTTATCAAAAAAATTGATAATCGGTATTATGAACGTCAATCGTCAGTTTACGATTGATACATTTTGACTAGCTACAAATTTCCATTGTGAATTAAGAAAAACCGTATTATGAGTGTCAATTCAAATCGTTTTTATTGATAAATGTCACATTTTTTTTCAACTGTGTTTTTGTTTGCGAAAGAAATTGATAAGCTCAAGATGTTAGTATATGTATCGTATTTCGAGCAATAAAATAATAATTTTACTTGTTTTCAGGTCTAAAGTAGTAAGTAACAAAAGGCAGTTGGGAAGGCTCGTGGAATTAATGCAGGAAAACGAGGACATAGCTAAGGGAATATGCTCAAAGACAGAAACACAGAGGAAATGGGAAGAATTTTCGAGGGAATTGAATAGTTTGGGTCCGCCAGCACGAGAGTGGCAAAAATGGCAAAGGGTTTGTGAAATGGAGAAGAGTTTACAGTAAGCAATTATTTTTTCTACTAAGGTGTGGGCTGACTTAAAGTGTAAAACAAAAAAAAAGAAGACCGAAAATAAGATGGGAATGTCTGCAACTGGAGGTGGCCCCAACTGTCTACACCATTTCAATGACACAGAGGAAGCAGTCATTCAAATGCTTAATATGAGTGCAGGTGCTGATCCACCTGGCGAAGAACTCGGGTTTCAAGAAAACTTAAAAGAATCTGAAGAAGATAAAAGTCGGCTTGTCGCGCCCCCGACTCAAAAACATCCACTTAAATCGACTCGAAATTCTTTACTGGAGGAGAGAAAACATCTCCTTGAAGAACAAACCTCTGCACAGAAGCAGTTCTACAGTAAGATGTTAGATGTTATGGGTGATATAAAAAGAAGCATGAGGAATGTAGAGCACTATATTAAGAGAAGCGTGCAACAAAAATATGATATAATTAGTTTAAAAAAAGAAAAATTAAAAGCTTACAAGGAAAGCAAGGAAAACCAAGGTATGGACAGAAGAGCAAAATTGCAGTTAAAAATTGAATTACTAGAGATAAAAAAACAAAAACAAAATATGATGGATACCTAACTATTTCGATTAAATTTCTTTAATATACAATATGTATGTACATATTATAAGTTACTTTAGTTGTAAATGAATTAAATGAAATTGTTTTACTTTTATATTAAACGTGTTTATTAAGAATAGTGGACTCTAATGATCAAAGAATATGATTTCTTAAATTGATTGCTTCATTGCTATCAGAAAATTGAATGTCCCCAGTTTCAGATGCGTCTTCAGCATCAACTCCTTGATCTTCATCGAAGAATTCTGAATCAGGGACATTAAAATGTATGCAAATATTATGCAATGCTGCACATATATTTGCAATTTTTGTGGCTTTTTCTGGAGTATAATGCAGTTCACGTGTTCTAAATATGCACCTAAATCTATTTTTTAGAACGCCAATTGTACGTTCCACAATGTTTCTTGCTTTAGCGTGTTTTTTATTAAACACACTTTCCAAAGAACCATATTCTGGGTTTCGAAAAGGCGTCATTAAATAAGGCTTGAGTGCATATCCACCATCACCTAAGAACACAAAAAATGAATTCCTAAATCTTTAACATATTAAATATACCTAGTAGCCAAGTATTCCTTTGTCCCCTCCTGTATTCCTCTTCTAATTTTGATCTTAATTTTGACATATTAAAAACATTTGCATCATGTGTTGATCCCGGATATTTTGCGTTAAAATATCTAATAACCATTTTGTGGTCACAAACCTAAGAATGAAACGATTGAAAATTTAGATAATAGCCGTACAAAATATACTAACAATTAAGGCATTTAAACTATAAAACCCCTTTCTATTGTAGTATAAATGCTGTAGATCTTTTTTCGGTGACGCTATTTTTATGTGCGTTCCATCCACACATCCAATTACATTCGGGATTCCACTTCGTTCGAAGAAGTACATCTTTGCTCGCCTTTTGCATTCATTGGAGTACTCATACTTTACCCACATGGGGCAAATATGGTTTCCAAGGACATTTAACATTTCCTTAAGAACCACGGATACGGTGGACTGAGCAAGCCCAATGTTAAATTCGTTTGCCACACAAATTTGGTATGAACCATGTGCACAAAATCGCAAAGCTGTAGCAAGTTTTATAATACTCGGAATTGATGTATTTCGAACCGAAGGTTTCATTTTAGTTTCAATTTCACATAAAATGTATGAAAACGCCTGTTTATTTAGTCGAAAGTTTTTTGAAAATCTAAAAACGAAGAATGTTATCAAATGAATGGAAATAATTACATATTTTACATGTTATCCTCCAATTCAAGTGGGTTGGAAACATCTCTTAAATATCGTCTTCGTCGCATGACGTGTAAAATTTCGTCACGTTCATTTTCCTCTTCGTCTTCAAACCACAATTCCACAGAAGTCATTTTTAAAAAATTTAAATTTGATTCTTTACTTGATAGCGAAAAAAGAAAATAGCATTGACAGCAGCCTATCAAAAAATTGACTGTAGTCAATTTATTCACAATAGGTTTACATTTATCAATTGAGTTACATGATACCGAAAATCAAATGAATTGATAAATTTATCAAATATCGTTTCATTGACAATTGACACTCGTGATAGGGGTGATAGTTTATTTTGAATACACCTTATGTTATAAGGTAATCTATTAAATAGTTTTGGTGCAGCAACAGAAATAAAATATAAGAATATTTGCAAATTGTGGTGAGTTACTTGGACAAGATTTTGGACATTGATGCGTAACTGATAACTGGAAGAGCTTCTATTTAATGAATAGCCAGATCTTTCAAAAAATATTTTTAAGACTTTATAACAATATAAACATTTTAAAGGGAGAATATTTAGGGTTCTAAAAAGTGGTAAGCTGTCAGACTGTCGGTTTTTATTACAGATAATGCGAATAAAGTGCTTCTGGGACACAAGTAGGGGATATAATTTGTTGTAGTGAGTGGAAACCCAGACAACTAAGCCATACTCAAGCTTTGAATGTACTAGATCGTAATAAATACATTTAAGAAGCTCCCGTGAGCAGTAAGATTTCAAGAAGTTAATTTGCCTAGTAGCTGCCATGAGATACTTTTTAAGAGCATTTGTATGATCAGTCCAGTTCATCTTCCAGTCGAGCAGGACCCCGAGATACTTAAAGTTTTTAGCGTTCTCAATATAAAAGCATTTGTCAGAACATTTGCGTTGCTTAAAGTAAGTTTGTGAACTAGATTCTAAATTACAAGTAACCCTGCTATGTTTGAATCTTTTACATTTAGCACAATGAAAGAGGAACGGTTCACAGTCTATTATCCTACCACTAGGACTAAAACGCATGATTTTAGTTTTGTCACTAATAACTAGTTTGTGTGTTTTAAACCAGTGGCTCAAAACTTCAAGGTCATGATTGATGCTAATGGAAAGATTTAAGACAGGATTAGCAGTAAAGGCACACGCTAAATCGTCCGCAAACGCTGTAATTTTGCTTTCATAATTTTGTTGGAAGAGTGAGTTGATGAATATTAGAAAAAGTAAGGGGCCTAGTACTGAACCCTGAGGAACACCTATAGATAGAATACTCATTGAACTGAACTCACCATATATTTGCACTCTCTGAACTCTCTCTGACAAATATGATCTTAGCCAATTGTGAACCGTATCTCTAAAGCCACACTTATATAGTTTGTGAACAATATTTTGTGATCGACTGTGTCGAATGCCTTAGTTATATCGACAAAGAGCCCTGCTGTGAGGTCCTTATTATCGAAACCTTTGTAAACATATGAACAGAAATTAAGGAGGGCACTCTCAATAGAACGACCTGAACGGAAACCAAATTGACATTCACTGAAAAAATTATTTTTTCTCTAAAAACTGGTCCATTCTTACCTTTAATGCTTTTTCAAAATTTTTCGAGAATACAGACAGTAAAGAAATAGTCCTATAATTATTTATTAAAGTTTTATCTCCCTTTTTGTATAGAGGTATTACTTCAGCCTGTTTTAGATACTGGGGAAAAATACCACAGTTAACGCTTCTATTATAAATAACACATAAAATATCACAGATATTTAAAGCTATTTTCTTAACAAAATTATTTGAAAATCCGTCTGATGTAGAATTGGAGTTTTTGAGCGACATAATAATTTTAAACAATTCATGGGACGTTATGGGATCATAGAAGAAACTATGGGCACACGAGACTTCATTAGCTAGACATACATATACAATCACAGTAAGAGTCACAAGTATCGGAGACTGTTTTAGTACCTATAGTTGTAAAGAAAGGTTAGGTATTTGGACTTTCTTAGTTGATTTATTGAGTAACGCTCTAACTAGATCCCATTCTTTTTTAGGGTCACCTCTGACCTCGTTGAACTTGTTAATATGTATAATAATTATTTTTGCAAAACGAAACTTCTTTCGAAACCTCTTTGCATATTTTTTTGTAGGCAATAGAAATATTATTGTTGTTGGGATTTTTTGTTTTCTTTTTTTAACAGTTTATTTTTGATGCTAATTGTCTTTAATAAAACAAGAGATATCCAAGGCTTAAGCTTTTTTAGTTTATTCTTCCTCTTTATGACTTCTTTTGAACTCTCAATATTGTGTGCGTTAAATTTTCATCTCTCTTGCGTAAAAGAGTATGCCCACATGATCCGATCTGGATCATGGGACAAAATAAAACAGTACAGATCTAGACATTTCGTCTTGTTCAGTCCTGTCAAAGATCTGACATTTAAAAAAAAAATGTAATTGTGGAATTGCCATATCAAGGAATTTTTTTCTTTTCATACAAATTTGATACGATTGATTACAATGTTGATGATAATATTTTTTATCGATATACATTAATTGGGGATAATATTTTCCCAATTCACTCAAGAGTTTTAGAAATTTAAATTAATACGCACGTTTTATAGTATAATTAGTACAATTAATTTATACGGAAGGTAAAACTGTTTAACTAAATCCGGGTCACAATTTTATTTTGTTCATCAGGCCATGATGTTCGTAATTTGAATGCAAAACCAGTGGGGAACAGTGTAAAATAACTTCCGAATCATGAAAATTGATCCTGTTCAAGAGATAGGTCACGTGTTGTTATTGTAAAGCATGTAAATCATGATCAGATACAGGGCATAATAAAAAACACCTATTATTGTAAAGTTCGTAACACTTATTTAAATAAAATATATACAATTTCATTTATTCAAATAACACACATTTATTTACTCCCATATTCTACGGTGACTACAGCTCACAACTGCCACGTACATTTGACATTTTCCAACATTTTCCACATTTTCCAACTTAGCACATTATTATACGCGTTTTTTTTTTAATGAGCATTTATTATTAACAACTATTAACGAATGATGGACAAGACAACCCCTAACGACTGTTACAATTTTATAAGTAAGAACCATGCTCGCAGTCTACGTTGTGTTATACTCCGGAATTCGCTATTGATACTGATCTACTTCATTTGCATCATAACATCGCTTGAGAATGTTTTTGGCAATTGCCACGCCCCTTTCCGATAACCGATTGCTTTGTGGATACCGTGATCTTGAATATATAAAACGAATGTTAACATTCCTGGCGAATTTTCCAAACTCAACTGAATTGAATGGGACATTATCACATTTTATTATCGAACTAAAGCCGATTTTTTTCAAAATCCTGCTAATAACATCAATGATGTTTTTAGAAGTTTTGCAAATATTTAGTTTGAATATGTGTCAAAAATTGCAATATAGTCATAGCCGAAATATTTGAATATAGTCTATTAGGCCAATGGTTCTTTTTAATTGTTCCGTTTGAATTTTTCACAAATGATACAAGATGCGAAAATTTATTTTATTAGACTATTCATGGCAGGCCAATAACACAACATTCTTGCTCGTGCAGGCGTTTTCTCTATTCCCAGGTGCGGTACATGAAGCCACGTGGCAATTTTGTACTGTAAGTTCGTTGGAATAATCAATCTGTGATTAACAAACAAAAATCCATCTTCAAAATATAATTCGGATTTAAATTTATGGAATTTCCGACTTACATCATTTAAATGATGATTTCAACATATTCACAGATGCGTTTATTGTTCTCATCTGACTCAAGCACCTTCCGGTAAAGGTTATTATTTTCCTCTGAAAGACATGCAGATTTTGTGACTGCATGAATGGTAATTCGGAAACCTGTACCAACTGCGCACGAGAAACATATTACTAACATGCTACCAACATATTTTTACCGCTCTTGTAAATGATTTCCATTTTTCACAATGAATTCATGGCCGTAAACATAATAATGAAAACGTTGGCACGCAAAAATAATGGCCAATAATTCCTTTTCAATTTGTGCCCATTTCTGTTCTGTTTTACTGAGAGCTCTTGATGCAAAGACAATTGGATGACCATTTTGAATCAGAACTGATCCGCCCTTTGATGTATCAGATTGAATAGTTACCGGTTTATTTAAGTCATATGCCACTAATATTCGCTCTGATGTAATAATTTTCTCTAAGTTATTAAATTCCGAATCATGTTCTTCATTCCATTCAAATTGGACCTCTTTGCCCGTAAATTCAGCCGTTAATTTTGATAAATTGTGGCTAAATACTTAAATAATCCCAGTAAACGCATAACACCATGCTTATAATTTAGTTTTTCCATTTCTAAAATGGCATTTTTGTGTTTATCTTCCGGTTTTATTGTGTCTTCAGAAAGTAGCACGTACAAACGTGCCCGGTCAAGCACAGTAGTCAAGATTGTGTCCTGTTTTTTTTTTTTTTTTTTTTGTAATTCATTTTTATTTATACAATAGTTTCTTAGATCTATCTTATCCTAGACAAAAATGTTTAAAACTAGCTTAACTATCCTTACAAATTTAGGAATCTTACTGGCCCTAGGCGGACACTCTAAAACAAACTGAATAATTTTAACATATGCCTTTCGGCTACTAAATAAATAACTTACAATTAACATTATTATAATTAATTAACTTAAGCTAAGAAAAATTTTTCTTTTTTAAAAAAAACTTAGCATATGATCATTCTTTTATATAATCCTTAAACCTACCTAAACCTAACTAAACATATCTTATTCTAACTTAACTAATATATATATATATATAAATATATATTTTATATATATTATATATATATATATCTTTTTTTTTTTTTTTGGTTTTTAATATTATTTTTTTTGTTCTATTCTACCTTAACCTACTCTACCCTACCCTACCCTATGTAAGCCTGCCATTGGTGTTAGGCAAGCCCTGCCTTGAAGAGGCTGAAGCCATTGAAATGTCCACCGACGCAGCTCCCTCCAGCCACCAAAAGCGTTGATGCTGGCGGACTACGTCTCCTCGATCCCGGCGTGAGACCGATCTACAGAACCTGAGGCGCTCGGGCTCACTGAGCGCGACATCGGGTCCGTAGAGGAATCGCCGTTCCACGGAATTGCGACCCACATGGAAGATTAGCGGCACCGCCAATCTATCCTGGATCAGCCCACATCTATCTAAATAGAGGAATGCTTCTGGCGGGACAAAGCCGTTAAGGCGCACTCTCTCGTGATATAAATCATTGGGGTAGTAAGCCCCGGAGATTAGGCTATTGACCGAAGACATTGCTCTTGCAACGTGGTTTCGAATCAGTTTGATCAGGAAGTTATCCACCCGTACAATCCTGGCCCTATTGTATAGGACCTCGTTCGGGTAAAATTTCGTGTACTGAGATTCGGGTGTCCTATGTAACCCGAGACAAGTCCTGAGACATTGTCTCTCAAACATCCGAATCCTTTCCATTAAGCTGGCTCTCACATTGAACCAGACGGGGCATCCATAGGCAATCATGGGCCTGATTAAGGCCATGTAGCAGATTACCTTCACCCTGGGATCAAGTTGGCTGCAATGAAACAGCCAGCTTGTCAGAGCAAAAGCGCCTCGGGCCCTTGCCAGAGCAGCATCTACATGTTTGTCAAAATATAGATACTGGTCTAGCCAGATCCCAAGGTATCTGACTACACTTTGTTTCGTCAGTGGGCGCCCGTCCTGTCCAAGAATTGAGAACCCGCGCCAATTTTTTCTAGTGTCCCGAGAGGCTCTAGACAAAGGCGTTCTGAACAAAATAGTTTCTGATTTCTGGCAGTTGATCTTCAACTTCCAGTCATCACAATACTGCTGAATTTTTTCAAAGTCACGCTGCAAGAGAGTGACAATGACGTCGATCGTTGGACCTGATCTGTACGCGATTATATCGTCCGCATACGCTATTGAATGGTGAAGAGAAGCTATCAAATCACTGAAGTAAATGCTGAAAAGGATCGGCGAGTTCACCGTACCCTGTTGCAGTCCGTTGTTAATATCAAATGTTTGGGTAGAAGTCACGTTGGCAATTTTCACTACGAACTTTCTACCTGTTAACATGTCAAAAATCATATATAGCAGTGGTTTACTTATGCTCAGCCGATTGAGCTTGTAATAAAGACCTTCTAGCCATACGGTGTCGAAGGCTTTTTCCAAGTCGATCAGACAGGCACCCGTGCATTGGTTCTTGCATTTATTCCATTGGATATCCGACACGAGTTTCGAAGCAGCATGAATTGTGTCATGCCCCGCTCTGAAACCGAATTGGTTATCCGGAATGATTTTATTGTCCTCAGCCCATTTAGACAGGGCTCTATGGACCACCTTCTCGAAGACCTTGCTGACACTCGGAAGGAGACTTATCGACCGGAGATTTGCCGGGTTAGAGGTGTCCTTACCCCTCTTGGGGATTGGTTGCACCACCGCTGTCTTCCAGTGCACTGGATAATATGCATTATTCAGTGCATTGTTGAACAGGATGGTGTACCTCTCTATAGCCACTGGTGGAAGGTGCCTAAGCAAAACATTGGATATACCGTCGATACCCGCGGATTTTTTCCCTTTCAATGACCGAAAGATCATCTGGAGATCTTCCGTCGAAATGAACAGGGTATTAGCCCCTTCATTGGTGACGGCATTATTTGCCATGAAATCGTCATCGAACCTGGTAAAACCAAGATTCTCGGATCGCCAATGATCGATATCATTTCTAAGGTAGGAGTGATGAAGTAGAACTCTGTTTTCCAATTCGTGGTTTGGGCGAATGCTATCATTCACCTTATACACTTCCTGGAAAACAGCTCCCACTGTCGCCACCTTCTCCTGAAGATCCTCGATCACGAAGAAGTCGTCATCCAGGATGGCGCTCTCCGGATCGATGCTAACTGTTCGTAGCAAGCGTTCATTGTCTGACGTTCTCGGAAGCTTTAGATCCTGAATGTCATTCTGATTGTTTCTCCGAAATATTTTATTTATTTGCGGGAACATACTCGCGCTGTTGGATTTTACAGCACGAATTCTGTTGTTCCAATGCAAACTTACAGATATTCTGTAATTTTCCTTGATTAACTGTTGGATATTTTTAATCAGTGACTTCAGTGTCCTGATCTCCGAGTTTTGTCTGTCGGTAAACCGCCTGTACAAGAGTTTGAGTCTTGTCAGGAGTCTACTTTTTTGTCTGTGCAGTACGTCGATTGTCGCGTTTCGGTACACGTTTGTAGTATCGTTATGTCGTTGACGTGGAATTGTACTGTCCATCGTCTGCTTAATTATATCGTCCATTTGTTTGAGGTACCTGTCAATCTCGTAGTTTGACAGGTTCCTATTAGACGGTGAGAAGGAGGCGCTCGAAGTGAGCGCTCTCGTCAGGGAATTGGCGAAGCGTGGCCAACGCGCTCTACTGTAATCGTAGGGGTGCGTGTGGACATACTCTGCCATTTCCGCGAACTCGTCAGGTACTGTGATCACGGCACATAGTCCGCAATGGTCACTGTCGTATACAATGGTCCGTAGACAGTTAATAGACCATTCGTTCGTGTCTGTCAGTCTCAGTCGAGAGTCTATCAGCATTAGATCCAGATAGGAGCCGCTCCTAGGATACGACGGACTATCCGTTGCGAGCAACTTGACTCTATATTCAATGTTGGGAAGAACCCACCAATGGCTTAGTAGGCTCCCCCTAGTGTTGTGAATGTTATTTCCCCAATCACTATGTTTGGCATTTAAATCGCCGGCCAGAATGTAAAAGTTTTCTACCGAGTTCAAGCGCAGAGATCGAAAGAGTGTCTCGAGCTCTGCGATAAAAATATTGGGTTGAGGTGCTTCAGGTGCATAGGCTGATACAATGTACATTCGCTTTCCATTTCGGAGAGGAATGCACACAATACAGGCCTCTAGCACCTGGAACCTCCGCACTTCACCGCTATATATGACCTTATGTTTAAAATTATTTTTAATAAAGATCGCAACTCCCCCGCCTTGAGTAGCGTTGGGTCGGTCCCTTCTAATTATTCTATAAGAACTGTGCCGGATTTTGTGCTTCTGGTTTAGCTTTGTTTCGCTAACCAAGAGTACGTCGGGGCTTTCGTGTTGCAACAGGTTAAAAAGTACGGCTCGTCGCTCAATCCTTATCAGTGAATTCACATTCACCGACAGGATCTTCAAGGGGCTCTCTACCAGCGTACCCATCACGATCTTAGGTGCGTTAGGCCCGGCAGAAGCGAGTAGATACTATCTACTCGGGTCGCCGTCTCATGGATCTGTTTTTGGAGCTGCCCAATCTGCCCTTGAATTGCGAGCAAGATCGAACAGATATCCACCTCCGCCTCCGGTGCCTTGGAGACAGGCACTGGGGCTTTAGGAACAGCCATGGGCTTTTGTACCGTCTTTCCCGAGCCTGCCGCCATTTGGGCGTAGGTCAACTGGGATGTGACGGCTGGTGTTTGGAAGCGACCCGAGGGACGCTTCTCCTCGACCTTCTGCTTACGGGCCAGGTTTTCTTTCTTGATGTCCTGGAACTTAGGACATCCCCGATAGTTTGCAGGGTGTCCTCGGTTCCGACACAAGACACACACGAGCTGCTCTCTGTCCGCCACCTTGTCTTTCCCAAGGTCGCATTCCTCGTTCTTGTGATTCTTTGCACACTTAACGCATCGAGGCTGCATTTCGCAGTTCGACGCGGCGTGCCCGAACCTTTGGCAGCGGATACATTGTAAAATGTTTCCGCTCCTCTTTAATTTTTCCCATTTGACAGTCTGGGATGCTATGGAAGTGATAGTCCTTAGCCTCTCCAGCTTGCTGTTGGGTGTGAGCTGCACCAAGAAGAAGGGTATCACTCGCTTCTCCCTTCGGGAGCCCACCGTGGAGAATGGCTTAACCCCCACGAATTTGAGGTCGTCACTCTCGAACTCTTTGAGCTCTGAGAGCATTTCCTCGGGGTCTGCAATCGACTCCACGCCTTTGAGGAGCATCGTCTGCAACCTCTCGGCCTTTGGTGTAAAGGAGAAAAACTCCGTCGTAGACTCTTTCAATAGGCTCTTAATCCGCTTATGCTGTTCCAGTGTCTTGCACTGAACAGCATAGCGTTTCTGACCTAAACATTTAAAATGAAAATTACTTACACCAATAGCATACTTACAGAGATCGATGGTCTCACGTAGGGCCATGGTATAAGTAAAGATGGGTGGCACCTTCTCCTTTTTAGGGCGTTGTTGTTGTTGCTGCTTCTGCTGCTGCGGCTGTTGTTGTTGCTGCTGCTTCTGCTGCCTCGGCTGTTGTTGTTGCTGCTGCTTCTGCTGCTGCGTTTGTTGTCGTTGCTGCTGCTGCGACTGCTGTTGTTGCTGCTGCTTCTGCTGCGGCTGTTGTTGTTGCTGCTGCTTTTTCTGCGGCTGCTGTTTCTGCTGCTGTGGCTGTTGTTGTTGCTGCTGCTTCTCCTGCGGCTGCTGTTGTTGCTGCTTTTGATGTGTGGCGGCTGTTGCCTGCTCTCTCCCCATCTGCTGCATCTCCTTAAGCCTATAGACTACGGCTTGCAGCTTGGCGCATAGGATGCGTTTTTCCTCCTCAAGTTCGCTACGCTCTTCCTCCATAGCCGAACTAAAAAGGGGGGCGAAGGGGTTGTTGCGGCCCGTGTAGGGGCCTTCCCTACCATTTGAGAGGCAGCCAATATCCGCTTCCACGGGGATCACTGCTTTTTGTTGTTGTTGATGTTGTCCAGCTGCCTTGGACGTCGATGGCGATGGAGATGGCGCCCCTTCTCTCGCATCGACCTGCAGCTTTTCGGTCGAAGTAGTGAGGCAGGGGCGCTTAATTACATCGGTCCTCGGGTTGACCCTTCTGCGCTTTTTCATGACGGCGGCCGGAGTTGCGAAATCAAATGATAAATCATCCGATTCCGACTCCGTGTGACGAACGGGTCTTCGCCCGCCGTCTCGCGACATCTTTTCGCGTAACTGCTGCTACCACTGCACTGGTACTGCACTGCACTGGACACTTTTATTATTTTCGAATTACGGTGAAATGTGTATTTGAAAAATTTATTTTATTTAAAATTTTTGGTTTCGATTTGATTTTTAATTTTTTACTATTTTTTTATTTTTTGCACTTGCTCGCACGGCCTACTGAGCGAGAATTATTGTGTCCTGTTCCTTGACGTCAGATGCGACGATAACAATATCATCAAAGTAAACCTACACACCTGGTATATCACCAAAGATTAGTACCATTGTTCTTTGAAAAATGTCCGGTGCAATATTTTGGGCCGAATGCAAGAGGATTGAATTCTACCAAAAGATGCCACAAATGTTGTCAATCTTGAGCTTTTGTCATCTAATTCTAATTGCCAAAATCCATTAGAACGGTCCAAAACTGTTACTTAATTCCGATGTAAAATTGTCAATTGTTGGAATAAGAAAATATTCCCTTTTAATGCAAGCATTGAGTGGTTTTGGATCCAAGCAAAGGCTCACAATCTGACTTTTCTACTACTTGAATATTATTTACCCAGTCAGTTGAGTGAAACACAGGCGAAATAATGTTCTTTTCCACCATTTCATACAATTTGGGTTTTAATTTTTTAATAATTGTGGCCGGAAAACGCTTTTTGTATTGCACAACCGGTTTGGCATCCTCTTTCAAATAAATTGTTACTTTTTCCGGGAATTTTCCGATGCCATTAAAGATATCACTGTTAATACTCACAAATTCCTTTTCATTTCCATTAACTTCTATTGAGTCAATATCCAATCTTCTTATAATACCAAATTACGTGCAAGTTTCATGTCCAAATATCGGTCCAAAAGCATCATCAACTACAACAAAATAAGCAAATTTGTTCGTTTTATTCTTACGATCATAAAGTTTTTATTTGACTATACCAAAATTCTTAATTTTATTATTACTATAATCAAACATAGGAAGGTCATTGATTGTTTCTTCTTCTACTTGGTATATCTTAGTTTATCGCTCACTTTTATTTTCAAATGAATTTATTCTATAAATGCGATTATTGCTAAGTGTGCATTTCAACTTATAACTCTATCTTAATACTAATTTACCTGTTACGTCATCCCAGGTAATACCGCAAACATGCGATTTTCCGTGTGAAATAAATTCCGGTTTATTGTTTTTTTTCTTTCGATACAATCGAAGAAAATGAGCATTTTTTCCATAACAATGACATGTAAATTCCCTAGCTGGACATTTGATTTCCGATTCCGATTTCCAATCACCTCCGCAGTTAAAACAAAAACGTCGATTAATTGTGTTGATGGAATTCGATTCTTTGTCGTCCAATGAAGATACGACAGTAGCTGTTTTTTTTTTACTGTTTCAAATGTTTTACACAATTCCTTAAGACGATTCAACTTTTCATTACGACCATCCAATAATTTGATTATCGTCACGCAACATTCTGTTTTGGTATGACGCACCACATCTGCACTTGAAATCACAATGTTCGATTTGCATGTGCAATTCCTTAAGAAAATCATTGAATGTTTGATGTTCTTTTTGAATCAAATTGTTAAAATTGTATGATTCCATTGTGACATTCTTTTTAGGTAAACAATGTGCGTCAAATACCGCCAATACTTCATCCAATGTGCGTTGTTTTGCTTCGTTTACCGTATGTTCTGCTACTTGACCCCCTGCTGGTACAGTTCGTTGTGTATTAACAGTACCAAGCAAGGCGTCTTGCGGTTCGTGTTTTGGAAACAACGTGTTATATATATTTGCTCCTTTCGTTCCGATTAACCAGAGAAAAATCGGTTCCTGTTAACCATTCTTATTATTGGCAATCACATATGTACTCGTAAACAAAAAATCGCGTTTTAATTTTTTCAATCACTTGACAGATTTGTACAATCCAATTCTCTTAATTCTTTTGAGTTTTCATTTTTGCTTAATGGAAAGGACTCAGGTGCTTGAGAGACAATGTCTCAGGGCTTGTCTCGGGTTATATCCAAATCTGAGTACACGAAATTTTATCCGAACGAGGTCCTATACAATATGGCCAGAATTGTACGGTTGGATAACTTTCTAATAAAACTGATTAGAAGTCACGTTGCAGGAGCAATGACTTCGGTTAATAAAGATCTCCGAGGCTTACTATCCTAACTACTTGTACCACCAGAAGGTGCGCCTATGATAATATGATATTATTTTTTTCTTATTTGTTTTGCTGTGGTGAGCTATCAAAGTATTTAGTTATTATCTGTTTCGCAAAGCTAAATTTTGTATAAAGATTTTGTAATGTTTTGCAAAACGTATTTTCATTAGTTAATAATACAAAGTTCCTTGTTTAACTGAAAAAAAGGTCAACCCAACAGGTTATATCACCTTTTTACATTTACGAGATTATCAAACCGGTGGATATAAACATTAATTATTTCCCTTAAATATGTGTTTGTATTTACTTTTGTGAGTCTACCGAACAAGGCTTTCGGTTATATAAATAAAGTATGGGGGCAAAAATTAGCTGGATATCTACGAGTAGTTGGGCATTCAATTACACGCCTGCACTCTACTATCGACTACGGTCAGGAATGAGGTTTGGATCGATTCAAGCCGGCCAGTAACCACATATTTAGTTTAAAATACTTATTAAACTAATTTCTCCATTTAATTTATATCTACTATAAGTAAACTTTTGGGGAGTAATTTCGATGACCTGCTTTTTGGTTACCACTGGGTGTCGGTAACCAGCTTTGAAGCAGCGTGAATAACATCGTGCCTCGCCTTAAAACCAAACTAGTTTACCGGTATCATTTTCTTGATCAGAGCTCTGCTTACTATGTTTCCGAAAACCTTGCTAACATTCGAAACCAAACTACAGTAGAACCTCTATTATCCGTCAGGCACCGGACCGGCAGCCTGACGGATATTCAAAAAGACGGATAATCGAAATCTTATAAATTTTCAATTTTTACTCCATTAAAGTAAATTTAGACATGATTTTTTATTCAGAAAGAACATTTTTTATTCTCAATACATGTACATACATTAATAAAAAATAAAAAAAAATTATGTTTATACATGTTTTGATTGTTTAAAAAAAATCAGTTATTTTGGATTGTTTCACAGTCGTCTCGGATTTATTTTGTGCGAAACTACGGAGTCGTCGTAAAAGCATTGCATCAGTTTTGTTACCATCTTCTTGATATACGTACCATTCAATAAATTTTTCGAGGTTTTTAGCTGCATCTTTAGCCTCTTTACGTAAATCTTTTTCTGACACATTATCAATAACTTCACTTTCATCGTATTCCTCACTTTCTGAATCGATGGTTTCTTCTTCTTTTGAAAATTTGATGATTTCGTCATCTGTTAACAGCTGATATCCCATTTCATTTTGATCAATATTCAACCATTCCAAAATTTCATTGGTTTCAATCGATAAAGCAGAGCTTGTATGTGATAAAAAGTGATCATCAATTACAGGTTGTACGTCAACAGCTGAACATTCAACTATCTCGCTGCTTGGTGGCCACAATTTGTTCCACGATCGTTTCAAAGTTTCATTGGAAACGTCGTTCCATGCATCACTTACGTTTTCTACAACTTGTTTTAAGTTGTATTCTTTCCAAAACTGAATCAATGTTTTTTCACCATATTCATCGTTCAAAAGTTGACGCAAGAATCGTTTTCTATAATAGCGTTTCATGGTTTCAATCACAGATTGATCCATTGGCTGAATAAGCGCTGTAGCATTTGGTGGTAAAAAAAAAAAAAAATGTTTCCATCGTCACTAATCAAATCATCTTTAGGATGGCTTGGTGCGTTGTCGAGAATCAAAACTGCTTTTGGTGGTAATTTCTTTGACTTTAGGTTTTCGCTAACATGTGGAACAAATACATTTTTGAACCAATCGGTGAAAATTGCTTGTGACATCCATGCACTTTTCTGCGCGTAATAATCAACCGGCAATGTAGTCATGTTAATCCCTTTAAAACAACGCGGTTTTCTTGCGTTTGCATTTTGAAACCGGGTGCGTACTTTTCGCAGCATGAAGCGAGTATTTTTGTTGGCAATGCTTTGTAAATAAGCCCAGTTTCATCAGCATTGTACACTTGTTCTCGTGTGAAACTATTATCAGCAATAATTTTTTGAAATTTTATATCTTTAAATTCACATATTATTTCAACACTTGCGGAAGACATTTTTTCACCTTCGATATTCAGTTGTCTTATTCCATGACGACGTTTAAAATTATCAAGCCAGCCACTGCTGGCTTTAAAACTTGCTCCACCATTAAGTTTTGCATTGAATTCCAAAGCTTTTTCAGCCACAATAGGACCTGACAATGAACCACAGATATAGAGCACAATCCAATGCCTCGTTATTGGCTTTTCTCATTGTTTTTATTTTTTTTTTAAATATCCAATCGTTCCATTTGGGATGTGTACTTTTCTATTTCGTCCATATTTTTTTTTATATCACTGATGGTTGTTCTAGGAACGTCGTATCGAACACTTAAAAAAACAGTACTCATTCCCATTTTCAAATTTTTAATTATTTCTAATTTTTGTTTAATGTCAACACATTTCTTTTACGTTTTGTCACAGTTGTATTTGATGTTGACGGTTCCATGATGAGAAATAAAAAATCACAAACGCTTGGCACGAGGAACAAAATCGGAATGATTTCAATCAAATGAAATGGGAAACTTTTGCTACCATAATAGACAGGAGCAAGTAGAAGCTTATGTCAGAACCGAAAGAAATTCTCCCCTCTGTTTCAACGAACCGTCACGATACCCATAATAGACAGGAGCAAGCAGAAGGAAAGGAACTGTCAAATTGTTTTCCCACAACTTGGCTTTTTCCTTTTTGTTGAAATAAAAGCCATCTGCTTTATCATAGAGGCACTTATTTTCCTGCACAAGTGAAATTAACTTGTTAATAAACTCGTATCCCATATTTACTTTTATCTTTTTACTCTTTCCCAACCTCAATGTCACTTTCACGAAATTCCATAGAGGCAGTAAGAAAAAATAATCACCGCTCAGACTGCGACGTATAATTGAGATGACGGTTTAACGAGAGACGGATAATCGAGGTTCCACTGTAATTGATCGAAGATCAGCAAGGTTCGAACACCGCCATTTTGCTTCTCGGCGTTATGATTTCGAGCTTATTGATGCTGGAATGTTCTAGAGCGAAATATACAAAATTAATTAATTAAATTCACTGTTTACCGTAAAATGTCTAGTGATTATATTTTTGCAACGGCACTAGGTAGACATATCATAATATCATATAACAGGGATACAAATAGGAATCGGCAGTTTTTCCATCAAAATTTGAAACTTTATTTCGGAAAAATGGTTACATATTTACCGAATATGAATTACATGTTAGAAAGTTTTTCAAACAATCCACAGCTTGGCCCAATCTTAGCTTCTTCGAAAAATTTGAAGTGCTGTCCAGCTGGTAAGATGGTAGTCATAATAGGCAGGTGGGATAGAACGCCAAATTTGAATGTTTTCAGATAGGTTTCAACTACCTGGACAACATTTGGCCGAACGTTGTACTGCTGCAAAATTGTTTTCCTTTAATGTTCAAGTCAAATGCATTACTTGTGTTTGGTAGCAGGTTGCTTTAATGGTTCCACCCGTTTGCAACAACTCGTAATATACCATGCTGAGTGGTGCTAGCGAATGATGATAAACCGAATGAGCTTCGATCCAGAGATGTCTTGTCTGGCAGTCAATGTTGATCTTTGGCCGAGGCGCTCTAAAAAAGTCTTTCGCTTTTGGTTATCTTAATGGATCTACTTTACATCGCCAGTCACACTACGATTCCAAAAACCCTTTCTTTCCTGCCACTGGGGCAACAGTTCATTCGTAACAAAATGCCATTTGCCACCTCTCAGCTTAAGCTCGTTTCTGTATTCCTTTTTTTAAGACCATTTTCAAAGCTTTAAGAAGATATTAAATGGCTTGTTGACTTACGACCAATAAATTCGCAAGATCTTGTTACGTTGAACTTGGGTCTTGATACCGTAATGCCTTCTATTCTCTGGCTTCAATCTTTTACATAACAAACATTTCTTTTCTTCCTCGTCGTTGTCATAAGTTTTATGGCGTTATTTGATGCAGCTCAGGGCAATTTATTTTCGAATTAACTAATTCTACTAAAAATTTCCCTAAGAAAATAACGATGGGTTTTTAGCAGATCCCCAAGCTTATCGTTTGACGTTTCTAATCTGACATTTCTAACCACAAGATACCGCTGGAGCCATCTAGTTGAAAAATGGGAGATTCCTGATTGTAGGAAAAATATTCAAATTATTTGGGGTGTTCTTTATCTTCCTTTTGTATTTATTACCCACAATTGTAGTAAGTTCAAGATTTTTTCAGAGATCAAATACTCAGACCACGCCACCAATATGGGGCAGAAATTCGCCGAAAAGCTGGGACCAACTTTGAACAGTCTTAATCAGCTCTGAGGACCTGTGGGCGACAATACTCTTTCGAAAAAATCAAAAAAATTCTGGCAACACTATTTTATTTTTCATGCTGCCTTTTGTAATTCTTTTTCTGTATTCTTCTGACATTGATTCTCTCTAAAAAGTAAAGATTAGATTGAATAAAACATATATACTGATAAAGTTAAATCTTATAAAATCTTTTCAATCAATTGCTGAAATAACGATTTTCTGTAATTAAAACATATAAATTAAATCAATGTCTCATTATTTGCACAGTAAAATAACTACAATTATAAGAAAATGTCGACCACTAACATTCTACTTTATTCCTTTATTTTACTTTGAATAAAAAATAAATAAAATGAAGAACCTATTAGACGCAACAAAATCTAATTAAAATAAAATCAACAAATTTTTCATTAATACCTACAAAATTAAACGAGAAAATTTTAACGTATTCTACTTCGAAACCAGACTTAATCTACTCAATAATTATTGGCTAAGCTGCTCAAGTACTGCGCAACATAAATATTTCGAAAACTACACCAGTGCTTAGAAAATCATTTGTGATCGCTCTCAGAATCCACGTATTTTCACTTCTTATCTGCAAATGCTCACTTCGATACCGGCAATGAAAGCTGAATCTGCAGATAGATTGCAACGACACAAGGAAAGATTGGGAACATTTTCTAACGTCGACTGTGGCACTTTCCAGGAACAACGACTTAACTAACTTCCTGCAAAATCGCATCCACACTTTGGAAACAATTTCGCGTCGACCACAAAATCCTCTGTCGCCAAGGTTCATCATATTGTTTCATCAAGTTTGTGCCCCTATGCTTCAGAAAACACCACTGTTCTATTGCTCTTCGTTTCGAAAGCAAACAGTCATACAACGACGAGACTTTGTTCGCAGAAAAGGTGCCTTAGCTGACTGCATAATCAACACAAGACACCCGAATGCCAGTCGGTGCGAAATATGTCAGGCAAACCATCATGCTATGCTCCATGAAGATACTCCAGTAATTTACGCAGTTGATAACAACACCGATACACCCCGTGTAGGATTCGATAAAACAGAAAGTTATCTTGGCTACAGTTATTGAAACATTGAGATCCTCAACATTAACGTCGATGAAAATTCGAATCTTAATTGACCAAAGATCTGAAGCTTGTTTTAATTTCGCATCAGAATGACCTTAAGTTGCAAAAATACATTTCTTCCAATTATAGGTATCGGTGGAGAGAAGGTTACCACTGCTTATAGTGAAGTAAAATTCATACTTCAATCAGTGACTTACCCGAACTTCCAGGTTCAAGGAGAAGCGATAGTTCTCCCGAAACTTATTCAGTGCACCATGACGAAGTAACTTGACTTACGCAGTCTACATCTACGATTGGCGAACTCTAATTTCGACACCAATTTGCCAATTGCCTTAATCCTAGAAGCAGGCTACTTACCAAGTATTTATTTTATTTATTTTACTATTATTAAAGGTAAATAAATTTACATTTAACATGTATTGTACAGCACTAGCTGCTATGGCTTTCGGCTGTACTTACCAAGTATTTTGAAAGGTGGTCTACGGCAAGGGATGCCAACTGCACAGGAAACTTACTTCGGTTGGATTGTTTCTGGAACAACGCCATTGGTTGCGAAATCAAGGCAAACATGTATTTCGTATCAGGTGACATCAGCAAATGCTTCGGAAAAGCCCTCTACAGAACAGCTGATCCGTACATTTTGGTAGATAATTTATCTGAGGAAGATGCTTCTACTGAAGAATACTATACTCAAACCACTACAAGATGTCCGGAAGGAAGATTTACAGTACATAAAACATATGGAACCAGTAGATGTCTCCAGAGGGTCAGACGAGAATAAGAAGATTATTTTTTTTTCTACCTCACCAAGGAGTCTTGAGGGAGCAGAATGTTAGCACAATATTAAGAGCTGTCTTTAATGATTTCGAAAAATGGCCTCTACAGGAAACAGTTTGAACGATTATTTATCGGGCCATAACTACAAAATAATATTTTTTCAATTCTTCTAAGATGGTGAACTCATTCTGTTGTCTATTCAGCTGATGTCCAAAAAATCAAAAAATGCTCCGCCAAATCCGGGTCCATCGTAAGGATTGTGCCCTACAAAAAATTGTCTGGAGAACTTCTTCCGGTGACGCCATTCGTGAATTCAAGTTGCTGACACTGGCACCACTTCAGCACCCTGTCTGGCGATAAGGACAATGATATAGTTATCCCAATAGGAAGCCCATCGCTCATGTACTCATGAATGACACATATGTCGACGACATGCTTACCGGAGCGGACACAATCCAGGAATTCTATTGGTTAAGAGCCAGTTAAGCGCTAACATCTGGTGGCTTCACATTGCATAAGTGGGCATAAAACTGCAACGCCTCTTGGCAAAAGAAAAGAAACATCTTACATCAGCTGAATTCGCCAACGCTCAACAAAATCTAGCTAAGACCTTGGGACTGTTATGGTATCCGAAATCTGATTCTTTTGCGTGCAAAGATTTGTATTCTGAAACACTTACCATCATTACAAAGCGATCGATCCTCTCCGACGTCGCCAAAATGTTTGATTCTTTAGGATTTTTGTCTCCAGCGACATTGTAGGCAAAGGCAAAACTTCAAGGATTGTGATTGGAAAAAAAAGTGGACTGAGATTCTTCTGTTCCTCAAGGAATCGCAACGGGATGGATAAAGTCTACCTAAAGTATAATCCTAACAAAACTATGTACACCTAGTGCAAAAACAAAGGTACCTCCTATTAAAACGCTGCCTACGTCCCGACTTGCGTGCTTTATTAATGGCTACGTTAGTAAGGAGTGTGGCAGAAACTATGAAGCCGAGGTTTTCCAAGATTTTCTGTTGGACCGACTCGCAGAATATTCTTTCTTGGATAAGTTCACATCCAGCGAGGTGGAAGTCATTCATATCAAATCGTTGTACCCTCATCTATAATCTGGTATCAACCGCAAAGTGATGGTATATTTCTGATTCCATGAATCCGGCGGATTTTACGTCAAGAAGGGTTCGACCGGGTGAACTCATACTTATGGTGGAAAAGAGAGCATAGGCTCCATTCTTCTGAAACTGAATGACCTACTCAAGCTACCTCACCATCAGATGATGTCACGGTAGAAGAATGACGAACAACTGCTTATATTACAGTGATTCAACCTTTAATTTTGGAGATCTTGCTACAACGTTATTCTCCTCTGAATCGTTTTCTGAGAATTACGGCATATTGGCGTTGCTATTTGCATAATTTACAGCAACCATAACAACATCGAATCTGTATGCCTCTCTGTGCGAAAGAAGTTCAGGATTTCCTACTATTTTGGATAAGATTCTGTCATACAGTATGTTACTTGAAGGAGCTTACTCTAATATGGCACAATCAGCTGATTCTAACACCAAGTGTATACTTCATCTATCGCCATTCTATGATAAAGGAACAGATACTAAACGAGTTGGAGGGCGGTTTATCAGAGCAGACATTTCAATCGAGGAAAAACATCTATTCGTCATTCCAAAAAATTATGGTCTGGGTGATCTTCTGTTGGCAGATGCACATTTTCTTTAACCATAAATTATCTTTGACAAAAATCTTGGATTCTTTCATGTCGAGGTGAGGTAAGAATCTACATTCAATAATGTGCAATCTGCTTTCGTTAGAGAGCCTCCGCAAAGACCCAGCTGATGGGAATGTTGCCACTGGAACGAGTTAATCCTGCGAGAATGTTTGCCAACACTAGACTTTGCCGGGCCAGTGCTTGTTCGATACGGACCTGGAAGAGGCCGCACTTCACATAAGGCTTATGTTGCATTGTTTGTGTGCATAGTAGCGTTCAAAGGCTTTATATCAAGAAGAGGACTCTGTCGAACAATTGTTAGCGACAACGAAACTATGTTCGTGGGAGCGGATAAGAAAATAAATGATTCGCTTTTTCAAGTACGGCAGCCATTACTTTAAGACCTAGCATCCTTTTTAGCAACTCATGAAATCATATGAAATTCCATCTGAAATGAAATTTGTGAAATCTACAAAGCACCATTGAAAGCGTAAAATTGCACAGACTACATTAACTTTTGAGGAGATGACAACTTTACTCTACTCCATAGAAGCTTGCCTAAGCCCCATGTCTCTGTACGCAGTCAGCAGTGACCCAAGTGATCCTGCACCGCTAACGCCAGGTTATTTTTTGATAGGATCTGCCTCAATCTAATCTTTTCGACAGCAAATTATACCATCTTTATAGGTGGCAGCTGGTGCAGCAAATTATGGAGCGCTTCTGAAAAATGAATAAAAGTGTACAAAAGCGCGGGTGAATATCAACATCGGGACAAAGGTGGAATTCTTAAAAGACCAGTGAGCAGATTGTTTTTTTTTTTATAATTCGTGTAGGTTCAAGAGTGAACGCTCTTATGGTGTTTGTCACATAACCTTCATTTTCACATTCATTCATTCAACTTGCGTTCAGCTTTTGTTGCGGTAACATTGTGATCGCGATCGCTCGCTATTTTAAATTCGTTTAAATTCATTTTTGATTCTTAAAAGCTAAATCTATAACTAATTATGGTTGATTATTGTGGTTCTTGTAATTCGGGCATTTAATCCGGTAATTTTGTTAATTGCGGAGGATTGTGCTGCAGGAAATTTCACATTCATTGTGTGAACCTGTCCGAAGCTGCCCTCCAACTCATAAAACCATCTGAAGGAATATGTTTAAGTGTAAGATCTGCAATGGCATGCCACTATTAGGGCTTTTATCTAAACTTAGTTCGCCAACGAATGAACTAAATTTGGTTCGATCGGAAATTCGTTATTCTATTATTTATTCTATTAATAAAACGGGTAACATGCAAATTAATAATACGCCAATGAAATCTAATACTAATACACCTATACCGGTAGAGTGTGAAAGTGCGACGGATAAAACAAAAAATACCAACGGTGACAACGTCACTTGGCATAGGGTTTCGCGTAAAAAACCTAAAAAAAAATAAAAAACGGGCGAAAAAAATAAAGTCGATAATAGGTAACGACCAATCGGCTCCTAATCTCGTAGTAGATTTGCATGTTGCTGGATTTTGTGTTGACATTACGGTAGACGCAATATGTAATTACGTGTCATCCAAATTGGATATACCGCTTGAGAAGGTGAAATGTTTTAAATTGGTTAAATCAACCACTGATTTAACCAAATTAAGTTTTATAAATTTTGAAGTAAGTTTGCCGGAAGAAATTTACACACGCGCTTTATTGCCCTCCAATTGGTTATCGGAAATTCGCGTAAATTTTTTTTTTCAAAAAAACCAAGTTGCTTTGCCCGCTGCAGTGATCAAAACATAAACATTGATCAGCTGTCTCAGCAAAACACCTCCGTTTATTCCGTCTATTATCAGAATATTGGTGGAATGAGAAGTAAACTTAAAGAGATTTTTGTTACTCTCTCTGAGCACCAATATGATATTATTGTTTTAACTGAAACCCACACATCTTTTCAGCAGAAATTTTTGACAAATCATATGAGGTTTACCGCAAAGATCGATGTAGATCTATTGGGGAGCGGGGAGGGGGAGTTTTAACAGCTGCCTCATTTCGCTTTCTCGCATTAGAGCATCAAACAATTGATGTTGAACAGTTGAATGTGTATTGATTTTGCTGAGGACGTTCGTTATCAGTTGTTTATTTTTGTCTCCTACATTCCGCCAAACAGTGTTACCAATGTGTATCAAAAACACATTCATAACATTAGTAGTGTCGTTGCTCGTCTTGGAGCCTCTCAACTACCCTGTGTATTGGGAGACTTCAATATTGGTGTTGTTACTTGGAAGATTGTGAATGGTGATAAGAATTTAATCCCCTTCAATGTAAACCATGAATGGGAACAATTGATCATCGATGGTCTTCAATCTCTCAACTTGTTTCAGATAAACAATATTCGGAACAGTTTGAACAGAATTTTAGATTTAATATTCTTAAATAACGAAATTAATTTTAACATTTCAGAAGCTTTAGACCTTATTGATTCCAATAAAATCCACCATAAAGCCTTATTATTGGAATTCAAGTTTTTTAGTTACTCTAACCAAAGTAATAATGTAAATTATGTTGACGCGTTAGTTTATAAATTTGCTAAAACCAATTTCGTTGCACTTACGGAATATATAAACAGCTTTGATTGGGATGCACTACTGAACACCTCCAATTTAAAAGGTAATTACGATGTATTTGTGGGAAAAATTAATTCTGGTCTTGAGTTATTTGTACCTAACCTTCGCGTGACTGCACACCTTGTCGCGGTGCGAAGGCTCAGTAATTGTCAATGACTCGTGAGAATTCATTTTCCATGTTGGACATGAATTCTCTATGACGAGACATGAAGCTAAGCTGCAGCCATCACCTCCTCCTTCCTTCCCCGGGTATCCCCTCCATTCCCGCTCCATTCCCTCTCCCTTCCCCTGGGCTGGACTAAGTTGTAAACCGTACCGTGCCGAGAGTCAGCCAGGCTAGGGGCCCAGTCTAAATAATAGCCCAGACGCTAACGGTGTATCCAGGATACCTGGCGCCCTCCTGGATCAAATAGCCTTGCCTGTATACTGCGAGGCTCTGTACAGGTCGACCACCCATTCCTGCGCGACTCGTGGGATCACATATGGAAAATATTGATAAAAATAGTAAAGTGCAACCTCTGAACAGGCAAACAGCGCAGGTTGCCACCGCCGAAGGCGCGATCGACACAGACAGCGTAACCGGGGCTCTCCTTCAGGGACTACAGATTGGTACCGCTACCGACGATGAATCCTTGGCTTCATCACAGGTAAGCAACACCATGCAAGTGGACTCTGAAACTGAGGCCCAGCTGCTGGAAGAAAAGGTCGCCCCTAAGGCCACAGGCAAATCTGTAAAAACGAGCAAGGTAAAAACACCGGCCCAAAAAGCAAAGAGTAGCTATAAGAGGTCGGTGTACCAGGGGTGCAGTGCAGTACCAGGGGTGGTAGTGGTGCAATGGTAATCATCACCGACTGTTAAGCGGAAGGTCTGTAGTTCAAGTCTGACCATAGCCAAGAAAAAATTCTATACGACGAAGGCATAACACTCGCAGTATAAGATCACTTCAAAATTCATACTCTGCGTGTGCATTTCCAATATAAGATCTTAATGGCATGGAATAAAGTTACTGTAAAACTAAAAACAACGCGACAAATTCAGTCGAATCTCTCGAATCCCAAGACAACCACCCCTGGAGAGTAGTGAACGAACATCTTCGACACAAACCATCTGCACCCCGTCCAGGTTGTGTGACAAACATCAAAAGAGCGTAACTCTTGAACCTGCACGAATTATAAAAAAAAAAAAAAAAATATCAGGAAAATTAACGCAAGAGAACCCTCAACGCTCTCCGAGCGCGAAAAACTCCTGATCAAGAAGCACAAGAAAGAGGTAGCCAAATTCGAGAAGAAATCGGCTCCCACCTCCACTTACGCTTCAAAAAAGGACACAGGGCGAGATAAGAAGCCATCGAACACGGCCCTTATCAAACCCAACGTCCCAAAATTGACTCAACAACTGCCAACACAACCGGCCACTGTCGAAAAGAATGCACAGCAACCGGGCGCCTCCAAGGGACACACTGCCTCAGGATCGAAGCAGAACGTCAAGAGCGGGCGCTCCGGAGAAGAAACTCTTAGGGAAGCGAAAAAGGCGAAAACATCAGCCAGCTTCAATCTTCCCCTGAGTCTACAAGTGGCTATTGTCGATCGTTCCAACTCGGATGGGAAGATTACATCCGACAATTGGCTAATGGTTGAAGCCAAAATATTGGAAGCGATGCTTGTCGCGGATAGCGGCGATGAGATTACCTTCGACGGGGCAGGCTGGCAGAAAGGAGTCAAAGTTGTCGGTTGTGACAATCAGAGGTCCCTAGACTTCGTAAAGCGCACAATCGACAATTGCGGCGAAATCTGGCAGAACGCTAAACTCGAGGTTATCCCTCGTTCGATGCTTTCGCTTCGCACGTTGGCTTCAATATGGATCCCTCCACCGGTTCCCGAAAAGGACGAATCCATTTTGAAGCTAATTGACAAGCAGAATAAAGAGCTTGACACCCTCAGCTGCAGAATAATTTCTTCAGCCAAGAGTAAGAACGGAGTGGGAAAGAATCTCATGGTTACCATTGACCAAAAGTCACTCGACCACATCCGCAGCAGATCTGGCAGCATCAAGTTCGGGCTGGGAACCCGGAAGGTAAGACTCCCCAATGAACGCGACAAGTCAAAGGAGGCTGTTAGTGGTGTAAATTAATTTACACCACTGCAAAGCAGCCACCGACAACTTGATGATGTACATGCTGCAGGAAGATGAGGACATAGCCTTAATCCAAGAACCCTGGCTCCTTAGGAACAAAATTCAGGGATTAAGGTCTAAGGAGTATAATTTATACTATCCACATACCGAAGGTAAGCTACGAACCTGTATAGTCGCCAAGAGATACTTAAACATTTCTCTTCTAGGTACGTACAGCAACGGAGACCTCACGGTGGTAACGTACGAACAACAGGACAAATCAATTTTGCCCCTATCGTCCGCATACTTACCATACGATGAGGAGGATCCACCTTCAGACGCAGTCCGAACACTCGTGCGACACGCCAAGTCACGCGGACTGTGTCTACTGATAAGCTGCGACGCCAACGGACACCACACTCAATGAGGAAGCAGCGACATCAATAAAAGGGGTGAGTCCATTTTCGATTTCATTATCTCCACCAACCTCAATATTTGCAACAAAGGTAATACACCCACGTTTCGCAATCGGGTTAGGGAAGAGGTAATTGACCTCACTTTACTAAGTGAGTCCGACTCCATCCGAGTAGAGGATTGAAGAGTGTCCACTAACTGCTCCTTTTCGGACCACAGCCGGATACTCTTCAACCTTAACGTCATTAAAGAAAAACCGAAACCTTTCAGAAACCCTCAGAAGACAGACGGGAATCTTTATTCAAACCTAGTTGCCAACAGGTTAGAACCGCCACAAGCCACCACTAATCCTGATCCAACGTACATCGAAAATCTTGTGAGAATTCTGAAAGCGGCTTTCATCAAATCCTGTCCTTTGCAGCGTGCTCACAGGAAGACCAGCGCTGTCTGGTGGACCACAGAGTTAAAGCAACTCAGGACCAGGACCCGAACTCTATTCAACAGAGCAAAGATCTCAAACAGAACCGAAGACTGGGATAATTCCAAATCCAGCTTCAACGAATACAAGAGCAAAACAAGAGCAGCAAAATCTAAATCCTGGCGGGAGTTCTGCGAATCAATTGAGGATCTCAACGAAGCCGCAAGGCTTAGGAAGATCCTGTCCAAGGACCCCTGCGTCCCGGGATTCATCCTTAAACCAGATGGTTCTTGGACAGAATCCAGTCAGGAATCCCTAGAACTGCTGACTGAAACCCACTTCCCAGGCTGTAAAAACCCTGAAACCACAGTCTCCTTCGAGACGACGGTTCCTACGGTTCACACAACCGAAGAAGTGATAAACAAGATTATCACAGCGGATAAAGTAGCAATAAATTCGTTCAAACCCTTTAAATCTCCAGGCCCGGACGATATCTTACCAGTGATGCTTCAAAAAACACAGATCCACACTATACCCCATCTCGTAAGCATTTTTTCCAATTGCCTGCGCACGGGGTACATCCCAACACAGTGGAAAGAAATAAAGGTAATTTTCATAGCTAAGGCAGGTAAACCATCCCATACTGCCGCAAAGGACTATAGGCCAATTAGTCTCTCGTCATTTCTATTAAAAACCTTGGAGAGACTACTTGACCTATACATCAGAGGACTCACAAATTCACGAAACTTATGCAACACTCAACACGCCTACCTCAAAGGCAGATCAGTGGAAAGTGCTCTGCATAGTGTTGTCCGTCAAACTGAGGGCTCGCTGAACTTAAAAGAGTTTACAATGGCAGCCTTCCTCGACATAGAGGGGGCCTTCAACAATGTAAACACAGAGGCCATAACAACAGCTCTTGAGGACATTAAAGTAGACAAATCCATTGTAATCTGGATTGAGAATATGTTGAAGAACAGAATTATCAATGCAGACATTGGAAACAGTTCTATAAGGAAAGTGACAACTAGAGGCACACCACAATGAGGAGTTCTCTCCCCCCTACTGTGGCTTCTTACAGTCAACAAGATCCTCAAATTCTTTATGGAAAAAGACACAAAGATCATAGCGTACGCGGATGACCTGGTTATCTGGATAAAAGGTCTGCGCTGAGTGAACTCTCCTCGTGGGCAAGACAGAACGGTCTGAGAATAAACCCCCAGAAAAGCGAGCTGGTCTTGTTCACCAGGAAAGGAAAATTCCGATATTTGCTCCCCCAAAGTTAGAGGGCACCCCACTCAAACTCAAAGCGGAAGCAAAATATCTAGGCATCATTCTTGACTCTAAACTCTCCTGGAAAAGGAACCTGGAGGAAAGGATGAAAAAAGGATTGAACGCTTTTTATGCATGCAAAAAGACCTTCGGAAAAAGATGGGGCTTGCAACCGTACATCATTCATTGGATGTACACAGCAATCATCAGACCCATTTTAACTTATGGGGCCCTAGTCTGGTGGACTGCTAGCAGCACAAAAGCTATATGAACATGCTCAACAAAGTACAAAGGTCAGCCGCTGTTTGTACAACGGGAGCCATGAGAAGCAGGCCGCAAGCAGGGTTGGACATGATTCTTCATCTCCTCCCCCTGGATCTATTCATAAAAGGCTACGCTACAAAGAGCGCTTTCAGACTAAGAGAGTCCTCTCTGTGGAAGCAAGCCAACTATGGACATGCGGCCATACTTAAGATAATAGGCGACCTGGGAAGGAAATATGGTATTAGTAGCCTCGCAGCTACGACCGACTATATTCCCTCCCAAAATGACTTCTCTCTCAGTATACCTATCCTTTTCCCCGACAGAGAAGAGTGGCTATCAAACGCCGTAATCAACAACCATGAGATCACCCTCTTCACCGACGGATCGAAAATGGACTCAGGCACTGGGGCCGGGTTCTACTCTGATACCCTCCACAAACAGGAATCATTCAGACTCCCTGATCTGTGCAGCGTGTTTCAAGCAGAAATCCTGGCAATAGAGAAAGCAGCCAAACACCTACAGGTAGCCGATACCACCACCATCTGATATCACCATATTCGTAGACAGCCAGGCTGCACTGAAGTCAATAGAATCCTGTATAACGAGATCAAAGGCTGTCAAGAAATGTCGCGACTCACTGAAGTCCATCAGACACCATAAAGTTAAACTCTGCTGGGTCCCGGGCCACAGCTCAATCGCAGGGAACGAAAGAGCAGACGAACTGGCCAGGCAAGGTTCTGAAATGGACATCAGCGAAGCGGACACGTCATTGCAACCACCGATCAGGGCATTATACCGGATCATAAACGACATAATCATCAAAGAAGCCAACTCGTGTTGGCTTACAAGAAACGACAGCTACACGACAAGATCATCGTGGCCCGAGCTCAATGTTGGAAAAACAAAGAAGCTCCTGGCGCTGGACCGTAACTCGATCCGTATGCTCGTCGGAATGATCACAGGACACTGTCCCATTGGAGCAATGCTCCGGAAATGGGACTCGGAATCCAGCGATCTCTGCCGGAGCTGCGGCGATGAGGAAGAAACTGAGACGATCCAACATCTGCTTTGGCACTGTCCAGCTCTCCAGAATCGACGCCTAGTGTCGCTAGGCCAAAGATTCTTTACAGAGATTGCGGACGTGGCTAATGCAGACATATCGGATCTTCTAAGATTCATCAAAAGCACGGGGTGGTTTCAGCCACCACGTGATAGGACAGGTTAAAACACAAACGAAGGGAATCACAATGGACCTCTTGGCCTCCGAGTGGAAGTGATGTCTAACCATCACACTCCCCTTCTCAAACCTAACCTAACCTATTTGTACCTAAAACGCATCAAAATAACCGCTACAGAATTCCGTTGTCGAATAAGATTGATAAATTTACGAAATGTAAAAAGAAAAGCATACTCGGCTTATATTTTAAATAAAACGAACTCTAACCGCGAACTTTTTTTAAGATTCAGAAAGGAATAGGAGTTCTTGAATAGATTTTTATATAGGCAGTACATCTTGGTAGTAGAGTCATCGGTAAAGAATAATGGTAAATCATTTTGGAATTACATTAACATAAAAAAAATACCTCAGGCTTACCTAGGGTGATCTAATTTGATAATGCAATTTCAACAGATTTGAATGGAACTTGTGAGTTATTTGCCAACTTCTTCGAGTCGGCTTATAATAATTCTCGAGTCCAATCAACGACGAACCATTACTCTAATATTACTGAATCGTTGGATAATGGTGTGTTGCAACTTTCGAATGAAGACGTAATAAACGCGTTAAATAAACTGGAATTAAACTGTAGTCCAGGTCCTGATGGAATCCCTGCGATAATATTAAAAAAGTGTTTATCTTCCATCTTTTATCCACTTAAAATTATCTTTAATCAATCACTTATCACCGGAAAATTCTTCAGTGAATGGAAATATACATTTATTACACCTATATTTAAGAGCGGTTTTAGACAAAAAGTTGAAAACTATCGGCAATCCCAAAATTGTTTGAAAGCATTGTTAAGGATAAGCTTTTTTTCGCTGTTAAAGAAATTATTTCCAGTAACCAGCATGGCTTTGTTCGCGGTAGGTCATGTACTACAAATTTAGCTTTATTAACAAATTATATTTTTGATAGTTTTAAAAATCATTTACAAGTAGATATACTCTACACTGACTTTACGAAACCTTTTGATAGAGTACATCACACTTTACTATTGGCTAAACTACAATCGCTGGGTTTCCACTCTTCTATGCTGATGTGGCTTTCAAATTATTTATGTATGTAATAGAAAGCAATTGGTAAAGATGAATAGTTTTACATCTCGTGTAATAGAAGTAACTTCCGGCGTTCCCCAGAGTAGTCATCTCGGCCCGTTGTTGTTTATTTTATTCTTAAATGATGTTCACGAAATATTTGATTTCTGTGAAGTTTTAACATTCGCGGACGACTTAAAACTGTTTGCACGCATATATAATATTACAGACTGTATGCGTTTTCAACTAGATATTTCTAAACTGTCGGAATGGTGTAAGCATTATGCATTACAACTTAATATTTCTAAATGTAAGATATTTACAGCGCACCGTATTGTAGCGCCGATCTTGTATAATTATTTTATGAACGATTTTCTGCTCCTTCGTCTTGACGAAGTTAAGGATCTAGGGGTCATATTTGACACTAAACTAAATTTTAATTTACATTATGATTACGCCATATCTAAATCTAATTCCTTGTTAGGATTTCTCAAAAGGAATAGCAAAGACTTCCAAGATGTTTATAGTCTTAAGACTTTATTCACCTCGTTGTTCAGACCTTATTTAGAATATTCTTCGGTTATTTGGGATTCGCCATATAATGCTCAAGAGCTTAGGTTAGAAAGCGTTCAAAAGAATTTCACGAGATATGCTATTCGCAAATTAAACATGTTTGACGAACTTCCTCGTTATGACGTAAGATGTAAGTTAATTGGCTTGCAAACCTTGAGTTTTAGGCGGAAGGCATCTTCAGTCATGTTTATTCGCGACATAATTAATTATCATATTATTTCACCAGAATTAGTTTTTCTTATAAACATATATGCTCCCCAAAAATCTCTTCGGGTGAGAAATGTACTTTACGACAGAAGACATAGAACATATTATGGTTGCAATGAGCCAATTACTAGGTGCATAAAAACATTCAATGAGCTTTGCAACGACATAGATTTCAGCTTAACTCGGTTGGAATTTAAAAATTGTGTTCTTTCATTGATTTGATGAGTGGTCTATGAGATGCAAAATCGGTAGATGAACCTTAGTCGCGCAACAAATATCTGTTGAGTAAAGCGATACTGAGAGTATACACTAGAGAACGTAGTGTTCTGTGTACTCTGTGATGGACAAACAAAAAAAAAAAAAAAAAAACCTGGACGGGGTGCAGATGATATGTGTCGAAGATGTTTGTTCACTACTTTCCGGTGGTGGTTGTCCTAAATAGGAATAGAGAGTTTTAGTTCACAGTAACCTTTGGTTTTTCTATGTAATTAAGGTGTTATATTGGAAATGCACGCACATGAATTTTTGAAGTGATCTTATGATGCTGCGAGTTTTATATCTCCGCCAGCACTTTTTGATCACCTCTCATTGCTGGGACTCAACTTCAACAAAACAATTTCAATTAAAAAATATTTTAATAAAAAACAATCACTCACCCGCAAAACGTCACATCGAACAATTGCATTATAAACTAAACACATTGTAAAATAAACTAAACACATTGTAAAATAAACGTCAAAAGTATAAGGCAACAAATAGCATATGTAGACACGCAATCTATTTCAGTCTGCCATCATAGCATAACGATTGATATAAGAACGTGACATGCAGTTATTCACCCAGGGCACTTACACCGAATTCAAAATCTATATAAGGCTACTACCACTTACGGTGAGATCTCTTTTTTTTCTTTTGTGGCGCACTTATTCAAATCAAACAAAAATTTGTAGCGTTGGATAACCGTCGTTTTGTAATTACCAACTAAAATTACATCTTCTGAGATCGCCTCATATCAGAACATGGTCCTTCCTACCTTTTTAAGAACAGTGAAAGACCAAAATTATTCGGTTAGTTTTGAATATAGCGAGTGATATTGAAATAAAAATTAAGAGTGATAAATTAGACAATCAGAACGGGGATAATTCCGTACACATAGCAGTGCATGTAGGAATAGCCAACGGAAAATAAACTGTATGGAAGCTGGAACTGTTTTAAGAATCTGCTACAAGGAAACCAAATGTACATCACTTGGAATCAGTTAGGATTCCAAATTTGCACGAGGTAGGAATTTCACCTCATGTTCCATCTTTCATTTAATCAAATATGCATTTACCTACATTAAAACAAAAATATATTTTACAAGAAATACATATTATAAAAATAAAACAGTGTTTGGAATAAATAAACGAATAGTGAAGTAATACATATATGTAAATCGTAATAAAAAAAAAGAAATTTTTTACCTATTTGAAACATTGTACTTAATTTATAATGGCAAAACTGGCTAAGAATATTGAACTACAAGATACAATTTTAAAAGAATTACGAGTGGAGTTCGATGAATTTCTAAACGCGAACGGGACGCGAAAGTCAAGGGATTATGTGAAAGCATGCTTAAACGATAACGAAGAAACTTATAAACGCGTGAAAACTTAGCACAGTGCAATTATAAGCAGGGCACCGGATCCGCTTAAAGATAAATATATAGAGGAGGAGACATTCACGAAAATAAAGCGAGTCTATTTTAAATTTAGTGGGCTTATAGACGATGATCTAGAGAAATTGGCCGACCAAACCCGTTCGTCATTACACGTTAGTCACTTAAATATCTCTAGATCATTTTCGTTTCGATAACCGTTTTCGGGAAAGTTCGAAGATTGGTGCGAGTTTTATAATCTATTTGAAAACTTAATAGATCAGAAATCAGATTTATCTGATGTTCAGAAACTGCAACATCGCGCGGTTATTTCAGAAATTATATATCAGCGAGGAACATCTTAACAGAAAGATTCGAAAATAAACGAAAATTAATTAATATACAACTAAAGATCCTAATACAACAAGAAAAACTCACCCATGAATCCGCGGCTTCGTTAAAATCGTTGCACGATACGAGTGCAGAATGTTTCCATGCTAACCTTAAGATCCCCGTAGACACCTGGGACGCCAGCCTCATATATATTATTTTCCATAAGCTCCCTCCGAAAACACAAAAGGATTGGGAAGATAAATTAGGGACATTTAAAGCTCTACCAGAATGGAAAACATTTTTATCTTTTATAGAGGCTAGGTTCAGCTCATTGGAAAGCATTTCTGAAATTAATACTAGTTCGAAACAACAAGGAACATCGTTCTCTTATCGAAAACCATCGGCTAGGGCGTTTCATTTAAATTCCCAAAAAATAAATAAGAAATTTCTTTGCCGGCCGTGCAGGGCATTCGGCATTGCAGTTTTTAAGGATGGATGCGAAGGCACGGTCTGATACCATCAAAAGGCATTCTATTTGTACTGATTGCCTAGGTTACGATCATCACGCATCAAGTTGTGAAAGCAGTAACTGATGTTACAAATGGGGCCTTAAGCATCACACGATGTTACAGATTGAATATCAAGTTCCACGACAAACAATACTCAACACAACACGCTTAGCCACTTAACTCAAAACACAATTCACTACGACTTGACAACTAATGCACATAATCACCCCTATTACGGAAGTCGTTTAAGTCCGAGTCACAAAACGACTACGTGAAATCGGTATTACCGAAGTCGTTTTACGCAATTGCGTTACGTCATTAAACGACTGAAGTCGTTTATCTTGTGTGGAATGCATTTGTTGAGTGACATGAGTCGAATAACTGTTGTTATCGGTATTATGATAGTCGTTTTTGAGTCACAAAACGACAACACGAACGCAAAAGGAGTCGATTAGGATTTTGCAAACGACTGACTGTAAAAATTGTCTCAAAATGTAAGTTTTGTTTGTGTTTTAAACTCAAGTAGGTTAACAAACATTATTTTAATAAATATTATTTTTTTTAGGATAAAAATATTAAATCCTAAACAATTAAAACGATTGGTGGAGCTGATGGATGAAAATCGTTCATTAGCAACAAATTTTAAAAGAGGTGTTTCCCGAACAACGGAAGCAAAAGCTGGATGGGGGGAGGTAACCAAGATTTCAAATAGCTTAGGACCACCTTTACGATGTGAGAGGGAATGGCAAAAGGTATGTGTATATATATGCTAACAGACAGATGCAATTTAAATTGAACACTTGTTTATATACATACATACATTTCATAGGTTTGGTTTGACCTGAAATTTAAAGAAGCTCGTATTCAATAAAAAAGAGCAAGAATCTACTGGAGGAGGACCATACAAGCAAAAAGTACTAACTGAAATTGATGTAGCAGTAGAGAGACTTCTTGCTCCTGCTGGAAAGGTATTTGGATGCAACCAGTCACTACAGACGACACTTCCTTGCACTTCTAATAATCCTATGATTAAGATTGCAGCAACATGAGAATATTTCCTTTTGGCTTGCAGCCGTTTCATCTCCAGAAAGAGATTTTGAAACTGAAAATGAAAAAACAAAGGGGGAAACACCTAGACTAACTAAAACCGCAAGCTCTCGCGAAATGTTTTCTTAATAAACATGTTGGAGAAAAAATTACAAGTGCAAGAAAATTTGTATAATGAAGTGAAGAGTTCATTAAAAAATATAGGATATAGGATATAAAAATATAGGAATATCAGAGAAAGCTGTTTCACTTAAAAGAAAAAAAATTAAAACTGTAAGAGCTACAAATGAAACGTGATGAAAAACAAACAATGGAGGAAAATAAGTTCAAAATGATGGATTTAGAAATTAAAAATAGACAACTAGAACAACAACTTGAAGAAGAAAAAATGTATATTGAATCAGCAAAGAAAAATGAAAGTCCAAATCCAAATTTTCGATTCAATTCAATTCAATTTATTCGCATTTAAAGAAGTTATACAGACATTATACAGAGAGTATCTGCAAAGCCTGAAGGGCTTGTCTGCAGAAGATTAGATACAATCGTAGTCTATTGCTTGACAGTTTTTTTTTTTTTTTTTGTTTTGCTAATCATACAAGAATACTTTATAGTTACAACAATTTATACAGAATGCAAATACAATTCTCTTGCTTTTTTAACAATTTCACGTTTGCTTAAATTTTGAATCTCAGAGGGTATTTCATTTAAGAGATTTGGTATTACAACGTCATATCTTCTTCTTCCATATTCGTTCCATGACCTAGGGATGGTGTATTTTCTCTGCTGTTTCCTTCTTGTGTTGTATGTTTGTTCCGTAGGAATTCGATATATTCTTTCACCGTGTAGGTTGGCTAGCACTTCAAGTTTGAAAAGTTGTGCAATACTTAGCATCTGTTTATTGGCACCTTGTTGCAAGCTCCTAACTTTTGATCGGCTCATCAGCTTCCAAATACGGTTCTGTAATGCTTCTAATGGTCTCATATTTGGCGCTTTGTTCCAAGCCAATATACCGTATCACAAATGTGACTCCACTAATCCGAAATAGCTTTGTAGGAGCACGGGTTGGGGACATAGATAGCATAGTTGAAAGAGTGCAAATAGAGATTGTCGAAGTTTTTTTAAAAGTGTCTCTATGTGCGTGTTCCATTTCAGATTGTAGTCAATCCAGATTCCTAGGTATTTGTATTTTGAGACGTTTTCGATGTACTTAGCGCATTGTCTCCTAGCTCTTCATGGTCTTCTAATTTATGTTAATATATTTCCTGCCTCTTCAGCACTTCTATGGCTAACCACAATAGCTGTGGTGTCTGCATACGCATATCCCGTACTTTGTTTAAGCACATTTAATAGGTCATTAACGTACACTATGAATAGGATTGGACCTAGCTTCGACCCTTGTGGTACACCGTATTCTATATCTTCCTGCTCACTTGTGTACTCTTCTATATTCACTTTAAAATTTCTGTTCATTAAATAGCTTTTGAACCAAGATAGCATATTTCCACGAACGCCTATATTTAACAGCTTCTTTAGGATATGGTTATGATTCAAAGTGTCAAAGGCTTTTTTGAAATCAATGAATAGCACTGCTACGCTGTGGTTTTTGTCCAGACTTGTGTGCAGTCTGTTCGCAAAATCTCCAAGTAACCTGCTTATGCTTTTGTTTTTTCTGAAGCCGAATTGGTTATTTCTCAAAAGGTTGTATTTTTCTAAGTAACTGTAGAGCCTCCTAGTTACAACTTCCTCCAGAACTTTGTCAACGACGGATAGAATTGATATTGGTCTATAGTTTTTTTATATCATTCCTCTTACCGCTTTTAAAGATAGGACGTACAATTGATGTTTTCAGCCCGTGGGGGACATGTGCCTGATCCAAACTCATATTTATTAACTTTGTTATTACTGGGGCTAGTACCCTTGAATTTAATCTGAGGTCCATCGATCTTACTCCATCTATTCCTGCGGACTTATTCATTTTCAGGGAATTGAGAATGTTCTCAACTTCTTGAGCGCTCGCATTGTCTACGTATATTGAGCGATTCACGCTACTTGCTGGATATTTATATATGCGGTAAGGGCATTCATGTACCGCGTGCTTGATTTCCGAGGTGAGTACTTTTGCGAACTTGGTTGATAATTTATATAGATCTGATTCATTAGCAAAGTTCTTCTTAAGTGTATCGTCAAGGTTACTTCTCTTTCTTCCCAATATAGCGTTAACGAGCTGCCATGTTCTTTTCGGCTCTTTTGCAGCATTTTGAAATTGTTCTATATAGTACGCTTTTTTTGTGAGCATAATCTTTTTGTTTAGCTCATTTCTGAACTTCTTATATTAATTTTTAAATTCTTCATTTCGCCTGTTGTGTTTAAATCGCTTATACAACCGATCTCTTTCCTTACAAGCTGATCTTAGTTCGGCGTTCATCCAAGTATGCTCGTTCTTACTTTTTTTCTTTGGAGCCTTAGATTCCGCAATTATATTCTTCATTACATCTATGAACCGGCTATAGTAATCATTGACATCTGTATAATGATTAAGCTGTGCCTAATCATATGCCTCCACTTTTCTACCCACAATGTTGTTTAAAATGCAGCATTCTTTTTTCGTTGTTGTATGCGTTAGTTCACCTTCTGCTTTAACTGCGCAGTTTAATACTGCAAATAAATGCAATTTTTTTATGAATATGAATAAAATAAATTATGAACGAGTGATAGAATTACAAAGGTTGTTTCTTATATTTATAGCAACTTCACTATGTTTTATATCATTTGCCTCCGGTGGATTAGGCTCTGATGGATTTGAAAAGTCTGTTTGAATTGGTGGATCCGACTTGTAAAATATGCAAATATTGTGTAAGGCTGCACAAATATTTACAATCTGGGTAGCCTTTTGTGGAGTGTAATGTAATTGTCTTGCGCCAAGGAGACATCGAAATCGGTTTTTGAAAAGACCAATTGTTGTCTCAATGATGTTGCGTGTTTTTGAATGCATTAAATTAAATTGCGTGTGTACGCTGTTGTTCGCTGCTGACCTATACGGTGTCATCAGAAATGGTTCGTGAGGATATCCGGCATCTCCTGATAATTTAAAATTAATAATGGTTTTTAATTCACTAAATAAACACCAACCTAATAGCCATGTATTTGTTTCACCTCTGTCAAAGTTTTGTCTAAGCATGCCCCTGAGTACACTAGAATTCCAAACGTGAGAGTCATGGCTGGCGCCGGAATGCCTAGCGTCAATGTATCTTATACACATTTTATAATCACAAACCTGCAAAAAATTGATTTTATATAAAACGCATAAAAATGATTATTATATTAATTATTATACTCATATTATAATCATAGCATTTAAACTGAAAAATCCTTTCCTATTGTAGTATCTATGTTGTTCCGATTTTTTTGAAGCAAATAATTTAATGTGGGTACCATCAACACATCCAATGATCCCTGGAATACCGTGTTGTTGGTTAAACTGCGCTTTAATAATATTATTTTCCTCGTTCTCGAATTTTGTCCACTGTCGACAAATGTGTTCCTCCATTATGGTGATCATCTCACCGATCATTTTACTTACTGTGGGCTGTGCTAAACTTAAAGCGAAATCGTTGCCAATGCCAGTTTGATAACTGCCTACCGCACAAAATCTTAGTGTTGCGGCAAGTCTCAAAACTATTGGCACAGCACATGTACGTTTCACACTCGGAAGTTTACCCTCAACTTCGTGCAATAAATAAATAAAGGCATCTTTGTTTAGCCTAAAGTACATTTTGAATCTGAAAACACTTGTAATTTGTTCAATTGTTCCTTATTTTCCTAAAACTCATTGTATACTTAGCATCTGGTAAATCCAATGGGTTGCACTTTGATCTGATACTTCTTCTTACCAGTATCAATTCTCTTTTTTTATTTTCCTCATCATCGTCGTCATTCATCAATGCTATGCACATTGCCGTTGTATCCATGTTTATATATTATAAACTTTTTGTTTTTATTTAAAACACACACAAATAAATTAGATAACAATGACAGACAGAAAATATAGCAACAAACAATTCAAATGTTCAATTTGACAGTCAGCTGTAGTTGTGGAATCTACATATATGGAATGTAAATGAGAGGATACGACTGCATTATCCTCTTTATCCTTTAAGTTCTGTAATACCGACACTTAAACGACTGCAAAATGAAGTGACTCCTAAAACGACTAGAGTCGAACAAATTAAACGACTTCCGTAATAGGGGTGAATGACTTCCAAGGCTCCTCCACATCGCTAACTTTATCAGTCAACACGCATTTCAACTAAATGCGATCTAAGGCCCTATTAGCTACCGCACTGGTAAAGATTTTTGCTTCGAATGCAACATACCACTTATTTAGGGCGCTAGTAGACCCTGGCTCTGAAGCTACTCTCTACTCTCTCTCTACTCTACTATCTCTATCTCTCATATCAAACAATGCGACTCTACTGCTGGGACTAAAAAGACACAAAAAGTCAGCATTGTGTCAAACCCCTACCGGTCTTTCTCATCATCAAGTTGAGTTCAGCTTAGACTCATTGAAGAACACAGAATTCAGTCTCGATGTCAGGGCGTATGTCTTTCCCCAATTGACATCACAGCAATATGGTGAAGTTGCTATTTAAGAATGGTATACGTCCATCTCTTGGTAATTCAAAAAACGCAGTATTGGCTAGATTTTATCAGATTGAAAGACAGTTAACATCAAATTAAGGGTTACGAATTGCCTATCATGAATGCAGAAGTGAATATAAAACTTTAGGCCATATGAAGGATATCACCGAAGAGGCTCAACTGACAGTAAGAAATCATTATTTTCTACCACACCATGCAGTGCTTAAGGAGTCAAGCACAACCACCAAATTACGTGTGGTTTTCGACGCATCGTGTAAGGCCTCCAGTGGAACGTCTTTAAACGATCACTTGATGGTAGGCCCACGACTACAAATCGACATCATAGACCTCATCGGTAAATGGAGAAAATTTAGAGTTGCATTCGCTGCCAATATAAATAAAATGCATAGACAGATATGAATGTCACCAGAATATATCCCGTATCAACTTATTTCCTGGAGAGAAACACGCAATGACCCTATCAAAACATTCGAACTGAGAACGGTCACATCGGCTCAGCTTCAGCACCCTATCTGGCAGTGCGAAAACTACATCAGGTTGTTGGCAAATATCCTCATGTAACCAAGCTGCTTACGGAAGGATTCTACGTGGATGATATAATTTACAGATCCGATAACTAAGCCGACGCAATCAAACTGCAATTGGATTAGCAACTCTCAGAAGGTCTTGGAACAGGTCCCTGAAAATGAAAGAGAAATAATTCTTTCTCGCAAATTCGATCCATCAGACTCAATTAAGACCCTGGGAATCCAATGGCATCCAGCAAGGGATGTTTTCAAATTCAAAATAAACTTACCTGAAATACCCATACATACGAAACGAACAGTACCCACAGACATAGCGCGACACTTTGATACCCTAGCAAAGTTAATCTTGCAGCAGCTGTGGCTAAGAGAACTCTCATGGGATGAAGTCATCCCTCGAGACATTGACAACCAATGGTTAGAGCTACGTAATGGTTTGTCGAATATCGAAGTTTTCAAATCCCTCGTTAAATAAAATTTGAAACGGCCGCTCAGGTGCAACTACATCGGTTCAGCGATGCATCCGATGCACGAATTGTAAAAAATGAGCGGGAGAACATAAGCCTACTAGCATCAAAAACACGAGTAAGTCCATCTGCCGTTAAAAGTATCTCCTTGCCACGTCTGGAACTTTGTGCAGCAATACTTTTAGCAAAACTATTGAATCGCATTACGAGGGCTATGCAGTTCGACGAGGTCGATATTTTTGCATAGTCGGATTTCATGATAACACTAGCATGGATTCAGGGAAATCCTTCAATTCGAAGTACTTTTGTAGCGAACCTTGTCAACGAAAAACAACGTTTGTCCAACCCAAACGCCTGGCGTCTAAGGAAAATCCCGCAGATGGTGCTTCACGAGGAGTATCACCAGAAGAACTCTGCAAAAGTCAAATTTGGTGGCACGATCCCAGTTTTCTTCGAAATTTCTCGTCAAATGAATGGTAAGTTTCAGCTCCCATGGAAAAAGATTCGGAAACTAAGAAAAAGATAAGGAAAGACAAAGATCAGAAATTGATTAGCAACGGTTTAAGCACATATTTACAAATTTTTCGAAGCACTCCACTATTATTGATTCATTGCTCCAAAGATTATTTAGCCCATTTCAGCCCATTGTTCGCAGCATAGCCATATGGCAACGATATATCCACAATTTAAGACATCCTAACAAGCGAGCACCATTGGATACGCAGCCACTATCTCCCGATGAGCTAACTTTAGCCCAACAATCAAGTCATCAAAATTGTGCAAATTGAACAGTTTACTGACGAAATCAAGGTACTGAAAGAAAAGGGAACCATCTTCAAGAAAAGTAGAATTTTCAACTTGAATCCTTTTCTCGATGGTGACTATCTTTTAGGTGTGGGGGCCATTTAGTCAATGCGACGGTACCGTTTAACAAACGCCACCCCTTAATACTCAAGGATTCGCACGCAGTGGCAACCGAGTCAGCGACAACCATCAAAATACCCTTCACGGAGGACAACAACTAATGATGGCTGAGGTTCGTAAAACACATTGGGTCACTAAAGACTGGTTAAAACGTAAAAACGCAACAACAACTTATGGGAACCCTTCTTGCAGAAAGAGTTATCATCTCTAGACCCTTTACCAACACTGGAGTCGATTATGCTGGTCCCATAGGCATCAAATTATGGAAGGGTAGGTGCAACAAAACCACAAAAGGATACATAGCCGTATTTATTAGTCTGGCTACAAAAGCAATTCACCTAGAACTAGTAAGTAACCTCAGTGCAGCAAGCTTCATTGCCGCATTCCGAAGATTTACGGCAAGAAAAGGAATGTGCGCAAACATATTTAGTGACTGTGGGACAAATTTTAAGGGGGCAAGTAATGAGTTGCATAAAGACAGCAAATTCATAACAACTGAATGGTCATCAGAAGTTGCCAAAACCCTTGCGTTGCAAAACACCACATGGCTTTTTAACCTTCCATCATCTCCACACTTTGGAGGCCTTTGGGAAGCAGGAGTTAATACCATTAAGTATCATTTAAAAAGAACCATTGGCGCATCCAAGCTAACTTTCAAGGAATACGCAACCCTGCTCGCTCGGATTGAGGCGTGTCTTAATAAAAGACCCCTTTGTCCAATGACTTCAAATCAAGCCGATCTATCAGTCTTAATACCCGGACACTTCCTCATTGGGTCAGCACTACATATTCATCCCGACAGGAATCTACAAGAGAAGAACATCAACAATCTAGATAGATAGAAATACCTTCTACGCCTCACTCAAGACTTCTGGACACAATGGAGCACATCGAACTTACATCTTCTTCAGCCAGGTCCAAAATGGATGCAACCAAATCTCAAGGTCGGAGACATCGTACTTGTCAAGAAAGACAATCTGCCACCTTCGGCGTGGTTACTAGCGCGAGTACTAGAACTGCATACCGGTTCGGATGGTCTGACACGCGTGGTGACCATAGAAACGAAAAACTGTTTTGAAATGTCTGATAGCGAAGCTTTCCCCCTTGCCGTGTTCGAATGCGTCGACCGATTCGTAACGAAATCAAACACAAACAAAAGGGGAACCTTAATGAACCCAGAATAACCTATTAACTAAAACAAACAAAAAAACAACAACTGCACAGTTTTTCCGTACAGGAATTGTTCTTTACTATGGACGGATTTGAACTACTGACTTTCGGCTCAACAGTCGGTCATGATTACTATTGCACCACGACCACCCACAATAAAACAGTGAATAAAACAGGACCTCTTCGCAAACATAATAAAAAAGATTTACTATTTCAAAAAAAGTTGTTGCACCAATAAATGCCAACTTATGTATACATAAACAAACTTACCATGTAACCTTATATCATTACTGTGTACTCATATATACTTATTTAGCATATTCTCCTATATGTATAATACTGTTACACTATTGAATTATGTTGCTGAATACCAATGGAAGTTAACCATCGTTTCCTTTAGCAACTCAGTCTGCCACAAACAGAGAACATGGAATTGAAGGATAAAATTGATTTTTTGGAGAGCAAACTAAATTCGCAACAACAACAACTTCTAGACAATTGTGGTGATATTGTTGGAGTGTCAGATGTCAACGACAGAAATGTTTTCTCCAAGACCAAACAGCTCCTCAACAAAACTTTCTCAATAGATGTTCCGGATGACAAAATTGAAAAATGCTTAATTAAGAAGATACACGTCAAAACAAAACGCGATGGGATTTTGTCAACACCGAAATTCGTATATGAATAAAATTCTCTAATGTGCAAACAAAGCAGGAAATAATGAGTGCGAAAAAGGGTAATAAACGCAAACTCAAAGCGCGCGTAACTGGTGTCGATAGATCGGGCAGCAGTGGTAGTAACAACAGCAGCAGCAGTACCAAGAGTAGCAACAAGGAAATCGATATTTACAAAGTATTGGTTTCAAAAATGATTCGGTCATTACAATCAATCATTCGTTCATTTAAAGATAGAGATCGATGTATTGTTCTGGTTCAATACATTCATTTCTATGGCTCAGAGATAGAGACCGATTCATTGTACTGGTTCAATGCGATCGATCTGAAAATACAAATATGCTAAAAGATTGACCCAGCTGTTAGTCCCTTTCACCTATAGGAAAATAAAGTCACACACATGGGTGATTGAGAGAACTCAGCTGATTCAAAAAGAGTGAGTGACACATGACATATTGGTTTGGGATGAAAAAATCTATTCGAATACCACTTTATGTTAACTCACTCATAGGCTATTTCATTGTGTTTGGAAAGAATGCAACGATAAAGAATTGAACGAACGAATAGAGTGAGAAGGCTATAACGAAACACGTATACTACTTCATCTTCGGGAACGATACGAAAGAGCATTAACAATTCGCTCTTTTTTCAACACTATTTTCTTTATTACAAAAGTAATAACTTTGTGATCGATTGGTTTGGTGTTGTGTGATTGCAATCACCAATACTTTTCGGTGATTCGATCAAAACGAACGAATCAATCACGATCGACCCATCTCTATGATATTGATGTTGCTAGTGTTTCTTGTGGCAAAGACAAATTCTTTATCGTACACTAGAATGTCAGAAGTCTTAGAGAAAATTTTCCTCTCTTGTTGATTCTTTTTTGTGGTGTAGGTTGTTTTATAAAAGGGAAAGAGGTTTACGTACTTCGTTCGCGAAGTTGCTTATATTGATTTTCTATGTGCCGATGAATTAAAAGTGTCTATTGATTTTTTTTTTGTTGGAGGCTTCTGCTATCTGTTAGAGCACAAACACAAATACTTGTCCATTGACAGACACCTTAGATGGCGTTTCAGCTCATGAAGAGCCAGAGCCAAGCTTCATTTATTCACTTTTGTTGTGTGCGATTTTTTTTCACACAAGTGAACGGAACCTAAAGCTTAATCCGATTCCGCACGTCGAGGGTCGAGAAGCTTTTTCAAGGCAAGTGTACAACGCGGGGTTTGCCAGTACCCCGCTGAGGAGAGAGCCCCTAAATAATCATTCGATGGCATTGGTGTTATCGGGATCCGAATTCGCTCATCATGCGTCAACAGCCGACACACTACCCACTGCGCCACGGTGCTCCCTAAAATATAAGTATCTCTATTGAAATTAATCATGAGATGTATGTCTATTTTTGTGTTTACAAGGGCTTTTGTTAGCTTTTCCAAAAGCAAGTTAAATTGTTCGAATTCCAATAGTAAAAGCAAGTTAGTCAAGATTGACTTTAGCAAAATTAAACACAATCTTTCTTCTGAGGTTTGGAATGATTGATATTTGCGTACAGATGCTGTAACGTCATATTCAATGTTCACTGATTCCCAAAAGAATCATATTCTTAATTTTTTGCCAACTTATCTTTCAAAAAGTTCACTTAAGAGACTGAAACTTTGGATTTCTAGTTACTTATTAAAAAAAGTAAGGACCAAAAACCGATCTTAGAGTTATACTCCGCAAGTACCCTAGAAATCTTAGGTTAAAAAACAAATATAAAAAACTGTACACTCAATTAAAAAGGGGAATTCTTATTTGTCGGGATAATTACTACCGTTCTCGATTTATTTCTGCTAGAGGAAACTTAAAAAATTAATGGAATTTGGTTAATAATATTTTGAATAAATACTCAGTTGCAAAGAAAGCGACTGTTATTCGTGTCGATGGCTATATTGTCTCTGACAAACCGGTCATTGTTGATGCTTTTAATAATTATTTTATCAATATAGCTACCAACATGCAACCAGATCCCATTCAACCTATTTGTCCCAACTGTTTGTCTAATGAAGACCTGATTCCTTATAACAGTTTCGTATAAGTTTTTTTTCTTAAAAAATTTGCATTTTATATATTGTAGTAGACATCCTGTCTTACATATTTAATCGCTATATTTTTGAAAGAATTTTTCCCGATGAAATTAAGTGCCCAGATGTTATTCTGCTACATAAAAAGGGCTCTACTGTTCAAATGTGTAATTATAGATCTATTTTTCTTCCCCCAGCTATAAGCAAAATCTTCGAAAAGCTTATACAAAATAGGATTGTGAGTTATCTTTTAAAAACCAAGTTTTTTAACCCATCACAGTTTGACTTTCGACTTTTGACTTTTGTGGCAAAATAATGTTCCACCTCGATAATAAGAAGGCTACTGCTGATCTTTTTGTTGATATCTCTAAAGCGTTTAATATGGTCGATCACCACATTATTTTCAATAAACTTGAAAAAGCAGGATTTCGAGGCTTCATGATAAAATGGTTTAGTTCGTTCTTAAGTAATAGATCACAGAGAATGAAAATTGAAGAAATTAGGAGTGGTCTTATGTTTTTAAAACTTGGTGTACCTCAAGGCCCCATTTTTTTCTTATATACAGGGTATCCCACGAGCAGTGTGCCAAAAAGCTAGAGCGTGTAGGTCTGATCAAGATAAGAAAAAAATCGTATGGGAGGGGGGGGGGGGGGGTCTATTCCCCCCCGTTTAGCCGGGAGGGGCAATTTTCTAAAAAAATTGACTTAATTTGGAAAAAACTTTTTATATATACAGGGTGTCCCACGAGCAGTGTGCCAAAAAGTTAGAGCGTGTAGGTCTGGTCAAGACAAGAAAAAAATCGTACGGGAGGGGGGGGTCTATTCCCCCCCGTTTAGCCGGGAGGGGCAATTTTCTAAAAAATTGACTTAATTTGGAAAATAAATTATTAAAAATCAACAGTTACAGCCACAATGCCGTGATATACTTTTTTGAAAAGCCAGAAACCTCTTCTTTCGTGCTGTTTTTAAATAAAGCTGTTTTAGGGAATAGTTTTTGAGAAATTAATTTTCAAACTCAAAATTTTGGAAAAAAAATGTTCGAACTATTTTTTTTCAAAATTTTATGTAATTAAGTGGTAATCTTTTTTCAAACATTCAATTCTCTTATTAGTTTTTAGTTAAAAACAGAAAACCGGATGAGAAATTAAAAAAAAACCCGAACCACTTTTTTCTAAGAAAAACCTTTTTTTTTGGTTTTAACGCGTCTGGACTTGTAGGCAAATTGATGTATGAAACATTGACCTCTTTTTTATTATTTTTAAAAAATTCGGAGTTTTATGAGGATACAATAAAGTGACATAGTATTGGAATAACCCTGGATTAATCCTTTTTTTTCATTGATAACGCCTGAAAACTGACCTGACAATTTCGTCTGGGTGGTGGACCCCCGGGTGGCGCCGCCAATGGGTTCTACCCGCTAGGACCTTAAGACAATAAAACCGCAATTTTTCTTTATTGAAAAACAAAATATTTGCAACCCAAATGTAAATAAAAGGCATCGCATTTTTAATAAAAAACCATTTCCAAATTGGACGTTAACTCATCAACACATTACGATGTCAAACTCATACTCTCGAGAAGAATTAACGGACATGCACTTCTGCTACGGTTTAGCTAATGGTCGAGATCGTGAAGCCGAAAGACTCTACGCTGAAAGATATCCCAATCGGAGGTGTCCCAGTCGTAGCATGTTTTCAAGAATCCACCGACGTCTGCGAGAGCACGGAGTGCTAGAGCATCGAAGAAGCGAAAGATCAGTTACAGATGGATCAGGAAGCTTAGATGAAAGAATTTTCGATTTGGTCCGACGCAATCCCTCCCTTAGTACAAGGAGGATGGCTATTATGCTTGGAGTGCCCAAATCTAGAGTATGGAGAGTGCTTCATAACGAAAACTTACACCCGTACCATTTTAGGACAGTTCAGGAACTCACCTCAAACGACAAGTTTTTGAGAGCAGAATTTTGTCGATCATTACTGCTTCGAGATGAAACTGAACGAAACTATTTTGCAAGGATATTCTGGACGGATGAAGCACAGTTTACCAGAGATGGGGTTACTAACTTCCACAATTTGCATCATTGGAGTAGCACCAATCCACACAACAAAAAACAAAATAAATCACAACACCGCTTTAGCTGTAATGTTTGGCTTGGTATTGTTGGACAAACTGTAATCGGGCCCCGGTTTTTGGATGCCGTCATTAATGGAGAATCATACCTGCAGTTCCTACGAGACCTTTTGCCCGATTTGATGGACAACGTTCCTTTGGCCATAGCAGATAATTTAATCTACCAGCAAGTTAGAGCACGAGCACACTACAGCTTACGGGTTAGAAACTGGCTGGATGATCATTTTAGTGACCGTTGGATCGGGAGAAGGGGCCCCACGGAATGGCCACCTAGATCACCAGATTTAACTCCTCTAGATTTTTATGTGTGGGGATTCATGAAGAATTATGTTTACGAAGTGGAAATAGTATCTTTGGAACAACTGAAAGAACGGATTGAAGTCGCTGGAGTCAAATTGCAGGAAAATTTGTCAAGCATAGACTTATGTGCAGCCATTAGAAGGAGATATAATCTTTGCCTTCTAAAAAATGGGGATCATATTGAAGCTTTATTATAATAAAACTCCTAATTTTTTAAAAATAATAAAAAGGAGGTCAATGTTGCATACATCAATTTGCCTACAAGTCCAGCCGCGTTAAAACCAAAAAAAAGGGTTTTCTTAGAAAAAAGTGGTTCGGGTTTTTTTTTAATTTCTCAAAAACTACAAGACATTTTTGCATCCGGTTTTCTGTTTTTAACTAAAAACTAATAAGAGAATTGAATGTTTGAAAAAAGATTACCACTTAATTACATAAAATTTTGAAAAAAAATAGTTCGAACATTTTTTTTTTCATTTTTTTTCCAAAATTTTGAGTTTGAAAATTAATTTCTCAAAAACTATTCCCTAAAACAGCTTCATTTAATAACAGGACGAAAGAAGAGGTTTCTGGCTTTTCAAAAAAGTATATCACGGCATTGTGGCTTTAACTGTTGATTTTTAATAATTTTTTTCCCAAATTAAGTCAATTTTTTAGAAAATTGCCCCTCCCGGCTAAACGGGGGGGAATAGATCCCCCCCTCCCATACGATTTTTTTCTTGTCTTGACCAGACCTACACGCTCTAGCTTTTTGGCACACTGCTCGTGGGACACCCTGTATAAACTCTCTGTTTGCACTTAAGTTCAAAGGTACGCCAACTGCATTTGCAGATGATGTAGGTTTGTCGTATGGTTCAGTTAGACGCGGCTAGACCTGATTTTAGACATAAGTATGGACCTTTATCTTCTAAGAATCTGATTGTCCAAAGCCAACTTGGTCATAGTTGTTCAGACTAAGGTAATGTTCTTTAGTTTGTCTATATTACCGGATCCTGAAGTTAATATTTACTTTCACTCATCGGAGTGCCGAAAATTCGAACTTAATATTTGCAATTGTAGGTCTGGCTTATTTTTTCCCACCTTTAATGACAACTTAAGCTGCAGTGATAAATGCTTTCAAATCGAGATCGTCAATGAGTTTAAATACAATACCTGGACCTCGAAAATAAGCTGGTCAAAATGCTCTTAAAAACCATTTACCAAGGTATTTTTCAATCAAATTTACAATATGGTATTGCTTGTTGGGGACATACTTTTACGAATAAAAGATATTCTCTCTTATTGTTAGAAAAATATATTCTACGAATACTACGCCGTAAACCTATGCGTCATCCTAGTTACCTTGTTTTGTGACTTAAAAATTCTCCCTGTTCGTCATTTACACTGCTTTAAGGTACTGAAGTGTTTTTTTTTTTTTAAATCTGGTAATCGTAATTTTCAAATTACAACTTACGTGGAAACTTTTCGTACTCTGTCTTTGTACCTTTGTCCATACTACGGCCTATCATAATTTTTATTTTATTTCGTCTCATCGTTTATTCAATAAACTTCCTTTGTCGTTCAGAAAAAAAACTGTACCAGGAACATTTCTTCAACTAGTAAAAAATTGGCTTCTCAGTTTTAAAGTATTAGCACGGATTCTATTCTTTCTGACATTCTGGCTTGTTTATTATACCAATAATATATGAAGTTATAAAATAGTTGTGTTCTCTTTGATAATCTTATTAATTTATGTTTATCTCTACATCTATAGAAGAGAACACATTAACGATACCTCAACAATATACAGAGTGTCCCACTAGCAGTGTGCCAAAAAGCTAGAGCATGTAGGTCTGGTCAAGACAAGAAAAAATCGTATGGGGTCTATTCCCCCCCCCCCCCCCCCCCCGTTTAGCCGGGAGGGGCAATTTTCTAAAAAATTGATTCAATTTGGAAAAAAATTATTAAAAATCAACAGTTACATCCATATTCCGTGATATACTTGCTTGTAAAGCCAGAAACCTCTTCTTTCATCTTGTTTTTAAGCGAAGCTGTTTTAAGGAATAGTTTTTGAGAAATTAATTTTCAAACTCAAAATTATGAAAAAAAAATGAAAAAACAAAATTTCTAACTATTTTTTTTTCAAAATTGTATGTAATTAAGTACTATTTTTTTTTTTAATTCAATTCTCTTATTAGTTTTTAGTTAAAAACAGAAAACCGGATGCAAAAATGTCCTGCAGTTTTTGAGAAATTAAAAAAAAACCCGAACCATTTTTTTCTAAGAAAAACCTTTTTTTGGTTTTAACGCGGCTGGACTTGTAGGCAAATTAATGTATGAAACATTGACCTCTTTTTTATTATTTTTAAAAAAATTCGGAGTTTTATGAGGATATAATAAAGTGACACAGTATTGGAATAACCCTGGATTAATCCTTTTTTTTTCATTGATAACGCCTGAAAACCGACCTGCCAATTTCGTCTGGGTCCGTCCGCCACCGATGGGTTCTACCCGCTAGGACCTTAAGACAATAAAACCGCAATTTTTCTTTATTGAAAAACAAAATATTTGCAACCTAAATGTAAATAAAAGGCATAGCATTTTTAATAAAAAAACCATTAAAACCATAAAAATTGGATGTTAACTCATCAACACATTACGATGTCAAACTCATATTCTCGAGAAGAATTAACGGACATGCACTTCTGCTACGCTTTAGCTAATGGTCGAGATCGTGAAGCCGAAAGACTCTACGCTGAAAGATATCCCAATCGAAGGTGTCCCAGTCGTAGCATGTTTTCAAGAATCCACCGACGTCTGCGAGAGCACGGAGTGCTAGAGCATCGAAGAAGCGAAAGATCAGTTACAGATGGATCAGGAATCTTAGATGAAAGAATTTTGGATTTGGTTCGACGTAATCCCTCCCTTAGTACAAGGAGGATAGCTATTATGCTTGGAGTGCCCAAATCTAGAGTATGGAGAGTGCTTCATACCGAAAACGTACACCCGTACCATTTTAGGCCAGTTCAGGAACTCACCTCAAACGACAAGTTTTTGAGAGCAGAATTTTGTTGATCATTACTGCTTCGAGATGAAACTGAACGAAACTATTTTGCAAGGATATTCTGGACGGATGAAGCACAGTTTACCAGAGATGGGGTTACTAACTTCCACAATTTGCATCATTGGAGTAGCACGAATCCACACAACAAAAAACAAAATAAATCACAACACCGCTTTAGCTGTAATGTTTGGCTTGGTATTGTTGGACAAACTGTAATCGGGCCCCGGTTTTTGAATGTCGTTATTAATGGAGAATCATACCTGCAGTTCCTACGAGACCTTTTGCCCGATTTGATGGGCAACGTTCCTTTTGGCCATAGCAGATAATTTAATCTACCAGCAAGATGGAGCACCAGCACGCTTACGGGTTAGAAACCGGCTGGATGATCATTTTAGTAACCTTTGGATCGGAAGAAGGGGCTCCACGGAATGGCCACCTAGATCACCAGATTTAACTCCTCTAGATTTTTATGTGTGGGGATTCATGAAAAATTATGTTTACGAAGTGGAAATAGTATCTTCCGTGCAGGGACGGGTTAAGAATATCCCTGCAGCGATACCTCTCGCTTGTCGTAAAAGGCGACTAAAACAAAGGTAAACAAAAATCACATCTAGGCAATTTAGAAAACACCAAAGTGAACCTAGGGACACATATATCACCAATAAACTGCCCCACAAGTGTACATGCAAATCAGTGGGTTGACACGACTGGAGATCACCGGTGTTGTAAGAGTAAGATCAAACAAAAAAATCTGGAGCATGCCCGTGTCACAAAAAAAAAAAAAAAAAAAGGCAGGCCGAAAAACAATTGGTGCAAACAAATGCAAAAACACCAGCATTTGATTGGCCTTAGCGATGAAGTAATCCCAAACCGGGAAGCCTGCCGCTACTTTCTGAGGTCAAACCGGCGGACCCCACAAGCGGACCAGTAGGAATGCAGTTAAGTGGGAAGGTTATGGTCCTACACTTCTGACCATAACAACGCCGGAAAAAGGAAAAGAAGAAGAAGACGGGGATTCATGAAAAATTATGTTTACGAAGTGGAAATAGTATCTTTGGAACAACTGAAAGAACGGATTGAAGTCGCTGGAGTCAAATTGCAGGAAAATTTGTCAAGCATAGACTTATGTGCAGCCATTAGAAGGAGATATAATCTTTGCGTTCTAGAAAATGGGGATCATATTGAAAATTTATTATAATAAAACTCCGAATTTTTTAAAAATAATAAAAAAAGAGGTCAATGTTTCATACATTAATTTGCCTACAAGTCCAACCAAAAAAAAAGGTTTTTCTTAGAAAAAAATGGTTCGGATTTTTTTTTAATTTCTCAAAAACTACAAGACATTTTTGCATCCAGTTTTCTGTTTTAACTGAAAACTAATAAGAGAATTGAATTTTTGAAAAAAAAAATAGTACTTAATTACATACAATTTTGAAAAAAAATAGTTCGAAATTTTGTTTTTTCATTTTTTTTTCAAAATTTTGAGTTTGAAAATTAATTTCTCAAAAACTATTCCTTAAAACAGCTTCGTTTAGAAACAAGATGAAAGAAGAGGTTTCTGGCTTTAGAAAAAAGTATATCACGGCATTGTGGATGTAACTGTTGTTTTTTAATAATTTTTTTTCCAAATTAAGTCAATTTTTTTAGAAAATTGCCCCTCCCGGCTAAACGGGGGGGAATAGACCCCCCCCCCCCCTCCCATACGATTTTTTTCTTATCTTGATCAGACCTACACGCTCTAGCTTTTTGGCACACTGCTCGTGGGACACCCTGTATATACCTATGTACATCAATCTATTTGTCGTGATTAGCCTTATTACATAGGGTATTATTAGTATCCTAGGGCCTTAAAAACTACATATTTTATATGATTTTTTAATTGAAAAAAAAAAGTTTGTACTTTACATACATATTACTACAAAATGGCTGAACAGATTTGAATCAGAAACCAGAATGAGACGTGCGTCTTTCGTACGTCTTCCCCCGTGACACCCTGAAATTTTGTCGAGATTTTGACAGAGGTTCAGGTGCGTAGCGACAAAACCCGTTACAAACAAACTCTAATCGTGAATACGTGTGAGTTCATTTCATTGTACCGCAGTGTACTCCCGCCACACACACTCTTGGAATTATAACAATGTGCGTCACTGTTTACAAAAATTTGACAGCACTTGAGGTACCCACGTGCTCGCCCGAGCTTGTAGGCAAACGTCGGCGGCCATTTTGAGTGGGACGTCTCATTGGTGGTTTCTGATTTGAATATGACTTTATTCTTCGATTAGTACATTTCCTGGTGAAGACCCCACTCATTCTTTTCATATCTATTTCATTATTTTCATACCTATTGTTAATTTTTTAATTGTTCTTTACTTTGACTTCCCTTCAAGCTGCTGATGAATTATAAATTGCAATACTTCATTAATACCTCTGTTTAATTTGGTATATGTTAGTTATTGTATTTACTTCTGTAATGTATTTATTAAAAACATAAAAATAAAACTAAACTAGACGTAACTATGCTTTTTTTCAAAAAAGAAATATGAAACTGAAAGAGATTTTGTACTCAAGTAACTATAAATCTTTGTACAAATTTACAAAATATGTAAAACTTAGTACAAGCCACACTCTTATAAGCCTACTTAAAAAAAAAATTAAGCCCTAAGAAGCCTTGTTCCTATACTTTCTTAATTTTTTTTTTTTTCTACAGGTAAACTCTGTTCTTTTGTAGGGGACGAAAATATAGAGTTCACGCTACATTGCACCTGCCCTACCTTTCTATCATTCACATTTCCATAAACGCACCCATGCATTAAATAACCTCCATTCGTCAACACTAGGTCAATATACTCGTATACGTTAACAAAATCAATATTCAATATGCGCATAGAAAGAGTGAATCGTTCTTTATGCGAATAAAAATAAATATACACAGAAGCAATTAATTATTTTAATTTCACACCCAATTACCAAGCAATTAAGCACTAATTAAATATTCTTCACGAATATTTGTCTATGCATGACGGTTATTTTATTATTGCTTCTTGTATAGGTACGCTAGTGAAAAATAATATTACGTACATATATGCTCCCTGTTATTTATTAATACTATTTTGATCGCTTATTATTTTTTTCTGGTTATTTTTCAGCAATCGATGATAATATTTTTATTGCGATAATTATTATAGGACAAATCGATAAAATTAAGATGCGCAGTTGCTACATGTGTAGTACTTTATATTTTAATCAAATAAATTCAATACATTTACCTAAGTGTGTTACTATATATTATATAATATATATTATACAATATAATCATACTTACTGACATACTCCTACTTAAGAGCTTAAAGATTGAACAAAATTTTGCAAATCTTTTTGTTCCTAGTTATGTATCTCATTTCAATAAACGATTTCCCAGTTTCTTTGCGCATGGCCCTTCGACAACTCGTTCGTGGTCTTTCCCTTCTTCTCAATCCTTAAGGGTTCCAAGTCAAAGCAGCATGTACTCTATAATTGCAGAGCTTCCTTAGTGTGTGGCCTATCTACCCATCCATATATATAATATATAATATTTTTTTTTTAAATAATAACACACACTTTTATAAAAGAATACAATTTGGAAAACGACCATTATAAGACGAAAGCAAAGTAATAATTTAACAGGTACTAAGAAACGTTAGGTTGAAAATCCGTTTGGACACGTTTGCCTGCTATTCAGGTATCAACCGCCCTATTTTTCCCCCTATTGTCCTTCTCCGTCATCGGACAAACGCTGCCATCCGTCCTCTGTCATCAGACCTGTGTTGCCATTCACATAGCTATCGACTGCCCCAGTCAAAAACGGACACAATAAACTCTCCATCTCTTTCGTTGGTCTCAGAAACTAAACAAAGTAAACTTGGATGTGAATTCAGCGCCTTTTCAGATATCATTCGCTGTCGGTTACCAAAGTGTCGCAATTGTAATCGCAAATTTGGTACAACTTTTTGAATGTCGTACTCTTTATCTCATCAACGACCACAATAGATAGAAGACCTTTTCAGAGCGTTTACGATGGCGATAGTTTTTTCTGTGGTCTAGTGCTGGTGTTCGTGAAGCTAAAAACTGGATGACACCGGCCTTTCTCACGTTTCTGTAACATGAAAGCTCCATATCCCTCTTTGGAAGCATCCATATGAAGTGAGTCAGCAAATGCTGATTAAACAGCCTTAGCACAGGTTTTTGGCATAAAGCGTTCTTCAGTGTACCGTAAGTTTCAATTTGGTAAGGCCTCCTGGCAAACTTGGCATTTTTATTTGCCAAATCAGAAAAAAAAATTGCCAGCGGCTTTCCTTCCGAAGGTCCGATATTGTTGTTCTTTATGAGGTGACCGCGAAAGCTCACTTCAGATTGGGGAAAGGCACGCTTCTTCCTGTTAATCGCTAGATCATTCTCATCAGCCTCAAAACATTTTGTAGTCTATATAGGTTAACACTATTCCTCGATGTTTGGTATTGTTTGAAATGACGAAATTACCTTTTGAATACCGGCGGTAAGCGAACAAACGGGATCGTATATTTCTTCAATAGCGACATGCAGAAACCAATTGTTGAGGTCTAAAATGGTAAAGACCCTTCCATATTGTTGCTCCAATACCTTCCTGTGGATACCAACCCTTTCAAATATGTCGATTCAACTTGCGGTAATCAACGCAAAGTCTAAGCGAACCAACCATTTTACACGCCTGGCAAAATCTGAATTGCTATTTTGAACCATTTTGGCTCCGCTCGAATAACAAGTGGGTGATGATGTAAAAGACATGATTTGTTTTGTGTTTGGCAGTCCTTGGCAGTATTAACTGATGTCAGATTCATAGAGCAATATTGACACAGTACGGACAGATAGAGGATAGATGGAGTATCATAACATTCAAATGGTACAATTGGTACAATGCACCGTCAAAAATACATAATATATGTCAATATGTATTTTTCGTTATTTTGCAAGCACATATCATATAGAAGAATTACATTCCTTCGCAACCCATAATAATGAAAAAAATCATATTATTTATTGGATGATATTGCACAAAAAGAAAAAGGAATATAAGATGATTCGCCCGGCTACGTCCATTATTCACAGCGTTCAGTGTTCGGACTTGTCTTTGCTCAAGTGAAATTACAGAACAAGGGCGGAAGGAAAGGAGAAGGTGCTTTCCCAATAATCAATACAGTGGAAAAAGAGACCTTTATCCGGTTTCACAAAAGCTTTACTATCTCCCTCATTGATGTAAATAACGACCTCTCAACCTTCGCTGCCCATGTCAATTCAAAGCGCATTGCAAAGTACTCGCTCTAATTTCAAAAAAACTATTTCGGATCCTATCTTAAACACCACTACATCTCCCCACTCATCGAATATTTCTTATAAAAACATATCCATGTACTGTCAGAAGGTCAGAGGATTACGCACCAAAGCCTCTACAGTACTTCTTAATTCCCAAATACTATCTATAATATACTATACGAATTTATGTTCCAGCATTGGAGACAGCGAGTCGCCGAGTTCTCTAGCTCCGAGATCATAGCACCTCATATGTATAATTTTGACTGACCAATTATATCATTTAAAAGGTCAGAAAATGGTCATTAAAGGTCAATTAGTTTCATTAATTGGTCAGCGATAGAAAAAAAATTATTAGAGGTTAAATATTTTCAAGGTCACCCAGAAATTCTAGCACCTCATCATCAATAAAATACCTGAATTCAATAGAAAATTGTCCGTTGATAATTGGTCAGCATAAATAAATAATTGGTCAATCGCAATTTCATAAATAAATAATTAATTATGTTGCGTTTAAGTAATTATTTTTTGTCCACGCCAAGATTATCATCGTCAAACTCATTCGCACATGTACGAACGTTAGCAGCGGATGGTATTATTGTTGCAACTTCTTGGCCGATTATGGCACGTTTGACTTGTCGCACAGGTCTTCTTGCATCGTTGTGATTCACTTTAAAACCTGTATCTTTAGTTTTTATTCGAGTTGTTGCCGGAAACTGCTCTGGTTTAGAATCCATACACCCATATAACGGATTATTACACTTTTTACTTTTGCATTTGTTATGTGATAATAGGCAAGTCGACTATTATATACATTGGCAAAAACAAATGCACATCGGGATTTACTAACTTTGGAAAATTCTTCGCCAATATAATTAGTCCATCCCTATCGTTTTAAGAGAGTTTAGTTGCAGCTGTTGTAATTCACTGCTTCAGCTTCAGATAATATTTTATACTCGTCGTTTTAATTTATACCAACGAAGCGTCTTTAACGCCGCATTTCATTTCTTCCATCCGCCGTTCAGGATACTGCTTTTTATTGGATTTTTGATGTGGCATTATCCTTATTTATTGTCTCTGAATATTTAATTGGCATAGAACCTTACCCAAAGCAAACTGTTTAATACTTAACTATGACCACCACCTATTTTCTTCTAATTTAATTTCGAATTCATCTAATTGCAATGATCATTCATCATCATCGATCGTTGAATTCAATGTTGAAACGACTGAACGTAATAAATCAGTTGCTTCATTTACTGAATTACTTGGCACATTATTTGGATGCAATGAACATCTCGAGCACTCCATTTTCCGGAAAAACCTTTACTTATTTCTACCCAAATAGGTTGCGAGGGCCTAGGAAGAGATTTTCGATCATTTGACAATCTATCCAAAAACTCTTTCGAAAAGTGTCACTTTAGAAAAAATCAATAAAAACGTTTATCTAACAGACATAACACAGATTTTTAGCGAAATCAATAAGGCTCATACGTAACTCAAGAGCGTAAGTATTCAGTTGTAACATGAGGCTTATGTCTATGTTGTTGCATAGAAATGTAAATATAATAATAAAAACTGTTATGAAAAGGAAACCATTGCAGGATAATCTACGTCGTAGGTTCTAAGACAAAAGATTCTATAAAATACCGTAATTTCGTTATTATAACCGTAATAGTATAAATATACACTTATTTACTCCTAATTATTTTAGCTATGTACAGTGACGAAGAAAAGTTTTTATTAGCATTTAGATTATTCAAATATTTCATGATAAATAATATTATAAGCAAAATTATGCATTTGAGAATAATGCAAAAACATGGATAGATATTATAACTTTTAACTCAACTTTAAGTTAATAATGTTAATTTAATTTAAAGTATTCAATTAAGTATACAATTACCAAAACATATTGAATAAAAAAAAATATGTTAGAATTATTTACTGAAATTACTATAAAGCTAAGATATAATATATATAATTTTTTATTAATAATGTTAAGATTAGCTACGACAGTAAATAGCAAAAAATCATATCCCTATTTTGTGGAGTTCATGGTGGGGAAACGCTCACTGCTCTGATACTTCGATGGGCCTGAGGCATGCGCGGTCCCACAAACGCAACATAATTAATTATTTTAGTTATGAAATTTGATTGACCAATTATTTATTTATGCTGACCAATTATCAACGGACAATTTTCTATTGAATTCAGGTATTTTATTTTATTTTATTGATGATGAGGTGCTAGAATTTCTGGGTGACCTTGAAAAACTTTAACCTCTAATAATTTTTTTTTCTATCGCTGACCAATTAATGAAACTAATTGACCTTTAATGACCATTTTCTGACCTTTTAAATGATGTAATTGGTCAGTCAAAATATACGTATGAGGTGCTATGATCGCGGAGCTGAGTTCTCTTAGCCATCCACAGCTAACACTTTTTAACACTTATTTTTGCTTTATTAGGAAAGAAGGTAGTACATATCCATACATACGTTTACATACATACATACAGATATATGTATATATTGTTTTAGATACATAAGCAATGTATGAGTTTGTATGCAGTAAAGCGATTTCCAGTTTAACGGAATATACCTATATGGTTTAGTATGCAGTGAAGACTAAATTTGTTGTATTTTTCTTATTAGTGAAATTTCTGCACTTTGTATATTTTCTTTCAACAGAATTGGCACATTTGGCGTTTTTTTTTTTGCCATTCCATTGAGATTTACTTTCGAATCTGATTTATTTTGGCTTTCTACTGATTCTTTTATACAAAATTTTTTAAACCGATCCTATTCTTATCCTTTTATTCATTTATACCTGCATATGTAAGGGATCAGCACACCCTATAGGCTCCGTCAAACAGAGAGCGTCGCGATGAGATCATTTTACGCCGCGGTTAGATTATTTTGACTAGGCGTTTTTAACGCCACGGTAAAAAATAATTGAGATTTTAATTTCATTAAAATGTCAAGTAGTTCGGATAAAGAAATATTATTATTTCTCATTTTAAGTTCTTGAAAAAGAATTTGGGTTCACGACCTAAATAAAAAGAGAAATGAAATCGGAGAATATCACCGGTTGTGCAGAGAACTAGAATCAGACGAAGACCGCTTCCTTTCGTATTTCCGTATGTCTCAAAATGCTTTCGAAGGTCTTCATGAATAAAATAAAATTGAGAGACTGACATTAGCAAAAGACACAACAAACAATGTCACGAGATAATTAAAATAAGTAATTGAGTTATAAATATATATGTAAATGAAGGGCTCATGTGCTGTTGCTATGTGGATAGAAAGAAAAAAAGGACAAAAGTGAGCATGAATGTCGGTCCACATTAGTGGAAGTATACAAGAATTTTGACAAATGGAACATATGTAGAATCGGGACATTTTCATTAAATTACCAGCATGCGAACGGATACACACTGATAATGAAATGTGCCATGCTTATGGTGAGGATACTCACGATTAAAAATCGTTCCTTCTCTTTCGAACAATTTAGCGTGTTTCCAATGATGTGAACAGTCAAATTAAAAGTATAAATACCAACGAAGCGTCTTTAACGCCGCAGACATTTCAATTCTTCCATCCGCCGTTCAGGATACTGCTTTTTATTGGATTTTTGATGTGGCATTATCCTTATTTATTGTCTCTGAATATTTAATTGGCATAGAACCTTACCCAAAGCAAACTGTTTAATACTTAACTATGACCACCACCTATTTTCTTCTAATTATTATTCCCTTCTAATAATTTCCCGAAGTGCGGAGACATAATTTCGCTTAAGACTCTCGAGTTCTGTTGTCCGAATTGTTTTGACACCATATAAGATGACTAAATATCACGTTAGTCATGTACTCGGCTTTTCTAAAATCATATTTGAAGCCGCACTGAACTCACAAAAAAGGTCAAGATTTTACAAGCATTATTCCAGCAATCAACAGCGACTTGAGATTTTTCAAAGACGTTAAGGAATATGCGCAACTTCTCGATATCAGAGGTGGGTTGTCTAACTCTATTCCGCGAGGTCTTTGGAGACTCATCGAATGTTGGGTAAGCGTCTGATATTAATCGCAGATAATAAATCTAGTAATGATATTTTTTTCCTATTTAAAAGCAATCGACACATAGAACTCAGACTTGTCCATTGATCTGAAAATTAAAATGGGGTAGCATCAGTAAAACCACTTGAACTGAATATCATGTTGCAGTAAAATTGTGTCATATATGTACCGCTTGAAAGTTGATAGTTGCTAAAACCGGTATGGATTTTAACAATATAAATTCTCAAACCTACAGTGGCTGAAACTTAAAATAGGTTATTCTTGACCAAATTATTTTTGTCATGCAAATTTAAGGAATTTCGTAAAAATAATAAATTGTAATATTTGGTTATAATGGTAATAATAAAAAAGCAAGTAGTTCGCTTAATAAAACAATAATTAAATTAATAGAGAAGTTAAATGATCTCACAGTGAAAATGGCCACCAAACCAATGTATCCCCATTCAATTATTATGACTTGGTTTTTCCGTTGTTCTTCCTTATGTCCTTCCATTTTTAAATTGAACTACATTTTTCGATGGCAGCGGTTGCTAAACAGAGTTTCGCGAAATGGGGCGTTATACTTCAGTTGAGATGCGTCAAAAGCAAAAAAACGGCCCGGGAAAATGTAAGGAATATTATTTATAAAGAAAGAATTAACGCAAAAAAAATATTTCTGGACGTGATGAGTAGTGTACTGTGAAAAAATACAAGAAAAATCCAAGACTGGGTACTACGATGCACAGTGCTTCAGGTTATATGGGAACACGGAAAAAATCATTATCTCTTGAAGTACTGTACCGATATTAATGAAATTTTCGTCATAGTGTGAACAATTCTTAAAACAATTAATGTTATTTATTTGGTAGTTAAATTTGGATTCTATTAGCTAAAATTATTTTAAATTTTTCCAGAAAATGAACAACTCACAGGAAAAAAATTAATTGAATTTAAATGTATACCCATATTTATGTTTGTTTATCTAAATAATTACAGAATAGTAACGCCTTAACATCGTTATTTAATTCAAAGTGTTTATTTTTCGTTTCTTGGCTTAAGTTGTTTATAAACGGATCAGAAGAAGCAAGTAGCAGTAGCAGATTACTGGATAAAACAATATTGACCAATTCACCATAAAGAATGTCAAAACTCTCCATAATTGCAAAAAAAAACCGTTATTATTTCCAGTAACTAATTCTATATAAATAAACAAAATAATATATTCATCACTTTCCTTAATCAGAAGTAAACATAATTTTATTATTCAGCTGAAAAATAAGTAAGACTGCACCAATTAGTGTAATTCCAAACAAAAAAAAAAAACAAGATCTGGAAGTTAAACGCGTGCCAACACAATAACTGCAAATTTCCGCAACTACTTTCTTTTTGATTGTGAAAATGAGAGTTCAACGCATCAGATCTATTACATCTCAGCTTGGAGCTTGCTGGAGCTTAAGATTTACAGCTAATTGAACTTTTTGGTATTGATACAAAAAAAAAACTCTATGATAAAGGCTACCTCTCACTGAAATGTGTGCTGATATGAATATTTTTTTTTGTAACTAAATATTTATTTCATAACTAATAGCACATATACATACATATGTACATTTTTTTCAGAAAAATTATTTTTACAAACCAAATATGTATTATTTTAATCATAATGTGTTTTCAACCAAAAATTGCGATTATCTTTTCACTTAGTTCTTTCTCAGATATTTTCTTAAATATAACGGACATTTTTTATTGGGTTTGATGCTCTAACCAGTGCTTTATAAAATTGGAATTGAAAATACCCTCATATGTAACGTTCATAAAAATGTGCGACGCTTCAAATTTGCAATAATGAAAGGCTGGATTAAATGAGAGAATCGCAAGAAATAGCCACAAAAATAAAAAAGGTTTGATAGAAATTCGCTCAAATATACAAAGAAAAATTTCTCGTTCTGGAAAAATGTTCTTTTCACCTATGAGAGCATATATGTATGTCGCAAGGACACTCATGTAAAAAGAAAAAAATAAGTTGGCGGAAAAAGAAAATTAACAACTTTAATTGAATGAAGAAAATAAAACGAAAGGATTTTCTTCTTCGTGGAAAACGATTTTATTAAAATTCGGTTGAACTCGGCGGTTTGAGCAGTGGGAAGACAATCATTGTGGTTTGTGTTTTTGCTATAAGGAAACCTCGGCATCAGCTGGTTTCGCCGTTGGCCCACATCTTTCGATGGTTTATCAGCTGTTGTTGCCGTTCACCATTGGACTGCGGTCATTGAACCCGACCATCATTGCATTGTATTAGCATTGTGGGCGGAGTCAAATGGTGATTTGTTGTTTTTTTTCTCAGCATTAGCTCCTCCACAATATAGTTGACTATTCTGCACTCCCAATTTTTCTAGTCAGCTGGGTCCGATGCGATCATTTTTTTTGCCGTCGGCATTTGTAGTTGGAATTGGTTTTGCCGACGGAGAATGAGTTTTGGGTATGAGGTCGTTGAACACCTTGATGCTCCATGTTGTGTTGCAACATCCTGTCGGGCCACAGATAAGACATTGTCTTCTTATCATCTGTTGTGTGAAGTCGATGGTCTGCTCCGATCCTTTTTGAAGTTGTTGTTAGATGATTTTTGACGAGCTTGAGCTTCTCGAAGAGTGAGTGGTGACATGCAGGGAAGAAGAAAGTAGGTGTGGTGAATGGTGTGTGGCAATAGGTTAGGTAGATAGATTATATTTATTAAATTCATTATAGTTAATGATTATTATTCATTTGAAAAAGGTATGAAGTATTGATTTAATTAACGTGTATGTGTATGTAGGGAAGACGGTAAATGAAAATCCCTTTAGGCGTTTAGCATGGGTAGAAGGGAAAGTTTCGCTATCGGGCGTTTCAATCTTGTTGTTGCGATCTTTACTGTGACGACTCGAATTTTTCCATCTATTCCCGGACGTGTGTCTGTGATTCTCCCAAGTTTCCAGAGAGTGGGGGTGTTTGCCCCTCGATCAAGAGCACTAACTGTCCTACCTTCCATTCCAAACTCGGGGTAAGGCATTTTGGGCGCTGCTGTAACCGAACCAAGTATTCTGATTTCCATTTCTTCCAGAAATCTTGCTGGATTTTTTGCATGAGCTGCTAATTCGATTTAACCTCGGTTAAATTCCTTTCTGGTACGGTATTTAGGGATGCCCCAATTAAGAAATGTCCTGGTGTCAAAATGGATAGATCCTCTGGATCTTCAGTTACAGGACAAAGTGGACGAGAATTGAGACACGCCTCCACTTGTGCTAACACAGTTGCGTATTCCTCAAAGGTGAGAGCATAATGACCAACGATCCGTTTTAAATGGTATTTCATGGATTTTACCCCTGCTTCAGACAGTCCACCGAAATGAGGAGCCGCAGGAGGATTGAAATGCCATGTTCTGCCGTTGGATTGCATTTGCCGAGCGATATCATCTGTCCACTGCCTTGACATGTGCGATCTTTCTGAGCCTAGGATTTTTGCCGCTCCCTTGAAATTAGTTCCACAATCGCTGTAGAGGTTAGTGCAGATACCACGACGCGAAGCGAAGCGTTTGAATGCTGCAAGAAATGCTGATGTTGTATAATCGCTTAGTCGGCTATCACATGCGGCCTCACGACGCACGACTCACATAAGAGTAAAAGAGAAAGGGGATGAGTGCGAATGAGATGGAGAATTTAATTCCCGGTGAGTCGCCGGCGAAATTCTTCACGACTCACATTGACGTTTCTCGTTCTCTTTGTTCGTTATTTTTCATTTCCATTTCATTTCTTTTCGTACTTTGTGGGGAATGGAAGCAATCATGTCGGATGTTGCTTGGAAATCAGATTTTTTTTCTCAGAAAATGCGTTAGAGCTCTACTTTATCTCACGGAGACAACTTCAAAATGAAAAAAAAAGTAGGCGCTCGGCTCACGAATGTATGTCGAAAGAGGAAATTGAAAAAGACGTATGACTCATCTGAGGCTGGCATGTGATAGTCAGCTATCACACGTTGTCTCACGAGTCATGGCTGTTTTTCGGATTCCTCTTCCCGATCCTATCCCGTGAGGCGAATGGTATCACACACTGGCTCGTGAGGCATGGGCTCTTTTTCAATTCCTTCTTTCTTCCTCATCCGCTATTTGACAGTTCGCTCATTTTTCGTTTTGTATCCGAAGTGCTCGTGTCGGGGTCTAGACTATCATCGTAATTTTTTAATTTGTTAAATTAGTGAACGAAAATGAATTCGCAAAATGTACAGAAATTACTAAAGTGTACGGCATTAGCCATTGAAAATATGGATACAGACAGCAGTGAAGACGAAGTAATAATTTCGAGATTAATCAATTTGGTAGGAGTTGCTTTGGAATCGAAAAGAAGAAAAAAACGAAAAGCATGGGTTAAGCCGTAGAGAAAAGATAGGGGTGAACGAGGTTCATTCAATTTCATTACAAAAGAACTTCAACTAAAAGACAAAGCCTCTTTTTTCAACTACTTGCGCATGGAGGAATCCACATTTAAATTGCTACTGTCATTAATAGAATCCGACATCACAAAGAATAATACTTTAATGAGGGATTCAATTCCACTTGCGGAAAAATTGGCTGCTACTCTGAGGTTTTTGGCAACAGGCGAGTCATTGAAGAGCACCGATTATCAAACAAAATTATCGCAGTCCTTTTTAAGCGACAGTGTGCCCGAAGTTTGCGCAGCTATTTGGAAGAATTTAAGACGCACATATTTAAAGGTGGGTTCTTTTCATTTTATTTTAACATTTTCTTTTAAAATAACTTTAATTCACAACTAACTTAAATTCATATCAGGCTAAAAAATAAATAAATATAAAACTTAAATCCATATCAGTCAACAAAACAAAAAATATAAAAAAAAAAACATAAAAAATAAAAATATAAATCACATTAAATCGTCGTCGCTAGAATCATTAAACTGCTTCAACAATTCGAAAGTCGAAGTGCTCCTTGCCTCATGCGACAATGGCGGATGAATGGTCTCCACATTTAAGATATTCACTATCTGTCGCGACGATGTTTCTGCCGCCGATGATAGTGATGCAGAATACGACGTGCTTGGTTGTGGAGACCTTAACAGTGCCATATCTTCCCGAACATATTCCCTCAACACATCCTGTATCTTTCACACCGCTTCTCTCTGCAGTCTGGGATTCCGAATGGAGTCAATGTCGAAGACTACTTGCTTCCCCAACCAATCAAACGAGTAATTTTTTTCCCCGTAAGAGTCCGGAAATTATCCCCAACTCAGTATTTACGAGTTTGTCTGTGATCGATGTTTTTCGCTGAAAAAGAAATAGTTTATTTAATATATATTCTAAACATATTTTATAATACATGTATATATTATTATACTTTCAGTTTCCATCAACAAAACTGGAATCGGAGAGAATTGCGGACGAGTTTGCCATACGTTGGCAGTTCCCAAATTGTGTATGTGCTTTGGATGGGAAACATATTCCATTTCGAAGTCTTCGAAAAGATGGGTCAGTTTACTATAACTATAAAGGTTCGAATAGCATAATTTTGCTAGCCGTGGCAGATGCGAATTGCAAATTTATTTACGTAAACATAGGAGCCAATGGAAGGACCAATGATTCGGGTGTATTGCTTCAGAGCGACTTGAGAGACGCCATTGCAAGTACAGCAAATAAACTTCCCGACGACAAAGTTATAGGAAATGGAAGAACCCTCCCATTCGTCATTGTTGGCGACGATGCTTTTCCTCTACAAAAACACTTAATGAAACCCTATCCATTTGCAACCAAATGTAAAACAAAGAGGATTTTTAACATTCGACTTTCCAGAGCAAGACATGTTATTGAACACGCATTTGGTTTGCTTTCAAACAGATTTAAAATTCTTCAAACTACAATCAATTTACGCGTTGAAAAGGTAGTGCTTGTGACAAAAGCTTGTGTTTTGCATAATTTTTTATCACACCACAACATTAATGAACAAAATGTATTTTGTAAAACATCGTCGAATACCGAAGCATCCTCAAACGTTCCGCAAACAACAGACAATCCCCGTAAGGGTTTGGCAGAAAATATACGTCACAGCTTCGCAGAATATTTTACCCAGGAAGGGCAAGTAGAATGGCAACATAAACAACTTTAAAAAATATACATGTACATACCCTTTTCCTGGGAATTGGTTCTTCGAAACTTGTAACTGATTCGTCTGTCTAAAATAAAAATTAAACAAATAAAATACAACAATATATGTAATTAGAAAATAAATGTCTTTACTTCTTGTATATTGGTATATTGTGGTGTGGATAGAAAATATGTTCGGAGGAAGCGTAGCTGGTCGAAACACCACAACTTTGGCTCATATATATCCTCCAAGCCAGATCCACTTTTTTTACTTTTTTCTAGTTCTTTTAGCTCTCTAGAGAACTGATTTCTTAGAGTGTGGATTTTCTTTTTTATCATTTCGATAGTCACCGAAGGAAAATCACTTCGGAGACTATCGAAAATTGCCTGGTAAGAATCCGACCTTTTTACCCTATTTAGGTACTCCCTGCACGTTGTAACGTACAAATTTGGATGCATTTCATATAAAATGATAAGTTGTGATGTTGCATCTCGTGTCCAAAAATTTTCCATAATTTTTAAAAATTTTGTGCTTGAATTTGAAATTTTAGTGCCGACCGATGTCCAACCCACGAGTAACGAAAATGAATGAGAGAAGATTAAGAAATAACGAACAAGAGAAAAGAGAAACGTCAAAAAGAGCCAGAAACAAAATCGCACGCGACTCACCGGGAACTTTATTTTCCATCCCATTTCAGCTCATCTCCTGTCTCTTTTACACTTGTGTGAGCCGTGAGTCGTGAGGCAACGTGTGATAGCCGACATAGCGCTCGCCTCACGGAATTTAAATTGAAAGAGGAGATGGGAAGTGAGTTGTGCCGTCGTGAGGCCGCATGTGATAGCCGACTTACCTGCTCGAGGTGTATTGCTTTCGTACAGAAGCAAATTAAGATTGCTATGTACGCCTTCGCAATTTTGCTGCAGCGACCCTTCCGTGCCTTTAAATGAACAGGACCTGCATAGTCCACTCCGGATGTCTGGAACATCGCGCCTGGTTGACTCGTAACGCTGGTAAATTACCCATTTGTTTCTGCATTTCTGTTGCTTTATGTCTATAGCATTTTAGACAATTATGGATACACTTTTTGTCGCTGGATTTGAGGTGTAAGATCCAATATTCGGACCGGAGTGTCGCCATCATAAATTGCTGATCGCCATGCAGAGTCTTAAGGTGAGCATCATGAACGATGAGCGATGTTAATGTCGTTTGTGAAGGCAATATAATCGAATGCCTCTGTGCATAGGGTAAATCGGCATTTTCTAATCGACCCCCAACTCGCAGTATTTCATCTGCGTTGATGATTGGTGGAAGCCTTACCAATTTACTTCTCTTGGGGACTATCTCCCCCTTGGATACCCTTGAGATTTCTTCACCGAAGAACTCATGTTGTACTATTTGGATCAAGCGACGTTGAGCCGAGGAAATTTCCGAGACCGAAAGTAATCCAGTTACCCTAGTCGCCATCCACTTTGCCTTAAATCGCAAGTTTGTAAAAAACCGAAGCTAATACGCTGTAGCCCGAAGTAAGCGATGTAAAGAGGAAAAACGAGCCATGAGGTTATTGGATTCGAAAACAGAGACGTGACAGAGCTGAAAAATATTTGTTATGGGGTATCCAGATGCGATGAAAGTGTTTTTTGATTTCGAACCTTGTTCCCTGGTTTCAAGGTCAGTCGGCGTGATTTCGTATGGCTGATGTAATTGTTCATCAAACGACTGTAGAAAGTCAGGCCCATACCACCACTGATGATTATTAAGAAGATCCTTTGGAAAAAGTCCTCTTGATGCGAGATCTGCCGGATTGTCCTTTGAGGGGACGTAGTTCCACCACCGAGGATCTGTAAGATCTTGAATTTCTGTCACTCGGTTGGCAACGAACGTTGTTCGGATATATGACGCGGTTTTTATCAATGCGAGTGTAATCTGTGAATCAACCTAAGCAAAGATTTTCGCAGATTGTAGCTCCATCGTTTTCACGGTATGCACCAGTAAGTGTGCCAGTAATTGAGCTTCACACAGTTCCAGTCGCGCCAGTGACCTTCGTTGAAGCGGTGGAACCTTGGTTTTCGAAATGATCAGATGTGTGAATGTTTTGTCTCCGGCGATAACTCGAAGGTATACGACAGCAGCATACGCCTTTTCATTCTGTGAATCCTTGGTGAAATATATCCAGCGAGGTATCTCGATGGTATCGAGTGCGTTAAGCTCCGTCTTCAAGTTGTGCCAAGCAGCCACTATTGTTGGTGGGAGTTCAGTATCCCACATTTTGTTTGCTTTCCAGATCTCTTGCATTAACATCTTCCCAACGATGACGCAAGGCGAAATCCAGCCCATTGGATCGTAGAGTCGCGCAATATTCGATAGGACTGCTGGCTTTGTAGTTTTCTTCGCATTTTGCAGAGAAATTTTAAAAGTAAACATATCCTTTGCAGGATGCCACTGGATGCCTAGTGTTTTGATTGCATTTCTTTTGTCGAAAGAAATTTCGGTAGCTGTATCTCTCTATCCTCCTCTTACCCATTTTCGAACTGGGAAGCCTCCTCGCTTTAACAATGTTCGAAGCTGCAATTGCATCTCTATGGCTTCTGCTTCCGAATCTGCCCCGTGAATCACATCGTCCACGTAAAAATTGCTTCTGACAATTCTCGATGCAATTGGGTAGTCATCTCTTTAATCGGCCGCAAGTTGTTGTAATGAACGAACCGCCAGGTATGGAGCGGAGGCGGTGCCGACAGTAACGGTGTTCAGGCGGATGTCCTCTCCGTCGCCGTCTCTCCACAAGACAAGTTGGTAGAGCGAATCTGTCTTTAGCACCCAAAATTGCCTATACATTTTATTGATGTCGGCTACAAATGCAATTCTGTGCTTTCTGAATCGAGCTATATGATCAAAGATATCATCCTGCAATCTTGGTCCAACCAAAAGATGATCGTTCAGTGACGTACCATCAGACGTTTTGCAGGAAGCGTCAAAGACGGTTCACAGCTTTGTAGTTGAACTAGACGCTTTTATCACTGCATGATGGGGCACGAAATAATGAGGTTTGGTAAGTTCAATTGGATCTATCTCCTCCATGTGTCTTTTTTATATTCCTCATAAAAAGATGGATTTGTTTGGAATTTTCGTTCCAGTTGCATGAACCTAACTAGTGCCGATCTTTGCGAAAAACCTGGCAAGGGAGTAGTTCCTTCCTTGAACGGAAGATGAACAACAATGCGTTCTGCAAAAATGTGTGCAAAAAAAATTTATTTTCTTCCGGTGTCAGGTGCTTTTTCCTTGGCACTTCCTTAAGTTCCCAAAACTTTAGCAGCAAGTTGTCTACTCTGTCATTTCTGTCGTTGTGTAGGGATGTTATTGTTGATTGGTATCTGTGGGAAACGCCTCCGGAGAGCACCCATCCCAATTCTATTCTTTGGGCCATAGGAGTCCCTGGTCGTCCCTTAATTATTCCATCAAGAATGATATATGGATACACATCGCTGCCCAATAAAATATCAATTTTACTTGGTTTGTTGAACATGAGATCAGCTAATTCCGCATTTTGGAGGTGTCTCCATTCAGCACATGGAATGTTGTGCATTGGAAGAGTAGCTCTCAGTTTAGGTAGGACATCAAGTTGTAACGTGAAGTTTTCGTTTACGTTCGAGAATATTGTGAGAGAAACCTTGTGCTTAGAAGTGTTTGTGTTGGTATGTCTCACTCCAATGACATTGACGCAGCTCCTTTCCTTTTTCAGGTTCCATAATTGAGTCGCAGATTCAGTTATAAAGGAAACCTCTGATCCAGGATCCAATAGCGCTCGCATCAGTAACGGTTTGCCCCCGGATGTAAAAACCTTGACAAGGGCTGTGGCAGAAGAACATGTCTTTGGTTGTTTTCGGTAATAAACGCGTTGTATGACGAAACAGTTGCATTGGAGGATGTTTGGTTCGCTAATGTTGCTGATTGCGAAGGTTGAACGCAAGAGGAGGCTGTGAGAGTAGGTTGGTGACCAGCTCCTGTTTGAGTTGATTCATTAATATAATTTACGTTAACCGGTACGTTAACGTGAAGTAAGGAATGGTGCTGTTGGTGACAAATAGAGCATGTAAAGGTTCTTGTACAGTTCTGCGTAACATGCGCGCTTGACAGGCAGTTGTAGCATAGTTTCCTTTTTTTACAAAGTTCTGTCTTTTCCTCGTGCTTAGGGCCTTAAATTTGAAACAATTCCTAATAGAATGTGAGCCTTGGCACATTGAACACTTTAAAATTGTAGCATTGTGTACTCGAATACTGCTAGACGTACCCCTTTTAGATTTAGATTTATTAAAACCTGATGAGTTATGTCCAATTACGTCTAAGGCTCTTGATCTAATTAAAATAAAATCTTCTAAGAGTGTGTATGTTGGATAGTCTACGTAGGTGGAAATGTGGGCTTCCCAATGCCCTCGAGTGGTAAACGGGAGTTTTTGCACAGTGTGGGAAATGAGAACATCTTCCCATGTTTCTATGGGCGCTCCAAGATTTTTGAGAGACTGTCTTGCTTCGTTCATTGTGTCTAACAATAATTTGAGGTCATCGAATGATTCTTGAGTGAGCTTTGGTTGGTCAAACAGCAGTTTAAATTGGTTATCCTTTAACAAGCGAATGTTTTGAAACCTTTTAACCAATAACGCCCACGCAGCTTCAAAGTTGGAATCGGTATTTCGTAGCAGACGCGCTGCTTCACCGGTTAAATTACTCTTCAAATATTGAAGCTTGTGTGCATTGGGTATTGATGAATTTTTGTTCACTAACCCCTTAAACAATCCTTTGAATTCTGGCCACATTTTCAGCGAACCGTCAAAGGTTGGAATTTTGATAGTAGGAAGCTTTGATTCTACCGGTGGAATTTTCGATCCTGTTACGGAATTGTTAAGAAAACCTTGATTTTCAAGGCAGGCTAACTGTTGTTTTAACTTGCATGAATATTTGAGGAAGAGCTCCTTTAATTTATGGAATATTAGCGCTTTCATATATTTTACTTTTGCCTCTTCACTAGAAGCTTTAACAATTTTTTGATGAAGCGCTCGAGCCTCATCAAATGATGTCTCTAAATTGGCTAAACGTGCCTTACCTTTGCTCATGCTGAAGCCGAAAATCAAATAAGCCCACCAAACACACCACACACGGTTATATGTTTTATAATTTAATTTAATATAATTTATTTTTATTATATTTTAATTATGAGTAAATGCCACACACCTGTATTTGAGCGTTGCTCCTTCGATGAATCATCCGTTGAATTCCAAATAATTATGAGTGAACTGAATTTATATTAGACGTCGCGCACGGAGTATTTTTGTATTTTCGCGCACTCGATTGTTTTATGCCGAAATATATCCGGCTCGAAGGACCACTATATGTCGCAAGAACACTCGCAAAATAAAAAGAAAAAAATAAGTTGGCGGAAAAAGAAAATTAACAACTTTAATTGAATGAAGAAAATAAAACGAAAAGGTTTTCTTCTTCGTGGAAAACGATTTTATTTAAATTCGGTTGAACTCTGCGGTTTGAGCAGTGGGAAGACAATCATTGTGGTTTTTGTTTTTGCTATAAGGAAACCTCGGCATCAGCTGGTTTCGCCGTTGGCCCACATCTTTCTATGGTTTGTCAGTCGTTCTTGCCGTTGACCGTTGGACTGCGGTCATTGAACCCGAACATCATTGCATTACAGTAGCACTGTAGCTCAGTGGGCGGAGTCAAATGGTGATTTGTTTGCTTTTCTCAGCATTAGCTCCCCCACAATATACATAGTTGACTATTCTGCGCTCTCAATTTTTCTAGTCAGCTGGGTCCGATGCGATCATTTTTTTTTTGCTGGAATTGGTTTTGCCGACGGAGAATGTGTTTTGGGTATGAGGTCGTTGAACTCCTTGATGCTCCATGTTGTTTTGCAACAATGTATGTTTAATCTTTTTGGATCAGACGGAAAATAAACTACGAAAATCCAATGAAGAGATGAAGACATGAGATAGAAGTCATGTGATGGTCTGGGGTGCGTGTTGTTAAATTGCATTTTGCTCAAGGAAGTATGGAAACATTTCCAAATTGTGAAATTTGTAACAAAGTATTCAAAGATTGGATATAGAAAAATCATTCCATTTTTATCATTATTATTTTACATTACCACTGTCCCAGGGCTTTCAAAACATCACCGAACCAAAAATTACATAGAATTGAGGGCAAAAACTAGAAGTTGAAATTCGGAAGTATCATATTTCCAGCAAAGACCAATGAAAGCAGGTCTTGCTGAAGGAATGGAGGAGGAATAAAAATGAATTCCAAATCGCTTGAAATCAGTCATCAAACAAAAAGGATTCCCAACGAAATATTAGAACACCTTTAATACTAAATATTTTTATTAAATTTGTTTAAGTTTAAGTAATCATGGGCCATTTCCAATCACAGTGGAATTTTTTTCTTTTTGTTTATTTGTTATTAGTCTAATTTTTGTTCTATTTAATTAAGATAATGGTCAGGAATTTCATTTTTACGGTGAGCTACGGTATGGTATCTGTCAGATACATACATATGTATGTTATGCCGCCTATGCTATCAGATTTATGTATGTAAATGTTGAGAAGGATCGTGCAATATTGCTCTATTGCAGTTTTTTTTATTTTTAAAAGATTGAGTAAGAGCCACCTTGACAATTTAATGTTTTCTTTTTTTAAAAATAAATTAAAAACGAGTAAAAATCAGAAAAAAGAAAAATACCATTGTTTTTGTGAAACTACAAAGTATGTGGAAGTAGTCCGAGCTCTTATATAAGTCCTAGTTTTTCCAAGGGTTTGTTTTCCCAGTTTCCAAATATTTTTTGGGGGCAGTCAATTCGACAGTACATCGCCGATTCGTCTGGTTTTACAAAATATAGAGCTTGGTCTATATTCAAGCGAGTCAGGTGAATTCGAAATATCAATGACTCCCATTTTCATCGACCACTTTGGAATTCTATGTAGCCGCTGAAAGGATGTCTTAGGAATAGCGGACTAGAAAAAAGCATTTTGCTTAAACTTGGGGGGATATAAGCCTTATAGGCTGAAGCCAAACTGGAGGTAAAATATTTCTTGCATCGTTTAAGGAAACCTAGACAATTCACACCGTTCATGACGACCTCTAATTTGTGGTAATTTTAACCAAGTCTTTTATTAATGCACATACTAAAATAGAGTTTTCTTTGGTTTCAACGACAAAAGCACCATTCATGGATAATGGCAGATTACTCACTGTTCGATTGTGACAGTAGGCAACATTGTGTTTTAAAAGTATTAACTACCACTCTTTTGTTTATGCCCCACAAATGCTGTTTATGTCGGAATTTAATGCGCTTAATAAACGTTACGGCTTCAATTCTAGGAACTAAGAGCAGGGCACGTGAGTCCTGGTAAGTATATAAAAAGCTAAGAGTACTATCAGCAAAGGAGTGGATTGGGTTGGTAAATATCAGTCTTGAAACCATCCAAAACGACACTTCATATAAACACTAGAAACAACAGCTATACGCAGTGTAAGTTCGAAAAATGTACTGCAAACAAGCTATCGGGACTCATGTCCATTCTTCACGAACTCCCTGAACCCCGAGAGACATATTACCAGTTACCCTATCATAAATAAATATCTTTTACAAAAAAGACAAAATGCTGACTCGAAAGCGTTTAAGCCGCGAGACTGGTACCCTAACGAATGCTCGAAAACAGACGTTAGTGCTGGTATTTTTATCCCGAAATCCAAAGTTTCCAAGGCTTCAGAACTATTCTGCAGTGTCTTCTAAGTCAAGCTCAACACGTGCCAACAGTTCCGTTGGACTAATCTAGTGCTTATCTTTTCCTTGGACAAAACAATTCGTACCTGTATAGGTATACTCGCATTAGACCTTAAACCAATGATGTGGAAGCCACAGTGCAATTGATGAATATACTTGACAACGCGAGTATTTCATATTTGTAGGGCGATGCCCAAGCTGATGCTGCAGTGCCAAAAAAAACAATTAGTATTATCTAACTAATCACACCGCTTGTATATAAGAATTGTACACATTATTTTAATCTATTTAGAAAAGTGAATCAACTTTTCGGGAATAATTTCGTTTATTATTGTACGCTAAGTTTTTCCAATTGCCTATTTCGCCAGGTATTTAACGAATGAACAAAGTTTCTTGCTTTTTTACTAAACCAACAATTTTTAATATCATCGGCAAGCCCCTCTTTTTTTCTTAAATGGATAGCGGCTTTTTGATAGATAAACACAGCTCCGAGGAAATTCCAAATTGTTATCTGTGGCCATAAAATTCGCGTAAAATATAATACCGTCGTGGAAAGCTAAATATAATAATGTAAGTAATGGAATAATATTAGTACATACTTTAAGAGTTTACCTGCCACATTAAAAAATCACTAATACGGCTTTCTCCAGAAGATCTGAAAAGGAGGTCTGGGGCGAGTGACTTTCTAGTGTACAAACATTCCTCTACTAGCATATCGTCAATGTCATTCAATTGCAAAAGCTCGTCGCCATGAAACAATACAGATTCTACAGCTTGGGCGATTTCATCACGCGATGTGTATGAGAATGCAACATTTAAAAAAAGTTTATCATTACACTCGGTCCGAAGAACAGCTTTTGAGATAAGTTTTTGTAATTCAAGGGGTAAGAGTGCAATATTCCCAATAACGCGTACGCGTACCCCATGTTGCCTAAGTTTGTCCTCCTCAGCCAATAATTTATTAAATTTCTCTATGGCCAAATTAAGTAGGCCATCGACTTCATCTCTGGAACGTTTAAAGTTTTCTATACTAAAAGCAAATGTAGTTACTTCTTTTACGCCTATATCAAGACACCAACGTAAACATTCTGCCAGCTTTTCAAATCCTTTTGAATGCCCATCAAGTTTGGAAATATGCTCGAACTTTGCATATCTACGATTGCCATCCATTATAATTGCGATGTGTTTCGGGACAACACCACAACTGATAACATTCATAGCGAGCAATTCATACCATTTGTACTTGTAATCCGAAACCCAGGACATATTAACTAAAACAATACTAATTAATTCCATAATTTTCGTAACTTTAAACAAACCTTTTTTCCTATTTCGTCAGCTCAACAATTGTCACTTGATCCCTGATAGTGATTCTCATTACCAGTGATTAAATGAGACTGCCATCATTCAAATTTTATCAAACCGGTTTGTATTTGTTTACATTGTTGTATTTGTGTTGGAATGAGCTGAAGTGTTCCAAATAAGTCAGGTTCTTAGTCGAATCGCCGTTAAGGGTGGAATAAAATGTGTTATACATATGTAATTTAAAGTTAACAGACATTTAACTACAGATTACATGTTTCGTTTTGCGTATACCATAAGGCTTTAAACTAGAAGAACCAGTAAATTACCTGACATTAACATGAATAAACCAGTTATTTAATTTAGAGACATCAACATAGAACATCCTTTTTCCTATTAAGACTAGTGTTTTGGTTTTAGATAATTATACAACTTAATTAAACATGTATAAAATCATTTTCTAATATTTACAATGTTGACAGTTTAGTGCTCTGGCTTTTCAAGTGACAAGACAGCCATTCTCCGACTTTTATGTTCTGTCCCTGTCACCATTTTTGACCATTCAATTATTCAACAACACGTCAAAATTATTAAGATTTATTAAAAAAAATTGTGTTCTATTCGCCAACATTTTTCGAAGCTAACAAATATTACTCCGATAAGTTGTCCTACCGAGCTAACAATTCAAGGAAATATAAAGAAATTCGAGGAAAGCGATTCGATTGTTGATCGATCGGGATAAGGGTTATACGGTTATACACTCACGGTTCGGGGTGCCAGTCGTAAAAGGCGACTAAATTCATCATGGATCTCTAACCCATGGAAAAATAGTTTTCTTCATCAGTAAACAAATTGTGCAGATAATGGACGTAGTATTTTACAATGATCGAAAATCAATGGCCAACATCCGGGGTCCCCGTTATAACTGTGTATTTTTGAACGTACAAGGAAGAAAATCTAGGTGCCTCATCAAATGATAATGGTCTTAGGACAATAAGTTTCAACAGATCAAAAAATATGATCGTGAAAACAACACCACTCAAACACAAGAGAATACACAAGGCTACATGGATATCACCAAATGGAGTAAATTGATAATTTACTGATAGATGGAAGACTCCATACTGACGTACTGTGGTTCGTATGCTTTAACACCATACAGAGGAGCGAATTGTGACTCAGTAATCCTTTGAAAGATGGCATAGAAACTTATGACAAAATAAAATAGATAAAAGCAGTATGATCAACAATAGAAAGTTGTAAAGGAGGCAGCGTAGGAGGAAACGAAGGAAAGCCTAAGTACGACGAAGAATGCGAGAAAAAAGGTAAAAATCAAGTACAAAATATCAAAGGAAGTCAGAAGAAAGCGACGATGGCAAAGAAAAAAGTTTTCTAAAATGTATGACTAAATCATGAGAGCATTGTATGCCGAGCTAAACGCGATACGAAAAGAATACCAGGCTAGATCAGGATTTATCCACAACGGTAATGGGGAGCTCGTTTCGAACAACGAAAGAGTTGCAGCCTGATAGAGGAGATAATTCGTTAAAGTGCTGAATGTACATGGAGTGCCAGTAGCAATGGAAAACGGTGTTATCAACAGCAGAGGTTCAGGCGGAATTGTCAACCTTTGAGGAAGCAAAAGAAGCAATCCATCCGCTTAAGAATAACTAGGCCACTAGAATCGATTTAATACCATTAGATATAATATAATAAAATATGGAGGAGGAAAATTAATAGAAAAGTTACATGGGCTCATTAAAACTATATGGAACAATAAAACCATCCCTGAGGAATGAAAAACTCGATCATCATGAAAAAACTTTGACCGATCAGAATGCAACAATTACCGAGTAATATCTCGGCTTCCAAGTTGTTACTACGTGCTGCCCAGTATTCCGTAAAGAACCTGACATCGTACGCTAAGGAAATGGTCGGAGGAACCGCAGAAGTAACGAAGAGTAAGCACGAATAGATGCGTTTTTTTTTATTGTCCAGCTTTACTTAACAAGTGCGGTCTGTCGAAACAAAATCGACTGAAATAGTGTAAAATGACAGTCATACATACATAGTGCCAGTTAGTGTATGCATTAAGACATATTTTACTTATGCTTCTTCGAATTTGCAGAATAATTTTTCACCTACTCGCCGTATTCATTGGCATTGTCTACTTGTTTATTCCGCTATAGTAACATTCTCATACTAAGTAAACTCTCTTTTAGACAACGGCTGCTCGAATCTACGTTCAAGAGCATGTCAACAGTCTTCTCCTGCAGTAAAGCAGCCCAACACCGACAACTCTCCTCTCACCGTCTGTAGACAGCACAGTTTGAGTTCTGGATAATGACTGACCAGAAACCACCAATGAGACGTTCAACTTAAGGGCTAACCATAATAGGCAGAAGCAGACAGAAGCTTATGTCAGATCCGAACGAAATTCTCCCCTCTGTTTCAAGGAAAAATCGAAATAACCACAATGGACAGATGCAAGCAGAAGGAAAGGAACTGTCAAATTGTTTTCATTCGATTTGTTTATTTTCGGTGTGGCTTTGGCTTTTTCCTTTTTATTGAAATAAAAGCCATCTGCTTTATCATAGAGACACTTATTGTCCTGCACAAGTGAATTCAACTTGTTAACAAGCTCGTATTCCATATTTATTTTATCTTTTTTCTCTTTCCTAACCTCAAATGTCATTTGTCAAAAATTCCGTCCGGAATGTCTTCTTTCAAGAAGACCTTCGTTCTGCTTGCATCAGTTAACGAACATTTAACGAAACGTCGTATCTTCCCAATGTGGGCATATCATATGCTTTGCATGTAAGAAGACATTCCCCTCTGCTTGCTTCTGCTTGCTCCTGCCTATTATGGTTAGCCCTTTAAAATGACCGCTGAAGTTTGCCTACAAGCTGCGGCGAGCATGTGGGAACCCGGGGTTCTGTCAAAATAATGTAAACAATCACGCACATTATTATAATTCCAAGAGTGTGTGTGGCGGGAGTACACTGCGGTAAATGAAATCAGCTCACACGTATTCACGAATAGACTTTGGCTGTAACGGGTTTTGTCGCTGCGAACCTGGACTTCATTCAAAATTTCAGGGTGTCACGGGGGAAGATGTACGATAGACGCACGTCTCGTTCTGGTTTCTAAGACTTATTATATAGGTATAGATCATTTATATATTTCATGTAACGAGTATGGGGCATTATTGTATGAGTGTTTGCTGTTAGGTGTTCATTACGTAAGAGTATGTTTGATGATTATGTTACTGTGACAATGAGTGTGTGTGTGATAACTGATACTGTGTGTTTAAAAAAAAAATAAAAAAAAAACAATTTTAATAGTAAATATTGAATTTCAATAAAAAACAAAAACTTCTTTTGTTTTGAATTCATTACAAAATAAATCTTATGTTCAAATTCAAAACTCTTCAAATGTTTCGGGGATGAGTCCAACGTAATATGATATGACAAAGATTATTCGTAAATATTGTTATTTAAATAGACGTGGCTATGCATATATGTGTACATACAGTGCTCCACAAATGTCTAGGTACAGCACATATGATTTATGAAATTAGACTGCGGTTTAATAATTATTGAAAAAAAAAATTACTTTTTTATATTTTCCAATTAGTTGATATTTCTAGATTTACAGCGAAAAACGAAATTCTCAAAATCTGTCTTTTATAAAGAAAAAATCCATTTTAGCCTCGAAACTGCAAAAAATGCTTCCACAAAAGTCTTGGTACACCTGCGTAAAATTTAAAAACATACCAACAATAATAAACAAATTCTTAAGAAACTTATACTTCTCAATATTTCGTTGGAAACCCTTTAATTTTGAATACAGACTGTGTCTTTGTGGTATTGAATCGACTTATCTCGTAGTATAATCGTTACTAATATTGTGCCACTCTTTCTGCAGGATTTCTTTTAATTTTTATTATAAATGTGGTGCGTTCTTAATTGTTGGTCCGGTTTGTCCCAGAGGTGCTCTATAGGGTTCAAATCAGGGCTCTAAGGGGGTTTTGGCAGTGTTTTCGTGTTATAGAGCAAACACAATCGAACCCTATAGCGGTATGCTTTGGTTCATTGTCTTGCTGGAATAGGAAATTGGCAGGCATTCCCAGTTTAATGGACCTTTTCCTTGAGATTATTCTTTAGAATATCCCAGTACGAGTGTTGATCCATTGTATTTTGAATGAATACTAAATTTAGCACTCCAGCAGCTGACATACACCCCCAAACCATCAGTCCTCCATCACCATGTTTCACAGTCTTAACCGTGTGATTCGGATTGATTGCATCTCTTGTTTTTCTCCACACTCTTAGACGGCCGTTTGACCCAAATATGCAAAATTTTGACTCATCGGAGAAAAGGACTTCAAGACTCCGTAGACCAATGAATATACTCCTCTTCGTTTTTTTTTTGTTAATTACAGATATCAATGGTTTTTTCTTTCGTGTTCGGGAGGATAGTCCGGTTGACCGGTTTCTACAATGGCGCGACGTACAGTTTCGGAGTGAACATGTATTGTGTTGAGATTTCAAGCTATTTCAAACGGATTTTTCTTTACCATGCAAACAATTCGTCTCATATCTTTGTCATTTAGCTTCGGGGGACGTCCTGATCTAGCAGTGTTCTATCTCTATAGTAGAACGAGAACGAGATACTATCAAAGCTATTTCAGAGTAGGATTTTTCTTGTTTGGTATGTAAATCAACGATTAACTGCCGTTGTTCGATTGTTAGCTCTTACGGTTCATATTTCAATAAAAACAGGAACAAAACGACACTATTATACAAGAATCTACCGTGAATGACACACGACATCAAGTACATATACATATAGCAAAACAGAACAAAATTATTATGTCGGAGATTCCCTTCTTAGAAAAACCTTTTCTATAACTGTACCAAGACTTTTATGGATGCAATAGAGTTTCGACGGTAAAATGGATTTTTTCTTTATAAAAAGACAGATTTTGAGAATTTCGTTTTCGCTGTAAATCTAGGAATATCAACTAATTGGAAAATATAAAAAAGTAATTTTTTTTTTCAATAATTATCAAACGGTAGTCTAATTTCATAAATCATATGCGCTGTACCTAGACTTTTGTGGAGCACTGTATTACTATAAATCTAAGCGTTTTAATGGTTAAATAACTCCGCTTCTTATGGTTGTATTCATTGGATATGCAGGCTGTTGTTTCTGGTTTATGTTGCTTGTTGAATTTATTGGTGGATTGTGTGATTTAGCGGCAGGGGTGAGTGTAGTTATTTGTAGTCTCACAGGTGGTTGATTATAAATTTCAGTTTTTGTAGCAATAGATTCAGGGGGTATCTAATGAACTTATTTTGCTTGATGTTGACTTTCCAGCTCTAGTGGCCAAAAAATGGCTGGTGATTGAATATCAGGTTTTGTCTTATGCAGGTGGTGGGTGTTTCTACGGTAACGTTTGCCTTCATTTGTCTCAACTATGACTGATCTTGAAAATTGTGTTTCTTTAACAACTTGTGCACCAATCCAATCGCGATGTTCAGTTTGCATACATACTTTATCACCCGGTTTGAGTACTTCTGTTGTTTTAGCACCTCTGTCTGCGAAATATCTTTGCTGATTATATACATATTTTTTTCAATTCATTTTGAACACCAACGACTACTTTAGGTTTCAATTCATCCTTCGCTGTTGGTATAATTGTTCTCGTTGTACGGCTGTAAAGACGTTGACAGGTTGATTTAGGTTGATTTCAGAACATCATTTCATGGTGTATTTCTCAGCATAAGTAGTGCGATGTACAGTGCTCTTCACTTGATTAGACGCACATTTTTTTTACATAAATTTAATTTTTTGCAAGTGTGTTTAACAATTATCAAACAATTGCATTTTTTAAAAAGGTTATTAAGTTCTCAACAAAAAAACACAAACAAATGGTAGGTGAGTAGAATTTTTTCCCTTTCTTGCCTATGCTGTAAGAAAAAATGCAGTTTTTTTTTGTTCACATGATTAGACGCACATGTGAAAAAATAGTAGAAATGAAACATAGACTTTACTTTTACTTTACTTAGGTACTTACTTTACTTTTTATTCTTTTATTTTTGTTTTTTTTTATATTTTCAGTACTTTATACAATCACCACGTTTTAAAATCACATCAAAAATTATATTTTTTAGTGAATGATATAGTTTTTCTAAATAATTTAAGGGAATTGTCTTCCACGCTTCTTTGATTGCAACAATTAGCTCTTCATAGGTCTCATACTGCCTACCTCTTTCGTAAATTTTACGCGTGAGCCATCCCCAAAAAATTTCAATTATATTGAGGTCAGGTGAATAAGGTGGTCAGGGCAACAATTCCACATTTTCATTGGCAAGTAAGCTTTTGACTACACAAGCGTTATGGATTGGCGCATTGTTTTGTTGAAATAATTACTGCAGAGGTCCGAACAGTTCTTTCATAGCGAGGAAGGCCTTAATTTTGTTGGAAACGAAAACCAAATCCAACACCCCATAGTACAAAATGGCTGTTCAAACCATTACTCCTCCTTGCCTCGAATGGTGACGTGTCAAAAAATGTCCTATTTTCTAAGATCATGGAAGTGGTACTTGTAGCCATCAGGGATATCCAAATTAATTTTTTTTTCATCTGATAAAAAAACATTTCGCCAATTTAGCGCTCTTCCAAGGTTGGTATCCCTCGTCATGTGATTCCAATTGCTGTTCTTTCCTTACACCATTTAGTGGGTTTTTTTTTTTAATTTTAGATGTTCTGCACTCACTAGTTCGCCGAACAGTTGATATGCTGGCAGTTATCCCCGCTTTTTCTTTTATTTTGCTGGGGGAATTTGACGCGATTCTTAGAATTTTTCTTTTGTCCTGAGGTGTTAAAGCGGTTTTTGTTCTTCCCTTATAATTTTTACCGTATGGAGCACTATCTTCAATATAATTTCTTACGACATGGTCACTTCGGCTTATTTTTTTGGCAATACTTCTCATGACAAACCCTTCGGAATGCAACGCGATAATTTTTCCCATTTTTGGATTAAAATCAAGAGGAAATACTCCTTACTGCTTAAACTTTCAGATCGCGACCAACTAACTAATTTAACACGTGCGTCTAATCATGCGAACAAAACTGCACTTTTTCTTACAGCATAGGCAAAAAGGGAAAAAAATATCCGTTAACTTCCACTCACCTACCATTTGCTTGTGTTTTTTTGTTGAGAACTTAATAACCTTTCTAATAAATGCAATTGTTTGATAACTGTTACACACACTTGGAAAAAAATGAAATTTATGTAAAAAGAAAATTGTGCGTCTAATCAAGTGAAAGCACTGTACTCGTATGTGTCCGATTTGTCAATGTGACATCGTTTTAACAATTTTTTTTTCGTCTGTACGTTGCGCTCTGCAAAGTCGTTGGAATTTGGGTAATAGGGACTTGATATTTGGTGATGCCAAGTTGATGCGAAATTGGTAAATCTTTTTGAAGTGTATTGTGGCCCACCGTTCGATTCCAGTGTCTGTGGAATGCCATGCACTGAAAACCATTATCGCATGTGATCGATGACTTCTTGTGAATTCGATGATTTTAATTTCTTGAAGTCCGTGAAACCGGAATAATGATCACCGATAAGAACGTATTCATCTCCTTTGAAGTTGAATATGTCAGTGGATACAATTTGCAATGGGTATTCTGGAACATCGCGTTCCAATTGTGGTTCTCTAACGTTACTTCTTTGTGTTTGCTGGCACACGGAGCATCTCTGGATGTAGTTAAAAATGTGGTTGATAAGTCCAAGCCAGTAAAGTGATTGACGAGCTCTTACTATCGAGTTATTAATTCCCGCATGTCCTGAGTTGAGATCACGAACGATTTTATTTATTTCGCACTTTGGTACAATTACTTTATGACCCTTGAATAGTCGACCCTATTTAAAGGTTTCTTCTTTAAAATTCGCATATTTTTTAACAGCTTGTGGTAACATTTTATCATCGCCCGGCCATTCTCTCAACACGACTTCTTTAAGCATTTGCAGCTCGAAATCTTCAGAAGTAGATTTAACAATTCTTTCGTGTGCTTCATCAGTAAGTGAAAGTATAATGTTGATTGAGTACTCTTCATCATCTCATCGCCTGCGACCATTGGGTTGCAATCCCGACTGAGTGTATCTGCTATAGGAATTTGTGTGCCTTTTTTGCAGCTAACGATTGGAGAATATTGGATAACATCCCATAGAACGCGTTGTAATCTCAGTGGTGCATTTTGAGGCAATGTCTTAAAGATGGTTTCGAGTGGTTTATGATCTGTCTCCACTTCGACCCGTTTGCCATACACGTACTTATGGAACTTCTTGCAGGCGAATTTGATCGCCATAGTCTCTTTCTCGATATGAGGGTAATTTTGTTGAGTAGGTGTTAGTGCACGTGTAGCATACCCTACTGGCTGATCATTTGGTAACAAGCATGCTCCAAGTGCTTTTGTGCTTGCATCCACCGATAATCTCACTGGTTTGTTCACATTATAGAATTTTAGTACAGGGGTTGAACTTAAAGCCTTTTTAACATTTTCAAATGCTATTTTTTGCTCACTGTCTAAGTACCATTCAGTTTCTTTATGGAGTAATTTGCGTAGTGGTTCGTTAATATTGGATAAATTCGGTATGAACTTGGCCAAATATGTAACCATTCCCAAGATGTTAAATATTCGGATGTTCTTTTCGTGACGGGTATTTGCCAGAATCCTTTTTTTCCAATCCAATTTGGTGACAATTTTAGCATTTGCTGCAATTTCCTTCACTGTTTGCAGAGGATAATGGCGACTCTTAATATATGTATGTATTTGTTTATATTGTTTACTGCAGGTGTTGAATGACTCACAGGTCGAATAACTTTCATTTGGACTGTTTTATTCAATTCGGTTTTGACTTTATCGCGTAAGGCATGATTCGGCGTGGAGGTATAATTTTAAATTTTGGATCATCGATAAGATCGATCTCTTATGTAAAGTTCTTGTAAAACGCAAGTTTTCAGTCCTATTTTTTGGCCTGATTTATACGAGCGATTAGTCCTAATTTTTTACATGACGCGCGACCCAATATTGGCGTCAAATCCTCATCCACAACTTTGGATGTGACCAATTTTGAAATATTTTTTGTTTTACAATTCACTTTGGCTTCACCAATTACCTGGATGCTGTCGTTGTTGTATGTGATGATGCGTTTTGTATTTGAATTTCCGATTGCTAGTTTTAATCGCAGGGCTTCTCTCTTTGGGAGGACATTGCATTCGGCTCCAGTGTCAAGCGTGATTTTTATTATTCTATTCCTATCTTCAGAAATTCCGACCATTTGTCAGCTGTTGCAATCTGGTTCACATTTTCACTCCGGACTATTGCGTTGATTTTGTATTCGTCCGAGTTGGACGATTCCTCGCCGTGTTCAAGAGCGTTTACTTGCATGGAAGATTTCTTGAATTAATTATTTTTTCTTTCACTGCTCGGCTTAGTTTTCTTTGCTTGACACACAACAGCCCAATGTCCGATGCCGTCGCATTTTTTGCATTTCTGTGCATAAGCTAGACACTGCTTTGAACCGTGGATACTGGCGCACCGCCTACAATTGAATGTATTTTTTCTTAATGCATTTACATTTTGATCCATACCTGTGGATTGCAGTTCATTTATTTACTTCGATGCTATTTCAGCCGTTCTGCAAATCCTTTTCCTGTCTTGTTGTGTCTGAATATTTCCCTACTCCAATTTGGTCCATCACAAATTCGTCAGCATTTGCACCGTAACTGCATTCTTTGATTTGCGTCTGCAGTTTCTGTAGAAAATCTTCAAAGTTTTCAATAGACTGCTGCTTATTCTATGAAACTGACATCTTTCATAGGTTTTGCTTTTGGACGGTGCAGAGTTATCCGTCAATTTTCTTTTAATTATTGTCAAATCAGCCTTTTCTTCTGCCGTGAAGTTCATATTATTTATAATACGGAGTACTTCGACACCTACACAAGCCTTGAAGTTCGCTGTCCTTATTTGTGGTTCTTTGATGGAAAGTTAATTTGCTGTGAAATATTTTTCGTAGAGCTCCAGCCACTCCATCCGTTGCTGTAACATACCTACATCGCTGTTGACTACAAGCGGTTTTGGTGGTTTTATTCCAGACATTTTCTTTATTTCTGTTATATTTTTTCATACACTAGTCTCATCCTACTTCTGAAACCATGTGATAGCAAAGCCTTTGGGCGACAATTATAACAAACAACAGCACAGTTTGATTTCTGGATAGAGACTAACTTTATTACATAGATCATTTGTATATTCTACGTAACTGGTATATGACGTTATTGCATGAGTGTTTCTGGTGGGTGAATGTGACTGGTGTTAGTTGTAAGGTGTTCTTTGCATAAGTGTATGTTTAATGATTATGTTACTGTGGAATGAGTGTGTATGTGATAACAGTTACTGTGATACCGTTGAAATTCTAGGGGAGCATCTCGCAAAGCAGGCGGAGTCAATGCGACTCACCTTTGTAAATAAGATTACCAAGCTGCAGGACGAATTCGTCCTCAAAATGGATGAAATAAAAATCACTTGTAAACAGCGTTTTGAAGAGCTACATCACAAAATCATCATTATAGTCGAGCGCATTGATGAGCTTTAAAGAACCACCGATTCCATACAGAACCAAACAAATATATATCGACGAAATCGTAGCACGCGATGTGGCTCACTTGAAAGGAAGAAAGTAACGTGCGACGCTGTACTCTTTGGAGTTCCTGCACTCCCGGAAGAAATCCTGAAAAGTCTATTTAATCGTCTCTGCCACACCAGAGACTTCAGGCCGCTTCATATCATGAAGTTCAACAACCCATATGAGTACTTCCCACTTCCGTTCTGAAGTCTGCAGCGAGTTTCCGTAAGCAGCATACGTCTGAATTGCGCCTCCACGACCTGAAAATTGAATCAAATAACAGCTGTGATCTTAATGAGAGTCTAACGAAATGAGCTCATAACTTTAAACTGCGCCCTAGGCCTTCGGCGAAAAAAACAACTATTTTCATTGTAGACAAAGTTTGGATCCGCATATGTTAAGAGTTCGGCTAATGAAAAAAGCTTTCTCATTGAAAGCCCTGATGATCTATTTGCATCTGAGACGCATCAATGAAATCTGTAAATTACGTTAGTGTTTAGTCTTCTACCTTGAAAAGCTGAGGTAGAGAAGACTTATACAACGGATCTCCGGACCGTCTGCACGTACATACAATATATCATATATATACAAACTTGCACGAAGTGAATGTGAATTAAAAACAATGAATAAAATATAAATTATAAAATCAAATATATAAATCATAATGACGAATAAACCCAATTCAGCTGCTTCATGTGAGAATGTGGAGGCTACATTTTGGTCCTTGTTTCCAGATTTCGACCCTTTGTGTACCATTTCTGGTCTCCATCCTTCATCCAAGGGGGATTGTTGTCCCATTCCTCTCTACTTGGTATGAGTACTTCGTACTATTTTTTAAAATATAACTCAGGGGACATCAAATCATTCACTCGGGTTAGTTCCCAGATGTTATCCACTTTTTTTAAGAATTTTTGGATGTCCAATAAGGTCTCCTTCTTTGTATTTATAGGTTCTCTGTTAGGTTAAGGCTTGTTTAGCAGCTTCGAACTGTATTGCAGTGTTTAATTGTGGGATGTTTAGAATTGCTTTCATCCCTGCAGTCGGGGTCGTTGTCATTGCTCCAGTAATGCAGATACATGCCAACCTTTGTATTTTATTGATTTTATTCATTCTTTTAGTGAATCGAATTATGTATGTTTTGCTGGAATTGATGGAGAGTCCTTCTATCTCGTACCAGTTCCAGGTTATTTCCAGGACTCTTTGCATGTGGTTTCCTATGATTTCTTCATGTTTTTCTTTTGTGATTATGGTTATATCTTCAGTATATCCGTTGGCCATTGTTATTAAGTACACAGAGAAGTTCGTCTACTAGAATTTACCATAGAAGTGGGATACAAAACCCCCTGCGGGCAACCTCTAATAGTTTTGATCACTACCTTTGATGTGCCTAATTTGGCTGTTAAATGCCTTTATTTTAGCATGACGTTTATCCATTTGATAATTAAAGGGTCTACTTTTCTTCTACAAAGTGCATTTGTTAATGATGAATGATTTGCATTATCAAATGCTCCTTCTATATCCATAAAGGCGTCAATCGCGACTTTCTTTGCTTTCCGGGTTTTTTCTACAATGCTAATGATTTTGTGAAGGGCAGTTATTTTAGATTTTCCTTTTTGATACGCAAATTATAGTTTGTGGAGTGGTGCGTCCTCCAGTGTTGATCTTATGGCCAGTTCTATCTATTTTTCTGTTATTTTCAGTAAAAACGAGGAGAGACTGATTGGATTTGGGGTTTTCGGGTGATTTGCTGCCACTTTTGGGTATATTTATACCCTAACCATTCTCCAAGTGGTATACACTAAAAACTTGTTCGTATTATTTTAACCAGTATATCCTTTAGCTTGTTGTATTAAAAGTGCAGGGAAAATACCATCCGGCCCAAGGGCTCTGTATGGTCTGAAGCTGTTAATAGCCCAGTCGACTTTTTCATACGTTATGTATTTGCTTACGTTGAGATTTCTACCTTTGTTGAAGATGACATTTGCTTCACAGTAGTTTGTGTTGTTTTTTTTAAAATACAACCGGGAAAGTGAGTATTTAGAAGTTGCATAAGGGTGTCTGTAAAATTAAGCGTCAGATTACTATCCAGGTTTAAAGAACGCCTTATTAACTCTTGCCGTTTCCGGTGAGTCCTTTAGTAGTAGTTTTTCCACGATTTCCTCTTAGATGATCTCATTTCTTTGTTGTTATTGGTTAGTGCTTACTTGTATGGCTGCCAGGAAGATATCGTCCTTCAGGAGTACTTGTGCTTAGGTGTATTCAATTTATTATTATGTATGGATTTGTACATACCCTAGTTTGCGACTTTTGGTGATCTACAGCTCACTAGGGTTTCTTCTCGAGGTCCCATTATTAATTTGAATTTGATATGGCCGTGTCTGAGAAGGAGGCTTCTTTAGAGACCTTCCATTCTCTGATCATGTGAGATGCTTTGTTAGTAACTAGTGTGAGATCTAGTACTTCCCTTCTTATCGAGTTTGAAAGGTTGGTTCTTTACCTTTATTCGCAATCTCTGGCATATATCTCAATGACTCTACAATTAAGACTGTCGAATCAATTACTAGCCTTGGGTTGGTAATAAGTCGAGACCTGTCTGGTTACCTTCACACAAATATGGTCATTAGTCGCGTTTATTGTTGTGGCACAGTGTTCACACGCCGCAGACTATTTATTTCTTTAATTTCACCATTCATAACATACTCCCTGAAAGTATACACCTTGTCCCAACGTAAGTTACAAGTAGCCTTCAACGATGCAGTGCTTTACATCTGCGGTATTCGCCGTTACGAGTATATCTCTGACTACTCTCAGGACATGTTAGGTTGCAATTTGCAACAATACATCAACACCAGAAACTGGATGTTCCTACACAAGATTAACCAGTACAACATACTGAATTCCATTCGGTCTTCTAGGACCTCGAACATTATTACCTACCGCAGTAATTACGTCACCTAGTCACGACTATTTTTTATTCGCACTATTAGATGATGGTGTCGGAAATAAAAGGGATAATGTAAGAGGCTAAGTGCCTGGTTGAGGTGTGAGCATCGTTTTGACATATGTTATTTGCTGTCATTTTTAAATAACCTCATGGATAATTGCAAACTTCATTTTCGGAGAGTAGCCGCCAGAACGTCACCGAGTTCACACACCAGCCAGCCGAATACTCAAATAAAATAAACATCGAAGATTGAACCATCTCACAACATTGCCAGCGGGCGTTTATTTTAATCGGCCGGATCGGCTATTGGTGACAAACTTTATTTTATTTAGAATTCCATCCGTCTTCATCTCCTCGCCTAACTTTGCCGCCTCCTCAACGTGGATCTCACACAGCCCGAACAAAATAACTACTAGGAATTCAAAGCGCAAGGCAAACACATCATCAAACGAAGACGAAAATATCACAATCATGTAGGAATTGCGGGCTGAGTTGAAGACTTTAAAGGAATCAGCCGCTACCGACAAACGGGAACGTCAACGCTCAGAAGAACTACTCAGCCAACAACAAGTTAACGGTACAAACACCACCAGTACAGCCTCGATATGCGTGCCCACGTGTGTTCCTTCGTCAACCGAAACCGCACCAATTCCCGTTACACCGAGAGCCATAACGGCCGCTGCATTTGCTGCTGCTGCTATCGTTTCACCAACAACAACCAACACCACCGTTATTCCTTCAACCTCAATTGCCGTTACATATGCCCAGTATTTACCCCACAAATGGCCTCAAAACCACCCTGCGACAGCACTGCATAATTAAGCACTTTCAGCTAACGCAAATCAACAAACATCCTATTCCACGCCGACAGAATGCATTCCAACTTTCCTGCCACCGTTGAACGTAGGTGTACGTTAAGCCAATATTGTTATCCGTCACAACGAACCTTCCCATCAGCTTATCCAACTCAGATGCCATCCCCAGCTTATTTTTAAAACCAACGAAAGCTGCATGACTTGCCAGAATTCCACGGAAAACCTGAAGAATGGCCCACTGCCTTCCTGGAAGCGACCAACACCCAAGGATATTCAAAGGTTGAGAATACGTTCCGCCTTCAAAAGACTTTATTCAAAGTCAACTAAGGAAGATAAGGGAGGTGAAGAAAATATCGGAAGACTTATTGGAGATGCTGGTGCAAAATTTGTCAGTATTTTTGGAGTTCAGCGGCATACACCACCATCTGGCCAAACCCATTTGATCGATGAGCTCGTTAGCAAATTGCCTATAAGCAAACGACTAGACTGGGCGCAGAATATTGTGGATGTTCAAGCTTTATGAAAATGTTCAACGAGTGGCTAATTCGGCTGGCACGTATTACAACAAGTTCGTCGTCTTCACAAAAAAAAATTATCTGATTCTAGATTTAAACATGCAAACGTTCTGCACAACGAGAGGTTCTTTATCAAATATGCGCCACCGAAAATAAATGCCGATACTGTAAGGAAAGACAACAAGCAGTAACTAGCTGCAACAGCTTCACGAAATTGAATTCACAGAGTTGCTCTAAATATGGCCACGCCTTAAGGACATGCAAACTTCGAAAGAAATCAACGGATGCAGAAAAAACACCATCAATCACTGCACGAAGAGACTTAGTCAACATCCAGTACAGTAATCCGTATTGATCAGCAACCAGAAAACCAAAAACCCGTCCTCAGTTGTAATACCAAGGCGGCCACGAAGATTTTGTTCGGAGCTCTACCTGTGCGAGTCTACAATGACGATGAGATGGTGCGAATTTTCGCTCGACTTGATGAAGGATCATCGGTCACTATAATGAGCTCAAGTCTAGCTAAGCGACTACGATTGAATGGGATGAAAAGGAATCTGAATGTACAGGTGTTCAAGGAAACAATTCAAAACGAATCCTTTCCCGTCAATGTGAAGATAAGTGGCGATCAAAGCGATGCCAACATATTTGCCATAGGGAGAACAAACTTGCCAAGTCAGACGTTCATCGCCACCTAATTGCATGCAATCACTAGTCAGTTGCCAGCAATATCCACTGTGGAATACATCAATGCTAAGCCAGAAATCCTCATCGGTTTCGATAATAGCCACTTAGGAGCGCCGATAGGCCCAGTTCATACCGAACGGTCCTATCTTATCACAAACAAGACTCGGATGGGAAGCTTACAGTGAATCGACGGTGAAGAAAAACTTCACGCAACAAGATGTCATCGGACTATTCAACCAACATCAGGCAATACTTAGCTTTGCAGAAAATGGTTGAAGAATACCTTTGTATGGAAAATTTTGGAATCAAGCCGATGAAAGAAAAACTTACATATATTCGCCGCCGACAAGAGAGCAGTCGAGATTTTATCGACTACCACCAAGAAGATCGGGGAGCGCTTGCAGACCGGCCTCTTATAGAAAGATGACATCGTGAGTTTACCCGAGAGTTACTCATTAGTAAAAAGAAGACTTCTCAATCTGGAGAATAAAATGCGGAGGGATGCAGTTTTCGTGAAAAGTTATGGGGCAATCGTCAATAGCTACACAGACAAAGAAAGTTAAGTCCAGCTGGGTCTAGAGTTAGCAAGCCAGAAAATATTTGATTGGTTTTCGTTGCAGCAGCTGTTGTGAATAGGATCTCTCTAAACTCTGCGCTTCTAAAGAACCTGACGACTACAGATCGTTAACAGCTATTCTGTTCAACTTTCGGATAAGACCGGTAGCCATTACAGGAGTCCAAAATTATTATGTGGATGACTTTGTCGATAGCCTCGGTAGCATCCCGGAGGCCATTGCGGTGACCAGAGATGTAATATCAATCCATCAACACGACGGGTTTAACCTGCGAAATCAAATGTCAAATTTAAAAGAAGTTCTTGCCGGAATATCCAATGTGGCTGGAGAAAAACATATGGGCAGCACGACAGGTGTGAATATAGAAGCAACTATGGGGGCGGCGAAGATTCTGGGTATGTACTGGAACATCACGGAGGATGTTTTTGTCTTCCGCCTCAACTTCGCACGTGTTAGCCAAGACGTCATGGTGCGGGACGTCTGCCCAACTAAACGACAATTCCTTAGCATAAGGATATCCGTATACGCTCTCTTTGGAATGTTTGCCAATGTCGCCCTACATTTGAAATTGTTGTTTTGGAGTCGAATGGTATTACCCAATTCCTGAAGAAACATTCACCCTATGGTGAATTACCAAATCTGAAGAATTTGAAGATTCCCATATGTCACGATTATCATATGGGTAGCTCCCGACGCATCGATCTGCACACCTTCGTCGACGAGAGCGAGAACGCTTTCAGCGCCATCACCTATCTTCGTATTAAATTCGACCAAAGTGACCACATTTATTTGATTTAAATTCAACAAAGACCACATATCGTTTGTGTGCGCTAAAACGAAGGCCGCTCCGAAGAAGCGTACCTCGCTAGTATCAGTAACTCGTCTTGAACTTTCAACCGCTGTACTTGGGACACGACTTTGCAGTTACATTGTTAAATATCATAACCTGCCGATCATCGGACATTTGAACCGATTCAAAGACTGTACTACACGATTGAACCCTGCGGACGAAGGCACCAGAGTCCGTTACCCGTCGCAATTTGATGTTAATAACCTTTGGATTAGAGGGCCACCGTCTGTAAGGTTGACGGTACCAGAGTGGCCGAAACAGCCGGAGGATATCGTAGAGTGTGAACCCATAGAAAAGTTGCGTCGAAACAATGTTCTGCTTCTGATCTCGAAGTTCGACATTATCTTTGATGCATAACGATTTTCAACTTCCTGAAGCTGCAGCGGACGATGCCTTGGGTGAAACCCTTTATCGCTATATGTCGGAGAAGACGTGCCGATCGAGGGGAACTGTCTGTAATTGAGCTCGAAAGCGCTGGGCGCACCATATGCCATCAGGTGCAATGAACAGCGTTCGCCGAGGAGATTGACAAATTACGACAAGGTCAGCCGATTAACAGAGACAGCAAAATCCTCAAGCTCACATCGTATTTGGATGAAGAGGGGCTTCTCCGAGATAAAGGAAGAATCAATCCAGCTATTGCAGTACACTTCGCTACTAGAATACCAATCATCCTGCCTAAGGATTCCACAGTCACGAAGCTAATCATAGATAGAATCCATCGTCGCCTTCGCCATAAAATCGACGACCGAAGTACGACAAAAGTACTGGTTACCTGCATTGCGACCTGCCGCGAGACGAGTAAGGAAGGAGTGCCAGCTGTGCCGGGTCCGAAGTGCCAGACCATTGCCGCCGTTAATGGGTCAACTACCGGAAGGTCACCTTACACCGTTCATCAAGCCATTCACTTATACAGGCCTTGATTATTTCGGGCCAGTCAACGTCACAATAACACGACGAAAGTAGAAGCGTTGGATCGCCCTCTTTACTTACCTCAGATTACGGGCGGTTCATGTCGAGATTGCCACCGATTTGTCCACCGACGCATGTTCGCTGTGCATTGGGAACTTTGTGAACAGACGGGGAGTTCCGAAACGAATAAGAAGCGACAATTGCAGCAACTTTATTGGAGTCGACAAGGAGCTAAAGAAAAACGGTATATTCGATGCAGAAGCATCGACAGCTGAGCTGTCTTCCAAAGGGATTGAGTGGCTAGTCAATTGCCCACTAAGTCCACATTCCGGAGGCTACTGGAAGAGACGCGTGGAATCCATAAAACGAACCTTATAATACACGTTGTCTGAGGTTGCACCAAGCGCATTGATAGAGACGGAAAATATCATCAATAGCCGGCCTTTAACACACCTTCCGGTATCGTCTCTGGAGGATGAACCACTCACCACAAACCACTTCCTGCTAGGAGCTCCAAGCTCGATTCAAACATCGGGTCCGATTGAGAATAAGTCACTGTGTCTCCAAAAGCAATGGAGGGTGGGGTAGCAGTTAAAAAACCGATTTTGAGGTACCGATTAAAAGGTACAAATGGTTTAAGGAAGTCCAGCCGATTGAAGTTGGTAGTTTGGTCCTTGTGTGCGACATGACATCCACGTGCCGAGAAGTCAGTGGACCAGAGGAAGGGTAACAAAAGTGTTCCCGGGGAGGATGGCCAAGTAAGATTCGCTGAGGTTACTACTTTGAGCGGCACATTCAGGAGACCAGCGGTGAAACTTTCTATATTGGAGGTTGGTGAGGCTCCGGAAGAAGATCTTATCGTCTCATGGGGGGTAAGATGTCGGAAATAGAAGGAATATTGTAACAGCTTAAGTGGTTGGTTGTGGTGTAACTTGGTGAACGCCCTCCTTTGACATCGTTTTGAAATATGTTATTTAGTGTAATTTTGTAACCTCATGGATAATTTCAAAACTTCATTTTCGGAGAGTGGGCAGGACACGTAGAACGAATGGACAGTTAGAACAAATAATGAGTGGAATACACGTAGAAAAATACTGCCAGAAGGATCGCCCCGTAGATGGGAGGACAATATAAGGAATAAGGTGGGATCAAATATAATAGAAATTAACATTAGCTTCAAGTGTTATTTTAACTTCCACGTCGGAAGTTTTTGTATTGGGACCGATCTTGTGAATATCCAATTTTGACATATATCCTGTTCCTGTTTTGTACATATATTAATGTTCCTTTTTAATCCATTTTTATTTCAAATTTTTAGAACTGTTGGCACGATTCCGATAAAAGAAAAGGGTTGGCTATAAAACACATTTTATTTTTTAAATTAATTTTTCACTCAAACTGCATCGCGAGAAGGTATTGTCTGTTAGCATTTCGTACACACATCAAAAGCGGACCCCTCGGCTCGTCACTTCCGAAATATTTTATGACTCCAAATCCCTTTTGATGTATGTATGAACTCGCTCGAGTTCAAAAGATGTCTGTCTCATATTCAAAATCTGACGAATCTTTTTCAATCGCCCTTTCAATATCATTAAGTTCACAATCCACTTTGTTGTCGAATCGTAATTTTTAAGAAATAGGAAGAAATCTATTTTCTAAACAAAAGCAAGTGGATCCAATTCTTTAATAATCACGCGTTTCTTCAATTCACCGTCTACTATTCCCGGATATACTAATTTTATATCAAGAAAGAACTGCATAATTTGGAAACCAAGATCATTATCATACTATTGCAAGTAATGTTTTCTGTAAAAATACAGAGCCATATACGGGTGCAGTAGTTTTGCTTCAGTAGAATCTCGATAATAGGAACCCCGATAATATGAACCGGAAAAATGGTGCACTACCTACTCTAAAGTGTGAACTCGTGACCATTTTTTGCTACGTTTGTATTTATTCGGAAATGTGGACTTTTTTGTCTCGTCTTAGTTTTTTTCCTGTTTGCTTGCAAAATCTAAGGGTTTAAAAAGCATAAAGTGAATATTGCGCCATCTTATTGTATGTTACTCGCGTACGTGTACATTTCTGTTAGTTTTTTTTCTGGTGTTAAGGTTTTACTAAAGCTATGGCTCCTTGAAAGCAAAAGCAACACAGATTCCCTGCAATCAAAGAAAAATCTGAGATTTTGAGAAAATTGGAATCTGGGTAATCAGAATTAAGTCTGGGGTTACAAAATCCACAATAAAAGTCATAAGAAAAAACAAAAAAAAACCAAAGATTGAATTTATGAAAAAAACGGAGTCTGGAATCGGAAAGAGAAAAGCATTAAGAACCTCAGAGATGCCTCAAATGGAAACTGCCCTCTTTGAATGGCTTAAGAAACAGCGGGAAAAAAATATGCCAATTTCGACTAACTTACTCAGAAATCAAGCAAATAATTTTAACAGTCAGTTTAAGGAATCTTCTAATTTAAATGCTAGCGACGGGTGGCTACAAAAGTTTCGAAAACGTCATGGGGAAAATTTGTTTGCAAACCATCAAGCTGTAAAGCTCTTCCTAGAAGAATTTCATGGCTAAGTCAGGGAAAATTCTCTTGCTCCAGAAAAGATTTATAATGCCGATGAGACTGCTATATATTGGAAACTTCTTCCGGGAAAAACTCTTGTGTTATCCAAAGAGGCAACTGCACCAGGCAGAAAACCAGCAAGCTACGTGTGACTTTTTGAGATCAACAAATGCGACTGGAACACACAAATTAAAACCTCTCATTATCAAAAAGTCAAAAAATCCCAGGGCATTTTCTACAAGTCAAGCAAAAATGCCAAGTTGGCAACAAAAATTTTTCTAGACTGATTTCATAATAATTTGTTAGAGGAGGTAAAATCAGCCTTCTTCTCTCTCAGTAACGAATCATAATGGTACATAATCTTTTTACAGGTTACCATTTTTTTCGGGACAATAACTTATTATAAAAGGCATTGCTTCTGTTGGATAATATAACTTGTCACGGCAAACAAGACAAGTTAATAAGCATCGATAGAAACATAACAGTTTTTTTCACCACACATTACTGCCCTGATCCAACCTATAAACCAAAATGTAATTAATCTTTTAAAACTTGAATACAAAAAAGAATGTTGTCTGAAATTGTTGCCACACAAGGACAATGACAAGCTTAGCTTTAAAAAAGCTGCAAGCATTTTGTCGGAGTCTTGGAAAACAATTTCGGTGGCAGCCATAGCAAAATGTTTCAACAAAATCCTACCAAGGTAGTCGAATTGTCTACCATATATATTTTGAAAGTCAATTCCAGCACATGAGTAATCTTTAAAATGTGTTGATGGTTCTGTGGATATTTCAATCGAAGACCTACGATTTTGGGTCGTCGACGCTGATGGTGAGATAAACGAAGGGACAGTTGAAGAAAACGACGTAGATGTAAAGACTTTTTCTGTTGAAAAGTATATAATCCAGTAAAAACGTCTCAGTGTCGTGCTCAAATAACTTGTTGGATTAGGCTCATGAAAACGAAATGGGTGTGGATGTCATAATAGCTATAAATAATATTAAAAGTATGGCATGCTGACCTAAACATTGTTTTCATTATGTTTAACGAATTTTTCAACCGAAAAAAAACGGTTTTTTTTTTTTATATTCGATAATGGGAATCTCTCTAGAATGTGAACTTATTATGCCATCCAGATTTTATCCGGATCATGGTTTACATGTATTACAATAACAACACGTGATCCAGCTCTTGATCTGGATCAATTTCAAGATCCGAGTTTAAGTGGAAGTGGGTTTACACTATTTCCCACTGGTATCGCATTAAAATTAGGACCCCACAAGCGGATCAGTAGGAATGCAGTTAAGTGGGAAGGTTATGGTCCTACACTTCTGACCATAACGACGCCGGGATAAAAAGGAAAAGAAGATCGCATTAAAATTAGGAGAATCATTGCGTAATGAACATATAAAATTGTGGCCAGTATTTGGTTAAACAGTTTTCGCTTCCATATCGAGTAATTGTACACATAATTCCTAATTCTCTTTTACACGAATTATTTTTACACGAATTTCATTTAACACGAATAAAAAAGTTAACATTATTCTCTTTTTACACGAATCGTTTTGCTCTAACACGATTTTAAATATTCTAAGAATTTTTTTTTAATTTTTTTATGTTCTATGAATTTCTTTTATTCTATGAATATTTGAATATTTTCTCTTTGAGTGGGAATCCCCGAATTATACATAAGGTAAAGACGTATTTTGTTTTTATACGCGATTCATTGTGATTTTAAAAATTGAAAAGAAAAGACGTTTAGTTGCAGTGGATGTTTAAAAAGTTATAAGTAAAATTAAGAAAGTGCTCATATAAATTAACTAACCCACTAAAAGGTAAGTTTTAAATGTTTTAAAAATTTTTACATTGGATTTTATTTTTGATTGTATTTTGGTAGGGCTAACACAATGTCACATAAATCACCTGTAGTAATTAAGAAGAGGAAGCGATCAGTTTAGATACTAAAATTAAAATTTTAGATCTACTTGCAACAGGACAAGGTGCAACTGCTGTAGGAAAGCATTTTGGTATTCATGAGGCCACTATGAGATCAATTAAGAAAAATGAAACTGCAATTAGAAAGTCTGTATGTTCTGGAACAAAAATAAGTGCTAAGTCATCGTTATACATAAGAGATGTTGTCAAAGAGAAGATGGAAAAAGCTTTGGTAATATGGATTGAAGATAAATCCCAAAAAAGAATACCAGTAGACGGGATAACTATCAAACAAACAACCCTAAGAATCTACAAACAATTCAAAGAAATTGAGCCAAGCACTTCTTCTCAGTCAAAACAACTTGAATTCTCAGCAAGCACTGGTTGGATGACAAGTTTTCTTAAACGACATGCTCTCCACAATATTAAAATTAAAGGAGAAACTGCATCTGCAGATGAATTGGCTGTTAAAGAGTTTCCTCAAAAACTTAGAAAAATTATTGAAGATGGAGGATACACCCCAGACCAAGTATGGAATGTAAACGAAAGTGGCCTTTTTTGGAAAAAAATGCCTAGCAGAACTTATGTTGCAAAATCACAGAAAACTTCCGGTGGTTTTAAAGTAGCAAAGGACCGTGTTACATTGTTGTTTTTTTCAAATGCTTCAGGAGAACGTATGTTAAAGCCACTGCTAGTAAATCGTGCTTTAAAACCACGTTCGATGAAAGGTGTTGATATTAATAAATTGCCAATTCACTGGATGGCAAACAAAAAGGCTTGGATGACCAGTGCAATCTTTATAGGTTTCAGAAATACTTCATCCCAGAAGTAAGACGTTACATGAATACAAAATGTCTAGAATTTAAAGTTCTTTTAATACTAGACAATGCACCTGGCCATCCAGTCTTGGATCACCCAAATGTTCAATTTTGTTTCCTGCCGCCTAATACTACATCCCTAATACAACCCTTAGACCAAGGCATAATTGCTACATTTAAAAGATACTACATAAAACGTTCATTCCAATACGTGCTAGACAAACTAGATAATAATGAGGAGTTAACAGTCATTGATGTATGGAAAAAATTTTCTATTATGGACTGCATTAACCAAGTTGAGCTAGCGTTTGCTGAATTGAAGCCATCAACCTTGAACTCTTGTTGGAAAAATATTTGGCCAGAATGTGTCAAAAGCAAAGACTATATCATCCATAATAACAACGAATTTACTGACATCATTACGTTGGCACGAACAATTAGTGGAGATGGATTCGGTGATGTGTCATCTGCAGATATAGAGGAATTATTAGTTGAAAAAAGCTTGAGTGAAAATTAAATTATAGATCTCACCCTTGAGGCTCATCATGAAAGAAAACATAGCGATAATGACGAAGGGGATCTTCCTGTTTTAAATGCAACTCTACTTAAAGAAGGTCTTGATCTTGCAAAGAATTTATGTAATCATTTTGAACAACATGATCCTGATAAGGAACGAGCTGCGAAATTTCAACGTGAACTGAATCTTTTAATGGCATCTTACAGGGAACTTTATAAAGGACAATTACGAAATCAAACACAATCTTTAATAACTGATTTTGTTCTAAGAGCTCCTGAATTATCAACAATGAAAAATAGAAATGATAATAGAGAGACAATTTCCCAAAATGATGAACAAAATAATTCTAGTGATATCAGTGAAATTGCAGTCATACGCAAACGTATGCGTTTGTTGTCAGAAAGTGACATTGAATAAAATTTTGTTGTGTTAATATTAGTTTTACTTTCCTACATTAATAAATTTCTGATATTATATTCTTTTATTCAATTCATAAATTTTTCTTATAAAATATTTAATGTACAATATTAAAATGTGTAAGCACGGAAAATAAATTCTCAGGTAAATTCTAACAAGAATTTTTTTGTATTGTTTTTTGTACTTTTAAGTTCCTTTTTAGGTCTGGAACCAATCTACTATTTTTCCATTTAGCCATTATCTTTTTTTACACGATTTTATTGTGAACGTATCTATCGTGTAAAAAGAGAATTAGGTATGCGTATTATCTTACATTTCTAAAACTCTTGAGTCTGTTGGGGAAATATTACCCCCAATTGTCGATAAAAATGATTATCATTAGCATTTAAATCGGTCGTATCAAATTTGTATGAAAAGAAACATTTTCTTTGATATGGCAATTCTACACTTAAATTTTAAAGATTGTTTTTATTGTGAAGTGGAAATGGAGCAGGTAGGCAAAAAAAGGTAAACATGTATATTAATTTAAATTTCGACCAAGAAATCTGTTAATTCTTCATGCAGCAATGAATATTCAGGTATGCTGCTTTCTTCACTGTCCGTCTCACTTTCCTGTAACCACTATAATACAAATATTAACTATTTAAATTCAACAAATAAACGCAATTTACCTCAATAGCAGCTGCTTTCATCTTTAATTTGTTTGTCTATTTTGTTTTCAAATGTCAGATCTTTGACAGGACTGAACAAGGCGAAATGTCAAGCTGGCTATTCATTGATCTGTAGTGTTTTATTATGTCCCATGATCCTGAGTGGATCATGTGGCATAATAAAATACACCTAATAAAAAACAACTATTGTAATGCATGTAAATCATGATCCGGATAAGATCTGAATGGCATAATAAAAAACGCCTAATAATAATAATCATAATAATAATATTAATAATAATAATAATATTCGCGATAATAATATTGTAATTAACTATTTTTCATTATAGAATTTGTTTTTTCAGTCAGCCCATGTTTCTTCTCTTTGAATATCCATTTCTCATCTCCAGTCAAAATCCGATGCAACAAACTGTCTATTGCCTTGCTTCTGAATCATTCACATGGATTTTAATCGCACAGAAATTGCTTGCTGAGTTACTTTAAACGAATCTGCAAGCCCAATTGTTTGTCTTTGAATTTTTTTTTGGTGTCTAGAGGGACTCTTATCTTCAACGCTGAAATCACCATTCTTAAACCGTCAAAATCATTTCCTACATGATTTGTCACCATTGTTTTGTAACCGTAAACTTCCACAGGAATTCGATTTGCCACCACTGCTTTGTCACAATAAACTTCCATAGGAATTCGGAATTCTGGTCAAAGTAATATAACTAACCTAACCATCTTTTGGAAACGAACCGGACTAATTTGTGCCCCCAATACCTTTTTCTGGAAGACTGCAAAGACCTATTCACCAAAACTTTTGGGCAGTTTTCCATTGTTGCTCATCTAAACCTGGCCACCTGAGTTATGATCTTTTCATTTCTCTTCAAAGAAACTAAATCGAGTTTTTCACGTGACATGTTTTCCCTGGCATGTTTAGTAATTTCAAAAGTGGAAGAGAGAGAGAAGATGAGATGAAAAATCAGCCCAGAGAGTCGCGGATAAGTTTTCCTTGCATGGTTTTTGACATTTTGTTTGTTGCTGTTCTTTATTATCATTTTCTATCTGCGGAGTGCACGCCATATGACAATCGGTGCTCCCAACTCTTCTTCGAACTTTGTTGTTTTTCTCTGTTGTGCGTAGTATATTCACTGAATAACGAAACAGAACAGAAAAACATAAGAAACACAAATGTCAAATTAGAGTACTGCCGTGTGAAGATGAGTGATTTTACGAAAGGAATAATATTATAACCGTAAAACCTCCAAAGGAAGAAATGCAGCGTGTAAGACCCGACTAACTTCAAACATAAAACACTTCATGAATTTCGGATATTTCTGATAATTGCTGATGAAGTAATATTTTGCGTATCAATAAAACACTTTTATGTTGCATTAGGTATTACGACAAATTGCGTAGTTTCCGTATCGAATTTTCTGTTCATTATAACAGAAACCAGAACGAGACGTGAGTCTTTCGTACGTCTCCCCCGTGACATATATGAGGCTGTACCGTCAACAGAAAACCACATGCCGATTGGGCTTGAATAGAGCTTATCAAGAAACTCTACTAATACATCAAAAAATGTCCGCAACAAGTTTTCCGCATATATAAATTCAACATCCAATTAAATTCTTTTCAATTATTATTAATTTCAATATGTTTATAAAATAGAGAGAGAGAAAAAAATAAATAAATTAAAACATAAAATGAGAAAAAAATACATTTCGTTTTTCAACTGAATTGCTTGTCTTGAACAATTCTGAAATGATGGTATAAGACGCCTCCTTATTTTACTCGCCAACAAAAGTTTGTTTGAATGGTAGTGAATGTGATTGCTGCCGTTCTGAAACCTTCACGTATGCAGCAAATTGAAGATACTGCAAGGGTAAAAAAATGCAGTTAATGTTCTTGAAGTCCTTGACGGCGATGGTAGAAACTGCATGCTGCTGAGAGGTGATGACGAAGTTGCTTGAGCTGTATAAGAATAAGATTTTCTTCTACATCTTTCTTGGCATACAGCTGCTGCTCGGCATTCATTTTTCGATAGGAACATGCCAACGATTTTGCGTGAACATCCGCTTCATCTTCCTGCGCATCATCATTCCGGCTGATTGTTTCCAAATGCTTGCAAGCTTGCTGTAAGAACTCCTGCTTGGGGTCATTTTTCGATCTGTTTGATGGAGTTTCTAAAACGAGGACACAGTTGTATGAGTTGAGAGCATATTAATAACATATCCATTGGTACTTACCGAAACATCAAAATCAAGAAAAAAAAATACTCTCTGATGCTTCTTCTTGGTCTCTAAGGAACTCCAGTTCATTAAGATACTAAAAGGTTGGTACATATGTATATGTTTTCTTCTCCAGGACCCGTCTTCATGCAGTCCGAATTTTTTTTTTAATTCACGGCGGTAGCAAGTTCTTATATTAGTAATTCTGTTTTTCAGCGCATTCAAGTTGGCCTCAGGCTCTATTTCTTTAAATTTATTAAACAATAGTTCCCACGCCCGGGCCCTAACTCGCCAGAGTGCTGTATTCTTTTTAAGGAGTACAAACATCTCTCTTCGAAAGTGCTTATTTGTATTTTGGGTCATTTTTTTTCAACAGAATTTTTCACAAAAAACAAAAAATACAACGTGCGCACGTGCAGACGGTTTCACAATGAATGGTTGTATCTGATATACATATGTATCTACTACAAAATCATTCAAAATCTTTTGATTTTTCATCCACCAAATCGTCAACCGTCAAATCGTTTAAATGACAAGGCCACACACGCTTTGATTTAGGTAACAACCGATTCAGTTGAAAATTGAATTGAATCGTGTGTGGATGCATACTTACTTACTTATATGGCGCTACAGTCCGCGGTGGACCTGGGCCTCAACCAACAAGCGTTTCCAGCTGGCACGATCTTTCGCCAGCTGTTTCCAGCGCCGCACGCCCAGACGGTTGAGGTCCCCTTCCACCTGCGTGCGCCACCGAAGAATTGGCCGTCCCCTGCTGCGTCGTCCCTCCTCGTTGGATTCGAAGACTCTTCGGGCCGGAGCCGTGTTGTCCATCCGCTCTACATGGCCCAGCCATCTTAGACGTTGGATCCGGAGACGTTGTACCAGGTCAATGTCGCTGTACAGCCCGTACAATTCTTCGTTGTATCTTCTCCTCCATACACCGCTAGTATAAACGGGACCATAGATAAAAGGCAGAATTTTCCTCTCGAACCGACCAAGAGCGTCCTCATCCGCTTTAGTTAAAGTCCAAGCCTCCGCGCCGTAAAGGAGGACTGGGATTTTTAAGGTTTTGTACAACGTTATCTTGGTCTTTCGAGAGACTTCTCTCTCTACTTCTCAATTGCCTCTTGAGTCCAAAGAAGCAGCGGTTGGCAAGAGTTATTCTGCGTTTTATCTCAGCGCTGGTGTTGTTGTCGCTGATCACAACTGAGTCAAGGTAGACGAAGTCATTGACCACTTCGAAATTATTGCTGCCAAGCATGACGTTCTGGCCCAGACGTCGGTGTTGTGTGTCTTTTTTCGATGACAGCATATATTTGGTCTTTCCCTCGTTAACGCTAAGACCCAATTTGGCCGCTTCCGTCTCAATGTTTATGAATGCCTCATTGACGTCTCGCTGCGATCTCCCGATCACGTCAATGTCATCTGCGTACGCAAGCAGTTGGGAGGACTTGAAATAAATCGGACCTCTTGTGTTGGCCAGTGACTCTTGTACGATCTTCTCAAGTATGATGTTAAAGAAATTGCATGACAGTGCGTCGCCTTGTCTAAATCCTTTTTTAACACCAAAGGTCTGGGTTAGCTCATTACCGACCTTAACGGAGCAGCCAGAATTCTCCATTGTCGACCTGCACAATCGGACGAGTTTGGCAGGGATGTTAAAACTAGACATGGCACCGTATAGCTCGTCTCTATGCACACTGTCATACGCGGCTTTAAAATCGATGAAAAGGTGGTGCGTATCGATTTGAAATTCTTGTGTCTTCTCCAAGATCTGCCGCAGTGTGAATATTTGGCCTATTGTGGATTTGCCTGGCCTGAAGCCACACTGATAAGAGCCTATCAGGTTATCCACAAAAGGCTTGAGGCGTTCACACAATACGGCAGAGAAGATCTTGTATGCGACGTTGACACATATATTGTGTCCAAACACTGTCCATAATATTTCCAAGAATGTAGTGGAATATTTTAAATTCAGATATGCGCTACTTATATTTTCCTTACAATTTAAACACTTCACCTTTTCATTTATTTTATTTATTACTAACATTTATTTTAGTATTGTATTTAATTACAATTTTATTAAAAGAATTTGAAAAGATCTTCTCGTGTTCGAGTTCTCGTCTCGACTGATCACCCCCCAACAGCACATTAGACTTTTCATTTTACATTTTACGTTTAAACGCATAAACAAATAAGGGGTTTAACAAATGGAGAAGACGCCACACATCACAACGCGTAAACAAATAGGAGGGATAGCAATTGGGAGAAAACGCTACTTGTAACAATGCATAAACAAATAAGGGGTTTAACAAATGGAGAAGACGCCACACATCACAACGCGTAAACAAATAGGATGGATAGCAATTTTGAGAAAACGCTACTTGTAACAATGCATAAACAAACAAGGGGTTTAACAAATGCGAAAAGCCGCCACCCATCTATAACATAAACAAATGGAAGATCTGGCAATTGGGAAAAGACGCTACAAAGCCAATGCTGATAACAGGCACAAAAACACGGGTTACCAACGTAACTCGCGCTTCGAAATTTCGTGCCGTTCATTTCACAAGTGACGAAAATAATGAAAGCAAATTAAAATATAATGAACAAGAGAAAAGAAGAACGTCAAAATGAGCCAGATGTGAAATCGCCCGCATCTCGTCGGGAACTTTATTTTTCAACCTATTTCAGCTCACCTCTCGTCTCTTCGGCACTTGTGTGAGCCGTGAGGCAACGTGTGATGTCTGACTTTAGGCCTTTCAATGACTGTGGTATGCCACGTGTAAATTACGGCTTTGTTTTTTATGAACTTTCGTGAAAATTGCGCCATCTATATTTCAAGTCTGTTAACCCAATTGATGCATTTCCTCCACTTGGAGAGAGGAAGCCATATTTTATTCATTCTATTTGTCTACCGTTCGTTGGATCGTTTGGACGTCGTTCTTTGTGTGGATTTTTTTTGAAAATGGAAAGCAAAACTGATACTCTTAACAATGGTGGGCCATTACCACAGCGTAATAAAGGAGGGAATTTAAAAACCCTCAAAGGTCATCAGCCACAAGATCAAAATCAGGAGCACCAAGAACCACCAGAAATAAACGAGGGTGCACCGGTTGAAAAAAAGCCACGTTTTGGCAATAACCAACAAGATAGTGGAAATTTTCATGGAAAATTCAATCAAGGCGGTGGTAATTTTGGCGGTGGTGGGAGTGGTAACCGCAGGAGCAGAGATCGCCGTCGAAGCCAACGTAATGAGGTATGTAATTCTATTATAATGGTATTTGTTTAATGGGGAGAGTTTGCATATTACATTAAAATATCTTTTTTTTTTTGTCTGAAGTATTCGTTGGATTAGGTTCTAGTATGGTTTTTTTTTTGTCAATGTTCATTCTTGCAAGGTACGCATTATTCACATACATGTGAACAGTGTTCACAGCAATATAGTGTATGTTGTTTCATGGTATTTTATATAACAAAAAATCAAAGTAGGCGCATTAAGTTGTTTCTTAATAATAGGATCATGTGTAAAAACAATTATTTTTCGAAATAATATAAATTTTGAATACATTTATTGAAATTTGGTTTAAAAACGTTAGTAGTCGAACATTGTCGGCATTTTTTTTATTTCTTTAATTATAAAATTAACAAAGATGCATAGGATATTCCTTCAATATTCCACAGAAGAATATACAGCCAATTGCCTTTTTATGCTTGCAAAAATCTGCTTAAAGTAGGGTTTTATAATAAAAAGATCTTTGAAAATAAAATTGCACTTTTGTGTAAAGAAATAAAATGGATAAAAAAAAATATTTGCATTCTTCATTTTGTTTAATTAGTAGTTTAACATTTTATGGGGTACCTTTTTTCATTAATAATGGCTTGTAATGTTCTCGACATGGATTCAGCAATAATTTTTTGTGAGGTTCGCGCTGATTTGCTCCGATTAAGTTATTAAAATTTCGCTGAGCATTTCTCTTGGTTATTTCGCGTTTCCTTATTCTTTTTCCTAACGCATCCCACAACGTTTCTATTCGGTTAGACAATTGCGGTAGACTTAAAAGAAAGTGAGGGATGATATATAAAATCTATTGTCTGACTATGTAGACAGTATGCTTAGGATCACTTTTTCACATATTGGAAGTGAGAACGATCAACTAAGCCCAGTTTCTCAGCACTAAATTGAAAATTGTGTTTAAGAATATCAATGTACATATGTATGTATACATTCTTATTTATAATTCAATTTAATATGTATGTATATTACTAGCGGTTATTTGAAACTCGAAAGTTCAGAGTCCCGTTGACCACCCTTCGCCAGGCTTTCCTGTCATGAGTGTGTTCCTACCATGTTTTACTATTCTGTCCCATCTCTTCCAGATCCATCTTTATATTGTCCTCCCATCTACGGCGCGGCTTTCCTAGCCATTTTGTTTTTTTTTTTAATTTTCCTCTTCAATTTTTTATTTATTTTGATATTTATGTCGTTTTCGGCAGTCAATAGAAATAGTATTCAGATATCTGAATTCGTCAACTTTCTCAAAGTATTTATGAGAACAGTTGAGTGCGAGGTTTGAACCGATTCCTATATTTAGTATTTAGTTTTCTCTTCATTTACTTCTAAGCCTATTTCATTTCCTGCGATTATTAGACTTTCTCTCCTGTATATTTTAATAATTCTGATTGTATTAGGTCGATTCTTAAGCCAATATTCTTCTTTTAATTCCTCAATGGTTGGTTTTCTCCGTTTTTCATTGCTGCTGACTCGGTGTACATTCAGCAGTTTATCGAAATATCTTTTCCATTGGGCTGCAACATTGTTATGCGTTCAGTAGTGCTCTTGATTTTACCCGGGTAATGCGGGTAATACCCGATTTCGCGGGTACCTGGCATTGTCGGCTGTCGGGTACCCGACAATACCGGGTAATAGGTTATCAAGGGCCATAAATATTCTTATTTGATTTAAAAAGTTAGTAATGTAGTGGTCAATATAAGGGAGAAAAAGGAAAACAGCGATGAAAACATAGTTTATACTAAGAATAATATAAATGTAACATGCATTGACAACGACTTCTTAATTATTTAAAGTAACTATATATGTATATACATACACAGATATGTATATACGTACATAGTATGTATACAGATACACATATACATGTGTATATACATATATACGTACATATATACAGACTGGCAAAAGGGGAAATCGTACGAGCTGCGTTGGAATCAATAGGTCTGTTCCCGTACCTGACAAAAACAGTCCAAATCTACGAAAAACTACGAAAGTCTGTTCCCGTACTCCAAAAATTCACACTTTTGGACAAAAGAGAGCGCTCTCGAGAGAGTAAAAAATTTCCCCATGCTGCGAATTTCAACTCAAGAAATTTATGTGGGTAGTTTGGCACAGCTTTGTGAAATCAGCTGATTTCCGTCATTCCGTCATACGACAAGAGCTCAATTTTATATTAAAATTCTTTTGTGCATTTTTAAGATGTGCATTGTCTCTATATGGCGTTATTAAATGATGAATGGATATGCTGAATCATCTAATAAATAGTAATCTGAAAATAATATGTATGTTTTTGCAAATTAGTATGTTGCACCTGCTAACGAATCCAAGAATGTATCAAATTCAAACATATGTTTTTGACATTTAAAATGTGTGCAACTTTTTTGGTTCAACGCGTTCCCGTACTTCTTTGTGTTTCCACTTCTCTTTGAGAGAATTTCATCCCCACTCTTGGAAATATGAGAATCTGTGAATTTCTGCCCAAAAAGTACGGGAACAGACCTATTATGAATGAATATATCTATTTTTTTTTTTGTTTTTTTTGTCTTCATGAGAAATAACACGAGTACTCGGAAATGTACCAGGTAGTACCCGAAAAGCGCGGGTACCCGCGTACCCGGGTAATACCCGAAAAACGCGGGTACCCGCATACCCGGGTAACTACCAAGAGCTCTAGCGTTCAGAAGCATATACAAGTTGCTGAGACCCCGGATTTTGGCCATCGACAGTCGTTGTAAAATACTGCGTCCGTTACGTTCTGCACAATTTTGTAGCTGATGAAGAATCATGTTCCAAGTTTTTGGGTATTCGTACCGCCGCAAACGAAAGTATTGTATATCCATTCTTAGCGGTTTTTCCGTTTGAAAGTCGTACTTGTTATACCGCTGCACTGTCCAATTTATAAACCAGCCATATTTAACACCATGGGGGCTCAACGATGTTATTTTGAGTGTGGTGTTGTTATGCTGTATTAGTGTAGGTAGTGCAGAGTCATCAGCTCTACCTCTGTCATTTGTTCATGAAGCGGAGATCCATGAGGGATTTGATTTAGTCGCTTCATGACTGGCACTCCGAGCCGCGGAAATATTCTAACCCGTATTCTACAGGGACGCCCCAAATACCTAGCTAAATTTAATTAACAAACAAGAAAACAACTTCAAAGATCATATTCATAATCACCTTAAAAACCTAAGTGCATCATCTTCAGATTTAAACTCTCTTTCTTGTATAAGAGTATTTCTTAAAAAATAAAAGATTTTAGGTTTAATGGCGGCGGTGTTTTAATTGCATACAACTTGCAAAACGAACTTTGTGATTGTGCGGACAATTTTATTTGCAGTTCATAAATGGTCCGAATACTGTTGCTAGTTTTGATTTCGTTTTCTCTTGCTCAAATTGAAAACAGATGTACAAATTTGCATTCATCATTTTAAAAGTTGGAACTTTTGAAAAATGGTTATAATTTTTTTTTCTTGACCATCGTTAGCTACAACTTTTCGAGTTGTTACTGCTAAAGAATCAGCAAGGTATAGTTGACTATAACGTCGTCCTTGATCCAGTAATGCCTCCAAATCTGCTTTTTCACCAACCCGAGACGCTTTGTGTTTCACTTCGAAATCACCATATGTGATATAATTTAGCAAATATGTAGTTTGAAAGTATGTGCACATAGCCAGGAAGGCTGTGTGCTTCTGATGTGCGGAACAATCTACATTTTTAACTTTCCAGCGATCTGACCAAGTTTGTCTTAAACGATTGCTTCACCTAAGTTGTCGTAGTGGAAGCCCTCAAATACTTAGAAGTTGGTAATATAAAAATAGAATTAAAGCAAGTACCAGATTTTTTGTCTACTGCGTTTTGAAAATTAATGTTGAAGGGCTTGTGAAAAGATTTTGTTATTGTAATATTTTCAAGAATATTAGGGTATTACACTCATCAGAAAAAGTCTGCGTACATAGTAAGTTCTAACATTTCATGATACGTAATTGCGATCAAATGTTGCTTTATGCATATTAATGTTATTGTAACTATATATATATACTAACGTACTAAAATTGATTAAGAAAAATATAAACTGGCAACACTCTGTTTATGGATGAATTTCTGTTGAAAGTCCCTTTAGATGCTCAGAAAAAGTGTGCGTACATGTATGATAACGGGAATTGCCTCGGATTGCATTTCGTAGAATTTTTTGGAATGAGTTGCTTTTGCTACCCCGCCAGGCACTACTAATGGTCGTGATCCTGGGACGAGCAGCAATGCTCGGGTCAGAGCTATAGGATTTCCGGGGGATAGCAAAGTAATGCAACGGCGTAAGCCACATTTAAGAGTCGCGAGTTGGAACGTTGGAAGCATGAGTGGGCGCAGCTATGAGCTTGAAGAAATGATGGTTAGAAGGCGAGTAGACATCCTGTGCGTACAAGAGACGAAATGGCGAAACACCGGTAATCGGGCACGTTTCTTGGACGTTAAAACAAAAGCCTACAAGATGTTTTACTATGGATTGGAACAAGGAAAAAACGGAATCGCCATCATCCTTGCGGCAGAGTTACTTGACAACGTTTTAACCATTTCAAAGTCCAGTGACCGTTTGATGGCTCTCAAATTGGTGATGCATGGTGAGGTGTGGAACATCGTAAGCGCATATGCCCCTCAAGTAGGATGCGAACAAAAAGAAAAAGATGCATTCTGGCTAGATTTCCACAACCTTGTCAAAATCATCCCAAAGGAAGAGCTTTTGTTTGTTGGGGGAGATTTAAACGGACATGTCGGGAAGACAAGCGAAGACTATGAAGGCTACCACGGAGGGCTGGGATACGGCACCAGGAACTCTTCAGGTGAAGATATCCTAAACATGTGCAAGTCGTACGGTCTTATAGTGCTAAATACCATGTTCGTCAAACAAAGCCGGCACCTGATCACTTATAGCAGCGGCGGAAATGAAACTCAAATAGACTATCATTTGGTATCCAGTTTCATGAAGCCACGAGCTAAAGATTGCAAAGTGATCCTGGGAGACGCGATCGCCCCTCAACACCGTCTCCTCCTGACTGAATTTTTTATGGATGCGAGAAAGAAGTCAAAGCAGCAAACGAAGGTGTCTGAGAGAATCAAGTGGTATAAGCTGGATAAAGGAAAAGGCGAAGCTTTTATTACCATCATGGAAAACTACCTCTCTTCCATTATCGATGAGGTCGGTAATGAGGAATGCAGAGCACAAGACATGTGGGATTCCCTACAACAATCTGGCCTGGAGAAAGCCAAATCACTGCTCGGAACATCTAAAGGCCCCTACCAACACGCAAAAGAAACCTGGTGGTGGACAGACGAAGCCAAAGCAGTGATACACGAAAAGAAAATGGCTTTCCAAGCTTGGTCAAAGTGCTCTTCTACTAATAGAGAGGAAAAAGCTCGCCGTGAAAAGGTATATAGATGTTGCAAAGGTATCGCGAAGAAAAAATGCGCCGAATTCAAAGCGAAAAGCATGGAAGGCCTCTATCAGGAGTTGGAAGGAATATCGTCTTCCGCGTCTGACAGGAACTAGGCTACCCAGGAGCTTCGACAAAGCAATTTGAACAAAGGAGCAAATATCTTTAAGATAGCCGCCCAGAGAAGAAGAAATGCTCAGGAGATTCGTTTCCCAAAGTTTATTAACAATGAAGGCCAACTCCTTGTGGAAGACGAAAAAATTCTCCACAGATGGCGACAGTATTGCGAGGAACTTCTGAACGAACAGTTTCCCCGAGTGTACTTTCCAAGAGCCGCCTCGAATCATGCCGAAATATCCGACATCACAGTCGAAGAAGTTCGGTACGCGGTTAAAAACTCCAAGAAAAGAAAAGCTGTTGGGCCGGACGGGATACCCTCTGAGTTCTGGAAAAAGATGGGAGACATCGGGTCTAGATGGCTCATGGTTCTTATCTCCAAACTTATGAGAGGCGACACTATGCCTAATCAATGGAGGGAAAGCTATCTTCTTCCATTGCACAAAGGAAAGGGTGATACGCGAAATTGTGATAACTACCGTTCTGTCAAGCTGATGTCGCACACCATGAAGATCGTTGAACGGGTATTAGATAGCCGACTGCGGAAAATAATACGACTATCTGATGACCAGTGCGGGTTTGTCTCGGGTAAATCAACAACAGATGCAATCCAAAGTATAAGGATCATGATGGAAAAGCATCGTGATTCTTCAAAGGACTTGCATATGGTGTTGGTTGATTTCGAGAAGGCCTTTGACCGGCAACCAAGAGATCTTTTATGGGTAGCGCTAAGACAAAAAGGAGTTCCAGAAACCTACGTGCGAGTGATTATGGACATGTACGAGAGAGCAACGACAAGAGTAAGATGCACCGCAGGAGTCACCGAAGAGTTCGCAATCAAAGTCGGTGTACACCAAGGGAGCGTCCTCAGCCCACTGCTTTTTATAGCAGTCCTTGATTGCTTGCTTGAAGGAAAAGTGACGGACCCCAATGTGCACCAGCTATTCTTTGCTGACGATGGGGCCATTATAAGTGATGATCAGGCGTCCCTACAACGAGCATTTGATGTGTGGGTGGACATTTTTGAGGGACACGGGTATCGTATTAGTTCAAAGAAGACAGAGTATCTGTGCTGCCCGTTCTCTGACCCTCATCAGCCTATTCCAGACATTTACTTGAATGGAAGAGTGCTTCCCAAGTGTGAAAAGTTTAAATATCTGGGATCTATGATTAATAGAGAAGCAACTTGTGATGACGACATCAAACATCGCGTAAGCGTAGGGTGGATGAAGTGGCGGGAAAACTCCGCCATCTTCTGTGATCGAAAAATGCCCCCAAAGCTGAAAGGAAGGCTCTACACTTCAGTTGTACGTCCGGCGCTCACATACGGTTCACAATGCACAAAAAGTATGAGAGCAAATTAACGGCAACTGAGATGAAGATGCTTCGCATGACAGCGGGAGTAACAAAGCGTGACAGAATTAGAAGTTCAAAGATCCGAGGAAGCCTCCACGTAAAAGAAACCATCACAAGAAATATAGAGCGCGACCGACTCAGTTGGTATTGCCATGTTCAAAGGAGAGATCCTTTGAACCCCGTCCAAAAGGAGTTATCAATCAACATTCCAATTTCAACACGCAAAAAAGGCAGGCCGAAAAACAATTGGTGCAAACAAATGCAAAAACACCAGCATTTGATTGGCCTCAGCGATGAAGTAATCCCAAACCGGGAAGCCTGCCGCTACTTTCTGAGGTCAAACCGGCGGACCCCACAAGCGGACCAGTAGGAATGCAGTTAAGTGGGAAGGTTATGGTCCTACACTTCTGACCATAACGACGCCGGGATAAAAAGGAAAAGAAGAAGAGTTGCTTTTTGATCTTCAGTTATGTTTGCATCATTTTTGCATTGTATTCGCGAAGTCTGACGAGAATGGATTCCAAAAGAAAAGAATTAAGCCCCGGCGAAAGAAAAATCATTATAAAGTTGTGGAAGGAGAAGAAAACATATCGGGAAATCGGTCGGCAGAACGCATTCCTCCATTCAAAGAGTAATACAAAATTTAAAATCGACTGGTATGTTCGTATCAAAGCCACGTTCTGGGCGTCCTTCTAAATTAACAAACAGAGAAAAACGACACATACTTCAATCTGTGCAGAAGGATCCCAAATTAACTGCTTCCAAAATTGCCAAGGATATAAGAGAACGTTTTGAAAAAAATATTTGTAATGACACTGCAAAATTTTAAAAAGAGCTGGTTTTCATAGTCGTGTAGCACGTAAGAAGCCGTTCATTTCTCTAACAAATAGGCAGAAACGAATCGCCTTTGCCAACGAACACATAAACCATCCTCCAGAGTTCTGGGAAAAAGTGATTTTCTCAGATGAAAGTAAATTTTGTATTTTTGGCATAAAAGGACGACGGATGGAGAAAGCCATGTACAGCCTTAAGCAAAGACAATATTACACCTACAGTGAAGCATGGAGGTGGTGGCATAATGGTGTGGGGGTGCATGGCTAGTAAAGGTGTGGGACATTTGGCTTTTATTGAGTCTATTATGGACAAAAGGGGATACCTCGAAATTCTAAAAGCCAATTTAAAACAAAGTGCTGTAAAATTGGGTCTTAATGGAGGGTACTACTTCCAGCAGGACAACGATCTAAAGCACACAGCAGAAATCGTTAAGCTTTGGTTACTTTACAATGTGCCGAAACAACTTCGAACGCCGCCACAATCGCCTGATCTCAATCCTATTGAGCATCTCTGGGATTTATTGGAGCGCAGAATTCGTCAGCATAATATCACATCTAAGAACATGCTGAAAGAAGTAATTCTTGAAGAGTGGAACAAAATCAGCGGTGAAGAAACATCTAAGCTAATCAGATCTATGCCGAAACGATTGGCAGATGTTCTAAAACGAAAAGGATACCCAACCAGCTATTAAGATGTAAAAAACATGAAAAACGAGGAATTTTCATTCATTTTTTTACCTTGTACGCACACTTTTTCTGACTAAAATTTGTCTGGATTTTTTTGTTATTGTTTAGTTGTTCCTTTTTCTTAAATTATTGATTATTGAATATGTACTATGTGAAGCACTGAAGTACAATGTGTAAATAAAATATGTCTTTAAGTTCCTAAAAACACATTCTTAAGCTTTTTTCTATTAAGTTATATTAATTACTTCTTTGTACGCAGACTTTTTCTGATGAGTGTATATACTAATAGATTTGCAAGTTTGAGTCGTGCTTATGCATTCAATAATATCTTTCTGATGTTTTAGCAACATAATAAAAATAATCAATCCCGTGACGATGGTAACCGTGTGGGTGGCAATATGGAAATGCAGAATAACCGGAACGATCGCCGCAGTGGTGGTGGGGGGCGTGGTGCTGGGGGTTATGGAGGTGGTGGTTATGGTGGTAGCCGCAATGACGATTTTTTTGTTGTTCAACGACTGAGGAATATTTCTGGACCAACACATGAACTGCCCCAAATTGAATGTCAAGAAACAAAATTTTCGGGGCGTAATCGCCTGTATGTGGGTAATCTGACAAATGATGTCACTGAAGAAGAATTGCGAGAATTATTTAAACCTTTTGGAGAAATTGGGGAAGTTTTTTCAAATCCGGAAAAGAATTTTGCATTTTTGAAGTTGGATTTCCATAACAACGCTGAAAAAGCAAAACGTGAACTAGATGGAACAACTCGTAAAGGAAGAACACTGCGTATTCGATTTGCCCCTAACGCGACAATATTACGTATTAAAAATTTGACTCCACTTGTTTCAAATGAGTTATTGTATAAAGCGTTTGAAATATTTGGACCAGTTGAACGGGCTATTGTTGTTGTTGATGACCGCGGGAAACATACTGGTGAGGGCATTGTCGAATTTGCAAAGAAATCTTCGGCGAATGCCGCACTTCGTCTTTGCAACGACAAATGTTTCTTTTTGACGGCATCTTTGCGTCCATGCGTAGTAGAACCGTTTGAACTTAATGATGATGCCGATGGACTCCCTGAGAAAACATTAAACAAAAAATCCCAGGAATTTAATCATGAACGTAATGTGGGTCCACGTTTTGCTGAACTTGATTCTTTCGAGCACGAGTATGGAACAAGGTGGAAGCAATTGTATGAGTTGTATAAAACAAAACAAGAAGCTCTCAAGCGGGAATTAAAAATGGAAGAAGATAAATTGGAAGCCCAGATGGAATATGCTCGATACGAGCACGAAACTGAAATGTTGAGACAGGGTAAGTTGTATAATTTTCCTTCCTAAGTTTAAACAGACCATTACGAAACATTTTTTTTTAATACTAAGAACTTCGTAAAAGGGAGCAGGATAATGAGCGTAAAAAGATGGAATGGGAAATGCGTGAAAAACAGGCTGAGGAGATGAAATTGCGTGAAGAAGAAAATCTTCGTCGTCAACAAAGCGATATGCAAAATCGAATGTTAAGACAAGAAGAAGAAATGCGTCGTCGACAACAGGAAAATACTTTATTCATGCAAGCACAACAATTAAATTCTATGCTGGATCAACAAGAAGGAAAACAAGGACCATCCACCGGTGTGGGTGGCATAGGAGGAGGAAATAGTCAAAACTTTGACAATTTCGATCATGGCAACAATCAAACCAATAGTCCCTTCGATTTTAGAGGTATATGTTAATTAAACGTTTAAAGAATTTTTAATTTTAAACAAGTTCTATTAATTTAGACGCTTTATCAGCTTTTGCAAACAACAATGGGGGCAATGCCGTTCTGCCCAGTGGCAACACTAATAATCAGCAGGTATGAAATTCGTTATCATTATAATAATCAAAATAACTTTTAAATATTTAGTTATATCTAAGTTTTTTTTTGTTTCTTAATTCTTCAATGTATTAGCCTACCACCCCCGATTTTTAAATTGTCAGTTTGCTATGTCGGTCCAAAATACCGTAATTTCCCTGCCGTAGAAATCATTTATTTAAAGACTGACATTCCTAGATTTTTATGAATGATAATCTCAAGTTATACAGGTTTTTTCTCTCTAGTAGCCATGACAGAAAACCGATCCCAATAAGAAATGTAATCTTTTCCTTAAGCAGTAGTTTCCGACATGGAAAATATTGTCCATTTGTCAAATATTGTTTTATAAGAAAAATATTCAGAAATTACAATTTTAGTGCGTATGTATGTACAATTTAAACACAGCAGTATAAATAACGCGGTTGACGCAGCTTATTCTCAAAAAAAAAAAAATAATAATTTAATGGCAAAATTAAATAAATTTTCAACCATTACGCCAAATAATTATAAAGTTAGCATATTCATATGGGACTTTCGCAGTTCGATAGCGTAATATATAAACTTATTTACTTGACTATAAATCAACATGATCAATTTGCTTCATTTTCCACTAATTACAACATTGAAAGTCTGAATTAAAGGATGAACATTTAAAGTGCTCTTACGGTAAAAAAGGAAACGATTTACACTGCGTTACATGCTAATCGTTAAATCCTTGGTTCTTACTGAGTACATAAAAACATTACATTTGCGTTCTATATGAGTAGCCAAAAACCGATGTAAATTACTGCTGATAAACAAAGTATGTATTTTTAAACAGTATCGGGTTGTTGGAAGGGTTATCTTAAGGGGCGCGGAAAAATACGTAGATTTACGAATATTTTACGGAAAGCGTGCGATGCTTTCTCTTTGGATTAATCTCAATAGAGAAAACCAAAATTGTGTTGTTAATTTCTAGAAAATGTTCACATAGAATATAATTTATTATATTTATGGCTACAATGGGTTTCACTGCAGTAGCAAATGTTTATTCGTGCATTAATGCTTACGTACGGTACGGGAAATCACGGTAACTTGTGTATTATCATTCCTGAAACATTCATAATTTCAAACAAAGTGTATTACTTTATTGAATCTCTTGGGAACAATACCTATATCTTTTGCTGTATTTTATTGAGTCTGCGAAAAAAAATACTTATATTCGAAATCCCTCAAAAATTGTCATACAGTATGGTAAACGATAGAAAAAAAAATGTATTCTGCATGGCATTTTATACACTCAGGTAAAATTACTGAAACCATTAAGTAGGTAATTAAGGTTAACCCTTAACGAACGAGCGCATTTTTCTCAAACTATGACCAGTAGGTCGACAGATTTTTAAGAAAGTGCTTCTTTTCCAGAGCAAGAAAAGGTGCGTAATTAATATCGCTTTATTGGATTTTATAAAAACTTATAGTAATAATAGGTAGTATATGAACAGGTATGTCCATACAAAAGAATACAGAAGTGAAAATTTCAGAAAAATAATAGGAATTGAAATAAAAAAAATAGATGCGTGTATGTAATGTGTAGATTTTTATACATTTATAAATTTATTTTTCATAGATTGACGATATATTTATACAAAATTACTTATATTTTTTTTGGGTGTTTCTTTTTCAAACACATAAAATTCATCTTCGCTACTAGAAAATTCCAGGTTTCTACTGGTACTTGGTTCTTCAATACTCCTTTTCTTTGCCATATGTTATGAATAGAGAAAAATAAAAATAGCACGAATGTACGCACAACTTCGTTTTTCTTCTCGTTTTCTAACAGATAGTGCTCCGAAAATGACGGTAACAAACTTTATGGACCGTATATAAAACGATGTATTTTCGCTCAATCCTCGGAGAGGAATGAGAAGAATGCACTGCAGAATGCGACAAAAAACATTTGCCGATCGCCTATATGTATAATTAAAGCCAAACCTAACAGATTTCCTAAAATATCACGTCATGCCGCGTGTATGGCGGCATTCGATTTTCTTAGAATATTTATAATGTCGCCAGTCTGGCGGCATTCGTTTGTTAAAGGTTAATTAATATTTCATTGTGACACTTCGTAGGTGTTTTAGATATATTTTATTTTTCAACATATTCTTCTTTTCCATAAGTTTGATGCATTTCCCAAAAGATACTTTTACTACTTTTAGAGCTTTGTTCATTCTAGGTGACCTTAAAATTTCTTATCTTATCTTATTGGAAGATGGCAGCAACCATGAATTTTGTAGTATTTATGAAGTTAATAGATGCAAAATGCACGTCGACCAGCATTGGAGTCACTAACCCCAACTCGTTAATGATTTTAGCGCGAATTTCTCGATTTCAGCCACTAATGCGTTTAACCGTTCGTCGAAGAGACTGGAACAACGCGTTACAGTAAAGGCGTCGAAATGCCCGTTACGTCGACAATATCGCATCCGTGGTTGAAGACACGGTTGTTGTGACTGCTGAACGACACAGATTATCGAGTTTTGAGTACTGCAAATTGATAACTTGGGCTTTGAGAATATATTGCACCTCCAGTAAAAAAAAGTTTGTCGTAACATAAAGACAATTTGACACACTTTCTGTGCCTTAATTAGTGTTCATCACGTATGTAGGTCTTTGTTTTTTGAAAAGAACTGTAATTTTTGATGTTTTTGACATATTTAACTCGGATTTTTTTGCACTTATGTCGTTTTTTTTACTGGAGGTGCGATGTGTGATTCCAATAAGACTATATTCGCATATACATATAACTTGCGCAACAATGGGCGTTTTGAAGGATTTGTTTCCGGGTCGTCATATGTCTCGTTTAGCATTTCCCAGATTTATTTCTTCGTGTTTTTTTTTTTTTTAGTCACGGGTCTCGACAATCCATTCATAAAAAGGCAGAGGGTGACATGAAGGCTACTAGATAATCCGAAATAAAAGAAAGTGCAATTCTTCGATTTTAAGGGCATTATCCATAAGGAATCCGTTCCATAAAGTCAGACTGAATGCTCAATATTATTTGATTGTTTTTGTAGCATGATAATAAGTCGTCGCACAAAGCGCTAGTCGTACAGGAGTGTTTGGTCCAAAAAAGTATAACAATGCTCGATTACTCACCATACTCGTCTAATCCAGCGCCATGCGCTACAAACTATCGTTAGAGGGAAACACATACAGTGCGGTTTCTAACACCCAAGAGGCTTTGAACGACATCCTCAAGGATATTCTAGCCCTCAAGTACCAGATATGTTTTTACAATATGACCGCTTAACAGGCTGTATTGAATCGAAAGCGCATTATTTTGAATAAATGAGTGGAAAGAAATGTATTGCAAAATTGCCCTTTACTTGAGATCAGTCACATCGGAAATGAGATAGATTTTGTACTCGTACATATACTGAATACGAATTAAAATTAATAAACTTCTTGCTACCTCCCTTCATGGATATTCCCTATCAACGAGACTTGGTTACAATGAACTATGTAATACCGTATATAGAAGAGGTCGCTATCAATGATGTTGATATACATAGTCGCCTTACAAATTACTATCATGGAGCAACTTTTTGTTTTCTTTTGAATCATTAAAATCCTGGCCGAATTATAAAGTGAAAATACTTTCAACATGGTAATTTCGTATTCCCTCGTATTTTGCAGTGTTATCTTTCGATTTTATTCAATAAATAGTTGTCACAACTCTATAACAAGAAACTTGGTTCATCATATACAGTAGTCTGTCACATAATTGTTTGCAATTTCACTTGAAATGTTAAAATTTATGGAAACGCATTGCTTTTGTAATATTTTCTTTTTAAAATTTTATTAATAAGGTTATCCTTCATAACTACAACAAAATTCATACAAGAATGCAGGAAAATAACAACAATAAAAACATCTTCATATTTTAAGCTGTCAATTAATTGTTTACAAAATGCAAACAGAACATAAAAGGAAACACAAAAAAAATTGCCCTAATATTTAGTGTGCATACCCTTGGCATCAATAACGGCTTGTAGCCGTCTTGGCATTGATCTAATTAGGTGCTCTATATCGTAGTAGTCCGGTATATTTTTCCACTCTTCCTGGATTACTCTAACAAGTGCTCTTTGTGATGTGGAACCCCATTTTTCCACCTTCTTTTTTTAAAAATGGCCACATATTTTCAATGGGGCTTACATATATCGGGACTTTGCGCAGGTGCATCGAACACTTTGCTGCAGTTGTAAAGCAACCATGTCCTGCAAAAGAGTGACTTGTGCTTCGGGTCATTAGACTGATATAACTTAAATTGCAGCTTTTGAGGATTTTTGGGATTAACAAATCCGAAACTTGCAGCAATTTTGGGCAGCTCATTTTGGAGTATGTCCAAGCAATACTCCTTGGTCACTATATTGGTGAAAAACGTCCCTTCTCCGACGCCCTTGGATGAAATGCATCCCCATATCATGACGGACAATTTGCCAAACTTCATGTGGGGATAATATTTTTGTTTTTCGAAGCTGTATTTGGTTTCCGCCATACAGTTTGAGGTCCTTCGTTGTAATGCAACATAATTTTTATCTCATCACAAAAAATTACGTCATTCCAGAACCCTGGCGGCTGTGCAATGTGATGCAGTGCAAAAGTCGGCCTTTTATGTACATTTGTCTCGGAGAGTAACGGCTTTTTGCGGGCTATTTTCCACGATTATCTATTTTTGTTTACACGCCGACTAGTCTCATCTCCATGCAATTGGTGTTTACCTCCGCCACTAATTGCCTTTTGCTTGTTTGGGGCTTTTTAATCAAGACAGCTTCGTTGGTCGGCCTCCAGAGTTTCTCAACTCCAACCGATTTTCCTTTTCTGCTGTTATAATGTTGTCCACAGTCCTCAATTTAACTGATAAAATGTTGGCTATTTCTTTAGGATATTTTCTCTTATAATAATTGAAATGAACCAACTCTCTTACTTTGCTAACAGTTCGATTTCCAGGCATGTTTTAAATTGCTTATTAGTTGGCAAGCACGGTAGAAATAGCTACTTGTTACACAACGAAAGTAGAATTTGTCATTAATACCGTAACACATCGTAAAATCGTTTTTTCCTTTTCTTTTATATTCTGTTTGCATTTTGCAAAGAATTAATTGACAGCTTAAAATATGAAGATGTTTTTATTTTTGTTATTTTCCTGCATTCTTGTTTGAATTTTGTTTTTTTTTTTTTGTAGTTATTAAGAATAACCTTATTAATAAAATTGTCACCAAGACAACTCAACTTTAAGACAACCAAACTAAACTTTTGTATTAAGGAACTAACTATTTTTAGTTGTCTTGAAAAAGCAAATTGCATACTTTTATGCGCATATTTAATGTCAGAATCAGCTGCTTGGCATCAAACGCAAAAATTTGACTTGAAAAAGTAAAACCAAAATACAAAAAGAAAACCAAAACAAAATGGAAAGTTGTGTTGAATTATTTTTTGACGATTATGAAGAAGAAGGATGCGTTAATGTTGCAGTCATAAGAAAAAATATCCGGGATCACTCTAATCCATTAGAACTTCCAAACACGAAGTATGTTTTCAAGCATCGATTATGTGTATGAAATTTCATATTACAAATTGTTGAATTTCGTTGCAGGTTTGTAAGTTATTTTAGACTCAACAAAGAGGCATTTGTGTATGTCTTAAATTAAATCAAGGATTTATTAAAACAACCACAACGTTCTTCAGCGATTCCACCAATCCTCAAGCTCGCTACTACTTTGCGTTTTATCGCAGAAGGAAGTTACCAAAAATGCAGCGGTAACCAACCAAGTTGAGTTGTCATCCATAATAGGGGCAGTAATTTTCAAGTATTCCTACCAACTTTTTGAGTGATGTGTTATGCCCCACTTTTAAATATTATTCATAGTCGATTTAAAGGGATTACGGTGGATAATAAAGGGTTTACACTTTAAAAAAAAAACCCAAAAAAAACAAGGCATTAAGAAGAAAAATGTCGAGCGACATGAACATTTTTGTTCGCTGGCGAATAGAAATTGATTGTTTTAACAAGATTTTTTTTATAAACAGTATATTTTCAAATATCGAAGATCTTTAAGAAACCGAAAGGCTTTTGGGCATTTTTCAACAACAACAAATAATATTGGTGATATTTCAAGAAAGATGGGTTTCAAAGTATTGACTTTTGACTCTATATGTGGATTATTCGCAAGTCTTTATAAGGCTGACTATATAACACACTTAAATAGAGATATGATATATTTATTGAACAACCATCAAACCTTAATAAAAACTTAAACATAAACTCAGTTACATATAACTCCATTCGATGATGTGAAGTACCGGATATTGGCAGATGGCATGCTATTCGAAGTTTTGGCACGGTGCAACTCGACATTTTCTTCTCTAATAAAAATTAGTTCCAGTATGAATCTATCAGGAAACTTTTTAAATTATCGGAAATATTCTTATGTAATTTTTATTCAAAAACTAGAATCTAGAAACAAAATTGAAAACCTCACGGGTATTAAAAAAATCAAATATTCTATTTTCGTAGAAGTTCTGACTTTTTGAGGCAATAAAATCCTCGTAGGCTTTTATGACTTCCTCGCTTCCGGAAGATCTTTTTTAGGCAAAATGAATTCAGATTGCGGAAAAGATGGAAGTCTGTTGAGTAAATATCTAGAGAGTGGATGCGGAAAAATTTAAAATCACAGCTGCAACATTTTTTGAACCGTTACTTGTGAGGTACAGTGGTGTGCAAAATAATATGTGTGCACCCAAAAATCATGAAAATTTGTTACAATTATGAACGCAGTCATTTTACATTTTATAATTCATTCTTTCGAATTTATAAAATAATTGGTAACAAATTTATAAATAAATAAATAAAATTATTAAACATATTAAAATTGTTTGGTGCTGTGCATAAAATAGGTATGTTACTTTTCGTTTAAAAAAAAAAGGATTAACACGTGTTGGTTTTAAACGAATAGTTTTGAATATATAGCCGTATGTACTTTGCATAGAGAGCGCCGTGACGCAGTGGGTAGTGTGTCGGCCGCTGACGCAAGATGAGCGAGTTCGGATCCCGATAACACCAACGCCATCGAATGATTACTTCGCGGCTTCTCTCCTCTGCGGGGTGCTGGCAAAACCCCCTTTTGTACACTTGCTTTGAAAAAGCTTCTCGGCTTTCGCCGCCCGGGATCGGCATTAAGCTTTAGGTTCCGTTCACTTGTGTGAAAAAAAAATGGCACACAACATAAGTTTTCTATTGGATTAAGATTTGGAGATTGCGCCGGCCATTCCATTACGTCAATATTTTTGCTTAGAAAAAAAGGACTTCACCACTTTGGAATTTCTAGCATAACGGCATCTCTGCTTCGGCGAGAGGCAGCCAAAGGATTTCCAATATATTGATGTACTATTCAGCATTCATAATATTTTTTATCCAGAATATAGGACCAATGCCGCACCAGAAGAAATATCCTCGAACCATCAACCTTCCGCCTCCATTCTCGACAGTTTTTAAAATATACCGATGCGAATATTCTTTGCCTTGTGGTCTTCTAACATACGTTCTGCCACTGTCTGCGCCAAATAAATTGATCTTGGATTCATCAGATCGCAGAATATTTCGCCACTTTTCTATTGGTCCATCCAGATGATCCTGCGCAAATTTCTCTCTTATTTCGCACGTTGCGCTTCCTCAATTATGGACATTTCCGTAGACTTCTGGAATGTAATTTGTGTTATTTATGTTTGAAGCATTTAAGTCGAATTCCAGATCTTTCTTTACTTCCGTAAAAGTAGCAGAAGGTCGTGCTTTCATCAGCCTCATTATTTAGAGATAGGTTACTAGGGTTGTTTTCGCGGTCTGCCTCTCGTTTCTTTGCTTTTGCGCCATTTTAAGGCATTTGTGGCCATGTTCTGTGAACAGCCAATAGTTTCCCGAATAAACTTGTATGTTTCCTTCCTGTTGCAAGGATTTTACCAATTTTCTAATTTCCTCGGAGCGATGTGTCTTATGCCCCATATTTAATCCGTGTGGGTTTTGACCTATTAAAAATTTAATCAATTCGAATAAACAAATCGTAAACCTAATTTTAAGGTAAAATACTTGCAACTTTTACCAATCTATAAGAATTAATGCCATTTTATAATAACGCACCTATTATTTTGCACACTCAAATTTCTTGTCCGCCCACAAGGTTGCTTTTCAGCCAATTCGGCCTGCAATATGTCGATTTCCTCACAATATTTGATAGCGATTATCGTTTCTCCTGATCGTAGAAATGAAAAGTGGGTGAAGATCGGGCACGTTATTTTATGAAAAAAAAGAAAATTGAATGTTTTTGCACAGGTGTTCACTCAAGAACTTCTTATTTCCGACTGAGCGAAAATCACAATTTCATGTGGTATAACTCAATATATTGGGAAAGTTTGCGGCAACTACTCTATATTCTCGATGTATTAGTTCGATTCGGTTATATCAAATTGATGTGATGCTCGCAGGTATTTCCGAAGCAATTTATTATAGACTAGCCGACCTGACGAATTTCGTACCGCCTCAGAATCAATTCAGTTTTTTTTAAGAAACTGAAAATGAAATAAGCACCCCTATTACGTTTGTCGGGAGTCGAAAACGACTTGAGTCGGATGTCGAGTCGGGTCGATGGAAAATCTAGATTCCGTAGTTTATTCGACCGACTAGACGTGTACTAGATTTTTTTTTTCGGCGGTCAGTACAATTTTTTCTTTTTTGACAGCTCACAAGCGAAATTTCGTGTTGCGTGGAAGAATAGTTTGTGTTAGAGTTGAAAATAAATAAATATGATCAGTGTTGGTTGCTTGTTTTTTTTTGGTTATTTCTGACCACCTTCTTTTTTGTTTTATACTTGAAGTCGCTCCACACCTATGATATATTTTCAATTTCAACTTTATTAAAAACTTCATAGAAACCTTCTGCCAACCGTCACCATCTCTTGATGGAGGACCTAAACTGTTTAATTTAACAGCAAGCGAACTCCACTCACCTTTTGTATCGACTTTATTTACCGATCTCGTAAAGCCCTTTGCAAGGTGAGACTTGAAGTCGCTCCACACCTATGATATATTTTCAATTTCAACTTTAATAAAAACTTCATACAAACCTTCTGCCAACCGTCACCATCTCTTGATGGAGGACCTAAACTGTTTAATTTAACAGCAAGCGAACTCCACTCACCTTTTGTATCGACTTTATTTACCGATCTCGAAAAGCCCTTTGCAAGGTGAGACTTTTCTTGCATAAATGCAATCAAAACCTCAAACTGCCTTTTATTTGTTATTTTAATTTTTTTTTACTGTCGACAATTCCAGATCAATAAGAATGTACAAATATGTATATAAAATGTACCTGTTAATAAACAAACGATTTACTTACTTTCTTTACGCGCGATCAGTCGTTCACATTTTTGTTATCGACTTGAAATGGCATTTATCCGCCCGCCAGGCGACAAACAGAATACTAGTCGAAGTCGAAAATATGTTCTTATCTACTACAAAATGCAAATCCGACAAATGGAATTTGCTACATTGCGAGTCGGTCGAAACAAAGTCGATTGAGAGTCGAAACCGACAAACGTAATAGGGGTGAAGTTCAATAATAGTTAAAAATCAAAATCATATATCCTTCTGGCGTATCCCGGCGTGCTTCGCTGACTTTTGTGAAGAAAAGAATTTGGAATACAATAGCACCTGGTCGTAAAGAGCTGTCAACTGAAATAAAGGAACTGATATTGAAATTGAGAAATGAGGTAAAGTCTTACCGGGAAATCGGAAAACTCTTCAGTAGGCCACATATGTACATCATTCAAACTGTTATTAAAAATTATATTCAACGAAATTCCACCGAAAGTAAGCCGTGGGTTGGCAGACCCCGTAAGCTTACAGAACGAGGCAGAAGGTGTGTTCTAGCAGAAATTCAAAACAATCCTAGGACATCTTCTACTGCGCTAGGAAATAATCTTAAAAATACAGTTGGAAAAGAAGTTCATCCAATAACGGTACGCAGATTCCTTCATCGCTCTGTATATTTTAGTAGATCTTCTCTGAAGAAGCCCTATATCTGCCCAAAAAATGAAAAAGAACGCTTAGATTTCGCCAGACTTCACGAACATGCCGATTACAGTTTCTGGAATAGTGTTCTCTTTAGAGATTTGTTTGGTCATGATGGCAGACAAAGAGTTTGGAGAAAGAACAACACAAGCCTCAATCGTGAGAGTCTAATTCCGATCATTAAGTACGGAGGAGGAAATGTTTTGGTATGGGGTTGTATGTCAGCTGCGGGTGTGGGGAATTTGGTAGTTATTGAGGGTATAATGGATTGCTTCAAGTATTTAGATATTTTGAAAAACAATTTGAAGCAATCAGCTGAAAAATTAAGCTTGGGGTCAACTTTGACCTTTCCGCAAGGTAATGATCCCAAGCATACCGCTATTATTGTCAAAGAATGGTTAATTTTTAACATCCCAAAACAGTTGCATTGTCCACCCCAATCGCCTGACCTTAACCCCATAGAACAGTTATTGGATTATTTCGAGCGAAAAATTCGATCTCATAAGATAAGTACATAACAGAAAAGACCTCATTACGGCCTTGTTGATTAAGTTTGAAAATCTTTCTCTAAATGTATGAAATACATGCTAGTAATATACTTTGATCGTATATCATATTTGGGGGTGTACGTAGACTTACATATGTTCAGCACTGTATAACTGTCCGTGAGAAAAGCACGCTTTCTCCAAATTCACTCCACCCACTTGACACGTTTGTCCTTGAGCTTTATTAACGGTCATAGCAAAGGATAAACGCACGGGAAATTGAAGACATTTGAATTGAAGTTTCATGTCTATTGGTATTAATGTGATCCGCGGTATCAGTACAACTTCTCCTTTTGCTTTCCCGGTGAGAATTGTTGCTTCGATCAAATTGGGCATTAACTTTTCCACGGAAGGTCTCGTTCCATTGCACAGTTTTGGTGCATTGAAATTTCGAAGAATTATGATCGATGAACCAATTTTTAAATTCAAACGATGCGATGGTTCCAAAGAATTCAAAAATTCAATTGGATAATTTACCGCGTCTTCTTTATTCGTAGCGGTATCAATGGAAAGTGAATGATACTAATATCATTATTTCTTTTTTATTTTATTTATGAATATAAATGAATTCAAATAAATATAATTCAGTGAATTTCAACAAAAGATATTAAAAAAAAAACTGAAACTTAACAATTATTCAATGCTTCGAGCTGTGCAAAATAATAAGTACAGTACAAAAAAATGACGAACGCTTTCTTAAAAACAATACAAATAAAAAAGTTAATTAATTAGGAATTCATAAATACTTTAATTCATTAATATTTAGTAGCATGCCCTTTATTTTTCAAAACAGCGCAACATCTACGTGGCATGGAGTCTATAAGCTTCTGGCAGAGTGAGTTCGGAATACTGTACCAAATATTTTGAACATTTTCCCACAGCTCCAATCTATTTTTTGGTTTTGGCATTCCACTTAGCTCTTTCTTAACGAATCACAAATTTTCGATAGGATTAAGGTCTGGGGATTGTGCAGGCCACTGGAGAACTTTGATATTCCTATCTTCAAACCACTTTTTCGTTACTTTAGCAGTATGTTTAGGATCATTGTCCTGTTGAAACCACCAAAGCAACGGCAAGTTGTCATCAGCAAAGGGATACATTACATTATTTAAAATGTCAACGTATTTTTCCTTTGTTAGAATATCTTGTATCCAGTAAATTGGCCCAACACCATGGTAGTGAAAGCATCCATATTCCCTCCGCCGTGCTTTACGGTTTTCACCGTATATTTTGGGTCAAATTCTTTCCCAGCTGGTCTTCTAACATATGTTTTCTTAGCATCTGGTCCGAATAAGTTGATCTTAGTTTCATCAGACCAGAGTATGTTGCGCCATTTCTTTACTGGTTTCTGATGGTGCGTTTTAGCGAAATTAATTCGATCTCTAATGTTCTTTTTTGTCAAGAAGGGACATTTCTTTGGAAAACAAGCCTTTACATTTTGCTCTATAAGCCTTCTTCTGATTAAAGAACTATCTACGTTAAGTTTTAGTTCAGTTTTGGTCTCCGCAGAGGTTGTAAACGGATTCTTTTTTGCACACAGGATAATGGCCATATCCATTTTTAACGTTGCCTTGCGTTTTCGACCACGTGTTTCATTAGTTTTTTTGGTTTTAGAGCATTTACCACCATTCCAAGTGAACAACAAACAGTTTTAGCAATTTGTCTTAAGAATATGCCTTTCTTTCTCAGATTTTGAATTATTTCCGCACGTTCAAGACTGCAGTGCTTGTTACGGCCCATATTTCTCTAAAATAATCAGAATTTCTATTGCAAATTCACCCTGAATATTTATTTTTAATACTTAACACAAATTCAAAAAATTGATCAGAGTTAGTCGTATGTTACTATCTCGAAATTGAACTTGTTCTTATTATTTTGCACAGCGTTAAAACGACCATCTGCTACAAAAGCTGCGAAATTACTGGAATGCATTCTGTTAAAGCAGCTGTGATGTCAAAACTTTACCGTTAGCTTCCAAAAAAATCCGAACGCAAAAGATATTCCGTTGCTTTTGCAACTTTCGAGAATAAATATGAGGAAAACATGGGCAAACCTTGTGTTCTTATTATTTTGCACAGCACTGTATATACATATGTATATAAAAACATCTTATGTAAACGATGTTATGCTACCATATGTGGAATGGAAAATGTCATTGCTTTGGGTCTTCCAGCAGGATAATGACCCAAAACAAACATCAAATTTGTTAAATCGTGGCTGTGACCAAAAGACTGTTATGAATTGGCCAATCGCAGTCACCCGATTTAAACCCAATTGAGAATCTTTGGCAAATTGTGAAACAAAGGATAAATCGGGATGATGTTCGAAATATTCCTTTAAATATTTTAAAGAATTTAATTGAATCCATGCCAAAATGAAGGATTTGCCACGAAATATTGAATATTTTTTTAGATTTTTTTATTTGAATTAAAAGTTGCAATTGTTTTGTCGCGAGAAAATTTTAAGTTCCTTATCATAATTAATCGTAACTTAAGAAATATTTATTGAATTTTTATGAATTACGAGGTTGGTCCGATAAGTACTTAGCCTACAAAAGCAAAACAACAATTTTGGAGAAATTGCGATTTATTTTTCAATATAGTCTCCTTTTAGCTGGATACACTTGACCCAGCGATGCTCCAACTTCTTTAACCCGTCTGAAAAATACGTTTTCTCGAGGTTTGCAAAGTAGGCCTCCGTGGCGGCGATGACCTCCTCATTCGACTGAAATTTCTGCCCGGCGAGTGACTTTTTCAAGTTTGGAATATACATATGCCCAATAATTTGGCATAGTACAGCCCTGTGACCGTTTTGCCCTTCTCCAGGTAGTCGACGTGGATCACACCTTGTGAATCCCAGAAAACGGTGGCTATCACCTTTCCGGCCGATGGGACAGTCTTCGCTTTCTTTGGAGCACGTTCGCCGGTTCAAGTCCACTGTTTCGACTGTTCCTTGGTCTCTGGTGTGTACCCGTAGATCTATGTTTCGTCGACTGTCACGAAACGACGCAGAAACTCCTTCGGATTGCGCTTAAACAGCGTCAAACACTGCTCTGAAATGAACTCACGGTTGCGCTTGTTGTCCGGAGTGAGCAACCGCGGCACCCATCGCGCCGACAACTTTCTTATGCTCAAAATTTCATGCAGGATATGACCCGCGCGATCTTTTGAAATGCCTACTGTCTCAGCTATCTCGCGCACCTTCAATCGTCGGTCTGCCAATATGAGATCGTGGATTTTTGTCACGTTCCTCCGTTACTTGCAAATGTGCCTGATGCTTGGGCATACATATTGCCATATTGTCTTGCAATAAACTTAATTTTAAAGCGTTCACTATACAACAAAAAGAAAAATGTAAAGGATTGTAAACAGTATACAATAATTTTGTAGATTTTTCTCTGCCGTTCTTATTTTAATCCCAAATGTTTGTACGTACTTATCGACGTCATATAAAATACATAAGATGTACAAAGGCCAAAAGTGTAATACTTATCTTACTTTCGTCTTTGACCCGCATATTACAATTTCATATACATATATTCCATTCAATAAGAGATGGGGTTATTAGGTTTATTTTTAAAGTGATGGAACCTTTTGTGTAGTTTTACGTACATACAGTGTTGTGCAAAACAAACGCAACAAATTTAGTCCGCACATGTAAATGTAAATATTTTATTTTTCAGTGTACTTTCTAAAAAAACTATAAATGCACATTTACGCAACAATGAAATAAGAACATTATAGTATATTTTTAAAAGCAATTGACACACATAATAAAAAGTCATAACAAAACTAATGCAACAATGTGTTGCATTTCCAAAAGCAATGGAAAAATGCTAGCGGTACTTTTCCAAGTTCTCTTATATTTTCTATTACGCATAAGGAAATGAATCACTGATCAGTCAAAGGGATATTTTTGTTGAGTGTGGAGCTACAACCATGGCCCGAAATAAATTAACTGATCACATCAAAAATCAAATTATTTCAAAATGGAGAGAGCCAAATTTCCATTGCTAAAAAATACGATATAAGTCGCTCCACTGTATCGCGATTAATTAAAAAGTACAAAGCAACGGGAAGTGTAAGTACAGTATACAGGGAAAACATCGGAGAAGATCGATAGAAGAATTTGTCCATCAAGAATCAAGAATTTAAGTGTCCATCCAAGTACGGTAAGAAGAAGAGCTTTGGAAAATGATTTGAAAAGTTACAGGCCCGCGAAAAAGCCGATGCTCAAAAAAATACACATGCAGAAAAGGTTATTTTTAAATATTTCGTTTTAGAAGCACCAAACCTAAGAATTAACAATTATTAGATTAAATTTTGCAAAAACGCATTTGAATTGGTCCGTAGAAAAATGGAGAACTGTCCTTTTCTGTGACGAATCTACGTTCAATTTGGTAAATTCAGATGGTATGTGCACAGTAATACGTCGGAAGGGAGAGAGACTAAATCCTCGGAACTGCAAAGTTACAACAAAGCATGGAGGTGGTGCCGTAATGGTGTGGACGTGTTTCTTAGCTAGTGGTGTTGGACCCTTTCAAGAGATTGGGGGGATAATGGACCGTTTTGAGTACAAAACTATTTTAGAAATGCAGATGTTGCCGCATGCTGAGTGGAATATGCTGCTTCGATGGGTGTTTCAGCACGATAACGACCCGAAATACATCGAAACTGGTGAAGAACTCGCTAAAAGACAATCTAGTGCAAGTTCTCGATTGATCGGCGCAATCTCACCAGACTTGAATCCCATTGAGAACCTCTTTGGGATTCCAAGGTGACGAGTTGCAGTTCAACACTTCAAAAATAAGGGCTGAATGGAAAAAAAATTATCTCAATCCACAATCTCAAATTTAATACCTTCAATGCCACGCAGATGTGCTGAAGTTGTTAAAAATAGGGGTCCTACACCAAGTATTAGATTTGTTGCGTTAGTTTTGCACAGTGCCATGAATTACATATTGTGGTTTTTGTTATGACTTTTTATTATGTGAGTGTCAATTGCTTTTAAAAATATACTATAATATTCTTATTTCATTGTTGCGTAAATGTGCATTTATAGTTTTTTTAAAAAGTACACTGAAAAATAAAATATTTACATTTACACATGTGCGGACTAAATTTATTGCGTTTGTTTTGCACAACACTGTATGTCAACTCATTCGTATATTTGCAGCAATACAAAGTAGATGTGTCACATTAGTTTTGTATAGTGGAAAAATCCTAAATATCATGTATTGTAGTAATTACATTTTTACTAGTATTATTGGAAACAGATTTATAAACGATTGTTGTAGGACTATTCGAAAAGTAGAAAGATGGATTGCTGCGTTTAAAAGTGGTCATACAAGCTACTTGAGGGACGTCCAAATAGTGCTTCAACATCACAAAATAAAAATACAGGATATTATAGAAGGTCGTTTACCGAGAAGAAACCCTTAGACTTCTCATTGTGAACAACATTTCGGCTATAGTTTTGAGTTACGGAAAGATGTGTGCAAAATGGGTGCCCCGCTTTCGCTAATAATAAAACAAGAACACACTCGTTTGCGGCTTTTTAAACATTATGTGAGGTGTTTTAGAAAATATAAAAATGTTATGAGTCGTTTCATCACTTGAAGTTGAGTCAGAGGAATGGTAGTACCCCGGTACTTCGGCTCCAAAGTAGGTCCAGAAATCGGCCAAAAAGGTTTTAACAACAGTTTTTTGGGATGCAAAAAGAATTGTTTTTTTTTTAGATTACTCCAAACAATAAACAAAGAATATTATTGGACCAACTGGATTTAAAAATCCGTTTATTACAGAAGAAAAAAATAATTTTTATTTTTTAAGATAACACACCCTCTCGCGATTCAAGAAACTATCGGGAGATCAGTTAATTAAAGTAAATAAACTGTGGCAACCGTTGTATTCGCCAGACATTAGAGAGAACATTGGAGTTCAGGGAGATTAAATCTAATAACAAAATGTATTTCAAACCATAAAATCGTGTTTTTCTTATGGAACGACAAAGCTTATTGGAAAACCTATTACAACACATTCTCCTTAATACGTTGAATTTGTCGTCACATTTGTAATGCGTCTGAAAAAAAATTATTAATATTGAGTATGAATTCTTGATCAATGACATGCGCTCGTGTTGCTTTACTCATTCATAGCAAAAATGGAGTATTATATTTCGATTATCTTCTTAACTCCTTGGTGCAGGTTTTAAATGGTTTTAGAATGTAATTAACTGAGTTGTCTTCGCCTTGTATGAATACATTTTTACTTTTTTTTATACGACATTAGGTATATTAAATATTGAACTTCTGATACTTTTATATTTAAAATAATGTGGGTTGTTTTGCTATTAATATGAATCTACAAACAAAATTTTGTTACATTCATCCGTTATTAGGATCAATTCAGTCCATTCGAATTTGGTAATAATCAACAAAATCAAAACAAAGGAGGTCCAGCCAATCAACGTGGAAATGGAGCAGGAAATAGTAATAAACCATGGGAACGTAGAAGACGTTTTTAATCATATTCTTAACCATTAATATATGAAATCTTCATGAGTTGAAATAATGCGGCACTCATTAATGTGTTTTCTGATAGATATCTCGAACGAAGATAAATATGTTTGCATATCTTTTCCCTCATAAAATTATAATGTCATTGATACACTGGTGTCAATGGCTAATCTTAAACTTATTTTATTATCGTTACAAAAATAATTCCACTTAAGCATAGATACATGTATTGTAATTTTACCATTAAGATCACCATAAAACTGATCAAACAAATGCGGATTCGAGACATGGGTTATTACATATTCTTTCTAAATATATATATACATATATACATACATATGTATGTATGCATAGATGTATATATATATATATAAACTAACTTCTATCTTATATATTTGACACATTTAGCTTACTACAATATGACGGTATTTTAAGAAATATGTTAACGAAAAGATCTTCGAAATTATAATATTGTACTCACATTTACTCAATATATGTTTGCTGTATATCTGCAAAAAAAATATAATTGCATCTGAAATTATTCTGAATATGCTTGGGAAGATTAAAATTGAGGTAATTCTAGGTCAGTGCGTCTTTCGCTGTAATAGTATAGCAATTCTATGGAAGTTACCGAAGCTCGTTGCGTTGTTGTCGAAAACAGTCTTTGTTATTGAATAATCTATTTTATCCAATTTTTTTTTAACAGTAGTGAAGGTACATTTTACTGAGCAAATGTAAATGCCTTTAGTTATATAAAAGGTAATATACCGTATTCTAAATATTTATTATAGTATAATTTAAAAACGATCATGGTTAGGTTAATAATCATAAATATAATATTTAAAACGTCTATTGACTAGCAATATGCTGAGTTCGTACCTACAGAAAGAAAAAAAGTAAAAAAGCATCATTAATCGTAGGTTAAAGACATCCTTTCTAGGAGTGACATTTTTTCATATGTATTTTTTGTTTATTGTCTTTTGTTTTACCTTTTAGTAACTAGATAGGTGCTTTGAAATACTTCAACTATTAGAGTATCATTTTTTTTTGTTTAATTGTCCATATCGTATCGCACCATATGTTATATCCCCTCTGTTTCATTTGTCCAGTGTAGGTACAAAGTTGCAAATCCGTACCCTGGATAAAGATACCGATTACATGCTTATCAATTTTGAAGAATAGTTTAAAAATGGCAAATTAATTTGTGTTAAAAATCTTTTTGCTCTCAGTGAATTAACAAATTTCGATATTGAAATTAAAAGAAGAAAATAAAATCATTGGTACAATAAGTAACGCTTATATATCGTATACAGTGGAGAGCCGATTAACCGGGATGATCGGATCCGAGCTCATCATGGAAAATCGAAAAACCCGGATAAACGAATTTCTTTCTATGAAATAAAAAATATAAAGTCAACAAAAATTTATTTATTATGTACATATGTCAATAAAGCAAAAACGAAACAGAAAAAAATAAACTAAAATAAATAAAATTCATTAGCAACAATTCATAAAATATACACGTAAAAGGTACAAGTACATATGTACATGGGTACACAAACAACTAAAAAAAAGTCCAAAAGTTGATTAAAAATCTTTTTGAAACCACTATATGGTCAGAATTTGATACATCGGGCTCAGATTCATGACGATGATTTATCATATTAACAATATCAGTTTCAGAGAGAGTAGCAAATGTTAGATCACTCACATTACAGTCCAGCCAATTTTTGATTGCTTCTTCATTAAAATCCTCCGCAACTTCTATAATTTCCACTACTTCGTCAGGGTTATCGTCAACTTGAGCTAATAAAATCAATAGCAATGTAGATATTATACAATCACCTATAATTAGTGCATTAGAGCATGTGCAATGTACCTGTTACTTCAGTTTCAGGGCATAGTCAATTATGCCAAACATTTTTCAAAACGTCGCCAGTAACACAATTCCAAGACTTCGCGATAGTCCATATTGCAGTCTTGATGTTGAATGACTTAGAAAATTCTGGACGGCTTTCCCAACTCGCTAATTTTTGTACAATATATTTACGATAATGACACTTTAAAGACTTTATGACACCCTGATCTATTGGCTGAATCAAAGATGTGCTGTTTGGTGTCAGAGTGGGAAGAATCTCCACGAATGAACATGTAATACGATTGTGTTTTGTTTTTGTTTTGACTTGATTTTAGTTTGCATCCCGGATAATGGAGTCTTTTCCGGTTAATCGAATTTCAATGGGAAAGAATTTTTTTTTTTTAAATATCCCGGTTGATTGGATCTCCAGGTTATTTGGACCCCAGTTAATCGGCTCTCCACTGTATATTAACACCCAAGGATTGAATAGTCTTACAGATGTGTTCATAATAATAGAAGCGGTATTCAATAGATTGAAAAAATAGGCAGTCATTGTATGTTTTTTTTTTGTTTTTTTATAAAACAATACATATGAATTTTTGACAAAATTAAGAAAAAAAGAAAAAAAAAACAATAATAAGACATAAAATAAAAGATAAAAATATATTTCGAGTAATTTTTCAGTTTATAACTATAGGAGCGCGTATGTTATGAATATATATTTTTTTATTTTGGAAATAAGCTCAAAATGTATTAAACATTTTCTTAACGACACTTTAAAGCTGCTGTTCGTTTATTTGTCGGTTTCGATTGGATTCAAGTCAGGTTAGTGGTGGCCAATCTTAGACCTTTGACATGAAGCCAATCTTTTCCCTCTCCTTGGTGTGATTTAGAGCAGCACTGTCATGTTGAAACACCCATTTTAAAGGCATTTCGTATTCGGCATAAGGAAACATAAGTTCATCTAGAGATCTTCTTCTTTCTTTTTCCTTTTTCCGGCGTTGTTACGGTCAGAAGTGTAGGACCACAACCTTCCCACTTAACTGCATTCCTACTGGTCCGCTTGTGGGGTCCGCCGGTTTGACCTCAGAAAGTAGCGGCATGCTTCCCGGTTTGGGATTACTTCATCGCTGAGGCCAATCAAATGCTGGTGTTTTTGCATTTGTTTGCACCAATTGTTTTTCGGCCTGCCCTTTTTTTTTTTTGTAACACGGGCATGCTCCAGATTTTTTTTGTTTGATCTTACTCTTACAATACCGGTGATCTCCAGTCGTGTCAACCCACTGATTTGCATGTACACTTGTGGGGCGGTTTAATAGTGGTATATGTGTCCCTAGGCTCACCTTGGTGTTTTCTAAATTGCCTAGATGTGATTTTTCTTTACCTTTGTTTTAGTCGCCTTTTACGACAAGCGAGAGGTATCGCTGCAGGGATATTCTTAACCCGTCCCTGCACAGAATATACAGTTGTGTTCACAAAAATAGCAGTGGTCCCCAAATAAGACAAAAATGTTCGAATTATTCAAACTATTCTTTTTTTTTTTTAAACAATATATAGTATTTCATATTAACGTTCTTAAAAAATAACAAATGATTATTTATTGTTTTTTTAAATATGCAGAAAAAACTTAAATTATATTATTTGGTTGTTCATAAAAATAGCAGTGCTTATGCTTTAAACTAAATTAAGAAAACGATAAGAAATCATAAATAATCATAGCTTACTATTAGTACTTTGTGGCATAGCCATTGTTTTTTATGACCGAGATACATCGATGTTGCATTGAGTCCACCAAATTGCGGCACCTCTCCTCTGGTACAGCTTGCCATGAGTCTCGCACTACCTCGCACAATTCTTTGGCATTCTTCGGTTTTCGCTCATGGACGGCATTTTTAACATCGCCCCACAAGTTTTCGATGGGGTTAAGGTCAGGCGATTGTGCGGGCCACTACATTATTTTTTAATTACAGATATTCTTTTCTCTTCAAACCATTACTTTACTCGTTTCGCCGTATGTTTTGGGTCGTTGTCGTGTTGGTATACCCAAACTAACGGCATTTCCTCTTCGGCATACGGCAGCATGACCTCGTCGAGAATTTTTAAATATTGTGCAGCGTCCATTATGCCTTTGATAGGATATATAGGCCAAACCCTGTAGTATGAGAAGCACGCCCATATCATGAGCTTTGCACCTCCATGGTTAACTGTCCTAACTGTGTATCGAGGATCGTGTGCCGCATTTTGGGGTATATACTCCCGACGACCTTTGGACCCAAAAAGAACGACTGCTCATCGCTCCAGAGAATATTTCTCCTTTGGCCACTCCTGATGCGCTTTTGCGAATTCCAATCTTCTTGCCACATGTTTTTTTGTCAAAAGTGGTACTTTGCACTTTGACTTCGTGCTGGTAAATTAGCTTCAAGCAGGCGTCTTCTTACCGTAACAGCGCTCACAGAGAGTTGGAGTTCGTCTTTTATTTTGCTGGAGCTTATTGACGGAGTCTGCTTTGCCAACTGTATGATCTTCCGGTCAGTTCTCTTAGAGGTCATTCTTTTAGGACCGCGAGTTTCGGGCTTATTTTGCCATTTTAAGGCATTACTCACCATTTTAGCGGAACATCCTATGATATTCTGTATGCACTGGTAATTTTTCCCCTCGCTTCGTAATTTTTTTATTAAATTTCGCATTTCTTCTGTGCAATGCTTTGATCGACCCGTTTTGCTAATTAAAATAATGCTAAACTAAGTAAAAATGAAGTAACACAAAGGGAATAAATAATTACTCACAAGAAAAAAATAAACAATTTTTTTTTTAAATCTTTTATTGATCACCACACGGACACTGCTATTATTATGAACAGTCGTCAACCAGAGCCTTTCAACGAATATGTTTTAAAAAATGGAAGGATATGCATTTATGAAAACCATAAACCTCTCATACGATAGCTGAGGTCCCGTTAGATGGAAAAACCTAATTCAAAGTTCTGCGAAAAGCAGGTCAACAAAAAAATTGTTATTTTTTAAGGCTGTGTGAGCACTGCTATTTTCGTGAACACAACTGTAAGTTCATCTAGAGATATTGTTTCATAATGCCATCTGACGTATACGAGGGTGGTCTGAAAAGTTTCCGACCTAACAAAGATACAAGACAAATTTTTTTTAAATTTATTTTTATTTTACTACGTAGTTTCCTTGTACACACTTCTGCCAGCGATGCTCCCATGTCTCTAACCCGTCCAGATAGTACTCGGCATTTTTCTCTGCAAAATAACTATTCACGAAGGTGATGGCCTCCTTATTTGACAAAAATCTCTGTCCTCTGAGCGCAATTTTTAAGTTAGGAAACAAAAAGAATTCGCTTGTGGCTAGATCTGAGTAAGGCGGATCGTCAAGTAATTCAGACCGTAGTTCGTGGATTTTCGCCATGGCAACCGATGAGACGGCATGTTGTCTTGGTGAAATTGGATTTTCTTTTTCTTGCGTTCTTCCTGTAATGGTTTTTCCTGTTTGAAGATAAGCGATTAAGATAATTCTATTCCTATCCCAAAAAACAGTCGCCATCACTTTCTCAGCCGAGAAAACAGTTTTCGCTTTTTTGGAGCCGATTTCCCCTTTGCAGTCCACTGTTTTGACTGTTTTTATGGTGTATCCGAATTTCATCGACAGTAATTATTGTGCCTAAACTGCGCACACAGAGCCGTTGGATTGTGCCTAAACTGCGCACAGAGAGCCGTTGGAGATGTTCGTTCCAACACGTTTTTGGTCTAACGTGGGCAAACGTGGCACCCAACCCGCCGGACAGCTTTCTCATGTCTAAATCTTGATTTAATATGTGACAAACACGTTCTTTGGACATTTTCATAGCCTCTTCTACCTCTCTCACTTTAATTCGGCGGTCGCCTACCACCATTTGGTGAACCTTAGCGATGTTATCGTAAGTTGTTGCAGAACACCATGCTTAATGGTGTTTTGAATGCATCGAGGTAAATATTCCGTATTGGGCGGATGACGTATGTACGTATTGCCGGGAACCAGTTACACCACACAGGATGACTTTACTTTCATCCCACCAAAGAATATTGCACCACTTTGTAGCAGGCCAATTGGCATAGTTTTTGGAGAATTGGATGTGGGTCTGTAGGTGCTTCTTTATCAAAAGCGGGATCTTGCCTGGACTTCGGGCAAATAATTTGTTCTCTAATAGTATTCTTCGAACAGTTGCTTCAATAATTGGAAGTTTTCATGCATCTGGAAACACCTTAGAAGACGCATCTGGATCGTTTTTGGCAAATCATACAGTTTACCTTTACCTGTCTTTACTTTCGGTTGTTTTAAATTTTTAACCCCACGTTTAGGCTTTTGTTCTAAATTTAAGGCATTTGTTATTGTGGACATACCACATCTAAAAGTTTTTTTTGTATGACCTTGTACGATTTATCTATTTTGCGCAGATTACGAATTAGTTCTCGCTTAACAGCTAAAGGCCCCTATTGTGAGTGTCGATCAGCGACCGACTCGACAATAGTCGATTGCGTCGATTGATTCCCGATTTGGTATTGTGTAACTCAATCGATGGAGAAGTAGACTATTGTGAATAATTACGTCAATATTGTGAATAGAAACATGAATATTGTGAATTTTTTCGTTTTTTGACAGTTGTTTGACTCTCGTTTATTTATTTCATCAAAGAAACTCAATACTCCAAATCATTCTCCAATAGGACTTTTTTTTTTCTTACTTTCAACCATATTTTCCATGAACGCATAGGAGGTCCATAACTAATTAGTTTAGTACTTAATCCTTCCCATCTGTGTTTTGCTTGTGTTTTCAAACAAACTCCCTTAGCAATATAGGGATTTGCTTCCATGAACTAAACGAGAAGTTCTAATTGTTTTCTTGTTCGTAACCTGCTTTGACCTGTATTAGAATAATCATAAATACCCCATTAATTCATTATTTATATTAAAATTACCACATTTCGTACGCAAAAAAAATATTTATTTCTTTAACCCTTTGTAGGGCAAAATAAAAAAAATTGAAAATACGTAGTGAAAAATGTTAATTGAAAGAAATAAAAATACACGTGTTTCTGGAAAAATCTTATTTTTTTTATATATTTGAAGAAAACGGACTTTAAGGGTGTGTGACAGAAATGTCACATTGCATTATAAGGGTAACTTAGCTTAGGTGAAATTGTTTGAAACAATTATTGTGTTTATTATAAACAGAGCGACCCCACATTTCACGCACATTGTTTGTGAGACACCAGAGCATTTAGGAAATTTGCAGCGTATTCTCTTTTCTGTCCAAACAGGCCAGTGTCCTGTTTGATTTTGCCTGATTGCCACTGGAGGAACATCTTGTGCTGGACCTTTGTGTCGTTTTGCCTGAATTTCGTTTTCGATAGATCGACGGTTTTTTTTACTCGATGCTACACCCAGCTTACATAAAGTTGTTGAAACTGTAAGCCGAAAATCAGCCGAATTCAAACATTTGTCCTGCAAGCCCTTTGCTCCATGAATTTTTTGTAAAGTAGCCATGCATTTGCCATAGTCAAATCCAGAAAATGGTAAAACATGCGAACCTGCCAGCTTTTACTGCGAAGCTGAATTTTGTAGCGTCCCATGATGCTATCGATTAGATCCACGCCACCCATGTGGCGATTGTATTCCCCAACAATATTTGGACGATCAATTGATACGTAATGCTAGGTCTTTTTATCGTACCTCCTCACCTGTGCTTTTGGCATTTCTCCTACAAAACTTGATGCCAAGTTAACCACCTTATTGTCTTTCCAGGCAACGGTTGCTACATCCACACCGTTAACATCACCAATATACTCAACAGAATAGCCTCTGTCTTTTTTGGTATCTTTGTCTATTGGTAATTTGCAATCTGGAATCCTGTTTCGACGTACAGTACAAAGACTCAGTATACCATTTTTTGACAAATATTGTATCAATTGCAAAGTTGTAAAAAAATTATCAAAATACAACCTGTAATTTTGGTTGTGAGGTATATTTCGTGATAGACGCATGACAATATTTGAAGATGCGCCTAGATCCGGTTCTTCGGGCAGTAAAACATTTTCTGAGCCAGTTTCGGGTTCTATGTTAGACGCAAATCCAGAGACTCCACTAAGAACGTAAATCTTATATCCCCATTTGTGTGGCTTTTTTGGATTATATCTTTTCAAGTTGTTTCTTGCTTTCGTAGAACATATTTGCTCATCGACGCAAAGATATTGCTCTAATGGAATTTTTGCAAATGTTTGGTTAAATTTTTGAACGAGTGTTCCAGATGTTCTCGGGGAACATTTTTTGAATTGTCATTGAAATATACAATATAAATTGTCGAATCCTTTCAAACATCTTTACGGGCATTACTTCTTGAATTAAAGGAGTTCCATTTGTGCCATTCCAATGACTGGTAACTCGGGGAAGGTGGATCAAAGACATGACATTCACTATGCCAATAAATTGTTAGATATCCGGAAACTCGAAAACTATTATTGGGGTCATTTGATTGATTTTTTGTTGCTTTTTAGGATGTGACATAGATGGCGTTCCTTGCGGTGGAGCAGAAGATGCGGACGGATCAGGTTCATTGTCTTCTAAGATATGAATAATCTCAGGAAGGTTAACTTCATCATCTTCATTCTCATCGCTAAAAAACTGCTCTTGCTCTATCCCGTTTTCTGCTTGATAATCCGGATCTGCAACACTGTCATCATCATCTTCCATGCCATCTTCGCTTTTCTCGTATGCATTCAACATCTTGGCTATTTCGTCTTCCGGTAGAGGTCAGAAAGTCATTCTAAAAATGAAAACAAGTGTTTCATACTATAAGCCTCTTTACAAAGAAATGCTTGCTTTGTTTTTGTTTTTTTTTTTTGTTTTTCAATTCATTTTTATTTCATATTAACTTATATCTATCTTACCCTAGTCAAAAATGCTTAAAACTAGCTTAACTATCTTAACAAATGTAACTATCTTACTGGCCCTAGGCGGACACTCTAAAACAAACAGAACAATTGAAACATACTTATGTCTTTCGACGTCTACATGAATTTATTATTAACATTATTATAACTAACTTAAGCTAAGAAAAATGTTTTTTTTTTTATTAAAAAACTTAGCATATGATCATTTAAAGAAATGCTTGCCCTTGTTAGGCAATGTGACATTTCTGGTACAAACACGACAGAAAGTCAAACTCATCGAGGTCATTCAGTTACATAAAAACCGAAACTAGACCACAAAGTATGTGTACTTGCCTTATATATTTTCGAAAAATTCACAGTATTTATCACGTTTTTATATATTTTACTGATTTTTATTGATTCCTTAAAAACACGTGGGTTGCTTAACAAGATCAGTCGACGAATGACGGCGGTTACGCCGAGCTAACGGGATCAACATTTTTCCTGTTAAACTCAGTTGATACATCGGTTTGTCACAGATAGCCTACTTCGATTCAAAATGGATTTGAAAAAATATTTCAATTTTAATAGGCAAGGAATCGGTTTGTGACAGATATGTCACACAGCGCTACAAAGGGTTAACCAAACGCAACGATCAGTATTTTGCGATCGACAACAAGCGAGTGTCAAATCGACTACTGTCGATCACAATCGACATCCACAATGCCAACATCTGCAATCGACGATCGATGATTGACAAATGGCGATCATCGATCGCTAATCGACACTCGCAATAGGGGCCAAACAGTCCTTTTGTGGACAGCACTCTTTCAGACACACTCACTTCACGAAGGAAATACAAAGATATGTAATGCAGCTGCACTTAGCTTTTATCGACATCGCTTCTTTAGAACCATTAGAATACATGCTCATGTGTGAAAATATACTATGTATGCGAACAAATGTTCACCAGATATCCTTATCTAACCTAATTTTAACGGAGCGCTCCTATTGCTGTGAACACACCTATATGTACACATGTACAGCCCCGATTTAATAATCTTCATATGGTTTTCTCATTGGATTATTTTCCCCAAAAATTATTTGTGCATTGTTGTTACACATTTTCTGCGTTTTTCATTAAATTCAATTTCGGTATCAGTTAGGATATAGGGAGACGAATTTTTATTGCAAGAATTTTCGGGTACAGTTCCGTTTCGGGGACACCCCCGATTGGGATTTGAGATTAAACTTTGGGCATTTGTTGACCTTGGTGGGACATGAAAACCCCCCAAGGGATTTTTGGCGCAAATGCACCATATCATTTTCATGTTTGAAGATTGCACCATTTTTAGCCATTTATTATTAGGGATTTTGTATTGAAGAACTGGGGGCACGGGGTCCAGGGACGAAGCCCCCGCTCTAGGGTGGTACAAAGGGTACAGTTCATGTGCAATTTGTAAATATGTTTGAGTGTGTTGTAGTGATCTCTTGTTGTAAGGTGACCAAAGGTAACGGTATCGAATTTTCTGTATATTAAACGTTTGAGTATGTTGTCGCGATTTCTTGTTGTATAGTGACTAAAGGTAGCGGTAGATGACGAAACGCAACAAAACGGGAAATCTTTAAACCCCCATGAAAAGTTTGTCTTGATCATCGCCAATAATTGAATACGACGTAAAAACGAAAACCCCCATAAAGACACAATCAAGCTTAATTTTGAGTCCATTTATATGTACTCAAGGCCACCTAATCACAATATTTGTCCTATTTTAAGAGTCATCACCTCGAATAAATGATTAAAAATCATTAAATCCCCATAAAAAAATTATGCTGCACTTATGCCAAAAATCCCTTTAGGAATTTTCATTGCTAATTGAGGTAAACACGTAAAAATATTTTGGTCCAAATCGGGGGTGCCTTCTAAACGAAACTATTATATAAGCGAATTTTTATTATATTTAATTAGAGTAGCATGAAATTAATTCAACAGATAAATTTGTGCAATTGTGCAGCAATAAATAAATTGTTCCTATGAAAATATAGAGCCACTTTTTTTTCGTGACTTCTTGATTTGATACTTTGTATTTATTTATTTAATAATAAGATGATTATGTTAAAATATTCAGTTAATTGCAGAATTCCAAAGGTCGAAAATTCTATCGTAAGATTATAATCATTAACACATAACAACATAAATATTAACACGAGTCAAACAAATTCATACTATTTTATAAATAAATTTATTAATTTATTTCTCTTTGGACAAAATGCTGACATTCTTCAAAAAGGTGCTGCATGTTCCAGTAATATAGTGTTACTTTTTTGTGTTTGTGGTGGTATGCATTGTGTTCTCATTTATCATGTTCATATTTATCTCTAATATATAGATATTTTGTGGGTAGCCCTGATTATAATCTTGACGAATTATACAAACATTTATTAAGCACTTTGACTGCCATGTAGTACGCTTTCGGGCGACAGCACATAATTTTCCGTGTTATTAGTATTTCGGATTATGCTGCCTCTGCTGAACATTTTATGCAACTTACGAGGCCATAGAATAACTTTTGAAGGTAATAACGGTTAAAACCGTTTTTACCGTTAGAACGTCGCCGTTGCGATAACAAATTGGAAATGGATTTTTTTTTGCAAATTTGTGTTTTGCGGTCACTGAACAGAACACAATGCTCTCGATTGCCACAATATCCTACTACCAAGGCTAAATGTCAAAAAATGCGTTCAAATATATCCTCATTAATCTTAAAGTATTGTACAGCAGAAGTTCTACTACATATGTATATGTACAAATGTTTTTCGCTCAAAACTACAAATTTTCTCTAATCACAGTTACATAATTCCTTTTGTTTTTAAAACGCCTCTCGGAGTTTTTAATTTCTGTCTTTTAATACAATATTACTTAGTTGAAATTGTGTCTTTTAGACCGTAAGTGTAAGTGAGGACGTTTTTTCACTAGCCGATTTCAGGATATGAAGTAGTACTTTGGAACTGCATATCAAAAATCTCGTCTCAATTCTCAATACTCAATTTTTTTGTTTATATAATGTTATACGAATATTGTATTTTGAAAATCTGGTCACTCGTTGAGCGATGTATTAATCTTCATGTATTAGGTCGATTCCCGCGGCCTTGTTATTCTTAAGCCGATGAATTGCTCCTTTTACTTTTCAAATTTTAACATAACCCACCAATTTAAACAAAATGTTCACCAACTGTCAGAATTGCTTAGCAGTGTTTATATTGAGCTAAAAGCACTTGGTGGGATGACCTCCTGGTCAAACACAATGCTAAAATTGAGGGTAAGATTTTGAAGGGCTTAAAACTAAATATTAATAAAAAACTCTGTCACGTTTTACATTAAGAATATTTTGAACATTTATATTTTAAACATTTATTTCATTCAACAAAAAATAACCGGTCCTTCATTCAATGTACCGCCAATTGGCCGCAACTTGTCAAACATGGTTCCAAATTTTATAATAATTCAACCGTTTGTCGCTGGATGGCATGGATATTAATGTATAAATTCAGAAAAAGGTCGTTAGTGACACTAACCACCAAGACTGGAAGAGTTAAACCTAATTGAGAATCTTTGGGAAATTGTGAAACAAAGAATAAATCGGGTTGATGTTCGAAATGTGGACTATTTTTGTCAAGAAGAGAAAAAGGCTGGGATGAAATTCCCTTAAATATTTCAAAGATTTTAATTGAACCCATGCCACGGCGATGCAAGGCAATGATTGAAAATAAAGAATTTGCCACGAATATTTTTTAGTTTTTTTTTTTTATTTGAACTAGAAGTTGCAATTGTTTTGTAGCGAGAAAATGTTAAGTTCCTTATCATAATTTAGAAATTATTATTGGATTTTTATGAATTATATGTTTTTGTTTTCCTTAAATATAGAATTTTACAAATATCGAATAAAAATTTAATGAATTTTATGAAATTTCCCAGTTTATGTTTGCAAATGTTTTGTTCGATATTGTAGGTTTCCGTTGAACATTTTTTTGAATCAAAATTGTCAGTTTATTTATGACTAGTTTTCAATGTAAAAGAATCCAATGAAAGAGAAATACTATAATATTATTAGAATCAAGCGCTGTGACGTAGGTCTGAACGTGTGTTTTTCTTAACGATTTAGCTTAAAATAAATCTGCACAATTGTGAATTCAGAGAATATGATTTTCGCTACCAACACAGTTCCTACCTAAACAACATCTTTTAAGTGGTTATTGAGGTAAGAGATATTTAATTTTTATATGTATCAAGGTTTTGTTTTAGTAATGTTATACTTGCAAAGACTTATTTGGATATACATACTCGTATGAATGCGCGTGCGTATATGTACACTGTTTCAAGTTGGTTGGTTTATTTTGACCCAGATATGCCAAACCTTTATTAGATCGGTAAGGAGTACGAAAGAAACCGAACTCTAATACAGATGGCATATGTTAGTTCCGAAAAAAACACACTACACATTCTTATTTATTTTATTTATTTATTTGAATAAGTATGTTTTTGAATAAGTATAAAATTGTCCCATTGACTTTGAAAAAATCCTTAATTGTTGTTTGGAATTTACGCTTTTTTATTATATGTATCTTCGAAATGATCTTCGATAATATCAAAATTCTTGTATATAAGTGGAGAAGTCCCTTCGCTGGTATTAAGAAAACACCTTATAATATTTAATGCTGCTCTTACTTCATCATTAGATGGAGGGAGTGTTGTTGGGCCATCATCGTCATCATCTCCATCACTTATGTATATTGTCTTCTTTATCGTTATCGACATCATTGATAAGAACTTTGTCACTCGGAAAATGAGTAATAGCGACGAAGTTTTGACGTCATATTTGGCGGAAAGAATACAAGCTCAATAGATTTCGTCCGGATGTTTTTAGAATGTGCAGGGCAATTATCAAGAAATAAAACAATTTTCCGACCTTGTTTCGTGGCTTCTTGGTCGAGCTTCAATATCCATTCCTCAAAAATAGAAGAAGTCATCCAGGAGTTTTTGTTACTGGAGTATTTAACAGGAATAGATTTTATCCCTTTGAAGCATTTCTCGTTTTTGAAAGCGAGGGTCTTATTTGGTAAACACTTACAAAAAAATCCAGTCTCAACTGTATTAAAAACATCCTTTTCTGCATAACGCTTCAATATCGATGGTAAAACTCTGCATTTCCAAGACCCAGCGAACTCATCACTGACGTCAGCACCCTCTCCACACAGCGTTTTTTTTTTTGGACAATTCCCCACATGGATTTAAATTACCGATTCAATAGTGAATTCAAATTCAAAAATGAATAATATACCTGTTTTTAAATTTTTGCAGCCAGCCTTCGCTAGCGGAAAAATCTTGTATTCCTTTTGATGTTGAAAAAAAGTAGAGCCTTTTCTTTAGTCATACGACCCGTTACTGGCATATTGTTGTCCCTCATTAATTGTATCCATTTTCGTAAAGCCGAATCAAACTCCGCACATTTTAAAGGCTTTGATCGAAACGAAATTAAATTCACACCTTTTTCTACAGCTTTTTGAATCTTTACCCGTTTTTTTCAAAATGGTAGATAATGTACTTCGAGGAATACCAAATTTCGTGGCAACTTCAGACTTTTTTGAGCCTTTTTCGATTTCGTCGATAATCAGCATTTTAGTATTTATATTGAATTTTTTTAATTTTCGGGGCTACATTTTACTGAACGAAGCGTCCAACAACGATGGATAGATGGATAGATAGATCGATTCTAACGATCTCAGAAAAACACTTTGGTCGCCACTTTTGATCCTTGAGGAATACTGTACCGCGGGCGAGGGTGAAGTTGTTTGCACATCAACATACTTCGTTATATATTATTTAAATAAATACAGTAGAGCGTCGATTATCCAAACTTATTGGGACCAAGGGTGGTCGGATCGTCAAATTTCATAACAAAATTCGAATAATCGAACACAAGCGAGTCGAATAAAAATCAGCTGGTTGTCTCTTTATATGTATAGCTTCTAACTTTTTCTCCGATTGATAGGACGTTTCGGTTCCTTTTTCTTGCTGACGACATTTTAAAAAGCGACGTTCTTCACTGAACCCAAAGATAAGAATAAAATCAGAAAATTTCTCGTGGATACAATATGTTGTACGTACATATGTACATGCTATGAGTAGATACGCACGTGTGCGTGCTTCTCATGAGAAGCCGTTTCAAATGCAATCGCTTCAAAGTGTGCCGTTAAATCAAGAATAATCTTGTTCGTTTTTGTTTTCTCTTTTTGAGGGTTAGTTCGGATAATTGACTTTGCGGTTGACTGCCATTCGGATAACTGACGTCCATTTGCTTACGCATATGCGTTCGGATAACTAACGTTTCGGTGTTACTCGGACTCGATCACGAGCGAGCAAGAGAACGAGTCGGGAGCGTTACCACTTTCGCCACGGCTTGCTCGAGCGGAGATAACATAACTTACTCATAAAGCGCTACATAAACTTTGAGCGCGATTTTCTCGCTTATTTCTGAGCGTTGCATATTACTATTTCACTGATGGTATACTCATATTGTATACTATTACTATACAAAAAATGAGGCAAATCCGTTTCCCGTTGGTCGTGCTCTCCCCTTGTCAAATATTATAACTAAGAAACAGTAAGTTGAATTTCTATCTACATAAATTACTCGATTTGAAACTAATTGAACTCTTTCAATTCTTCATTCAGCTTCAGTTCGTTTATTTTATTCATTCTTCTTTTCCTTTTTCCGGCGTTGTTATGGTCAGAAGTGCAGGACCATAACCTTCCCACTTAACTGCATTCCTACTGGTCCGCTTGTGGGGTCCGCCGGTTTGACCTCAGAAAGTAGCGGCAGGCTTCCCGGTTTGGGATTACTTCATCGCTGAGGCCAATCAAATGCTGGTGTTTTTGCATTTGCTTGCACCAATTGTTTTTCGGCCTGCCTTTTTTTTGTGACACGGGCATGCTCCAGATTTTTTTTTTGTTTGATCTTACTCTTACAACACCGGTGATCTCCAGTCGTGTCAACCCGCTGATTTGCATGTACACTTGTGGGGCAGTTTAATGGTGGTATATGTGTCCCTAGGCTAACCTTGGTGTTTTCTAAATTGCCTAGATGTGATTTTTGTTTACCTTTGTTTTAGTCGCCTTTTACGACAAGCGAGAGGTATCGCTGCAGGGATATTCTTAACCCGCCCCTGCACGAAAATTATTTTATTCATAAGATATCAATATTATGTCTGACCATATCGAAAAGCCTCAGGTGCAAGTACGAAAGAAGTAAGAACGGCGCGGCCAGAAACCACCACCGACGTTTGCCTACAAGCTGCGGCGAGCACGTGAGAACCCGGGGTTCTGTAAAATTTATGTAAACAATCGTGCACATTGTTATAATTCCAAGAGTGTGTGTAAACTGCGGTAATATGAAATAAGCTCACACGTATTCACGAATAGAGTTTGCTTGTAACGGGTTTTGTTGCTGCGAAAATTCATTCAACATTTTAGGGTGTCATGGGGGAAGACGTACGAAGGACGCACGTCTCGTTCTGGTTTCTGGGCGCGGCCGACCGGCGAGACAGTCTGGATTGTCACAGAGGCCAGTTGCAACAATTGGACGTCAGACAACAGCAAACAATGCAAATATTCGAAGCCGCACAATTCAACCGGAGTCAGACAAAGATGATACATCTGAAGCGCACAATACCAATACGTGTAACGAATTCACTGCAAAGTTAGAAGACCTGACATACAACACATGAAATTTGTAAGACTTGCATGAAGAATCCAACACAGTTTACGGCTGCAAACAACATGGAACCAGGCACACAGCCTGAAGAACTTAATGACCTCACTGCCATTGAACAGATGTTGATTGCTCTAGTACATCCAATTTTACGAATACATATGTATATCAAGTAAAGGCTTGTGGTGGCAATGACTCATGACAAATCAGCACGTAATATCAAAAGTTTATTAAAATATTTAAGCGTCAAAATGTGTTCATGTCATTTTATTTGTTTTCGGTAAATTGAGATCAACTTTACCTTTAAGTTTAACCTCGCTTCGCTCAAACACATGCGGGTGCGAAGCGGCACGACAAGCGACTGCGGTCTCCTAGTATAAAGTATCGGACAAAACATTTGCAACTCGAACAGAAACTCGGAAATTTCATAAAATTCATAACTTTTTTATTCGAAATCATAACAATTTTCACATATTTTTTGAAGCTCTATATTTAAGGAAAATAAAAATATCTGATTCATAAAAATCCAATAAATATTTCTTAAGTTACGATGAATAATGGTAGGGTACTTAGAATCTTCTCGCGACAAAAGAATTGCAACTTTTTTTCAAATCAAAAATATTTAATATTTCGTGGCAAATCCTTTTTTTTCAATCACTGCCGTGCATCGTAGTGGCGTGGATTCAAATATTAAAGGGAATTTCATTCCGGGCTTTCTCTATTCTTTAGAAAAAATCGTCCACATTTCGAAAATTAACCCGATTTATTCATTGTTTCACAATTTCCAAATTGGGTTTAAATCAGGCGACTGGGGTGGCCAATTCATAACAGTGTTCTTTTGGTCATTGAGCCACGATTTGACAAGCTTTGATGTCTGTTTTGGGTCATTTGCCTGCTGTAAGACCCAACGCAGCGGCATTTCCCAGTAAGCATATGGTAGCATAACATCCTTTAAGATGTATTTATATGCGTGTTGGTCCATTATACCAGCAGAAAAACAACCCCACACCATCACATTGCCCCCACCACGCTAAAAAGTTTTTAAGCAAAAGCGAGGCTTGCCAAGTGGTCTCCTAACGTACGTAATTCTATCGCTGCCCATGAAATTAGATTTTGGCTCATCACTTAAAAGGACTGAGCTCTTCTTCTCAATGTTCCAACATAGATGTTCTTTTGCAAATAGAATTTGCTTTCTCTGGTTTCGGATCGAAATCAATGGTTTTTTGGCAGGTCGATAAGTGATATATTAACTTCAGTCAACCGACGAGATACTATTCTAGCACTTACTGTCAACAGGAAATCCTGAACCAATTTCCGTGCAGATATGAAGGGATTGATTTTAACTTTTTGAGGCAACAAAGCGTCCGTTCGGGAGCTTGTTTTACGTGGTTGGCCGGAACGATGAACAACAGCTACTTCTTATGGTTTTTTATATCGGCCTATAATTCGGGAAACCAACGATTTATTCATTTTGTATTTCATAGCTATTTCCTCTTGTGAAAAGCCTACAATACGTTGCCTTAACGCATCACAAAATTTATAAGGTGCCGTTATTACCCTTTTTCAAGATCACTCCAGATCTGCTGTGTAAAAATATTTATGCAAGTGAGCCTTCAGGCAACGAACCTCAGACATTTGCTCAATACGGTACAACTCAGAAATAGTGGAAAACAACTGCGATATAACGGTAAATATACTGCTGAGCGTTGCAGTCACTTGAGTTGCAATTGTTTTGTCGCGAGAAAATTTTAAGTACTCAATCATAATTCATCGTAACTTAAGAAATATTTATTGGATTTTTATGAATCAGATATTTTTATTTTCCTTAAATATAGAGCTTTAAAAAATATGTGAAAATTGTTATGATTTCGAATAAAAGAGTTATGAATTTTATGAAATTTCCGAGTTTCTGTTCGAGTTGCAAATGTTTTGTCCGATAATGTATATTAGTACCTTAAAAGTAGTTCCCAATCAATTCCCAGTTGTTTATCGCCACTTTTGTAAAATTAGTATATTTTTTCCTGACATGGCCCCAGAGATTTTTTTTTTTTATTATCGTAGGTCCGTGTAAGTAAGACCAAAATGTTAAATAGAGGCGACACAATCCGAAACCCGTACAAAAACCCATGTATTGTCGAACAAAAACATATGACATGGCCTGAGCTTAGGTGTAGCACGAAAATGTGCGACGTGGCCCCAGGACAAATGTGAGGTATTGCACGAAAACGTGTGACTTGGCAGTCAGAGTTAAAGTAGAATGTAAAAAATACACAACGATTAGTGCAAGCAATGAATCCATGGATCAGAGATCAGGCTAGGTACTTGGTTGGATATACGTTTTTAATCCAAGTATTGAAGGCCAAATTAAGAGCATAGACACGACCAAGTTTTTAACAAGACAAGGCTCTGCTATATGTTGCTGCGGTCGTTAAACCGATCTGGAAATATTGGTATCGGACATCCTCCACCACACACCTTATGCTTTAATTACGTTCCGATAGTCATCAATCGATGGGGCTAAGCAGCACCTTTGATCTCTCGGAAAAGATAACATTGTGTTATTAGAGTCGATTCGTGGATTGCCTCAAAAGACGTGCAATTCAGAATTCGTATTCCTCAAAAAAGTAGGCAGATTCTCATTTGAATGCCCGATATTATACTCGTACTTCAATATTAATGGTAACTAGACTCCCAACTAACAGCACAATAAGTTTTGTGACAGTAGCAGTTTTTGATACCATTTTAACCCATTTATTACCAAAGACCTTCAAAGCTAAAATTTCGAACTTTTGATTACATTACTTTATTAAATAGCATCGAGGGAATACAAAAATATTTTTTTTATTTTTAAAAAAAAGTATGAACAGTGTTTTTTAAGCTGTACCCAATCAGGTACAATGGGAAAATCAGTATGTTAATTTGTTGAATGAAATGTTTTAAAGCACTCTTTTTCGACACACAAAATTATGGCACAAAGCTCACAAATCCATCTAACTCGCATGTGACATACTCTGCATGCATCTAAGGGGCTTTTCAATTCTTTTCGGAAAATGGGGCCCTTCAGTGTAAGCGACACTTGCAGAAATGGAGCGTTTTGATGTTGCAGGTTGGTGAATTGTATATCTTCTTAAATAATGTCGAGCAATATTTCTTTGGAATGATAGCAAGTCATCTTGGGAATCAGCTGCGAATTTATGAAGTTTCCAAGCGTTCACCAATGTTGAGCTTAGCATTGACGTAAACAGCGGCCACCACCATTTTTTTCCACGAATTTTGATTTTATAAGCATTGACAGACTGGTCGTGTAAGTCAACGCCACCCATACCGTTATTATAGTCTGCAATAAGGTTTGGCTGCTGTATGAAAACTTTTTTTTTCTCCGCTGATGACCAACGTTTGACGTAATGCATTGGCTGAATACCATCGAAGTTTGTACCCATGGTGACAACACTGTTATCGTTCCATTTTACGAAAAGTATATTGTTATTAACGTCATATATGTGCTCAAAATATCCTCTTTTCTCTTTTTTGAATTCTTTTTTTAGCTTCAATGGGCATTTTTTTGTTCGAGTTTCTCTTGTTGTCCCGGTAGCTCGGAATCCCTTCTCTCTCAACAATCGCAGAAGATCATGAGAGGTAAAAAAGTTGTCGAAATATATTATATGGTCAGAAGGAAATGGAACTGTTTTTAAAAGCTCAAGTACAACTCGAGATCCCAGTGGCATATGACCCACATCATATGACAAGTTATACAAGTAACCACAACTACTCGTTAACATCCAGTTCTTGAAACCAAAACGAACAGGTTTACCTCTTATGAACTGTTTTGAGGAATGGTGGCCAAAATATTTAATCATGGCTTCATCAATAGATAATTTCTCGTGCATGAATCCCCACTGCTGATATTTTTGACACAAAAGATTCATGAGCGGTCTGAGCTTTGCCATTTTGTCTTGAGCGTCTAAATTATAATTATCTGCTAAGTGAATGTATTTTTTGATTTCATAAAAACGATTTCGCGGCATATTGTTTGCTACCAATGGGTTTCTTGTATCCTCATCTAATTTCCAATACATTGACTCCCTTGGCATTGAGTGGTAACCACTGTAAAACAGAATACCTATGAAAACTTCCAGGTCTTCTTTCTTGAAATTGAGATTGTGATGATTGTGTTGAGAAGCGTAAAGGCGACTTTGATTCAATATCAATTCCATTACGTCATTATCGAAAAGCGTCTCAAATATTTCGACTGGTAACTTGTTTTCCAAAGCAGCTTTCATATTTTTCTTGTTATCTTCAAAGTAGTTTGAACAATTCATTGTCATATCGGCAACTCTTTTGGACCAGTGTGTTTGGGTTTGAGATTCTCTACGTATTGAGGCTCTTATCTCTGATAAAGGAACTTCGTCCTCGCTTTCGAAATCCTCATCCCTAATGAAAAGTTCAATGTTACCTGGAACATCATTGGGCATGTGATCATTATCCAAACTTTCCGTGTCTATGTCTTCTTGGTCTGTATTGAAATCTGCATCTGGTGGTATAACTGCAATATCAAACACAGTATTTCGATGATCTTCTTCGATTGCATTTATTGCATTTGGAAGATTATCGAATCTCCTTCCATAAAACGACGTTGTTGAGAATGCTTCGAAATCCATTCTAAGAAAAAAAAATGTCATATACATTTTCCCATTGTACCCGAGCGGGTACACCTAACTTTTCGCTTACTTACTTATCGTACAAATAAACGAACCCTTTATTCTTCACTTTTGTCTGATCTTATTATATATTCTTAAACTGTTTCCAAAAAATTAAAAGCAAAATTGATAAAAGGAATACTTGTTCTTTTGCGAAATATAGACCAACCACTGAAAAACTGGAAAAAACCCAATCGCGTCTGAGGCAGAGCAAAGATACAAACGGCCGTTATCTTTTTTTCAAATAAACTGCACACCTACTTATTGCAAACATATCAACGAAGCATAAAAATTTAAAGCTCATCAAAATAAATTTGAAATAGAACAAGGGTTAAACAATAAAATTGTTCAATTTTCTGTACCCAAACGGGTACAGTGGTAGTAAATGGGTTAAACTGTTTATAAATTAAGATCTGATTTTTCTCAGTTTTTTTAGATGACATTTTTCTGAAACATGAATGAAATCAATTTCTCTTTTTTTTTAGTTAACTATAGTGTTTTTTTTTTCGACGGTCTAAAGTGGAGACAAGTGTACTCAGTGTATAGTTACGGTTACCGATTAGTACAATATAATGATCTATTCGCCTAAAAAAAGTACATGAAAACGAGAGATGAACTAAATATTTATAAAGTTGAAAAAAAAATATTTTTAAATATGTATTATGAATCTAAAGCTGTATTAAACTCACATTGTACACAATAATTTCAAAAATGCAAATTTCTCTCGAAAAGCCATACGGCTTTGCAGAAAACTAAACGTTGTAAAAATTGATGACAATTGCAATAGATTAAACAATCTGTTGCTTATAAACTGTTCCCGTGCGTGTGCAGTTTCCAAAAACTGGGCGCGAGCGTGTGCAGTTTCCAAAAACTAGGCGCGAGCTTGTGTGACGGGTACTAATCTCTATTGCACACGCATATCAATGAGTTTTTGTGTGGAGTTCCAAAAACTCGTGTGCGTGTATTTCCATATTCCAACATCCATTCATGCGCGCATATTAAAAAAAATTGATTGCTCATAAACTGCTCACGTGCTTGTGCAGTTTCGAAAAATTTCATGTGTACGGGTGTGTGTGATGGGTATTTCGGGGCGCAAATGAGTGTATGCGGAATTAAGTGTTAATTGAGGTAGCGTGTTTGCGGTGCACTTTATAGATTATTATTCGGTCGGTAATCGCCAAGAGGTAACGTGTGAGAGCGTAGAATAAAAGTATATGTTTATTAATTCAATAAAATAAAAAAATTATTATTGATCCGCGAAAAGTGTTTAACAGTAAGTGTAATTTTGTTAAATACATACATATGTATTAACAAAGCCGAGGACAAAACTTTCAAAAAAAAAAAAAAAAAAAACCTATCATACAAATTGAATGTCGATTAAAAATGAAGCCATCTTAAACTAAAATATTATAAAAATGGAAATTTAAAAAAAAAATTCAAGTGAAATGTTTCCATGTGTTTGCATTCTGCAAGCAGTAAATCAATCAATTAATTTTGGCCCACGAACAGTGGGCCAGCGCACACGCGAGTATCTCCATCGGTAAAAAACTAATTTTACTGGAGAGGGGCTGAAATGTGCAGTATGAAACGGAGTAAAATCTTCTACCGCGTATCGAGTGGTAGAACAGGGAAGAACACTAACAGATACACAACTCCTTATTTTTCATGTCTGCACGTTTTTTGTCTGGTGCTGCGCTTGATTCGTAATTCGTCACTAACACAATGAAACGAGGTTCACATATACATTTTTTCTGCCGAAGTAATCCATCTCGTGAACGCTTTCAGAACAGCATTACACCATTTTTCCTCCTGGTAGAATTACTCCCGGGTGCGCTGGCCTCGTACATATGTGTATTTATAGAAATTGTATGCGCTCCTTATATGCGTTAAACAGAACCCACACTACAGAGTGCACATAAGTGTGCATTCTTTTTAACGAGCACATGAAGTGCGCACAAAGGTGAGTTTTTATCAATGCACACACTCGTGTTTGTGAGCAAAAATTTAAGTGCTCACAGCCGACATGAGCATGTGCGTTTTATAATTGCTCGTTGGGTGACGTACGCTCACAGGCAACACGAGTGTGCGTTTTCTTATCCTGATCTCAGGTTTAATTTCTGAATGTAAATTGTTCCAAAATATATAACTTACGAAATAAGTTTGTATAATGGCATATAATTCGCGGCATCTTACTAGTACGATCTTTCGGTACGCGTAAATTTTATGACAATCTGTTCAGTTCACAAGTTACTATGGGTTTACTGACACTAATTTTTTAATTATCAGATCAATAACCAACTTGAATTTCGCGTGCTTAAACACATCGATTTTTTAGTGGAAAAAAATCCCGTTCCAGTAAAGCAATGGTTTAACAAGCGTTCCGGACTCTGTTCCATCGCTGATGCGGTTTGTTCAAGATCGACAGTTGTTCCAGAAGGCAAAAAAAGTTTACACAATGGGCTTAATTGTAAAGTGAAATTGCGTGAAATATCTGAAACCTTATAAATATCAGAAAGCAGGGTATTCAATATATTACATGAACATTCGAGCATGAAAAAGCTTTGTTGGAACTGGGTATCACGTTTAGCACAGGTATGTGACTATGAATGAAAATTGGATCCATCACAACACTTCAGAGTAATTTTTTCATTTTCAATTCATTCCTACTAAACATTTCTTATAACTATCTTACGTGCTTTAAACTAGCTTAACCATCTTAACAAATCTAAATCTCTTACTGGCTCTAGGCGAACACTCAAAATAAACGGAACAATTTAAATCTACATATGTCTTTCGACAACTATAGATATTTATGTATATGTACCTTATTATATTTTAAGCTAAGAAAAATTAGTTTTATCTAAAAAATTAACATGAGTCGAATCCGCAGTGAGTGGACAGCAAATGATATAAACCGCCCAAAGCAGCCAAAGACGCAAATCTCAGCTGGTAAGTTTTTGGCCCACGAACGGTATTTTATTCAATTCGATTTATAGGAAAACGAATATTATTTAATGTTAGTGATGCGTTTGAGGGAAGATTTTGCGAAAAACGACGGGCCCACAGGTAGGGCCTTCGAGAATCGACGCTCTTAAAAAAGTAGTCGGTCGAATCTGTCGAATCCCTGTGGCATTGTATTAAAAAAATCTGGCCTCACTCACAAACTTGTGTTTCTTCCGTTTATAAGTGTTCCAAAATATTTACGTTTAACTCTTAACCACTGACGTGTCATTTTGTTACACTACCACTGACGTACGAATGAGATTCATCTATTTTTTTTTAAAGACTTCTGAAGCAGCCGTCAATCATAATTAATATTTTAATTGATTTTTAAATGATAGATTAATTTAAATCTAAGAAGCTAAGATAAATAAAACAATAAAAATACATATAGAAAAAATATTTATTAACAAACATGCTTAGTAGTATTGAAAAAACAACATTTTTTAAAAAATCAACAAAAAAAGCGATATTCTATAGGAACTTTTTATCTTGTTTTTGTACAATACTTAACTAAGAAGGTTTTTATGAGATCAAAATTACATTAGGAGCTAATCAATTATTTAGGCACCTTTGAACGGCAGTTATTATAGGTCGGTTTTGAACACTGCAAGCAGATCGGCTGTAATAGGTTCTACGTCGTTTCTGCTTGAAACACATATAACAATTCTTCAAAGTCTCAAATTTTACAATTTCAGTGCTCTGTTGGTTTGATTCAGTAGGGCTATTTTTCCCCAAGATACGCCCCATAAGACTTGAACTCGTGGGAAAGTTGTGGTATAGCATATCTGCGCTCTAGGTATGGCGTTACTAAACGTCTTCCAAGGTCTTTCATGAATTCCATGCATTTTGATGAGTCATACTTAGATATTATAAAGAAATTGGCAGCGGCGACATCCAAAATTCTGTAGAATATGACTAATGGCCATCGTCTAGACCTTCTTGCACAAGAGTATTTTGCACACTTTTCGTCTAAAAAATCTACACCCCCTTTTGTTGCATTATAAAATTACATTATTTCGGGGATCGCTTTTGTAGAGTCAACTCTCTTTTTACGGTACATTGATGAGATCATCGGGACAGTCTTCTTCTTTTTTTGGCACATAAGACAGCAACGTAAGTTCTTTTGTGAAACCGTACATAGTTGAATGAACTTCTCTCGTCAGATTCACACAGCCTTGATTCTATCTCTTCATTGCACCTAACTGGAACCCGCTGTATGTTCCAAGATGTGGAAGGCCTAGGCGAAGTATTACACCGCTTACGATTCATTTTATCTACAAACGAAAAGAAAAAGAAACTCAAAAAAGTTACACTAACACTGACCATTCGAATGTCGTACGTCAGTCGATCAAACTCACCTGTTTACAAGTGCGTCACACGTCCGCTCTCTCCCGCTACGCGCGCGTCACTGGCGGGTAGGAAACTACTAGAAACGAGGAGCACGAATTCCCGCGCAAAACAGAAATACGAACGAATAACGGTTTCCGCGAAAAATGTCATACGTACGTCAGTGGTTAAGGGTTAAAAACAAATCTATCACCGGACAACCCTGTGTATGGATGGGCTATCAATTGTTTTTATGTTTATTTCTTGGGTTATATTTCTGGTAAATTTCATCTCATAATGGATTCGGTAGTTATCATAAGATTCCAATATCTTTATTCGCAAAATGTCAACTATCTGCGTATGCTTAGTTCATCTTGTAATGCACAGGAATTTCTCGTTGTAAAACTTTAAACCTGTCGTAAGTAAGAGTGATATTGTTTAGACAGATAAACTGAAGTTGATCCTGCCATCTGGCTGCTTAACGTGCAAGTAAATACTTTTTTCTACCAAAATTCAAACCAATTATTATCAGCCTAATAATAATGATATATGTATGTATGTATGTCGATCATTACAACTTCTTCGCTGATTCCCATCCCTCCTTATCAAATTTCACCCTTTAGCTTGAAACTAATCGTGCTGTACACGTGACACGTGCTCACCATAATTATGGGTTATTTGTGTTGTAGATTTTTTTGTGAATAACTGACTGCAATAAAATTCCACGCAAATATACTTTCCTTGGCACGAAACTGTACTTTCTTGTAGATTGACAATATTAAAAAAATTCTAAATAAAGGGTCCGCCATCTAACGTTTTTTTTTTTCAAGTAGTGCTTATTTCGTGAATGGTAACACTTAGCTCATGTCTGATTTGACAGATAATTAGTTTTATCCTTCCGCTGAACGAATGTGGTTGTGTATACGCTTGAACAACGCTTCGCTAAGTGGGCCTGCGATCGACTTACAGAAGATGCCGATTTTGCCAAAAAAATCATCTTTTCAGATGAAGCTCATTTTGATCTTGGCGGGTATGTAAACAAGCAAAATTGTCGCATTTGGGGCACAGAAAACCCGCACGCATACATTGAAAAGCCGGTGCACCCAAAACGAGCCACTGTTTGGTGCGGATTTTGGTCCAGAGGCATAATTGGGCCATTTTTCTTCGAAAATGAGCAAGGAGTGGCCGTTACAGTCAATGTCGATCGTTATCGGGCCATGTTGAACGAATTTTTGTTCACAAAAATTGAAGAGGAGGATATTGGCAGCATTTGGTTTCAACAGGACCGCGCTACGTGCCACACAGCCGAAGCTACACTCGATGTTTTGTGCCCTGTTTTAGAAGATCGCATTATCAGCCGCAGAGCTGATGTCGTTTGGCCACCTCGGAGCTGCGATTTGACACCGTTGGACTATTATTTGTAGGGTGCCGTCAAAGATAAGTGTTACGCCGACAAGCCAGAGACAATTGACGCTTTAAAGGACAATATTCGTGAAGCCATTGGTGAAATACAGCTGCACACAATCGATAATGTGCTTAAAAATTGGACCGATCGTGTAGGCTACTGCATGGCCAGCCGAGGCAGGCATTTGAATGAAATTATTTTCCATTATTAACCGGAAGGATTGTACTTTCAAATAAAAAAAGAAATTTGAGAAAATATTCAGTAGTTTTTTTTATATCATTTTCAAAAAAAAAAAAGTTATTTGGCGGACCCTATAGATTTATATTAGGTTAGTAAAAAGAACCCATTATTTTTCCAACATTTGGTTTTGGTAATCTGTATCTCACGTTATACACATCCCACTAAATGGCGTTAGTAAGAAAAAAAAAACATCTCTGACAGTTTTGAGAACAGTTGACTTACAATAGTTTTGTTTGGAACACGCGTCAAAGATGAAGACCAAAAAGAAGAAAATACGCCATATATTACAATTTCGATAAAGCTAAATGTGAATAGTGTTTATGGTACTGATACTGTAAGAGCGAATCTTGTACAGTTTTGGTTTGATCCAGTCCGTTCTAATTTTGATATCGAAGATGCACAATGCCAATTGTAATCGTTAATTCAGGGAGCTGAATACTGCACAAAAAACTGTTTGGAACCATTTGATTGAGGCTGGATACAAAAAGTAGTTCGATGTATGTGTGCCACACATGTTAAGCAACAAAAAAACCTCATGAACCGAATTTTCCTCTGCGAATCGTCGCTAAACAACAAAATCACTTAAGACAACTTTAAGCGAAAACGGTAGTGGTCGAATCGCGTTTTGCCGATGCAAAGAGTGGCTGAGCTAGGATTGACAATCAAGAAGGTTTTGCTGTGCTTTTTGGTTGAAGAAATCATCTGCTATGAGTTGCTCCCGCACGACAAAACTCTTAATTTGGACCTGTACTGTCAGCAATTAGACCATCTGAAGGAAGCATTCGCCCAGAAGCGGCCAGCTTTGGTCAATAGGAGGAGAATTGTATTACACCGAGACAACGCCACACACGTCGATAGTGGCCAAAAGTTACGCACCTCTGTTTCTGTCCATGGTGAACGATTTTGCTGGTGAAAAAATCGCCTTGTGAAAAACGACTGTACAACTTTCTGCAAATAGGGAGAGGGCTTCTATGAGAAGGGCATAATGGAATCACCTACAAATGGCAAAAAGTTATCGAACGAAACGGGGCATATTTCACCTAATCGGGCCATTCTAACGATATTAAATAAACCCTTCAATTTCATTAAAAAAAAAAAGTTTTCTTTTTACTACATCTTATATTGGATTAGTCTTGCTACCGTTATATGAACGGTGGAAGTCGAGTATCGAACGAAGACAATTTTTTATTTATGTCAGAATTTTAGGAGACAAAGAAGAACAAGTTTCGCGATGATGAGTCTTGCAGCAAGATAATGATCCGAAACAAAAGTCGACCAAGGTATGGATTCCGCTTAAATGTGCTTAAATTATGGCGCGATGTGCTCAACATCCATCCGACCATCATGTTGCTTATGGTGACACTAAACAAAGAGGTAAGAGGAGTTATATAAGTCTTCTATTAAATTTGGTGAAAAATATTTGGATTTTTGGTATACATTTTGTTTTCCATTTATTTTCATTAGAATTTTAGCGTTTTATTTGCCTTTTTCTACCGGAAAAGTGAGATCTTTAAACTTAAAAGAAGCGAAAAATTTACCCCTTATTCTATTGCTGAATAGATTGGAAATAAAAAAATATACATATGTATATCCTTATCAGTGAATGCTTACAAATTTAGCATCATATTCTTATGTTTTTTAGTAGTTCTTCAGTTATATAAAAAATATCAAATGAGTGAATGAATAAGAATGAATAAAAGAAATAACTTTTTTTTTGGATGTGTAAGTCGATATGGTGTTACTAGACGAAGAGGATAAACTAGTCCCAACGTCCGAATATACATAACTACCTTTTTTGAAGCGTTGTTTTTTTGTAATTTGCTAACAAATTTTAAAAATTTTGCTAAGTGTATATTAATAAGTGTCGGAATGGATCTTTAATCCCAAGAAACCGGCATTTATTGAACAAAACAGACAAAAAGTTTTTCGAATTCATAGAACACAACGTATATTAAAGTAAGTTGCAAAATTCCTAGAACTAAGATGCTAAAATTACTTTAAGTACGCATTGTTTTTTTTATCCTCCTCTTTTGTGACTCTTGCCTGTATTCTGATACGTCATTTCAATATTTTACGTACATATATCCATATAGAGAAAAACTTTTAGATAAATCAAACTTTTAAATTTTTTTCATTGATTTAGCGCACAATGGTGAACGATTTTTGGCAACGAGTTGTGAAACATCAGGTTTAATTTCTTTTTGTTTGTTTTACTTCCTCTCTTTCTTCACCTTCCAAAACTTCTTCGATTCTCTTTCATATATACTCATCAAAAACGGAAAAAGCAGTCAGTTCTCCGCTCAGCTGCCATAAAATGGTTGAGGAATTTACTATAAGCGATATCAGCTATAGAGTTATTATCTTTTTTATATGAATCAAGTGCCAATTCAATTTATTGTTGGAACAATATTATTTTAAGGCAAAATATTCCTTATGTCATCCATCGAGTTAAATAAGGTGGAGGATTTCTAAAGCTTTGTTATAGGAAACAAAATTTTTTTTCCAACACCTGTTCAAAACCGTGTCATCAATCCACCATACAAAAAATGTTTTCCATTGGGTTCTTAAAAAAAAGGAATATCAGTGTCAGATGATGAATCAAATTTAGCTCCATTTAATAATTCTTGAAGAACGGTTTTAATAATGTGGTGTCTGCAACCCTGCTTATACGGCCAGTGTTAGATGAAATTGTATCAAAAGCAAAACCTTCCAGATTTTTTAATGTATAACAACGAAGCTTATACTCAAACTGCCTTTTTATTTTTTATCGGCAGCAGATATCAGTTCGGTTTGTAATCAATTTCATCAATTTTAAGAGGTCTAGGGATGTAGCTTCGATACAAACTGTCTTTATTTACTTGTGGGTTAGAGCTGGAAATTTGACGTTGCTTCGACGTTTTCCTTAGAAAAACTCGTAGGCACATTCCACTTATTTTTTGTCGTCATTTCTTTTCTTGTCAAATATTCAAATATCTAAACACAAATAAATACCTACATTTGTGAGAAATGGATGGATTTTGATTTTCTACTCGTTATACATATTTCTCATTTCGCGCTTCTCTCTCCTTTCTTTTCCATAGCGGCAAGTTTAAAGTTCGATTCAAGCGTACGTCGATCATTCTTTTTGTCTTTGTAATAGTACTGTTGTTTATCTTGCTAAATTTTCTTCAAATCCAGACGGAACATGTCTCGAATAATTATTTCTTCAGGAGCAGAGTCCTTTTTTTCATGTAGCGATTGCGAGTATCGAATTCCCTCTACGACCAAAGAACTTTTCGCCAAAGTTTAAATTACACTAAAGAACACTATACACTTCCCTTTTTGATGGTCACGGTCACTTGAGCCAGGAATTTGACTTTTAATAGTACCCACCCAAAGTCATTCTAATTACATTGACCGAGGTTTATTATACCTTTGGTTTAACAGAAAGACACATGAACATTTTAATAATTTAACACCCACGCCCGTGGTAAGAGGAGTTGTAAAGGAGGTGCGATTCCACTTTTGCTACCGCAAAAGTAAGCTAAAGTGAAGTGACTGCCATAGAGTACGCATAAACAGCCATAGATAAATTAAAAGAACAAGCCTTCTTACCAAAAAAAAACTAATATTTTAAATAAAACAATGAACTTAATTTTATTTTATAGGTAAGTTTGGAAGTAGTGAATATAAGTAGGTACATAAACATGTGTTACTGAGCATAGAAAAAATGTTAGAATAGAAAATAGCACGAAAATCGATTTTTTTTTTATATACATACATATGTAATTTGTTTTTATATTGTAATTCGTGATGTTTGTCACACAACCTGGACGGGGTACAGATGGTTTGTGTCGATGTTGATGAAGATGTGCGTTCACTACTCTCCGGGGGTCTTGAGATTCGAGAGATTCGACTGAATTTGTCGCGTTGTTTGTAATTTTACAGTAATTTTTTTTATTCCATGCCATTAAGATGATATATTGGAAATGCACACGCAGATTATGAATTTTGAAATGATCTTATACTGCGAGTGTTATGCCTTCATCAGCATTTTTTTTTTTTTATCATCTCTCATTCACAACTGATGTTGCACAGTTTTTTTCCCGTATAGGAATTGTTCTTGCCAGACTTGAACTACGGACCTTCCGCTCAACAGTCGGTGATGATTACCATTGCACCACTACTACCCTTTCTGAAAATAAAACAAAAAAAAATGTTTAAGCTATGATTTTCCAGCCAATTTTTGATACTTTCGATTGAAGTGAAGTATATTTCAGAAAGGGGCTTTATGCATGGATCGAAACAAGTGGTAATTGGATGGTGCAAAATCTGGACTATATGGCGAGTTTCCAAAAAAGTTTTAACGTGGTCGAGCGTTGTCATGACGGAAAATCAACTTGTCCCTAGTCTCGCATTCCGGGCGTTCTCTTTCTATAATTATTATCGATAAGGAGGTCCATCAATTGTGTGACCACTTCTCAGCAGCTCTTAAGAGACTACTCCTTTCGGAGTCAATTTGGCTGGTTGGGCGGGCTTGACGTATGATTTTCTGCGCTTGGGATTATCATAATAAAACCACTTTTCGTCGCCAGTAATAATGCTATGCAATTTTTTTTATGGCGATAAAGCAATACTTCGGACATGCAAGCCGCCTTTCGACGTACATACCTCGGCATTAACTCGTGTGGTACCCATTTCCATTGCTTTTGAATCATTTCCGATGCCTTCAGCTGTTTGGAAATGGTTCTGCAAGTTCTTGCGTTTGGCACGGATCTTCGTTGAGTATTGCTCCGAATTCTTCATCTCGCAAATTTTTGGCTTTTTTTCACCAAAGCGACGAAGCTGGTGTTTATAGGTCGAAATCGACGAAGTATGGTCAACCATACGTTTTCAATAGCAACCAATCGGCGGCACTTTTCTTTGAATTAAAGAATTACAGTAGAACTTCCCGCAAATGTGTCTTTCGTTGGCACGTATTTCGACATATTCGCAGACCGAAACAAATGATGTCATTTCCACATTGAGAAATGGATCCATACTACAAGCTAAAGCCAGATGACGTGGCTTTAATATGACGCAGTTACAGTATGGTTGGATATGTATAGTACTAGTAGCGCTATCCCTTATAATCCTCTAAAGTTAATGCATACAGTCAACAATTTCTCCACTTATTTTTATAAGCGGCCCTAATCCATACCAAAAAAAAAATGTACCCGAAATTATTATACAGTCGACCCCCGGTAATCCGACATTGAGAAGATTGAGAGACAAAAGTAAACAAAAAGAAATTATGCATATTTTCAAGCTTCATGAATGGATTGGTTCATATTATCATTTGTAATCATAATTTTTGGTTATTAATATGTAGTAATCTCTGAAACACTTACATACATTCTTACTACAGTTGTTTGTACTTACATACATATTGTTAATTCTATAATAAGTTTAGTTATTACTTTTTGTAAGTTCTATAGTATTTATGATGTTATTTCATCATAAAACGGAAGCTTTATATTGTGCTGTTTAATTTACTAAATTCCACATACTAGTACATATTACATATATGAATATGTACAGCCGGTGGCCAAATGATTAGGGACAGTATTGGGATTTTTGAATTTTCAAGTTTAATTGGATTTCTGTACCAAATGATTAGTCGAAGGTCTCTTATACATACATATATATTTTTTTGTATCTATATTCTATTAGGATCACATGAACTACAACAAAATTATACTAAACAGTTTCATATTCTTAGTATGAGTAATATTTTTTTTGGTAAAAATTAATAGATCAAATTTTAATATTTGGTGATCCCCGCCCTTTGCTGCAATAAGAGCTTCTATGCGTCGGGGCATGCTCTCAATACATGTTTTTCCATCCTCCTGGAGTTTGGGGCTGTGATGCCATTCTCTAATGAGAGTTTCTATCAACTGCTGCTGGGTGGTAATCACCTGTTTCGCAGTCGCCCATTTGTTGAGTTCCCACATGTTTTCAATGTGGTTCATGTCTGTTGAATTTCCTGGCCAAGGCAAAACAGTAACATTTTTTTCATCCAAAAATTCAGTAACACTTTTGGCTTTGTGGCACGGTGCCGAGTCATGCATGAAAATGCATTCGTCATCATCAGGGAACCATTCATAGACCTGCGGCAGTAACCAGGTTTCTAGTACTCGCTTGTATTGGTCTTGTTTCATTGTCCCTTCTACGATGTATAGCCGACCCATGCCTTTGGCTCAGATGACAGACCACACCATGACACTAACCGGGTGTTTAACCCTCTCTGCAAGGCAATCAGGGTGGTCTCTCTACAATGCAACCAGGGCATCGTCTTACAAAAGAGCTTTTGTCAACCAAAATTCGAAAGGTTGATTCGTCGGAAAAGCACACATATAAATTAATAAAATGAATAGTAGAAAATCGTAATTAACCAATTGCATTATTCAAAAAAGTTAACCTTACTCGACTCCAGTCTGCAACAGTCATATTTCGATGTTTAGCCCATTGGATTCGCTTCTCTTTCAAACGTCGGTTAGGTGTGTTTTTTTGCAAGGCTGCCTTCCCATTAAATTCTCCTCGACCAATCGCCTCCGCATTGTCCTCTCCGAAATCTTTACACCCTCCTCGTTTAACATCCAAATGAGCAACGCTCTTTTGACGATTTTCGAGGCAAATGTCTCTGATTTTTCGATCGGTACGAGGTGTGGTGATCCTTTTCCTGCCACATTTGCCTCAAGAGGCTTTTTATTGTCAATTTTAATTTTTATTCGATTGACGACAGACTTTGAAACCCCAGCAATATCTGCTATGCCTCTCTGGGAATATGTTGAGTGCAGTAACAAAGTTTTTATCTCTACATTTTCTTCGAGATGTGTCCAAAGCCCTACCCATCCAAAAAGTAGAAAATTTGGGGATATCGCGTCCAACCATTAATAAAATGTAAACTCGTAAACAAAACATAGCAAGGGTTTGTGGTGTACTGCATAGCAATTTGGAGCATTAATTACCTTTTGATTATTTTAGACACAAAAAACGGTTAAAACGAATGAAAAAAGAATACCAAGAAAATTCAACAACAAATACCGCAAACTGCACTTTTTAACGGACAAAGACTGAATGAGAAGAAATATCACACAATTGACAAATAACGCACGTATCCTGTGTTGCCACTTGACAAAAACAATAAAAAGTATTAAGTAGCTATATGAGATAAAATAACCCTTTAAAAACAACATCATGTACTCAAACAAATATAATATAATAAACTATCAATTACATTACACCCACTGTATATAGTATGATTTGTGGTTCAAATAGGATCTTATCAGTTTAACTTGTAATTTGTCGGACTACAAGTTACGCCATTTTACAAAATTCTTGACTATAGGGTTTGTGGTGTACTGCATAATCCGATAAATTCGATAGTCCCAACACTGCCCTCCACAACGTTTGTCGGATTACCGGAGGTCTGGGCAATACACCCACTATACTTAATTGTTTTTTTTTTTTTAGTATTATCGGAAACAAAGCTGGGTTCCTTGGAGGATGGACAATTGTCCTGCCATCTGGCCCAATTCTATTTACCTTACTTCCGTCACTCCATACCACTTTTTTCTCCAGATGCTAAGGTTTTTATTTTGATTGGATCTTGCAAAGGTAAGCGTCTTTGAACGTAATCTTTTGAGATGAGTTGTTGTTTTACTACTTATTGTCTAAATAATTGAGCTTCATTTATTCTTCTTCCGACTAAACGGCTTGATATATAAAAACCAAATGTCTCGTTAATTTCGTTTCTAATTTGCTGAGACAACTTTCTTTGCATTGTTGAAAAATGGCCCTATCGATTGGGGGAGTAGTTTTTTGTTTTCAGTGTCAATTATAATATATAATTCTGCTTTTTGGGCATTTTTTCTTTCTTTTACTGCAGAAGAGAACGTCGGGTTCGTAGAAGAGGATTGTGGTTTGAATGTTAAGGTATTTTCGACACTTTTACATTTGTAAGCAGGTTTATTTATATACAATATAAATTAATTAAATACTAGGCAGATCAGTATGCGCGGGCTTAACTCCGCTACTGAAAATTTTTGATCGAGCGAGCAAATTTGTTGTTTTATCAACCTTGCTCTCGCTCCGCATGGCACTTTTCTAAACTTTACTTCGTTATTTCTCACTATTTTTCAATCAAACAATTTCATTTGATAATTTATGGCTCATCTACAGACCTAGATCTATCGAATGACATACTGCACACATGTGTGGTTATAGCCGATATCTACATTTAGTGCGTACAAGATTAGTCCGAAATCGTTTTCGGACCACTATATTCCCCATACATGCACGCGCTAGGCCAAAAAGTGGGTGATTGCTCTCGCTCCGCTACGCTCCGCTCGATCAATAAAAATTGATTACAGTATTGGAAAAGTATAAAAAAAATAACGATTTCGCGAGAGATTTCATGAACGATGTCACTTTGACTCCCTATTCTATCTCATCTTCTTTTCTTCCCCGACTAGCGTTGCCGTCTGAGAAGTGGCTGGTCGTCGGACTAGTATTGCCATCTACACGGCCATCCTGCGATTCGACTGCCCCGGTCGAAGACACGTTCACGACGCACCCCCTGATCTTCCTCGCCTATTTCGGAATCAGACTGGAATGTTCGCCAACGTTTCATGAAGTCTGCCGCAGTTGAGGTTTGGTTTGGACCTTGATGGTTGCCGACCTTCCTCACCAAATACCGATCGTTTCGATTGACCTTCACGATTTCATAAGGTCCCATATAATTTGGAAACAGTTTTTGACCCGTAGCAAACTGAGTTTTCTGAATCGCCACCAGCTCTCCCATGTCATACGTTGGTGCTTTTTTACTCCTCCTGTCGTAGCTCTTGCTGGCTTCCTGCACACTAAGCATCTGTTTCCTCGCCTCCACCCGACAATTTGTACAGTCTTCTTCGAACGCATCCACAATTTCATCCTCTAGAAGCTGTTTCAAGTGCACGTCGTCTTCGGTAGCCATCTTAATACCGAACATTAGTTCGAACGAAGTTCTTCCGGTACTTCTAGAAACCGTGGAGTTGATTGCCATTTGAACCTTCGGAACAAAACGGTACCATTTCAGTGGATTTTCAATCGTCAAGCGTGTCAGGACCTGAATAGTGGATTTGTTAAGCCTTTCAACTTGCCCGAAGCCCCTCGAGACTCCAGTTGTCACTAGGTGGTGCGTGATGCTTCTCTCAGAGCAGTAAACTTCGAAATCCAAGACCGCGCCCTTGTCAAATATTACCCGTTCGGATTACCAGAGACTTGGGATTGTAGTCGCAAGTGTTGAACAACTTCTTTAGACGTCGTATTTTTCGTCGGGAAAATCCAGACAAACTAACAAAAGGCATCAACGACCACAAATAGATAGAGGTAGTTCTTCGCGTGGAAGGCAGCGGTCCAAGGTGATCAAGATCAATACAGGGGATGCAGTTATTGATGACATCAGTGAGTTTACAGTCTAACTGTGGAATAAAATAATTTTCTTTATGATTTTAGACACCTTATCCAGACCAAAATGTCCGTTCTCGTGCACATTCGGATAATCTGCTTTTGCGTATTCTTCAGAACAACAAGAACATAAGTTCCGTCGATGAACCTGTACAGCGCCTCTCATGACGTAGTCTTCATAGTATTCAAACCTGGCCAGAGTCGTCTAGATCGCTGCACAAAACTCGTACCTTAGTTGCGCCTGCTTTTAAGGAGCCGTCCTCAACTGTGAAACATTCACTGGATTGCGGCTGAGTGCATCAACATGGACCATCGCTGCACCGGCTCGGTGTTGCATTTCACAGTGAAATTCCTCCAACTGAAGAGCGCAATGAGCCATACGACTGTTCAGTTCTTTCTCGACCATCGTATCCTTAAATCTCGAATCGAAGCCCTAGCAAGTAAATGCGTAGCCTTTTCAGACCCTTGTATATGGCAATCACCTCCAGGTCGAAGCTAGGATAATTTTTTCTGCGTTTGTTTTCTTGAAGCTCAAGAAGAACACTGGATGATACCGGCAGTCATCGTGTTTCTGTAGCATAACGGCTCCATATCACTCCTTGGAAGCGTCAGTGTGAAGTTGGGTCGGCAGGTGCGAATTAAACAGCTTAAGCACCGGTTCTTGGCATAAAAGGTGCTTCAGCATAGCGTAAGCTTCTTGACTAGGCTCCCAGACGAACTTCGCTTTTTTTTTTTTTTTTTTTTGTCAAATCGGAGAGGTTTTACGATGATGGCGTAGTTTGAAATAAATTTGCGGAAGTAGCCCGTCAGCCCGAGAAACTGCATGACGGATTTAACATTTTTCAAGGCAGGAAAAAGTTTTATCGCCAAAAACTTCTCTACCGATGGTCTGATACAGCCGTCCTTTACGATGTGACCGAGAAACTTCACTTCGGATTGGAGAAAGGCAATCTTCTTCCAGTTTATGACTAAGCAATTCACTTCGGCGACCTCCAAAACTCGACGTAACCTGCTAATGCCTTCTTCCGATCTGGCTGGTATTATTAAGTCGTCCATGTAGGTTAAGACGATTCCCTGCTGCTTGAGATTGTTTAAGATGACGTTGACATACCTTTGAAACTCCGCCGGTGAGTTGCACAATCCAAATGGTACTTTATTAAATTCAAAATGACCATCCGGGATAACAATGGCCGTATACTTCTTGCTGGCCTCTGCAATGTCCACATGAAGAAATCCGTTCTTGAGGTCTAGAATGGAAAAGACCCGAGCATCGTACAGTTGCTCCAATGCCTCTTTAGTAATCGACACAAAGTCGCAGTGAACCATCCTTTTTACGCGGCAATACGATAGTGCTGGCAAAATCTGAATTGTTGTTTCGAATTATGCCATCCTCTAGCCATTCGGTGAATTGTTGATCGACTATTTGTTTCTCGAGCGGAGCCAAGCGACGTGGCCTTTGGGAGATTGGCTTGTCCACGTCCAGCACTATCTTCATTTCGACTGTTGCATGAGTACTGTTGTATCATCTCTCTCACCTGGTTTTGCGCTCTGCCATCTTTAATACTTTTCAATGGCTCGTTTCATTTCGGCTCGCAACAACAGATCAAATTGATGCGGATTAAGGTATCGTCCGTCTCAGCTTCCTTCTTGGAAATCGACACATGACCGCTCCCGATCATTAGGGCAACTTCCGGTAGTAAGTTCTTCCCTATCAAATACTCGTAGGCTAACCAGTTATTGATTTTTTGAAATCCATAGTTGTGGCTCCTAATGTTTTGGCGGACTGACCGGCAAAAGCTATCGTGTTTATCCCTGGAACCTCCAGCTCGTTGATGCCCAACTTTGATATCAAATTATTTCTGGCCAAAGTGAGATACTACCAATATCGAGCAAAGTCGTAAATTCTTGAGCGCACACTTCGACTGGTGTTGTTACGTCCGGAACAAACAATTTATTGATTTTAGCCATCGCTCTGCTTTCCCTCCCTCAGTGCAATTTTTAGAAATATGTCCAAAGTTGTTACACTCAAAACAACGGGTGCCCGGGACAATCTGCTGACTTGTGGTACAGAGCTCCACAGTTCCTGCAGCGCAGGTTTGTACTTTCCTTCTTTGTAGATGTCGTAGGAGACGTCTTATATGCACTGACACTTATGGAACGCGCTTGTTCGCTCTTCATTCGCTTGAGATCATCCTTAAGATCACCCAGTATTTTTGCTTGATAAAGGATGGCTTTATTTAAACGTCGTCTGGAATGCCCGCTACGATGTATGACATGAGATACACTACTAGCGGCTATTTTTTTCATTTTGTTGAAATATTCGAGAAATTACTCCCCGGTTTCTTCTGTTGTTTTCTCCAAAAGCTTAGGTATGTATGTTTTCTGGTTCCCTTCTGCCAAATTCTTCAACCAAAAAAGCCTTCACCGATTCCCAACCACACACAGATGTTTCCGACTCAATAGCTAGTTTAGCAACTTAAAAGCCGTCTCGCATACAAACATTTTTGTACATCCCCCATCCACAGACGGTGGATACATTTTTGAAATCACAAATCCACGTCTCGATGTTTTTTCCCGTGTTCGCCGCTGAACTGCTCTAACGTTTCTTTCTCATCTTTAAATTGGAAAGCATTGTGAACGGCTGCCCCTCGCTGGTTTCCATTACCGCTCCCTGTCTTTTGATGTTCGTCCTTCTTCACACGGTCCGCCATTTCGCCGTAATCTCCTACCGACCCAACTATTTTATCTTGTTCGCTGCCTTTTCGCGCACTCTCCATGTCACCTTTTCTGTTTTTAATATTCCCCTGTTCTATTTCTTTACGGTGCGTTTCTTCACACTGTTCCTTGCACTCGTACCCTTCTTCGCACCTCGAATGTTGTTTTCTTTTATGTGTGATTGCTATGCCCTCAAAATTTGCGGTGCTCCCCACTGCAGTTATCGTTTCTTTACTTTGCCTTGTCCCTTTATTGTTCACTTCACTGTTTGTTCCTTTTCGGTTTTCTTTTCCTTCTCGTAGCAATGCAATCTCGTCCAAGGTCTCTCGGTCCAACAAATTCCGCACTCGTACAACCAACTCCGTTTTTTTGTTATACCGAACCGATAAACCGTTACGTTTTAAAAGTTCTTGTAAGTTCCTCACTGTAAGGTTTTCAAGGTCCCGTTCGCTTTGCATCGAATACGAAACGCGATCCCACTTCTGACACCATGTGGAAATAAGAAGAAACTAACCAAAAACAATACAATGGAATTTTATTGTGAAAAATTTATTACAGTATTGGACAAGGGCAAAAAAAAATTACGATTTCGCGAGAGATTTCATGGATGATGTCACGTTCCTTCTAAATTCACGTTGTTACTTTTTCCCGACTAGTGTTGCCATCTGAGTCGTCGCCGGTCGTCGGATTAATATCGCCATCTACATATATGTATGTATATGTAGATATAGTCGTGTATACATACATATACAATGCATGTATGTTATTCATTGGCAATGAATTTCTTAGCCGTTATTTTCGTATATTAAAATAAGTTAAAAAAGTCATTGCCTACACACATGATTTCGAAAATGTTTTTACAAAAGAAAATTATTGGGACCTAAATAATAAATAAATAAAGTGTGTCTTAATATGAATTAAAAAACGCTGGCAGTCTACTACGGAATTAATAAATATGTGACGCATCATTATAAAATTGTTCTTTTTCCGTATCACAGTTCTAAATTCACATTAAACGATTTCATAACTAATGCTGTGATGTGCAAGGGCTGTCAAGGTTCGAACGAAATCGTACAAAAGTTGTTGTGCGTACACATAACAGGTATGTATTACTTATGGATAATTTTTATTATTCGTTGAGTTGCACTCATAGTCACTGATGGATATTACAAATTACTGCCATAAAATTTATTAGAAAGAGTGATTAGTAAATATGATAAAAACAAAGAAAACAGACAATATTTTTTTAAATTCTAGAACAATTCTCTCAGGTTTTCCATATTCGCATTATTAGGAACACGTAAAAGAACAAAACAAATCGGCCATATTTATGACGGTAATCATCAAATAAGCATTGATATTCAATTAAATTGGACCGTAGCTATCTATCAATATAGACTACTTTTCAGCCGGGTTTTCTTATATTTTGGCGACATGCATTGGTGTTCTTTGTTATTATTGTTAATTTTATAGTCTACTAGAAACACGTCTTAATATAGATTGAAAAAGTATCTTACTTAGTGACTTTCATAGCAGAGTTCTTAAAAAGAGGATAACTCTTCTAAAACTTCTTACTGGAGGAAAGTCGAAGTTCATGCCGTCGAATGTAATAGTTTAAAAAAAATACGCTTATGCAAACAATTCATAAAGGCCACGATTTTGCATTATTAACTAGTTGTCCAAAGTAGAACTAAAAGTATGGTATAATATTACTTGTTTCGCGCTGCACATTTATTTTTATACATTGAAACATTTTTATATTGTTTCAACAAGGTGAGCAACCCTAGGTTGTTAATCAGTAATTTTAAAATAAGAAATGTTTAAAATAGATATTGTGTTTACTATTTGTGCTGTATCTACACATTCATATATATGCTATCTGTTTATGGATGAATAATGCAACAGAAAATAAGGAACTAACTCTGATCTAACTACATATTTACAAGGTATAAATTAAGTTCTTTTTGTTTTCGTATTTTCGTGAAGACGAATAATTATTTCATCGCGAAAAAGCATGAGCTACCCACGTGCAGCCTTTTATTTATACGTTATGTAGGTCGTTTTTAGCAACCAGTATACTCGTAGTACCCAGACATTTGAATTCGTCCACTTTCCCAAAGTGATTATTGAGTTCAGTCAGATACGATGTTTGGATCGATCCAAATCGGTCTGTGTTCATTTACTTCTTAGCCTTCTTCCTTTCCTGCCATTATTTAACTTTTCAGATTTCTTTTCACTGTTTCCTCACTATATCCCGGCAGGTTCAGATCGCTAGCATAAGCCAGAACGGATGTGATTCCATTAAGGAGTATTCCCCTCTCCTTTTCTTGAAGAGATCTTATTACGAATTCCAACCCCAAATTAAAAATAAATGATTACAAGGCACCTCCTTGTTTTTAATCGTTTCCGTATTTTGATTGCTTCCGATAAGACATTTCCTGCTTAAGGGGGTAGTCTCATGTGAACGCATAAATTTTACCTCTCTTTAGGGATTTTTTTTTATAAGGCGATAAAATTCAATCATTTTTTATTTATATCTTATATATTTATTTGTATCTTAAACTGCATAACATTTTTTTTTCTTATTTCACACTTTTTTATATACATATTTATTTTTAAATTAAATTAGACACCAAAAAAAAAACATAGCCAGGTCACTGGACATGGTAATAGCGGCTGTTGATGTTGTCTGAAATAAAAAAAATTATTATTCAGTAGGTTTGTCGCTATCGCTATTACCACAGAATAAATAGTATACAGAAGTCGCGTCTCGGCCTGCGATGATTTTTCACTTTATGGTGCGGGCGGAACAACTGAAAGGAAGATCAAGCAACGAGAGAGCAAGCATGATCAGAGAGTAACAACCAGAGAGCAGCCACGACCAGAGAGAATCAACGAGAGAGCAATCTTAAAATGTTTATGTGTGTGTGTGTGTGTGTATTGTGTTGCTGTCCAACGTCGTGAATGCACGTGGTGTTGACAAAATTTTGTTTCAAGTTTTAGATTTAGTTTTTTTTTTCTTTCTTTTTTTTAGTTTAGTTTTCTTCAGTTGAAAGTTGCGCTTGGTATTCGTACGCGTACTTTTTCGATGTAAACTAAAAGGGCCGGGTAACACCAATTAACGTTATTCCATTATTTGGGATTTTTGTGCAAATTTCAATCTGATATACATATGTATGTAGGGAAGAATAACCCAAAAACTTTAGTGCGACAGGATTTTAAGTTTGCGGGCTTTAGTAAAATTTTTTTTCTCTGAAGCCCACGAGCAATGCTTCCTCAAGAGTACTAAGATCATGAAGTCCAATATTATTTCCTTATGATCAGAACATGTGGAAAACCATTGCGGTGTGGCATTTTTGCATTTGGATTTTATCAAGTTTTTTATACCAACAGTTTGTGGTTGTGTGTCAAAAATATTGCTAAACACTGTAATATGTTTCTTGTTTCTTATATTACCAAGAAAATTTGTGAAGGAGCAACGAGGTTACCAAAATCTTTAAGAGAATTGTAATTTTTATGAAATATGAAAAGTTCACTAGGAACTGTTAATACTTCGTCTTCTTTTCTCAATATAGAAACACAAATATCGCAGTTAATTTTCGGTATCATTTTATAGACGATATAACCTATGAAGTATCTTAAAGACGCCAAATCGATACTAAATTCCGAACAATTCTGAAAGTCATCATTTAATACGAAATCATCAATGATTTCTATGTTAATATCTATTTCAGAGTTTTCGTTTCGACTGAGTTCTTCATTATTTGTATCAGCTAAGTCCATATTTGACAAAATATTTGAAAGCGTTTCAAATGTGGTATCACTCAGCTCTTCACAGTTACTATAAGAACTCAACTGCACTATATTTGCAGACATTAAGCGTGCTAATAAAGTGTTTATATCAGCAACTGAGGGGTTAATATTATTTCCACCCTTTTGTCTTAGAACCGAGAACATATTTTCGAGCTTATCTTGGTTTAATGCTCTTGTCATTAAAAAAAATATTTGGAATTTGAAATAGCTCGTCTACTAATTGTAATACAGCGTTTAAGGTAAATTTCATTCCATCTAAAAAAAATACTTTTTTCTTTTTGTCAACAAATGAGATTTCATTGAGGTATTCAAGGAAGAATTTTATATATTCGTGTGATGGACTGTTAAGTTGAACTGCAGACTTATAACAATTCTTTGAAGATAGCGAACCACTATTTAGGCAGTCAAATATTTTGTCAATATTTCCTATGAAGCATGCCGTAGATAAACAAACTTCTTTTGAGCAACTTTTAAAGCCTACTGTCTCAATAACAGTTTTAATTGCTGCTTGAACAGTCCTACTAAAAATTTGGGTGGCTAGTTTTACTTTCATTTTTTCGAAAGAGTTCGGAAATATGTGCTGGCTTGTAAGTTTAAGACTCATTTTTGTATTAGATTTGCACTCCATTTCCCATAGTTCCTTAACTACTTTAAAACTAGCAACTCCATTTGGTGTTGTAAGGTCACATTGAAGCCAATCATTTCTTAATGATTTGATTAGATGTGGAAAATCATATACACAGAAAGTTTTACTACCATTATACATAAAATAGGGTTTTTCTGAAGTAGCTCCCAATTCCAAGAAACACTTCCTGTTAGAGGACCCTTGGTCATAAATTACAACTTTAACTATGATGCCAAAACTGTTCAAAATTGCTAAATTTCGTAATATTACCTTTTTTAGTAAATCGGCAGAAAGTCAATTTTTTGAAACAAAGTAATTAAATGTAAGCGCCCAGTTGGAAAACATTGATTTAATCATAAAAACGCACAATTGTTTACCAATCTGGTTCGTTCTTTCAACCCCATTTTCCTCAAATCCATCCACTAAATCTAATTTGGAATTGTATCGCAATTCCCTTCTAATCGCCATTTCATCCATCAGCAGAATCATATTATTCTTTTCGTACTGGTTCAAATCTAAGCACTTCTTTTTTATTAACTCTAAACCGTTATTTTTAAAACCTGGTTGTAGGGAATTTACAGGGGCCCATCGATAAACAGTAGAGATATGTGGCAAATTTAGATGCAATTTATTCTTCAAAAATTGGTACGTTGACTGAGACATAATAAATGTTTTGAACCAAATCTTTTACATCTTGTTTATATTCTTTAAGTCGTGGACTAAGAAGAAGTTTGCAAAATGTTTTTGACTCCTTGCTTATTTGAAAAGAGTCGATGGTTTGAAATACGCTTGATTTTGTTGCTATTTGTTTGCGGCTTTGGAGATTTTTATATTTTGCTACCATGTCGTAATATTTTTTTCTGTAAAAATTAGCTGATTTCAGATATTTTTCACAGTCATTACAACATCCATCTACGGAGTCACTTGTTCGGCTCTTTTTAGCTGGACAATCAAGCTCCAACGACTTGTAATCTTCCTCAATAACTTCTAAGTTAAATACCGGAACAGCTCCGAATTTCAACTTTTTTTTTACCAATGTCAGAACTTAACAATTTTTTTGTGTAATCTTTTGTTGGAATATTACATTTTTCTCGCCAAATTTGACCCATAGCTGAGTCATAGGGAGGAAACTTAAACATTCTTATCTTTTCACCATATCGCCTAGATTTACCGCATGTTTTTATGCAGCATCGAATGCCGGACTTTTGGAAAATTTTACCAACAGCCGGTACAGAATCCATTTTTCCTATTCAAAATCGTATGACAAGTCCGCAACAATCAATATATAATAATAAGTCCAAAGAATAATCCAAATCGTATGCAAAGTTGTCAACAATTATAAAAGCAGCAATTCAAAATCAAAAATAGAGTTAAATATCAAAATACAAAGTAAAAATGGAGTCGATATATAAGCGCAGGAAAACACAACCATTCGCATGAAAGTACAATTCCCAAGTGATTTCGAATCCAATCCACACAATCGAAAACAAGAGAAGCAATACAACACCAAGCAAGCTTACGATAGAAGAAGCTATCAATGAATACAGACGAACACACTTGCATACACATCGTAAGCTGCTTTGCTCTCGTAAAAACAAAACCACCGAAAACGCACATGCTACTCTCTTTCGCTCGCACCAGCTTCTCAATTTTTTGTATACTCTCTTGCATGTCTCATGCTTGTACTCTCTGTTCAATAGGGTGCCAATATTGGAACCCTATTGAACGTACTCTCTGTTCAATAGGGTGCCAATATTGGAACCCTAGAACAAAATTTGCTTTATATGAGATGCAACTTCTGTATACTATTTATTCTGTGCTATTACCTACCAAAATTAATCAATTTCATTGAAAAAAAAATAGCGGACTAGAAAAAAATCTCGTTTTTTTTTGTTAAAAATCGTTTAAAGAAAATAAGAAAATATTTTCGAAAATAAGCAATTTTGGTACGGCCGATAACCATTAATTTCTCAAAATAGCCAAACCATAGTATGTACTCAGCTTAACCATCATGGCATTGGTCAATGCAAGAGTGGACTTTGTTGCAGCACTAGTGGATGATTTTATTTTCGATGTACATTTTGTGACAGCAACTTTACCTGCTTCATCTTTTTGATTATTGTTGGCCTCCTTTTTTTCAGCTTCTTCCAAGCCTTTTTTAGCTTTTTAATACTGGTTATGTGTTTTTTTAGTTTCTTTCACTCATCTATACATTCTTTTTTTGACGTGCAAGACACACTCTTATTTTTCTACCACAGGATCGCCGTTGGAAGGATCGGCGTCCAGTAAATTTTTAAATGTTTTGCTGTCACCATCCCCAATGAATTTACTATCGGTTTCAGCAGTATGTATACTGATTCCCTCGAAAACTCATTTATCTTTCTTTTTGCCCTGGATATCTTGTAGAGCTTCTCGAGTCTTTTCGATCCACTTTTTTTTTTCCTGTTTGATGTTGACACACAGGTACTGCTAAATTTGCTCTAGGATTTTATACATATACAGTGCGACCTCAATAAAAGCAGCTAATAGAAATTTGGGCAGTTGCTTTTATTGAGTTTGTTGCAATAATCGAGTCAAAAAATTGTAGGAAGTAAATAGTAGTGGAATAGTAAAAAAACGTGTATTACACTGGTAAACAGACTAAAACTGATAATATAATTCATATTAAAGTTAAAAAAAATTAAAATTGGAAATTTTTTATTGCTTTTTTTCTTAGACGCAGAATAATTCTTTTCCACAGCTGACTCTCGTAAGTGTTGTAGAGCTAAAATGTTACTCAGTGAAGGATAATTTTCTTCAGCCCATTGAAGGCAAGTGTTAAATACTTTAATTGCAGCCTCTGCTATAACTTTTGGCAGTGGAGATTCTTCAACGCGTTTTCGGCAGTTTCACTTTTGATTTCTTCCGCTCTAGGATTGTTGCAAGTCGGTTCCAGATCGGTTTCATTTTCGCCAATCCAATCGTTTATGTCCTCGGAACAGTCAATAGGGGATAGTTCTTGAAACAATTGATTAATCGAGGATATTATTTCGGGGTCTTTTAGAATTTGGTCCCTTATGATACTTAAACCTAACCCAGCATCCTCATCATAATCGTTGCTTGGGTACATCAAAGGGTTCCTTTTGATACAATACTTTTGTATTGCTGTATACTGCATTACAGACCATGCATTAGCTAAGAGACATAAGGCGTGACTCAAATTAAACGCTTTTAGTTTGGTCTCCAAATCTGATCCTTGGCTTCCGACCAAATGTGCCAACAGACTTTTTTTGTAATATAGTTTGGTCAAGTTGATCACATTTTGATACATTGGTTGCAGGATAGCGGTGCAGTTTGTTGGTAAACACATAGTGACTATTATTCCATCATCACTTTTCAGTTCGCTGTCCTTTGGATGACAATTTGCGTTGTCCAACAGCCACAGAGCCTTCTTACCTAAATAAAGAAACAAATAAACAAAGAAGAAATAGTTGTAAAAGCCGATCAACGTCATTGAACATGTTACCTCTGGAACAAATGTTGTGTGAAACCATTCTTCAAAAAACGAGAATGTCACCCATGCATTTTTGTTGCCCTTATAAACAACAGGTTTGTTTTCAAAATTTTTAAGTGTTCTAGGATTTAGAGCTTTTCTGATAACGAATAATTTTATTTTGTGAATCCTAGATGCATTTGTGCAAGCAAGAAATATATTCTCTCTTTGCTTGCCTTCCGACCTGGAGCGGTTGCTACTTTAAAGCTGTCAAGGGTTTTATTTGGCATAATCTTAAAAAGTAGGCCGGACTCGCCCGCATTGTAAATCTGGTCAGGTGATAGACCGAACTCTTTAATTTTATCTTTGAACTTAACCAAAAATGGTTCAACGAGTTTCGTCTTATTATTTGAGAGCTTTTCTCCAGAAATTTTTAGGTTGCTGGCATTAAAGGATCCTGGTTTTTCCTTGATCTTGTTGTGCAGTTTACAAGCCTGTGCTTTTAGAACTTCCATGAAAATAGGCACATTTCGATGTCGATTTTCCAGAAACCATTTCGACAAGGCTTTCTCCATACGTGGAAACTCACATGCTCTCAAAGTTATTAGTTTTCCTGGTACACATTCAGAATTTGCAACGAATTTTGTCAGCGCATCTTCTTTCTTCTTAATTCTACTTATGCTGGACTTATTCACTTTATATTTTTCATAAAGCGATTTAACTGTTACAATCTAATTTATTTGATTTAAAATTTCACTTTTTTGCTTTATAGAAAGCTCAGGATCACTTTTCACAATAGCCATAATTAATACCACACAGTACTCGTAATATACATACAAATAGCGAACGAAATAAGAATTCATCAAACAATAGTTGCTTTTATCGAGTCACCTTTTTTTGAAGAGTTGCAATTACTGAGTCAATATTGGCAAAATTTTAGGTGTTGTTTTTATCAAGGAGTTGCACGTATCGAGGGTTGCTTTTATTGAGGTCGTACTGTATATTCAGACAAAAATGTATATACACTATACCACATATAGGTAGGTAATGTACTAAAGTTGTTCGTCAGAAATTCCGTACGCAGGTATAAAAGACCGGTGATAACAATAGAAAGATTGCAGCTGCAGACCTGGCGCGCGGCAGATAAGTCTCTTACGGCGCGTCGACGACTATGAGTTGTAACTTATTTAATACTAAGAATTTCGGTCTGAATTTTTCACAGCATATTTTCGATAAGTTTTACTATCGAAATATGAAAAAAATCGATTTTTCGAAGTGGTCACATGAGACTACCCCCTTAAATTTTCCCTTTAGACATATGTACGTGTATCAGTTTCACCAATTTTTCCCGGATTACGAGGACGTGGTACATTTTCGATCGATTTACAGTCATATGCCTTTTTAAAATGTACGAATAGTTGGTACGCCATTTCGTGAAAGTAACATTTCTTTTCCAAAATTGTCGTATAGTGAACATCTGGTCACTCGTGACTCCTCCTGATGCCACACTGGTAGTCCCCGATTATTTCCTCAGTGAAGTCGGTATCTTTAAGAGAATATTCAACAGCACTTAGTAACAACTTGTTAGTAAAGATATTCTTCGGTAATTGTTGTATTGTCTTCGGTCACCCTTTTTAAGTACCGAACGATTCTTCTTCTTTTCCTTTTTCCGGCGTTGTTATGGTCAGAAGTGTAGGACCATAACCTTCCCACTTAACTGCATTCCTACTGGTCCGCTTGTGGGGTCCGCCGGTTTGTTCAGAAAGTATCGGCAGGCTTCCCGGTTTGGGATTACTTCATCGCCGAGGCCAATCAAATACTGGTGTTTTTGCATTTGTTTGCACCAATTGTTTTTCGGCCTGCCTTTTTTTTTTTTTGTGACACGGGCATGCTCCAGATTTTTTTGTTTGATCTTACTCTTACAACACCGGTGATCTCCAGTCGTGTCAACCCACTGATTTGCATGTACACTTGTGGGGCAGTTTAATGGTGGTACATGGTTCTCTAGGCTCTCCTTGGCGTTTTCTAAATTGCCTAGATGTGATTTTTGTTTACCTTTGTTTTAGTCGCCTTTTATGACAAGCGAGAGGTATCGCTGCAGGGATATTCTTAACCCGTCCCTGCACGGAAAGGGTCAGTTCTCTCTAACAGCCATTAATATTAATCGAAGCAGAAAGGTAAACAACCATCGACCAATGGGTCTATTGCTGCAAAAATTGTCAAACTCAGGGATGGTTGCATTGTTCCATATAGTTGTGATGCGCTCATACAACTTCTCTGTTAAAATGTATCCTGCATATTTTATTAATTGGTATTGGGTCGATTCCTGCGGCTTTGTTATTCGTAAGCCGACAGTCCTACATTAACGTCTGCTGTGTTGATAACACCGTTTTCCATTGCAGCTGCCTCTCCATGTACTTTCAGCAGTTTATCGAAATATCTCCTCTATTGGGCTGCAACTTCTTCGTTGCCCCAAATGAACTCCTCATTATTTTTGCGGATAAATCCTGTTCCAGCTTGATATACTTTTCGTTCGTTTAACCCTGCATACATTGCTCTGGTGTTTTTAACTGCACCTTCTTCCTGAATTTTAACAAATTTTTTCTTTGGCCATTGTCTTTTTTATCCCGAAAGAGTGACTTCCTTTCGGTCTGATATCTTATGCGTGGGATCTCATCGCACTTTGCTTTTACTTTTTGCTCGCATTCTTCTTCGAATCAAGGCTTTCCTTTAGGGTCTTTGCAATACCCCATTTTGTTTTCCACTGCCTCCTTTACCACACATTTAATTTTTGATCATACTGCTTCTACCTCTCGTCGTTAGTTTCTGTGGCATCTAGGGCTATTACTTTCGTTCTGATAATGATGCTGCATACGATGGCCCTTTAACTTTTCAACGTCGAATTTTTTTTTATACCTTGCTGTGATCCACTTATGTGAATTTGGATTCAATTTTTATTTGGCGATGTGGTCTGAATCGCAATCCGCTTCTTTGTATGCTTTACACCTAGTACGTTGGTGTAGTATAAAGCAAAAAATTAAAACCTTTCGCAAATGTTGCGAAGCTAACATGAAATATGACATTCAACACTAAAAATAATGTTTTTAACCCTTGTGTTACCAACCGGGTAGCCATCGACGTACATTTTGTTGAATCATTTTTTTCTAAAAAATAATTTGCTAATAATCTCCAGGATCCCCATCATTTGACCGATTCTTCATAGATTTATGCACTCGTTTTGAAAAAAAAAGACTCATAATCCAACCGGGTAATTTTTGAATATTTTCATGCAAAAGGGGAGTAAATAACTCTAAATATATAAATAATATTCATTTCCAATTATTTACTTATTAAACTCATAATCTAAAATTCAAAAATCGAATTAATTATTACATTCTATACATTTTGTTATTTTCACAGTATGCTCATCGCAGACTGCCTTTTTTGCATTCAACGGACGTCTTTCTTCGTTTGCGAATAGGTGTTTTGTTACAAATGTAGCACGATCCAACAAGTTTCCTGCCAGTGTTGTCACGTGGTTGATTATCGACAGTTGATTGAACTGCAATCGGCTTGTCGTAGTAGCTTTCGATCGCTGGTTTTGTTGAATGGTGTCACATGATCTGTTGATTCGAAGTTCGCTCTTCAATCAATGGCATAGCCAGTTCTTCAGCAAGCTGGCGCAAAAAAAGTTCGTTCTCTTTGGTATCATTTTATTATTTTCATGGTAAATAATATAGGCAGCAAAAGAGGAGATGTCGAGTATATTATAGAAAAAAGCGAGTGGCCACCTGCATGTTCGTCGTTGAGTAGTGTATCTCGCGCACATTTGATCCATAGTATCGGCGCCGGCTTTGTATTTGTTATAAAACATCATTTCTGTTTTTTTATGTGCTGCATCAGACGTCTTATCATTATAGTGCACCGTACTGAGCAAAATCACAGCCTTGTTTTTCTTTGGCACATAAAAACATATCGCAATTTTTTCATAAAAGCCAAAAAGAGTTGAAAGGGGTTCTCTTGTTTTCGAAGCTTTAATTTCTTGAGGAATATATGGCTTGTTTTTTTTTTCAAAGTACCAACGATAGTGAGGTTCCACCGAAGAAGACTTTTAGCTAAAGGCAAAGTCGTGAGAAAACTATCCATACATATGTTTCGACCAGATCCTTTGAAAGCGACTGCAAGTTCTTCGACATCTCGAGTATAAATAATTCCTTTGAGCGGAAAACCATTATCTGCATCACATATCCACCATACTTTTATGCCATATTTAGCAGGCTTTGTGGGCCTATACTGAGTGGAATTCGTTTTCCCTCGGAAAGGAAAAAGTTGTTCATCGATAGTCAAATTTTCTGTTGGTTTATAAAGTTTGCATTTAGCATATTCCAAATATCAGTAATTGGTGCAGCTTTATCATTAGCTGTTCGTGCACGACGTGTGTTCTGATCATCAATTCGTATAAACCTGATAATCGATTGGAATCGTTGTTGTCCCATCGTTGCACGGTGCAAAAGGAATGATGCTTTCTTCCACATATCTTGTACATGATCGGTATTTGAATTATTTGCACCAGCACAAACCAAAATTGAAAAAAAGGAATACCTCCTTGTTACTTTCTTCCATGTGCATGACTCATTTTCAGGATGCTTACTCTTGATATACAGTTTCTGCTTTTTTATTCGTGTGACGTACGATGATATCGACTATTTCAATGGACATGATTTTCTTGAACGTATCGGCAATCGATAACTATTGGGTACTTCTGTGAGGCCCAGCTCTTTGCCTGACAATATGCCTTGAAGGAGTTTAATGATTCCGTTGTATACATTTATTCCAAATAGTTTTATCTTTAGCCACAAATGTTGTACTGGTGCTGCCTGAAACATATTACAATTTGATGTGGAAATTATTTGAAAAATTATTTTTGTTACTTCAATATATGCACTATATCCATACAGACACACACACGCACTAATAAAAAAAATATTACCTTGTGATACTTCAGCAGCCTCATCTTTGCTCTCTTCCTCAGATTCGTTTTGACTTTCATCTACTTGCTCTTGCATCTGACATTCATTTCCACGATCTGTGTGCTCAACTAAATCTTCCTTATGATTTTTTCCATCATCCGATGCGGTGAGATATTCATTAGTCCGGGAATCATAGGACAAATTACCTATGGGAAGCCAATCGTCGTCTTCACTGTCAGAAGGCCAACTCTCATTGTCTTCCTCGCCCAATAACTGTTTCAAGTACTCGTCTTTTTATGCCTCACTCAATCTTATCAGTAAATAAATGTATGCATTAGCCGAAAAATCGTTTCGTGTAACTTCAAATTAGCGAAATTTTTACTGGGAACTTTACCTCAAAAATTCAGCTCTCGATAACTCCTCCATGTTTTATATTCCGTATAAAAAGTGTAATTGAAACTGTTGTCTTGAAAAAAAAAAATGAACTGAAGAAACTGCTTACAAGTACCGTTCAGACGCACGAAAATATTCAAACTAACTGATTGTGCGAAGCTATACGCTACACGCCTCTCGAGGGATCAATACAAACTAAAGTAAACTGCTTTTTCAATGCGTATGTTCGTTTCCAATGTTCCTCTGGTATAAAAGAATATAGAGACCCTCATTTCCGTTATACAGGGTGTCCCACGAGCAGTGTGCCAAAAAGCTAGAGCGTGTAGGTCTGGTCAAGACAAGAAAAAAATCGTATGGGAGGGGGGGTTCTATTCTTCCCCGTTTAGCCTAGAGGGGCAATTTTTTTAAAAAATTTACTTAATTTGGAAAAAAAATTATTAAAAGTCAACAGTTACATCCACAATGCCCTGATATACTTTTTTGTAAAGTCAGAAACCTCTTCTTTTATCTTGTTTTTAAACAAAGCTGTTCCTTAGTTTTTGAGAAATTAATTTTCAAACTCAAAATTTTGAAAAAAAAAATTTGAACTATTTTTTTTTCAAAATTGTATGTAATTAAGTACTATTTTTTTTTCAAAAATTCAATTCTCTTATTAGTTTTTAGTTAAAAACAGAAAACCGGATGCAAAAATGTGTTGCAGTTTTTGAGAAATTAAAAAAAAAACCGAACCATTTTTTTCTAAGAAAAACCTTTTTTTTTTGGTTTGGCCTAAAATGGTGTAAGTTTTCGGTATGAAGCACTCTCCATACTCTAGATTTGGGCACTCCAAGCATAATAGCTATCCTGCTTGTACTAAGGGAGGGATTACGTCGGACCAAAGCCAAAATTCTTTCATCTAAGATTCCTGATCCATCTGTAACTGATCTTTCGCTTCTTCGATGCTCTAGCACTCCGTGCAGATGCTTTTCCATCATGATCCTTATACTTTGGATTGCATCTGTTGTTGATTTACCCGAGACAAACTCGCACTGGTCATCAGATAGTCGTATTATTTTCCGCAGTCGGCTATCTAATCCCCGTTCAACGATCTTCATGGTGTGCGGCATCAGCTTGACAGAACGGTAGTTATCACAATTTCGCGTATCACCCTTTCCTTTGTGCAAAGGAAAAGATAGCTTTCCCTTCATTGATTAGGCATAGTGTCGCCTCTCATAAGTTTGGAGATAAGAACCATGAGCCATCTAGACCCGATGTCTCCCATCTTTTTCCAGAACTCAGAGGGTATTCCGTCCGGCCCAACAGCTTTTCTTTTCTTGGAGTTTTTAACCGCGTACCGAACTTCTTCGACTGTGATGTCGGATATTTCGGCATGATTCGGGGCGGCTCTTGGAAAGTACACTCGGGGAAACTGTTCGTTCAGAAGTTCCTCGCAATACTGTCGCCATCTGTGGAGAATTTTTTCGTCTTCCACAAGGAGTTGGCCTTCAGCATTGTTAATAAACTTTGGGAAACGAATCTCCTGAGCATTTCTTCTTCTCTGGGCGGCTATCTTAAAGATATTTGCTCCTTTGTTCAAATTGTTTTGTCGAAGCTCCTGGTAGCCTGGTTCCTGTCAGACGCGGAAGACGATATTTCTTCCAACTCCTGATAGAGGCCTTCCATGCTTTTCGCTTTGAATTCGGCGCATTTTTTCTTCGCGATACCTTTGCAACATCTATATACCTTTTCACGGCGAGCTTTTTCCTCTCTATTAGTAGAAGAGCACTTTGACCAAGCTTGGAAAGCCATTTTCTTTTCGTGTATCACTGCTTTGGCTTCGTCTGTCTACCACCAGGTTTCTTTTGCGTGTTGGCAGGGGCCTTTAGATGTTCCGAGCAGTGATTTGGGTTTCTCCAGGCCAGATTGTTGTAGGGAATCCCACATGTCTTGTGCTCTGCACTCCTCATTACCAACCTCATCGATAATGGAAGAGAGGTAGTTTTCCATGTTGGTAATAAAAGCTTCGCCTTTTCCTTTATCCAGCTTATACCACTTGATTCTCTCAGACACCTTCGTTTGCTGCTTTGACTTCTTTCTCGCATCCATAAAAAATTCAGTCAGGAGGAGACGGTGTTGAGGGGCGATCGCGTCTCCCAGGATCACTTTGCAATCTTTAGCTCGTGGCTTCATGAAACTGGATACCAAATGATAGTCTATTTGAGTTTCATTTCCGCCGCTGCTATAAGTGATCAGGTGCCGGCTTTGTTTGACGAACATGGTATTTAGCACTATAAGACCGTACGACTTGCACATGTTTAGGATATCTTCACCTGAAGAGTTCCTGGTGCCGTATCCCAGCCCTCCGTGGTAGCCTTCATAGTCTTCGCTCTTGTCTTCCCGACATGTCCGTTTAAATCTCCCCCAACAAACAAAAGCTCTTCCTTTGGGATGATTTTGACAAGGTTGTGGAAATCTAGCCAGAATGCATCTTTTTCTTTTTGTTCGCATCCTACTTGAGGGGCATATGCGCTTACGATGTTCCACACCTCACCATGCATCACCAATTTGAGAGCCATCAAACGGTCACTGAACTTTGAAATGGTTAAGACGTTGTCAAGTAACTCTGCCGCAAGGATGATGGCGATTCCGTTTTTTCCTTGTTCCAATCCATAGTAAAACATCTTGTAGGCTTTTGTTTTAACGTCCAAGAAACGTGCCCGATTACCGGTGTTTCGCCATTTCGTCTCTTGTACGCACAGGATGTCTACTCGCCTTCTAACCATCATTTCTTCAAGCTCATAGCTGCGCCCACTCATGCTTCCAACGTTCCAACTCGCGACTCTTAAATGTGGCTTACGCCGTTGCATTACTTTGCTATCCCCCGGAAATCCTATAGCTCTGACCCGAGCATTGCTGTTCGTCCCAGGATCACGACCATTAGTAGTGCCTGGCGGGGTAGTGCTTTTCCTTTTAGCGTTCTTTTCCATAATGCTACGGTTTGACCGTTTTCTTTCTTCCCCTCCTTTTTGACACGGGCATGCTCCAGATTTTTTTTTTTGATTGATCTTACTCTTACAACACCGGTGATCTCCAGTCGTGTCAACCCACTGATTTGCATGCACACTTGTGGGGCAGTTTAATGGTGGTATATGTGTCACTAGGCTCACCTTGGTGTTTTCTAAATTGCCTAGATGTGCATCTAGACTGTGTCACTTTGTTGTATCCTCATAAAACTCCGAAATTTTTAAAAATAATAAAAAAGAGGTCAATGATTCATACATTAATTTGCCTACAAGTCCAGCCGCGTTAAAACAAAAAAAAAAGGTTTTTCTTAGAAAAAAAATGGTTCGGTTTTTTTTTTAATTTCTCAAAAACTACAAGACATTTTTGCATCCGGTTTTCTGTTTTTAACTAAAAACTAATAAGAGAATTGAATTTTGGAAAAAAATTAGTACTTAATTACATACAATTTTGAAAAAAATAGTTCGAATTTTTTTTTTTCAAAATTTCGAGTTTGAAAATTAATTTCCCTTAAAACAGCTTCGTTTAAAAACAAGATGAAAGAAGACGTTTCTGGCTTTACAAAAAAGTATATCACGGCATTGTGGATGTAACTGTTGATTTTTAATAATTTTTTTTCCAAATTAAGTCAATTTTTTAGAAAATTGCCCCACCCGGTTAAATGGGGGGGGGATAGACCCCCCCCCTCACATACGATTTTTTTCTTGTCTTGACCAGACCTACACGCTCAAGCTTTTTGGCACACTGCTCGTGGGACACCCTGTATATTTATTTACAAATGGAGAAATTTAAACTGGACAGGGTTGTAAAGAAAAATATATACTTAATTAGAAACAATCTTATTTATGATCGAACTTATTTCCAGAACCAAGGCATTGTAATCGTTTTTATTTTATGACTTTGTTGACTGTATTTACTGAATATCTTCTTTAACTATATTGAATAACCATAAATGAAACATTATGCATCTAATGTATAAGATAATTTTGAATTACAGTGGAATTTTACTTACAAATTAATATATGGGTACCCGGGTACCCTGGTTGGCCAATAGTGTAGATTAATTTGGTTGGTAACACAAGGGTTAATGTAGCTCGAAAGTTATTTAAGCAGAAACTCTTTTTAAAATTATTTTTTTTTTTCAAAAATAAATTAAAATTTCTTTGAAGTGGATTTCAATGTAATAGCGTTATTCATTGCCAACATCAGTTCTTGTTGAAGTACATAAATGAAATAAGGCATAAGTGAGATAAAAAGAAGTCACTGTCGGTTGACTATTGTCCAGAATGATGAACCCTTTCCTTTTTTTGGAAGGCAGTTATTCGACCAGACATTGAACATTCAAAGAGAAATGCATGAATGTTAGTGAATGTGGCGATCGGTGTTAATGAGTGAGTTTTTAAGAAAGCACAAACAAACATTTTGTGTACTCAATGTACTAACTATGTGCTCTCGCTACAACTTCTGACAAAATTAACAAAATTATGTTCCACCATTCAAACATTGACAATTTAAATAAGTTATTAAGAAAAAAAACAATTGCCTTTTAAATTTTAACACCTACACTCAATTATTTTCTCTTTAGAAATAGTGGCAGTGTATACGAGAAAGTTTGAAATCTCCTAAATATACTGAGTACACTGAATACACTATATAATTCAATGGGACAAGTGAATACAACAAATTAAACACGTTGTTCATCATAATTCATTCAATTCGTACCGTATTCGTTTGAATGGTGTGAATTTCTTTCTCATAACAACACTCTTATTCATTCTATTCTTTACAGAGAGTGGTGTGGACTCACTCATTCTTTTTAGCCGTGAATCACCCAAAAGTAATTTTGAATGCATTCACGCAGCTCTGTATTGCTAAGCAGAGTAACTATCCGAGTTATTTAATTCCGCACCCATTGCATTTTAAGACAGAAAGGCGTTCTTATAGGAGTACAATTTGTCAAAAAAAATATTTGTTTTTGTTGGCCTTCTAAATGTGCTGACAATAAATTTCAAAGTTTTTCCCTGTCCTCTCGAATTTTTAATTATGAGGGTTCCTCGATCAATATCTGTCTTCTACATCGAATTTAAAAATGTAACATTTGTACCATTTTTTTTAAATAAAAAAAAAAACTTTATTTTTTATGTAAACTTTTGATCAATAACACAAGAACACAATTATAATTCGCTATTATTGTGAATGTTTTAATATTGATTTTTAAACCATGAAAAAACGACACGGATGAATAACAGAACAAAACACATTATAAGAAAGACAATGCAGTTGTTCAATGAACGGCACTAAATGCTTATAGGGACGGGCATAAAAAAAGAAAAGGAAGCAGGTTATTGGCGGCAGTTACGTACATATCTTCTCTATTATTTTGAAAAGCTCTATATAGTTAATAAGTCACTTTTCTGAGTTCTGCTACATTACGAATAAAAGTAGTTTTAAAACATATGCTTTTATTATTCCACACTTACCCCTTTCAGAGACTTGTCGCCATGAGGAATTGGTAGCGTTATTGCAAAGAAATCGGAATGTTGTTAAATTTGGAATCATGGTACGTTCATTTTGCTTTCAATTTAATTTTTTTTCTCATTTTTTTTTTATTCTTATCTTACAGTTTGTTAGTCAGTCAATTGTTAAATTGTTGAATGACTCTTAATGGGCAATCACAAGATAAAGAAGGTTTACGAATACGACTCTAATGTGAACGAATTTGCTGAAATGGCTTTGCTGCAATTACAAGCAACTACAAGTCTCCTGCCAAAGTGAAGCCTTCTTCTCTTCTACGAGAGGCGAGGTTCGTACCGCTTCTTGTAGGTCACACCAAACGGAATAACAGATAAACGGAATTAGTGAATGATTCACAATAAGAATTAGCAGATTCATACGATCCTCCTTGCTACGACTATTAGCAATCAACTTTTATTATTCACGTTTCGCAATTTTAGAGATTTGTTACCATGGGAGATTGGATGCCTCAATTGCGGAATAATTGGCTTGTGAGTAAAAAGCAGGTATGTTGATTTTTTTACGCTGTTTTTGTTAGGCTGTTTTATATATTTTTTTTTTTTCAGGCAATTTACTAAGCGGTTTCGAAATCAAGAAAGGTAAGTTGTTCTGAAATCAGTTCATTTTTATAATTAATAAAAAAGAAACAGTGATTTAAACAACGGATCTAATTACCGAAATATCCTTACCTTTTTTATAATGTAGACACATTGGTATGAGTTATCTTTCCGAATTGAAAACAGTTTTTTTTTTTTTTTTTTTTCCTTAATAAAATTTACAGTTTTAATTACAGCTCTGGGATTTATTTGAAATAATCAAGATGATGCGTTCACTTAATGATATGCGACGTACATATGTAAGTACTTTAATTTTTTTAAGATACTCGTACAGTAATGTTTCGTTAATCCAGGGGTGGAATCGGCTAAGGTGATAAGTGATAGTCACTTTGGTGACAATCATATGTGACTATCATCATCTTTCGGTAACGGGTAAGATTATCACAAAAAAATTCAGAAAAGGAGCAACACTTGCTCTTTCGGAGTTGATGACAGATAAGAGTTGTCAAATTATCCAAGAAAAAAATTAAAAAAGCAATAAATTGAATTTGTTGCAAAATCATTGCTTTATTTATTTATAATAGAGTGTCTCTAACAGCATCACACATTCTCGGCTTCTCTGTGTGGTGGTTGGAGGTCTTCTTGCATATTGGATTGGTGGATAAGATTGGTTGGTTGTTGGGGTAGGTCACTTTCATTCAACGGCACCTGCAATTCTCAGCAAATCTTGTGCAGCGCAACACAAACATGAATCTAAAAAAACAATAATTTAGCATAATTTTAACAATATTCTGCAAGTTAAGAAGAATCTGCAAGTTCAAGAATGTTAGACCGACCTCTCAAAGTCTTCCTTAGGATTCTAACATTCACGTTCATCACTGTCTCATTGACCTCTTCATCGCTTAAAAATAATTCGAAACACGAAAACCTATTTTTTTGTTTTAAATAATAGACAAAAGCACAAAACGAAGTCACTTCAAACACAAAACATATGAAAGTGATAGCTAAATAGCTGTCACCAGAAAACTGTCACAAAAATGTGACAATCACAGTGACTATCACCTTACACGATACCGAAAACGAGAATGTGACTGTCACAAATCAACTTAGCCGAAAACTGTCACAAAAACATTACACGATACCGAAAACGAAAATGTGACTGTCACTTATCACAAATCACCTTAGCCGATACCGCCCAGATCAATTATAGCAAGGGGGTATTCGGATTATCGAATTAACGAGTATAAGATGAGGAAGAAAAGCGTTGATTTTGAACAAAAAAATTATGTATATTGTTTCTACAATAACAAAAAATTGCATGGAAAATAAATATTTTCTATTATTTAAACAAACAAAACTTAGACGAAATTCATGTATGTACTTATTCATATATTCGTATTCAAATATTCGGGCAGTTTAAACTGTTTTCATAGCAAAATCAGCAATAAAAGTTTGTTTTTTCTTTCATCTGTAAAATGCAATCAAAGCTTTTTCTTTAAGGTTTTGCAAGGCCGATATTTCAGAAGCGAATGATTCATTCTCCAACGCCCTTCTCATAAAAACGTCCAGCGCCATTATTGCATCTTCACACTTAATGGTCTCTCGATATCCATGTACCGCCATTTCTTCTTAGTTTTCTGGCTGTGTATTGTCCTGAATATTTTTTTCGTCCAGTCAAACGATAACTATAATTATCAGTGAATTCCAGATATGCTTTCTATAATTTTAGTTTAGGACACTATTTTCTTGATTCATTAGTCGGTACAGCTTCAGAATCTCATTTATTTCCGTCTCTTTCAGTGAAGGCTAACAAAACTTTCCAACAGTTTCTCATAATTTTCTTTGATATGGTTTGAACTAAACCGCGTCTCTCAACGTAATGTTTTTCAAAACAGCGGTTATTTCGGCATCTTGGTTCATAACGTGTGATAACATTTGTTCTTTGTAATTCAGCTTTGTTATTCTAATAACATTCTGATCCATCGATTGAATTAGTGACGTGCAATTCGGTGGTAAGAACATAGCTATTATAAGTTTTTTAGTTTTAATTGCTTGGTGGGTGGGATGGCGCATTAGCCATTGTGAGTAAAGCTTTTCCGGGCAGCCCATAATCTATCTTACCTACGGCACAAAGGAGTTGAACAACAATTTTTTTAAACCGTTGAAGTCATTCAAGCACTTGCAGTGGGTCGTGGTTCCTTTGAATCTACATACATAGGCAATAAATGTTATGCGTTCTTTGCTCGTTTTTCGCCCCGGAGCATTTTGTTTCGGAAGAGCTTACAAGAGTCCTCTCTGGCAGAGGCTTTTAATATAGGCCATTCTGGTCTGCGTTATAAATTTGGCATCGTAAAAGTTTTAGATCTCTAATTTTTCGGGAAAGCTCGTTGCGGCTTTCGAATCAGCGGGAAGTTTTTCTCCGCGTTTTCTGAATTTTGAAATCCTGCATTGAAAGAACGACCCTCACCGTAAATGTCTCTGAAAACAGTTTTGGCCATCATTTGCAGCAATTCGTCAGGGACAACATTTTTTTTTCTTTGTTTATGAAACCATTTATGCAATCTTTTCTCCATTTCTGAGTATTCCGCAGCTTTGATTGCTTTGGACTTCATATTTACGTTCGACCACGTTCTGACACAAAACTATTTATTAAAAGCGTTTGGTGTCTGAGATTGTGGAAGTGCCAATGTCGTATTCTCGGACTAGTGTTTTCCCACAATTTTTTTTTTCAATTATCTTAATGATTTTCAATTCTTGTTCTAAGGACAGTGTTTTATGCTTTCTTTTATGGGGCATTTTTAAGTGGAAGTATGTACGCAAATATACGTACAATATGTATGTCAAAATGTCGAAGCCCGTGTTTAACCGGAATAACTCGCCGGGAGCCAAGCTACAATTCCAGGTCTTTTTTCTTGAATTTTCCAAACTTACGGATCGATGGACAGACAGATATGTGATATATGTGTACGGACGAACCGACAGGCAGGAAAGCCTTTGCATATGTCTTCCCTACCCCAGATTTGCAAGGTAGATGACTAAAAATGGAAAAATCCAACTTACGGTAAAAACTTTACTGAGAAAACTAACGCGTTTGTACGACTAAGTTGGAATTCGGATAACAAAGTATAAAACTCGAGATGGTTCGGACTGGAGACACATAATGTAGAAAAAAAAAGGTTCGGTTTAAAGGGGGTTCGGATTAGCGAGACATTCCTGTATAAGTTTCTTTTTACAACATTTTCAAATTGTAATTGCTAACAATAATATTATGATAATATTTCGAGACAGTATTATTGACTAACTTTTATTTAGATGAAATCATATTGATGATTATTCTACTAAAAGATTTCTGGTTTACATAGGTTGAGGCTTTGTTCAAGTTCAGCAAGTTAATTTAATTCAAGGTGAGGCAAATTAATGTACTTAGAAGCTCTATAATATTAATGATGACATTAATTACCGTACGATTACAAAATGACTATAATCAATGGCTGTTATTATTTTTTCTGAAACTCCCACAATATTTATATTGAATAAGCTTATTAGTATATTTTGCTCACGAATTATTATTTATTTTTTTTTAAGAATACGGAACTTCAAAATAAAAACCAGAAGTTGAGCTTTAGAGAGTCTAAAGGTAAGTCAGTTGCATGGAGGATGCTCATTTTTGCTTATTTTGAATAAAATAGCTTAAAACCAATTTAAGTATTTTTATTGATTATACATTTTACTGAGCCTATGTGAATTCCGTGCAGGGACGGGTTAAGAATATCCCTGCAGCGATACCTCTCGCTTGTCGTAAAAGGCGACTAAAACAAAGGTAAACAAAAATCACATCTAGGCAATTTAGAAAACACCAAGGTGAGCCTAGGAACACATATACCACCATTAAACTGCCCCACAAGTGTACATGCAAATCAGTGGGCTGACACGACTGGAGATCACCGGTGTTGTAAGAGTAAGATCAAACAAAAAAATATGGAGCATGCCCGTGTCACAAAAAAAAAAGCAGGCCGAAAAACAATTGGTGCAAAATGCAAAAACACCAGCATTTGATTGGCCTCAGCGATGAAGTAATCCCAAACAGGGAAGCCTGCCGCTACTTTCTGAGGTCAAACCGGCGGACCCCACAAGCGGACCAGTAGGAATGCAGTAAAGTGGGAAGGTTATGGTCCTACACTTCTGACCATAACAACGCCGGAAAAAGGAAAAGAAGAAGACTGAGCCTATGTGACCAACAGTTAGCAATATTAAGTTAAATGTTTTCGTGGTTTATCTTAATGCTATAACTACGAGGGGTAATCCAAAAGTCATAATAATCGATTATTTCCCCTCCGCATAAAAACCCTAAATCATTTTTTTATACCCACTAGGTTAGAGTAAACAAATCATCTAACATAGACCACGATTTCCACGTGGTATATTGATTTAAATACGAAGAGTCGAAGGACAAAACCACGCCCATCCATGTCCCTCATGAAGATAACGTAAAAAAAAATAGAATATGTTGTGTTGTCAGATCAGGTCACATGGATCATATAGAAATAAATATTTTTTTTAAACTATAATCACCGTGTTTAAATTTCATTATCGTTACTTTTGGATCATCCCTTGTATTTACAAGTATAGATCTACATACAAAAACTTTTATAAGTTATTTACACCATATTTTAGAAATCAATCTTAAATGAAACGCATAGAAAATAAGTGAATTTCTTTGTTTTACATAAAATTCACAATTTATCTCTAATTCAGTTGCAAAAAACTAAAGCCTTAATTGCTACTAAAACATACTATGTGCCGGTTGAACTTTAAGCATGAAAGAATATTTTTGAACAATTTTGATCAAACCGATGATGATAACTATGATAAATTGTCTTCTTTCCCAGACATAAAATGTTGATGATGAATATCTTCTGATATATGTTATATATTTAACGTAATTTTCTTTTTTAAAAAAAAAATATCATAATTTTGGCTGAAACTTGGCTGACTGGAAAAATAATCAAAAAAATGGTAAATAATATTTGATAAGTGTGAAAAGATATTAATATGAAGCAAATATGATGAATTTAATTGGTCCGTGTTTATGAAATTATTTTGATTTTAATTTTCCAATTACTGATCTGTTCTAGTTATTTTTTATATAATGTTTGTATTACGTAAATTTTAGAGTATACACTTCTATTTGCAGTTGCTGTTTGGATTGTGCCTGGTAACTATTACTCGCAGACGAGATATGGATGTGCATTAAGCTTATTAAAGCTATTTTCTTACTTGGACGCCTTGTTATGGTTTCTTTGGCATCTGATATTTTTTACATGATATTTCATCTTATTTTTTATACGTTCAATTATTTTTTATACAACTTCAATTAAACATAGGTTTTGTGAAAACATACAACTTAGAGTTTATCCTGCCTTTCCTACATATACATATATTACTTTTTTCAAGGTCGTACCAAATGAAATGTCCGATTTTTGAGCAAAGCGAGCGGAGCTCCCATCGGGTGACTTCAATTGTGATCTATGATAAATTGTTTCTCAGCAATTTCTTAACCGATCCTTATGATTTTTGGATCCTCAGAAAGTTTTCTAAAATATCTAGGTTATTGTCGGAACAAAATTTTGATTTTGGTCCTAACTTAAAAAAATTTAATTGATGAAAAAAGTGCAAAATTTTCGCACGCGCTATTTTTTGTCTTTTTGTAGATTCTTTTCGAACGTTTTTAGCCAAAAAAAGCAAACAATCCGTGTTTTAATAAAGAAATGACTAGTTCAAAATATTGAAGCTTTGTATATTGTTGTTCATTCCGGCCCTCTTTAACAGTAAAACCATATTATTGACTGCAAAATTCATTACACTAGAATAAATTTTACGGTTATTCTTGAACAAAGAGAAATCCACGTTTAAGTCTCAAATAAATATAATAACAAAGAAACAGTAAGTTAAATTTCTATCTGAATTCCTTTATTTGAAACTAATTGAACTCTTTCAACTGTTCATTCAGCTCCAGTTCGTTTATTTTATTCATTAGATATCAATATTATGTCTGACCATATCGAAGAACGTCAGGTGCAAGTACCTAGACGGCGCGGCCGACCGGCGAGACAGCCTGTGGACTGTCACAGAGACCAGTTACAAGAATTGGACGTCAGACAGAGATGATACATCTGAAGCGCATAATAACAATACGCGTAACGAATTCACTGCAAAGTTAGAAGACCTGACATAAAACACATGTTCAAATTGTAGAAGAAAATATATGGGCAAATAGAATGAATATGAAATTTGTAAGACTTGCATGAAGAATCTAACACAGTTTACGGCTGCAAACAACATGGAACCAGGCACACAGCCTGAAGAACTTAATGACCTCACTGCCATTGAACAGATGTTGATTGCTCTAGTACATCCAATTTTACGAATATATATATCAAGTAAAGGCTTGTGGTGGCACTGGACAGTAAAAACATCAATATGACTCATGACAAATCAACACGTAGTATCAAAAGTTTATTGAAATATTTTAGGGCCAAAATGTGTTCATTTCATTTTATTTGTTTTTGGTAAATTGAGATCAACTCTACTTTAAGTTTTAGTTCGCTTCGCTCAAACATATGCTGCAGCGAAGCGGTACGACAAGCGACTGGTGCCTCCTAGTATAGTAAAAATTTAAAAGCAAAAGTAAGTGTTTTTTCAATCAAAATGGGATTCGTTGGCATGTGTGGCATTCTTTTTCTTAGAACTGCTGATTTGTTGAGGCAATGAAATCTTCAAAGGCTTTGATATTACCTCTGCTCGGTTCCGGAAGACCTTCTGCCAGAACCTTCTGATTGGGAAAAGGTGGAAAACCGTTTGGGAAATATCAGGGGAGAGTACGGTGGGTGCGGAAGAACTTCCAATCAAAACTGCAAAAGTTTTTGCACGGTTCCAAAGGATCGGAGCATGTACTCTGATCAACGCAGGTTCCTTTTCACCCAATTTGGCGTGCAATATATGTAGATTTCCTCACAATATTTGAAAGCGTTAATCGTTTCTCCTGGTTGAAGAAATTAAAAGTGGATTGGTCCGTTCGATGTCACTAAACATAACCTTTTTTGGGTGAAGATTGGGCTTGGGGCTGCGTTTTGGTTTTTCATTTGCATCTTACAACGGTTATCATACGGAATCCACTTTTCATCACAGGTGACTATCCGGTGCAAAAACCATTCAGTTTGGTTTCTTAATCTAAGCCATTCATTTTTGGGACTCGTTCAGCTCATGGGGTATCCACTCACCGTGTTTCTCTGCCTTTTCTATGAGAGGAAGGTGTCGACGTATTGCCATTGGGCGAAACTTGTATGCTTTCTTCAGTCTCGCGCACCGATTTCGTTGAGTCCGCTTTCACCGATGCTCTAGTTGACTTCGTCATCAACTAACGTTTCCGACTTCCCACGTGGTTCATTTTCGAGGCTGAAATCACCTGAATGGAACTTTCCAAACCAACGTCGTATAGTGCGTTCGTTTACCGCTACATCCTCAAATGCGTCATTAATGTTTTTCATTGCCATGATGCATTATCTCCTGATTCACTTATGTTGTGTGCGATTTGTTTTTCATACAACCGAACGGGACTTAAAGTTTAATGCCGATTCGGAACGGCGAGAGCCGAGAAGCCTTTTCAAGACAAGTGTAATACGGGAGGTTTTGCCAGCACCCCGCCAAGGAAAGAAACCGCGAAATAAACATTTAATGGCGTTGGTGTTATCGGGACCCGAACTCGCTCATCGCGAGGCGAAGGCCGATATACTACCTAATGCCACACGTACGTTTGTAATGCGTTTTGTCGCTAGGAACCTGGACATCCGTTTGTATTTGATTTTTGATTTTTTTTTTTTTTTCAGACTATGTTTCGGTTTCGAAATCAGGGAAGGTGAGTTGGTCTAAAATCAGTTTATTTTTATAATTATAAAATATTTAAACCACGGATCTAATTACCGATATATCCTCGCCTTTTTATAATGTAGACGGATACATTAGTATAAGTTTTCTGTATTGAAAATATTTTTTTCTGTCATTAAGGTAAAAATGTACGTTTTAAATTATATTTCTGAATTTTATTTGAAATAATCAAGATGTTCATTTATGTGATATTGCTTTATAGATGTACATCCGAATATGTAAGTAATTTTTCATTATTTAAGCATAATTTTATTTTTACAACATTTTTGAACTGTGAATATTATCGTACGATGTTGACAAGTTTATTATGATAACATTTTGAGACTCTATAATTGACTTGTTTTTATTTAGCTAAACTCTATACTGATGATTATTCAATTAATTTTTTTTTCTATTAAAGATTTCTGGTTTACTTTTATTTCTGGTTACATTTGAGGTCTTGTACAGGTTCAGCAAGTTCATTTATTTCAAGGTGAGTCAATGTGTGAATTAAGAAATGATAATATTACTGATGACATTAATTACCGTACGACTACAAAATGACTATAACCCATGGCTGTTATTATTTGTTCTGAAAATTTTCCGCAATATTTAAATTGTTTTTGCTTTTTTTTTGCTCATGAATAATTTTTTTTAGGGTTACGGAACTTCAAAATGGAAATCACAAGTTGAGCTTTACGTCTCTAAAGGTAAGACAGTAGTTTGTAGGATGATCATTTTTGCTTATACATTTTACTGAGCCTATGGGACGAGTTAACATTATTGAATTTAATTTTTTCGTGGTTAATTTATGATTTTATATATACAGCTGTGTTCAAAATAATAGTAGTGCCCTATAGTAAAGCAAACAAATGTTTCAAAAAAAATTGTTTGCGGTTTTTTTTTGTTAAAATAGAAAAAAATACAAAACTTAAATATAATTTAGTGTTTTAGATTAAGTCATAGCTTCCTAACGTTGATAAACATAATAAAATAAGCTGAAAACAAACTTAACAGGAGAAATTCATTGTTCAAAAAAATAGTAGTACGAGTATTATTTTTAAATAAAAGGCTCTAAATGACATAAAAAGTGAATCTAACTAATTATAAAACACAATTATTTTTAATATTTTGTCGTAAAGCCCTTATTGTTTAGTACAGATCTACAGCGACGTTGCATGGAGCCTACTAAGCCCCGGCAACGCTCGTCTGCGATCTTTGTCCACGAATCCCTTGCTATCGCCCAAAGCTCCCGACTATTCGATGGTTTTGCCTCCCTTACGGCTTTTTTAATATCACCCCATAGATTCTGTATGGGGTTAAGGTCGGGGGACTGTACAGGCCAGGGCATAACATCAACTTTATTAACCCGAAACCACTCTTTAGCTAATCGACTCATATGTTTCAGGTCGTTGTCCTGCTGGAAGACCCATTTGAGCGGCATTTCATACTCAGCGTAGGGTAGCGTTGTATTTTGTAAAATATCTACATAGAGATGTTGGTCCATAATTCGATCTATGAGATATATAGGCCCTACACCGTAGTAAGAAAAGCATGCCCAAACTAAAATTTTCAACCCTCCGTGTTTTACAGTTTTTACTGTGTATTGGGGTTGATGTTCTGTGTTGGGTGGGCGACGAATATAATGCCGGGAACCAGTACCTCCAAAAAGAACAAACTTACTTTCGTACGTCCACAATACATTGTGCCATTTTTCCACTAGCCACTGTACGTGATTTTTAGCGAATTCTATACCGCTCCTGAGGTGTTTCTTCGTCAGTAGAGGAACTTTTCGTGGACTTCGTGCATGCAAGTCTTTTTCTAAAAGACGTCTACGAACAGTAACCACGCTTACAGGAACTTCAAGCTCTTTCTGGATTTTGAATGACGACGCAAAAGGATGAAGCTTGCTGTATCGTACAATGCGCCTATCGTCTACAGCGTTCGTTTTTCTTTTTCTTCCCCGAGTTTCCGCCTTTTCGACATGTTTAAGGGCATTAGCTATTACAGTGGGACTACAGCTTAACAAATTTTGAATTTCCGCATAAGTTTTTCCCTCTCCTCTTAATTTTATGATTAGGTCCCGCTTTTCTTGACTGCAATGCTTGCCTCTTCCCACTGTACATATATTTCGCCAAAAAAATTGTTTTTTGATTTCTAATTTTAAAAAGACAAAGAGAGTACTTACTTTTCTATTAAAAAAACACTACAATAAAAGTCAATTCTATGATACAAATAATTTTTCTGCTAATACTACTATTTTTTTGAACAGTACTCTTTCCAACGAGATCACAAAATCGAGTGACATGCATTGATCTTCAACATATTTGCTCTGAATTTTACACTAATTTGGATTGAAATATTCCGTTAGTTTCTGAAAAAAAACTTAAAACTACATTTGCACGTGCATACAAGCTGAAGTATTCGTTAAAGGAGTGTTGTGGTGCGCACTACTATTATTTTGAACACAACTGTACATATGTATATACCTATTATATATATAAATGTATTTTGAAATACATTCAACCTTGTATACTTTTGTTTTTAGTCCATCTGTCGTAGGACCTATTGAGAGCGACGCTAACAGGTAAAAACACAAAAGTAGTAGCAAATTAAATTTGTATCATTATTTTGTTAATCCCGCAAGAGTATTCCTTTGTTGACTCGACGAACAGAAGCTTATATTTATGTATGTATCTTTTTCTTACGTTCAAAAAACTCATATGTTATGAACATTAAAAAAAAAAAACTTTTGAGATAAAAATGATGAATATTACTTCATCAAATTGAATATTGATTTTGCTACAACCTTGATCTTTTAGTGCTCCCAAAGTTTGATTTTGTAATTAAGGTACATTTTATTTTATATTCTTAAAATACGTTTTTCGGCTGTACTTAAAGCATGAAGGAATATTTTTGAACAATTTTGAGAAAACCGTTGATGATAACTTTATAAATTGTCTTCTTTTCCCGACATAAAATGTTGATGATGAATATCTTCTGATATATGTTATACATTTAAACCAAATTTTCTTTTTTAAATTAAAATAATATAAAAATATTTTTCTTTAGGACATGGCTGAAAACTGACTTTGTGGGAAAATAATCAAAAAAGTGGTAAATTAAATTGTATTGTATCTACAATATAAGTAGAGCCTAGTATGAAAAGAGATTAATATGAAGCAAATATGATGATTTAAATTGGTCCGTGTTTATGAAATTATTTTGATTTTAATTTTTCAATTACTGATCTGTTCTAGTTTTGTATCTACTGTTTGTACTTACATACGTGAATTTTAGAGTATATAAATTCTATTTGCAGTTACTGTTTGAAATCTGCTTATTATTTGGTACTACAGACGGAATATATGTAGATGTGCGATAAGCTTTTACTTTGGACGCCTTGTCATGGTACTTTGGCATGACTATATTTCATCTGATATTTGGTACGAGCATATGAATTTGATTCGATTAAAGATGTCTCATTTTCTTGGTTTTTAAACGTAAGTTATGTGAATCAATAATCTCTGAGTATTGCCCGCCTTTCCTAAATACATATATATTTCAGATGCTATCGGTTTGAAACTTTCGTTCCATTAAGGTGATTAGGAACTTATAAGGATTTTTTTTGGAAACTCAAACTTGTGTTAATTTTAAGGAATATGCTTCAGGTGTACGTACTAAACGTTTAAGCATTTCGAAATAAAGTATAAAATATAAAAATAGTTTTTTGTTTTTTGTTTTCAATTTTAATGTTGCACACGTAAGAAAAATAATAATAAAATAAAATAATTCGGTTTGATGTCAGGAAGCTGGGATCGGAAATCTAAAGATGTTGACATATTTCCTTTCCTCTGCTGAATTTTACTTCGCAACGCTGATACATATATCCCATCTGTTGCATTATACTTTCAACGAAATGTGGCTTCTCTTTCTCTCATCTTGTTCCATTCCGTGCTAATGGATTCTCTTAATTCCGCAATATTGTTGTACTGCTTTCCACCTGCATAAATTGCTCGGGTGAGATCTCCCCATACGTTCTCAGTAATATTCAAGTCAGTTGATTTTGCTGGCCAGTTAAGGTGAGGTATGTTTTTGAGATGAAGTACTCCCTAACTTGGCGGCAAGTATGGATTGTCGCTGTTGAAAAATAAGTTTTCCTGAAGCACACCTCTCAATTTGTTCGTTAATTATTTTGAATGTTTCTGCCACTGACAAACTTTATTTCGGTCCTCCCGTTCTATCAAATTCTAGCTCATACCATTACTGAACCTCCTCCTATTAGACGGCGACTTGAAAATAGTAATCCCAGCCATCAGGTCCATCTAAATTAGACTTCTTTTCAACCGTAAATATGACTTTCCTCCACTTTTTCTTCCAATGACAATGACTGCGAGCAAGCTCCAAACGACATTTTTTGTGAAGTTCGGTTGAAAGTGGTTTCCGAAGCAGTTTTCACCTTTGAAGGTATCCGCATTGTTATATAACTCTTCCCTCATTTTTAATGTTTGTTTGAACTCCCGCTTTAGCTGCAATTTGACGAGCCGTTAATGATGGTGGTCTTCTTTTACCATAATTTTCGGGATCGTTAAGTAAATTTGTCACACTACTGTTCGATTTCTCTTCACTGACTTTGCTATTTTTGCAATTCTCCAAAATTGTTTGTATCGCAGCTGAATTTAACATTTTTTCGCCTCCCATATTAACTCTTTTTAAAAGAAGTTTATCAAATGTACAATACATTGATAATTAAACAAGAGCACAACTATTTTCATCAATATTTACATTAATACATCCGCGCTGAACGACGAATGAACTCAAAACAATCGGCATGTCCTATCTTTTCGTCCTAACTACGAGGGTGGTCCGATAAGTACTTACACTCACCGCCAGTATTGCAAGAGCATATTGTACTATCGTGTAGTACATTCTAGTAGACGGCACTGTCGAAATTTCAGCCGGATCGGACTCGTAGTTTTGTTTTGACCGCGTGTGGAAGCGGGAGTGTCCGCGGATTTTAGAAAAATGGAAAAAGCAATATCGGTCGGTGATTCGATTCTTGTTTTTGAAAGGGAAATCGCGCAGCGAAATCAAAGAGCGTTTGGATGCTCTGTACGGTGACTCTTCTCCTTCGATGGCGACCATCAAAAATTGGTTTAACGAGTTTCAACGTGGTCGCACGTCGGTTTTTTGATGAGCGACGTCCAGGTGCCCCGAAAACGGCTGCCACGGAGGATAACGTCAAAAATCCACGATCTCGTATTCGCAGACCGCCCATAGAAGGTGCGCGAGATAGCTGAGAGAGTAGACATTTCAAAAGATTGCGTGTGTCATATCCTGCATGAAATTTTGGGCATGAGAAAGCTATCGGAACGATGGGTGCCGCGTTTGCTCACTCCGGACAACAAGCGCAACCGTGAGACCACTTCAGAGCAGCGTTTGACGCTGTTTAAGCGCAATCCGCAGGAGTTTCTGCGTCGTTTCGTGACAGTCGACGAACATGGATCCACTGGTACACATCAGAGACCAAGGAACAGTCGAAACAGTGGACTTGAACCGGCGAACGTGCTCCAAAGAAAGCGAAGACTCCCATCGGCCGGAAAGGTGATAGCCACCGTTTTCACAAGGTGTGATCCACGTCGACTACCTGGAGAAGGGCAAAACGGTCACAGGGCTGTACTATGCCAAATTATTGGGTCGATTCGACGCCGAATTGAAGATAAAACGGCCCTACTTGGCGAAGAAAAAAGTGCTCTTCCAGCATGATAGCGCACCGGCTTACACCATCTATCTACATATATGGATTCATCAAAAATGGCTCGAGAGGATTATCCAGCATCCCCTGAAAATGTGTAATTAAATAATTTATAATGAAATAATTATTAAAGATATTTCATCAATCAAATACCAACCTAACAACCAAGTATTTCTTTCGCCCTTTAATGCACTAGAATTCCAAATGTGAGAGTCATGACAGCCCCGGAGATGCCTGGTATCGATGTACCTTATGTACATACATATTATGATCACAAACCTTCAAAGAAAGGGTGTTTTCATAAACTCAGAAAGTTCTGCGCTAGTACGACCGCAGTTCTTTCCTTATGCATTGTTGAACGCACTCATAGTGCAGAATGTCTGCAGTCGGCAAAAAGCCTGCGTTAGTTCAATTGTCATGTAAATAAACATCAAAGAAAAATGGCAACCAAACAAATTTTGTTGAGCTTAATTTTTGAATAGCTCACAGAAAAGGAAAGTAAAATATTACTTGGCGCAAATAGCGTGCGGGGAAAAAACAAAAAGGAAATTATAAGAAGAAAATGTTTAAACTTAAAAAAATATCGCTTATTACCAAAAAATCTATTTTTTATGAAGGTGATTTCAGAATATTCCAACGATGTGTTTCATAGTCATTTTAGGATGTCGAGATCCACATTCAATGTAAGCTTTTTACTATTAATTATATACAATATAAAAAATAACCCGTAGTTTGTTGAAAACGAGTTAAAAATCATGTGGAAAACGAATCAAACTGGTCGACCGAGAGTAGCGCTAAAATTGGCGTTATCCCTAACCTTGTGGAAACTGGCCAATGGTTCTCTTCAATGTTGGAATTGGATCAGCATTCAATTATTTTTTGCTTTTATTTAAAATGAGAAACAAATTTATAAGATGGCCCACAAATACACACGAACGCAAGAATTTTATGGAACTTTTTTTCAGAACTTGGGAAAGAATCCAATTCCTTTTGTTATCGGTTGTGTGGACGGGAGTCACATACCCATTCTCTCTCCTTCAAACGACAAAGCAAGCTACTACAATAGAAAAGGAATATGTTCGAGCAATCTTCAGGTAAACGTACTTGTTTAATAAAATTACTTGAATTAATCTTAAAACTATTCAAAGGCAATTTGCGATAGCAACCAAAAATTCATGGATGTTTTTTTTTTTTTTGGGTTTCCTGGAAGCTGCCACGATGCTAACGTTTGGGAAAGCAGTCCAATCGGGAAGAAACTAAGGGCAAATTCGAAAGATGTAGTAGGCGATGGATATATTTTAGGTGATTCAGCGTACCCACTAACAACTTACCTTCTTGTCCTCTGCCGTGACAATGGATACCTTTCTCCTATAGAAAGAAAATTTAATTTCATTCATAGTTCCACCAGAGTACAGGCATTTGGCCGATTGAAACAAAAATTTAGGATTCTTAAATTCGTCGACATAAAGAAATTACAATATTTGAAATATATTATTCTTTCTTGCATCGTTTTACACAATATTATTATAGAGAAAAGACGGATTAGGAGAGGAAATTCATGAAACGTTGAACTCAGAAATTGATGAGCGCGAGCAATTTGAGCAGAATCAAAGAAATCCAACCACAAATGAAGAAGCTAAACAAAAAAGAAACCAAATCGCTATGCTTTTTTCTTCATAAAATGTTATTTTAATAAAACAATAAATTTTAACTTAAGCGTTTTTATTAAAAAAAAAAAAACGAGTAAAACAAAACTAAAAAAAGGAACAAAATTCATAAGGTAAGTAATAGAAACTTTTTTTAGTTAGAAAGGTTTGTCAACGATTCTTGAAGGCTTCTTATTAGCTCCAATCGGCGTTTATCGAGTTCTATTTTTTCTTTTTCGATGGCAACGAGCTCTTGATGTTTTAAATCGTCTTTGTACGACTCCTTTAAAAACGCAAGAAGTTTTCCTTGTTTTGTTTGCGTTTGGTTGGAGTTTCGGAAAAATTGTCTTCTAATTCAATCTCCGCATCAATATTACAAGATGATACTGTATTGCTTTCAAATAATGTTGTAGAGCACAGCAGGTTTTTGGGCGGAGATACGCTGTGTCTTCCTCCGTAGGCATCGTCGAAAATTTGAAAATAATCCCACGTTGTTGCTTCTCGTCCTGACTCCTTATTTCTTTTCTATATGCGTTTGTACGTTAACATCCAAGTTCTCAATTTTTTTTTTTTTTTTTTGTGCACTATCGACTTCAAATTTAAAAAATTAATCAATTTCCTTAACTTCAGAAACAAGTGTCTTCCACAGCGCAGTTTTTTTCTTTTTGCCAGCGATGAATTCCCTTTCCATGGTGATTCTCTTTGTTATCAATAGTTTTATTTGACTATTTTTCCACCCAACTATTTGGTCATCCCTTTATAAACAATAATTTAAATTACTTTCTACCAAAATATTAATATTTGCAATAAGGGAGCGCAGTGGGTAGTGTCTCGGCCGCTGACGCAAGATGAGCGAGTTCGGATCCCGATAACACCAACGCCATCGAATGATTATTTCGCGGCATCCCTCCTCGGTGGGGTACTGGCAAAACCCCCCGTTGTATGCTTGCCTTGAAAAACCTTCTCGGCTCTCGCCGTTCGGAATCGGCATTAAACTTTGGGTTCCGTTCACTTGTGTGAAAAACAAATCGCACACAACATAAGTGAATAAAAAGAAGCTCGGCTCTGGTTCTTCTTGAGCTCTAGCGCCATCTAAGGTGTCTGTCTGGCAGTACAATGGACCAGTATTTGTGTCTGAGTGCTCCAACAGATAGTAGAAGCCCCCAAAAACAAAAAAAATAAATATTTGCAATAACTTATATTCTTAACAAGTCCGTGCTGCTCCGTTCGTCCTGGTGATTGCTGCAAACACTTTCAAATTTTTATTCTGCTGCAGCCAAAAAATTAAGACTGCACAATCTACCCGACGCCGACGCCGACGATAGAATGACGTTTATGGACGGTCGGTACTGCAGTTCGACGGCGTTAGTTCGATCGAAAATCTGAAACATAGATAATGCAGTTCTAGGTTAGGCAGGCATTTATGAAAACATCCTCCGTGCTGCTCCGTTCGTCCTGGTGATTGCTGCAAAAACTTTCAAATTTTTATTCTGCTGCAGCCAAAAAAATTAAGACTGCACAATCTACCCGGCGCCGACGATAGAATGACGTTTATGAGTGGTCGGCAATACAGTTCGATTGCGTTAGTTCGATCGAAAATCTGACTTAATGAACATAGATAATGCAGTTCTAGGTTAGGCAGGGGTGGAATCGGCTAAGGTGATAAGTGATAGTCACTTTGGTGACAGTCATTTGTGACTATCATCATCTTTCGGTATCGGGTAAGATTATCACAAAAAAATTCAGAAAAGGAGCAGCACTTGCTTTTTCGAAGTTGATGACAGATAAGAGTTGTCAAATTATCCAAGAAAAAAATTCAAAAATTAAAAACAGCAATAAATTGAATTTGTTGCAAAATCATTGGTTTATTTTATTTATAATAAAGTTTCTCTAACAGCATCACACATTTTCGGCTTCTCTGTTTGATGGTTGGAGGTCTTCTTGCATATTGGATTGGTGGATAAGATTGGTTGGTTGTTGGGGTAGGTCACTTTCATTCAACGGCACCTGCAATTCACAGAAAATCTTGTGCAGCGCAACATAAACATGAATCTAAAATAAACAAAAATTTAGCATAATTTTAACAATATTAACAATATGAACTGTGAAATTCTTCCCACTTACATGTCATCTGCAAGTTCAAGAATGTTAGACCGGTCTCTCAAAGTCTTCCTTACAATTCTAACGTTCACGTTCATCACTGTCTCATTGACCTCTTCATCTCTTAAAAATAGTTCGAAACACGAAAACATATTTTTTTTTGTTTTAAATATTAGACAAAAGCATAAAACAAAGTCACTTCAAACACAAAACATATGAAAGTGATAGCTAAATAGCTATCACCAGAAAACTGTCACAAAAATGTGACAATCACAGTGACTATCACCTTACACGATACCGAAAACGACAATGTGACTGTCACTTATCACAAATCTCCTTAACCGAAAAAAATCACAAAAATGTGACAATCACAGTGACTATCACCTTACACGATACCGAAAACGAGAAAGTGACTGTCACTTATCACAAATCACCTTAGCCGATACCGCCCCAGGCATTTATGAAAACACCCAAATTGTTTCATGTAGTGGACACAAAATGATCCACTTGTTTTCTTCCAATCATAGCGTTTAAGCTGAAAAAATCCCTTCCTGCTGTAATATATACATATGTATATTTTTTTTTATTATTATTATAATTTGTGTAGGTTCAAGAGTGAACGCTCTTATGATGTTTGTCGCATAACCTGAACGGGGTGCATATGGTTTATGTCGAAAATGTGCGTTTACTGCTCTCCGGGGGTGGTTGTCCTAGATAGGATTTGAGAGATTCGACTGAATTTGCGTTGGTTGTAGTTCACAGTAACTCTTTTGTTTCTATGTCATTAAAGTGTTATATTGGAAATGCACAGGGTATGAATTTTGCAGTGATCTTATGCTGCGTGTGTTATGGCTTCATCAGCACTTTTTGATCATCTCTCATTCACAACTGATGTTGTTGCACAGTTTTCCGTATAGGAATTGTTGTGACTATGGACGGACTTAAACCACAGACCTTCGGCTCAATAGTCGGTGATGATTACTGTTATCGAGCCAAACTAATCATAAAACCATAAATGAATTTGCTTGTGCTTCCAGCCTAAGTCCACTGCGATGTTCTTCGACACTGCTCCGCTTTTTTTGTCATCCCTGTATTCCGATGACTTTACTGACGGTTTTTGATTTAGCGTCCTTTTGATCATCTTTTGGCGGTCACCAGTCTGAGATACATGGCAGTGGACTTAGCGCTGGAAAGCGGGGGATTAATGGAGTGTAAAATTTTATATTTTTGTTTATTTTATTTTTCATTTGATCATTTTTTGTAGAAAATAAAATCATTCGTGAATTGGACTTTGAATTTTTATTCTTCAATTTTACTCTCCCGTCGGCTAGCCTGTTGTCATAACAATTACCATTGCACCACGACCACCCCATTTGTTCTATTTGTCGTTCCATTTTCTTTGGAGTTAACATTTTTATGTGAGCATCTTCAACACATCAAATGACCCCTGGCATATTGTAATTTTGATTTTAAAATATAGAAGCGGTCTTATTTGTAAGTCGAACAGTTGGGTTCGCGGTTTTTTTTTTCATTAATCCTAACAAGGATTCGTTAACTTGGATGTTCACGAATTTTATTATTCCCGAACTAGGGATATGTTATATTTTATGTATATGTATAAAACAAGTTAATTTTAATCGCGAACGAATCCTCGGATGTCCGAAATGAAAATCATGCCGATCATTGAATACGGCGGATTGACTGCGGCGGGAGTTCATCCAATCCGCATCACTTCACTTCCGCAGTTTAACCCTATCATTGAAAACGACGGATGCACTACATTATCGGTCGGAAGAACCTTATTACCGATCTTCTATTTTATCAGCTGTGTTCTGTCATTTTGAACTGTGTGCAAGAAAATTTGAAATTAAATTTAAAATAAATTGAAATTATGGACACTATTGCGATTTTTTTCGAATTGGAGAAAGATTTATGTGATTGCCGACATATTCGCCACAAAATAAGAAGTATGGCAAAGGACATTTTTTTGTTACCCAATGCTCAGTAAGTTGAGAACAATTTTCTTATTAAGCGTGCATTTAATATTTTTAATTGTAGATTTATCAAACAGTTCAGAATAAACAAAGCTGGGTTTAAATACATTTTGGACGTGCTGAAGGCAAAGCTACCACCAGTTGTCAGGTCATCATCATTGACTCCAGAGTTGAAGTTGGCGACATGTTTACGATTTTTAGCGGAGGGTGGATACCAAACTGGAACTGGACAGGATTTCAATGTTGGATTGGCACAATCGACTGTTTCTGGCGTTCTCTCGGATATTTTTAATATTTTGGAAGAAACTCTGTGCCCAAAATGGATAAGTCTAACAATGTCCGAAGAAGAAAAACGTGAGGCCAGACTGTTTTTTTATGAAAAGTCAAGAATACCGGGAGTAGTAATGTGTGTTGATGGCACACATATCAGAATCATCAAACCCGCAGGAGAAAATTCTCACCTGTTTTACAACAGGAAAGGAACTTACAGCTTGAATACCATGATAGTAATATTTAAGGTCATATTTTTATTTTTTTGTTTAACAATGCTCTATTTTAGATATGTGATCACAAGCAAAGGATTAGATATGTGGATGCCAGATATCCTGGATCTAGCCACGATTCCTCTATTTGGGGCAACAGCGATGCCTTTTTCAATTTTAAATCTGTGTATGACAATGGAGACCCAAATGTGCGATTATTAGGTAAATGCACTATTCCAATATTTAAAACCAAATCGTTATTACGTTCTTTTTTTTATAGGAGATGCTGGTTATCCCTTATCTCCATGGCTAATAACGCCTTATAGATCTCCCGGCATTAATACCCCAGAAAGTCGATTCAACAGTAGCCATTGCAGGGGACGGAATATTGTTGAAAGAACAATTGGGGTTTGGAAAAATTGGTGTCGTTGTTGTCTCGGTGCCCGACAACTCCATTATTCGCCTCAAAAAGCCGTCCAAATAATAAATGTATCTGCTGCAATACATAACGTCAGAATTCATTTTAATGTGTTTGATGAGGAATACGGGTCAACAGAAGAAATTGCCGATGTTGAAGACAGCCATCCTCATATTACACAAACGGAGACATACACAATGGAGGCAAATAGGATTAGAAATCAAATATTACAAAACTTCATTTAAAATAAAATATTTTTTTTTTCAAAACAAATAAATCATTTATTGTTTACGCCTTGTAAATGCATTGTAAACGCCTTCTTGGCAAACATAAAATATCACAAAAGCCTTCTTGGCAAAAATAAAATAAAAAAAAAAATAAAGATGCATTAACTTTCATTAATTCCAGTTCCAGCAGTTCCCTCTTGATCCTATTCTTTTCCAGCGCAATTTGCTCCATTTTTTCGTTATGCTTCTTCGTTTCGTCCAAAAGTTTTTGATTTGTGTCATTTTGTTTGAGTTGAGAGTCATTGAGCCGATCGATTGTCCGGTAGTTTTTCCGCAAACATGAATTTGTTTCTTCGGACTGCTTTTGGATTGTTTTCAGCACTGTCGACACATTTTCGTAGAGCTGTTCCTGGATCTGGATTTGCCTCTCTAGAAGTTGCATTGGCTTCTGGACAGTTTTTTTGGGCGTTTCATTTTTTGTACTGGGCGTTGGGATATTCGTTTTGTTCTTGTCATTTTCTATGTCCTCACAAGACATAGCCTCAATGTCAGTGTCGACAGCTGAACCCATCTCAAAACCTCTTAACGCCGACGTGGAGGTGGAAGCCACGTTCAATAATGGTGCACCAAAACTTCTAGTTTGAGGCAAACCATCGGCACAGTCTTTCAAGCATATCAGCTCAATGACCTCCTCTTCCAAATGAGTGAAAAAAACCTCCTTATTTTCGCCTCCACCCGTTGCCTTTTGTTCGCGTTTGTTATGGCAAAGTTTCTTACGAAGACCAGATTTGTGATCCGACCAAACCTAAAGTAAAGTTTCACCTTTAGATAAATTAATGAAAATATATGAGTTTATTTATATTAATTTACCTTCTTCCACTCTGATATCTCCTTAGTAGGAGGCTCTAAACTATTGAGTTCTTCCTGTAACTGCAACCAAAACTTTTGGACGAACTCTGGATCTTTTTTCGTAAAATTTTTTGCAATATCCGGATTCCTTTTCATGTGTTCTACTAACACCTGGAACTGCTGGCGATTTGTTTGCCTATAAATATTTTATTCTAGTTATTTTCCTGTAGCTATTTACGATTATTTTACTTACTTCTTTAATTTCATCATTTTGTTAACTAGAATCCGCATCAACTGTGTTGCGGATGAGAAACGTCACAGTTTGTATGGAGTGCGGATCGTATGCGGATTCAATGATAGCTAGTTTTTGGACTTCTTTACCGACATTTACTCACTTGCGTTTTCAATGATGGCAAAACAGAAAAAGTGACAGATTCTCCCGCCGCAGTCAATCCGCCGTATTCAATGATCGGCATGAATGATCGTACTTTACTAATCGGGATAATCGTACCACTTTTATTAGATGTCTTCCGCGACGGTTATTCCGTTTTATTGCGTTGTCTCATGTTTAACATGTGTTGTCTCATATTTGACCTAATGTAACAATTGTAATAGAATGTTGTCTAATTCACAATATTGGGGCATATTTCTATACCCGCCGGGGGGAACATTTCGTACGTTCGCATTTCTATACCCGTCGGGGGGAATAAATAACGTCATTGAAATGAACTTCCCAATCGACGTGAATCGTCCACGTTCGGTAATGTAAATTGGGATTCCAGTAGTCGTTCGAATCGAATTTAACTGTCATATTCTATCCGCTGCTTTTCAATCGCGCCAACATTTTTCTTAAGCATGTTAGTGATATTTTTGTGGTTTTTTCAGGGATTACATTTTTTTACAGGAAAAAAACAAGTAACCGGGAGCAGTTTTCATGCTCAATTGTACTGTTTTCATGTACTTAATGTACTAACAAGCGAATTGTTCCACATTAAGGAGTCATGTATACTTCCCGGATTACGCGCATCTGCAAAACGAATCGCTTGTTTATGGTCACATATCTAAGATCTAAATCTTTCGTAAATTATTCCGCCATTTCCACACAAACTCAAATAAAATGCCGGTAATTTCAAATTTAATACGAATTAATTGTCAAATAAGGAAAGGGAGTTCGAACGATCCGGCAACGATAAAGTAGTGCTCCCGCCGGATATAGAAATGGCAAGGGAGTGCGAAAGGGAATCGAATGTGCGGATCGAACGTTCGATTCGAACGACTATAGAAATATGCCCCATTGTGGATGTCGATTCTGATCGACCGTTGTCGATTTGACGCTCGCTTGTTGTCGATCGCAAAATACTGAATGAAGTAATTTTAATAAAATTAATGAATTTATGGAGTATTTCTGAAATTCTAATACAGGGCAAGGCAGGTTACGAACAAAAAAACAATTAGAGCTCCTCGTTTCGTTCATGGAAGCAAATCCCTATATTGCTAAGGGAGTTTGTTTGAAAACACAAGCAAAACACAGATAGGAAAGATTAAGTACTAAACTTAGATGTTTATTTATTTGTTTAACTAGTTTATTAAGTACTAAACTAGGATGATCTCCTATGTATTCATGGGAAAAATGGTTGAAATTAAGGAAAAAAAGTCCTATTGGAATGATTTGGAGTATTGAGTTTCTTTGATGAAATAAATAAACGACAGTCAAACAACTGTCAAAAAACGAAATATTCACAATATTCATGTTTTTATTCACAATATTGACGTAATTATTCACAATAGTCTACTTGTCCATCGATTGAGTTACACAATACCAAACCCAGAATCAATCGACACAATCGGCAATTGTCACTGATCGACACTCCGAATAGGGGCCTGTGTATGTGGCGGAAGTATACTGTGGTAAAATGAAATAAGCTCACAATAATTCACAATAGATTGTAACGGGTTTTGCCGCTACCTGGACGTCATTCAAAATTTCAAGGTGTCACGGGGGAAGACGTACGAAAGACGCACGTTTCGGTCTGGTTTCTGGTCTTTAGCAAGGCACAATAGATGGTTACACGAATCAATCGACACAATCGGCAATTGTCACTGATCGACACTCCGAATAGGGGCCTGTGTATGTGGCGGAAGTATACTGTGGTAAAATGAAATAAGCTCACAATAATTCACAATAGATTGTAACGGGTTTTGCCGCTACCTGGACGTCATTCAAAATTTCAAGGTGTCACTGGGGAAGACGTACGAAAGACGCACGTTTCGGTCTGGTTTCTGGTCTTTAGCAAGGCACAATAGATGGTTACACGAGTAGCGTTGCTGACAACATATATTGGACTGATTACAGATCTACTCGAACAAAATACAATCTCGACTTGAGGAAACCCAAGTGAAGATCTTACAGAAAACGTTGAGAAAACATAGACTCGTTCCAAACTGCGGCCCGACTCTATAAAGCCCTATCCCAAGAGCATACAAATAGACTTGGGCTGCTTCGTAAATCAGATGGTAGTTTCACTGTCAATCGCAGGTAAACCCTGAAGACCTTGCTTAATGTACATTTAACTGGTTTTACTGCCCAACAAATATTTTTGATGGCTTAATGAGCGTCACAAACTACATCGATAGTAGAACAAATAGTTTCTCTGACAAGCTCTAATAGAGCTAAAAGGGTTCATTTAAACCCTACAAAGCTCCAGATAAAAAAGGTGTCTTTCCTGTTATTCTCCAGAAAGACCTAGACATCATTCTAGCACTACTGATAGCTCACTTTAGGTCCTGATTTAACTTGGGATGCATCTCTCGAATCTGGAGGGAAGTCAACCTTGTTTCCATCCGCAAGATTGGGGAACCAATTGAACAACCTTAATCGTATCTTTCCTACTAAAAACAATGGAAAAAGTGATAGAGCTCCATATTAGAAGCATAAATCAATATGCATATGGCAAGGAAGGTTCTACTGTGAACGCGCTGCATCACTTAATGGCACATGTTGAAAATAGCTTGAAACGCCAGGAGATGCCAATTTGCGCTTTCCTCGATATTGAGGAGACTTTTGATAACACTGACTACAATTCAATCACCACTGCACTGTCAAGCAAAGGTGTAGACCACCCCACTAACCACTGAGTTAGAGCTCCCTGTGATAGTATCGGCAGCTAAAGGATATCCACAAGATGGTGTCCTTTCACCCCTTTTCTGGTCGATAGTCATCGATGACCTACTCTTATCGATAATCTCAAATAAGACAACCTTAGTCCCGTTTACAAAGACGAGGAAAATACGTCCTTGCTTCGTCTCCCTAAATGGTACAAGCATAGGATTTTCAGAAGAAGTCAAGTATCTAGGTATTGAACTTTATCGTAAGCTTAAGTGGAACGAAATTAAAAACAAACTTATAAAGGCGACTAAGGCACTATGGGCCTGTCTTATGGTAAACCTGTCTTATGGGATTGAAACCTATGGTAATCTACTGGTTATATACCGCGTTAGTAAGACTCATCACTGTGTCTGTCTGTCTGCTGTATGGTGGACAAAAGTTGAACAAAAAACTATAACTGTTAAACTTTAGCGCCTTCAGAGACTAGCAGGTCTCGGTATTGCAGGCGCCATATCAACCTGCCCGACGGCAGCCCAAGAGGCACTGATCGGAATGATCATTTATTAAAAAGGTTGCAATACGCAGGGTAGTCAGACTCCTTCGCTCAGAAAGAGAGGATTCATCTAGGCGATTGGGTCACTTGTCCATCCTGCAATACCTTCCTGAGCTGGATATGATTACCACATTACCACACACGTTCACCTTTGATAAAAGATTTGCGATACTGATCTCAAACTGCACAACTTGGGAAAGCGACGAATCTTTGCTAATTGTCAAAGGCATCAGTTGGGAATGAGTCTTAGGCCCCTATTGCGAGTGTCGATCAGCGATCGACGATCGACATTTATCGATCATCGATCGTCAATTGCAGATGTTGGTATTGTGGATGTCGATTCTGATCGACCGTTGTCGATTTGACACTCGCTTGTTGTCGATCGCAAAATACTGATCGTTGCTTTCTGTTAGAGAAAAAGATATTTTTTTTGCGTACGAAATGAAGTTATTTTAATAAAAATAATGAATTTATGGAGTATTTATGAAATTCTAATACAGGTGAAAGCAAGTTACGAACAAAAAAACAATTAGAGCTCCTCGTTTCGTTCATGGAAGCAAATCCCTATATTGCTAAGCGAGTTTGTTTGAAAACACAATCAAAACACAGATAGGAAAGATTAAGTACTAAACTTAGATATTTATTAATTAATTTATTTGTTTATCTAGTTTATTAAATGCTAAACTAGGATGACCTCTTATGTGTTCATGGGAAAAATGGGTGAAATTAAGAAAAAAAAAAAGTCCAATTGGAATGATTTGGAGTATTGAGTTTCTTTGATGAAATAAATAAACGACATTGAAACAACTGTCAAAAAACGAAATATTCACAATATTCATGGTTTTATTCACAATAGTCTACTTCTCCATCGATTGAGTTACACAATACCAAACCCAGAATCAATCGACGCAATCGACAATTGTCGAGTCGATCGCTGATCGACACTCACAATAAGGGCCTTAGTATCAATCAGGCCGAATTATACTCCATTCTGACGTGCGTCAACCTAAATTTAGAGACTGGCATAAGAAGTACCTATAACTATTAATACACTCTCATACAGTTAAGCAGCGTTGAACTCGTATAGCACGAACTCAAAATCCGTTAAGCCACGATGGCCGGTAGGACCTAGCCAAAATAGAGTGTTGTGAATGCAAAATTGTTTTTCATGGAAGCTATGTACATTTGTTACCCGCGGACATTGAATTCACGAAAAGTAATAAAAAGAATAGCTGGAGACACTCTCACTGCATTCCAGTCCGAAGACGTTCTTTGTTTACAGATAATATAGCTATACCTACAATTACATATATAAATGATCAGTGTAACACAAGTGAAAAGGCCATACCAATCCCTGCATCCCCCAAAATAACAATAGAAGAAAAAAACAAGCGACATTACCATGCCAGTAATCTGTGCAGAAATCTTAGAACTGAAAAAAATTAACCAATTCATCCTTCGCGGAAACCAACTGCAAATTTAAAATGACGAACTAAAATCCAAAGTGAATATTCTACAAGACCAGAAACCAGAATGAGACGTGCGTCTTTCGTACGTCTTCCCCCGTGACACTCTGAAATTTTGACGAGATTTTGACAGAGGTTCAGGTGCGTAGCGACAAAACCCGTTACAAACGAGCTTCTATCCGTGAATAAGTGTGAGTTATACGCGGTGAGTTATTTTAATGAAAAGTACCGGAAAGGTGAGTTTCGTTCGTTTAGAAAAGTCAAACTGACGATGAAAGTAAACAAATGGACGTCATAAAGATCATAAATACAAATGGGACAAAGAAAAAGAAGGAAAACATGGATAAATATGAAAGTTAAAATAGTGTTATTAATCATTTCGTTACTATTTTTTATAGGTAAAGGAATTGTGCAGTGTGTACCAATCATCTGGGCGGTGTTTAGTCTCCGATGAAGATGTGTTACTTCAAGAAAGTGCAAGACTAAAATAAGATGTGCATAAAGGTTAATGCAATTTGCATTTTGTTGAATATTTTCATTAATACTTTTTATTTTACAGATTCTTCTTATTCATTTGTTTCCTGCATTTCCACACCACCCAAGAAGTATACAGGATAGCGCGTTAACCGTTTTTTTTTCTTTCGGGTGTTCGGTTTCCCCAATAGGCCTATTGCACCCGCCTAGAAATAACATTATTAGTGTATATTTTCTAAATAGTGTAAATATTGTAAAAAAAATATTGCAAAAATAAATTCAAATATTTTTGATAGATACATATTATGCTGAAAAATTGTAAAGTTGGGTGATAGTGTTATATTACAAATGAGATACGCAGAGAATTTTGTTTCTAAAGTTAGGATCATCCAAATCACGGTTCCAAAATTTTAAAATAAAATATATTCTAATTCTTAAAAAATATTTAATAATGAAATGCTCGGGCAAATTTTTTTTCTTGAAAAATATCTCACCACGCATGTTCATAGAACATATAAAAGTCAAAAGGTGAATATATAAGAAAAATTGCCAACAATATTTTAATATTGAAAACTTATTGTCAATATCTCGCCAGTAAAGTTGTTTGAATTCTTAATTTTGCATTATATGTAGAGCCGTATTTAAACCATTTTCAATTATAATATTACTAAATAATATAAGTCAAAGAAATACATACAACACACATAAAAAAAGAAGTTTTTTCTCTGTATATATATATAGCCAAAAATATTCATAAACGTATGTATACTGTTAAATGTTTATTAAATAATATAATTTGGATATATTTAGATATATTTTATTGATTTTAATAGCTGTATACAACCTTTTTAAATAGTAAAGTCGAATCTTATTTTTGCCTATTCTTATCATAACTATGAATACTGATATATTCTGAACTACTCTTAAGAAAAAACATCTTATATATTTATATTGTTGATGTGTAATTGTGCTTTTAATTCGAATGTATTTTAAAATTAATCTTAATAACAATAAATCCGACAGTTTTAACAGTTGTTAAATTCAAATTTAAAATAAACATGCGAACAAAACTCCCCACGGAATTCAAAGTGTCAGTCCAGCTTGAATGTATTGAAGCCACGTGCTCGAGGAATTATAACAATGTGCGTGATTGTTTACAAAATTTTGACAGCACTTGAAGTACCCACGTGCTCTTTTGACAGCACTTGAGGTACCCACGTGCTCGCCCGAGCTTGTAGGCAAACGTCGGCGGCCATTTTGAGTGGGACATCTCATTGGTGGTTTCGGACCAACATCTACCTCAAAGACAGCATGACTGCGCACCAGAAACAACCAATGGGACGTACCACTTAAAACGGCCGCCGACGTTTGCCTACAAGCTGCGGCGAAAACGTGGGAACCCGGGGTTCTGTCAAAATTATGTCAACAATCATGCACATTGTTATAATTCCAAGAGTGTGTGTGGCGGGAGTACACTGCGGTGAAATGAAATGAGCTCACACCTATTCACGAATAGAGTTTGTTTGTTACGGGTTTTGTCGCTACGAACTTGGACTTCATTAAAAATTTCGGGGTGTCACGGGGGAAGACGTACGAAAGACGCACATCTCGTTCTGGTTTCTGCTGCGCACACAAGACGGGGGGACTTTACCACGATTGTGGTAGATCTACTACTTTTTTGTGAAAATTTCAAATCTACCACATCTACTATCCAAAGAATGAAATCGACCACTCTTTTGAATTCTTCATGCTTTGTTTTTCCATGTTCTGTTTCGCTTCGGAAATACAGGCTATTAGCAGTTTATTATTTGCACTCAAAACGACTGATAAAGATAAATTGTTTAACTATTCCATAAATTTAATTTAATTTTATAAGAAGTTTAAGTATATTAATGGTTTACTTGTTCACAAAGATGAGTAGTCAGTTATATATAGTTCACATTTCGAAGTGATTTTGATTTTCCTCTAAAGGAACAATTTCTTAAAAGAAAGCTGACGACTTGCTTGCTGTGCTCTGTTTCCTGCACTTTTTCCCTGAGAATCCCTGGGAACTGCATACCATATCATCAAGGCCTGCGTGTGTGCTCCCACATTCTGAAAGTCAGGTGAGTAGATTTGTGTTCAGTAGCTAACAAAGTTAAATAGAATGTTAATATGACGTCAATAAAATTAAATAGAGTGTTTACCCAGCTTGAGAAGGATATTGCCAATTTCGATAAAAGAGGAGCTAGTACCCGAACAGCTAATTTCCTCTCAGGACGTTTGTTAATGTTAGAAAAAATGATAGAGTCAGCGGAAAGTGTGTTGTTGAGCATTGCGTAAATTCGGTTGCAGATGAAGATAAGTGTTCACAAGTGGAAGATGTTTTCGAGAAAATCCGAGAATTGTATTTTAAGTACTGGATTTACTCGATGCAAATTATAAGGCGAAATCGTCGACCACAAATGAAGACGTTAAGACCGACTTCAAATCGACAACCGCAACCCAAAGCGAAGACATACATTTGCAACACATTCCAGTTCTCCTTTTTTTCCGGCTGGTACACCACAATGCAGATTTGTCCGAAATACAAAGCTGCATTATTTAACCAGTTAACTGTTTATGACGAAGATATTTTGTGTTTTCGTCATGCGTTTTCAATAGTGACTTGATGTTTTTGGTTCCTACTTATGTTAATATAAATAAATAAATGTATACATGAAATAAATAACGAAATAAAAATATTAAAGTCACATATTAGGTCACATTTTCCAACAAAGTCGAAACAATTAACTAGTTAAATACTAGTGTATCAGGTAAAGCCGAGAAAATATTAGCACACTTACCTATTTTAAATATTAACTATGCTAAGGCATGGTCAGTCTTAAAAGACCATTATGTGTTTATTTAATGAACGAGTAATTTTTAATGAAGGAGTTGATGGACACATCCAGTGAAATTATTCACAGCGTAGAAAGTCTGAAGTCCGGTACAACACTGGGATCGGGTTTTAGTGTACGTCCTGTTGCAACAAAAACCCAGCAACTGTGGGAGGAGAAACTGGAAACGAAAGAAAACACCAAGGAGTTACCAAACTTAAAAAAATTTATCCAATTTTTGGAAATGCGATTTCGCCCTCTGGAGGCAGTGAGTTATCAGCAGAGCAAGGCAGTGGTGGATCATCCAAAGAAGACAACCAATCGTTCGTTTTTTGTACAACCCAGCAATCTTACATTTACATGCAAATTATGTAATAAAGGTCAGCATCCCATAAGGAAATGTAACAAATTTCTAAAAATAACCTTTCCTGACAGATATGACTGTGTTAATAAGTTTGGAATATGCAGTAATTGCCTTGCATACAGCCATTCTGTACAAAATTGCATAAGTTCGAGAAGATGCTACTACTGTCAAAACCCCTGAATTAACTAGTTCACAATAGTTTATACAACGACATGAGAAGTCACCACAATGCACAATTCCAATATCCAAGTTCTGCTAGCTACAGCAGTCGTTAAGGTAAAGACATCATCAGGGAACACGCTCCCATTTCGTGCCTTAATGGTCTCTGATTCTGAGGCATCATACATATATCACCGAATAGGCTGTCCAACTCTTAGGCCTAAAGGACAAATCCATCAACGTCGAAATTTCGGGGTCAGCAGTGGTATTTGCAAGAAGGTGGACGAAATCAGTATCGGCTCCTACAACAGCGCCTTCGAAACCACTATCGAGGTCAGGCCATCTCCCAGCTCGGACCCTCTACGTTGACAATTGGAGCCATCTTTCCGGTCTACAATTCGCAGATCCAGCTTTTTATAAGCCGACATGACAACAGGCACATTCCCATAGCGCAAAAAACCATGTTGGGATAGATAGTGTTCGGGAGGTTACGGTCGATGCAAGAGTCAGGAATTTCTTTCAACATGCAGATATCGATATTCTCTTGAGATGGTTTTGGGAAGTCGAAGAAACTCCTTTTCAGCCCACATTAAATACGGTAGAGACAGCCTGCGAAGAACATTTCGTCAAAAACGTGAAACGTCTTCGACAGACACTACCAAGTAGCACATCCATTCAAGGAGGGCACTCATCCAATACTTGGTAAATACCGTGAAGGAGCTCTTCTTCAATTTAAGGCATTGGAAAGACGAATGGCAGCAGATCCCCAGCTACACGACCAACACGTTTCCTGCATGGAAGAGTACATCCAACTTGGTCACATGAGACCACGAAGTCATTTCCGGGAGAGGTCCCTATTATCTTCCACATCATGCGGTAGTGAAAGAAAACAGCAGATTAGGAGTTGTTTTTGATGCGTCTTACAAAACATCGTTAAATGACCACCTGAGAACAGGCCCTTCGTTGCAACACAACGTGACAGACATTTTATTGCGATGGAGGCTATACCAGTTCTCATTTCAGCTGAGTACCGGCAAATTTGGGTACCAGAGTTGGACTCCAACTACCAGTTCACTTATTGATGCAAAAATCCAGCTGACAAATTAAAGGTTTTCCGGCTAAAACGGTAACTTTTGGAACGGCATCTCAGCACCATATTTAGCAATAAGAACACTGTTGGAAGTAGCAAAGGCCGAAGAAGTCTCACATCCACATTCAGAGATGTATGCGGACGATTTGTTGTCCAGAGCAGATATCATTGCTGAAGCTAAAAGGAAAAGACAGGATGTGAAGGTACTTTTAGAAGGAGCAAGTTTCTACTTACGAAAATGGACAGCCAATGCAGAAGAGCTTTGTCGTCCCATTCGAATCAGCAAACCGTGTAATAATATAGGCATTAATTCGCTTCCCATCAAGGATCATTTCTGCTTTCGCTTCACCCCACCAGATGACCCAACAAAACGCTTCATTCTTTCGAAGACAGCTCGACTGTTTGACCCCATGGGATTTATATCCCCATGCATACTCTAAACTGATTTTGCAGTCGTTATGGAAATGCAAAGTAGCCTGGGATGACACCCTGAAAAAAGAGAAAGAGATACTCTGAAAGAAAATAATGGAACAACTGGTATGAAAACTTACTTGCTATCAGAAATATACATGTTCCAAGATGGATTCATTCTATAGGCGACAGAAGTCGCAAGGAACTGCACGGGTTAAGTGACGCATCAGAGAAGGCATACGGAGCAGCTGTTTTTCTTCCAACAAGGGACGAAGATGATAAGGTACATAGGCACCTTTTAATCTCGAAGCCTAAGGTGGCACCTGTCCAGCCAATAAGTTTGCCACGTTTGGAGCTTTGCGGTGCAGTGATGTTAACCAAATTACTGCACTATGCGGCTCACACCCTCGAGCTCAATAGAGACCAACTACACGCCTGGACAGACTCCACAATGAATACAGGGTGAATACAGCGTTTAAACGAGACTCATATATGAAAGCACATACCTACAAAACTCAATCCAGCTGATTTGGTGTCAAGGGTATGCTGCCGACATCGATCATCGCTGAAAACTTATGGTGGTATGGCCCGGAATTTCTTCGACAAAAATGGAACTTCGAAGTCCTGAACAACTAACAAACAACAACACAGACGAAGAAAAATCAGCAGTGATAGTTAATCACATCAAGATATCAGACTTGAGTACAAAAATCTAAGGTTTCTCGGATTCAAATCTTCTTACACGTACCATAGGCTACTGTAAGAGGTTCCTCCAGAACGCTCGGAGGCCCCATGGTTCAAGAATCTTTGGCCCCTTATGTCCGAAGGAAACCGCCGAAGCGTACGATACGCTTATCCGATGCGTGCAAAAACAGATGTTTCCCGAGGGGATCTGTAGAGCCAGAGGCATGAGAGCTCTCAACCCCCTCAAGGACGAGGATGGAATTTTAAAAGTCGGTGGAGGGCTTAAACACGCACAGCTTTCGTACGATCAAAGACACCCTATCATCTTAAATCCTGGACACCATATGTTCCAGTTACTCTTCAAACTCGCACACGAGAAAACATTCCACGGCGGCTTACAACAAATGGTATGCCCGCTAAGAACAAGGTATTGGATACTGCAAGTCAAACATTCAGACAAAACATACATACACAATTGTACTATTTATCACCGATTCCGCAGTAAACCATTCCAACAACTGATTGGAGAGCTTCCTGCGCCAACAGTCAGAGTTTCCAAGCCTTTTACTCATGTTGGAATTGACTACGCCTGCCCGATCACAATCAAAATTTGGAAAGGCCGCGGGGCCAAATGTCTGAAACGATATATAAGACCGACAGAAGCAAACACAAAACAAAAACTCGCACTAGATACCATCTAACAGTTAACAATTAACAAGGAGCATGACAATGTCGAGCACGATTGTCACTATACCAGTATTTTTTGAATATCAAACATACACACTTGTTTACACACTTTTCGCAAGCATATCAAACATGCACACTTGTTCAGACACTTTTCGCAAGCATATCAAACACTTTTCCCAAGCATTCACACAAACACACTTCCATTAACATTCATAACACAATCCACTGAAGAAGAGACCCATTTCACACACAAGCCATGGCCAGTGTTGGGACTTTACTACTATTGTGGTAGATCTACTACTATTTTGAAAAATTTTAAAATCTACGTTTCTACTGTTCCAAGTGTTGAATCTACCACTCTTTTGAATTCTTCATTCTTTCTTTTCCCATGTTCTATTTCGTTTCTGTTCAACTTTTGTCAAATTTCTGTTGAATTTCCTCCAACTCAATTCAACTGAAACACATAAAAGGACAAAGAGCAGTTCTAACCAACTACACTATTACACTATTACGGAATATATGAATACAGAGTAGAATGGGGAAATGATATTTCATTTCATTCACACATTTTGGCGGCGATGGTGAAAATGCAATAACCTCCTCATCTTTAATAAATTAAAAATTAAAATTGTTGGAATATATATGTAGATCCAAAAGTAATTCAAAAAGGTAAAATGCCATAATTCCTCTCTTGAAAGCTTTTCATTTTAATGATTGTTCAGAAGAAGTTTTAAACAGAGAATTGAGAGATGTGCTATTATTTAGAAATGAAAAATTCCAAACCATTACAGTAATCCCCGCATAAATGCCCCTCGCTTAGTTGCGTTTCCCGTTTAATTAACCTGAAACCTAAGCAAACATAGGAATACATAAGAAATATACACACAATTTCCCGTTTAAATGCATTCCGCTTAAATGCGTTTCCCGGTTAAATGGTCAAAAATTCTAAACTTTTTATTAAATTTCAAACGAAATTGCCCGGTTAATTGAACGAAAAAAACCAAAAAATTGAAATCACTTTATGCTTAAACCTTAAATGAAATCAGAAGCTAGTTTGGTAGCATTGTGCTTAATTAAAGCGCGCTGTCAGGTTAGTTGTCAAATTGACATGACTTAAATCATTTATTATTGAGAGCCGAAACAATCAGAGTTTAGCAACTGCAAACTTCAAAATCTTTGAAATTGCAAAAAAGTAGTACATATCAATAGGTAAGTTTTAAATGAGATTGCTGTTATGAGACTTTCATAAATATGTGTCATTAAATTAATTTTGTTTTAAAGACTCGAAGCAGTCATGAGCAAAAATAAGAAAACATCTCTTTCTCTAGCACAAAAGTTAAGAGTATGTGCTGAAGCGACGAAGGTTAACAAAACAGAATTGTGTGCCAAATATGGATGCAGCCTGTCTACACTGAATAGAATAATACAAAATCGAAAAACCATACTTGAAAAGTCGAAGACTTATACCTTGACAACCAAAAGATTCAGAAGTGGAGCCTGTCCTGAAGTGGAGCGGGCGATTTCAATATGGTTTAACCAAATGAGAGCGGCCGGAGTCGTAGTTTCCGCAAATATGGTTATGGAGAAAACAAAGCAGTTTGCAATAAAAATGAAAAAAAACTTTAATCCAACTGCAGGATGGTTATGGCGTTGGCAAAAACGGGAAAGAATTTCTTTAAAAAAATTGCACGGAGAGGGTTCTTCTGCTGATGTAAGGTGTGCCGATGAATATTTAAGCGATGTTTTGCCCAATTTGATTAAAGGTTATACGTTTGATAACATTTTCAATGCCGACGAAAGCGATTTATTTTATAAAGCTTTACCGACATCATCTCTAAACAGAAAGGGACAACATATAAGCGGCTTTAAAGTGCAGAAAGAACGTTTAACTCTACTTTTTATTTGCAATGCTACTGGTAGTTACAAGAAAGTGATCGTAATAGGCAAATTCAAAAATCCCCGGTGCTTTAAAAACAAAACCTTACCATTAAAATACTATTCCCAAAAAAAAGCATGGATGACGCAGGAACTGTGGAATAAAGTGCTGGTTTTACTAGATGAAGAGATGACAAGCCAAAATCGTAAAATCGTTTTGTTTGTAGACAATGCGTCCTCTCACAAGACAACGACGGTGTTAAAAAGTATTGATGTACAGTTCCTACCACCGAACACAACTTCGATCGCTCAACCTCTTGACCAGGGAATCATCCACTGCTTCAAATCTTACTACCGGCAAAACATAATACGAAAGCAAATATCTGCAGTAGAAAGAGGACACACTGTTAATGAGTTTGCCAAATCGATCGATATATTCAACGCATTACACATTATTAAATATGCTTGGTGGATGGTGAGACCCAATTCTATATCAAACTGCTTCAAAAAGGTAAAAATTATAATGAATGAATATGATTTTTTTTATTTTGAGCACTACTTTACTTACATAGGCAAAATTCATTTTTGAAAATAAAGATAAGGAAGCTGAAGATTGTCTAGTTGAAGATGTGCCATGCAATAATTTGGAAGACCTCCTGAGCGGTGAAGTTATTAATGACGAGTTTCAAAATTACATTCAGTGTGATGACAACTTAATATGTTGTGGCCAGGCTACTGACGAAGACATTATTGATGAAGTTTTGCACGAAGATATGTCAGAAGAAGATGTGGCAACAGGTGAAGGAAACGACGAAGCTGAAAATACACCCTCCATTCAAGAAGCATTAACTTCATTGAACAGTCTTCGCAAGTACTTATTATCTGACGGTGCATTTACATCCGAATTGGAAAGTATGGAAGAGTATATTGTAAGTAAACTTTGTAAGAAAAAAATGCAGGCAAAAATTACAGATTTTTTTATGATGCAATAATATTTTAGCCATTTGTTATATGCTTGCTACATAAGCATATATTTATGTACAGTACACACATATGTATTATGTACCAATACATGATATATGTGTACATTATAAAAAATGTTGTTCCTTTTAAACCATTCCTAGACTGAATTTTTTTTATTGTTTTACCATTTTATGTTAGTTTTTTGTTAAATAAACTTTTGATTTTCATAAAATACAGTTGTTCTAAACTTTCTTTTAATATGTTTATTACCACACTCGTGTTAAAAAAAAATCGCTTTAATGCGTTTTCAATGCAATTAAGCGGGTTTTTTCTAAATGGGACAGCAAATCAATTAAGCGGGTTTCTGTTAATTGCGTTACCCTGTTAAATGCGTCTAAAATCGTGCATTTAAACTGACGCAATTAACCGGGGATTACTGTATCGATAATGATCTTGTAAAAGGCTGGAAAGCCCTTTGTAATGAAAATTATTGAAAATTATCTCTTTAAAAACTAGGTAAGTATGTAGCAATTTGGCCGTTTTGCAGAGAGAACATTTTCTGTTAGGAATAATATAAAAAATATGAAAAGAAATTCATTGCAAATACCCACTGTCAACAATTTTTATTTGCACTCGAAATGACTGATAAAAATAAAATGTTTAACCCTTCCATGAATTTAATTAATTCTTATAAGTTTAAATTTATTAATGGAGTATTTGTTCACAATGATGCCTAGTCAGTTACATGTTGAAATGTATTTTTAAGTGAAGTTATTGCTTTGTTTTGTTTTAGTTTTCCTTTTAACCTTCAAGCAGGCGCGCGACGTCGAAACGACCGCACACAATACACTTTCGGTTATAACTTTATTATTTCTTGCAATACACGATGCTCATCCTTAGTAGCCTGTCACTGTTTCAGTGTGAACGAAATAAACAGTTAACCCCCCCTCTCCGCGTGCCCGATAGTAAGCAGATTGCAATAGTTTGAGTCAGATCGCAGTCGTCGAAAGCACGCCACGCGCCTGACGTCGAAAAGGTTACTTGCGACGCTTAACGCACCATATATTTTTTTGGCTGTCAACAAATATTTGTGAATTAAGTGTGTAATAGAATTTTTTTTTTGTACAAAATGACTCGTCGACCGTTAGCTGAAGGTGGTATATTGGATGAAATACTTCGAGAAGATGAAGAAAGTGAATCAGAGCTCAGTGACCAAGCTTCAGAAAATCTAAACCTGATAAATATGGAATAAAACTTTATCCACTAGTGGATGCTGCTACATTTTATGTCCTCAACTTAGAGCTTTATGCCGGCAAGCAGCCAGAGGGTCCTTACCAGTTGAGTAATGCTGCAGCAGACGTTGTAAAGAGGCTCATAACACCAATTTCGGGCACAGGACGAAATGTAACAATTGACAATTGGTATACCAGCGTTCCTTTGGTTAGAGATTTGGCCAAAAATCATAAGATTTCTGTTGTGGGTAGCATGCGTAAAAACAAGAAAGAAATACCTCCTTGTTTTATAGATAAAAATCGACCTGAATATTCAAGTCAGTTTGGATTTTCTGACACGACTACGCTGGTGTCATACGTACCAAAAAAAAAAAGATTTGTCATACTATGTATTATCAACACTTCATCCTGCTGCTGAAATTGATGAAACTACTAACGAAAAGCGCAAGCCTAGCATAGTAACTTTCTACAACAAAACGAAAGGTGGTGTCGATGAAGTGGATAAAAAAGTAAAGATGTATTCTACATCAAGAAAAAGCAACAGATGGCCCTTGACACTATTTTTTCGTCTTTTAGATATTGCTGGAGTAAATACCATGGTAATACTTAGAGCAAACGGAGTGGTAATACGGAAAAGAAGAACGTATTTACGCGAATTAGGCACTGAACTGACAAAAGAGTATGTCCAAAGAAGAGCTATGATGGCAAATCTTCCAAGGAAATTGAAAAAAAACATCAGGGAGCATTTGAAGATGGATGTTCAAGATGCTGAAAGTGAAGCAAGCAGTTCTAGCTCATGCAGAGGAAGCTGCAAAATATGCCTTCAAAAAAAAGGAGGCAATCGAAGACACAATGCACATCATGTCACAGAAACATTTGCAGAAGTCACACTACTTTCATTTGCAATGAATGTTATTTCGGCGAAGATACGGATGATGAAGGAAACTAGACCGGAGCCAACTGACTTTATTTGTTTTTACTTTATATGTTTTATTCTAATGTGTGTATGTTTGTTTTTGAAAATTATTGAAGAGTTTACATTTTTTTTTTGACTATTTGTGTCCTAAGATATTTATAATACATTTGATTACGAAAAAAATAAATGATTTTTGATTAATCAGTGTTTTATCTCTCTGATATACCGCATAGGTCTTTTAGGTTACGCGCGACCGCTGCCGTTACGAAATACCGCGCGCCTGCTTGAAGGTTAATGAATTGTTATATTTTATGTCATAGGAATGAACTATATATTTATTTTTGTTGTATAAAGTTTACTTAGCTATTTTATTTCCATGGAATTAAATCTACCACCCATTTTCAAATCTACCACGCTTTTTTTTCTGGATCTACCACACTTTGAAAATTTTGAGTCCTAACCAGAGATGAAGAACGAGATATGCAACTTTCGTACGTCTGTTCCCGTGACACCCTAAATTTTTCAGGAAATTTTGACAGGAGTTTGTGTACCAAGCCGACAACCCCCGTTATAAACGACTCTATCCGTGAATACGTGTGAGCTCATTTCATTTTACCGCAGTGTACTCCCGCCACGCACACTCATGGAATTATAACAATGTGCGCGATTGTTTACATAATTTTGACAGGACTTTATGTACCCACGTGCTCGCACAGCTTGTAGGCAAACGTCGGCGGCCATTTTAAGTTGCATATCTCGTTCATCATCTCTGGTCCTAACACTGTGCCTCATTCAGAAAAACACACGTAGATACGCATACATATGTTTCGCGACTATTCACATTCGAACACATGCACACCAACCTAAGCCAGATTGGAAATTAAACTCAAAGCAGAATAAGGCAAGACGGAAAGAGAAAAACCCCGCATGCCTCATATGGATTTCCAGTTTATAAGCTGGTTCCTTCATTCCTCACTTCAATTTCCAATTCATCGTTGCAATTTTCAAATGTAAACAAGCGGATCATCACTCAAGTGCTGTTTTCAATTGAAGGGTTCTAAGTCTAAAGGGTCTAAGTGCCCAAAAATCATTATTTTTAGGAAAATACAATCTAAGTGCCAAGCCTAATAATATCCAAATGGATCCAAGTGTCTTTTTCTTTTAAAATTTTACCCACACACAAATAAAGTTGTGGTAGGGTGTAGGTGCCAACGAACTTTCGCTCAAAAGGGTCTGCGCGTGTGTGCGTTCAGGGCGAATTAGCGGTGGCTGTTAGCATGGGTTTATGTTTGTTAACAGTTGGTTGACTAAATTACACGGTACGAAATGGATGCCACAGCATCGAGTGATCAAAACATACAGAGAAAACGTAATCCAGAAAATTTTTTTTTATTATGTATTTTTTCATATATCTCTTAATAATAATAAAATAGACCCTTTAGATTATGCATGTTCGGTTCCATTTCACTAATGCTTATTTTATCATTGCATGAGATGAGCCAAGGCATACTCCTCCAGGGTCGTGAAAGAGGATTAAAGAAATTAGACATGCAACGGATGATAACTACAATCAACAATGCAAGGATGGCTGAGAACTTCGCTCACCGGGGCGGGAAAATGTTGCGTACGCAGCATTTTCTCATGCGATCGCAACACTCTAACGAGTAACATCACTACCAGCTAATCATAGCTCCAAATGTCCCATGAGACGAGACAAATAAAGAGAAGTTATTATTTTTCGTTACAAAGTAATCCAAGTAGTAGTGTTTTATTTTCGGTTAAATTAACGGGCAAATTTTTCCGGAAATTACCCTTTGTTCAAAACCCATAAAAAACTCGATTGTGTTCAACGCCCGAACAGTCAGAATATAAATAAGGAAGCAAAGTCATATCGTAATAGGTTTTATTTTAGAAAGTTTGAAAATTGCATAGGTAATGTTAAAGAGGAATCGTGGGTAGTTAACAATATACTCAACAAGCATATACAAGGGAAAAAATACTGGAAATCGAAGTCGAAAATAAAACAGAATTGACATTGCTAACGCTTTCAATAAAAACTTTGTGTCTGTTGCTACTGAATTAAAACCCTGCACACCCCTGACCAATTGTAGTTGGGACCTATTTTCTGATTTGTCCTGTGATGTTTCCTAAAGTAAAAGTTTCGCCTTCGAACCAATTGCTTCAAACGAAATTTATAAATGTATCATATCTCTGGATAACAAGCAATCGTGTACCTCCGATGGTATAATAAACTGTCTTCTTAAACACATTGCTTTTTATATTGCAGATATACTATCTTACATATTTAATATGAGCATGAATTGTGGTATTTTTTCCAAATCACTAAAAGCTGCCGAAGTCATTCCTCTGTTTAAAAAAGGCAATCGAAAACAAGCGATTCAGTATAGACCAGTATCCATAATTCCTACCTTCTCCAAACTGTTTGAAAAGTTATTGAAAAGTCGATTGGTGTCTTTTTTGAAAAAAAAACTGGGTTTCTGAGTGAAAAACAATTTGGATTTCGAGAAGGAATTTCAACCGAAAATGCCATTTTGAAATTATGCAATGAAATATATCCCGGCCTTAACAGCAATAAAAATACACTAGCTTTATTTATTGATATGACAAGAGCATTTTACATGGTCAATTATAATATTCTCTTGAGCAAACCCTATAAGGCTGGATTTAGGGGTGCAATCTACGAGTGGTTTACTTCATACCTAGGTGAAAGAACACATAGAGTTAAAGTCCAAAATACAATATTTTCAGTAAAGAAATGAGACTGGTCACCGGTGTGCCACAAGGCTCAGTATTGGAACCATTCTTATTTCTGATTTATATAAATTCAATATTTGAACAAAATTTTAATAGTAATATCACGGCTTTTGCGGATGACATAGCTTTTACCTACATGAACAACAATATCTTTGAATCCGTTATGAAATTACAAAGAGACGTACAAATTTTAAGGTAGTTTGCAAAACATGAACTTATAAGCGAAAAAACTAAAATCATGGTTTGCAATCTACTAAATATAAAACTAATTGACTGTGGCATTTATTTTCACTCTACTGGATATGAGAAACTAAGCATATCCTTGCACTCCTGTGATGGAACACATTTTAATTCAAGTTCTCTTTGCTCTCCGACTTCTTTTAAAATTGAATCTGCTATTAAATTCAAATATTTAGGAGTCTTGATCGATAAAAACTTGAATTGGAAGGCACATACACAAAGAAATAACGATGTCTGTAAAATTATTGTTAACGATAGGTATATAAGGGATTCGTACACTCGAAACTTTAATATGCCATATCAAGTTGAGGAGGACCATATTTCAACACCATTGAACCTCTTATTATAGCACAGAAGCATATAATTAGAATTATTTGCAACAAAAACTGCAGATTAATAAGAAGTTGGCCTCTGTTTCAGGATCTTCGTATATTACCTCTTCAATATCTTTATGTCTATAAAGTTCTTAAAATGTTTTACATCCGTAATGGTTTCAATTCCACAATCAGAAACTCAAATTTATACAGCTTAAGAATCAATTCTAAAGCATATTAATGTGTCAGCGTCAAAAAAAACTGATTACTCGAACTTTTTCATCATCTTTTTAACAAACATTAGGGTTTTAAAAGTATGTAACGTCTTCTTAAACAAAGTAAGTAACAATGGATATCTCGGAAGTCAAAAACCCGTTGGTCTATATTGTTTAAATTCCTGACTAAAAATAAATATTAAATATCAAATTTGTTAATTTTTTTTTTCTTTAAACCATTTGCTCTCTTGCTTTTAGATATAACTTTGGATATCAAATTTCATATTAATCTTAAATTATCTATCAAATATAAATCATAAAAAAATGATTTAAATACTTACATTCTACCCCACATTTTATTATTTGTCGATTAGATTTTTAAGGATTATTCGGCACTAGTCTTACAAGGCAGCAGCTTTTATAAAATGTATTTCTTGGAATTTGTCATGATTGAAATCATTGTATTTTGTAAAATGAAAAGATAAATAAATCAAATATCAATAAAAAGGAACAGGGAACAAGGTTTCAGCGAAGGGTACATAGGTGCCCAATCTTTCTTCGGAATAAACAAGTCGAAGATTAATTTTCTTTTAGACAAGATGGAAAAATCGCAACATCTGCACTTTTGGAACAGCGTTCAAGGACTACGACAATCGAAAAGATTTATACGGACCCTGAATAAACGCTCTATTAACATTCTTAAATATAATAGAGTCGATTTTAGAAGAATGCTTAGCTACCTTTCGGGACACTCTAATCTGAGATACCATCTCAATAAAATTAGCCTCTCGTCTGAAACTTAGTGTCTCCTCTCTCTTGAGGACGAGGAAACTACTACAAACTATGGCAATGATAATGAGGCGGTCAAAAACACTTAACAACCAAACAGTAAAAAAGTAACCCTTTACATGATAAAGATAACAAAATTCCATCACCCCCGGGTATATAAATACATAGACATCGACTGAATGGCATCAATCAAATTTGGTAATTAGGAGTTAGAAGTCGAAGCAAAGTAAAATGTTGACTTGATTAATTAGAATTTGAGAATTTAGAAGGGTTGTAAATTGATAATGAGAGTATGGATATGTGATTGTATAATTAATAGAAAAGAAGTTTTATCTACCAAACCGGCAAACACATTACTATATATGTCAGTAGTGGGATAAGACTTTTTTCAAGCTATTGATGGAAAACAATAAAGTTGTTAAACACTTGTAAAGTGTGAAAAATAGAACATTTATTCCATGTGCATGTCTCCAGACATGTGGACTAAAAAAACTAGTGCTTCGACCGAAGAATGTTATGCTCGAAGACACCGGGAACTCCGAAAGTATTAATTAAATAACAAAGATGAGTCCGCTTTTCAGGGCCTACAAGATTGTGGTGGTTGAGGCTATCAGAACTTCGATCAGGTTGGTAATTCAAACACATAAAAGAGCTCATAGAATAAAATACGAAAATAAATTTCAAATACTGGAGTAGTTTTACTTTCCAGTTATAAGCAGATAAATAAGTAGAATCATCTGGGAGTCATCGGTATGTAAGGAGAGCACACTTACAAGCACGAACTCCAAGATGTTTCTATCCCATATAAGTATAGTACATCTTGATATATTTTGACCGAAATTGGCTTTGACCCTCATTGAGGAATTTTGGAAGTAATCTTAGACAAGGATCCTGTGGTCTTTTGAAAACTTCGTTTTCGAGAACAAAGTTTTTTTAGCACGCTTGCTATTAATTCTAAATTATTTCCTGATTCCAGCACTATAAGCGGGCAGGTGGAACGATTGCACTCTACATTAGCTGAACTGATGATTTAAGTAATCGCTTTTGAAAACAATACATTTTGTTACCCACAAAAAACTCCTGATAGTACATTTCGGCTGTTCATGTGGTCGACTCATGGCAATTATGGCAATTCATGGCAAGGAAATAAAGTGGATTTAAAAAACAATGTACATCCAATTTAACGAACCTGATCCCATCTTTTCCTTATCCACTAAACTAAACATTAAACGTTATAAGTAAAGCTTGGAAGTGGTTCGCTAGGAAATCTGATCACACTTACAATTGACGCGCTCAACAATCAGCAAAATTGCGTCTATGGGGCTTATCGTAAACGTTAGGAATTTAAATTCAAGGGACTTTTCATAAAGCGTTACTCGTTATCTTGTAAATAGATTTGAGAGACGAAAGTAACGAGTTTTATTAATTAATTAGCCTTGAGATGAGTCAAAGAACTTTATCTTAATAATAAAATGCAAAAAGACGGATTTGTTCAATATAACACTAAAAACAGCCTTGATACGCTTAGCATGTCGTCACTTGTCAGTAAGATACTACTTTTCTGAAAACAAGGGGAAGTAACTCCAACCAGGATGTTGGACTTTGTGAGGGGAGGAGTTAAGGAAAAATAGATTCAGTGCACAACGAACACAATCCGAACTCAGCGGTTCGCGGTCCGTACACCACCGTGGTCCAACCAATTCGGTTTCAAAGCGGGGCATGACACTATTCACAGGTCGAAACTCGTATCAGAGCGGAACAAATGCAAGAGCCAATGCATAGATGCGTGCCTGATTGACTTGGACCGTATGGTTAGAGAGTCTTCATTACAAGTTCAATCGGCTAAGTAAATCACTTATACATATATATGATTTTGATGATAAGTAGAAATTTCGTTGTGAAAATTCCATACGCGACTTCTGCTCAAACTTTTGAAATTAAAAATGGACTGCACACTGAACTTGCCGATCCCTTTCAGCATTTACTTTAACTATTTAATCGCGTACAGAGCAGGTCCAACGATCGACGTCATTGTCACTTTTATGCAACGTGGCCTTGATCAGGCTCATGATTGTCTATGGATGTCGTTTTTAGTTAACTTTGAGTCAGGTTTTAATAATAAAACAAAACACAAAAAAAAGTAAAAACAAAAACCAACAAAAATAATAAAATATAAAATAAAATAAAAAAAATGCATATACATATGTAATGTAGTATATTTTGTATACATGTGGGAACGCTGTAGTGGAGGATCTAACTAATCACACGCCAGATCCATCCAGACAGTTTTTCCCCTTTCTGAATTCAACAGAAGTGAGTCGTAAGTTCATCCTCAAGGCGATCAGTCGCATTAATATGTATCACATTTCTTCTTTTCCTTTTTCCGGCGTTGTTATGGTCAGAAGTGTAGGACCATAACCTTCCCACTTAACTGCAATCCTACTGGTCCGCTTGTGGGGTCCGCCGGTTTGACCTCAGAAAGTAGCGGCAGGCTTCCCGGTTTGGGATTACTTCATCGCTGAGGCCAATCAAATGCTGGTGTTTTTGCATTTGTTTGCACCAATTGTTTTTCGGCCTGCCTTTTTTGTTTTTTTTGTGACACGGGCATGCTCCAGATTTTTTTTTGTTTGATCTTACTCTTACAACACCGGTGATCTCCAGTCGTGTCAACCCACTGATTTGCATGTACACTTGTGGGGCAGTTTAATGGTGGTATATGTGTCCCTAGGCTCACCTTGGTGTTTTCTAAATTGCCTAGATGTGATTTTTGTTTACCTTTGTTTTAGTCGCCTTTTACGACAAGCGAGAGGTATCACATTTGAACTTAATAATAGTTTTTTTTTTATAATAATACATATTTCATTTACTCTACATACTGGGGGCTCAGCTACCCTTACAAATGCAAAACAAGTGAAAAACCAAAACAAAGTATTTAAAGGAAAAGGGAAAATGAATAAATAAAGAAGTGAAAATTTAACAAGAAAGGAAGCTATGACTCCAAAAACAACAAGAAACAAAAAATGTATTAATAGTTTTGTGTGCGACGCTTAAGGGATGAAAACAAGAAAAATTTAATGACGCCAAAGTAACTGTTAGTTCTCAAAGCAGACAACACACGTAAGATAAGAATCAAATCTCACACGACAAACACGAAAGAAGAGAATTAAATCTCACACGACACCACCAGAAACCAGAATGAGACGTGCGTCTTTCGTACGTCTTCCCCCGTGACACCCTGAAATTTTGAAAGAAGTTCAGGTTCGTAGCGACAAAACCCGTTACAAACGAGCTTCTATCCTTGAATACGTGTGAGTTCATTTCATTTTACAGCAGTGTACTAACGCCACACACACTCTTGGAATTATAACAATGTGCGTGATTGTTTACAAAATTTTGACAGCACTTGAGGTACCCACGTGCTCGCACGAGCTTGTAGGCAAACGTGGGCGGCCGTTTTAAGTGGTACGTCTCATTGGTGGTTTCCAACACCACGACATAAGAGGGATAGCAAATCTCACATGATACACCTTGCTGCGACACTACAGGCAAAGAAATCTTAAATCTTATATGATATACGGTACACCACGTTACAAGAAAACGACGAAAGACTTAAGGAAAGATGTATTTACACTATTTTATGAAGTAACAGATAAATACAAGTTTAAAAGTAAAATACTGAAGAAAAATTGTAAAGAGAAAAGAAATTCATCGTTCATTCGACTCTTGTTCTTTAATCTGAAATTTAAGTTAAATTACTTGTATAAATAGTTTTTGAAAAATTCGCATGCAAACTCAAAAATTTTATTAAAAAGTTGAAAAAAAAGGTCTAAAAAGTTTAGACCTTTTTTTTTTTTAAATGATGAATAAAAGTGCTAAATTGGCTCTTTGTGGTCAATGCTCATATCAATTCTGAATCGAACACAAAAAAACGAATGGTTTTACGTCTTCTAGTTTTTGAGAAAATCGAAAATTACTAAAAGTACTTTTTTATGGGATATTTTGTTTTCTGGTATTTACGGTGATAATACGTATGGGGAGGGGTATGCTGGCCCCACCTCCCCCCTCCCCCCATTCCCAATACATATTCCGTATTTTGCTATACAAAACTAGCCATAAACTCGAGGATTTATTTTATAGTTGAACTTGGCTTGCGAGTTAAGGAATTTGAACTCTCTTTTTGCATGTGGCAGGTCTCGCTCTCACAACTTCGTTACTTCCCAAACAAACGTTTCACTTTTGTACCGTTGTTGTTTTTTCATACACATGTGGTAAAGCGTGTAGTTATTGATATTTGCAAAGGTCATTCTGTGTTCAACCTTAGTGCGAATCGAATGATTTTTTCTGATTAAGTGATGGCGGCTAAGCATCCTTTAATGCATCCAAAATTACAAAACTTCACAATATTTTGTTCGTTCGCGGTGGTGTCGACCAACGAAAAAAGCATTGCGTTTTTAGAAGAAATTGGTATAATTCCTTCTAAAATTTCAACTTCCCCACTGTGTTGCAACTTACCGATGAAGGTAATTATTATATTGTAATTATAATATTACCGAAATATGTAAGAACATTAGGTTCGGTTGGATGTGGCGGTGCTTAACAAAAAGCTCTAAAAAAAAAAGGTGACAAAAGTTGTAGGAATACAATCAACCCAGCCATCGGCACATTTTTATATGGGCCTCATTTCGGTTAGAGATTCGCGAGGTGCTTGCGATAATTATCTCTTTAGTCATCAAAATGCCTGTGAACACGGTTTTCCAGGTAAATTTTTTTTTTTTAATATTATTGTAAATCATTATTTTATAATTAGCATTTAACCGCTTGGCGCCATCACGACAATAAAAGCGAACTAAGTAAATCTACTATAATAGATTACATACTTTAACTATTGGCGTGAAATAGTCGAAATAATAGCGTCTCACATTGGCGGCGAAGAAAAAACTGTGCAAATCGACGAGACTTTTCTTACAAAAAGAAAATATCACAGAGGCCGTTTTACCGAACAGATGACAATCGTGGTATTGAGGTTGTTTTGCAAAGAAGATAAGGTCGGACGGTTCTTTAAAGTGAACTCTAAATGTAAGGAAGATTTATGGCCTTTTATCCATAAATACGTTAGCTCCAACACCAGTCGTATTTGTACCGATAGCGCACGCCAGTATATAGGTATTGAGAAAATGTTTTCTAGTTCAACGACTCATGAAGTGACGAATCACAGCAAAGGGGAATATGTTTATAAGATTTCGCCAACTCCATAGTAAAACACTTCTGAGTTTTTATAATAATTTACAGTATTTTATTTTACAAATTCAATTTTTTTATTATAAGTACCTATAATAATTTACAGAAACGACATTAAGTGTTTTCTATTCTACCTCCTCTTTCTTTATAACCAAAAGTCATCGTGACACATACCGAAGTGTCAAGATGACTTTTCCTCTTATTCTTAGGAGTCGTTTACAGCTTACATGTTGATAAGACCGATGCAAGCAACACCATTAACGACTTGGAGAATCAGAACAAGCTTCTGAAAAAAATATCTTTTGTGCCGCAAAACTACGCACTACCTTCAGCAGTATATGCCACTTTTCTTTTATCGAAAGTACTGGTTGAAAAAAAATATAAGGACGACTTGGGCTCCCAAATCATGGAATTTTTATTAGACGTACAAAAAGTGTTTCCAGGTTTTATCGATGGTGAAGAAAGTGTGGGCTTGCAACTAAAAGAATTCGACCTTCCCACCGTTCACAGTGAGAACCTAGAGGCTATTTTACCGCAAAAAAAAACCTCGGCTTCTCACTATCAGCGATGAACTCAACGAACTCGACAGTAACACCAGAACGGACGATGACTTCATTAACGAGACTCACATACCTTTTTAATCCATTTAAAATTGGCTTAACTATTTTTAACTAGCTTCAGACTTACCTACACCCCGACTGACTAAGACGTGGAATGCAATGCAGTTCTACCTCCTCGTGGTGCATTCTGGGTAACGCTAAACGAATTGCTATACTTTACTTATAAGGATGAACCCATCATCAATATATTGAAATCGAAGTCTTGCATCGGTTCAATGGGAGTATATATGTACATACATCTAACCAACGCCAAGCAGGTGGGGTTGCAGTGGGGCAGCATGCCCTCCCATACATATTATCACCGTAAATACCAGAAAACAAAAAAATCCCATTAAAAAGGACTTTTAGTAATTTTCGATTTTCTCAAAAACTAGAAGACATAAAACCATTCGGTTTTTTTGTTTTGTTTTCAATTCAGAATTGATATGAGCATTGACCACAAAAAGCCAATTTAGCACTTTTATTCATACTTTAAAAAAAAAAAGGTGTAAACTTTTTTTTTCAATTTTTTAGTCAAATTTTTGAGATTGCATGCGAATTTTTCAAAAACTATTTATACAAATAATTTAACTTAAATTCAATATTAAAGAACAAGTTTCTGGCTTTTAAAACCGTTAGAGTACTTTATTGTAGGTGTTGCCGATGTTTTTTTTTAATTTTAAGTAATTCTTTTCTAGAATTGTCGCTACTCCTAAACGGGACGAGTAAAAAATCCTTTTTTTGACCCCTCTGCGAAAAATCGTTATCAATTTTCGACGCGAAAGTTATCTTACTCTTGTCAAAATAGTAATTCTTCTTAATGAATTTGAATGCGATTTAGATCGCAAGGCAATAGTAGTAACGGACAGGGGGTCAAATATGATTGCGGTCTTCCGTCCATTTGATCACAATTTTTGCATAAACCACCTATTACATAATGTTGTAGAACAAAGTATCAAGGAAATCCCTGAAATAAGTGAAATATGTAATAGTTGTCTTAATAAGTGAAATATTTAAAAAAAATCAGGAGGTAATTGCTCTCTGCAAACATCATTAAAAAGTTACAATATATTTGTAATAGATTTAGTGCAATTTATTATTTATTACATTCTATTAAAAAAGTTGGGTCGAGATCACAAATATATTCCGGGAAAAAAAAGAAATGCAAATAATTAACAACATAAACTTAAGTTACATAAATGCCTTGATTAAAATCTTAAGCTCTTTTGAGGAATTGTCAAAAGTATTAGAAGGTACAAACTATCCAACTCTACACTTAACAATCGTTCATATCTATCGCTTAAAAAAAATATGTGCTATTAATTCCGAAGATTTAGAAATAATTAGATATTTCAAAATAAAATTATGTACCTTTCTGGATACCATTGTTTTGCAAAATTTGACCCAAAATCATAAATTTGCTGTTCCTTTTCCCTCCAGCTAATAAATTAATTCAGTTTGATGAAACTGAAAAAAAAAAGATTATTAGGAGTGCATGTAAAAATTGCATGCAAGATTATATAAGATTATACACAAGATTCTATAAGCTTAATACATGAACCGGATGAACGAATGTTAAATGAAGAGTTGGATCTTGCAACCAATAGAAATTGCCAATTGTAATGACAGAATTAACAATGAACTACTGGCATATGAAAATGTAAATGTAATTTTTTACGAGAAATTTGGTGTTTTACCGTTGCAAAATATTAGCTACGCCGGCAAGTAGTGCTGCCTCTGAACGCATATTTTCTGCAGCTAGAATGCTAATTTCAGAAAAACGCTGTCTAATTGGATCCGACCCAATTTTAGTTAACCAGATAATTTTTTTACATTGTATTGTAATATAAATATAACTAATATTTGCAATGACCTGCAGGAATTCTTGTAAATAATTAATTAAAATATTAAGTTACTACTTTTCTTTAAATTTTTAATTATTTTTTTTATGAATAATAACTTATAACTATCTTATGCTAGAAAAAAAAACTTGAAATAAGCTTAAATATTTTAACTAAATTAAAATACCTTACTGACCCAATGCGGGCATTCTAAAGCTAGCTAGCTAGTTCACAAACTTAAATGCTAAGAAATTTAAAACAAAAACTTTGCATATTATTCATTTAATTTTTTAATAAGACTTACATCTAACTAAAACTATCTTAATCTACTCTAACTAAAATACGTATATTACATATACACTGTTGTACGCATAATATACAATGTGTGAATATATGTATCTTTTTTCTTTGTTTTATTTTTTTTATTGTTTTTTGTTTTGTCTTTTATAACCTAAAACTAAAATTAAAACTACCCACCACCCATATTATAAAATACTAAATATGATATCAAAATTTGTTAAACTTATATAATATATCTCGTCTTTATTTGTAGCTCTTAACGCCAGAGTTCATTAATCTGCCATATAAGAAAAATGACTTCAATTTCCAGGCATTGATATGCTCAGACTACTCACTGTACTCAGTGAAGTGCACACTGTTTTTAAAAGTACCCATTTGTGAATACTCGTTCTTCTGCAGTACACTGTACTTAGTATTCATTTTAATATGGATTCAAAACTCATATTATAATCTGATAATAGATGATTCATTCATTTCACTTTCCAAGCTTTTAATACAGTTGTGAAGTGTACTTGAAATAAAACGAATGTTTTGAAAATGGTTTAAAGACATTCATTGCAGACCTCTAGTACATATGTATACGTAACGGCTAAAAGTAATTTTTAATTTGTCCGTGGTTTTTTTTATTATTGTATTTTATATTTTATATTCATATTTATATTTTATTTTAAGAAAACAGAAGACTAAAAGATGAGATAGTTACATTACTTTATACAGTAAAGTAATTGATAAGTTAAGATTAACCTTAAAAGCCAAACCCTTATCAGACCTTCTTAAAAGAGATGTTCCATTTTCGTTCGGCGTCGCCCAAATGTCCGCATTCTAAACGTTAAAGTCCGAATTGACGAACGATCCATTCCTCCAACTGTTCAAATACGGGGTTTATACCGAAGTCCACACTGATGCTTTGAAGCAGGGGTATGCTGCAATGATGTTACAGAGAAATAGCCAAGACGGACAGTTACATCCCGTACAGTTCATGAGCAGAAAGACCACGGACGCCGAAAAAAGATATCATTCATACGAACTCGAAGCTCTAGCCATCGTGGAAGCTTTTAAAAAATGGAGACCGTACCTCCTAGGCCAAAAGATGAAAGTGATCACGGACTGTAACGCATTTGCCGCAACTATAAAGAAAAGGGTCGTACCATTGAAAGTAGCGCGATGGGCACTCTACCTACAAGATTTTGATATAGACATTGAACATCGGTCAGGCACTCAAATGCGTCATGACGACGGGCTTAACAGAGAAACTTTAGCAAACAAATGGAGAATCAGATTATTAGGCAAACCCATGAACAAGGACATTTTGCCGTAAAGAAAACCTCTGACCTACTATTAAAACAATATTTAATATCCGACGACAGAAATAAGATTGAAAGGTTCATAAAAAATTGCGTACCATGCATACTCGCAGAAAGAAAGAGTGGCAAGCAAGAATGTTATTTGACTCCGATAGAAAAGGAAAACAAACCCCTCCAGACGTACCACATAGATCACTTAGGCATATTAGAAAGTACTCAGAAAAGATACAAACACATTTTCGCCGTGGTAGAACACGAAATTCGTGTGGTTATACCCGACGAAGAGTACATCAAGCGAAGAAGTTATAGATCGATTTAAAAGACAAGCTAATATATTCGGTAACCAGAATAATTTCTGACCGTGGCTTAGCGTTTACGTCCAATCAATTCAAAGAATATTGCATAGAAGAGGGAATCATCCATACGCAACTAACGACAGGTGTGTTACGATTGGCGCCGTGTTTTCTTGGTAATACAAGGGAAGAGCGTCATTCGTAATGTTGTGATCCACACAACGGACCGCACGAATCGCCCACTCGACACCCAATGGTAATTGCTCACCGCCAACAACGCTAACAAGGAATCAAGACACACGATACAAGTGTGCCCATTTTAAAGGTATAGGTCAGTGCAGTACGACAAACCCAAGTAGGGTCAGTACAGTCCAATGATGAATCAAGACATACGACACCCTTGAAGCGTACGAAGAATCAAGACACATGACACCTTTGAAGTGTGCCCATTCATATGCGCTACATGCAGTACATTGGGTAAACACTAAATCATGCACGGCCCTAGCAAAACCCAAAAGCAATTAAACGCAATTAAGGGATATTGTGAATGAGTGCCAGCATGCATGCATGAAAGTGAAAATGGGACCAAGCAAAGTACAGCATATGTATTCAAGCGGGGTCGAGTTTCGTAATGTAAAACCTATGCTGCAGAAACTGATTTCGGACGTGGGTAAGAATTAAGAACGAAGAGGGGGTAAGATGCGTACGCACAATATTGTATAAAAGGGGTAGCTGATATCGAGGGTAGGCAGAGTAAAAAACAGAATTTAAATAGAAACACACGAGAGCTGAGGAAAATTTAGTAATTATAATAAAGAAATCCGAACTCTAAAAGCGTGCGTTATTTATTCTAACTCTCCGACTGACGCTCTTCCCTTGGGATACTTGAAAGGTTCCGACTATCAAGCAAAAAAGCGAAAAAGATAGCGTACTGGGGCTAAAACACCAGCAGTGAAAAAAAAAGTGAAAAGTGTGAGAAGTTCTGCAGTGATTAAAAGACCAGGAGTAACAACCATCTTTAGGGCGTGAAGTCTACCTGACAAACAACAGCAGCAGCAGCAGAAGAAAGCACAGAAGCAGTAGCAACTACAGCAGCGGTATTTATTAAATTTATAAGAAAATATATTTTAAGAATAATATACATTGTGAATATACATATAACTTACACCTTTTGACACTGCTCCCTCCTTGGTCCCGTAAGATCTTCGGTAACTTTTTCTATAAAACCAAACAAATCAAAAAAAACCCTCAAAATTTTCACGCGACGAAATAAAGCGACAAATATAAAGACAACCGCGCCATGGAGATCAAAATGAGCATAGCTGACTTGTTCAACATCGTACCTTCGGCGGAAATCCTCGAGATCTATGTAAGTAAATTTAGAGCTTGTGGAAACACATTTTTCTCTTCTGTTTCGGAATATCAACACCGAACATATCTTGACATTATAAAGACAAGATTATTGGGACGTGCATTCGAACTAACACAGTTCGACTCGTTTGCTAAATGGAGCGACCTAGTAAAGGAGCTGGAGAGACAATTTAGGCAAGATAGATCCCGATCCTCCACTCAAAACGAGTTAATATCCTGCAAACAAGGACCAAAAGAAGGTGTGAAAGATTTCGGTGATAGATTTTCACAGCTACTCACTGTCCTGGACTAAGCCACACAAACTGGTATCTCCGACAGAACCGTCCGGGACTATTTAGTCAAAGAAAATGGGAAGCTAGCACTACAAACGTTCGAGGACAACCTCAGAAACCACAGCCTAAAAATGTTGGTAAAAGCCTACAGGGCTGATGATCTCAGAAGCGCGGTAGCCTACGCCGTGGAACATTTAGACTGGAAAAAACTCCCTCACATCTCAGTTCTTATGCTAACACACAGAAACCCACCTGTCAGATATGCAGTAAGGTAGGACATTCAGCCGAAACATGCTATCGAAACACGGGTTTCCCTACAATACATTTGTACAGTTGCTTACGTGTACGTACTGTCAAAAACCCAACCACACGTACCAAAACTGCAGGTCTCGGATAGCACAGGTACCACAAAACCAATCGGGCAGTAACAATAACGACAGACGCAATTATGGTCGCCTAGATCAAGAACGCCGAATAAATGATAACCGACAAATACAATTGCACCGCCTATCAGACCAAGATCATCTGCATAATCAAAGCAACGCGACTGTCATCTCGGGAAACGAGCGACCTCGAGAAGAGAATTCCGGTGCCCCTTCTCGAGTAAACATTCAAGCCGAGACACACCAAAATTAGAATCAACGCATACTATTCAAATTTCTCTCGTCCCGCATAACGATTTAAGTATGATCCGCATTCCTTTCGAAAATGGTGTAATTAAAACCCTTCTAATAGACACAGGGGCAGAAATCTGCTTGATTAAAAACTATACCATTCTCAAAATTAATAATAATAATAAAAATATGGTCATAACGACAATGGCGAGTGAAAGCACCATTAGTGCATACCCGACCATAGAAACCTTGGTTTTTAAAGACGAAGGTAAAGTATTAAAAATTAAACATCCCTTCCACGTATTAAAAAACAATCTTTTTTCCAATTTTGACGGGATCATTGGTAACGATTTTCTAAAGAAATACTCCTACTTTATTTACTACAAAGATAATGTTCTGGGAATTCGTCCCTGCACTAGAAAGAACTCTGTGGGCCCAATACGTAAGTCCGGGGAGAAAAATCCTCCTCAACCGGAATACGTCAACGCAGAGTCAGAGCAGAAAATAAATTCAGCTGTAGTTCACTCCGAACAGACTGATTCAATCGCAGATACCCATGGGGAAATGGCTGAAGCCACGATTCCACATCCGGAAGTTATCACCGCGGAATCATTTCAAACAGAAGAATTTTCAGAAAACCGAAGATACACAAACAAGTGAAAGAGATGTTGGAAAGTTATATCATAAGACCAAGCTATAGTCCATGGAACTCGCCCTTATCATTCGTTCCTAAGAAACCATATGTGCAAGGGAACAAGAAATGGAGAGTAGTAGTAGACTACATGCGTTTAAACGATGTCACAGTTGGCGTTTCCACTCCCAAATATCACTGATATTCTGGACCAGTTGGGAAAAGCCAAATACTTCAGCACGCTCGATCTCGCAAACGGTTTTCACCAAATATTAGTTGACAAAGATGATCGAGAAAAAACAGCATTTAGCACAACTTTCGGTCATTACGAGTACAACCGAATGCCGTTTGGGTTGAAAAACGCACCAGCCACGTTCCAACGAACGATGAACAACGTTCTAAGGGGAATGATTGGTTTAGAGTGTTTTGTGTATGTTGATGATAAAGTTACAACCCGATAAGTGTCGTTTTATAAAACGGGAATTAATGTATCTAGGGCACGTAATAAGTGACGACGGAATTAAACCGAATCCAAAAAAAATAAAAGTAGTTAGAACATACCCTAGACCTAAAAAGGCTCAGGATATAAAGGCATTTTCTAGGTTTTGTAGGTTATTATCGCAGGTTCATCCCGAATTTCGCGTTGATAGCAAAACCACTTACCAACCTATTAAAGACGGATAAAGATTTCAAATGGGACGCACTTTGCGAGGAATCGTTTTAAAAATTAAAGGGCAAACTAATCACTGCCCCAATTTTAATTTATCCAAATTTCAAAGAAGGCTTCCTAATAACCACTGACGCTAGTTATCACGCGACCGACACAGTACTGTCCCAAGGGAAGATAGGTGAAGACAAGCCTGTATATTACGTTAGTCGAACACTAAATTCGGCAGAAACACGTTACTCAACTACAGAAAAAGGAACTGCTAGCAATAATCTTCGCTGTAAAGCAATTCCACCCTTACGTCTATGGCAGAAAATTTACCATCTTCACCGATCACAGGCCACTTCAATGGCTATTAAATCTTAAAGATCGAACCTCTAGACTGGCCCGTTGGCGAATAGCGTTAGAGGAATACGAATATGAAATAAAATATAAAACTTGGTAAATGCAACGCTAATGCAGATTCGCTAAGTAGGATACAACCAGAATCCGAAAAAAAACAACTAACACCGTTACAACGCGAAATCAGACAAACCAGCAAAAAAAACGCAAGGAAACAGCGAAGTAAACGACCATGAGTTCGAGATAATTACGCCAAAACCTTCAACCTATACTCTTGTCGAAAAGTTTAAGTCTCCAAAACAAACCAGAAAAGTACCAGATCTTCCTGCTAGCACCAGAGGAAACTGGAGAGGAACTATTATTTAGGAAAATAAAGAACTAAATAAAGGCCAAAACTGGAAGAAATAAAGTGTTATAACATAATATCTATTACGTATATTATTGCTACAATACCTTTACCAACTCAGCAGGGAGGTAATAAAGAAAAAATCCTCAAAATACTAAAACACATAAAAACCAATTTTATCGACAACCAAACTAATAGCGTAGACGTTTCTATACCGAATTATTCGAACTCAAACAAAGATCTAAAAAGCATTTTAATTGAAACCTCCAAACTCCAACATAAAAATATTTCTATACTTGGACTCAAGAATTTATCTAAAATACCGTTCCGAAATCGAGAAAATATTAACTGATTTCCATGACTCTCCTTTCGGAGGTCATCAGGGCATTTCCCGCACAATAAAACGAATCAAGCGGAAGTACATCTGGCCAACTTTAACAAAAGATGTAAAAGCTTACATTTCGAAATGCGAATCTTGCCAAAAAAAAAACTCAGTAAAACTTATCGTATATCTATGAAACTAACTACTACAAGCTCAAGTCCTTTCGAACGAGTAGCACTAGATATAGTAGGTCCATTACCATCAAGTCACGATAACAATAAATACATTTTGACATTTCAAGACGATCTTGCTAAATTCACGGAAGCCATTCCAATTCCTAATACAGAAGCTTCAACCGTAGCACGAATATGGGTTGAGCGACTAATATGTCGGTTTGGAATTTCAGAATCTAGCCTCACGGATCAAGGAACCAATTTCCTAAGTGCACTCTTTAAAGATGTATGTAAACATCTCAAGGTGAAAAAGATACAGGCGACTCCATATCACCTCAAACAAATGGCGCACTTGAACGTAGCCATTGAACTTTAGCCGAGTATCTTAGACACTACTTTAACCAAGATCCACTTACTTGGGATACATGGTTACCTTACTCAATGTTCGTATACAATACGACACCTAATACCAGTACAGCTTTCAGCCCATACGAATTATTATACGGTTTTCCAGCACGGATTCCCAGCTCGCTGAATAGACAGCCACAGATCTCGTATAACTACGACAATTATGCCAACGAATTAAAAGCACGCATGCAGCATGGGTATCAGGCCGCCAAAAACATTTTAGTAAAAAATAAAGAGAGCTCGAAAACTAATTACGATCATGGAACCAAGCCCATAGGCTATAACATAGGAGACAAGATATTTTTAAAAAACCAAGCAAGGAAAAATAAGTTCTCAGCTCTTTGGGAAGGTCCATATGAAATAACAAGAATTTTGCCCAAAGAAAACTCGGAAATCAAAGTTGGTAATAAGCTCAAAGTCCTACACAACAATAACATAAAACCATTTGTGGAATAAGAAAAACACAACACGCAAACACCCGTTTTGATAGTATCAAACAAATAAGAATTTTTTTCTTTTAGATGCGTTGTCTAATACTCACCATAATTCCTCTTGTCTACGGACTATTACAAATAACTCCTATACGGGATAACCCAGGGATATATTCCGAGCAATTAGGGAAAGCCGAATTATATTCTACAGAATTGAAACTAGTGGTATATAACGACTTAATGAAGTTAACCGAAGCTTCAAAATACGCCATCCAATATGTCTCCGAAATAGATAATCTCTGCACACGACTACAAGGGAAAACGAGTTGCGACATCTTATGCAATAGCGCCCGGGCGAACTTATCCATCTAGTAACTGACATGACAAATAAATACGATCTACTAAGAAACAATAACCGACACAAAAGAGCACTCATCGACGCGGTAGGAATCATCAGCTAATCCCTATTCGGCACTCTTAATAATAAGGACGCCAGCTTTTACGATAGGCAACTAGAAAAACTAAAAACCAATGAAGACTATCTACTTACGTTGGTCAAAAACCAAACATTAATAATTGAAACTACGGCCGACATCTTCAATACATCGGAGGCAACTATAGAAAACCAATTATCCGTAATAAACTCAAAGCTAGAAGCAGTGAAAGACATGGCATACAGACTGAACAATGCAGACTCCGAACAGAGGTTATTCACTGAGATTGAATCACTAACAAGTCTAATCACTCTAATCATCATCAGATACAAGACCACTATTAACGACATTATAGATCTAGTAACAGACGCTAGGCGATCGGCCGTGAATTCGTGTAGGGGGAACAACATGTAGTACTTAAAAGTGCACGTGCCGTAACTGCATCGAATACATGGTAGTGCAACTAGTACCTCCCCGCGGTGATCGCTGGTAACAGCAAGCTCAGTAAGGTCATGTCTCTGCTGAATTGCTGGCAAAATCTAGTTGGGCGAGGAGAAGACTAACTCCTTAAAAAAAAAAACTCAAGAAGCTTTGCACAAAAGGACCTCGTCCTGGTTCTGGACCTCGTCCTGGTTCTGGACCTGGTCCCGTTCCGGTACCTGGTTCCTCAACAAGCAAAAGAAGGCCTGATACCACCTATGGAGAGGCGTTCATTGGCATAAAAATGGCTGTCCTAGCCAAGGATTATCCAAACACGACCTTGACTACAGCTCAGCTAACGGAATTGCAAGAGGCGATACTCGAGAAAGTCCTTTGTCAAAAGGACAGCATCGTAAAGCCTCAATTCCAGAGCTGCACATTCAAGGCGGGCTTTTTAACCCTAAACTGTATGACGGAAAGTACAGTGGAGTGGCTGAAAATAACCACACCGTTGCTGAAGCCATGGGAGGGAGCCGAACTATGGGCTACAAAAGAGAATTCGATTCCTCAACCATGTACCCTAGTTGGACACTTCCCAAACGCTGCCAGCACAGCCACTGAAAAAATACTGGGACTCATACAGTCACAGAATGAAGGCCTAAAAGCTGACTCTTGGAGGACGCTTAAAAGGGTTAACAAAAGCATAGCTGCCATGCTAGTCCTCTCTATGGACCGGTCAATCGCCAAAATCCTAGAGTCGAGAAGTAACGCTATTTACTTCAAGTTTGGACAAATCTGTCTAAGGAGACTCAATAACGCGGAGAAAACAACAGAGGATGAAGAAATCCTTGAAATAGAGGACGCTAAAGAGTCCTCAGACAAAACTGCATGTTAAAAGTCCTGCAGGCGAACCTCCAGCATGCCAAATCTGCGTCGGCAGAAATACAAAAAAGGCATGCGGAGGAAGATTCAATCTGGGGCTCATCCAAGAGCCCTGGATCAATAAAAACAAAATATCAGGACTTTACATCAAAAACTGTAAGTTGGTTTACGACAAAGCGGCTGATACACCGAGAGCAATACTTATTAACAATGATATTAACTTCCTACAAATTTCAGAATTCACCGATAGAGACGCAGCGACGATCCTAGTCAACATGATGGGAACTGAGGTAATCGTCACCTCAGCCTACTTTCCCGGTGAAGAAGAGGAAGCACCACCTGAAAACATAAAAAAACTGGTAAGATTCTGTAAACAGAATAGTAAGAACACTTAGTCATTGGCTGCGACGCGAATGCTCACAATACTATCTGGGACAGTAGCGATACAAATTCAAGAGGTGAGTCTCTCCTAGAATTTCTCGTCGATACTAACCTAGATATAGCAAATAGAGGCAAAGAACCAACTTTCTAAAATGCAATAAGGAAAGAAGTTCTAGACCTCACACTAATTACTAACAAAATATCTAATTTGATTAAAGAGTGGCAGGTCTCGAAAGAAAACTCCTTTTCTGACCACAACCACATCACTTTTAAACTTAACATGGGAACTCAGGCTGAGACCCTGGTGAGATATAGATCTCCCAAAGCCACAAACTGGGAAATGTCCCTCCTAAATGAAAAACCATCAGGGGTTCATCTGAACACCAACACTCCAGAGGAACTAGACAACTCAGTCGAATTCCTCACGGACACCATATTATCTTCCTACCATGCAAGCTGCCCACTAAAAGAAAAAAAGTCCAAAGTATCCGTACCCTGGTGGAACTCCAAACTGAGCAAACTTAGGAAATCTGCAAGAAAAGAGTTCAACCGGGCAAAAAAGACGGGCAACTGGCAGCCATATAAGGAAGCTCTTACCAATTATAATAAAGGAATCAGGGCATCCAAAAGGAAATCATGGATGAACTACTGTGATAACCTTAAAGACTCACCAGAAACAGCAAGAGTTTACAAAGCGTTATCCAAGGGAAACCATGATTCCTTAGGTCTGCTCAAAGACCTGGATGGAAACCTGACAAATAACTTCACGGACACCCTAGAATTACTCCTAAAGACTCACTTTCCTGGCTGTACCGTGGAAACTAGCTGTAATCTCAGCCATAACTTACCAAACTATTATCAAAATAGTAATAACAGCGTGAGGAAATATATAACGTACGAGAAGCTAGACTGGGCCATTAACAGCTTCAAGCCATTTAAAGCTTCGGGACCTGACGGAATATTTCCAGCTTTACTAATACATGGGAACAATGTAGCACTGTTGGTAAAAATTATGCGAACCAGCCTTGCCACTAGTTACATACCACGTACATGGAGAAGGATTAGGGTCATATTCATACCTAAAGGGGGTAACAAACCACCAGAAAATCCTAAATCGTACAGACCAATCAGTCTATCCTCGTTCCTACTAAAAACAACGGAAAAACTGATTGAACTAATTATAAGAACAACACTGGAGATATCTCCACTCCATAAACTACAATTTGCATACCAAAAAGGCAAATCTACGATAACCGCACTCCACAAAGTTATGGAAATCATTGAAAAGGCCTTAAATTCAAAAGAAGTAGCAATTGGAGCATTTATGGACATAGAGGGAGCATTTGACAATGCAAATCACTCATCACTAACTAAAGCATTACATGCAAAAAGGGTGGACCCCCTAGTAGTTAGATGGATCAATAATATGCTAAAAGATAGACGCATAACAGCCAAGTTAGGTACCTCAGAACTAGTTATCAAAACTATTAGAGGTTGCCCGCAAGGGGTGTTCTATCCCCGCTTCTGTGGTCAATTCTGGTAGATGAACTTCTCTGGGAACTTAACAACAAAGGCTTTACTGCCATTGGATATGCAGATGACATCACCAAATTCATAAAAGGCAAACAAGAAGACATTCTAGGGAATCTTATGCAAAACGCCCTAAAAATAACATGGAACTGGTGCGATAAAGAACAACTCTCTATCAATCCCAGCAAAACCCAAATAATTAGGTTTACCAGGAAAAGATCAATTGATCTACCAAACCTTAAAATAAAAGACACCTGCATCCCAATAAAGAAAGAGGTAACATTCCTAGGAATAACACTGGATCATAAACTCTCATGGAATGCACACCTAGATAACATATACTCAAAGGCTGTAAAGGCCTTATGGTCCCTAAAACAGCTGGTGGGCAAAACATGGGGACTCAACCCAAAAATGAGTATATGGATATACAATCAAATGATCAAACCAACCATACTATACGGCGCTGCGGTATGGTGGAGGAAATGCGTACAAAAAGGAACAATACGCAAACTCAACAAAATACAAAGACTAGCATGTATTTGTATAACTGGAGCAATGAAAACCACTCCAACCGCTGGAATGGAGGCAATCCTAAACATTCCGCAGTTACAAACTGCCGTTCAGGCAGAAGCGGCCAAACAAGCCCTAAAGATACAGAGAACTTATAACTACAAAAAAGGGAACCTGACTGGACATCTAGAGATTCTAGAAAAGGTCGACAACGTCTGGGAACTAACTCGTGTAAGTGACCTAATGTCCCCTCAGCTGAACTTTAAAACACACTTTGAAATACTCATTCCAAACAGGGAGGAATGGAAAAACAATCCCCCTTCGTTGAAGGATGGTGCCCAAAAGTGGTTTACAGATGGGTCCAAATCCGGATATAAAGTAGGGGCTGGTGTGATAGGACCTAAATGTAGCCTTCACATCCCTCTCTGCGGTGAGTCAACAATCTTTCAGGCTGAACTGTATGCAATAAATGCGGCGGTACACTACATTAGTGAACAAAAGCCCAATAGATTAAAGATATCCATATTCTCGGACAGCCAAGCGGTTCTCAAAGCTCTAAGAAGCTATACATTTAACTCTAGAGCTGTCTGGGAATGTCACCAACGTTTAAATAAACTGGCGATAAACAACAAAGTAAAGTTGATTTGGGTGCCAGGTCATGAAAACCTTAAAGGCAACGAAAAGGCGGACATACAAGCCAAAAAAGGCGCCCAGATGCCTTTTACTGGACCCTTCCCCCTTTATGGATTTGACAACACAGACACAAATAAAATTTTAAACAAATGGGTCATCAAACAAAAGAACCAATTCTGGAACAGACAAGAGGGCTTAAAACACTCTAAAATCTTTATGGAACAGAATCACAATCCAAAACGTGCAAAAGAGGCACTAGAACTAAATAAAGCCGAACTAAAACTGATATGTGAAGCTCTAACAGGGCACGGCACTTGCAATCACCACCTATTCAAAATGGGTCTCAGCAGCACTGAGTCTTGCAGACGATGTGGGCAGGATAAAGAGACAATGGAACATATACTCACAAAATGCCTAGAACTCACTGAAGAGCGACACGAAATGTCAACAAAGACACAACTAACAGGGAAGGACTTCCAGGATATCCCATCTAGGAAAGTTGTTAAATTCATGAAAGCAACACTAAAATCCTAGATCAAAGAAGGGGGTACAATAGATCTTTATGGTCGCAGTGCAAGTGTCCTGTAATGACACACCCCATACTCTTCAATTCAATTCAATTCAACAGACGCTAAAAATGGAAAACCTTATCCAGCCGTAATCACACCAAACCAGTTGAAATCTGTCCTAACCAAAATCAAACAAGAACTGACTGGTGGAATAAAAATCTCTTCAATAATGACTAACGACATTCTTTCCCTATATCACACCTCTACTATCAAGGCTACGGTACGTGAAGAGAAGGTTATTTACGAGATAAAAATTCCACTTCCTTACGTAGAAAACTACCACATTTACAAAATTATTCCCCTACCAACAAAATTCAACGACAATTTTGTGTTCATACAACCAACTACAGAATACCTATTAATTGACTACAATAAGGAGCATTACTCCAGCTTAAGCAAAGAAGACCTGCCTAATTGCAAAACTCATGACCGCCAATTTCTATGTCCTATAACTCACCCTTTATTCAAATTTATACTCAGAACATTCACTGTGTGAAGTAGAGTTACTTAGTAGAATCGGTACCTTTCTCCCTTCTTGTAACATAAAACAAACAAATCTCTCAACAATATGGACACAACTGTCCCAGAACAACAAGTGGTTATTCGCATCACTATACGACTATGAAATAGACGAAATTTGCAAGGACAATCTATCAACGTATACGCTGAAAGATCCGGCCGCAATAGAAATAACATGAGACTGTTATTTAAGATCTAAAGATTTGATCATCCGTGCATATAACGAAAAATTATCCTCTGTAAACAACTCTTACATACCTACACTAAACATTTCACACTTTTTGACAAACTACTCATACACGTACCCTAACAAAACAAACAAGCTAGCCTTCATAAAATACTCCAGTCAAAATGAACTGAACAAGTATCAAAAGGCTTAAATGAACTCCATGTGGCGGAAGAAAAACAATTAATACCTATAGACGTCCATAATATTCACCACAGTATTTCAACTTACGTCATTTTGATAATACTAATAGTTGCGGTATATCTCATTAACGAACGTTTAAAAATACGCAGAACCAGATTCACCGAAGAACCAAAGGAATCCCTTCCTTGCCCTATCCCTCTCCCGCGTAAACATAAGAATACTTGTAATAAAGAGAAAACGGAAGAAACCACTAATCCTATTCACTCACTTCCAACCCCTAGTCCTAAATTTGTATTGACAACAGGAATTTAACCTTAACATTTAAACAAACAAATTATATACATATTACGACGAAACATAATATTAATTATCGCTAGGAAAACATAACATACATATTAAAATATTGTAAAATTCTATTAGGCACTACATTTTAAACAATTATCGAAATATTGCAATACATGAAGCTTATAACCATTATACAAGAAAAATACTGTTATCTATGTGCATATTGTTAAGATCATAGAGTACACCTATTTTCGATATCAGCAGCGACCCGATTTGCTTTCCACGAAATTCAATCCTCTTCTAGGTAGAATTTTCTTTTTCATAGGAGGGTGGGATGTTGTGATCCACACAACGGACCGAACGCATCGCCCACTCAGCCAATACACACTTCTCTTCTTTCTTCCACCCATATCCATAAACATCGCTATTCGACACCCAATGGTAATTGCTCACCGCCAACAACGCTAACAATGAATCAAGACACACGATACAAGTGTGCCCATTTTAAAGGTATAGGTCAGTGCAGTACGACAAACCCAAGTGGGGTCAGTACAGTCCAACGATGAATCAAGATATACGACACCCTTGAAGCGTACGAAGAATCAAGACACATGATACCTTTGAAGTGTGCCTATTCATATGCGCTACATGCAGTTCATTGGGTAAACACTAAATCATGCACGGCCATAGCAAAACCCAAAAGCAATTAAACGCAATTAAGGGATATTGTGAATGAGTGCCAACATGCATGAATGAAAGTGAAAATGGGACGGAGCAAAGTACAGCATATGTACTCAAGCGGGTCGAGTTTCGTAGTGTTTACACCTACGCTGCAGAAACTGATTTCGGACGTGGGTAAGAATTAAGAACGAAGAGGGGGTAAGATGCGTACGCACAATATTGTATAAAAGGGGTAGCTGATATTGAGGGTAGGCAGAGTAAAAAACAGAATTTAAACAGAGGCACACGAGAGCTGAGGAAAATTTAGTAATTATAATAAAGAAATCAAAACTCTAAAAGCGTGCGTTATTTATTCTAACTCTCCGACTGACGCTCTTCCCTTGTATTACCAAGGAAGCACGGCGCCAATCGTAACAGGTGTACCAAAGGGAAATGGCCAAATCGAACGGGTAAACCATGTAATAATACTTGTAAAAAAAACGTTCAAACAAAAAAAGGAAAAGAGGCAAAAATTCACTCTTTAACATATAAGTTTTATTTGATAAATTCAATTTCGACCTCACTGGTCGGGAGTACAAAGGCTTTTGGGGAACTAGATTGAATACATTTCTTAAAGAAGCGTAATAAAAAGGAATCTGAGGTCGTGTGAAATGGGAATAGCGTGATAGAAAGGGTAAAACATAGTGTCATGGGTTTTAGGGGTGAATATGATATGATATGGCAGCCAGTTAATTTTTAACATCCTCGGCCTGGGAAAATGAAAAGAAATGAAAAGAGCTCCAGAGGATACAACAGCTGTACAGGTCTTTGTGTTTTCGTTCCGCATAACGAAGTTCACAAGCTCGTACATTTCCATCACGTTCAGTAAAGGCATTTTCAATAACAGCTAACTTCCAAGCAATTCGTGGTTTTGCAGAATCATATGCGAGGACGACATCATTGGGCTTCAGTCGAGCTGAAGAATACCCCTGACTGTGGTGAAATGATTATAATAACTGGAGCTACTCGGTCCGCCTGCGATTCCACAGCGCTTTAGTCACCTTAAGCCGCTGCCTCCAAAGTTTTTGCATCGCAGTCGAACCAGCCACAGCCTCTTGAGAATTCACAAACCCGACATGACCACGCAAAAAATGTGAGGGCGTAAGTGGTGAGATGTCCAATGGATCGCTGCTCACATTGGTTAAAGATCGCCGGTTCAATCCCGGGTTTCGGCACCATCATGTGATAAAACGTTCAAACAAAAAAAGGAAAATTGCCAGAAATTCACTCTATAACATATAAGTTTTATTTGATTAATTCATTTTCGACTTCACTGATCGGGAGTACAAAGGCTTTTGATTTCGCGAGGCCTCTAAAGATTGAAGACCTCCCAAGCGCAATAAGCCAGTCTTGTCAATAAAGGGTCATAATTGGGCAATTCTGGATGTCTTAGGAACAGACTTTCCTTTCTGCAAATAAAGAATTTCGTTGGAAAAGGAAATAAATTGTACGTACTTAAGCCAGTATGTTTCCGCCGCCTCGAGTTCGTCTCTGGAGAGCTCAACCAATTTGACGGCGTCTTCCGTTCTCGTTTCTTCTTGAGAAGGTTTATGAAACGTATGACAAATCCTGTGCGCCTTAACAAGGCGCTTCAAGAACCGAAATTCGTGTAAGTCAGTGAATTTTCAGGTAGTCTTTGGTCTGAAACCAAAACCGGTGATAGTAATGTTGGTGTTATACTTTGTGAAGCTGACTCGATTTTATCTGCTTCAAATGTTGTATTGCCGTGAAGCCACGTTGGTCCATGAACCCATACTGATGAATTACAAAGTTGATTTGCAGTTACTCCTCGAGTCAACAGATCTGCGAGTTTTTCTTGTCCTTTACAGTGTCTCCAATCTGATACTGATGTTAGTTGACGAATTTCTTTTACTCGGCTTTCTACAAAAGGTTTCCAAAGGTGCGCGTCACTTTGTAACCATCCAAGGGCAATCCTCGAATCTGTCCACAGACAGAACTTGTGGACGGAAATCTTCTATCACCGCTTTAAATATGAGCACATTCGAGCTGCCAGTAATGCTGCCGTTAATTCCAGCTTTGGGAGCGTAAGGTCTTTGTTTAGGAATATTTAAATTTTTTGCTTGTTTTTCTATTATTTTTCTATATTGTGTTTATTGTAAAAGTACATTGTGACTCTCTGTACATGCATCAGCAACATTTTCGTTTCTCGTTTCAATATCTCCCGATGCATTTGCAGAGAGGCCCAAAATATTCTAACAGTGCTTCCCATTGAACCACTCTCGTATTTGTCGTTCCCATCTCTCGTTATGCATTTCGGTATTGATTTTCGTGAGCATGCGTGGGTGGCTTGATGGGATGTTGCTGAATGTTTTTCTGGTCACTTGGATGACGATCGCTGCACGGGTAACATCACTTAAAATATTGTTAAATCCTTTCGAATCCAAAAATACTCTTGTTTGATATTTTTTTTTTCCTTTCTTGTTTCGAACATTATAAAACATTTTTCTGGTCCTTAATCGAGCCGGATTAAACCATCGGTTGACTGTTTGTGGCTTTAATCCATTTCAAATCCAATTTATTCGCAAGTGCATATTGAACCTTGGCACGTGGTTTTCAAATATCGTTTATGAACACCTTCGTTTAAATTCAATCGTTAGAAACATTTGCTGTTAGTGTTTCTTGCTCGTGCAAAGGATTTCTAAAATATTTTTTGGTATTAATTCTCGGTGAAATTCGGTGAAAATTACTGTGCAATGTCTGAAAAATCTGTCCTTTCTTCCCTGCGTCTTACACGTGGTCATTTAAAACGTTCTCTTACGAAGTTAGCCACGTTTTCGGAAAACATTACGGACAAAGTATCGATTAGCGAGTTAGAAGTGCGGTTTAATAAAGCGGGTGATTTATGGGATGAGTTTAATGAAACTCAGAAAAAAATGTATCAATTTGTCGATGTCGAGGGGTATGCCGATCCTGATTCAGATTTCGATGAATGCGAATCGAAATTCCTCGTGTTTAGGTCCGTTTTGCAATCCGCTATTCGCTAACGTGAAAAATCTCAAAAAACCCTTGATTTTCTGGATAGATTAGCTGAACAGCAAGAAGTGTTCGTCGAAAATTTAACAAAACAGACCGCTTCAGAAAAAAATACAGACTTCTTCCTTCCTAAGATTCAGATCGAACCTTTTTCGGGAAATTATCGGGAATGGCCAGCGTTTAGAGACATGTTTGAGGGCGCGGTTCATAACAAATCCAACTTGACGCCGATACAAAAGTTTCATTTTCTTAAGTCCTGTCTTCGCGAGGAAGCATTGAGTCTCCTTAATCATCTTCCAATTTGTGACGCTACTTATGAACAAGCATGGGCTAGGTTAGAAAAGCGGTATGATAGGCCACGATTCGTCATTCGTCAACTGCTGCGTAACCTATCGAACGGGGCTGATGAAATCATTCGAGGTTTGACCTCAATCAACTCTCTGGCTCATTTACATCCTATTAAATAAGCTTGATCCTAAGACGCGTCAGGCGTGGTCTGAAGATAGTGTGTTCGAACAAAAGCCAACAATTGATCAGTTTTTAGATTTCCTGGAGCGTTGTTGCGAAGCATTGGAAAGTTGTAGACATACGATTCGGGAAAATAGTAGGTTAAAAAGCACAGGTGTTAGAAGCATGCACGCCTCTTCGTCTTCATCGTGTCCAAAGTGCAATTCATCTCATGTCCTGTTTCAGTGTTCGGATTTTTGGGAATGGATGTGCAATCTCGGAGGGATTTTATGAAGTCAAACAAAATATGCTTCAACTGCCTAAAAAGGGGTCATCCCTCAGCCCATTGCCAGTCCAAGTTTCGGTGCAGAACGTGCAAAAGTAGACATCATAGCTTGGTCCATCTTGACGCCTCACATTCAAACCATAATCAATTAGCTAATCCGGCTCCAACAAATCCTTCTAATTGGAGTCAAGCCAGTGAGTTCAGACCAGCTGTTCCCAGTACTTCCAACTGTCGTTTAGTATCACCAACGGAGAATGTGGTCAATAATCACTCGATCAACGTCGCGCCTAATATCCCACAAACTTTGCTTCCTACCGCCGTCGGAAAAGTCCTCGATATTAACGGTCAGTATCAACTAGTCCGAATCCTTATTAATTCAGGCTCCCAAGTTTCTTTTATCTCTGAGTCGTGTGTTCAAAGGCTTGGACTCAAAAGAAGAAACGGTCGGATACCAATAAGCGGTATTGGATCTACCAACGCCGGCAGATCCAGAGGCCTTATATCGTTGGTAATAAAGTCGCGCTACAATTCATTTAGTATTCCTGTCGATACATTTATATTATCAAGCGTTACGACAAAATTACCCGCCCATTCATTTTCAATAGAGGATTGGGATCATTTACAACAACTGAAACTAGCTGATCTTTCCTTTAATCGTCCGGATAGCATCGACATTCTGTTAGGGGCTGATAAATCTTGGTCCATCTTACAAGGTGGAGTTGTTCATAGCAAACGAGGGTATCCGATTGCCCATCAAACAATGTTCGGTTGGGTTTTGGCTGAACAACTTCCGTCTAACTCTAAGGCCCACATCGTGTCTAATCATGTCACAATAGATATCGATTCTATCCTTCAATCGTTCTGGACAATCGAGGAAATTTCTTCCAAACCGGCAATATCAGATGATGACCTTAAGATCGAAGAACATTTTTTAAAGACCCATCGTCGTGACATTAACGGAAGATACATCGTAGGCCTTCCCTTTAAAACACCACCAACGTTCGCTGACACGCTAACCGGAGCAGTGTCTCGTTTTCGCTCGATGGAGAGAAAATTCTCACATGATACCAAACTTTTCGCGGACTATTCTCTGTTTCTCGATGAGTACTTAGATTTAGGACATATGACTCGCGTTCCCCCGTCGGAAATAGGAAAACCTAACACATTCTATCTTCCACATCATGCTGTCCTAAAGCCAGATAGTGCGACAACCAAGCTTCGCGTTGTGTTCGACGGGTCATTCAAAGACAACAAGGGACAGAGTTTAAATGATGCGTTAATGATCGGTCCACCTATACAAAGAAACTTGTTTTCAGTATGTATCCGCTTTCGTCGCTTTCAATTCGTGTTCACGGCGGACATAGTAAAAATGTTTCGCCAAATATGGGTATCGAAGAATGATTCTGATTTTCAAAGAATCGTTTGGCGGAAATCACAAAGCGAGCCTATTCAACATTTTCGGCTGCGCACTGTAACTTACGGCACATAGTGTGCACCTTACTTATCGGTTCGGGCTCTTGAACAACTCGCGAAGGACTATAAAGATTGAACTTCTTGATAAATGGGGTATGAAACTTGACAAATGGCAAAGGAATTGCAGTGAACTAGTTGGTCAAAACCACCCTAATTCGCGCGAAAATCTCTCGTTTGACACTAACGCTGATTCGTGGGTGAAAGTACTCGGTCTTAATTGGAATTCCAAGTGTGATTCGTTCAGTTTCCGATTAACTTATACACCTAGTGACAAAATCACCAAACGACACATTTTAAAAGATGTCGCTAGAATTTTTGATCCTCTCGGTTTTCTTACCCCATCAGTGGTTCAACTCAAAATTCTGTTTCAATAACTTTGGCATCACAATCTCGACTGGGATGATCAAGTCCCTAATTCAATCGCCAATCAGTGGACCTTATACCGAAACGAACTCGAACTTTTGACAAAATTCCAAATTCCCCGAATTCTCGGTCTCGGACAGCCAAGCTTCGAACTGCACGGATTTTCAGATGCATCGGCATCCGCGTATGCTGTTGCATTTATTCGCGTTATCAACTCCCAAACGGGAGATTCCAAACAAATATCGTTGCAGCAAAATCACGAGTTGCCCCTTTAAAACAGCTAAGCATTCCTCGACTTGAACTTTGTGCTGCCTTACTGCTCGCGCGTTTGTTAATCTCGATACAAAACTCTCTGAACGTTTATTTCAATTGCGGATTGTGCCTCTCGTGGTATCCCACCCTCTAAATTGCTTAACCATCATCTCTGGTGGAAAGGACCATCTTGGCTTCAACAAAATACTTGCGATTGGCCAAGAAGTGAGAAAGTCGAAGAGGATCCTAGTTGCCTGCTTGAGGAGAAAAGAGTAAACCAGTTGCAGTCAAATCACATCACCATCGGTGAGCATCCGTATGAAATCTTGTCAAATCATAGTGGAATATCCTGCTTCGAACGGTTGCTACAATTAATCGTTTTATTCGCAAGAGTCAAAAATGCACGCATGAATCATCATCGCACTTAACAGCAGACGAAATCAACACGGCCAAAATCAACGTCATCAAATGGTTACAGGAGCAGTATTTCGGTGACTATGTTAAATTTTATTTAAAACATAATCGATTTCCTCAAAATTGTTCAATATCAACACTTGCTCCAATTCTAGATAGCGACAATATCTTACGAGTCAGGGGAAGAATTGAAAACGCTGATTTGCAGTTTAACGCCAAGCATCCTATAATCATACCCAAGGGTCACGCTCTAACTTTGCTGATCGTTCGTGATGCTATATCCGATTTCTACATGCCGGCGTATCGACAGTGTTTGCTCTTATTCGTCAAGAGTATTGGGTGATTGGATGTCGAAATCTGCTGCGTAAAATCACCCATGACTGTGTGCCTTGTTTTCGCCAACGGAGGGCCACAATTTCCCAATTGATGGGCAACTTACCCCGACAACGTTTACTACCATGTCGACCGTTCGTACATTGTGGTTGCGACTACGCCGGACCAATCGATTAAAAAGTGAAAGCCGGGCGCAAATCAACATATCATAAGGGATACATCGCGTTATTCATATGTTTAGTTTCAAAAGCGATTCACTTGGAGCTCGTCAGTGCTCTGACTACCGAAGCATTTCTTGCCGCGCTTCGCCGATTTGTTTTCCGTCGCGGAAAACCATCTCACATGTATTGGGACAATGCAACGAACTTTCGGGGATGTGCTCGAGTACTATCTGAAATGCATAGTTTAGTGTTATCACATGAGCATAACTCTCTGGTGGCTGAATCACTAGCCCGAGACGGCATTACTTGGCATTTCACCCCCCCCTCAGCACCACACTTCGGCGGATTGTGGGAGGCGGGCGTAAAATCCGTCAAACAACATCTACGACGCGTGATCGGTAACAACATTCTTACGTTCGAAGAGTACTACACCCTACTGAGCCAAATCGAAGCGCTTCTAAATTCGCGACCCTTATGTCCCACCTCCGACACAGACTTAGACCCCCTGACACCCGCTCATTGCATTTTAGGTGAATCGTATGCGGCCATACCAGAGCCCAGTATCGACGTCCCAATTAATCGACTAACCACTTGGCAAACACTACACGCGAAGATTCAAGGGTATTGGAAGCGATGGCAAATGGAGTACCTAACTTCACTACAACAACGTCCTCGATGGCAGCATATTGAAAGGAACATCAAGGTTAATGATCTTGTCGTCATTAAAGAATCCAGTCTACCACCGGGGAAATGGGCAACGGGCCGAGTCATCAAGATCCATCCAGGTCCAGACGGTCTTGTACGGGTCGTCACACTTCAAACAACAAATGGCAATCTCACTCGACCGATACATAAGCTAGCCGTGCTACCCGTATGCTGAAACGCTGTTTCAGGGGCGGCGGAATGTTTAGGAATATTTCAATTTTTTGATTGTTTTTCTATTATTTTTCTATACTGTGTTTATTGTAAAAGTACATTGTGACTCTCTGTACATGCATCAGCAACATTTTCGTTTCTCGTTTCAATATCTCCCGATGCATTTGCAGAGAGGCCCAAAATATTCTAACAGTGCTTCCCATTGAACCACTCTCGTATTTGTCGTTCCCATCTCTCGTTATGCATTTCGATATTGATTTTCGTGAGCATGCGTGGGTGGCTTGATGGGGTGTTGCTGAATGTTTTTCTGGTCACTTGGATGACGATCGCTGCACGGTAACATCACTTAAAATAAATTGTTAAATCCTTTCGAATCCAAAAATACTCTTGTTTGATATTTTTTTTTTTTCCTTTCTTGTTTCGAACATTGTAAAACAGTCTTTAAAGGCTTCAGTTTTGAGTGGTGCGGCTCGGCTTTTAGCTAGGATAACGACACTTTCACTATCGCCGTTGAAACTTTTGATGTAAGCTATGATTCCATATGCTTTCATGCTAGCGTCTGCAAAAATATGAACATGCAATTGATTGCGAGAGGAGAATGAAAGGACGGCTCGGAGAATGGCATAGTTCGTCAGCTGTTGTAAACTTTTTACACAATCTTCTTCATGTGCTCGGGGCTAAGAATCTCATGCCATGATAACTTTTCTCGCCAGATGGATTGAAAGAGAATTTTCAGACGTATCACGATAGGCCCTAACATACCAAGAGGATCATAGATTCTGGCGATCGCCTCCAGAACATTTCGTTTCGTAGTTTTTAACAATTTAGAAGTGAACATACTGTGGAGAGAATTCAAAGGCACCGCAATTTCATCGGATCTGACATACCATAATATTCCAAGGACATTGGAATTCACCGGTACAGAGAGCATTTCGCCCAACTTCACTGTTAGAGTTCCATTTTCTCAAATTCATGCCTGCGTTCTTCATCAATGCGCTTGCCATCCTCTTCCATACTACAGCTAGCTGCGAAATCGTTCATGTAAAAGCTTTACATTAAAATCTTGCATGTAGATTGAAAGTGTTTTATGCTCTTCAAGTTATATCGCAAAGTTGCCGTCAATAAAAAGGGACTACAATTCACTCCATAAGTGATTCTTGTCATGCGATATTCGACGATTTCCTGTTTAGATTTAGGAGAATACCACAGAAATCGATGAGCGCCTCGGTCCTTCCTGTCGAGTTCGATTTGCAAAAACGTCTTTTCCACATCAGTTACAAGCCCAAATCTCCCAAGACAAAAGTTTAGCAAAATTTTCAAGACATCGGGGAGTAGATTAGCTACTACTTGAAGATGGTCATTCAAGGTGAAGTATGTTCCGTTCTTGCCGAAGCGTCAAATACAATGCGCATCTTTGTTGTTGCGCTCTCCTCTTTATACACTGGTCGATGAGGTAGATAAAATATTCGACGTAAACCCTTGTCGTGGGATGACGGTACAGCTTCTGCAAGACCATCTGCTAAAAGGTGTTGAATATCCGCATCGTATTGTTCATATTGTTCAGGGTATTTCGATAACCGCGTTGTAAGTGCCTTCAACCTCCTGATAGCATCTTCTTTATTACTTTTAATTTCTACCATCCAAATCCAAATCCTTCTAAGGATGTGAGGCTTGTTTTTGTGACGCCGACAGACGTGCTAGTGGCTTGCGCACTACGCTGTCCCTTTGGGTTGAGATCCCCTCGGGACACTCGGTCGCAGCGGCGCCTTGTCACCTCGTAACTGCCGTGTTGACAGCACCCAGTCAGTCTCCTTATGGATGAGAACCCGAGTCCGGATCCCGACTGGTGATCGGTTGGCAAAACAATGTGAGGCCGAGCCTGTCTGGGTAAGAACCCGAGTCGAGGCCTTAGTTATTGTCGGCTTGTGCCCTTGAGTGCGGCTATAACGTCTGGCCAGGCCCTTCCGGGTTAAAACCCAAATCGGGGAGCTGACCTTACGGTACTTGCCTCGGGATCCTAATAGGGGTTGGTCGGTCTCGTATGGGTTAAAACCCGAGTCGGAGAATCGATTTCGTCCTATTAGTTCCCACTCACCGTTTTACTCGCTGAGCGATCCTCCCAACTAATATTGACCATATGTTCTTCCCTCCCTTTTAAGTGGCGTAGCTATAATTATTATAAAAATAATTTTTATATTTTTTTTGTTAATAAAACAAAAAGAACTACTTCGTGATTTCGCGCAATGTAATGCCACCTTAGCATCAATACTGTGTCGTCGTATTGACAAACTCTTCTTGCCTCGTTATTGTCGAAGTTCCACCTTGCTGATGCTTCGGCCGGACTTTTGTTTCCTTCCCTGCGCTGTTATCTTGGTTGCTGTAGCTGTTATGACTGTTCTCTGCTTTTATTACTTTCGCTGCTTGTCACTGCTTATTACTAGTTGCCCTTTTGTCTTAGGCAAATTGAAAACATGGATGTTTTATGATTTTTTTTTCTTAGCTTTTTGTTTGATCGTTTTGTGTTTTATTTTGTGTTTAATTTTGTGTTTATTTGATGATCCTGTGTTTAGTTGTTTTATTTTTGGTGGTTGTTTTCCACGTATGTGCCTTCTTTGTTTCTGTGTTTTGTTGTGTATGGTCATTTTATGTCTTTGTTTACTTTTGTTTGTGTTTGGTTGGATTCGAATAAGGTTCCAATGCTTCCCTTTCTTCAAAAGTTCGTAAGAGGCATGGCCAGCTTTGCGAAGTCTGGTACGAACCTTCGGTACCAGGACGCAATACTCAGGAACTGTCTTACCTGCCGGACGTTTGTTGGAGGGTCCAGGTCTTTGACTGCTGCCACCTTGTCGGGGTCGGTGTGTATCCCCTCGCGGCTCACAACATGTCCGAGGTACTTCAGATCCTGTTTAATGAATTCGCATTTTTCTCGGTTGATTTTCAGCTTCGCAGCCCTCAACCGCCTAAAAACCTGTCGCAGGTTCGTCTTGTATTCCTCCAGTGTCTTCCCAGTCACGATGATGTCGTCTAGGTATGCGAACGCATGTGGTTCCGTCTCGGGGACTATTACCTGGTCTAGTCCGCGCTGGAACGTGGCTGGTGCTGAATGCAGGCCGAATGGCATGACTCGGCACTGGAAGAGGCCTCTTCACAGTACCGTGAATGCGGTGTACTTCTTGCTGTCCTCTTCCATGGGGATTTGCCAGTAGCCGTTGGTCGAGGCTGCTGATGTATTTTGCCTCCCTCAATCGGTCCAAGATGTGCTGGATCCTTGGTAGGTGATATGCGTCCGGAAAAGACCGGGCATTGAGTTGCCGGTAGTCGACGCAGAGTCTCCACTAACCAGTTTTCTTTTTGACGAATACCAGCGTAGCACTGTAGGGGTCGTCGATCTCCTTGTTGATGATGTTGATGATCATGTTGATCTTGTGGGACGTGATGTTTGATGTCCCCTCGATCTGGTCGAATTTCCGAAGCTCGTCCTCTAGGAATACTGCGACGCCCTTTGCGTCATCCTCGTCGGCCTCTCTTTTGATGTCCTGAGAGTTTTCTTCCCCGGGTTACATTGCACGCTGCTGTATTGACTCATTTGTGCAACGCCGTAATTCCTCGAGTAATGCAGCCTTGCGTTCAGTCGGATGAGTCCGTAGAGTGTCCTGGTGCTTCAGAGTCGTGGATGCTTTCATTGACTTGTTTGTTGCATGCTCTCTGTGAGGTTTCTCCGCGGTCCTCGCTGATATATGTCGGTGGTGACTCATCTGTACCACCCCGTGGTCATCGGGATGGTGCAGTCTTGCGCCAGGCGGATTGCTCGATGAGTAGCCCCATGGATGTTCTTGAGCTCCTGTTGTTGTCGTTTTCCTTGCGGAGGGTGATGGACTCGTTGCCGCAGTAGATGGTACTTCCGATCGAGGTAAGGAAATCTATTCCCAGGACTAAGGGATCGATGGCTTCTGCGGGGACTAGTAGTGGGGTCCAGCTCTCGGATGTATCCAGTTGGATGTCTACCTCCAGCGCCCTCTCGATGTGCCTAGTGGAACTGCCATTTTTACCTCGGTTTCAGTCCGAATAATCGTTCCCTCCTTGGCGAAGTTGATTGCGCTGTTTGGTTTATAAAACTCCTCGTGGCGCCTCTGTCAGGGATCGCCGTCGTTTGCTGTTGACCTAAGCGGACGACAACGGTTATGCGGTCTGAAATTATCAGAATGAAAATACACGTTTTGATTTTTCATCTTATTTTCATTAGAGTAGTCATTTTTCTTAACATTTTAAGATGGGTCGCATAACGAAGTCATATGCTTTCCTTTGCACTTTGCACAACGGATTTAATACTTCGACATTTTCTTCCGGCATGACCACGATTAGCAGAATGAAAGCATCTCAAACTGTTTCTCAAAAGCTCCTTTTTCTCAGAGATTGTCAGATGGCAGTCTCACTCTTTTGATGAATGTTTATCAGATGAACAAAATGCACATACACATTTTCCAGTCAACGACACTAGGCTTGCTGCGGTTGTATGCGATGAAGATGAAGATCGCGAGCTTGATGGAACTGGTATGGAAGAGATAACGATACTCCTTTCCAGAGACTCGACTTCTCTAATCAAGAAACGCATAATGTCGTTGACTAGCTCATCACCAATTTGAAAAAAAGTGGTCGAACTTGCACCATCCCTTTCACTTGTATGGGTATGTGTCGCGTCATATTGATCTCCTTCTGCTCGCTGATAATAATTAACCCTTAACTCCGATGGTAAGCAACGCAGCAATATCGTTTTCAGCATGACATAGGAGTAGTGGGTTGGTACTTGCAAAGCAGTTAATGTGCGACAGCATGATATTACCGAAATGTAGAGATTGCGAAGACCAACAGTGGCCCCTATTGTGAGTGTCGATCAGCGATTGACTCGACAATTGTCGATTGATTCTGGATTTGGTATTGTGTAACTCAATCGATGGAGAAGTAGACTTCTTCTTCTTCTTTTCCTTTTTTCCGGCGTCGTTATGGTCAGAAGTGTAGGACCATAACCTTTCGGCCTGCCTTTTTTGCGAGTTGAAATTGAAACGTTGATTGATAACGCCATTTGGACGGGGTTCAAAGGATCTATCCTTTGAACATGGCAATACCAACAATCGCGCTCTATCTTTCTTGTGATGGTTTCTTTTACGTGGAGGCTTCCTCGGATCTTTGAACTTCTAATTCTGTCACGATGTTACTCCCTGTCATTTCTTACTCCCGCTGTCATGCGTCTTCTTCATCTCAGCTGCCGTTAATTTGCTCTCATACTTTTTGTGCATTGTCCAGCATTGTGAACCGTATGTGAGCGCCGGACGTACAACTGAAGTGTAGAGCCTTCCTTTCAGCTTAGGAGGCATTTTTCGGTCACAGAAGATGGGTGAGTTTTCCCGCCACTTCATCCACCCTACGCTTACGCGATGGTTGATGTCGTCATCACAAGCTGCTTCTTTATTAATCATAGATCCCAGATATTTAAACTTTTCACACTTGGGAAGCACTCTTCCATTCAAGTAAATGTCTGGAATAGGCTGATGAGGGTCAGAGAACGGGCAGCACAGATACTCGGTCTTCTTTGAACTAATACGATACCCGTGTCCCTCAAAAATGTCAACCCACACATCAAGTGCTCGTTGTAGGGACGCCTGATCATCACTTATAATGGCTCCATCGTCAGCAAAGAATAGCTGGTGCACATAGGGGTCCGTCACTTTTCTTCCAGCAAGCACTCAAGGACTGCTATAAAGAGCAGTGGGCTGAGGACGCTCCCTTGGTGTACACCGACTTTGATTGCGAACTCTTCGGTGACTCCTGCGATGCATCTTACTCTTGTCGTTGCTCTATTGTACATGTCCATGATCACTCGGACGTAGGTTTCTGGAACTCCTTTTTGTCTTAGCGCTACCCATAAAAGATCTCTTGGTTGCCGGTCAAAGGCCTTCTCGAAATCAACCAACACCATATGCAAGTCCTTTGAAGAATCACGATGCTTTTCCATCATGACCCTTATACTTTGGATTGCATCTGTTGTTTATTTACCCGAGACAAACCCGCACTGGTCATCAGATAGTCGTATTATTTTCCGCAGTCGGCTATCTAATACCCGTTCAACGATCTTCATGGTGTGCGACATCAGCTTGACAGAACGGTAGTTATCACAATTTCGCGTATCGCCCTTTCTTTTGTGCAAAGGAAGAAGATAGCTTTCCCTCCATTGATTAGGCATAGTGTCGCCTCTCATAAGTTTGGAGATAAGAACCATGAGCCATCTAGACCCGATGTCTCCCATCTTTTTCCAGAACTCACAGGGTATCCCGTCCAGCCCAACAGCTTTTCTTTTCTTGGAGTTTTTAACCGCGTACCGAACTTCTTCGACTGTGATGTCGGATATTTCGGCATGATTCGGGGCGGCTCTTGGAAAGTACACTCTGGGAAACTGTTCGTTCAGAAGTTCCTCGCAATACTGTCGCCATCTGTGGAGAATTTTTTCGTCTTCTACAAGGAGTTGGCCTTCAGCATTCTTAATAAACTTTGGCAAACGAATCTCCTGAGCATTTTTTTCCTCTGGGCGGCTATGTTAAAGATATTTGCACCTTTGTTCAAATTGCTTTGTCGAAGCTCCTGGGTAGCCTGGCTCCTGTCAGACGCGGAAGACGATGTTTCTTCCAACTCCTGATAGAGGCCTTCCATGCTTTTCGTTTTGAATTCGGCGCACTTTTTCTTCGCGATACCTTTGCAATATCTATATACCTTTTCACGGCGAGCTTTTTTCTCTCTATTAGTAGAAGAGCACTTTGACCAAGCTTGGAAAGCCATTTTCTTTTCGTGTATCACTGCTTTGGCTTCGTCTGTCCACCACCAGGTTTCTTTTGCGTTTTGGCAGGGGCCTTTAGATGTTCCGAGCAGTGATTTGGCTTTCTCCAGGCCAGATTGTTGTAGGGAATCCTACATGTCTTCTGCTCTGCACTCCTCATTACCGACCTCATCGATAATGGAAGAGAGGTAGTTTTTCATGTTGGTAATAAAAGCTTCGCCTTTTCCTTTATCCAGCTTATACCACTTGATACTCATAGACACCTTCGTTTGCTGCTTTGACTTCTTACTCGCCTCCATAAAAAATTCAGTCAGGAGGAGACGGTGTTGAGGGGCGATCGCGTCTCACAGGATCACTTTGCAATCTTTAACTCGTGGCTTCATGAAACTGGATACCTTGTGATAGTCTATTTGAGTTTCATTTCCGCCGCTGCTATAAGTTTTCAGGTGCCGGCTTTGTTTGACGAACATGGTATTAAGACCGTACGACTTGCACATGTTTAGGATATCTTCACCTGGTGCCGTATCCCAGCCCTCCTTGGTAGTCTTCATAGTCTTCGCTTGTCTTCCCGACATGTCCGTTTAAATCTCCCCCAACAAACAAAAGCTCTTCCTTTAGGATGATTTTGACAAGGTTGTGGAAATCTAGCCAGAATGCATCTTTTTCTTTTTGTTCGCATTCTACTTCAGGGGCATATGTGCTTACAATGTTCCACACCTCACCATGCATCACCAATTTGAGAGCCATCAAACGGTCACTGGATTTTGAAATGGTTAAGACGTTGCCAAGTAGCTCTGCCTCAAGGATGATGGCGATTCCGGTTTTCCTTGTTCCAATCCATAGTAAAACATCTTGTAGGCTTTTGTTTTAACGTCCAAGAAACTTGCCCGATTACCGGTGTTTCGCCATTTCGTCTCTTGTACGCACAGCATGTCTACTCGCCTTCTAACCATCATTTCTTCAAGCTCATAGCTGCGACCACTCATGCTTCCAACGTTCCAACTCGCGACTCTTAAGTGTGGTTTACGCCGTTGCATTACTTTGCTATCCCCCGGAAATCCTATAGCTCTGACCCGAGCATTGCTGCTCGTCCCAGGATCACGACCATTAGTAGTGCCTGGCGGGGTAGTGGAGAAGTATACTATTGTGAATAATTACGTCAATATTGTGAATAAAATCATGAATAATGTGAATACTTCGTTTGTTGACAGTTGTTTGACTATCGTTTATTTATTTCATCAAAGAAATTCAATACACCAAATCATTCGAACAGGACTTGTTTTTCTTATTTTCATCCATTTTTGCCATGAACGTACAGGAGGTCCATAATTATTTAGTTTGGTATTTAATACTTCCCATCCGTGTTTTGCTTGTGTTTTCAAACAAACTCGCTTAGCAATATCGGGATTTGCTTCCAAGAAGGAAACGAGAAGTACTAATTGTTTTTTGTTCGTAACCTGCTTTGACTTGTATTGGAATTTCATAAATACCTCATAAATTCATTTTATTATAATTACTACATTTCGTACGCACAACAAATATGCATATATTGCACTAACCGAAAGCAACGATCAGTATTTTGCGATCGACAACAAGCGAGTGTCAAATCGACAACTGTCGATCACAATCGATATCCACAATACCAACATCTGCAATCGACGATCGATGATTGATAAATGCTGATCGACACTCGCAATAGGGACCAGTATCTGCCTTTGACTGAACGGGACGAAGGGAAAGCATATTCCCTACCAAACGTTCCATATCACCAAATTGTTCCTGTAAGAGTGAGACTGCGGCTTCGTAGCATGCACCCGATGCAGTTAATCCCGTTATGATTTTCCTTGCGTTACCTACTAGTGCGCACTCCAAATAACTGAATTTTTCAGATGATGTAAAGTTTCCGTTTTCATGAATTGTCGTGCGGAATTGCTGCCAAAACGGTAACCAATCCTGATAATTGCCATAAAATTTCTTAAGCTGCAATTTCGGAATGTTAATGGAATGATCAGGAGATGGCATGGGATGAAACGATCGTTCGGAATATGATGGGGGTGGTTTTTACTGCTGCATTTTGATATTCGCAGACCTTTTCCATTTCCTGTAGCTTGTAAAGCCCTTTGTTTTGTACTTCCTGGTTCGTTACGTTTAAACTCTTGTGAGCTGCTGTTAGTCGATGTATGGATCCAGTTATGCTTTCCTCCATTGTGTCCAAATCAGTTGTCGAATTACATTCCTGCAAATACATTTTGATTTATTGTCGATTCCTTGTGTCCGTTATGGATGTGAAAGAATTTTTCTTCCTTGTTTTTTCTCAGATACGATATTACTTATTACGATATTATTATAACGATTTATGTCCACCTTTTTTCCCGGGTTTCGGCACCATGTAAAAAAACAAAAAAAGGAAAAGAGGCAGAAATTCACTCTATAACATATAAGTTTTATTTGATTAACTCAATTTCGACCTCACTGGTCGGGAGTACAAAGGCTTCTGGGAAATTATATTGAATACATTGCTTAAGGAAGCGGAATAAAAGGTAATCTGAGGTCGTGAGAAATGGGAATAGCGTGATAGAAAGGGTAAAACATAGTGTCATGGGTTTTTTTTTTTTGTTTTGTAATTCATTTTTATTTATAGTTTCTCTGATCTATCTTATCCTAGACAAAAATGCTTAAAACTAGCTTAACTATACTTACAAATTTAGGAATCTTACTGGCCCTTGGCGGACATTCTAAAACAAACTGTATAATTTTAACGTATGCCTTTCGACTACTATATAAATAACTTACAATTAACATTATTATAATTAACTTAAGCTAAGAAAAAAATTTTTTTTTCAGAAAACTTAGCATATGATCATTCTTTTATATATTTTTATATAAGCCTTAAACCTACCTAAACCTAACTAAACATATCTTATTCTAACTTAACTAATACTTATATATATTGTATATAACTATATACTTTATACATATATATTATATATATATACATATATATATATTATATATATATACATATATATATATTATATATATATACATATATATATATCTTTTTTTTTAGTTTTAATTTATACTTTTTTTTTGGTTTTTATTATTATTTTTTTGTTCTATCCTACACTAATCTACCCTATCCTTCCCTACCCTACCCTATGTAAGCCTGTCATTGGTGTTAGGCAAGCCCTGCCTTGAAGAGGCTGAAGCTATTGAAATGTCCACTGACGCAGCTCCCTCCAGCCACCAAAAGCGATGATGTTGGCGGACTACGTCTCCTCGATCCCGGCGTGAGACCGATCTACAGAACCTGAGGCGCTCGGGCTCACTGAGCGCGACATCGGGTCCGCAGAGGAATCACCGTTCCACGGAATTGCGACCCACGTGGCAGATTAGCGTTACCGCCAATTTATCCTGGATCAGCCCACATTTATCTAAATAGAGGAATGCTTCTGGCGGGACAAAGCCGATATAAATCATTGGGGTAGTAAGCCCCGGAGATTCGGCTATTGACCTAAGTCATTGCTCTTGCAACGTGGCTTCGAATCAGTTTGATTAGGAAGTTATTCACCCGTACAATCCTGGCCCTATTGTATAGGACCTCGTTCGGGTAAAATTTCGTGTAATCAGATTCGGGTGTACTATGTAACCCGAGACAAGTCCTGAGCCATTGTCTCTCAACCACCCGAATCCTTTCCATTAAGCTGGCTTTCACATTAAACCAGACGGGGCATCCATAGGCAGCCATGGGTCTGATTAAGGCCATGTAGTAGATTACCTTCACCCTGGGATCAAGTTGACTGCAATGAAACAGCCATCTTGTCGGAGCGAAAGCGCTTCGGGCCCTTGCCAGAGCAACATCTACATGTTTGTCAAAATATAGATACTGGTCTAACCAGATCCCAAGGTATCTGACTACACTTTGTTTCGCCAGTGGGCGCCCATCCTATCCAAGAATTGAGAACCCGTGCCAATTTGTTCTAGTGTCTCGAGAGGACCTAGACAAAGGCGTTCTGAACAAAATAGTTTCAGATTTCTGGCAGGTGATCTTCAACTTCCAGTCATCACAATACTGCTGAATTTTTTCGAAGTCACGCTACAAGAGAGTGACAATGACGTCGATCGTTGGACCTGATCTGTACGCGATTAAATCATCCGCATACGCTATTGAATAGTGAAGAGAAGCTATCAAATCACTGAAGTAAATGCTGAAAAGGATCGGCGAGTTCACCGTACCCTGTTGCATTCCGTTGTTAATATCAAATGTTTGGGTAGAAGTCACGTTGGCAGTATTCACTACGAACTTTCTAACTGTTAACATGTCAAAAATCATATATAGCAGTGGTTTACTTAGGCTCAGCCGATTGAGCTTGAAATAAAGACCTTCTAGCCATACGGTGTCGAAGGCTTTTTCCAAGTCGATCAGACAGGCACCCGTGCATTGGTTCTTGCATTTATTCCATTGGATATCCGACACGAGTTTCGACGCGGCACGAATTGTGACATGCCCCGCTCTCAAACCGAATTGGTTATCCGGTATGATTTTATTGTCCTCAGCCCATTTAGACAGAGCTCTATGGACCACCTTCTCGAAGACCTTGCTGACACTCGGAAGGAGACTTATCGACCGGAGATTTGCCGGGTTAGAGGTGTCTTGGGGATTGGTTGCACAACCGCTGTCTTCCAGTGCATTGGATAGTATGCATTATTCTGTGCATTGTTGAATAGGATGGCCACTGGTGAAAAGTGCCTAAGCACAACATTGGATATACCGTCGATACCCGCGGATTTTTTCCTTTTCAATGACTGAAAGATCATCTGGAGATCTTCCGTCGAAATGAACAGGGTATTAGCTTCTTCATTGGTGACGGCATTATTTGCCATGAAATCGTCATCGAACCTGGTAAAATCAAGATTCTCGGATCGCCAATGATCGATATCATTTCTAAGGTAGGAGTGGTGAAGTAGAACTCTGTTTTCCAATTCGTGGTTTGGGCGAATGCTATCATTCACCTTATACACTTCCTGGAAAAAAGTTCCCACTGCCGCTACCTTCTCCTGAGGATCCTCGATCACGAAGAAGTCGTCATCCAGGATGGCGCCCGCTGGATCGATGCTAACTGTTCTTAGCAAACGTTCATTTTCTGACGTTTTCGGAAGCTTTAGATCCTGAATGTCATTCTGATTGTTTCTCCGAAATATTTTATTTATTTGCGGGAACATACTCGCGCTGTTGGATTTTACAGCACGAATTCGGTTGTTCCAGTGCAAACTTACAGATATTCTGTAATTCTCTTTGATCAACTGTTGGAGATTCTTAATCAGTGACTTCAGTGTCCTGACCTCCGAGTTTTGTCTGTCGGTAAACCGCCTGTACAAGAGTTTGGGCCTTGTCAGGAGTATACTTTTTTTTTCTGTGCAGTGCGTTGATTGTCGCGTTTCGGTATACGTTTGTGGTATCGTGCTGTCGTTGGCGTGGTATCGTACTGTTGATTGTCTGTTTAATGATATCGTCCATTTGTTGGAGGTACCTGTCAATCTCGTTGTTTGACAGGTTCCTCTTAGGCGGTGGGAAGGAGGCGCTCGAAGTGAGCGCTCTCGTCAGGGAATTGGCGAAGCGTGGCCAACGCGCCTTACTGTAATCGTAGGGGTGCGTGTGGACGTACTCTGCCATTTCCGCGAACTCGTCAGGCACTGTGATCACGACACATAGTCCGCAATGGTCACTGTCGTATACAATGGTCCGTAGACAGTTAATAGACCAATCGTTCGTGTCTGCCAGTCTCAGTCGAGAGTCTATCAGCATTAGATCCAGTTAGGAGCCGTTCCTAGGATACGACGGACTATCCGTTGCGAGCAACTTGATCCTATATTCAATGTTGCGAAGAACCCACCATTGGCTTAGTAGGCTCCCCCTAGCGTTGGGTATGTTATTTCCCTAATCACTATGTTTGGCATTTAAGTCGCCGTCCAGAATGTAGAAGTTTTCTACCGAGTTCAAGCGCAAAGATTGAAAGAGTGTCTCGAGCTCTGCGATAAAAATATTGGGTTGAGGTGCTTCAGGTGCATAGGCTGATACAATGTACAATACAGGCCTCGAGCACTTCACCGCTGTATATGACCTTATGTTTAAAATTATTTTTAATAAAGATCGCAACTCCCCCGCCTTGAGTAGCGTTGGGTCGGTCCCTTCTAATTATTCTATTGTATAAGAACTGTGTTGGATTTTGTGCTTCAACAAAACTTTAGCTTTGTTTCGCTAACCAAGAGTACATCGGGGCTTTCGTCTTGCAACAGGTTAAAAAGTACGGCTCGTCGCTCAATCCTTATCAGTGAATTTACATTCACCGACAGTATCTTCAAGGGGCTCTCTACCAGCGTACCCATCACGACCTTAGGTGCGTTAAGCCCGGCAGAAGCTTGCAGATACTATCTACTCGTCTCAAGGATCTGTTTTTGGAGCTGCCCAATCTGCCCTTGGATTGCGAGCAAGATCGAACAGACATCCACCTCCGCCTCCGGTGCCTTAGAGACAGGCACTGGGGCTTTAGGAACAGCAGTGTCATGGGTTTTAGGGGTGAATATGATATGATATGATATGGCAGCCAGTTAATTTTTAACAATACCTATGTTGACGAAACTGTCGCTAAATAAGCCATATGATTGGTAAAAGCACGTGGGCACTCTTCAGAGTTTCATCAATTCAAACATATCTAGAAGCACGGGAGTAACCCTATTTAAAGCTCTTACAGGGATTGAGATCCGATTTAAGAACGACTCAGGATTAGTTAGTCTCGCCAGGATTTTTGACGAAGAAATGTTAAACCAACTCGATCAAGAAAGGGATAAGATTCGTGAAATCGCAAAGGAAAACATAGCTAAGATTCAGGAAGAAAGTCGCCTTACATTCAACAAAAATCGAAATATAAAAGTGCGACTTGGTTGCAATTAAACGAACGCAGATGACTCAGGGAAAACTTTCTAGCAAGTATATAGGGCCATACCGTGTATCTTACGTAGGTAGAAAGAATAGGTACCATGTTAGGAAAGTCGGTGACCAAGAAGGTCCTATACAAACGAGCAGTGTTTCGGACCACATGAAACTCTGGAACGATGAGGCTATTCCGGGCGAATAAAGTCAGGATCGCCGGGTGTGGGAACGCTTTGGTGGAGGATCTAATTTACCAAACGCCAGATCCATCCAGACAGTTTTTTCCCTTTCTGAATTCAAAAGAAGTGAGTAGTAAGTTTATCCTCAAGGCGATTAGTCGCATTAATATGTATCACATTTAAACTTAAATTTTAATAAAAGTTTTTTATAATAATACATCTTTCATTTACTCTACATACATATTTGTTGTATGTATTTTAGGTAATATAGATTAGGTCAGTTTTAGTTAGTAGTATGAGGGTGGTCCGATAAGTACTTATCCCCACCGCCAGATGGCGCCAGTATCGCAAGAGCAACATACTATCGTGTCATTCGTGTACATTCTAGTAGACGGCTACTGTCGACATTTCAGTGTGGAAGCGGGAGTGTCCGTGGATTTTAGAAAAATGGAAAAAGAGCAATATCGGTCGGTGATTCGATTCTTGCTTTTGGAAGGAAAATCGCGCAGCGAAATCAAAGAGCGTTTGCATGCTGTGTACGGTGACTCTTCTCCTTCGATGGCGACTATCAACAATTGGTCGACCACGAGTTTTTGATGAGCCACGTCCAGGTGCCCCGAAAACGGCTACTACGAAGGATAACGTGACAAAAATCCATGATCTCGTATTGGCAGACCGCCGATTGAAGTTGCGCGAGATAGCTAAGACAGTAGGCATTTCAAAAGATCGCGTGGGTCATATCCTGCATACAATTTTGGGCATAAGAAAGCTGTCAGCGCGATGGGTGCCGCGTTTGCTCACTCCGGACAACAAGCGCAACCATGAGACCACTTCAGAGCAGTGTTTGACGCTGTTTGAGTGCAATCCGAAGGAGTTTCTGCATCGTTTCGTGACAGTCGACGAAACATGCATCCACTGGTATACACCAGAGACCAAGAAACAGTCAAAACAGTGGACTTCACCCGGCAAACGTGCTCCGAAGAAGGCGAAGACTGTCCCATCGACCGGAAAGGTGATGGCCGCCGTTTTCTGGGATTCACAAGGTGTGATCCACATCGACTACCTGGAGAAGGGCAAAACGGTCACAGGGCTGTACTATGCCAAATTATTGGGCTGATTCGACAGCGAATTGAAGAAAAAACGGCCCCACTAGACGAAGAAAAAAGTGCTCTCCACCATGATAACGCACCGGCTCACACTTCCGCCCTCGCCACGGTCAAATTGGTAGAAATGGGCTACGAACTGCTGCCCCATATCCACCGTGTTCTCCAGATTTGACCCCGTGCGACTTCTCTTTGTTTCCAAACTTGGAAAAGTCACTCGCCGGGCAGAAATTTCAGTCGAATGAGGAGGTCGTGGTTTTCCGGATATACTAGTCATTTGTTCATTTTTCTCCGAAGATGAAAATGACAGAGCTTTTAATTGTCAATGGAGAGCACTATAAATAAACGACTAAAATTTTTTTTCTTACCTCATGTTAAAGAAATAGAGATAAGTGTCTTAGATAGATTGTTATTTTCAACATAATGGAGCTGTAAGACACAACACATCAAAACATTGCTATAGGTATAAGTATGGTATAAGTTTCCACGTTGATTAATTTTCCGTAAAGGTGTAATAAATTGTCCACCTAGATCAAGCGAATTATCACCATAAGATAAAAACATTAAAGTAAATAAAAACGTAATGTAAGAGACATTTTATATTTGTAAAGTTACTCGAAGGACTGACCTTTTGACTTATTTAAACTTCTTAAACATCTCTTTTCTTCCATTACGGAACTGTTTTAATATTGTTGAATTTAATCATACATTGTATCAAATAATGAGAACTATAATAAGAGTATATGTATGTATGTACATTTAACTCCAAAAATGTCGTATTTCCTAAACGGAATAGAGGTAGAATAAAGCCAGCGAATCTCCGATCAATTAGTTTGTTTTCAATTGTTAACAAGGTTTTTGGAAAAATTGTAAACAGAGTTTCGATCAAGTAGTTAATCAAGATCGAGATGAAGTGATCAAGAAGTTAAAAATTAACTTCCTCAAGAGGACCGTAAGAGATACCAGAAAAAACTGGAAGAAATTCGAGACCATCGAGCAACTTGGAAAATCATTAGCGGTGAGAAACGCATTTAGATATCTCGACATCAGGCTTGACCAGTATTAATATTTCAATAGACATACCATACATATGTATATACGCTTGTCTTTGCTGGAGCTGAGAAAGCTATCTATTTCACAGCAGTCAATTCAAACGTAAGCTAAAGATCATAAGCTACGTGGCCCTAATAAGGCCCATCATCGCGTATGGTTGTCCAATGTGGTTTAATATTGCGCCATTCATGTATACGAGAGACAGAGCATTAGGGTATGTCTTAAAATGTACAGAAAGCCAGAGCTCCAGTTCATTATGCATTACCTTAATAAGGTCCTGTACGACGGAGCAGCCCGAAACAGAATCGCCAATTTTCTTGTTAAAATGAGCCAAAAGCACATCGCAAGGGCTATGACTAGTACAAATACTCTGCAGCTGTTTGGTCATAGTTCAGAGGGAGGAGCCATTTTTACATTGGGTCTCGGGTAGACCGTTCTGTTTCTTTTCATGACGGCGGCCGGTGTTGTGAACTCAACACAACATATTTGATATTAGCTCTTTCCTACTTATTTACTGACACTTTTTTGAATTGAATCAGTTTTATTGTGAACTTAAGAATGGACACATCGTTTAATTTTTTTAATAATAACTAAACTAAACTAATATCTAAAGCGGAGTTCCTAATTTTCATCAGTTTGTAATTAGAGTTTACAAATTTCAAATAAATAAAAGATGAGTACTTCGATTTTGCAAATTGACAAATTGGATGATAATATGTAATTATGGCATTAGGTCGATCCAAATGCGCAGTGTTCTCGTGCATAATGGCACGTGGAAAATTGTAAATGGAACAGTAAAGAAGCAAATTGATGCCACCACAGTCTCCAAGTGAGAATCGGAGGATGCGAAGTTGGGATATATACACAGTTGTATAACTTCACATGAAGCTTGGAAGAAATTGGAAGAAACTTACAAACCAAAGTGTTCTGAGATGAGGCGATCTCAGAAGAAAAAAATTACTTGTTAAGTACAGAAACGACTGTTACAATTTATTTTATTTGAGTATGTGCACAACAAAGGAAAAAAGAGGGCTCACCGTAAGTGGTAGTAGCCTTATATATCATTTGAATTCGAATGTAACTGCCCCGGGTCAATGTTCTTCTTTTTGCAATATGTTGCCGATTATAACAATGCCCCAGGGCGAGGACGAAAACCACTATTATGCTTTTTATGCACGCAATCTGTCTCGTTTTAATATCAATCATTATGCTATGACTGCAGAGTGAGATAGATTGCGTGCTTACATATGCTATTTGTTGCCTTATACCATTGACATTTAGTTTACAATGTGTTTACAATTTAGATGTGACGTTTCGCGATTGTTTTTATTTTAATATTATATAATTGAAATTGTTTTGTTCCCAACATACTCCCGCCCTCTCAACTGAAAGTTTGTGTTTTTTGTGTGTCGAGTGCTGGTGATGAATCTACAACGTTTTGTGGTGATGCCGCCGTGGTCGTCGTCGTGTTGTCATCGGCTGCGTGGTCTTGTTTCTGCGTTCTGTTGTCGACCCCTTGTCTTCCTTCGACTTCTAGATGTGTGCCCAAAGATCCTCGTAGTTTTTTCTCGTTCGCGTGTGATGTGGTGATAAAATGATAAAAATGCATTAGTTTGTGTGCATAATAATAAATTATTATTAATAAATTGATAATAGTTATCTGCAGGCGGGTTAAGTGCAGTGGACCAAATGATTCGACTGGTGCCTATAACTTCAATAAATTAAATGGTGATAGTTCATTTAGTTGTTGGTTTTTTTTTTTTAGTTCAGAGTTTATTCCAGGATCATTATGGTTCCCCTTATGTTTGTGTTTGATTTCATTACGAATCGGTCGACGTATTCGAACACGACAGAGAAAGCTTCGCGATCGGACGTTTCAAAACCGAGGTTTTCGTTTTTATGGTCACCACGAGCATCAGACCATCCGAACCGGTATGCAGTTCTAGCACTCGCGCTAGTAACCACGCCGAAAGTGGAAGGTTGTCTTCTTTGACAAGTACGATGTCTCCGACGTTGAGATTTGGTTTCTGTTGCAGCCATTTTGGACGATGCTGAAGAAGATGTAAGTTCGATGTGCTCCATTGTGTTCAGAAGTCTTGAGTGAGACGTTGAAGGTATTTCCATCTATCTAGATTGTTGATGCTCTTCTCTTGTAGATTCCTGTCGGGATGCCTATGTAGTGCTGACCCAATGAGGAAATGTCCGGGTGTTAAGACTGAAAGATTGGCGAGATCTGACGTCATTGGACAAAGGGGTCTTGAATTAAGACACGCCTCAATCTGAGCGAGCAGGGTCGCGTATTCCTCGAACGTTAACTTGGATGCGCCAATAGTTCTTTTTAAATGATCCTTAATGGACTTAACTCCTGCTTCCCAAAGGCCTCCAAAATGTGGAGATGATGGAGGTTTAAAATGCCATTTGGTGATTTGCGACGCAAGGGTTTTGGCAACTTCTGACGACGTTCTGAAGTCGTTATGAATTTGCTATCGTTATGCAACTCATTACTTGCTCCCTTAAAATTTGTCCCACAGTCACAGAATATGTTTGCGCACATTCCTCTTCTTGCCGTAAATCCTCGGAATACGGCAATGAAGCTTGCTGCACTGAGGTCACTTACTAGTGCTATATGGATTGCCTTGGTAGCTAAACAAATAAATATGGCTATCTATATCCCTTTGTGCTTTTGTTACACCTACCCTTCCATAATTTGATGTCTATGGGACCAGCATAATCGACTCCAGTGTTGGTAAAGGGTCTAGAGATGATAACTCTTTCTGCAGGAAGGATTTCCATAAGTTGTTGTTGCATTTTGGTGTGGTACCGATGACATCGAATACATTTATAAATTGTCGTTTTTACCAGTCTTTTTAAATTGGTGATCCAATATGTGTTGCGAACCTCAGCCATCATTAATTGTTGTCCTCCGTGAAGGGTCTTTTGATGGATGTCGCTGACAATTAGTTTTGCCACTGCGTGCGAATCCTTGAGTATTAAGGGGTGGCGTTGATTAAACGGTATCGTCGCATTGACTAAGCGACCTCCCACACGTAAAAGGTCGTCACCATCGAGAAACGGATTCAAGTTGAGAATTCCACTTTTCTTGGAGATGGTTCAGTTTTCTTTCAGTGCCTTGATTTCGTCAGCAAAGTGTTCAATATGCACAATTTTGATGACTTGATTGTGGGCTGAAGTTAGCTCATCGGGACATAGTGGCTGAGTATCCAATGGTCCTCGCTCGTTAGGATGTCTTAAATTGTGGATACATATGTATATCGTTGCCATATGGCTATGCTGCGAACAATGAGCTGAAAAGTAGAATATCTTTGAAGCAATGAATCAACAATAGTGGAGTGCTTCGGAAGAATTTGTAAGTATGTGTTTAAACCGTTGTTCTTTTCCGTTATCTTAACCGTTATCTTTTTCTTAGTTTCCAAATCTGTTTGAATGGGAGCTGAAACTGACCATTCATTTGACGAAAAATTTCGAAAACTGGGACCGTGCCACCACATTTGATTTTTGCAGAGTTCTTCTGGTGATACTCCTCGTGAAGCACAATCTGCGGGATTTTCCTTAGAGCTTACGTGCCGCCAGGCGTTTGGGTTGGACAACCGTTGTATTTCGCTGACACGGTTCGCTACAAAGGTAGTTCGAATTGAAGGATTTCCCTTAATTCATGCTAATGTTATCATGGAATCCGACCATGCAAAAATTTCAATATCCAGTTCGGGATATCCTTCGTAATGCGATGCAATAGTTTTGCTAAAAGTACTGCTGCACAAAGTTCCAGACGTGGCAAGGAGATACTTTTAACGGCAGATGGACTTACTCGTGTCTTTGATGCTAGTAGGCTTCTGTTCTCCCGCTAATTTTTTACAATTCGTGCATACACAACAGCTGCATATGCTCGCTCGGATGCATCGCTGAACCCATGTAGTTGCACCTTAGCGGCCGTTTCAAATTGTATCCAACGAGGGATTTGGAAAACTTCGAGATTCGACAAACCATTACGTAGCTCTAACCATTGGTCCTCAATGTCTCGAGGGATAAGCTCATCCCATGAGAGTTCTCTTAGCCACAGCTGTTGAAGGATCAACTTTGCCCTGACAATACATGGAGAGATCCACCCCAAGGGATCAAAGAGCCGCGCTATGTCTGTGAGTACTGTTGGTTTCGTATGTATGGGTATTTCAGGTAAGTTTATTTTGAATTTGAAAACATCCCTTGCTGGATATCATTGGATTCCCAGTGTCTTAATCGAGTCTGGTGAATCGAACTTGAGAGGAAAATTTATTTCTTTTTCATTTTCAGGAACCTGTTCCAAGACCTTCTGAGAATTGCTAGTCCATTTCCAAAGATGAAATCCAGCCGAACTTAAGACGTCGCGAATGTCGGACTGCAGTTTGATTGCGTCGGCTTCATTATCGGATCCATAAATTAAATCATTCACGTAGAATCCTTCCGTGAGCGATCTTGATGGAGTGTTTGCACTGCCAGATAGGGAGCTGAAGCTGTGCCGAATGTGACCGTTCTCAGTGCGAATGTTTTGACAGGGTCATTGCGGGTTTCTCTCCATAAAATAAGTTGATACGGCGTATCTTCTGGTGATATTCACATCTGTCTATTCATTTTATTTATATCGGCAGCGAATGCAACTCTAAATTTTCTCCATTTACCCATGAGGTCTATGATGTCGGTTTGTAGTCGTGGGCGTTTAAAGACGTTCCACTGGAGGCCTTACACGAAAACCACACGTAATTTGGTGATTGTGCTTGACTCTTTAAACACTGCATGGTGTGGTAGAAAATAATGTTTTCTTACAGTCAGTTGAGCTTCTTCGGTGATATCCTTCATATGACCTAATGTTTTTCATTTATGCATTCATGATATGCAATTCGTAACCCTTCATTCGCTGTTAACCGTCTTTCAATCTGATAAAATCTAGCCAATGCTGCGTTTTTTGAATTACCAAGAGATGGACGTATACCATTCTTAAAGGGCAACTTCACAATATATCGACCGTCTTTGCCTCGCTGCACGGTTTGCTGATAATATAGTTCACAATTTTCTTCTTCTTGTGTGAGTTTCCTGTCGTCGAAACTTTCTTCTATTTCCCAAAATTTCTGCAGTTCCTCCAAACAGTTGAAATGGGTTTTAAGTCTTAGCTGTTTGGGCTTGGTTATAGTTGAATTACCTATGTTTCCCGTGAGTATCCATCCCAGCTCCGTCATCTGTGCTATGGGGGAACCTTCTCGACCTTTGACCCTTTATTAAGCCTTCTAGAATAATAGATTAATAAACATCGGCTCCTAATAGGATATCAATCTTCCCAGGGAAGAAATAAGAATGATCAGCCAGAAGTAGTTTGGTAAGGTATTTCCACATACTGGTTTGCACCCGATGGGTTGGTAACATTTATGTTAATTGGAGAAAGACATACTCCCTGACATCGAGACTGAATTCTGCGTTCGTCAATGAGCCTAAGCTGAACTCAACTTGATGATGAGAAAGCCCAGTAGGTGTTTAACCTAGGCCCGTCACACATGCTGACGTTTTGTGTCTTTTTAGTCCTAGCAGTTGAGTCGCATTCTCTGATATGAATGTGGTTTCAGAGCCAGGGTCTACTGGCGCCCTAAATGCGTGGTACGTTCCATTCGAAGCAAATATCTTTACCAGTGCGGTTTCTAATATGGCGTTTGATCGCATTTGGTTGAAATGCGAGTTGACTGATACAGTTTGCGATGTGGAGGAGCCTTGGAAGTCACTATGTGCATTAGTTGCCGATTTGTGTTGAGTAAAGTGGCTATGCGTGTTGGGTTGAGTATTGTTTTGTCGTGGAACTTGATATTCAACGTGTAACATCGTGTGATGCTTAAGGCCGTATTTGTAACTTCGGTTACTGCTGCCACAACTTGATGCGTGATGATCGTAACCTAGGCAATTAGCACAAATAGAATGCCTTTTTATGGTATCAGATCGTGCCTTCGCATACATCCTTAAAAACTGTTTGCAATGCCGTGCGAAGCCCTACACAGCCGACAAAGAAATTTCTTATTTAATTGTTGAGGATTTAAATGAAACGCCCCAGCCGATGGTTTTCAATAAGAGAACGATGTTCCTTGTAGTTTCGAACTAGTGTTAATTTCAGAAATGTTTTCCAATGAGCTGAACCTAGCCTCTATAAAAGATAAAAATGTTTTCCATTCTGGTAGAACTTTGGATGTCCCTAATTTAGCTTCCCAATCCTTTTGTGTTTGCCGGGGGAGCTTATGAAAATAATATATATGAGGATGACGTCCAAGAGGTCTACGGGGATCTTAAGGTTAGTAAGGGCGTGGAAACACTCTGCACTCGTATCGTGCAATGATTTTAACGAAGCCGCGGATTCATGGGTGAGTTTTTCTTGTGCTATTAGGATCTTTAGCTGTGTATTAACTAATTTTCGTTTATTTTCGAATCTTTCAGTTAAAATGTTCCTCGCTGATATATAATTTCTTCCGTCAAGAGGAAGGTGCTGAATTAACCGCGCAGCTTTTTCAGGTACCGAGTTCTTAAGATGTTGCAGTTTCTGAATATCAGATAAATCTGAGTTCTGATCTATTAAATTTTCAAATAGATTATAAAACTCGCACCAATCTTCGAACTTTCCCGAAAACGGTTTAATTTGAATGCGCGATAGTCTTATTTCGGACCCACATGATCTAGAGGTATTTAAGTGACTAACATCTAATGACGAACGGGTGATTGCGTGCATAAATAGCATAAGTGTGGTTCTCATCCTCACCCTGAGACATTGTTACAATCAGCAACATGTTGCAAAAAGAAGGACATTGACAGGGTAGTTACATTCGAATTCAAATGATATATAAGGCTACTACCACTTACGGTGAGCCCTCTTTTTTCGTTTGTTGTGCACATAATCAAATGAAATAAATTGTAACAGTCGTTTCTGTACTTAACAAGTAATTTTTTTCTTCTGAGATCGCCTAATCTCAGAACATGGTCCTTCGAGCCGGATACATACAAAAAGTCCATACAAAAAGTTTGCCTTTATAAGAGGTCAATTAATATGAAAATTCCGGAGAATGGAAATGTGATTAAACATTTAAATGAATTCACCGAAACTTAAGGAAAGTTAAAAGAGAATGGCATCGATGTTCAGGAGGAGCTATTGGCGATAATATTAATGTCAAGTTTGCTGAAACAGCTTGACAAGTTCGTCATAGTCATGGAAACAAGAGCCGATCTCCCTAAACTGTATAAATTTGCGTCAGAAACTTCTAGAAAAGGGAAAAAGAAGGCAAGAAAAGGAAGAAGAAGAAACCTCACAGCAAACATTGCCTGCAAAAGCTACCAGCAAGGAAAAGAAAAAAAAACAACAACAATAGAAAAATAAATTTCAAGGGTAAATGTTTTGTGTGCGGTCATTTTGCCAGTCAATGCGAAAGGAAAAACAAAAGCAGCAGAACCCAGGCGATGACGATGCTAGCGGCAGATAGTCCCTCACTCAATCGCAAAAATTGATATGTCGACAGTTGAGCAACGGCACATATATGCAATGATCGCAGTTTGTCATCATATCAAACTAATTGGAAGCCACGTTGCAAGAGCAATGACGTCGGTCAATGGCCTGATCTTCGAGGCTTACCACCCCAATGATTTATATTACGAGACAGGCGCCTCAACGGCTTTGTCCCGCCGGAAGCATTCCTCTATTTAGATCGATGTGTGCTGCTCCAGGACAGATTGGCGGTACCGCTAATCTTCCACTTGGTTCGCGATTCCGTGGAACGGCGATTCCTTTAAGGACCTGATGTCGCGCTCCGTGAGCCCGAGCGCCTCAGGTTCTGTAGATCGGTCTCACACAGGGATTGAGAAGACGTTGTCCGCCAGCATCAATGCTTTTGGTGACTGGAGGTAGCTCCGTCAACAGACCCATCAATATGCTCAGCCTCTTCAAGGCAAAGCTTGCTTTACACCAATGGCAGGCTTACATAGGCTAGAGTAGGGTAAGGTAGGTTAGGGTAGGTTAGGCTAGTATAAGGCAACAAAATAAAAAACTTAAGTTAGTTATAATGATGTTAATTCTAAGTTTATATGTATATAGTTGTTGAAGGACATAGGTTTGAGTTGTACTCTTTGTTTTTTGTTTCTACTCTTTGTTTTTTGTTTGTACTCTTTGTGTCCGCCTAGGGCCAGTAAGAAATTTAGATCTGTAAGGACAGTTAAGCTAGTTTTAAACATTTTTGTCTAGGATAAGGAAGATCTAAGAAACTATGAATAAAAATGGATTAAAAATTAAAAAAAACTAAACTGCAGTTTTTTTTATGAATTATAAACTTCGCAACTAGATCAGTTCATTGACTTGAGGCAAACATATAAACGCCAATGGCAGAGGTGATGAATAGCACCTTGCTATGACCGTAGGGTTTAGATGACCAGAACCCAGATTCTCTGAGTCTAATGGCGCTACAGGCTGCATTATATCAGATGAAGAGGTCCAGAGGGAGGAGGTTTAGGAGTACGTTAAGTGCCTCGGTCGGAGTAGACCGAAGGGCACCGGTTACCCCGATACTGGCCGATCTCTGTACTCGGCTTAGTTTTTTGATGTTGTATGCCTTACTTAGGGCAGGCCACCATACGAGCGCTCCGTAGGTGAGGATGGGGCGGATGACAGCCGTGTACATCCACAGCACCATTTTGGGTCGGAGTCCCCAGCTTTTGCCGAAGGTTCTGCTACAGGCATAGAAAGCGACACATGTTTTCCGTACCCGATGTTCAATGTTTATCTTCCAACTGAGCTTGGGGTCTAGGATAATTCCTAGGTATCTAGCCTCGGAAGACAAGGAGAGTGACTGGTTGTTGAGTCGAGGGAGATTAAAGGCCGGTATCTTATATTTGGTGGTAAACAGCATCAGTTCTGTTTTACTCGGATTGACGCTTAGGCCGCATCCCAAGAATATCCCTGCAGCGATACCTATCGCTTGTCGTAAAAGGCGACTAAACAAAGGTAAACAAAACTCACATCTAGGCAATTTAGAAAACACCAAGGTGAGCCTAGGGACACATATACCTCCATTAAACTGCCCCACAAGTGTGCAGTGGGTTGACACGACTGGAGATCACCGGTGTTGTAAGAGTAAGATCAATCAAAAAAAATAAAAAAATCTGGAGCATGCCCGTGTCAAAAAGGAAAGGAAGAAAAGAAACGGTCAAACCGTAGCATTATGCAAAAGAACGCTAAAAGGAAAAGCACTACCCCGCCAGGCACTACTAATGGTGGTGATCCTGGGACGAGCAGCAATGCTCGGGTCAGAGCTATAGGATTTCCGGGGGATAGCAAAGTAATGCAACGGCGTAAGCCACATTTAAGAGTCGCGAGTTGGAACGTTGGAAGCATGAGTGGGCGCAGCTATGAGCTTGAAGAAATGATGGTTTAAAAGCGAGTAGACATCCTGTGCGTACAAGAGACAAAATGGCGAAACACCGGTAATCGGGCACGTTTCTTGGACGTTAAAACAAAAGCCTACAAGATGTTTTACTATGGATTGGAACAAGGAAAAAACGGAATCGCCATCATCCTTGCGGCAGAGTTACTTGGCAACGTCTTAACCATTTCAAAGTCCAGTGACCGTTTGATGGCTCTCAAATTGGTGATGCATGGTGAGGTGTGGAACATCGTAAGCGCATATGCCCCTCAAGTAGGATGCGAACAGAAAGAAAAAGATGCATTCTGGCTAGATTTCCACAACCTTGTCAAAATCATCCCAAAGGAAGAGCTTTTGTTTGTTGGGGGAGATTTAAACGGACATGTCGGGAAGACAAGCGAAGACTATGAAGACTACCACGGAGGGCTGGGATACGGCACCAGGAACTCTTCAGGTGAAGATATCCTAAACATGTGCAAGTCGTACGGTCTTATAGTGCTAAATACCATGTTCGTCAAATAAAGCCGACACCTGATCACTTATAGCAGCGGCGGAAATGAAACTCAAATAGACTATCATTTGGTATCCAGTTTCATGAAGCCACGAGCTAAAGATTGCAAAGTGATCCTGGGAGACGCGATCGCCCCTCAACACCGTCTCCTCCTGACTGAATTTTTTATGGATGCGAGAAAGAAGTCAAAGCAGCAAACGAAGGTGTCTGAGAGAATCAAGTGATATAAGCTGGATAAAGGAAAAGGCGAAGCTTTTATTACCATCATGGAAAACTACCTCTCTTTCATTATCGATGAGGTCGGTAATGAGGAGTGCAGAGCACAAGACATGTGGGATTCCCTACAACAATCTGGCCTGGAGAAAACCAAATCACTGCTCGGAACATCTAAAGGCCCCTGCCAACACGCAAAAGAAACCTGGTGGTGGACAGACGAAGCCAAAGCAGTGATACACGAAAAGAAAATGGCTTTCCAAGCTTGGTCAAAGTGCTCTTCTACTAATAGAGAGGAAAAAGCTCGCCGTGAAAAGGTATATAGATGTTGCAAAGGTATCGCGAAGAAAAAATGCGCCGAATTCAAAGCGAAAAGCATGGAAGGCCTCTATCAGGAGTTGGAAGAAATATCGTCTTCCGCGTCTGGCAGGAACCAGGCTACCCAGGAGCTTCGACAAAACAATTTGAGCAAAGGAGCAAATATCTTTAAGATAGCCGCCCAGAGAAGAAGAAATGCTCAGGAGATTCGTTTCCCAAAGTTTATTAACAATGCTGAAGGCCAACTCCTTGTGGAAGACGAAAAAATTCTCCACAGATGGCGACAGTATTGCGAGGAACTTCTAAACGAACAGTTTCCCCGAGTGTACTTTCCAAGAGCCGCCCCGAATCAGGCCGAAATATCCGACATCACAGTCGAAGAAGTTCGGTACGCGGTTAAAAACTCCAAGAAAAGAAAAGCTGTTGGGCCGGACGGGATACCCTCTGAGTTCTGGAAAAAGATGGGAGACATCGGGTCTAGATGGCTCATGGTTCTTATCTCCAAACTTATGAGAGGCGACACTATGCCTAATCAATGGAGGGAAAGCTATCTTCTTCCCTTGCACAAAGGAAAGGGTGATACGCGAAATTGTGATAACTACCGTTCTGTCAAGCTGATGTCGCACACCATGAAGATCGTTGAACGGGTATTAGATAGCCGACTGCGGAAAATAATACGACTATCTGATGACCAGTGCGGGTTTGTCTCGGGTAAATCAACAACAGATGCAATCCAAAGTATAAGGGTCATGATGGAAAAGCATCGTGATTCTTCAAAGGACTTGCATATGGTGTTGGTTGATTTCGAGAAGGCCTTTGACCGGCAACCAAGAGATCTTTTATGGGTAGCGCTAAGACAAAAAGGAGTTCCAGAAACCTACGTGCGAGTGATTATGGACATGTACGCGAGAGCAACGACAAGAGTAAGATGCACCGCAGGAGTCACCGAAGAGTTCGCAATCAAAGTCGGTGTACACCAAGGGAGCGTCCTCAGCCCACTGCTTTTTATAGCAGTCCTTGATTGCTTGCTTGAAGGAAAAGTGACGGACCCCAATGTGCACCAGCTATTCTTTGCTGACGATGGAGCCATTATAAGTGATGATCAGGCGTCTCTACAACGAGCACTTGATGTGTGGGTGGACATTTTTGAGGGACACGGGTATCGTATTAGTTCAAAAAAGACAGAGTATCTGTGCTGCCCGTTCTCTGACCCTCATCAGCCTATTCCATACATTTACTTGAATGGAAGAGTGCTTCCCAAGTGTGAAAAGTTGAAATATCTGGGATCTATGATTAATAGAGAAGCAACTTGTGATGACGACATCAAACATCGCGTAAGCGTAGGGTGGATGAAGTGGCGGGAAAACTCACCCATCTTCTGTGATCGAAAAATGCCCCCTAAGCTGAAAGGAAGACTCTACACTTCAGTTGTACGTCCGGCGCTCACATACGGTTCACAATGCTGGACAATGCACAAAAAGTATGAGAGCAAATTAACGGCAACTGAGATGAAGATGCTTCGCATGACAGCGGGAGTAACAAAGCGTGACAGAATTAGAAGTTCAAAGATCCGAGGAAGCCTCCACGTAAAAGAAACCATCACAAGAAATATAGAGCGCGACCGACTCAGTTGGTATTGCCATGTTCAAAGGAGAGATCTTTTGAACCCCGTCCAAAAGGCGTTATCAATCAACATTCCAATTTCAACACGCAAAAAAGCAGGTCGAAAAACAATTGGTGCAAACAAATGCAAAAACACCAGCATTTGATTGGCCTCAGCGATGAAGTAATCCCAAACCGGGAAGCCTGCCGCTACTTTCTGAGGTCAAACCGGCGGACCCCACAAGCGGACCAGTAGGAATGCAGTTAAGTGGGAAGGTTGTGGTCCTACACTTCTGACCATAACGACGCCGGGATAAAAAGGAAAAGAAGAAGAAGACGCTTAGGCCGCATCCTGAGGCCTAGGCGCTTAGCTTAGTCAGAGCTCTCTCTGAGATTTCGCTAATTACCGAGGGAAACATTCCCGATACTAGGATGACCACGTCGTCAGCATAAGCAACCGCCTTTATTCCGATTCTCTCGAATTCTTTCAAAATTTTATCGATAACCAAGAGCCATAGAAGAGGCGATATTACCCCACCTTGGGGTGTGCCTCTATCTACGGTCTTAACTATAGTGGTGTTGCCCATCTGGGCCTGAACGATCCTAGTTCTGAGCATGGATATAATCCATCTGCTAACAAGTCATTCTACCCCTGCCGTGGTGAGGGCTTCTTGGATCGATTCAGTGTGAACGTTGTTTTTCTATATCTATGAAGGTAGCTAAGGTAAATTGTTTATGGTGGATGGATTTTTCGATTGTCTGCACGACTTCATGCAGGGCGGTCTCAGTGGACTTGCCTTTAATGTAGGCGTGTTGGGACTTCGAAAACTTTGTGTTTCCTAGGGAGTCGCGGATGTGCCTGTCTAAGATGCATTCGAGGATCTTCAGGACGAAGGATGTGAGGCTGATAGGTCTGAAATCCTTTGCGGATTCATGACCGCGCTTGCCAGCCTTCGGGATGAAGATACATCGAACTCTTCTCCAGGCTAGGGGGATGTAGTTGAGTTTCAGCGAACTTCGATAAATCACCGTTAGCCAGGGTATAACCTTGCCCAAATTCTTTTGTAGCATTATAGGAAATATCCCGTCAAGTCCCGGTGACTTGTATGGTGGGAAGCTGCTGATGGCCCAAGATATTATATTAGGGTTTCCAGTATTTGTGTCTGTGGCAGATGTTGAAGAGGTCTCTTGTCTTCTTCTTTTCCTTTTTCCGGCGTTGTTATGGTCAGAAGTTTAGGACCATAACCTTCCCACTTAACTGCATTCCTACTGGTCCGCTTGTGGGGTCCGCCGGTTTGACCTCAGAAAGTAGCGGCAGGCTTCCCGGTTTGGGATTACTTCATCGCTGAGGCCAATCAAATGCTGGTGTTTTTGCATTTGTTTGCATCAATTGTTTTTCGGCCTGCCGTTTTTTTTTTTTTTTTGTGACACGGGCATGCTCCAGATTTTTTTGTTTGATCTTACTCTTACAACACCGGTGATCTCCAGTCGTGTCAGCCCACTGATTTGCATGTATACTTGTGGGGCAGTTTAATGGTGGCTCACCTTGGTGTTTTCAAAATTGCCTAGATGTGATTTTTGTTTACCTTTGTTTTAGTCGCCTTTTACGACAAGCGAGAGGTGTCGCTGCAGGGATATTCTTAACCCGTCCCTGCACGGAACGTTGAAGAGGTCTCTTGTCATTTTCCTTAAAACGGAGAGATCCTCATTCCACCACGGTGGGAAGGTTTTTTTGCTGTGCTTAACTGGGCACGAAACTTTGAAGGCCGTGACCATGGCCTTTTCAAATGTCCTAACTTTCGTGTCCAGTTGTTTTACCGATTCCATGTCTGGATCTGGTAGGTTATTCAGTTTGGAGTTAATGATCCTGCTGAATTTTTTCCAGTCAGTACGTTTAGGATTTCTGAAGGGGATGGAGGGGTCGGCACTGAAATTCACATTGAAGAGTATCCATTTGTGGTCTGCGAACGATTTTAGATTGGATACTCTCCAGCTGTCGACCCTATAATTGGTGGAATAGGAGATTAGGGTTATATCAAGTACTTCCTCCTAACCGGGATGTGCTTCCGAACTCGGAAATACAAAGGTTGGGGAGCTACCTACATTACATATATTGAGCTTGGAGGTTATTAAGAAATCAAACAGAGACTCACCCCTTTCGTTGATTTCCGAACTGCCCCATAGAGAATGTATGGCGTTGGCGTCGCATCCGAGAAGATGGGTATCCTTACCCTTTTGAAGTTGCCTGACCAGTAGTTGCACTTCAATCGTTGGAGATGGCATATCGTGCGACATGTAGCTTTATAGCATCAAGCTGGCCAGAACCTTCCAGATTAACGACTGTTAAATCTTCGGAGCTAAGGCGGGGACATAAAAAGGCTTTAATATGTTTCTTAGCTAATATACAGGTTCTGGGCTTACCGGTTTGTTTTTTGTAAAAAATGTTGTAGTTAGTGTCGTTGAGCCCTCGGATAATAGAACCGTTTACCCAGGGCTCCTGCAATATGCCAATGTCAATGTTTTCCTCCCGCAGGAAAACTAGCAGATTCTCCGACGCACATTTCGAGTGCTGGAGATTAAACTGTATGACATTAAGCATATTGTAGTTACTGTTGTTGCTTTTGTTGTTGCTCTTGGTGTAGTTGAGGTTGGTCTTCCGTTTCGATCGATAGGCCCTCCAGCAATTTGTCAGTTGCATCGATCTCAACTAGATCGTCACCAGGGCCTGTCGGGCGAAAGATTTTGAGTTTGGCTTGCCTGACGCCAAACTTCATTTTGTAGTTTGCCTCCTTCAGTACTTCCAAGCACTTTTCATTGATGGAGAGCAAGTAAGTTTGGGAGTTGTTCTGTGGTTCTTCGACCTTTATGATGGCCCAGTCCTCCGTGGGGATGTTGGGGTTTTGCAACTTGAGACATTGGAGAACCTTTCCGCTGTCTATAGTCGTCCGGGGTAGCCAAATACGTGCCCTTGGTATCCTGGGGATATCCTTAGCGGGGATGATCTTGATCTTAAGTTCATCCCAGGCATCGTTAACCTTAGCGATGCACTCGTTAAGGAAGTCTTTGGAGAATTGGTCAGCGCATTTGATAACCCGGAAACCCCTAACAATCTCTTCGGAGTCAAACCCACGCATCTGGCCATTGGGGTTATTAATGATGTGATCCACCGTTATTACGGTAAGCTTAGCCTCGATGCTCGGCCATCTGTCAAGCACCGCTTTACCGTTGGAGGAGTTTTCGTCACCCAGCGCGACCTGGAGGTGATCTCTCGCAGTTTCGCGTAGGAGGAAAACTTGCTGGGGGGTTTACGCGAGGAGGGCGCGGCGGCTGCTGCTGCCGTGACCTTGCTTCTTTTAGGAACGATTGAGGTCTCGTCTTGAGACCTGTTCCTTTTCGCTCCCTCGCGATTTGATGTAGTTTTGAGTCGGGTGTACTCATCCACCACTTCCTGATATTTGCGCCGATCCTCTAGGTCTTTCTTATGAGGAGTACCGGCTGCTTCATTCTTTGCAATCTTGCCAAGAATGAATACAGCCTTGAGGTACTTCTCTCTCATAATCTGGCCGGACGATTTTTGCTTTTTAACCGGCTTTTGGTCGCTGCTGCTGACTTTAGCCGTTGGTATATTTTGAGGTTGAGGTTGAGGTAGAATTGGTTGGATAGGGGTACTTTGCTTAGAACCCTGTTCCTTGGATGGACTGGCTACTTTTTCTTGGCTCGAAGCCAGTAGCTCGTCCTCGGATGAGGTGCCAAGGCTAGGCGATCTCCTTGTTTTGGTTTTGTTTTTGTTTTTTTTATCCATATGTGTAGAAAATGTTGGTCCCACGAGTAGGTCCGGAAAGAAAGGTCCGTCCCAGCAGAGCCGACTTACTGGGATAAGGCACTTATAAAACCGACCTTGCCTGGGCATCGGAGGGGGCCGTTAACGGCCAGTACTCTTTAACCACTAACTGACCATGCAGCCTTGGCTTAGAAGTGGGTTCTGGAATTTAGTCGCCTATGAAGGACAAAAGATTCCCAAACAAGGTTCTCCGACTCCATTTATGGCTTGAAACAGAGTGGGAAGGAATGGAATACCAAACTGGATTCCACTTTGCGGATAATGAATTTCATTCTATGCGACAATGAATCTTGTTTGTAAAAAGGCATCTAAAAGAGAAAGTTAGTGTTGATAGTTGTTTATGGAGATGATATTATTGTGAGTTGCAGTGAAAAATCTATTGTTTTGGAAATAAAGGCCAGAATTTCAGAACATTTTGGGGTGAGCCAAGATGGGACAGTTTTTGAGGATGGAAATTAAGTATAATGGCGAAACTGGTTCGATAAAATTAAGTCAAAGTCAATGTATTCATAATATATTGGAACAATATGGCCTGCCGAATTGTAAACAAGTAGTTGTACCACTAGAAGAAATAATTGTGAGAAAGCAGATAAACAAGAATAACAGTCATTGGTGGGAGCTTTGATATTTGCTCTTTCCACACGTCCCGATATTCTACATTCGATTACACCCAAAATCGATTCGAACCAAAATGAAACATTAGATGATATTAAAATATATACTACTAATATTAGTGCGATTTCAATCTGATTTATGAGACGAAGGTTTCGTAGATGCTGATTTGAGATGCAATGAGAATTATATTTCGGTTCTTCGCAAATATTTTTCTTATAAATTTACAAATCAGGTAGGGTGAAATGTTTCTGGTTTGCTTTGAGGAATCCCAAACATTTCGCAGCGTGCTTGATGGTATTGAATACGAGGTTTGTTAAAAAAAGTGACTTTTTATTTATTCTTGAAAAAATAATTAATTCTTCATCAATTTTGTTCCCTTCATCAGTATCCATCCCACATATAATGCATTTGCGCCAGAGCTTTTGCAAACATTTTTTATATTCGCTTTTTGGTTTAGCCTTGAGCTCTCCACAGCAGAGCTGTTTCGGACAAAATCGAAGAGCGCCATAATTTTATGCTCTCAAGGACAGAATTTCGTCTCTTCTTAGATGGCGTTACAGCTCACGGAGAGCCAGAGCCAAGCTTCTCTCATTCACTTATGTTGTGTGCGATTTGTTTTTCACACAAGTGAACGGGACCTACAGTTTAATGCCGATTCCGAACGGCGAGCGCCGAGAAGCTTTTTCAAGGCAAGTGTATTACGGGAGATTTTGAGAATACCCCGCCGAGGAGAGAAGTCGCGTAACCGCGTAATGAACATTCGATGGCGTTGGTGTTATCGGGATCCGAACTCGCTCATCGTGCGTCAGAGGCCGACACACTACCCACTGCGCCACGGCGCAGTATTTAATGGGTTCTGTAGATATCGAAATTGATTTGAAACGCCCGAAAAGCAGTTTCCAATTCATTGAAGATGAAGCATAGATGCCCAATGCGGGTATTTTCGACAGAGGAGCTTAGGCCAAACTTTATCAAATGCCTTTGAAAAAAGTAGAGAGCGTACTTAGTACTTTTGCTAAGATGCGCCATCAAATGCCCAATGAACATTGAGGAGTTTTCGTAATACAAGAAAACAAAATTTCATATGCTGATACTTTATCAGCGTTTGTATGACCTTACAAATAAAGTATGCTGGTGTTAGCCCTTCGTCCACAATGGCGAAGTGTTGTGTGCATCGAAATTGCCGCAATGACTGTGGAAATAATGCAAACAATTCTTTAAATGGAATCAATCTGCGCATCAAACACATTATAAATAAAACTGCTGTCTACGGGTAAATTGGGGGTAAATATAAAGTAATAATATATAATTTACTTATGAGCGTTGAAAGCAACCCGGTATTTCACCCAATGTAGGGCTGTCTTGTATTTACGAGCATGGCCGTAAAATAGTTTTTCCGAAGCCCGTTTGAATCTTTAAAATCTATCCTGAAATGTCTTCTCGTTATAAGCACAAGCACAAAAGACACAAGTTCTGACAATGTGAATTTGTGAAGTAAAGGCAGCATGGTTTCCGGAAACGGTTTTTCATAAATGTTATGCCGAGATTCTGATTTGGTCCACAAAAAAAAAAAAAACTTTTAAAGCCGTACGGTGACTGCAGTAACTAAGTACATCTAATCGTTGAAGGTTCTTGAAGAATCCGGAAGAGAAGGCCGATATTGGTGTATAATATAATGGTGAGGTTATGTGTATCGGGTACTGGAGACTTGATCGACTTATTGGTCGTTCTTCCCATTCTTTGCTTTAAGAAGATATTGCCAATATACATAATATCTCTGGCCCAGGTACTTTTTATTTCCATTGGCAACCTACAGTTATTGTCGGCAATACAGTACGAACTTGTAACTAGCCAGTAATTGAATTATCGTGGTACACTCGCGATAGGTATATAGTCTTTTCACTTGTTACACTGCCTTCCAACCGTTCAGACGTGTTTCTTTTTCGTTTAAATTTTCGCTTCCCAATCCGCTGTTTACTCCCCTCGACCTCAATCAAAGAAAAAAAAAAAAAAACATACATAAATAAATATGTCACAGTGCGCTTATGAAAATTGTATTCTCAACGATACCAATGCCGATTTATTGGCCTGTAATGGTATCTGCGGTAACTCGTTTCACACCTTATGTGCCGGTCTCAGCAAACGTGCTAGTGTTTACCTAAAAGACTACTGCAGTAATTTTTTGTTTTACTGCAATGAGTGCAAAAACATTTCCCTTTCGCACATTATGCTCGCGATTAAGTGTGTCAGCGATTCCATTGCCTCACTCACATCAGACAATAAGTTATGTCATAAAAAAACATTTGCCCAACTTTCGAGTTACGGTGACCTAAATAAGGGTCTCGATGACCTTAACACCAATTTAGAAATGTCTATTAGTGCGCTGAGATCCAAAATCAAAGCCTTGGACAAACACCTGGAACTTATCGACGTTTCTCTGAACAAGCCTCCAAGTGAGCCCAACTTCTCCCCCCTTGCGACATTTACGTCTGATATCAAATCTATTCTTGATTCGTGGTTTGGTGTTCTGTGTACTGACCTAAAAATTTCTTTGGACTCACACGTACCGGTTATGAACTGCTTAAAATCAGTGCGATCTGACCTGGAAATCCATTTCCAAAAATCCAGTAGTGACTTTCGCTTCTTGGATCTAAACCATAAGCTTGATGATATTCGAAAAGATGTTGCTGCTAATCGGAAAATACTAAGCGATTTGATTGAAGAAGTCAAATACTTGCCTATTTGTTCTAACAATACCCCTCAACCTCAATCATACGATACACCGATTATGGATGAGTTGAATGAAACCCTACGGTCTCAAGCTCCAGCCCCATCAATAACCTTACAATCAACGACACAACCCTTGGAAAACGTAACTTCTCAACCAGCTCAGTTACCGACCATTCAACGATTTGGCACTTCCTGGACTCAATCTGAGTGGAACAACAGACTTCAAAAAATCAGCGACAACAACTCCGCCAAACTCACAATCGACGGTACGCCCGAAAATGCGGATCCTGCTTGGTTAGCTAACTGTTTTAATAAGAAATATAACATAATTATAACTAACTGTAAAAAAATACCTAAAAAGCCCAATTCCTTTCAATTCGATATCCCCCTCAAATACAAATGGCTTTTCCTCACCCCCTCTGGTAAAACCTTACATTTTAATAAAATTTTTCCTAAACTTAAACCCAAAGTAGCTAAAAAACAAGCTGCTATTCCTCAAAAAATTAATAATTCTCAACCCAAGTCCAGTAAGCATCCCAAAGTTCCCCCCCAATTCCTACCAAAACTGGAGTTTCAAAACTAACCTATTTCCTACCTTTACACATCCATCCATTTCTCACTTATATCCGTCTCGCACAGCTCCGCCAAAACCCCTCCAACAACTACAACCATGCCTCCACCCCGATCACCAGTTCCGAATTAATTTCCTAACTTCGACCTCACGTCCGGAGCCAAGTATCCTAATTTCCGAAGCTCCCATATCCTTAACCCCCCCAAACCCTCCACCCACACCCCAAATCCCATTCCGTCGCCCAACTCCCCATCTCTCCCCACAGCAACTACCTCTGCCCCACTTCCCCACCCCTCTGTCACCCCCCAATCTTTCGTTGATCCTCTTCTGCCCCCTACAGTTAAACTTACCCAGCTAACTACCGACCCTATCCAAAGTCGCTACGCTCTCTCCCAACTGAGGGATAAGAAGACGTACGAGAACATTCGTCTCTTCTTGGCATACCTTCACGATAAATCAGACTCGATTTGCTACGAAGGTAAGACAAACACAAGCGTTATGGTCTCCATCCAACAGGAAGGCCTTCCTACTGACATCGCTAGCCTCAAGAACCTATTTATTAAATATCACGAATTCTTCAATATTTCACCCCAAAAAGTGTCATACATTCACTCAAAACGAATATCCCACCTGCAACGTAGTAGAGCTGATCACGACAAGTATTTTCGTCCCTAAATCTATCCCTCTCCCATCAATACCCCCACTTAGTCAAAATCTTCCTCTTACCTTCTATTATCAGAATGTAAGAGGTCTTCGCTCAAAAACCCAAACTGTCTTCCAACAGTCACACGCTCTACCCTTTGAAATCTTTGCTCTGACCGAAACGAACCTGATCCCCAGCATAAGTAACTCAGAACTGTTTTCAACAAATTTCAACATCTATCGCGATGACGAACTCAATCAGGCCACCGAGGGTTGCCCTTGTCGAGGAGTCCTACTAGCCGTCCTTAACTCCATTGACTCTTCCCTCATTGCAATATCATCCTCCCCCCATCTCGACTATGTTTCAATCAAGATTGTCTTACCCCAGAAGACACTCTACATCATATGTTTCTACATTTTGCCCTCACAGCCCATTGAATCCTATCAACTTGCCATTAACACAATTGACCAAATAATTGATTTAAGAGACCCCCAGGATGAAATCCTTCTCTTCGGGGACTTCAACCTTCCCCATCTTAAATGGGCTCAATCAGACGATGAATCCTATTATATTGCCACCAATCCCACTACTGCCAAAGAATGCCTCTTCTTGGATCGCCTTGCGGATTCAAACCTTAGTTAAGTTAGTGGCGTCTTGAACTACATGGATAGACAACTAGACCTCATATTTACAACTGATCCCTTCAACTCCTCTGTCTCACTCTGTCCCCTCTCCCTTTCATCCATCGATAACTTCCATCCCCCCCTCCTTCTTTTCTTTTTTCACGATTCTCCTTTACAGAACACCCCTTCCACAGCTCTGCCTTCTCACGATTTCCACAAAGCAAATTTCCACCAAATCAATAAATACCTTAAAAAAGCCCCTTTCAATTTTGATAATCTAACTATAAATGATGCAATATCCAAATTTTACAGGGAAATATTTAACTCTATCTCTCTTTACGTACCAATTTCCCAACGCAAAATTTTGTCCACCTCCCCACCCTGGTATAATCGTAGACTTCGCACCCTAAGAAACAAAAGAAATAAACAGTGGACAATCTTCCTTCGTACCCAATCCCCTATAGACTTTTCTAACTACATGGGCAGCTATCTTAACTTTACCGCCCTTCACAACTTCCTCTATCAACGCTATTTAGCTGAAACGCAAGCCAATCTTATAAGTGATCCTAAGTCCTTCTTTAAATTTGTTAACTACAAAAGAAAATCGAATGGTTACCCTACCTCTCTCTCCTTGAATGATCAAACCTCTAATGACCCTAACACTATCGCCAACTTATTTGCCGCCTATTTTAAACAATCATTCGCCGACGACTCCTTCGTTCCAGACCCTCTTACTTCGATTATTTACCGAAATTTTCCTTTGGACCCTTTCTTCCTCATACAGTTGATCCCGATGTCATCGAAACCAAACTAAATCAACTTAATGACGAATTCACTCCTGAACTAGACGGTCTCCCTGCCATATTCCTGAAAAAATGCTCATCAACCCTCTCTCTCCCTCTCTCAAAAATCTTCAGTTTATCCCTATCTCTTAGTGAATTCCCCCAGTTATGGAAAACCTCATTTATAACCCCTATACACAAGAAAGGTCCGAAGAACGTTATTAACAATTATCGTCCCATTGCCAAACTGTCACATATACCCAAAATCTTCGAGAGCATTTTGTACGAAATCTTAAGTTTCCAGACAACACGGATTCCTCAAGGGCCGATCTACAACCACAAACCTTGTTGAATTTGTGTCTTTTACCCTCTCGGCTTTAGAGAATGGCAAAGATGTCGACCTGGTTTCAATCGATTTCAGTAAGGCTTTTGATAAAATCTCCCACAATCTAATACTCTTCAAATTGTCTTCTCTTGGCTTCGAACCCATTTTATTGAAGTGGATATCTTCTTACTTGGAAAATCAGTATTATAGTGTTCGCTTCAGATCTGCCTTTTCCAATCATTTCTTAGCTTCCTCCGGCGTCCCCCAAGATAGCCACTTAGGTCCACTTCTTTTTGTTCTTACCATTAACGATATTGAAATAGTGATTAAAAATTCCCATATCTCACTATATGCCGACGACACCAAGTTCTACAAGTCTATTTTCTCCAATCACGACTCTTCCCTTATTCAATCCGATCCGAGTTTTTCCATGTGGTGTTCCAAAAATTGCTTAACATTAGCAAATGCCAATCAATCACTTTTTCACGTAAACGTATTAAACCTCGTCCCCGTCTCTACTTCCTCAATAATCAGCCCATCTCCACCGTTCAAACTATCCGCGATCTTGGTATATTATGTGACCAACAGCTAAATTTCCGCGCACATATAGACGAGATAATCCTTAAAGCTAATTCAGCACTCGGGTTCGTGAAGCGATGGTCTAAAGAATTTTCTAACCCTTACGTTACCCGATCTCTCTACACAACCTTTGTCCGGCCCCTCCTTGAATACGCCTCTCAAGTGTGGTCTCCTTACCAGCAAATCCACATTTCTAGAATCGAGAGCATCCAACGCCGGTTCTTACGTTTTGCTCTGCGAGGCCTCCCCTGGAACAATCCTTTGCTCTTACCACCTTATCACGACCGCCTTAAACTAATTAACATGAACACCTTGGAGGAAAGAAGAACTGTATCTGACATCCTCTTCATCCATCGACTCCTTTCAGGCTCCATTGACTGCGCTACCCTCTATAACTCTGTCTCTCTCAACACTAACCCTCGCAATGTACGAAACCCCCGTCTCTTCTATGTATCCACCACCCGTACCGCTTATGGCTCCAACGAACCCTTCTTCGACCTCAACCTTAGCACTCCATGCTTAAAAACCCTTCTTTTTCATGCCCCTCTCTCCCCTACCCTAGCTTCCCTAAACTAGCTTCTAAGCTAGTTTAAGTTAGGTTAAGTTAGATTAAGTAAGATCATGTGCTTGAATTAAGCTTAATAAATGTGGGTGTTTTTAAAAGGTTTTTTTGCAGACCAGGTTTTCACAACAGCGCTACGAATTTGGTAAATCCATTTATAACCGAAGTTAGATATCGGTATTCCTTACCGGTTGCAACCATTGGTCCTAAATGATCCATATGAAAAATGTCTAAAGGTTTTTCCACTTTCAGTATTGGATGCGAACATTTTTCCCTCTTTTTCTCTCTGCCGGTATACATGGAACGCAGCATTTGACAATTATTTTGATTTATTTATACCGCAGGTGCCACATAACCCGGACAAAGACTCATATTTAATTGTTTAAAAGCATTTAGTTTTGCTTAGCAAATAATAAATGAATCTAAGAAAGGTCGGAAAAATTCTACTAGCCCTGGCATCAAAACTTAACGCAGATGGCCTGTTGGGACTCAGCATAAACAAAACAATTTCAATTATAACATATTAAAATAAAAACAATCACTCACCCGCGAAACGTCACAAAATTATAAACACATTGTAAACTAAATGTCAAGTATAAGGAAACAAATAGCACATGTAAGCACGCAATCTATTTCAATCTGCCGTCACAACATAACGATTGATATTAAAACGAGACAGATTGCGTGCATAAATAGCATAATAGTGGTTCTCATTCTCGCCCTGGGACATTGTCACAATCGGCAACATGTTGCAAAAAGAAGGACATTGACAGGGCAGTTACATTCGAATTCAAATGATATATAAGGCTACTACCACCTACGGTGAGCTCTCTTTTGTCCTTTGTTGTGCACATAATCAAGTGAAATAAATTGTAACAGTCGTTTCTATAAATTAACCATTAAAGTCTTTTCTTCTGAGATCGCCTTATCTCAGGACATGGTCCTTCGAACCTTTTTAAGAACTTTAAATTAGTCAGTTAGTTTGAGTATAGCGAGTGATATTGAAAAACAAAGAAATTAAAAGTGATAAAATAGACAACCAGAACAAGGATAATTCCGTACACATAGCAGTGCATGCAGGAAAGACCAACGGAGCATAAACGGAATCGAAGCTGGAACGGTTGGAAGAACCTGCTACGAGGAAACCAAACGGACATCACTTGGAATCAGTTAGGATTCCAAATTTGCATAAGGTAGGAATTTCACCTCATTTTCCACCTTTCATTTAGTAAAATACGCATTTACATTAAAACAAAAATATATTTTACAAGAAATACATATTATAATAATAAAACAGTGTTTGAAATAATTAAACGAACAGTGAAGTAATAAATATATACGTATATGTAAATCGTAATACAAAAAAAAAGAACCCTTTTATCCATTTAAAATACTGTATATAAATTATAATGGCCAAACTCGCAAAGAACATTGAACTACAAGATACAATTTTAAAAGAATTACAAGTGGAGTTCGATGAATTTCTAAACGCGACCGCGGCGCAGTGCACCGGATGAGTTAAAAGATAAATATATAGAGGACGAAACATTCGCGAAAATAAAGCGAGTCTATTTTAAATTTAGTGGGCTTATAGACGATGACCTAGAAAAATTCGCTGACCAAACCCGTTCGTCATTAGATGTTAGTCACTCAAATACCTCTAGATCATGTGGGTCCGAAATAAGACTTCCGCGCATTCAAATTAAACCGTTTTCGGGAAAGTTCGAAGATTGGTGCGAGTTTTATAATCTATTTGAAAATTTAATAGATCAGAACTCAGATTTATCTGATTTTCAGAAACTGCAACATCTTAAAAACTCGGTGACTGATGAAGCTGCGCGGTTAATTTAGCACCATCCTCTTGACGGAAGAAATTATATATCAGTGAGGAACATTTTAACTGAAAGATTCGAAAATAAACGAAAATTAGTTAATACACAACTAAAGATCCTAATAGAACAAGAAAAACTCACCCATGAATCCGCGGCTTCGTTAAAATCATTGCACGATACGAGTGCAGAGTGTTTCCACGCCCTTGCTAACCTTAAGATCCCTGTAGAGACCTGGGACGCCATCCTCATACATATATATTATTTTCCATAAACTCCCTCCGCAGACACAAAAGGATGGGGAAGCTAAATTAGGGACATCCAAAGCTCTACCAGAATGGAAAACATTTTTATCTTTTATAGAGGCTAGGTTCAGCTCATTGGAAAACATTTCTGAAATTAACATTAGTTCGAAACTACAAGGAACATCCTTCTCTTATCGAAAACTATCGGCTAGGGCATTTCATTTAAATCCTCAACAATTAAATAAGAAATTCCTTTGTCGGCTGTGCAGGTCTTCGCACGGCATTAGGCACGATCTGATACCATCAAAAGGCATTCTATTTGTGCTAATTGCTTAGGTTACGATCATCACGCATCAAGTTGTGGCAGCAGTAACCGAAGTTACAAATACGGCCTTAAGCATCACACGATGTTACACGTTGAATATCAAGTTCCACGACAAAACAATACTCAACCCAACACGCACAGACACTTTACTCAAAACACAAATCACTATGACTCGGCCCCTCCACATCGCAAACTGTATCAGTCAACTCGCATTTCAACCAAATGCGATCTAAGGCCCTATTAGCCACCGTACTGGTAAAGATTTTTGCTTCGAATGGAACGTACTACGTATTTAGGGCGCTAGTAGACCCTGGCTCTGGAGCTACATTCATATCAGAGAATGCGACTCAACTGTTAGGACTAAAAAGACACAAAACGTCAGCATGTGTCACGGGCCTAGGTCAAACATCTACTGGGCTTTCTCATCATCAAGTTGAGTTCAGCTTAGGCTCATTGACGAACACAGAATTCAGTCCCGATGTCAGGGCGTATGTCTTTCCCCAATTAAAATCAATATTACCAACCCATCGGGTGCAAACCAGTATGTGGAAACATCTTACCAAACTACCTCTGGCTGATCCTTCTTATTTCCTCCCTGGGAAGATTGATATCCTATTAGGAGCCGATGTTTATTCATCTATTTATCCTAGAAGGCTCAATAAAGGGTCAAGGAGGTTCCCCCATAGCACAGATGACGGAGCTAGGATGGATACTCACGGGAAACATAGGTAATTCAACTACAACCAAGCCCAAACAACAGGAAACTCACACAAGAAGAAGAAATTTGTGAACTACATTATCAGCAAACCGTGCAGCGAGGCAAAGACGGTCGATATATGGTGAAGTTGCCCTTTAAGAATGGTATACGACCATCTCTTGGCAATCCAAAAACGCAGCATTGGCTAGATTTTATCAGATTGAAAGACGGTTAACAGCGAATGAAGGGTTACAAATCGCATATCTTGAATGCATAAATGAATATAAAACATTAGGTCATGACGAATATCACCGAAGAGGCTCAACTGACCGTAAGCAACCATTATTTTCTACCACACCATGCAGTGTTTAAAGAGTCAAGCACAACGACCAAATTACGTGTGGTTTTCGACGCATCGTGTAAGCCCTCCAGTGGAACGTCTTTAAACGATCACTTGATGGTAGGCCCACGACTACAAACCGACATCATAGACCTAATCGCTAAATGGAGAAAATTTAAAGTTGTATTCGCTGCCGATTTAAATAAAATGTATAGACAGATATGGGTATCACCAGAAGATACCCCGTATCAACTTATTTTATGGAGAGAAACCCCCAATGACCCTATCAAAACATTCGCACTGAGAACAGCCGCATTCGGCACAGCTTCAGCTCCCTATCTGGCAGTGCGAACACTCCATCAGTTGGCAGCCGATGTTGAAGGCAAATATCCTCATGTGGCCAAGGCGCTCACGGAAGGATTCTACGTGGATGAGTTAATTTATGGATCCGATAATGAAGCCGACGCAATCAAACTGCAGTCCGACATTCGCGACGTCTTAAGTTCGGCTGGATTTCATCTTCGGAAATGGATTAGCAATTCTCAGAAGGTCTTGGAACAGGTCCCTGAAAATGAAAGAGAAATAAATCTTCCTCTCAAGTTCACCAGACTCAATTAAGACACTGGGAATCCAATGGCATCCAGCAAGGGATGTTTTCAAATTCAAAATAAACTGAAATACTCATACATACGAAACGAACAGTACTCACGGACATAGCGCGGCTCTTTGATCCCTTGGTGTGGATCTCTCCATGTATTGTCAGGGCAAAGTTGATCCTTCAACAGCTGTGGCTAAGAGAACTCTCATGGGATGAAGTCATCCCTCGAGACATTGAGAACCAATGGTTAGAGCTACGTAATGGTTTGTCGAATCTCGAAGTTTTCCAAATCCCTCGTTGGATACAATTTGAAACGGCCGCTCAGGTGCAACTACATGGGTTCAGTGATGCATCCGAGCGAGCATATGCAACTGTTGTGAATGCACGAATTGTAAAAAATTAGCGGGAGAACAGAAGCCTACTAGCATCAAAGACACGAGTAAATCCATCTGCCGTTAAAAGTATCTCCTTGCCACGTCTGGAACTTTGTGCAGCAGTACTTTTAGCAAAACTATTGCATCGCATTACGAAGGATATCCAGTTCGACGAGGTCGAAATTTTTGCATGGTCGGATTCCATGATAACACTAGCATGAATTAAGGGAAATCCTTCAATTCGAACTACCCTTGTAGCGAACCGTGTCAGCGAAATACAACGGTTGTCCAACCCAAACGCCTGGCGGCACGTAACCTCTAAGGAAAATCCCGCAGATTGTGCTTCACGAGGAGTATCACCAGAAGAACTCTGCAAAAATCAAATGTGGTGGCACGGTCCCAGTTTTCTTCGAAATTTTTCGTCAAATGACGATGTTTCCCATGGAAACAGATTTGGAAACTAAGAAAACGATAAGAAAGACAAAGATCAGAAATTGATAAACAACGGTTTAAACACATACTTACAAATTCTTCCGAAGCACTCCACTATTGTTGATTCATTGCTTCAAAGATGTTCTACTTTTCAGCTCATTGTTTGCAGCATAGCCATATGGGAACGATATACATATGTATCCACAATTTAAGACATCCTAACGAGCGAGGACCATTGGATACTCAGCCACTATGTCCCGATGAGCTAACTTCAGCCCACAATCAAGTCATCAAAATTGTGCATATTGAACACTTTGCTGACGAAATCAAGGCACTGAAAGAAAACTGAACCATCTCCAAGAAAAGTGGAATTCTCAACTTGAATCCGTTTCTCGATGGTGACGACCTTTTACGTGTGGGAGGTCGCTTAGTCAATGCGACGATACCGTTTAATCAACGCCACCCCTTAATACTCAAGGATTCGCACGCAGTGGCAAAACTAATTGTCAGCGACATCCATCAAAAGACCCTTCACGGAGGACAACAATTAATGATGGCTGAGGTTCGCAACACATATTGGATCACCAATTTAAAAAGACTGGTAAAAACGACAATTTATAAATGTATTCGATGTCATCGGTACCACACCAAAATGCAACAACAACTTATGGAAATCCTTCCTGCAGAAAGAGTTATCATCTCTAGACCCTTTACCAACACTGGAGTCGATTATGCTGGTCCCATAGACATCAAATTATGGAAGGGTAGGTGTAACAAAAGCACAAAGGGATATAGATAGCCATATTTATTTGTTTAGCTACCAAGGCAATCCATATAGCATTAGTAAGTGACCTCAGTGCAGCAAGCTTCATTGCCGTATTCCGAGGATTTACGGCAAGAAGAGGAATGTGCGCAAACATATTCTGTGACTGTGGGACAAATTTTAAGGGAGCAAGTAATGAGTTGCATAACGATAGCAAATTCATAACGACTTCAGAACGTCGTCAGAAGTTGCCAAAACCCTTGCGTCGCAAATCACCAAATGGCATTTTAAACCTCCATCATCTCCACATTTTGGAGGCCTTTGGGAAGCAGGAGTTAAGTCCATTAAGGATCATTTAAAAAGAACTATTGGCGCATCCAAGTTAACGTTCGAGGAATACGCGACCCTGCTCGCTCAGATTGAGGCGTGTCTTAATTCAAGACCCCTTTGTCCAATGACGTCAGATCTCGCCGATCTTTCAGTCTTAACACCCGGACATTTCCTCATTGGGTCAGCACTACATAGGCATCCCGACAGGAATCTACAAGAGAAGAGCATCAACAATCTAGATAGATGGAAATACCTTCAACGTCTCACTCAAGACTTCTGAACACAATGGAGCACATCGAACTTACATCTTCTTCAGCATCGTCCAAAATGGCTGCAACAGAAACCAAATCTCAACGTCGGAGACATCGTACTTGTCAAAGAAGACAACCTTCCACTTTCGGCGTGGTTACTAGCGCGAGTGCTAGAACTGCATACCGGTTCGGATGGTCTGATGCTCGTGGTGACCATAAAAACGAAAACCTCGGTTTTGAAACGTCCGATCGCGAAGCTTTCTCTGTCGTGTTCGAATACGTCGACCGATTCGTAATGAAATCAAACACAAACATAAGGGGAACCATAATGATCCTGGAATAAACTATGAACTAAAACAAAAAAAACCAACAACTAAATGAACTATCACCATTTAATTTATTGAAGTTATAGGCACCAGTCGAATCATTTGGCCCACTGCACTTAACCGGCCTGCAGTTAACTATTATCAATTTATTAATAATAATTTATTATTATGCACACAAACTAATGCATTTTTATCATTTTATCACCACATCACATGCGAACGAGAAAAAACTACGAGGATCTTTGGGCACACATCTCGAAATCGAAGGAAGACAAGAAACAAGGTCACGCAGCCGATGACAACACAACGACGACCACGGCGGCACCACCACAAAACGTTGCAGATTCATCACCAGCACTCGACACACAAAAAACACTAACTTTCAGTTGAGAGGGCGGGAGTATGTTGGGACTCAACCCCAACAAAACAATTTCAATAATAACATACTAAAATAAAAACAATCACTCACCCGCGAAACGTCACAAAATTGTAAACACATTGTAAACTAAATGTCAAGTATAAGGAAACAAATAGCACATGTAAGCACGCAATCTATCTCACTCTGCCGTCACAACATAACGATTGATATTAAAAAGAGACAGATTGCGTGCATAAATAGCATAATAGTAGTTCTCATCCTCGCCCAGGGACATTGTCACAATCGGCAACATGTTGCAAAAAGAAGGACATTGACCCAGGGCAGTTACATTCGAATTCAAATGATATATAAGGCTACTACCACTTACGGTGAACTCTCTTTTGTCCTTTGTTGTGAATTAAATTGTAACAGTCGTTTCTATAAATTAACCATTAAAGTCTTTTCTTCTGAGATCGCCTTATCTCAGAACATGGACTAATTTAACTTCTTTCAACTAAGTGATAAAATTTTTTTATTTTTTTTTATTATATAATTATGCTCTTAATAATCTACTAAAACACTTACTCGTCCACCATTTGCTTTTCAAAAAACAGCTTGCTTCTCCCCTTCAAGAAAATATCACTTTTGTTAAAAAAATCTATTGTACAATATCTAAAATATCTCTATCAATAATCACACAGTTGCATGAAAAACTGTTATGCACTTCATGAAGTAACTAATTTTTGGAAAGATTATCTGGTCAATCATTATCTTAGCTCATAGTAAACTTTACGTATTTAATATACTTCCCAGACTCGATATGGTAATTTACTAATGACTAATGTTTTGCCATTTGACCCCCCTGCGGGATAGGGATTATAATATACCCACGGCTCGAAGTGCCAATCACAAGAGGCGACTAAATTCTTCATGGAGTTCTGCCCCACGAAAAAAAAAAGCAGAGGTAGGCGCAGAGCTGATGACTCTACATTACCCATAATCATATCAATACATCAATACTATATCAACACTATACTAAAAACAACATCAAATATCGTTGACCCACAGTGGTGTTAAATATGGCTGGTCTCCCTTGAGTAAAAAATTCCAGAGGTAAACTGATTCCCCGGTCGGGTCTCCGGGGGGGAACTATCCAAGGAAGACTATTCATGATATAGGATAGGCTCGTGGAAAGTACCCAATTTGTACAGACCGGGTGATTTCTACACAACACCCGCTGAAATTAGTAAGTATAAATTAGACATTGCACCGATGAATGAAATTCGACTTTTTGACGGAACAATCGTTAGGGACGGATATACTTCCGTTTACAACGTTACGTAGATCAACAATTTTGGAACAGGATTCTTTATCAAAAAATTATGCAGAACATAATGGATTTAGTATTTTACAATAATCTAATGTCGATGGTCGAAATCCGGGGTCCGCGCTTTAAATATGTACTTCTGAATGTAGACTCCCCTAAGGAAGATAAGGATGAATTTATCATTTTTCGACGTGACTCGGGGTTTTTAACGCAAAAATTGGAAAAGAAGCGATATAAATTATAAACTTCCTTTCTTTAGGTTTATAAAAAAAATAATTTTTTTTTTCTTTAAATGGGTAGCATCACCCCTTAACAACTGGATAATAACTAACTATAAGCTTTCCTTTGACTACCTTGAATACTACGAGTGCAGGTGCTGGCGTGGGTGCTCGGGTGACTGGTGTATTCCTCGCTGGCGTGGGTACTCGGGTAACCGTTCCCTCTTAAATGCAAACGCCCCCGTTTGCTTGGTAGAATTAAAAGAGAGGTATTTTGCTGATTTGACATATCTTGGACGATGACGTCCAAGGTTGACTGACCGGGATGGTAGATTGTGAGCTACATGGCATTACTTCCGTTGGTATTTCCTTTGCCTTGATATTTCCTCTGCCTTGGTATTTCGTCTACCTTGGTATTTCCTCTGCCTTGGTATTTCCTCTGCCTTGGTGTTTTCTTGTGATTCAGCTGGCCGCCGCACCTTTCTCATCTTGACGGCTGTGAGCGTTCCGAATATTATGATAAATAATACAAGGGTAAGATTGATAGTAGTTCCCCACTTGTTCTTCTTTTGGAGCAGCTCGATGGTCTCGGTATTCTTGACACTCAAGTCGTTGACCATTTCCAGGGAGAGTACTTTTTCGTCGCTTGAGTTTGATGACCCTGGTTGAACAATTGGGGGTAGAAGACGTGGTAGAAGACGTAACTTCATATAATGCGAATGTTTTCTCTTTTACGGCTATGGTTACATTCTTGTACCGGACGATAAAGATACCGTTCAGCTGGAATGGGTCATTATCGATTTTAATAATACCGTCGTATCCGTTGAGTTATAAGGTGCCAGGAACTATTTCTTCTACGTCCTTTACATGCTGGTTACTGGTTTTGCTGCAATTGCTTAGTCAGCCTCGAAATAGATATATTGTAGGATGCACCCTGTACTCGTTATAACTATGAGATTATTATTACTACATATGGCTGAATTATTACTAGATTTTCATTTGTTAAAGTTTGCATAAAACTTATCTCTACAACATACGATATTCTCATAAGCGATCTTGAGTATGAAATTAGATTTTTAAGTGGTTTGACAGTGAATAGCTTACTTACTTCGTCGCTAGTTTTTAGAATGATTACAATATATATTATTGTGGACCCATTTGAAGCGACTTTGGTTCCAGCAAAGTCTGCTGCTTGTTAAAAATTAATGAAATTTATATATTCTTTTTCCAGTATTTCTTTTACAAAGTTTATTTCCTCGTTACTTAAAGTTAATGGATTAAAAATTCCTGCCTTTGACAAATGCAGGGCATAAATTACCTGTGTTCTTCCTTAATTATATTTAACTTATGTATATTTGATTTTGTTTACAATTTCGTTTTTATTATTATGACTTTTCTTGACAATGTTGGTTATTTCATTCGTCGTGTTAGTTATAATAATTTCGCTATTTTATCTAAAGTAAGTCGGTTAAATATTACCTGGTTATTATTATTTCTTAAACCATTATTGATTTTAGTAGATACAATTTGGAAGTCCGCATGGACAATCCATTTTCATGCAGTGCCGATAAAATTTAGTAAACGTTTATGTAGGCTCTTGGGTGCCAACCTCCTTAAATAGTTTCGGATTAGGGAGATTTCGTATAACAGGTAGGGGTGTAAGGGATGATTAGAATGATTTTTTTCGATGTCCGCTTCCATGCCCGTCTGTTAGTCGTTTGGGCTCTTCCAGGCATATTACGTGATTGTGTTTGAACGTCCCAATTTGTAATTTCACCGTCTGTCGCCTGTCTGTGGTACCAACTGGTATTAATATGTCAAGAAGACCCAAGTTTGTAATATCGGCAGTTAGGCATCAGTAGGACCACTTTGTGGAGAATTTCAAAGGATGATTTCACTTATTTACATATAAAATGCAGGTAACTCAAAGAATTTTGCCACAAGATGAGCCACGGCGCTTGGCATACACACAAAATGTCGTTGCAATGATTAATGCTGTGCCGGAGTTCTGGCAGCAAATTTTGATGACCGATGAGGCATATTTTACGCTCTCTGGCTCAGTTAATAAACACCGAAAATCCTCACATTATTCACGAAGTTACTGTTTGGGCCGGTGTTTGCGCTAAAACCATCATTGGACCATATTTCTTCAAAGTTGGCGATATAGTGGATGGCGATCGATATCGGTGCATGTTGGCCCATTACGTGGTCCCAGAAATGCGTAAAAAAGGTTTATTTCACTTTCGGTTTCAACAAGACGGCGCGATATGCCATACTGCGGACAAAACAATGAATTTTTTGTTTAAGAAGTTCCCTGGAAGATTGGTGTCAAAAAAGGGCGATGTTGACTGGCCTCCGAGATCGCCCCGATTTTTTTTCTTTATTGATACTTGAAAAGCAAGATGTATGCTGATGGCCCGAAGACAATAGAACAGCTCAAAGGAAATGCTCGAAAATGTCATGGAGAATGCGCGAAAACCAACCCGTTTTTGCATCGGCAATAAAGGCGGTCATTTGATTGATATTTTTTTCAAAAATTTATCAAAATAAATTATAAAGGTCTAAATTGAATAAAAGTTTTAGAATTTCTAAGACGAGAATTGTTGAAGTTATTCGAAATTTACATCGATCCACATGAGATGGCGCATGCTGTACTTGTCCATGCCGCTTTTTTCTTTTGCCGGTTCCTCGGAAGCAACATTCCATATTTGTGGGAATTTTTTATCTCTTCGATGAATAATTCTATAACACATCAAATGCTTCCATATTTAACGTTTTTATTAAAATCGAAACTGATTTGCGGTAAAATGATGCATGTGAGTACTGCACAATACAAAACAATGTAATGGAAGACGCAACTGCGTTTGCGGTGACACTGCGGTCCCGCAAAAACTTACGAGTCTTTTTGCCTGCAAGAATAACGCACGGTGGCGCAGTGGCACCGCAAGTGCATGTGCACCACTCAATTTATTTGTGAGTACTGTAAATGCGGTGCCGCAGCGTCATCCTGCGTCAAAAAACCGGGCTTCATCCGCATTGTAATGGGCAGCTCGTTTCGGGCAACGAAAGAGTTGCAGCCCACTGGGGAAAATATTTTTATAAACTGCTAAATGTACATGGAGAGTCAGCAGTAATGGAAAACGGTGTTATCCAAAGATCAGATGTTCAGGTAGAGCTTAAAACCATTGTGAAAATGAAAGCAGCAATCAACCTCATACCATCAGATTTAATAAAATATGCAGGAGAAAAATTAACAGAAAAGTTACATGGGCTCATCACAACTATATGGAACAATGAAACGCTGAGGAATCGAAAAACTCAGTCATCATAGCTCTATTTAAAGGGGGTGACCGAATACAATGCAACAATTGCCGAGGAATATCTCTGTTAGCAAGTTGTTACAAGATACTATCAAACATTTTCTTAAGGTGACTGACGTCATATGCTAAGTCAATAATTGGATGAGTGGGTTCAGGAGAAATCGCTCAAAGAGTGACCAGAGTTTCACCCTACAGCAGCTTTTGGAAAAGAAATGGGAAATCCGCGCTTTTAGAAAAGAAATAGGAATTACACCAACTAGTCGTAGACTTTAAAAAGACATATTACTCTGACTCTTGTCAGACTAGACTCCCGGGGACGTTGGTGAAACTGATACAAGTATGCCTAGGGAAACAAAGGACAAGTTAAAGTAGGAAATGTTTTATTGGAAACATTCGAGATACGTGAAGGATTAAGACAAGGAAATGCCTTATAATATATATATTATTCTTTTTAGTTTGATGCTGAAATTCGTTAGGACATCCCTTCAAAAATGGGGAATAACCCTTATTGGAATCACCTCCGTTCTAGGTTGTGCTGACGATCCGGACTTAGTACGAGATAGAGAGGAACCAGCTGAAAGAAATGTAGAAAGCCTAATAATGGTAAGAAAGAAAGTAGGCTTAGAAGTAAATGAGGAGAAAAACAAATATATGGTCACTGACCGAATTGGATCGATCCAAACCTCGCGACTGTCTGTATTCGATAGACACTTTGAGAAAATGTATTTCAAATATTTGGATACCATATTGATTGCCAAAAACGACATAAAGATCGAAATAAATCAAAGGCTGCATATGGGCTACACGTGCTTCTTCGCGATGAAGGAATTATTTAAAACAACTCTTTGTCTCGCAATGTAAAAATCCACATTTATAAAATCATAATAATGCCAGTGACACGTTACCGATGTGAAACCTGGTGTATGACTAAGAAGGAGGAAAATAAATTTCGGGTCTTTGAAAATAAGATCTTAAGAAGAATCTATGGTGGGAAGCAGGACGAAAAAATAGGCGAATGATGGAAACTACACAATCAAAAACTCGAGGAACTATATTCAGCCCCAGCGTGAGGACTAAGATGGGTAGGACAAGTAGAACGAATCGATAGTGGACGAATAATCTAATGAATAATGAGTCGAAGACCCGTAGGAAAAACACAGCTAGGAAGGCCGCGCAGTAGATGCGAAAACAATATAAAGATGCATCTAAAAGAAATTGGACAGAACAGAGAAACATGGAAGGAATAGACTCATGACATCAAAGTTTGGCGAAGGGTAACCAATTTGGCTTTGAAATTCCGAGTTTTAAAAAAATCCGAGATTATAAATAACTAAATTTGCTTTTCTTTTTCAACGCATGTGAGATCACTACCCGTATCGATCAATGCTTCCACACTCGTACCGCATAGTTCAACAGCCTCACACATTTTGTTGTTGCTGATTGAAAACAAAAACGCTTGTTTTTTTATTGTTGCTCCCGCATTTAAAACTTGGAAATCAGTTCTCAGCTGTTTGTTGTGGGACACACACGCGTCGGGAACAGTACAAAATTACCTTTAACATTTTTAATACATTTGTTGCATAAAATGTCGTGTAAAACGTGTGGAAATAAAGTGGAGCGTACTCAACTAAAGGTAGTGTGTCGGGACTGCAATAGCATTTCCCATGCAGCCTGCGTTAATGTCATGCCTGCCGACATCGAGTATTTGAAAAAAGCAAACAAACCTTGGCAGTGCAAAGCTTGTGCTGCACGACGCGAATCCCTATCCGGCGAAGCGCCAGCATGCGTCACCAATCAAAATCAATACCTCCACAACAAAGTTAACAACATAACACCTGTTAACCAAACACCTTTCGCTCCACCGAAGCCCAATGTTACACTGGATTTGATATACGCGGAAATACAAGAAGTAAAACAGATCCAGCAAAAGCAAATAGAAGAACTTCAAAAGAAAAACAGTGAATGCGAGCTTAAAATCCGGCAACTCGAGAAGAAAGTTTATCATCTGGAGCAACAACTCATCGGAAATGCTGTGGAAATCTACAACATTCCACCTGACTGCGGCGACACTTCTGGTATTGATCTGGCGCTGAAGATTTTCCGCGATGGTCTGCTTGTCGACGTATCGAAGGAGGACATCGACCTCTGCTACATAAAACGCATAACCAAACGGCAAAAAAACACACCAAACACTAGCAGTAAACAAATAAAGAAAAATATTCTGTTTGTCAAATTTGTTTCTCACCACTGCAAGGAGAAAATAATGAGATCAAAGAGAGAAAAAAAAAGCGCAACTGACAACAACACTCCTTAACGTCAACAGTAACATGCATGGGAGACCGGAGAAGATGTACATAAACGATTGTCTAACGTACGAGACACGTCAACTGTTTAATGCTGCATTATCGCTGAAGGGAGAAAAAGGATACCGATATGTATGGACTAAGAATGGGACAGTTTATATGCGGAAGAAGGAGGGAGATAACTTAGTAAGAATTACTTGTGCTGACGATTTAAGTAATTTATGAATAATTCTCTTAATTCTTGTTCGTCCTTAAGGCCCCGGCCCATAGAATCCGTTGATCCGTCACTCCGTTAATTTCAACTGAGTGCAAACGTGTTGGCGGATAGAGCAGGCCTTTAGTCCCCAATACATGTGAATATCCAGTCAATTCTCTTAACTGTGTTAACCTTGTTTGTTTACATCAAAACATTCGGAGCACTAGAAAAAAATTTCTCTGCTCTGGTAGCTCATCTTAATTCGTTACTGAATTTACCTCTTGTCATTGTCTTGAGTGAGATTTGGCTCTATGAAGAAGAAGTAGATTTGTATAACATACCCGGGTATTCAACCTTTGGGAATTGTAATGAATCATACTCATCTGGAGGTGTAGCAGTTTATGTGAAAAATGGGCGTGATTGTTTTACGCTCAATTTTCTTAGTGCTGATGTTGTGAAATTGTCTTCTGATTTCATGAATGAATGCTATGCAATGTTGTGTGTTTACAGATTGCATGCAGTTTCTAAATGTATTTTCATTGATGAATTAAGCGATGCTTTGATTGCTTGTAAAGAGAAGAACTTAATAGTAATTGGTGACATAAATATTGACATTTAAAATGAATCTGATAGAGACACTGAAAATTATCTATTTCTTATGGCGTCTAATGTTCTAAAGAGTCTTATTAATGAACCTACCCGTATAACCGATTCGACTAAATCCTGCATTGATCATATATTTATCCGTACACAAAAAAACAATAAGAATATGTTTATTGGTGTTGTGTATGATCTGAAATTATGAGATCATTGTATGATTGCACTTGATGTACCATTTAAAGCCTTGGATGACATACAACCTCTTACAGCAGATAAGAAAAAATAAAAAAAATGCAAAAGACATCTACATAACATTAAACTTAGACAAAAATATCGATGAAACGCGTAATAAATTTTATTCTGATTCGTTTGAACGAGCTAAAGGTAATGTAAGAGAGGAATGGAAGATAGTCGATAGCATTTTCGGACAAAGAAAAAAACCAATAAGTATTAACAGCTTGGAGATAGATGATAATAGTTACACTGATTCAATCAGCATATCAAATGTGCTGAATGAGTACTTTACTGATATATCAGAAAAACTGAAACCATCTGTTGATATTCCATTAGACTGCAATTGTTCCTTAAGAACCACTGAAAACTCACAACCAAACAGTTTCGTTTTCCAACCATTTTCTGCTTCTGAAATTTATAAAGCAAAATTGTCGTTTAAAAATAAAAATTCTTGTACAAGTGATGGTATATCGAGTGTATTGTTAAAGAAAATATGCTACTATGTGGTGGACGTTTTGTGTTACTTGTTTAATCATGGTTGTTTCCCGCAACACCTAAAAGATGCTGAAGTTATACCACTCTTTAAAAAAGATAATAAAAGAAATATATCCAACTACAGACCAATCTCCCTACTACCAACGCTTTCTAAAATTTTTGAAAATTACGCATATTGTCCTTTTTAGATGGAAACAAATATTTTAGTAATCAATTTGGATTTAGAAGAGGAATGTCAACCGATGATGCAATCCTAAGAGTGTGTAGCCAGTTGTATGAAAGCATTAACTGCAACAAATCTACCACGGCTCTTTTTGTTGATATGACAAAAGCGTTTGACATGGTTGACCATGACTTACTCTTAAAAATATTATACAATGCCGGTTTTAGAGGAGTAATTCACAAGTGGTTTACTTCTTATCTAAAAGGTAGAAAACGAAAAGTTAATGTAAATGGAAGCTTTAGTGACTCTCGTGTACCACAGGGCTCAGTTCTTGGTCCTCTGCTATTTCTTATTTACATAAACTCCCTATTTGACTTTAATCTAAATGGAGTGGCAACTGCATATGCAGACGACATAGCCTTTACTTATCAGTTTGATACAGTATACGAATGTATACTAGGTCGGAAGACTTAGAAACTTTGCGACTTTGGTTTACGAATCATAAACTAATTATAAGCGAGAAGACAAAACTTATGTCTTTTAAAATATCTAGTAACGTTTTTAATGATTTTAATTTATACTTTCATGCTTATGATTGTAAAAAATCTGTTTAACTGTACATAGTTGTGGAACACCTAATTTTGTTCCCAGTTGACCCTGTTCAAATAATTGTTTTAAAATTGAATCATTGCACCACTATAAATACCTTGGAGTATTAATTGACTATAATTTAAATTGGGAAGATCATATACAAACAATTAAATCGCATATGTTACTGGTAACGCGCAAAATATATCTCATCAAACAATATTGTTCCACAAAAGTTTTAAAGTCAATTTATTACGGTCTCGCTCACTCCAAATTGCAGTATGGTAAAGGGTTCGCCATCTAACGTTTTTTTTTCGTGAATGGTGACACTTAGCTCATGTCTGATTTGACAGATAATTAGTTTTATCCTTCCGCTGAACGAATATGGTTGTGTATACGCTTGAACAACGCTTCGCTAAGTGGGCCTGCGATCGACTTACAGAAGATGCCGATTTTGCCAAAAAAAATCATCTTTTCAGATGAAGCTCATTTTGATCTTGGCGGGTATGTAAACAAGCAAAATTGTCGCATTTGGGGCACAGAAAACCCGCACGCATACATTGAAAAGCCGGTGCACTCAAAACGAGCCACTGTTTGGTGCGGATTTTGGTCCAGAGGCATAATTGGGTAATTTTTGTTCGAAAATGAGCAAGGAGTGGCCGTTACAGTCAATGGCGATCGTTATCGGGCCATGTTGAACGAATTTTTGTTCACAAAAATTGAAGAGGAGGATATTGGCAACATTTGGTTTCAACAGGAAGGCGCTACGTGCCACACAGCCGAAGCTACACTCGATGTTTTGCGCCCTGTTTTTGAAGATCGCATTATCAGCCGCAGAGCTGATGTCGTTTGGCCACCTCGGAGCTGCGATTTGACACCGTGGGACTATTATTTGTGGGGTGCCGTCAAAGATAAGTGTTACGCCGACAAGCCAGAGACAATTGATGCTTTAAAGGACAATATTCGTGAAGCCATTGTAGAAATACAGCTGCACACAATCGATAATGTGCTTAAAAATTGGACCGATCGTGTAGGCTACTGCATGGCCAGCCGAGGCAGCCATTTGAATGAAATTATTTTCCATTATTAAGCGGAAGGATTGTACTTTCAAATAAATAGAGAAATTTGAGAAAATATTCAGTAGTTTTTTTTATAGCATTAAAAAAAATGTATGTTTTTTATGAAATCCGAAAAAAATAATTTTGTAAAAACCGATGTTACCACTTCAGATAAATTTTTATTTGTTAATTAAATTGCTGTGTCATTCCACACAAACTTTTAAGTAACGGATTGATTACTATTATTTTCCGCTATATTTTGTAAAAATGTATATTAGCTTTAAGTTATGAAGAGAAAATAAACAAATATAATCAAAAAAAAAAAGATCCAAAGTTTTACATTTAAAACATTTAGAATCACGGGTTCTAACGAGCTTTAATTATTTGTACCTTCCTTGTTTTCGAAACGATTGCTTTTCTTTCCCGTAAGCTCTACCATTATGTCCGTTTTGTCTGTCTTTTCATACATGTTTAACTTCTCTTCTAAATTTAAGTTTCATATACTATGAATTTATTCGATTCGATATCGTGAACACATTCAATTGCATACTCAATTATAACGGAGTCTTTGACGTGACCTAGGTTTGCGATTGCCAACGATTGTTCAAAAATTCACGACAACTTCATTTCGTTGATTTTCTCGCACACGAAATTCTTTGTGAATATCCCTATAGCTAACAGTTTCAGCAAACTTTGAAATCAGGCCATGTTGAATGTTAAACTAACATACGACTTTGGCTTAAGCTCAAAAGCATCGTACAAATCGCGGGCGCAAACAACGTTTTTCGACACCCCAAGAATTTTTTTTAATTTCATCCCGACAAAGAATTTAGGACTGTTTCTCAAAACAGTTAATCCACCTTTTTTTAACCGCATTCAGTTGTCTCCACTAAAGGGCTTTATTGTCGATTCTTATAAAAATCGTAAATTATCATCTACTTGATCTACGAGTACGCCCGATACATTCGAATTATATTGATAACCAGACTGCAAGAAACTGTTTCTTTAAGCAAGACTTCCATTTCCTAGTGTTTACTATTAAAAGGCAATAAGGAAAATAATAAGCGGCCGCCGTAATTAAAAACCACACAACTAAATATTAAAATCGTATATTCAATATTTATTTTCACTGTCCACTTTTCAATTGCCCACTGTTTCACTGTCCACTTCTCAAATGTTAGTCAATTGGTGGTAAAATCCCGGTTGAGCCCGCATGTCCGTATGTGGCCATTAAATTATGACCGATGGAAAATATTTACTGTGACTGAATAAAGACAATATTAATTTGATTTTTTTTTAAATCTTGTTGCATATATTTATTTTTACATAGCATAGCAAAATTAAATCTTAATATTTAGTACTACTGCCTTTTTGTTTTAGTACGTCCTTTATTCGTTTGAGCGTACGTCCTTTATTCGAACGGGCTCGTTTCTTCAAATATCTTCAATGTTCTGCTTGAGCTCTTGTACGGTGTTGTTTCTTCGGCTATAAACGCGAGATTTTAGGTAGGCCCAGCAGTTCTCAATGGGGTTCAAATCCGGAGAATTACCAGGCCATGGTAAGAATTCCAAATTCATGGAATCCAAGCATTTCATGCTTGCTTTGGATGTGTGACAAGGAGCTCCATCTTGCATGAAGACGTATTCTTCTATAGGAGAGTCTAATGTGTTCAAATACGGCCGAAGAACTTTCCTCAGAACGTGAATATACTGATAAGAGTTCATTGTTCCATCAACGTAATAAATTGGCCCCGTACCCTCACTTGTTATACAACTTCAAATCATCACAGAAGGTGGGTGTTTGACCGTTCGAAATATGCAATCCTCTGAGTATCTTTCATTGGGCCTTCTGCGGACGAATTTGGCCGTCACCATCACTCATCGCTGAAGACAACCTAAAATAAAATCATGATTACGGAAAAATTGTTAAATTTGTTTTATTTTTAATTGTAAAAAAAAAAAGAGAAAAAACTAACTTATATTGTTCCAATAGTCACTCTCGTAATCTCTGTGAAGTTGCACCTAATACACCCGTCGTTTTCGCAATTCGGGCTCCTTTGCTGGTCTTCTGCAGACCAAAGAGTTTTCCTTAAATCGACCCCGTAGGGTTCTCAATGATATGTCAATTCCAGCTTCGTTCAAAACCTTCAAAATGCAGTGAGCTGGTGCATTACGCTCCTGTAGAGCTTTATGAATGATTTTCCGGTCAGTCCTTGGTTTGTTTTTTTCCTTTTTTTGCCATAGTTTTCCCGATTATTTGACGTAACCAAGGTTGAACCATCTGGTATGTTCACATGTTTTGCTAGGTTGACTACGGAAGACTTCGCAATTCCAACAATCTTGACTATTTGAGCATAGCTGAACTTCTTCTCAATCAACAAAACAGCAACTTGCGATTTTTTTTCGACCAAAATGTCGGTTTTATTCATGTTGACAAAAATTTATGAAATATTATATATATTTATTTTCAAAAAAAAAAATTGTACTGCTACTAACATCAACTTATTTAATTTATGTTGCAAATCACTTTTCCACCTGATAAATAGATTTTTACAACCGCACTACTGCCAACTTCGAGCTAAAAGAGTATAATAAGAAAAATACATTTAAACTAGTTTATGTGTTAGTGCACATTTACCGTACGCACGAAAGTATAGAGAAAACCCGTAACTAGCGGTATTCTTAAAAGCAAATAAACAAAACAACGCATTTCACATAACACACACAAAAGTAGCAAAATCTGTTGAAAACTCGATGGGTCATAATTCATTGGCAACATATGTACATACTGTAGGAATTGGAGCAGAGGAAAATAACATAAACCACTTTTTCTATTTTATTCAAAAGTCTATTCTAATCTAAGAATTATTAAAAAATGTTAATTTAACGCAAACGGGGTGGTCGTGGTGCAATGGCAATTATCACCGATTATTGAGCGGAAGGTCTGTAGTTTAAATCTGTCCATATCCAAGAACAATTTCTATACGGAAAAATTATGCAACAGCATCAGTTGTGAATGAGAGATGATTAAAAAATGCTGACGAAGGCATACCACTCGCAGCATAAGATCATTTCAAAATTCACACTCGGTGTGTGCATTTCCAATATAACACCTTAATGGAAACAAAAAGTTACTGTGAACTACAACCAACGTGACAAATCAAATCAGTCGAATTTCTCAAAAAATCCTATCTAGTAATGAATGAATGAATGAAACAAACACCATAAGAGCTGCTAGTTTCCTATTATTATTCATTTCCTTCTCGTTCTTCTCGTGGATGTGCGGTTTGCTCAGGGGATTGTATTAATATAGGGATGCTTGTATCCCAAACACATATACAATTATTGTTCCTTTAGAAGTTTAGAAGTATTGTTTTTCTTTTGTCAGTAAATTGTCGTAATTATTTTGAAAAATTATTGTTGCTGTTTTTTTTAGTTCTTAATACATTTTTATTAAGTTATACATAGAGCTACCCTACGCTAGACAAAAATGCTTAAAATCCAGCTTAATTAAGTTAAATATCTTAAAACACCTTACTTGCGCTATGCGGACACTCTAAGATATACAGCACATTTATTTGTCTTTCGACTATTAATGTCTATACTTATGGGTAGCTTAACTTAATTTAGCCTAAGAAAATATTTAACAAAAAACTTAGCATAAGACCTTATTTTTGTTTTAATAAAACTTAAAATTACTTTAAGCTAACTATATTTACCTTAATATACCTTAATATATAGTGTATATACATCTTTTCTTTTTTTATATCACTTTTTTTTTATTAATTTATTTAACCTAGTTTGGCAGGCCTTGTCTTGAAGAGGCTATATGAACTGAAGGTACCACTGACGACGTCCGCTCCAACCATCAAAAGCGTTTGTGTTGTCGAATGACGTCTCCCCGATCTCGGCGCTACACCGATCTACTAAACATGAGCCGCTCGGGCTCACGGAGCGCGACATTATGTTCGTAGAGGACCGATATCATTTAGAAGGTAGAAGTGATGGATAAGGATTCCAGAACACCAGGTCGTGGTTTGGGCGAATGCAATCTTTCACCTTATAAATTCCCTGAAAAATAGCACCCCCTGTCGCTCCCAAGTTCTCGGAAGCTTTAGATCCTGAATGTCATTCTGATTGTTTCTCGGAAATATTTTGTTTATTTGCGGCAACATACTCCCACTGTTGAATTTTACAGCACGAATTCTGTTGTTCCAATGCAAACTTACAGATATTCTGTAATTTTCTTTAATTAGCTGTTGGGGATTTTTAATCAAACTTCAGAGTCCTGATCTCCGAGTTTTGTAAGTCGGTAAACCGCCAGTACAAGTGTTTGAGTCTTATCAGGAGTCTACTTTTTTGTCTAGCTTTTTGCAGTGCGTCGATTTTCGCGTTTCGGTATACGTTTGTAGTATCGTGCTGTCGTTGGCGTGGTATCGTACGGATCATTGTCCGTTTAACTCGTAGTTTTACATGTTCCTTTTGGACGATGGGAAGGAGACGCTCAAAGTGAGCGCTCTCGTCAGGGAATTGGCAAAGCGTGGCCAACGCATCCTACTCTTACGGATACGACGGACTATCCGTTGCGAGTATCTTAAGTCTGTACTCTATGTTCTGTAGAACCCACCAATGGCTTAGTAGGCTTCCTTCTAGTGTTGGGAAGGTTATTTGCCCAATCACTGTGGCACTTAAATCGCCGGTCAGAATGTAGAAATTTTCTGTCGAATTTAAGCGCAGAAATCTTAAAAATGTCTCGATGTATTAATGTTCAACGTACATTTTCTTTCCATTTTGAAGAGGAATGCACGCAATACAGACCGAAGCCAGTAGATTCTGTCCTCTCGGGTCGCCTGCGCATGGATTATGTTGGAGCTGGCCGATCTGTCCCTGGATGGCGAGTAAGATCGAACAGACATCCACCTCGGCCTCCGATGGCTTATTAACATACATTGGGGCTTTAGTAATAGCCACAGGCTTTTGTACCGTCTTTCCCGAACCTGCCGCCATTTGGGCGTAGGTCATTTGGGACGTGAACGCTGATGCTTGTGAGCGGCCTTCGGGGCATTTCTCCCCAACCTTCTGCTTACGAGCCAGATTTGATTTTTTAATGTCTTAGAACTTAGAACATTCCCGATAGTTTGCAGGGTGCCTTCGGTTCCTACACAACACGCACTCAAGCTGCTCTCTGTCCGCGACCATGTCTTGGTTCAGGTCGCATTCCTCGTGTTTGTGGTTACTTGCACACTTAATGAGTCGAGGCTGCAAATCTTTAGCAGCGGATACATTGTAAAATATTTCCTTGCCTTCTTAATCTTCTTCTTCTTTTCCTTTTTATCCCGGCGTCGTTATGGTCAGAAGTGTAGGACCATAACCTTCCCACTTAACTGCATTCCTACTGGTCCGCTTGTGGGGTCCGCCGGTTTGACCTCAGAAAGTAGCGGCAGGCTTCCCGGTTTGGGATTACTTCATCGCTGAGGCCAATCAAATGCTGGTGTTTTTGCATTTGTTTGCACCAATTGTTTTTCGGCCTGCCTTTTTTTTTTTTTTTTTGTGACACGAGCATGCTCCAGATTTTTTTTGTTTGATCTTACTCTTACAACACCGGTGATATCCAGTCGTGTCAACCCACTGATTTGCATGTACACTTGTGGGGCAGTTTAATGGTGGTATATGTATCCCTAGGCTCACCTTGGTGTTTTCTAAATTGCCTAGATGTGATTTTTGTTTACCTTTGTTTTAATCGCCTTTTACGACAAGCGAGAGGTATCGCTGCAGGGATATTCTTAACCCGTCCCTGCACGGTAACCTTGCCTTCTTAATATATCCCATTTTACAGATTGGGATGATAGGGAAGTAATGGCCCTTAGCCTCTCCAGCTTGCTGTTGGATGTAAGCTGCACCAGGAAGAAGGAAAACATCCGCGCCGTGGTGAACGACTTGACCCTCACGAACTGGAGGTCATCGCTCTCGAAAACTTTGAGCTCTGAGAGCATTTCCGCGATCGAGTACACGCCTTTAAGGAGCTTCGTCTGCAACCTCTCGGGGTCTTGGGGGTAAAAGAGGAGAACTCCGCCAAGGTTTCCTTTAATAAGCTCTTGACCCGCTTATGCTACTCCAGTGTATTGCACTGGAGTGTATAGCGGTTCTGGCCTAAACCTTTCAATACAAAATTACCTACGCCAATAACATACTCGTACTTACATAAATCTAAAGTGGTATGGGTGAAGGTTGATGGCACCTTCTCCTTGCTGCTTCTGTTACTGAGGCTATTTTTGTTGTTGCAGTTGTTGTTGCAGTTCATTTTCATTTTCATTTCATTTATTTTTTCCAATAGAATGATTACATGGATACATTAAGATTTAAATCTTTTAGAGCATCTAAATAAAATGTTGACAAGATTCATTTGAAGAAAGAGTACGTTAAATAAAATAAATAAATAAATAAATAGATAAGTGAATAAATAATAAATAAACTTGAAACAGACATAGTTAAACAACAAATTCATTAAAATATAACAATTTAATTTGCAGTGTATCTAATCACGATTGGAAAGGTGCAAAAATAATTTTCTCTTGAAGGCTGAAAGTGAGGTAGTGCTTTGTAATCCGTTTGGGGTAAATTCCACAAACGACTGGCAGATACAAAAAATTAGCGTTCAGCAATACCGTGTGTAAAGCGCGGTAAAGTTAATTTTACACCTCTTTGTGAGTGAGCAAAGTTGAGAGTATCTGAGAGGTACGTAGGACTTTTTTTATAGATGATATTGTGAAGCCTCAAGAGCAGCCTAAAATTTAAGTAGTTATCAAGACTCAAACCAAAGATATTATGCCGCAAGTGCCTTATGTGCCTAGGGATACGGTTAATATGGCGAATACAATCATTTAGAGCAACATTGAGTTTTCTTCTACAAACACAGTCCAAAGATGGATAAACAGACGAGTTGAAAGCAAAATAAGGCATTATTAGAGATTTGATGAGATGTTTCTTTAAGTTGGGTATCAAAAGGTCTGAGGAAGGTCTCAAACAACGCAAACCAGAGTAAATTTTCCAGATAATGTCAGAAATTGCTTTAGTGCAACTCATATTGCTGTTTATTTTGAAACCTAAATAGGTCACGTCTTTAACATAGGCTACAAGGCTACAACTTCATCATTAAGAATGACCGAGAGAAAATTATCAGAGTTGAGCTCATCTCTAGCGCATAGCATGGCAACGGACTTGGACGGGTTAAGTATTAAACTATTATTTCTAGACCAAGCAAAGATACGGCTTAAATCATCATTCAATCTTACGATGCAGTCATCCATCAGCCCAAAAGGACGAAAAAATATAAAGAACAACATCGTCGGCATATAAATGAACCTGGCAATTAGAGATGAAATCCGGGAGGTCATTAATAAACAATGAAAAAAGCAGCGGACCTAGTACCGAGCCTTAGGGAATACCAATATTAGTGACAAATGAATTTGAGGTTTCAGTTTTGCTACGTTGAACTCTATTAACTAAGTAGCTGCGCAAAAGCTTGAGAGATGAATTTGAGAAATTAAAGTTCGATTTTAGTTTGGAAACAAGAATTGAGTGGTCAATACTGTCGAATACCTTGGAGAAGTACCATTGCAAGTACTAAGAGTACCATTGCTCCAATCTTGCCCGAGTCAAGCGCAAATCGGATATCTGTAGTAACTTTAATTGCAGCAGCTTCACAACTATGAAGGCTGCGAAAACCAGATTGCCCCACAGAAAGTAAGCGACGTTCGTTTAGGTATGACTGTATTTGATCGTGCATTATTTTTTCCAGTAACTTGCCAGGAAAAGATAAATTACTGATAGGCCTGAACTCGGAGGGTTTTGAGGGGTTTGCTTTTTTAGGTACTGGAATAATATTTGAGTTTTTCCACACTTCCGGGAATTTCCCACTATAGAGACAAAAATTATAAATATGGAGCAAGTAATTCATTACAAATGGAAAAATGAGCTTTACAAACTTCGGAGAAACATTATCAGGATCGATGGCATTCGATTTAACAGATTTAATGGAATATAAATCTCGGGTACACCAATACAAACAAAACTGAAAGAAATTTCATTGTCAGGTATGTTAAATATACTTTGGGGAATTTTTAAACTTGATTAGCTGGGGATTAAAGCATTAACCATTACTTCAGGGCCGAAAGGACATTTATGTTTGTTTTTGTCTTCTTTTATGCCGAGTTGTTTGAGATTGCTCCACAGCTCTCGAGACCTAAGTGATGGATCTAGTTTCTGCGTTAAATATCTACGTTTGGAATTACGAATGGTGGTATTGACCTGGTTTCGTGCCTATATACATATATTGACTTCTGTTGAACTTAGTTGGATTATTCTTAAGTCTTCGGAAAAAACGTTCTCTTTCCCTAATAAGGAATTTTATGTTATCAGTGAACGGACATTTTTTTCTCCTTACTTCTTTTGTCACTATTGGAATACATAAATAGTCAAAAACATATCGAGAAGGGAAGGATTCATGTATGATTTGAAATACGTTAGCCACTGATTATTTACCACTGAAAGGCCAATCTTATCACAAAAGTGAATAAAAAGTCGCTTAGAAATGGTGTCATTCAAAAGATTTACATTAAAATTACCTCCAACCAAAATATGATTATACTTTGAACTAAGTCGCATTAAGGTTCCCTCAAACTCGGTAATGTAATTCTCTCTAAACATATTTGGTGGACAATATGTAAAGGAAAATTTACCTAGAACAAAGAAACAAATAAAAGAAAATTTTTCTTTACATATATACATTTGTTTACATTCCTTTTCACGCAAGAAAAGGTACAAAATCCGACCACCAGGCCGCTTCCACAGAATAACACATATCTGAACACCACGTCTCGAAATCAATATAACACCAAACAAATAAACAAAATAAAACACAAAAAAAAAATATAATAATAACATAAAATAAACAATTTCATAAACACACATATTTTGCATTTTGCCGAAGACCACAGAGGTCAACGACACCAAACACAACGGCAGCAGCCACAGTCGCCGTTGACAGGTCCCGTAAACAGGGGAAATGCCAACGACGACTGGAAAGGCACCGTTCACATCGTCACCCAGCCTAGCCCTATAAAAAGCCGAGGCGATTAGCAGAAGGGCGATCAGTCAGCGAGTAGACACTCAGTTCGCGAATAAACAATTAGTCCGCAGTGCAAGTGACAGTTAGACAGCAGATCTCTTCAGACAAGTGACACAGTCAACAGATCAGTCGAGTTCGAAAACCACAACTAGGTAAGGAGTATTCAACGAGATTGAGGCGGTATCACATCGCCTTTAAGGATTATATTAATTACCTATATTCTACATATAATACATTATACACATGAATATATTAACTACATTAAATATATGAATATACTCGTTACACACGTTATATATATAATAACAAGGCATTATTATAAGTAGATAATAAGAATAATAAAATTTACACAAAGAAAATTATTATATTATTATTTCAAGAATAACAAAATTCTCAAGGGGGAATTAGACTCCATTATTATCTCATAGCGTTAATAATTGGGGTAATAATTTCGGTCCCGTCACCAAAGGGAAGGGACGAACGTGCGGGATTAGTTGGAGCGACCGCCCGACGAGTAAGCCGGCGAGTAGAGACCAATAGGACAGAAATCGGCTCTCCGACTCGGGTTTTAACCCAAGAGAGACCGACCAAGACCTATCAGAGTCTACTCCCGAGGTAAGTGTCGTAGGGTCAGTTCCCGACTTGGGTTTTAACTCGTAGGGGTTGATCAGGCGGCACAGCCGTACTCAAGGGCACGCGTCAATCTCAACTAGGGCCTCGACCGGGTTCTTACCCCGACAGGCTACGTCTCGCACTGCTCCCGACTCAACCGACCGTCGGAGCTCAGACTCGGGTCTTCACCCGCTGAGAGATCGACGGAGTACTGTCTACAGTACATTTGAGGTGACAAGGCGCGCCTACGACCAAGTGTCCCGGACGGGTTCCAACTCGAAGGGACAGCGTAGCGCGCAGGCCACTAGTACGTCTGCCGGTGTCACAAAATAAAAATTTATGTGACAGATCCTGGCCCGGCGAGTATACCCCGGCCCAGAAAGCTCGTTACATTGGCGCCCGAGCAGGGACGCCGCAGACGGAACTACTAAGGTTATTACCATCTAACCAACCTCAACATCATGGTGCGGACAGGGTGGATCTACACCCTCACAAAGGATGAACTCCTCCTCTACCTCCGTGAGTTCAACCTAGAACTCGACGGTACGGTCGACGAACTGAGGCGTCGATTATCAACGTGGATGACGGGGACGCAACTTACACCAGCACAGGAGGAACGCCTGACGGAGCTAGAGGCCCGTCACCGACGAGCGACAACCTCCAACCCCGCCATCCAAGTACAGCCGCCGACGCCAGGAAAACCCAGCGACAAGGATCTTCTGAGGGACTTATCAATGCCCACTCAGGGGCTAACTTCTCTCGGAGAGTATCCAGGCCCGGAACTCCGAGCCTCAACCAGCTACACCACCGGTCCGGCCAGTTACGCCACCGTAATTGACCAAGCCCGCAAATGGGCTGTAAAGTACAATGGTGGCAAGGAACCGATCGCGTTCCTGGAAAGGGTGGAAGAACTGGCCGAAGGATATGGGCTCCCATTGGATCTCATACCACGGGCCATGCCTGAACTCCTCACCGATCGGGGACTCATGTGGTACCGGAACAACAACCGCAAATGGACTACATGGACGTCATTCAGGACGGATTTTCTGCAGTTCTTCCTTCCCAGCTCATACCTGGAAGACCTCGAGGACAACATCCGGCGTAGGAAACAACGTCCCAGGGAACCCTACAAGGACTACGCCCTAGCGATGCAAACCATCATGCGGCAAGCAGGTTATACTCCGGAACAGCAACTATCCCGGATATACCGGAATAGCCAAGCGGATTATTTACTATACATCCGCCCAGGGGACTTCCGGACATTGGACGACCTGCTGAGACACGCGGAGAACCTCGAGAGGATCCAGCGAGAACGCGATCCTCCAACACGACCACCACCGCAACGACCAACATTCGAGCAGCACAACATGGTCGCAAACAACGAAGGCCCAATCGACCCGCGGAAGGCATGTCGGAGATGTGGCCGAGAGGGCCACACGCAACCCGGCTGCCGAAACCCTCAGATCATCTTCTGCTGGGAGTGCGGGCGACGGGGCCGACGGACCATCGAATGCTGCCGACCAAAAACGGGAAACGGAGCAAGGCCTCACTCGGACCGCGGGACAGTGGGGCCAAAACCAACCTCACCCCCCCGCAAAAACTAAACCCTCTGGCCCTGGAGGCCAACCGCATAACGGCCGCCGTCCTCTTAGGCCAACAGCAAGCGACGGCGATCCTCGACACAGGAGCCACGAGGAGCTTTCTGAATCAAACTGCCGCAATCGACTTCGCCAAGGAAGGAACGATCATCCGGATCGACACCGAGGTGAAAATGGCCGACGGTTCCACTAGGCACATCGACAGGGCACTGGAGGCAGACATCCGACTGGGTACGTCCGTAAGTCGGATCCCACTACTGGTCCTCCCAGAAGCCATCGATCCCCTAGTCTTAGGAATAGACTTCCTTACCTCGGTTGGAACCACCATCGAATGCGGCAACGAGTCCATCACCCTCCGCAAGGGAAACAACAACGACAAGAGCCCAAGAACATCCATAGGGGGACTCATCGAACAACCCGCCGAACGCAAGGCTGCATCATCCCGGGGCGGTACCGATGAGTCACCAACGGCATACACCAGCGAACATCGCGAAGAAACCTCACAGGGAACATACGACGAACAGCGCAACGAACGCGCCCACGACTCCGAAACATCAGGACACCCCACAGACCCCGAAGTACCACGACACTCCGCAGAACGACTCATCGAGCAACCGACCGAACGCAAGGCTGCACTACTCAAGGAACCACAGCGTTGCCCGGATGAGCCAGCACAGCAGCGTGCTACGGGGGCGGAGAAGGGAAACTCTCCGGACATCAAGCGGGAGACCGATGAGGAGGAGGCGAGGGCCGTCGCAGCATTCCTGGAGGACGAACTCCAAAAATTCGACCAGATCCAAGGGACATCAAACATCACGTCCCACAAAATCAATATGAAGGATGACCGGCCGATTAAGCAACGGTACTATCCGAAGAATCCGGCAATGCAGGCGGTCATCAACAAAGAAATCGACGAGCTCCTGGAGAAGGGCTGTATAGAACCATCACATAGCCCCTACAGTGCTCCGCTGGTTCTCGTCAGAAAGAAGACTGGCCAGTGGAGAGTCTGCGTCGATTATCGGCAGCTCAACGCCCGATCTATCCCGGACGCATATCCACTGCCAAGGATCCAGCACATCTTGGACCGACTAAGAGAGGCAAAATACATCAGCAGCCTCGACCTGAAGAACGGCTACTGGCAGATCCCCATGGAAGAAGACAGCAAAAAGTACACCGCATTCACGGTACCGGGGAGAGGTCTCTTCCAATGGCGGGTCATGCCATTCGGCCTACATTCAGCACCAGCCACGTTCCAGCGTGCACTTGACCAGGTAATAGGCCCCGAGATGGAACCACATGCGTTCGCGTACCTGGACGACATCATCGTGACTGGGAAGACACTGGCGGAACACAAGGAGAATTTACGAGAGGTCTTTAGGCGGTTGAGGGCTGCAAAGCTAAAAATCAACCGAGAAAAATGCGAATTTTTCAAACAGGACCTGAAATACCTCGGACACGTCGTGAGCCGCGAAGGGATCCACACCGACCCCGACAAGGTAGCAGCAGTGAAAGACCTGGACCCCCCAACGAACGTACGACAGGTAAGACAGTTCCTGGGTATCGCATCCTGGTATCGAAGGTTCGTACCGGACTTCGCCAAACTGGCCATGCCTCTCACGAACCTCCTGAAGAAAGGGAAGCATTGGAAGTGGGGAAAGGACCAACAGGAAGCTTTCGAGTCCATCAAGCAGAAGCTCACAGAGGCCCCAATTTTAGCTTGCCCGGACTTCACTCAACGGTTCACCCTTCAGACTGACGCCAGCGACTACGGTCTGGGAGCGGTGCTAACCCAACACCTTGATGGCGCTGAGAGAGTAATCGCCTACGCCAGCCGGCGACTTAACAAAGCGGAGGCGAACTACTCTCCCACAGAAAAGGAATGCTTAGCTATCGTATGGGGAATACGGAAGCTGCGTCCATACCTCGAAGGCTACGAATTCACGGTGGTCACCGACCACCTATCGTTGAAGTGGCTCAACTCCATCGAGAGCCCTTCAGGAAGGATCGCAAGGTGGGCTCTAGAACTCCAGCAACATAAATTCGACGTCCAATACCGAAAAGGGAAGTGGAACGTGGTAGCCGACGCGCTATCCCGACAGCCCCAGGAGACCCTTGCCCGGTTGGAGACGACGACAGCGGAGTGTAGCTGGTACAAGAGCAAGCTGAGCGAGCTTCAAAAGAATCCTGAGAAATTCCCGGACTACCTCATTTCGGGAGGCCAACTATTCCGACACATACCAGGCCAGACAAATGACGAGGACTGCGCATCCTGGAAGCTATGTGTGCCAAAACACGAGCGAGGAAGAGTCCTACGAGAGAACCACGACGAGCCTTGTGCTGGACACCCTGGAATTAGGAAGACGATCGCCAAGGTCTGTAGCCGATATTATTGGCCAGGAATGTCTCGTGATATACGCCAGTACGTGCTACGATGCGAGTCTTGCCAAAAGTATAAGGCGACCCAACAGCAGACCGCAGGAAAGATGCTGACACAGCTTGCCGAGGAACCTTGGGCAATCCTGTGCGCAGACTTCATAGGACCACTGCCACGATCCACACATGGCAATACGATGGTCCTAGTACTGTTCGATAAGTTTTCGAAGTGGACCGAAATCGTACCTCTTCGGAGAGCAACAGGGGAAACCCTCAAAAGAGCCCTCCGAGAACGCATCATCAGTCGATACGGAGTACCGAAAGTCATCACCACGGACAATGGACCACAATTCAACAGCAAGGAGTTTCAGAAGTACCTGAACGAAATCGGGGTAAGGCAGCAGTTCACCGCGCCATACACGCCCCAAGAAAACCCGACGGAAAGGGCCAACAGAAACGTCAAGAGGATCATCGCCCAGTTCACCAAGGACAACCAACGAAAGTGGGATGAATCCCTCCCGGAGATTCAGTTGGCCATCAACACCATGGTATCAGACACCACGGGCTACACCCCAGCATTCCTCACCCAAGGCAGGGAACCCCGTCTACCCAAAGCTCTCTTCGACGACCACACACTGGGAACCGGGAACAACCCTCAGACCACCGAGGAACGCACAAGACGGTTGAGGGAAATTTTCCTGATCGTCAAGAGGAATCAAGAGAAGGCAACCAAGGACCAAGCCAGGCACTACAATCTGCGGAAGCGAGCCTGGAAGCCACAAATAGGACAGTGGGTACTGGTCAAACAGCACCTGCAGTCCAAAGCCGCCGACGACTTCAACGCCAAACTTGCGCCACGCTATATTGGCCCTTACCAAGTCGTCGGATTCACTTCACCCGTGATCTTACAGATCAAAGATCCCGCTGAAGGGAAAGTCCGCACGGTGTACATAGGTCAGGTTAAGGAGTTCCACACACAAACAGCGGAACCACCAGACCCCGAATGTACACAACTACCCTCGACCAACTGCGAAATCCCTATCCTCGCCGATACAGGGTCGAAACCCGGTATCAACCCCACAACATCCACCAACGGGGAGGCCGATCGAGGCCACCCAAACAACCCAACCCCACTCAACAAACCAAACAACCCAACCTCACTCAACAATCCAACAACCCAACCAACCAACGACAGTAAATCAAAACAACCCTCAAGACCCCGTAGAACCAGTCGACGGGCGAGGGAACAGGACTAAGAACATCAACCTTATCGCAACTAATAGTCTCTCTGTGTGTCCGTCCACCTTCCAAACGCACACAAGATCCACTCACCCGTTCTTTCACCCACAGGAACAATGCCGAGTCAAGCAGAAGAACCAGAACTGATTACCCTGTCATCGGACGAAGAAGACGTCGACCAGGCAGGAGATCGACCGCTGGTAACCTACCCACCCGGACCCGGTGGTATCGAGATCCGGGAAGAAGATTACCGCCGACTCGAAGAGGGGAGATTCCTCAACGACGCGATTGTGGACCTCTACTTTCAGTGGGTCCTACGAGAGGTAGCGAACCCGGAGCAACGGATGAAGTGGCACATCTTCGGGTCCCACTTCCTTCCACAACTCCTCAGCGGGAAAGATGCGCTCCAAGGCTACGAGAGGGTGGCACGATGGGCCAAAACCACGAACATCTTCGAAAAGGAATTCGTCGCAATCCCCGTCAGTCTCCAGAATCACTGGTACCTGTTCCTGATTTGCTCCCCAGGGATGGGAGGAATCGAGCAAGCGAGGTGCGAAGGAATCCAGGAGCCGACCATCATACAAGTAGAGTCGTTGGGGTTACGGCCAAGAGAGGACGTCGCCAGGGCTCTACGACTATATCTGACCCTGGAGTACCAACGGGTCTACCGCCAAATACGGATTTTTACCTCCACCACCATCCCTCTACACGCGTTGGAGGTACCACGACAACGGAACACCTACGACTGCGGTGTCCACCTCCTACACTACGCTGAGTGTATGGTGACAAGCCCCTTGCGGAGCGTAGAAGGTTCCATCAGGCCGGGCGCCCGATGGACCGACCCCCACGCAACGACGGGAAAGCGCCGCCGGGTAGCGAGACTCCTACAATCACTGGCCGGCTCGACAAATCGATTCCCAACGCTACGAGTCGAGTCGCAGACGGGATCCTCCTCACCAACACACAGCAACGAGGAAGAAGGAGCGAACGGACCTACGCCAGTCTTGGCGAAGTTCGAGACACTGGAAGAGCTGGAGGGCCCGAAGGGCAAACACCTGTCTACGACGATGGTGGACGCCATCCGGCAGCGGTACCTCCACCTCATCACCAACCCTCGCAAAGGCAGAAAGAAGATGAAGTTTCAACAGGCAGGGTACCGCCTAGTCATCAAACCGAATGGCATCACCATCATCGCACAACCCGCCCGAAGTAAGGGGGGGATGTAAAGGAAAATTTACCTAGAACAAAGAAACAAATAAAAGAAAATTTTTCTTTACATATATACATTTGTTTACATTCCTTTTCACGCAAGAAAAGGTACAAAATCCGACCACCAGGCCGCTTCCACAGAATAACACATATCTGAACACCACGTCTCGAAATCAATATAACACCAAACAAATAAACAAAATAAAACACAAAAAAAAAATATAATAATAACATAAAATAAACAATTTCATAAACACACATATTTTGCATTTTGCCGAAGACCACAGAGGTCAACGACACCAAACACAACGGCAGCAGCCACAGTCGCCGTTGACAGGTCCCGTAAACAGGGGAAATGCCAACGACGACTGGAAAGGCACCGTTCACATCGTCACCCAGCCTAGCCCTATAAAAAGCCGAGGCGATTAGCAGAAGGGCGATCAGTCAGCGAGTAGACACTCAGTTCGCGAATAAACAATTAGTCCGCAGTGCAAGTGACAGTTAGACAGCAGATCTCTTCAGACAAGTGACACAGTCAACAGATCAGTCGAGTTCGAAAACCACAACTAGGTAAGGAGTATTCAACGAGATTGAGGCGGTATCACATCGCCTTTAAGGATTATATTAATTACCTATATTCTACATATAATACATTATACACATGAATATATTAACTACATTAAATATATGAATATACTCGTTACACACGTTATATATATAATAACAAGGCATTATTATAAGTAGATAATAAGAATAATAAAATTTACACAAAGAAAATTATTATATTATTATTTCAAGAATAACAAAATTCTCAAGGGGGAATTAGACTCCATTATTATCTCATAGCGTTAATAATTGGGGTAATAATTTCGGTCCCGTCACCAAAGGGAAGGGACGAACGTGCGGGATTAGTTGGAGCGACCGCCCGACGAGTAAGCCGGCGAGTAGAGACCAATAGGACAGAAATCGGCTCTCCGACTCGGGTTTTAACCCAAGAGAGACCGACCAAGACCTATCAGAGTCTACTCCCGAGGTAAGTGTCGTAGGGTCAGTTCCCGACTTGGGTTTTAACTCGTAGGGGTTGATCAGGCGGCACAGCCGTACTCAAGGGCACGCGTCAATCTCAACTAGGGCCTCGACCGGGTTCTTACCCCGACAGGCTACGTCTCGCACTGCTCCCGACTCAACCGACCGTCGGAGCTCAGACTCGGGTCTTCACCCGCTGAGAGATCGACGGAGTACTGTCTACAGTACATTTGAGGTGACAAGGCGCGCCTACGACCAAGTGTCCCGGACGGGTTCCAACTCGAAGGGACAGCGTAGCGCGCAGGCCACTAGTACGTCTGCCGGTGTCACAAAATAAAAATTTATGTGACAGATCCTGGCCCGGCGAGTATACCCCGGCCCAGAAAGCTCGTTACAAATAAATGGCAAGAAGCAGTAGTTTTTCAACCGAACTCCTCACCTCAAGGCAAACAAAGTTAATATATTGTAATTCCCAGTTGATTTGTAAACAGCAGTCCCAGACAAATGTTCACATATGTACAATACATACACGCTCTACCTCCAACTCTATCTCTTCTATCATTTCTAAATATTTTGAAGCCAGGTATGGAAACAAGTGCATCCGGGGTATAAGTGTTCAACCAAGATTCTGAAACCATAATAACATCCAACATTGAGGTACTAAATATCTGATATAACAACATGTATTTATTGTAGCTCGAATACTCTCTGCATTTAAACAACAAACTTTGAGTCCATTATCATACGCGCCACACAGTACATTCAGAACACGTCTCACATTATTAGGATCCATGCCAGTAAACATAAAATAAAAAATTAACCTCCACCATCACAAACAGCAAAAAAGAGAAAAACAATTGCACCACCAATAAATATTTAAGAGAATAAACATAAAAATTATAATTAAAAGAGATATTCAAATCTGTGGGTTTATACGACATTTTCAAAAAATATCTATGACAACATTGTTGTTGTTGTTGTCCATCTGCTTTGAACGTCGATGGTGATGGTGATAGCGCCCCTTTCCTCCCTTCGACTTGCAGCTTTTCGGTCAAAGTGTTGACTTCTGCGACTTTTTGTGGCTGCGGCCGGTGTTGTGAAATTGGATGATACATCATCCGATTCCGATTCTGACACCTGACATCTCTTCCGGCTACTTTAAGTTAACTTTTTAAGTAGCAGAAAGAACACGGATAAAAAAGAAAAACGAAAACGAAAAAATATTCTCCCAACTGGAGATTCAAACCAGCGACCTTCCAATGCCGGGCCATGCATGCATATTATATATATGTAGATCAATTCGTAGGTTGATCTAGGGTACATGATTATGTACATTATTCCTCCGCCCTCAGATTTGGGTATACCCCATAGCGTTGACATGTGACATCTACTCGTAGTCCCGCCCGCATAGCTGGAAATGGTGAGAGCATAGGTTGTGGTGGTGTTCCCTACAGATTATGACATCTTTTTCTCGTGCTTTGAATGAACCAAAATATATATGTTCTATCGAGAAGTTATACTTACTAGTCGCTTGTTGAGATATTGAGAAACGGATTAAGGAATATGCATAATTGAATATATAAATAGTCCGGATAGCAACACATCATAATAACTCTAATGAAATCGCCTTGTGTATATCATATGATAGTTCAAGTGAGGACTCCATATTTTCGGATTTTTTTTTTTGTGTACGTATTAGATTTTCTGGTGTAGAGTTTGTTGATATTTAAGTGTTTACGTGAACATGTTTCTACTGATACTTCCGTTTCCTTTTATTTTATTTTCATACTTTTAGCTTTTGGGCCCTAGGTTATTGCGTTTATTATCGAATTCATATATTGTGTCATTTTCTCGAAATATTATTCTATTTCTATTAATTTTTTCTGTTATTAGACTATTATGTTTATCTATTTTTTGCCTAATTTGGTCGTGTAATTTAGTTTGAAAATGTTTCAATTTCTTTAAATAATCGTGTTCAGATTCAAAATGTATACTTTGAACTTAGGTGTTTTACCTGTAAGTAGCTCGATAGGTGTTAGATTAGTAACAGAATAAATACTCGTATTATAGGTAGTATGTTAAGTGCTTCGTTTAATAAATTTTTACATATTAGTCTTTAGTCTTTATCATATATTACTATATATATTTTTATTGAAGTGGAATGAAACCTTTCCACTGGTGAATTACCTATTATTATGTAAGCTTATGTCACACTGGTCACAAAATTCTTTAAATAAATATGAACTGAATTCCTTTACTGAATCGCAAATTATTCTTTTTGGGGTACCATGGTGTGCGAAAAATTATTTTAAGAACTGAATAATATTTAAACTGTTCCGGCCAGGTAAGGTATAAGCAGACGCAAACTTGGACAATTGGTTAATAATTGTAAGTATTTGTTGATTATGGATTGCTTATACGTCTAAGTGTAAAGTATGTAAAGGTTGGATTGGTGTTTCTGTTATTTCATATGTATTTCATTTTTGGGGGGTGCCTATCATATTTTAGAAGTTAACAGGTTTCTTGATTATTTATAATTTTTGTTATTTTACCTTTGATTTGAAGAATATATTAGAATATACGTAAGTGTTGAAATGTTTCGTTAATACCCCGGTGGTTAGCTTTTAAGTGGTGCTCATTTATTTTTTCATTCTGAGTGTCGTTACACTTAGGTCAATTCATTTTTCTTTACAGCGAAATAAAATTGTTATTATTTGAGATGTATTTTGAAAATACAGCTTGAACAATTTTAAAAGTCTCATAGTCAGTTAATATTGCTATAAGTTTTTTCGGACTAAGGTGCTCTTTAAGTAAAGATTTTATTGTTTGCTCGTCGAAAATTTGTCTAAAAACTCTACCACGCTTAGTGCATAACAGTATAATATGAGTCATTGGGGGATTTTAACGGAGCTTGTTTTTTTAAAAAATTATTTGATTGGTAAATTCATTAATGGGTCGCTCTGAAATTGGAATACCTTCATCTATTATAAGCTTTCCGATGAAGAGTAGATTGGAACATTCTTTCAGATCGGCTACGTTGTTCTGTAGGAATTCATTTATATTCACCTTTATTCGGCCTAATGCATCGGCGTTGGTATTTGCTTTACCTTTTTTATAGTTGATTTCGTATTCGAATTCTTCCAATTTCAGTCGCCATCTTATAAACTTAGAGTTGGTGTCTTTTAAAGATAAAAGCCAAGTCAGTGGCCTGTGATATGTCATTATGTGGAACTTGCGGCCGTACAGATAAGGTCGAAATTGTTTAGTTACACAAACACTGGCAAGCAGGTCCTTTTCAATAGTACCATATTTGGTTTCAGAATCTAACAGTATACGGATGCAGGCTTGTCGGATCCAATTGGACCTTGACTTAAAACTGCTCTTATAGCGAAGTTGCTTGCATCTGTTGTCAAATTAGATAGCTTAGTTAAATCCGGGTATTGTAAGAAGGGGTCGTTGCTCAAGATGTCCTTACAATGTTCAAAACAATTCGTTAATTTTAATCTGTTTTCCCTTCTTTAAGCATTTTAAAGCATTGGTAATTTTAGCGAATTCCTGAATTAATCTCCGATAATAATCCAATAACCCAATAAAAGATTTAATCTGCTTCTAAGTTCGAGGAATCGGAAACTTTTTGATTGAATTAATTTCCTTGGTATTCGGTTTAAGGCCTTGTGATGTCACAATGAATGCGCCCAAGAAATATAACCTCTTTACATAGAAACTCAGATTTGTTAAGTTGGACTTTCAGGTTTGCTTGTCCCAATCCAATAAAAACTTTCTTGAGATTTTCTAAATGTTCTTGCCGGGAAGTTGAAAACACAATAATGTGTTTTACAAACATGTAAACTGTTTTGTAAAACTGTAAAAGCTGTTTTGTTTACATTTCTACTCTCAATTTCGATTTGATGAAACCCAGATGCTTGGTTTAGTGTGGTGAAATACATAGATGTCCCTAATTTATCCAAACTATCAGTTATATTGCGTAGCAGATATCGGTCACCAATCGTTTAGTCATTTAGTTTTCGATGGTCTCGAGTAGAAGGAGTTTTTAAACTGACTGAAAGTAGTTGGAATTGAGTTATTTTGTGATGCAAAATAGGGTCCTACTGGTATAGTGCTTGCATGTCTCATGTAGATGGAGTTTTGCTCCTTTATGCAGAAATCAAATGCTTCCGTAAGTGTGCTTGTGCAATAAGAAATAGTATGTGCACGAAAGTGTTTTTGGTGTTGTCGATTTACAATATGCCTGCTGCTAAACATTAATACTAGTTATTTCCTATTTACATTATTTATGGTACTTAGATGTATACGAGTATATAAGTTTGTTTATATTTGTATATTTATCATATTATATAGTTATTTATTTACATTTGTATATAAGTTGAGTATTATTGTATATGGTAGTGTTGTATAATATATTATATAAATGCAGATCAATTCTTAGATAGGTCTAGAGTACATGCTTATGTATATAACTCGCGAGTTATGTACATAATACAATACAATTTGACTAAACGCGTACTTATGATTTTTATTTTTTATTTTCTTTCACTGCTATAGCCGAAACACTTCCTTCTTCCACACTTGTCTGTGATCGATTGAAGTCTCATGTTGCCATTAAACACAAATGAAATACCCATGCAGTTGATTCAGAGACCACCGTCTTGTACAGAAACCACCAATGAGACGTCCCACTCAAAATGGCCGCCGACGTTTGCCTACAAGCTCGGGCGAGCACGTGGGTACCTCAAGTGCTGTCAAATTTTTGTAAACAATGACGCACATTGTTATAATTCCAAGAGTGTGTGTGGCGGGAGTACACTGCGGTACAATGAAATGAACTCACACGTATTCACGATTAGAGTTTGTTTGTAACGGGTTTTGTCGCTACGCACCTGAACCTCTGTCAAAATCTCGACAAAATTTCAGGGTGTCACGGGGGAAGACGTACGAAAGACGCACGTCTCATTCTGGTTTCTGGTCTTGTATGACAATTTCTTCGTGATCAAGGACCCTCAGGAGAAGGTGGGGACAATGGGAGCTGTCTTCCAGGTAGTGTATAAGTGTATAAAGTGAATGACAGCATTCACCCTTTCCAAATGCTTCTCAAGGATCACGGAACAGAGAGAATGGTGGGGAACGAAGAAATCCCAACTCCAGGCGATGGAGGAATCTTCCCACCCAGCCTTGAAGAATGTCGAATCAATCTGGGTTTCGAACAGATAGTTCGGAGGCAAGTGTAAACAGGGAATGCACTATCTTCTACAAGTCGGTCTAGCTGTTGGGAAACACTGACAGATATTATCGCCTGTTCCCAATGGGCTGTCGTAGAAACCCTCAGAGCGATTGAAGAACAAGCAAAGTTAGCTGGTCTGAATGAAAATGAAGAGAAAATCAAGTATATGCTGTCGGGCAATGACCGATCCCGACTGAACCGACCTAACAATCAACAGCTTCATTTTCGAAGTAGTTAAACGTGAAGTCCACAAACGACATCACAGTGGAAATCCAACGCAGAATCACCGTTTGCAACCGCTGCTATGAAAACAGCTAGGGTTGAAACTCCTAACTCGAAAGACCAAAATTATGCTCTACAAAACATTTATCCTACCAGTCTGGCCGAAAGTCGAAAGCTGGATGATGAGCAGGACAGTGAAGCTGATTCTGGGATCCTCCGAAAGAAAAATTCTGCGTCGGATATTCGGTCCTATCAGCGACGAAGGCGAATGGAGGAGAAGACACGGATACAAGATGTCTTGCTCATAATAACTGGAAGCAGCTGCTCGAGACCGCCAAGGATAGAAGGCAGTTTTAGCCCAGGCTCAGACCCTCACTGGGTCGCTGGCCTGAGAAGTAAGTAAGTAATTACGTAAATACATTCAGTTTGTCAAAAAAGTGTTTACACAAGTGAAAAAAACATCTTTGAAATACGAGAACTTATAATAACTTTATTAAATTTTTCTTTTCCAATGTATTATAATTCAAATCGAGGAAACGATATAGTACAAAATCCAACTCATTTAACTAAAACAAAAACAACAACAAAACACATAATAATCTAAAAATATTTTTTCGCAGTAAATGCATTGTTTCATAACAGAACCATTTAGTAGTAATTAGTTCTCACAGCTTTTGTAGGCATTCGAAAGAAAAATACCTTATTTGCATAGTTATACTTCTGATTTTAGGTGAATTTGCGTCGTTGTTGATTTTTTCAATATGCCTGGTAAAGGAATATCTTTAGATGTAAGACAGTTTATCTATGTATTACAAGTATCATAAGGGAAAAGTGTTGCGGAAGTAGTTGAGATGTTTAGTTTATCCAAAACAATTGTTCATAATATTATTAATCGAGAGGACTGTGAAAATCGGCTGACAGTATTATTTCAAAATGAACGCCAAGATAATTAACTAATAGAAACGTGCGCTGCTTAACGAAGAAAATACAAGACAACCCCCAAATCTCAATTAGATCTTTGTTAAGGGATCTAGAGCTTGCACATGGCATACAAATTTCCCATGAAACTGTAAAACAGATGCTACTAAAACATAAGCATTCAGCAAGGGTTGCTTGAAAAAAACCGTTGCTCCCGCCTCAAAATGTGTAAAAACGTTTAGAGTATGCTAACTGTGAAGAAAAATTTGTCATCTAAAAACAAAAACACACAATCAATAAATTTTTCATCACAAACCAGTGTTTCACTCACCCAGGTAAACAAAGGGAAAACATAAACATGCCTTCCCCAACATACAAGGGATCGCCAAAATAATCACAACATAAAATAAACACCACATACACATTCGATAAACACAATAACCACCAAATGAAAAGTAATAAAACAAAATTCACACAAAACAAAGAAATTCACGAATCATACATTTTTAGTCTTTGTCCGAGACCAGTGAGGTCAAAGACACCAAAGACAACGGCAACGGCTTCAGTCTCCGTTGACAGAACCCGTAAATAGGGGAAATGTCAACGACAACTGGAAAGGCACCGTTCAAATCGCCGTTCAGCCTAGCCCTATAAAAGGCCGAGGCAATTGGCCTACTCGTCAGTGAATAGGAGTGACAATTAGTCGGCTATCACATGCGGCCTCACGACTCACGACTCACGACTCACTTCCCATCTCCTCTTTCAATTTAAATTCCGTGAGCCGAGCGCCTACTTTTTTTTTTCATTTTGAAGTTGTCTCCGTGAGATAAAATAGAGCTCTACGCATTTTCTGCAAGCAACATCCGACATGATTGCGTCCGTTCCCCACAAAGTACGAATAGAAATGAAATGGAAATGAAAAATAACGAACAAATAGAAACAGAAACGTCAATGTGAGTCGTGAAGAATTTCGCCCGCGACTCACCGGGAATTAAATTCTCCATCTCATTCGCACTCATCTCCTTTCTCTTTTAATCTTATGTGAGTCGTGAGTCGTGAGTCGTGAGTCGTGAGGCCGCATGTGATAGCGGACTTAGTCAGCGAGTACACGTGAACAAGTGACAATAGACGAAACGGTGCGAGAAGAATCCCAGATCAATCAAGTTCGAAAAAAAGCAACAACAACTAGGTAAGAGGCGCTTGGCAAGATTAAGGTGGTATTATATCGTAGTATTCTTAAGAATAATATTCCTCATAAATTAGAGAGTAATTGTAAATTATAATAATAATAAGGATTAATTATTATTCACAAATTATTATTACGATTAATAAAAGAGAAAGGAATTACGATAATAATAAAGACTAATTATTTACGATTATTGTTATTATCTTGCGTCACCTACGAGTACAGGACAAGTGCGTGGACACTAATCGTCGAGACGATCACGCAACGAGTAAGGCGAGTAGGAATTAATAGGGCGAGACCGATTCTCCGACTCGGGTTCTAACCCACACGAGGCCGATCGCCCCTATTGAGATCTACTCCCGAGGCGAACAGCGTGGAGTCAATTCCCCGACTTGGGTATTAACCCGGAAGGGTCTGACTCGACGATCCAGCCACGCTCAAGGGTTTAAGCCGACACGGTCCAGGCCTCGATCGGGTTCCTACCCAGACAGGCTAGCTCCCGCATTGCCCCCGACTCAACCATTCGTCGGAACTTAGATTCGGGTTCTCACCCACTGGGAGATCGACTGGGTACTGTCGACGCGACAGTTGAGGTGACAAGGTGTCACTACGCCCTAGTGTTCCGACCGGGTCTCAACCCCAAGGGACAGCGTAGCGCACAAAACACCTGTACGTCTGCCGGTGTCACAACAACAAATTTATGTGACAGACCCTGGTCCGGCGAGTATATCCCGGCCCATGGATTAATGGGATGATGTCATATTTCGCGACAAAACTAAGATAATGTTCCTTTACAATGAAGGTCCCCACAGAGTGTGGCGTAAACCTTTAAAAGCCTTGTTCAAATCAAATGTTATGCCAACCAGGAAATTCGGAAAATTATCTGTGATGGTATGAGGGTGTATATCAACAGGGGCGTTGTCGATTTTGATTGTATTGAAAATAATGTGGACGCTAAAAAGTATTTAAACATTTTACGGGGTCATTTGCTCAAAAGCGCCAATGATTTTGGTTTCAATGATAGGGAAGTGGGCAGAAAACCAAAGTTCAAGTTGTACCAAGACAACGACCCGAGGCATTAAGAGCTTAGAGTTGAAGCGTGGTTGCTTTACAATTGCACCAAGGTGCTAGATATACCAGCTCAGAGTTCAGATATCAGCCTCATAGAAAATCTATCTGCATATTTAAAAAAAAGTGTCAAAAAGGGGCCCCAAGAACCAAATTCAACTTTTCCAGTTTCTGAAAGAAGAATCGGCCAAAATTCCCACCAATTATGTCCTCAAAAAATTAATGGGCTCTATGAAGAAGATTACAGCGGTATTGGAACGAAAGTTAGCCACACTAAGTATTAATAAACCTAAAAAATGTTTTTTTTTCGACTTCATTCAGATGTGTAAACACTTTCTTGCCACTGGAGTTTTTGTCTCTTTTTAGTTTATTATGTTTTTTGTTGTTGTTTTTTAGTTAAATGAGTTGCATTTTGTGCTATATCGTTTCCTTGATTTGAATAATAATATATTGGAAAAGAAAAATTTAATAAAGTTTACGTCCTGATATTTTAAAGCAAAAAGTAAAATGAGTTGTTTTTTTTCACTTGTGTAAACACTTTCTTGACAAACTGTATTTGAAAATACATATTGGAATTTACTTGGTTGCGATCGTCGATATATTCAAAAAAAAACGAGTGTGCTTTAGACCACACGACTGAAGTAAAACTTCTTTAGCTCCATTTATTTGTATGTATATATATATGTTTTTGGCACTTTATTCAACCTATGATTGGAATAGTGAACCTCTACAATTAATAAATATTTAATTATTTACGGATTAGTTAAATTTTATGTTATCATATTTTATAAATTTGTTGAAATAAATTGTAGAAACGCGAGTCCGAAATACGGAAGAGAAACAAGGAGAATAAGAGAGAGAGAGAAGAAAAGGACAGAGAAGAAAAGGACAGAGAATCAAACGCGCCCCAATGTCGAGAGTAGAATGCCGCGTATTAGTAGAGGGAGAAAATAGACAAGGAAAAAGGAACGCTGCATTTGACGCTACGACGCCAGCAACTAGTATGAATATGTTGTCACACACTTTTTATGCTCAATTTCCGTGCGTAATTTTTTCTTAGTTGATGGTCCTGGAGCACCTCTTTCATATTCAGAGTCTGTGTCACTTCCTGACATAATTTGTTATTATTCACCCGAAAATTCACAAAATATGAACTTTAAAATGAATTTTATTCACTTTAAACGTAGAATATTTAATGTATTGAATACTGAACCAGATATTAATTTATAAAATTGTTCAAGAACGAAATGAAATTACGAAATTACGAAATTACGAAATTACGCGTAACGCTAGCAAACTCACAAACTCGCAAACGATCTACTTACTGAGATATATATATATTTCATGCTCTGGCTATGAGAGGAAGAGAGAAAGAAAATGTACGAGCGCACTGCTCTCTCTTACCCCTACACTAATATACGAAACGTAACTCTCTCTCTTTCTATCTTCACTAACTTATATCTCCCTCTCAACTTTCGTTCGCCTCTCCCGATCACACTTTTCGTAACGCTCTCGTCACCATTCACCAGCTTACTCCCCAAGTCAAGCGTGCGTAAAGAAGTTCTACTTCAAAAATGCGAACATGTCTCTTAACACCAATCTAGAGACGCGGTAGCGTGTCAAGCAAAGTTCAAGCGAACAGAACTGGCGAGCAGCACCGTGTGTTTACATTTTCGGCAGCAACCAGCAGGAAGGAATTTTAGATATTGCGGCCATTATTAACCCATGGCAGCTACACAATCGCACGCATTCTCAAGACGAATTATATGAGATGTATGTCATATGTGGGTGACACACTGCTAGTACTGATACCATGGTATAGCAATACCACGTTCTATACCACATGTCTGTCACCCCAATACCACGTTTAAAGCTAGTATACCACCGAACATAGCTGGTATTGAGCTGGTATTGAAATCCTTACATTTTTGCTGGTATACTATCAACTTACTGATTGCAGCGCCACTTTCTCTCTATTGGCGAATCTTTGAAGTTTGCTTGACAATTCAAAGCAAGTAATCTTTGTTTACAAACAAAGTACAATCTGTGATTTATTACAATGGAGGGAAGAAGAATAATATTATCACAAATGGAAACGATGAAAGTAATCGAAGTGTGGAAACATTTCATTAATGACCATTTTTTTCTCCTCTATTTTTACTTTTTTTTTTGTTTTGACAACACAAGCGTCTTTTGTTTTGACAGCACAAACGTCAAAGCATACTACATAATGCGTATACTACGAAATGCTGTCTGTCAGGGTATGTGGTATTCACTATACCATGGTATTCATACCATGGTATCAATACTAGCAGTGTGTCACCCACAATACTCAAGACGAATTCAAACATTTTTCGAACATATGTAGGTAATAGGCAATTCAGAAACCTGAATGATACGTGCGTCTTTCGTACGTCTTCCCCCGTGACACCCTGAAATTTTGAAAGAAGTTCAGGTTCGTAGCGACAAAGCCTCTCTTGGAATTATAACAATGTGCGTGATTTTTTACAAAATTTTGACAGCACTTGAGGTTCCCACGTGCTCGCCCGAGCTTGTAGGCAAACGTCGGCAGCCATTTTAAGTGGTACGTCTCATTGGTGGTTTCTGAGGCAAATTGCTGAAAGACCTGCAAGAGCTGAACATCTCTATTTTATCCATGAGATAAAAATGCTGTGAATGAAGTGCTGAATTTACGTATGCTGATTGGAAGTATGCTTCCAAGGTTACCCGCAAATGAAGACAAAATGCCAAAAATAGTTTAAAAGGTTTGCTCACTTGGAAATTCGGTTCGAAAATAGTTTTCGGTACAAATAACTACAACAATTTAGCGTGCTTCCACCATGTCAACCACCGCATTCTCATTTCCTTAAGAACTAGAAATAAGAAACTACATCTGAATGTTGACAACCCTTATGCATGTCATTGCCAATAATGTATTAGAAAATATTAGCTGCTTATATATTCATGTTGTGCTCCTGATAATCACCCAATCTTTGGCAGAAACCAGAATGAGACCGACTTTAGATGGCCGCTGACGTTTGTCTACAAGATGAACGAGCAAGTAGGCACCCGGGGTTTGTCAAAATTACATAAACACGCACATTATTATAACTCCCCGAGTGTGTGGCGGGAATACACTCAATACATTCAAATGAATTCACTGCAGCAAAATGAAATGAGCTCACACGATTCACGGATAGAAGCTGGTTTGTAACGGGTTTGGCGATCCAAATCTGGACAATGTAAACAAATCTGTTTGGCGTACGAAAATCATAGGTTCCATTTTGGTTTCTAAAGCGCGGAACACAATGCGGTCGCAGTCGCGGTCGCTGTCGCATGTCAAAAATTGAATATACGTAAATCCCATAACGTAAACACAATGATGTCGCGGTCGTTGTCGCGGTCGTAAGGTGTGTCGCGAGAGTTGGCTAACTTTTAACTCGGTCGTATGACATTGTGACAGCTGTAGGGAAAGAAAAACAATTCAAAGGAAATTTTCAAATCTGCCGGTTAATGATCAATTGTAAGTATCTGGACAAAAGTATTATTTTGTGAAATTTGTAACATTTTAGCGATATTCATTTATTATTAAAACAGGAAAATGGAAGAACAAATAATAGAAGCGGTGAAGGAAAGAGAAATGCTGTGGAATCTTTGTCATCCACTATATAAAAATATAAAAAGGAAGACACAGGAGTGGGAAAACCTTTCGCAGATTCTCGGAGTTCCAGGTATTTGTTTTATATGATATTCTGAATGATTTTTAAACAAATTTTTCATGTAGCTGAAGTTATAAGAAAAAAGTGGAAGCTGCTCCGAGACAGCTATTTGCGGGCGAAGAGGCGAACTGTGTCCGGTCAGACGGCTGAGGATCCGGATCAAGGCAATTGGAAGTTCGAAAGCGCTATGGACTTCCTAAAAGACCACATAAAACCAAGGCCGTGAGTTATTTTTTCCAACAGAATATACAATATATAATGCTTTTTTATTTTTTTACAGAACAACATCTAATTATGCGGTAATAGAGGAAAGAGTCGAAGTAAGGACTCCGTCGTTGCCGCCAACACCTCTACCGGAACTGAGTGGTTTGGACCAAAGCCCCCTCACTGGTCATCCGGCACCTTCAACATCGCAGAGAGCCAGGATGAGGAAGGCACAATTGAAAGTACTCTACTTTCTACAATGGAGTCTGTGCAAAGGTTCTTAGAATCTTCTGAGGCTGGACCAGCCACATCGCAACCAGCACAAACTGATGAGGATGAATATTTTTGTAGGAGTTCGCACATTTCCAATGGACATAAGAAACAATACAAAATTAGAAATCTTGCGCAATGCGAACTAAGTGCAAATGACAATAATTAAAAAACAGAAAGAATGAATTAATTTATTATTTATTTATACTCATTATTATGTTCCTTATTTTGTTTTAGATTGTTTGCTTGTGAAAGTTTTATTTTATTTATTATTTTTATTGAATTCATTTTTTTTTGTTTTACATTGAATTGTTTTGAATTAAATTGAAAAAATACATAAAAAGAGGGAAAGAATAAAATATGAAAATAAAAAATAAAAGTTTTAATTTTATTCCAATGGTTGGAAAGCTATTTTGCCTTCGTTGAGAAAATAATTTGTTGAAGTTCTCCTCATCTCCTCACACTGTAGGCTTCGCTTGGTCTATTGTTTGCTCCACTTCTACGAATATAAAACAATTCCTTGGCCTCCTGACGCCAAGTACCAAAGATGCGTTCTCCATTAGCAGTATAAGAATCATAGTAATTGTCCGGGCAATACGAGTTGCAGTTGTATACATCGTCTGTGATTTTGATGAAATTATGTAAAATTGTGCAGGCAAGCACAACTTTGTCCGCATTTTGTGGATGAAATTCTATGCGTTTCCCAAGAATTCGCCAGCGAACAGTCAAAATGTCGAAGGAATTCACTATTACTCGGCGCACTCTTGAAAGCCTGAAATTAAATACCTCTTCAGGATGGTTCAGCAGAAGACCAGGGTAGGTCCGCACTAAATTTTTTCGGAGCGGAAAAGCAGTCACCAACGAAATAAAGTGATACCGTTCTTTGTGAATTTGGCAATTTCTCTTCGAGCGGTAGATTGATGTTATTGTCATAAATTTGCTTCCCAATGACAGAGTGACGAAAAACTCCTGCATCACTTTGGCTACCAAAAGCCCCAACATCGACAGCCGTGAAGGTATAATTGGCGTCACAAATTGCCATCAAAACAAGGCTGAAGTAACCCTTGTAATTTATGTACTTTGACCCCGTGTTCGGCGGACATTTTATTTCGATGTGCTTACCATCGATACTGCCCATGCAATTCGGCATGTTCCATTTGTCGTTAAATTGCCTGTTGATATTTTGCCAGTACAAGGTGTTAAGTTCTGGCATATACACTGGAGACAGTACTTCCCAAAAGGGCTTTACACACTTCAACAATTATTTTCCGTACTGTTGATACACCCATCCGGAACGACCAAGCCAAAAAATTTGGAGACACTCCTTGAGATAAATACCTGCAAAGAAGTAACAATTATGTTCCAGCCAATCACTTTCCAATGAAACACTTACATCAAAGTAACTACCAACCGGCATTCGGGACTAACTGCTTTCCTTATTGATGTTTTCATCAAAGTTGGTTTTACTAAACTTAAAAGCAACTCGTATTGAAGTTTCGTCATACGAGTCGTGTCGTCAGCGTCACCCGCCAAATGAAATAAACAATTCATTTGGCGGGTGGCGCCGACGACATGTTTATTTTTCGATTTGATTGCGCAAATCGACGAAACAGTTACCGCAGCCAACGGTAAAACGCAATTATCTGCCAGAGCCATAAACCCCGTAGCCAACGGGAGATACAACTGGTGTTCAGCTCACAGCCAGCCGAGCATTTTTTTTCGTCGTCATTAACCAACAAAGAGTGTATTAGTCGATCAGTGTAATGTCTACTAACAAAAGAACGACGAGACAAACTTCAAAACGTCATCCGTCAGGTTCCGGCGGGAGTTCAGATGAAGAGGTGGAATATACGAACACAGACGCAACAAAGGACGATCAGCTAGTACAGTTACGTGCACAGCTAGAAGCCGTTACGAAAACCGCACAAGAAGAAAAAATGAAACGCCAACAGCTGGAACAATTATTGCAAGAACAACAAACAAGCGAAACAGAGCGCCTAGCCATTGCGTCTGGTTTAGATAGTTCCTTCTCGTCTGCTGCTCCCGTAATCTCCACCGTTACGACCGCCATTACAACAGCCACTTCTGCCACAGTAACTGTTCCAGCCTCAGTTGCACATGCCGCCAACACAGATCATAAACCAACAGGATCTATTCCCTTCAACCGACCCATCGCAGCACAAGGAGCCAACATGATGCCTCCGCTTCCCAACTCGCTAAAAGCAGGATCATCGTCATCAGTATTCCCATCGTTTACGAACTCCACTCCCACATTTCCAATGCATACCGCACCATATAGCTCAATGACCACCGCCACAATTCCAACGTTTCTTCCAAAATGAAATGCCCTGCAGACTTTCGAAGGTCAACGCTACACAACATCAGCCCCTTTGCAGTCTCGACCAACTCAACAATCTACAACATCAACAGAAAGTGTATCCCACCATAAATTATATGATCTGCCCGAGTTCCACGGATATCCGGAAGAATGGCCAATGTTTTCGACAACCTTCGTCGAATCCACAAATATGTTTGGGTATAGCAAGGTGGAAAATATGTTTCGACTACAGAAGAGCATAAAAGGAGAAGCCAGAAGCGTGGTAGAGTCCCTACTCATCCATCCAAACAATGTGGAAAGTCATGGCCATTTTGGAGTTTCGTTTCGGACGTCCAGAGTGCCTAATACAAAGCCAACTCAAGAAGGTTAGGGAAATCGCACAGATTCCAGAGAACAAACAGGAGCTGATCGTACCATTCTCCACCAAGGTACAGAATTTGTGCGTGTTCCTGGAAGCGAGTGGGCTTCATCAACACATGGCTAATCCCAATTTATTGGACGAGTTAGTCGGGAAATTGCCTATGAGTAGGAGGTTAGAGTGGGCGCAATGTAGCGTATATCTGCAGCCCTTCCCGACGATTAGACACTTTAATGATTGGTTAAGCCGAGTTGCCCACCTCGTTTGCATTGTTACAAAAACATCTCAGCCACCATTGTCGCAAAGTGGAAGCTCGGTGAAGACAAGATCGGGAAATGTATTGCATACGACTGAGAAGACGAAAGGTGAAAAGGTTAAGTGTCGGTACTGCAGAAGAGGACGCCATGCTCCATCAGAATGTAACAGCTACGTGGGATTAGATGTTCAAGCGAAATGGGAATTCGTTAAACGTAACAAGCTCTGCTTCGGATGTTTAAAATATGGGCACAGCGTTCAAAATTGTCGTGCCAGGAAACCATGCCTAATTGACAACTGTAGGAATGTGCACCACGAGTCCCTCCATGAAATGGAGCCTACGAAGAAATCAATGCCGGCCAAAGAGAAGTGTTAATGCCCTATTGAGCGCTGAGTGCACCCGGCTGTCAATTGGGCAGTCGTCGCCCGGTTGAGAGCTGAATGCACTCGACTATCAATCGGGCAGTAGCCATTTTGTATGTCGGACATTTATGCACTTGCATTGAAGTCGCGACACGAGGAGGATTTAGTAAGGACTTACGTATATTTGAATAAAATTTATAACATTTATCTTTTAGATAATAAACATTTATAAACATTATCAAGTGAGGCAATTGTTTATTTTCACTCCTCGACTGGCCGTCGCTCACAAGCTCAACAATTTTTATTATTAAATCGTATTGATGCTGCGCCCGACTACACGTGCCAGTAAACGTGCTCAACAAGAAAGTTCGAGAAATATGTCGTCTCCGCCGCCGCCGCCGCCGCCGCCGCCGCCGCCGCCCACAGAATGCATTAGTCCGATTGCCACCGAATGCGATAACTCCGCCATCGCCGATTTGAAAAGGCAAATCTTAGATTTGCAGACGTCGTTCGCAGAGTCAGAAAAGGCCAGGACCAGACTTGAGCAGTTGATTATTCCGAAATCATCAGAAAACACCGAAACGAGTTCAACCACGCACACCAGCGCCATTTCATCGCGCCACTTCCACTCTTCCATACTGCCGCATACGCTTACACCAATTTGGAAAATCTGTCACGGCTACAAAAGGCTCTTAGAGGAGCTGCAAAAGAACAAGTCGAAGCACTGCTTATCCATCCAAACAACGTGGAATCAATAATATCAACGCTTGAATTCCGGTATGGTCGATCAAAGGTATTAATTCGAAGCCAGCTAAACAAGGTCAGGGCCTACCCAAGAATATCCGAATCAAAAGTGCACGAAATCGTCAACTTTAGCACTATGGTCGCCAATATGACAGTATTTTTGGAAAACGTCTCAGCCACGCCTCACCTAACGAATCCTATGGTGCTTGAGGAACTGCTAGGCAAGCTACCGCAAAACAAACGGGAAGAATGGGCAAGACACACCATGACGTTCATGCCAAGACATCCAACAATTCGCGATTTTAGTGATTGGCTGAAGCAAATTTCCATATACGTTGCTATAGCTACTGAAGGAAAAGTTGATGTCGCTCCGCCACCGTCGCATGAACGAAGATGCAAGAACGTAAATAGCCTTTGTACCGTTACAGGAGAGTTCAAGCCCAACTGTATTGCATGTAACCAAGCGCATTACTTATACCAGTGTTCAAATTTTAAAAATCTCGACGTGTCTGACCGATGGAATTTTGTAAAGAAAAATAAAATTTGCTTTTGTTGTTTGCGCCAAGGCCATGTTGTTGCAAAGTGCTCCCACCGTCGAGAGTGCCGTATTTTATCCTGTCGGAAATACCATAACCGACTTCTTCATCAACCCGAAGAAAATAATATCTCGAACTCTGCAGAAAATCGCACAAAAGGATCAAATGCCTCGGTAGCAACTGTTAGTGCTGATTGCCAGCCGATCGCCTCAGCCGACGCACTTTGTTCAAGTTTTTGCCCGTGAAAGTTACTGGTTCAGTTACTGTGATAGCATTCATTGATGATGGCGCGAAGATTTCTTTGATTGAGCAGAACGTTGTCGATTGCATTGGCATCAAAGGGGCTTCAAATATATTATCATTGAAATGGATTGATGGACGAACGACAAGTGGCTTATCTCAATCTATTAATCTTGAAGTCTCCGGAGTCGATGAAAATGCCATAAGATACTAAATGAAAGGCGTTCGTACTATAGGGTCCGCCAAATAACTTTTTTTTTTTTTGAAAATGCTATAAAAAAAACTACTGAATATTTTCTCAAATTTCTTTTTTTATTTGAAAGTACAATCCTTCCGATTAATAACGGAAAATAATTTCATTCAAATGGCTGCCTCAGCTGGCCATGCAGTAGCCTTCACGATCGGTCCAATTATCGATTGTGTGCAGCTGTATTTCACCAATGGCTTCACGAATATTGTCCTTTAAAGCGTCAATTGTCTCTGGCTTGTCGGCGTAACACTTATCTTTGACGGCACCCTACAAATAATAGTCCAACGGTGTCAAATCACAGCTCCGAGGTGGCCAAACGACATCAGCTCAGATAATGCGATCTTCAAAAACAGGGCGCAAAACATCGAGTGTAGCTTCGGCTGTGTGGCACGTAGCGCCTTCCTGTTGAAACCAAATGTTGCCAATATCCTCCTCTTCAATTTATGTGAACAAAAATTCGTTCAACATGGCCCGATAACGATCGCCATTGACTGTAACGGCCACTCCTTGCTCATTTTCGAAGAAAAATGGCCCAATTATGCCTCTGGACCAAAATCCGCACCAAACAGTGGCTCGTTTTGGGTGCACCGGCTTTTCAATGTATGCGTGCGGGTTTTCTGTGCCCCAAATGCGACAATTTTGCTTGTGTACATACCCGCCAAGATCAAAATGAGCTTCATCTGAAAAGATGATTTTTTTGGCAAAATCGGCATCTTCTGTAAGTCGATCGCAGGCCCACTTAGCGAAGCGAAAACGCAATATTTGCCAGCGTTGTTCAAGCGTATACACAACCATATTCGTTCAGCGAAAGGATAAAACTAATTATCTGTCAAATCAGACATGAGCTAAGTGTTACCATTTACGAAATAAGCACTACTTGAAAAAAAAAACGTTAGATGGCGGACCCTTTACAAACAAATTACTATTGCCGAATCAGACTTTAAATGTAAATGAATTCATAAACCAATACGAGTTTCTCAAATCCATTCCAGTGGTAAGTTACGTTGATGCTCAGCCAAGGATCTTGATCGGCCTGCCACATGCTTTCCTTACACGTCCAACACAAATCTGCAATGTCGACAATGGGTTTGCTGTTCATAAAACCAAACTGGGTTGGACACTTTACGGTTCTAATGATGAATGCCTTTCCGACGGCGCTGCTGTTTGCCATGTTAACGATAGTGAAGAAGATTTGTGCGATTTGCGGAGGCAAGTCGATGAATATTTCGCCGTCGAAAATTATGCCACAAAACCAATAAGAAGAGCTATACCGGAAAGTGAAAAGAGAGCTGAAACTATTTTGAGAGAAACAACAAAGCAAATCGGCTGTCAGTACGAGACTGGCCTACTTTGGAAAGATGATAGTGTTAAATTTAAAAATAGTTACGACATGGCATTAAAGAGACTGGAGACCGTAGAGCTAAAGATGTCAAAGAACTCGGACTTGGATAAATGGTATAAAGCAAAAATAACAGAATATGTGAACAATGCCAGAAAATTAAAAAATGAAGAAGCCGCCATAACAACTGAGCGCACATGGTATTTGCCGCACTTTGCTGTGTGTAATATTAATAAAGGCAATAAATTGCGCCTTGTATTCGATGCCGCCGCCCAAGTCGGGGGGATATCACTAAATTCATTTTTATTAAAAGGCCCAGAAGAATACCAGCCCAGACCACTCTTGTCTATCCTGTGCCGATTTCGGGAAAAGAGTGTTGCCGTATGCGGGGATATACGGGAAATGTTTTTGCGAATAAACATCCGGAGTGAGGATCAGAACGCTCAGCGTTTTTTGTGGCGAGATGGAGATTCAACCAAGCCTCCGGACATATATATATAATGACAGCGATGATATTCTGGTCAAAGAGTTCTCCCTGTTCGGCACAATTTATTAAAAATCTAAATGCAGAAAACTATAAAAACTTGTATCCACGTGCTGTTCATGCAATAAAAGAGTCCCATTACGTGGATGATTACGTTGACAGTTTTAGCAGCGTAGAGGAAGCTATTACAACGACGAAGGCAATTGTAATGATTCATGGTCAAGCTGGAATGGAGCTTAGAAACTTTGTATCTAACTCTCCTGAATTTTTGTGATCGATGAGTAGCACTACAGCAACGCTAGCAGCTGATTTAACGACCGTTTGCCGTGGCGATTTGATTACGGAAAAGATCCTCGGTATGCATTGGGATGTAAAACTAGATGAATTTTGTTTTTTACTCAAATTTGGAAAGATACACAAATTAGTGCTGGATGGTAAACTGCGACCAACAAAGAGACAAGTTCTAAGCCTGACAATGTCTATATTCGACCCATTTGGCTTCTTGGCAAATATAACCATAATGTCGAAATTATTATTACAGCGACTGTGAATTGGAATGAACATATACCTGAGGACATCTACCATGAATGGTACACGTGGTACAAAGAGCTTGACCATGTGAAAGAAGTTAGAATTCCTCGTTGTTATCATTTGCACATAAATGATAAAAGAGTGGATGTTCAGTTGCACGTTTTCGTAGACGCCAGTGAAGTCGCATATTCCGCAGTGGGTTACTGGCGTGTGAGCATCGATAAAACCAATGAAGTAATCTTCGTACTGGGAAAGGCCAAATGTAACGCTATGAAAGTACAGTCAATACCGAGGCTAGAGCTTTAAGCAGCAGTATTGGGAGTCAGAATAAAGGATAGTATAATCAATGCCCACGAAATTAAGCCCGCAAAAATTGTATTTTGGTCTGATTCCAAGACTGTCTTGCATTGGATACGATCTGGAAACCAGTTTTACAAACAATTTGTGGCTCATCGAATCGGTGAAATCTTGGAATCTTCCGAAGTAGAGTGCTGGAGATGGGTACCGGGCAAATTAAATCCCGCTGATGCTGCCACCAGACCTTTAAGACCAGTAGAACAGCTTAACTCGTCACCATGGCTGAAGGGTCCACATTTTCTAAGGCATGAAGAATCAGAAGGGCCAGAGCTACCAAGCGATCTAGCTTCTTATGAAAGATTGGTTGAGAGACGATCGAAATTTGTTTTAATGGTCAACGTAACTGAACCGATTATAGAATATAACCGTTTTTCAAGTTATTATCGGCTATTGAGAGCAATTTGTTGGGTGAAACGATCAATTAACGAATTTTTGAACGTAATTAAACGAAACTGTGTCGAACATGAGCTTAGACCAACCATTACCATCAAGGAAATAAGGGCAGCAGAAGGTCTTCTGTGCCGATTAGTTCAGGGTGAAGCCTTTTCAAATGAATTTAAATTACTTCAAGCTAAGAAGTCGTTACCTAAGGACAGTCGGCTATATAAACTCACACCCGCATTGGATAATGAAAACATAATACGTTTAGCAGGTCGGATCGATAACGCTACTTGTCTGTCTATAAATACCAGAAGGCCTATTATACTGCCAAAAGACCATTATGTGACTCAATTGATTGTACAGAATTATCACAAAAATTTTCAACATCAAAATCAAGAGGCCATTGTATGCGCAATACGAACGAAATTTTGGATTCCCAACCTTCGACGACTGGTAAGGAAAGCGAAATTAATGTGCCAACTTTGTAAGAACCTATCTGCAGTCCCGGAGTCACCACTTATGGGACAACTGCCAGTGGATCGATTGATTCCTTACGTCAGGCCATTTACATATACAGGAATAGATTATTTTGGTCCCTTGAGAGTTGCCATAGGTCGTCGACAGGAAAAGAGATGGGTAGCGATTTTCACCTGCTTATCAGTGCGAGCTATACACCTTGAGTTAGCAAAAGATCTATCCCCCGACGCAGCAGTTTTATGTTTACGTAATTTCGTTAACCGAAGAGGAATCCCGGTGCGCATAAGAAGTGATAGGGGAACGAATTTTATAGGGGTTAGTAAAGAGCAGTGGTTGGTAACGGGCCAGGCAATGGAAGAAGAATGCACGCGTCGGAGCATAGAGTGGGTCTTTAATGTACCAGGCAACCCGTCAGCAGGTGGAGTGTGGGAGAGAATGGTAAGGTGCGTAAAAAGTGTACTGTCATATACACTAAAAGAGTCAGTTCCGCAAGTGGAAACACTACAAAGCCTAATAATTGAGGCAGAAAATTTAATATTAAATTCACGTCCACTTACGCATTTGCCAGTAGACAACATTGAAGCTGAGCCGCTCACTCCCAACCATTTTTTGTTGGGGTGCCCAAATTACGTGCCGTTGATGAGAACATTTGCCTTCGAAAACAATGGCATATTTTACAGCAGCTGAAGCAACGTTTCTGGAAGAGGTGGATTAGGGAATATCTACCAATTCTCACACGAAGAACAAAATGGCATCAACATGTAAAACCAATTAGTGAGGGCGATATTGTCCTAATTTGTGATGAAAACGAGGCGAGGGGACAATGGAAGCGGGGTAGAGTCGTGGAAGCATTTTTAGCGTCGGATGGTCAAGTGCGATCGGCTCGAGTCCAAACAGCCACTGGAATTTTACATCGACCAGCATCCAAACTGGCCCGGCTGGATATTCAGAAATAGAATTATCTGTCTATATTAATTTTTTTTATTTTTTATTTTGTGTAAATCTCTCGTTCGATTTACGAGGGGGGGGGGGGGGGGGGATGTTAATGCCCGATTGAGCGCTGAGTGCACCCGGCTGTCAATTGGGCAGTCGTCGCCCGGTTGAGAGCTGAATGCACTCGACTGTCAATCGGGCAGTAGCCATTTTGTATGTCGGACATTTATGCACTTGCATTGAAGTCGCGACACGAGGAGGATTTAGTAAGGACTTACGTATATTTGAATAAAATTTATAACATTTATCTTTTAGATAATAGGTGTTTTTTATTATGCCACATGATCCACTCAGGATCACGAAACATAATAAAACACTATAGATCAACGAATAGCCAGCTTGACATTTCGCCTCGTTCAGTCCTGTCAAAGATCTGACATTTGAAAACAAAATAAACAAACAAATTTAAGATGAAAGCAGCTGCTATTGAGGTAAATTGCGTTTATTTGTTGAATTTAAATGGTTAATATTTGTATTACAGTGGTTATTGGAAAGTGACACGGACAGTGAAGAAAGCAGCACACCTGAATATTCATTGCTGCATGAAGAAGTAACAGATTTCTCGGTCGAAATGTAAATTAATATACATGTTTACCTTTTTTTGAGCACCTGCTCCATTTCGACTTAACAATAAAAACAATCTTTGAAATTTAAGTGTGGAATTGCCATATCAAAAAAAATGTTTCCTTTCATACAAATTTGATACGACCGATTTAAATGCAAAGGATAATAATTTTTATCGATATACACCAATTGGGGGTAATATTTCCCCAATAGACTCAAGAGTCTTAGCAACGTAAGATAATACACATATTATAGCATTTTGAGTACAATTACTCGATACGGAAGCGAAAACTGTTTAACCAAATCCTGGCCACAATTTTATATGTTCATCAGGCAATGATTCTCCTAATTTGAATGCGAAACCAGTGGGAAATAGTGTAAACTCACTTTCACTCAAACTCGGATCTTGAAATTGATCCAGATAAAGAGCTGGTTCACGTGTTGTTATTGTAATGCATGTAAATGATGATCCGGATAGGATCTGGATGGCATAATAAAAAACACCTAATAAATATTTATAAACATTATCAAGTGAGGCAATTGTTTATTTTCACTCCTCGACTGGCCGTCGCTCACAAGCTCAACAAGAAGGATCAATCCGAATTACAAAAACCTATATTGAACTGCGAGGACGTAGCCGAATCAAGAATTCTTTTCCGAAATCTGCCCGTTAGGGTGTATAATGGTGACACGATGGTACGAACATTCGCCTTGCTTGATGAAGGCTCTTCTGTTACACTAATGAGCAGGGAGCTAGCCATGCGTCTGGGTTTAAAGGGAAAGCCTAAGGACTTGAATCTGCGTTGGCTCGGACGGGAAACGCAGCTCAAAAGGTCATTTGTAGTGGACGTTGAGATAAGCGCCGACCAGAAAAAGGGGAAGAAGTTCACGATGCGGGGAGTTCAAGCCGTGGAAGAGTTGTGCCTGCATATCCAAACATTTGCCGCCTCGAAGCTCCGAGTACAGGCCCAATCTGGGTTTCGTCTAGTCGACTACAACAATGCGAAGCCGGAACTGCTGATTGGACTAGACAACAGCCATCTAGGAGCACCGATAAATGTTATTAATAGTGAACAAGACGCGCTCACCATTACACTTACTAGGCTTGGTTGGGTTGCTTATGGTAGATCAGCAGCGGAACCTGGCGATGAGACACGAGGGAAGATCGGACTCTGTAGTAGCCAATCTCCAGACCATGGATCCATCCAGACCATGGATCCATCCAGACCATGGATCCATCCAGACCATGGATCCATCCAGACCATGGATCCATCCAGACCATGGATCCATCCAGACCATGGATCCATCCAGACCATGGATCCATCCAGACCATGGATCCATCCAGACCATGGATCCATCCAGACATTGGATCGGCTTGTCGACGAATACTTCTGCATCGAAAACTTTGGAGTCAAAAGACCAAAGGAAAAATTATTATCCGACAGGGACAAAAGAGCGCTGCACCTGCTAGAAAACACCACGGTGAAGGTAAAGGATCGTTTCCAGACTGGTTTACTCTGGAAAGAGGATGACCTTGAGCTACCCGACAGTTACCAACTAGCCAAGAAGAGACTTTTAAGCCTAGAAGTCAAAATGCGGAGAGACCCCGAGTTTGCCGCGACGTATAAAGGAATTATCGCAAACTGTTGGAAATGCTTTGACAGATACGAGTAAGTGAGAGGGTAGATTTGCGAGTGTGTGTAGGCACGAGGAGATAATCAACGACCACACGACAACAGTCGATTGCCGACCTCCGAAGGAGACGCGTGCTATTATCAACAGATGTATTTCGACAATAAAGTGTTTAATAAATAAATTGAATTTATAGAGTTACATAAATCTGTGTTCATTTATTTGAGCGACACCCCACGCCCCATTATTCCAACAGGTTATGGGCCCAGGACACGGTTCCACTGCGCGAAAGTAAAAGTATAAACTAAGTATTTATAGTGTGGTGTATACATTATATGTATGTACATATAGTGCGGTGAATTAAAAAGAAAGGCTTCGAGTGACAGAGGAAAGAAGAAAATTTAGAGCAAAGGGTTTTCCACGGGGTTGGTCAAACAAGAGGTAAGACAATGACATTAAATCGTACATATGTATGTATGTATACAATTCACAATTAGAGATCAATTGAAATGCATGAACATTCAAGTAATAGAGATCGGAAAAAAAAAAAAAAAAAAAAAAAAAAAAAAATCAAAAAGAAAATTCATAAGAAATTCATAAGAATTTGAGTCCTAGCGTAAACATATGTAGGTATAAGAGGAATCAGTATTCACATATATGTATATATACATACACACGTAGAGTAGAGTGTTTTTGGCGCGATCCAGATGGCCGTTGCGAACGAACGTTAAAATTTGAATCAATTCCCGGAAGGGATGGAACTTATTTTTATCCTTTTTTACGTGGAATGTGAAACTGGACACACGTGGAGTGGAGTGTGTTCTTGGCGCGCTTTAGATGGAAGTTGTGAACGAACGTTGAAATTTGAATCAATTCCCGGAAGGGATGGAACTTATTTTTATCCTTTTTTACGTGGAATGTGAAACTGGACACACGTGGAGTGGAGTGCGTTCTTGGCGCTTTAGATGGCAGTTGTGAACGAACGTTGAAATTTGAATCAATTCCCGGAATGGATGTAACTTATTGCTTATTCTATTTACGAGGAATACGAAGATGGACATACTTACATATACATTCACGTGTTTGTATGTACATTTGTGTTTCTTAAAAATGTATGAAGACATAAGAGATATAGAGGATATACAATACAATAAGAGCAATAGAGTCATGTACACAGAATTATTCTTTACAAAGATAATTATGAAACAATGAAACTGGAAAAATTCAATGAGAATTAAATTAATTATTCTGAACAATGGACATTTTCATCGTCTCAATCATTTGTTTAAAACAAATGACTTATCTCGGGGCAATAAGCAAGTGATGGCCTGCTGTGCAGCATCATTGGCGTATTGACTAGGGGCAGCATATCTTTTATGTATGTGTCCCGGAACTTGTGCTTGATCAACCAACGCTGGTGCCTTTTTCAATGCCGTGCATGAAAACCATACACCAGCACAGGTGTGCAAGTCCGGAGTGATGCTGCATGGGAGCTTGCAGTCCAGTTTCGAGTCAAAGCAACTGTAGTACAGTTGCCGACACTCAGAAGCATGAAACAAATAATAATACAATAGGTGTCAGGTATAAGAGCTTTAAACTTAGAGATAGAGTAAAGAAACACGAAATAAATTAACTAAATAAACAATTTAATAAAATATTTTTTCACAATCCCGAGATAGAAGGCGGAGTGTTCAAAATGGCTGACTACAAAAGTAATGAAGAGAGTCTCCAGCAAGAGTTCAAAGGCACAACGAGTGAAGAAAAATTTTACAACCCAGAAGACATAGCTTATGCCTCAGAAATTGAAGTGGAAGAAGACGAACAAGAGTTTGGTACTCAAGAAAAAGGAGCTGAAGAGTTTTTGAACTTTGAGATCTTAGATCTCACCATAAATACTGAGGAGAGCAACCCAGCGAAAAGTACTGGTGCTACTGAAATTCAACCAGTCAAAAGTAAGTCAATTTGAATCCAATAACATACTTCGTCCTTAATAATAACAGTTAGTCGAGAAAATCTGTAAAATTGAAGAGGTTAGAGCTTAGATGAGTCTAATACTAGACTATAGAGTCAGAGAAGGCCTTATACAATAGAGTTAGAATAAAATCCAGACACTAATCTAGATTAATTTTACAGAACAACAAGAATTGAACAAGGAGGGAGAGAACGCAAAACCAAAAATATTAGAGATCATAGAGGTAACAGCTCTTCAAAAGTGCGCCCGAGAAACTATGGATTTAATAACTGAAACCATGTACAAATTAAATTCCTCAATGGAAGCTATGGCCGGGTATGCGTCAGGTATGTCCAGCACTGTAGGGGCCCTTAATACTGCCGCTGAAAGACTTGACGACGTCACTAAAGAAAATATGAAAGTGGCGAAAGTATTTTCAGAACTCGGCAGAAAAGAGGTAGAGGTTCTTAAAGAGCGGATCAAACAACTAGAGGTAAACCCCAAACATATGTTTCCTAACCCTAAAATAGAATCAACTAAGAGAAAATTTGAAGACAACGTATCGAATCACTATAAAAGACAGAAAACCGAGAACATAACAGAAAACCAGCTTAATAGAGAACTAGAGACGCTTAAAAGGAATCTGGAACAAAAAGAACTGTTAAGTGCAAAAATCAATATCAAAAGAGATTATAAATTAACCCAAAAGTCAAACTTTGATGTTTGGTATGATTACCTAAAGTCAGAGTTACTGAGTCACGAGTTATTGGATGCTTTAGAGTCAAACGCACCGCACAATGTAGAGTTATCGGAAGAAACACTAAATAAAAGAAACAATTTAGTTAGAGACATCATAATAAATCACATTGATGAATATTATCACAAGAGAATCTTAAATATTAGAGACCCAGCGGAAATTATTAAGAAGTTGAAAGGGCAAAGACGTGAAGAAACCAATGTTACGCCAGCTTCTGTACGTAAAAAACTTTACGCAATTAAAATGAAGAAAAACGAATCAGTTAACAGTTTTTGTGAGAGATTCGACGCAATCATCAGAGAGTACGAAACCTGCGGAAGCGGAGAACCACTAACACCACAAGAGATGAGATCTGCATTTTACCAAGCAGTCACACCAATAATTCCACAACTAAGACACGCGGATTTAATTAAGAGGACGAACTCTCAAGAGATGAACCTTGAAGAAATAAAATCATTCATTTTGCAGTTAGAGGCGGAGAAAAGAAGTGACGAGGCCGAGATAAAAGCTAATAAAGCAGAACTAGGTTCAGTTGGGGCCACCCGTTGTCGTCGATGCTCCCAGAAAGGGCACTGGGAAAAGGATTGTCCATGGCGAGTCAAAAATATGTGGGATTGCTATGTTTGCAAAAAGATGGTCAACCATAAGGGTACAGATCACCTCAAGTATCCTGGAAAGTTCGATAAGAGGTACATTGACAAAAATAGAGCTAAAAATTATAAACCTTACGAGAACGTTAGAGGCAAACAGCTAAAACCGTATGACAAGAGAGAAAACTACAAGGATAAGTCAAATGGGTTAGAGAAAAATGAACAGAGGGGGTTTAGAAACAATAAAAATAATTTCAAAAATAATAATAGAATCAAAGAGCAAAAGAATGTGACCGCTAGAAGAGCAAGAGAGTCAGTTGATGATAATAGAGGTAAGAGCCAAATCAATAAATATATCAGTTTCATAGCCGATTCTGGAGCAACGGATCACATCATTACTGATAGTCTAATTTTGAGCAATTTCCAAAAATGCAGAGATAGAGTAATCAAGAGTGCTAACAAAAATGAGTCAGCAAATATAGAAATAGACGGTAGAGGTGATCTCTTGCTTCACACAACCGGCTGTGAAAACAATACAATTAAATTAACAAATGTCATAAGCGCAAAAGACATCTCCGAAAATTTATTATCATTAAGAAAACTAGCTGATTCAGGGTTTAGCATACATCTAGATGATGAAAATTTAGAGGTTATAGAGAAGGAGTCAAATAAAATAGTTATAGTGGGAAAATATGAAAAACCTAACTGGGTTTTGAAATTCAGAGTTAGAAGACACACAGAAGAACGATCAGACTCGAATAACAAGTATGATATGTACTGTTGTAGAGCTGTGATGATGAAAGACGATGAAATCCGTGAACAATCGCAGGGAATCAATCATGAAACAATCACTAGAGTGGGAGGGAGTAGGTCAAGAAAGAAAAATTATGGATTATGCGATTGGGAGGGAGGAAGAGAGATTTACGTCTTCACCACAAAGAACAGAGTTCGAAAAATCTCCAATAGAGCAACTAGAGTCATCGGAACAAGCAATCGAGAGTATGAGTAAGAGCGAAGAAAAGTGGGATCCAAGCCTGATCACAAGAGACACAGTAAAAGTCGATGATATAGAGCCAATACAAAATCTAGAGGAAATAATTCCAACGAATATACCAGAGAACAACCAAAATCAATCTGAGAAGTTAAGTGAGGCCATGCTATGGCATGTAAGGTTAGGACATGCTTCATTAAACTATTTAAAGAAACTCCAGACAATCCACAAAAAGTTAGAGAATGTCAAATTTGATCAATCCATATCCGAGTGTGAAGTGTGTACAATGACAAAAATGCAAAAATTGCCATTCAAAGAATCAAGAGTTAGAGCTGAAAAACAACTACAAAGAATACACACAGATACCATGGGGCCAATCAATCCAACATCGTATCCTGGTCAAAAGAGATTCATCATTGTATTTATCGATGATTTCTCAAGATTAGCAAGAGCATATCCCACAAAATCAAAAGACAAATCAGGAAAAGTACTAGAAAAATTTCTAGTATCAACCCGCAATTTACTAGGTAGAGATGAAAAGATATGCTACATAAGATCAGATCAAGGCACTGAGTTCACCGGTGGAACGTTCTTAGAAGTTTTGAGAAAAGAGAAGATAGAGACTGAGTTCGCATCACCATATACACCTGAGCACAATGGTGTATCAGAGAGATTTAATGCCACGATCCAGAGAAAAGTAAGAGCCTATATGTTTGACTCTGGATTACCTTCCAGCATGTGGGAGCTAGCTGTGGATGCTGCTGTGCATGCGTACAACAGGACCCCACACAAATCCATAAACTACCAAACACCATTGCAAACATTTGCACCAACCGCAAACTGTCACTTTGAACAAATAAAAAGATTCGGATGCATCGGGTATATCAAAATACCAAAACCAAGTTTAAAATTTGGCGAAAGAGCTATCAAAGCCGTCCTTGTAGGATACAAACCCACGGGGTATCTACTGTGGCATCCAGGTTCGAGAAAATTCCTAGAGTCAAGACACGTGAGGTTCAACGAAAAAATTGTATACAAAAACGTGTACAAAAATCGTCAGACTGGGAAAAACGAAGAGATTATAGATAACGATTCCAAAATAGAGTGGACTGCGAAAACAGAAGGTGAAGAAGAGTTTAATAAAAGAGAAGTCACAAAAGAATTAACGAAATCAGAACTAGAGAAAGAACCAGAGAAGCCTAAACCGAAAAAGAGAGGCAAACCGAAAAAGAAGTTAAAACAATCAGAGACAAAAGAAAATGAAAAGAAACAAGAAGTAAGAAAACCATTAACAAGAAGTCAGAGCAAGAGAAAACGAGAAATAGAGAACGAGAGCAAAGTCAACTACGCGCACAGACCAATAGAAGATTCGAGTTTCACAAAATACTCAAAAGATGAAGGAATAAAAGATGAAGATGAAAAAATGCACTGTCTCCTAGCATCATTAAATAATGATCCTACGAGCTACAGCGAAGCAATGAAGACGAAGGACAAGTTTCAATGGAAAGCGGCAATTAAAGAAGAGTTAGAGTCAATGAACAAGAACAAAGTTTGGAGGATGGTAAATAGATCAGAGGTGAAAAGAGTCGGAAACAAAGCAAACATTATTGACTCAAAATGGGTATTCAAGAAAAAGTTAGAGCTAGACGGAACAACTCGATACAAGGCGCGATTGGTAATTAGAGGCTTCAGAGATAGAAACACATATGACCTTAAAGAGACATATGCACCAGTATCGAGATTGCCAGTAATCAGAGCGGTAATAGCAATAATTAATAAATATAATTTGCATGCTAGCCAATTAGATGTTAAAACAGCATTCCTTAATGGAACACTAGAAGAAGAGGTATACATGGAGATTCCAGACGGATTAGAGGTAGATGAAGAGACGAAAAAGCTCAAAGTATGTAAAATAGAGAAAGCCCTCTATGGACTCAGACCAAGTCCAAAGAGATGGAGCAAGAAATTCACCGAGGAAGTCAGAAAACTCGGTTTAGAGAATGATCTGCACGAGCCATGTTTATACACGTGGAGAAAAGACGGTAAGATGACAGTGTTGGCTATATACGTAGATGACATGATCATTGCAAGCAATGATGAACAAAAATTAGAACATATTAAGAGTTATTTGAGTAGAGTATTCGAGATGAAGGATTTGGGAGAACCTAAGAATTTCTTAGGACTACAAATTCAAAGAGATAGAGAAAAAGGATGGATGATCATCAACCAGGAGAGATACATAGAAAGTATCTTAGAGAAATTCAACATGAAAGAGTGCAAGCCGCAAAGCACACCTATGGTTACAAGACAAGTCGAAAACAAAACCAAAGTGAGAAAAACAGATGATTTGGTATTAGAATCTGAAACAAAGAGCACAGAGATTAAAAGAGTACCATTCAGAGAAGCCATAGGCAGCCTGATGTATTTGGCAAACGGAACCAGGCCAGATATTGCATTCGCTGTAAATTACTTAGCCAGAAAACAATTAGAGCCTTCAGAGAGTGAATGGTTAAAGGTAAAGAGAATTTTTAGATATCTTAGAGGAACCTCAAGCTTGGGTTTGAAGTACACAGGCACAGAAGAGAAACTAGAGGCGTTCACTGACGCGAGTTTTAGAGACCACGACGACTCAACTTCAACCGGTGGATATGTAATAAAAATATTTGGCGACGTAATCGCTTGGCGAAGCCATAAGCAGAATAACGTAACCCTATCGACATGTCAGGCTGAATATCTGGCCATGAGCGACGCATGCCAGGAGGTCATATCTTTGGACAAGGCAACACGACAAATAACTGGAAGTACGCTGCTCCCAGCAACAATTTGGTGCGACAATCGCTCGGCAGGAGATTGCACCAAGAAGGACGGAAGCCACAAATTAAAAACATTTGATGACAGTCTAGAGAAAATTAAAGAGGATTTATTGGAAAGAGAAAAGAGTGGAAGTAAAAAGCACATGGCAAACACCCACGGAGATTTCATAAAACAGTGTGTCGAAGAGAATAGAGTTAGAGTATCCTGGGTAGCAACTAAAGAGAACATAGCAGATATCATGACAAAACCACTAGCGTTAGAGAGTCATAAATATCTTAAAGAAAAATTGGTAAGTTTAGCCTAATCAACAATCTTGTTTGTCGTTTTTGTTACAGATAGAGAATAGAAGAAAACGGGTGATCTGCCAAAGGGAGGGAGTGTTGGAAATGCTTTGACAGATACGAGTAAGTGAGAGGGTAGATTTGCGAGTGTGTGTAGGCACGAGGAGATAATCAACGACCACACGACAACAGTCGATTGCCGACCTCCGAAGGAGACGCGTGCTATTATCAACAGATGTATTTCGACAATAAAGTGTTTAATAAATAAATTGAATTTATAGAGTTACATAAATCTGTGTTCATTTATTTGAGCGACACCCCACGCCCCATTATTCCAACACAAACCATTTGAAAAAAGGATATGCCGTGAAGCTGATGCCATCAGAAGCAAGCATACGCACTCCAAGGACTTGGTACCTTCCTCATTTCGGTGTCAAGAATCCTAATAAGCCCGGGAAGGTGCGTCTGGTTTTCGACGCGGCAGCTGAAGTTGATGAAAAATCTCTCAATTCCTTTCTGCTAAAGGGACCAGATGAATAAGCGCCACTGTTCGCAATCTTATACAACTTTCGCATTCGATCTGTTGCAATAACGGGTGACATAAAGGAGATGTTCCACCAAGTGCTAATAAAGCCAGAGGATCAGCACTCTCAACAGTTTCTCTGGCGAGAAGAAGAAGACCAGCCAATCGGTATATACATGATGAAGGTGATACCTTCGAGGCTGCCAGCTCCCCTTGTTCAGCCAATTTTGTGAAAAACCTCAACGCCTCAAGGTTCTCCGAGGATCACCCTAGAGCCGCTGAAGCCATCGTAAGTCATCATTATGTGGATGACTATGTCGACAGTTTCGATAGTGCACCGGAAGCTATTGAAGTCACAAGGGCTGTCGTCAAGATCCATCAAAGCGCTGGCTTCGAGTTGCGACGTTTCGTGTCCAATTCAAGGGAAGTGATGGAAGTGATATCCAGCTTATCAAATGATGAAGAATCGGAAAAACGTAGCGAGATGGTCAATATGGACATAGACGCCGTAAAGTTGGGTGAGAAAGTGCTGGGTATGTGTTGGGATAGCGCCGAAGATATGTTTGTATTCCGTTTTAACTTCCCTAGAATAAACCATGCCATTATGCAGGGCGAAAAGTGCCCCACCAAAAGGGAGTTATTCAGCCTGACGATATCAATATTCGACCCATTTGGAATGATATCAAACTTCGTCCTTCCGTTGAAACTCATGTTAAAGACAATATGGAGCCTAGGTGTTGGATGGGATGAGCCAATTCCCGACATCTGCTACAGCCGGTGGAAAGAATGGAGAACGAGTACTTTGCCTACTCTGGCCCAACTGAGGATTCCCAGATGTCACAGCCGATTTTTGACACGAGCCGAACGAGTCGATCTTCATACATTCGTTGACGCCAGCGAAGAAGCGTTCAGTGCCGTAACGTATTTTCGCATCCAACACGATAACGAAGTCCATATATCGTTCGTCTGCGGTAAAACGGTCCATACCCCGTTTGGAGTTGTCAGCCGCGATTCTTGGAATAAGACTCTGCAACTCCGTGGCCGAATGCCACAATTTGCGATTTGTTGATTGTTTTTTGGAGCGACTCTAAGACTGTACTTCACTGGCTCCGATCAGATTCTCGCCGTCATAAGCAATTTGTGGCTTACCGTATAGCTGAAATCCTGCAGAGTAGCCAAGCGGATCACTGGCGATGGGTCCCTTCTAAATTAAACCCAGCGGACGAAGCCACGCGTGCTAGCTATTCACCTCAATTCCAAATAAAAAATAAATGGATAAATGAACCCACCTTTCTTAAACTGCCGGAAACGAATTGGCCCCAACAGCCCAGTGACATAACCAATTACGGCCGTACAGAAGAACTACGATCAAAGTACCTACTCACCGTGAATAAACCCTGCGAGTTCATCGTGGATGTGACAAGATTCTCGAGCCTTTTAAAGTTGAAAAGAACGGTCGGTTGGATTATTCGTTTGGCCGACGCTTGCCGGCATAAGTCAACAGAACGTGGGGAGTTATCTGCTGCCGAACTGAGAGATGCTGAAAACCTAATATACTGCCAGACCCAGAGCGAAGTCTACCGAAATGACATCGAGAAACTGCGCCAAGACCTATCCGTAGATAAAAATAGCGAACTCTTCGGAATGACACCGTATCTGGATGAATTCGAACTCCTTCGAGTCTTTGGGCGAATCGACGCAGCGACGACAGTGCCCTTTGAGACCAAACGGCCCCTCATTTTGCCAAAAAATCATATAGTCACTAAGCTGCTCATAAAGGAATATCATTGCCGACTTCAACACCAAAATGATGATACCGTCGTCAATGAAATACGGCAACGATTTTGGGTGCCCCATCTCCGATCTGCTGTTAAACAATGCAAGAACGAGTGTCAATTATGTCGGATTCGAAGAGCAAGGCCGCTACCGCCGCTAATGGGACAGCTACCAGAAGATCGACTTACACTATTTGTTAGGCCGTTCACATATACCGGCCTAGATTATTTCGGCCCCGTTAATGTCACCATACGCCGCCAACGGGAGAAGCGCTGGATCGCCCTGTTTACATGCTTAACGGTGAGGGCCGTTCACCTGGAGATAGCGGCTGACTTGTCGACGGATGCCTGCATCCTCTGCATACGTAACTTCGTTAATCGACGGGGAATCCCACTACGTATTAGAAGCGACAACGGGACGAACTTCGTCGGAGCTATTAAGGAATTACTGACAAACGACATATTCGATAAGGAGGCAATCAAGGCTGAGCTCTCGGCGGCTGGAATCGAGTGGGTGTTTAACTGTCCAATGGGCCCGCACGCTGGGGGATGCTGTGAACGTCTCATTCAGTCCGTCAAGCGTGCTTTATCTCAAGCCTTTAAAGAAACGGCGCCGAGGATTGAACTTTTGCAAAGTGCACTCATCGAAGCGGAGAATATCGTCAACAGCCGACCACTAACGCATCTGCCAGTCTCAGTCGAGGATGAGGAGCATCTCACACCTAACCACTTCCTCCTGGGAACTCCGAATTCAACGCAAACTCCTGGTCCTGTTGAACAGCGCGCGCTCTGTCTTCGAAAGCAGTGGAGGGTGAGCCAGCAGCTAAAAGACCGATTCTGGAACCGATGGATTCGCGAATACCTCCCGGTACTCACCAGAAGATGTAAATGGTTCAACCGAGTGCCGCCGCTTGAAGTCGGGAGTCTGGTCCTAGTGTGCGATGCCAGTGTACCGAGAAGCCAGTGGATCCGAGGGAGGATCTTTAAAGTGTTTCCGGGTGTGGATGGACAAGTCCGCTCCGCTGAAGTGAAGACGGCGACCGGTATACTGTGCAGGCCCGCAGTAAAGTTGGCTGTATTGGATGTGAGTGAGGCTTCCAGCGGTGGCTCAGGCGCCTCACGGGTGGTGGGGTGTCGGAAAATCCTTGGACTTTCATCTTTAGTCTGTTCAATAAGACTGTTCTGGACTGTTCCGGACAGAAAAGTACACGTTTTGCTGTTCAGTGCGAACAATGTCTGTCCGAAAGTGTTCTGCTTTCTGTTCAGTGAGAGTGTTCTGGATAATTCAGAACACGATTTTCTGCGTCAACTCTTGAGTAAGAACAGATTCGTGAAAAGTGTCAAGATCCGCTGTCATTGAAAAAACATTACAGTCCCCGCTAAAACATACATATCATCACTGGAATGTATTGTTGACGAATCACTAAGTCGGCTATCACATGCGGCCTCACGACTCACGACTCACATAAGATTAAAAGAGAAAGGAGATGAGTGCGAATGAGATGGAGAATTTAATTCCCGGCGAGTCGCGGGCGAAATTCTTCACGACTCACATTGACGTTTCTCTTTCTCTTTGTTCGTTATTTTTCATTTCCATTTCTTTTCTATTCGTACTTTGTGGGGAACGGACGCAATCATGTCGGATGTTGCTTGCAGAAAATGCGTAGAGCTCTATTTTATCTCACGGAGACAACTTCAAAATGAAAAAAAAAAGTAGGCGCTCGGCTCACGGAATTTAAATTGAAAGAGGAGATGGGAAGTGAGTCGTGAGTCGTGAGGCCGCATGTGATAGCGCTCGCCTCACGGAATTTAAATTGAAAGAGGAGATGAGAAGTGAGTCGTGAGTCGTGAGGCCGCATGTGATAGCCGACTAATCAGACTAATTTCACTAACAGTGTCCACCACAACTCCTCCAAAGCAATTTTATTTGAATTTATTTTAGTTTATTATTTAGTTCTAAAATCTGCTTAATACAAGCAGACAAAGATGTTTTTCGTTTTTTGACAACTGATATATGGCTGTACTTTTCTGTTCCAACTTGATCTGACAGTTTTAACAAATCTGTTCTGTCCTGTTCTGGTTTGGTTTTATGCTAATTGAACCAAAAACCACCAATGAGACGTACCACTTAAAATGGCTGCCGACGTTTGCCTATAAGATGCGGCAAGCACGTGGGAACCTGGGGTGCTGTCAAAATTATGTAAACAATCACGTACATTGTTATAAGTCCAAGAGTGTGTGTGTAGGAGTACACTGCGGTAAAATGAAATGTGTTCACACGTATTCACGAATAGAATTTGTTTGTAACGGGTTTTGTCGCTACAAACCTGGACTTCATTCAAAATTTCAGGGAGGCACGGGGGAAGACGTACGGAAGACGCACGTCTGTCTAGTTTCTGCATTGAACACACTTCTTATTGCTGCGAACGAATGTAAACAACTGGTGGCGCCGGCTAAGTAACTAATAAATTGGAAAGAAAGAAATTGACTTTTGTATTTATTATCAGTAAGAATGAATTTTAATAATGAGAATGTGGGGGTAAGTATTCATATTCAAATTTAAAGAAATATAGTACTAAATATATGCATTTGGCTTCAAGAATCGGATCCTGGAGCTTCTTAACCAGCCTTTAGCAGAAAGATGTACAGAACTTGGTTTACTTTTTGATCGTTGTAGCATTCGTGAAATGCAGGAAATATTTCCCACAATTGTGAACTCTATTTTCGACTTAAGTACAAGTGGAATTGGCTGGGGCCTCCGCGCTACCACAAAAGAAAATTCCCCTCAAGCTTTTGATATACTGCATGATTTTTTTATACCCCAAGGACCGATGTTTAGACTGTGCTATCGGCTTTTAAGCGATGCGATTAAATTTGAATTTAGCATAGACCTCTTACCAGTAAGTTAGGTCACAAAATGTAATCAAAGACGATCTTATATTTCATTATTTTTTAAGCATAAACTGTGTGCGACTCTGCAAACCGGACAGTACCCGCTATTCTACTCCGATTTATTAAATGTTGACCCTTTTCGTAGATGTGTTACCGGACTGTTTTTAAATGCATTTGATTTCTACATTTTGAACTTTGCAATTCATGGAACATTTCCTTTGCATAAACACTTTGCTGCCGCGTTGCAAGTACATAACGAACGGATGAAAACTGTTTATTTCTACTTGTCGGCGCAATATTTATGTACCTTTTTACCTGCTAGCCCGGATCAAATTGTAACGCCGACGAATATATGTGCTACAGTCAAGGCCCCACAACCCACGCCAGTTCAACCGCTGCCGCCAACAAGATCACCAAAATATTTAAAAATGCCCAATATGTCCACTTATACGGCGGCTATTAGTCAAGTTACCCGTAATGCAGAATCCCCTCGTACATTCGCATGGAGAACTGAATCTGTGTTACATTTATTTATCGACTCATGGTTGAGATATGATGTCGATGAAGCAAGAGTAAGTTTATTTTATTTGATGTTTTGAGAAAAAAAAATTCGAATATCTATATTTATGTCTAAGGATATACCAAGTAGTGAATTTATTCGAGTAGTGCGTATTTTAGTTAAGCAAACGCATACTTTTTCGAATTGTGCGGATCTCGATGCAACACCCATGTCATCCCTTAGAAAAATATCGCAACCAATGATGCAAGCTAGAATGTATCCTTTTTTAAGAAGCATAATTAGTCGATGGCCATTAGATAGCTCACTGTCGGTTGTCCTGGAGCTTTGGTTAAGTTATATTCAACCTTGGAGATATGCGTTGGATTGGCAAAATAACAAGTAAGTTTGTAACTAACATCTACTCAGCACTTTTTTTTATATTTATCTTACAATCAAATATCTAAAAGTACTTCATACGATAGTATTTTTTCGTTTTATTTACATCATTTCCCTTAAGACATTTCTTTAAAAAAGGGTAGAGGTATGTTATCGTATGTATTCATGTTGAAATTTTCTATACTATATGTAAGGACTTATGACGGTATATTTTAATGATCAAAAATGTTTTTTATTGCCCAAAAACCTCAATTATTTAAACAACATAATCAAATGATTTAATAAATAAAATATTAGCATTAGCTATGACTTTCCAATGTTTCTTGTTACTGATGAATTCCGTATCATTACCACTGCTCATCTCTTGAGGCGAAACTTTCATCAAGCCAATATTTTTCACTTTGTAAGAAATAAGCCGCTGTTCCAAAAGACTGACAGTCCGTGTCCCAAATAAGAAACAGTAATCAGAAAGGGCCAAGTTTAGTGAGTGCCGTGGTTTGGGGCTGAAATTGGAATTAATATTTGCCAAATACTTTTTTACTTGGATAGTAACATGTAGACAAGCATTGTCATGATGGAAAAAAGCGGATGTATATTATGATCATTATTACCGGCCATTTTGGACTCGAAAGTTGAGAGTCTCGTTGACGTTCCTTCCATGTTTCGCTGTTCTGTTCCGTCTCTTCTAGATTCATCATTCATTTTTTTTTCGAGGACCCGAAATCTATTCTCCTCCTTTTTAGTCATTACATTATTTTTTTAATTACCTTTTTTTATAAATGCTGATTTTAACATTGCGAGACAAAAGAACATTTCTTTAAAATGTAGCGCAACTTAGAACGGATGCGATTCCATTAAGGGCTATTTCCCTCTCTGAAGGCATCTTACTACGAATTCCAACAAGGTATCTCCTTGTTTTAATCCTTCACGTATTTCGGATATTTTCCATAATTACCAAGACTATACATTTTCGACTGATTTATAGAGTCATATGCCTTTTTAAAATTTAAAAATATTTAGTTGATGTACCGTTTCGTAGAATTCCCATTTTTTCTAAAAAAATTAACGAGCTCCCCAGTATCATTGTGAATAAAACCTGATCTGGTCTGGTCCTTTTCGTACAGCGCTGATCTAGAATTTATAATTTTAGGAAACATTTTCGTTTGGCGTTGTCGTTTTTTATCCCGAAGGAGATGGCTGACTTCCTTTCGCAAGGAGGCTTTTATTTCTTCCTCGCATTCTCCGTCGAACCAAGGCTTTCCTTTGGGAGCTTGGAAACAGCATAGTTCGCTTTCGCTGTCTCCATACTACCTACCATACTGTTTCTACATGTCTGGTTTCGTTGTTAGTTGCTATGCCATCTAATAGGGCAAGCCTGTTAGGTTTAATTTTTTAACTTTGCTTTTTTTTATATTTTGCTGTGATCCGCGTCTGAATTTGGATTCAGCTTTAAATTTTGACTGTGATATGGTCTGAATCTAGTCTAGTACGTTCGTATGGTGTCTTCTATCTAACATATCTATCAGTAAATGATCAATTTGGTTGCGCGTTACTCCATCCAATGATATCCATGTTGTAGTTTTCATTGTCATTTGTTTTGAATTTATTGTCCTAAGGCCATTGTCGTTTGATGCCTATATACCACATAGGACTTCTTGTCCTATTTTCGCGTTGAAGTCCCCGAGTTCGATTGGCAGATTGAAGGATTGTCAAATATTTCATCCATTATTTCATAAAACGCGTTTTTTACATCTTCATCCTTATCTTCCGTAGGACAGTGTACGTTCAAAAGTACATAGCTATAGCGGGGACTCCGGATTTTTGATATCGACGTTCTGATAAATGTTGTTGCTGATGAATGATCCTCTTCCAAGATTGTGGGTATCCGTACGACCGCAAACGAAACTATATCCTTTCTTAACGGTTTCTCCCTTTAAAAGTGGATCTTTTTGTGCCGCTACGATTTCGTATTCATACTCGTACTTACTTATTTGATTGAATGCTGTTTGGAAAGAACCCGGTTTGTACAAGCTGCGTGCGGTCCACCAGCCTACCCTTCATTTTTGTGAATTTCTTTTCATGGATTGTTTCCCTTGTATAGTTCCCACCCGCAAATCCGATCGGAGAACAAGTTTTCCCGTTGAATATTTTGCCCAAGGAAGACCAGCCAAATTTATCACCACGATGGATCAACGATTTTTTATGTTTTTTTGAGTGTGGTGTTGTTGTGGTGTGTTGCTGTAGTGATGTGAGTATGGGTGTGAGAGCCATCAGCGCGTCTACCTCTGCCATTTTTTTCATAGGGCAGAATTTAGTCCCCTCTTGCAGGGGGAATTTTTTGATTTTTAGCATCCAAAAATAGTTTAGTTCATAAGAAATCTTATTGGAGTTGGCCCTGGAATTCCGTGCAGGGACGGGTTAAGAATATCCCTGCAGCGATACCTCTCGCTTGTCGTAAAAGGCGACTAAAACAAAGGTAAACAAAAATCACATCTAGGCAATTTAGAAAACACCAAGGTGAGCCTAGGAACACATATACCACCATTAAACTGCCCCACAAGTGTACATGCAAATCAGTGGGCTGACACGACTGGAGATCACCGGTGTTGTAAGAGTAAGATCAAACAAAAAAATATGGAGCATGCCCGTGTCACAAAAAAAAAGCAGGCCGAAAAACAATTGGTGCAAAATGCAAAAACACCAGCATTTGATTGGCCTCAGCGATGAAGTAATCCCAAACCGGGAAGCCTGCCGCTACTTTCTGAGGTCAAACCGGCGGACCCCACAAGCGGACCAGTAGGAATGCAGTAAAGTGGGAAGGTTATGGTCCTACACTTCTGACCATAACAACGCCGGAAAAAGGAAAAGAAGAAGAAGATTGGAGTTGGCCCTGGTAAAGGTCTTCGCTGAGCCACATACTCCGGACTTGAACCCAGACAGAGGACTCAACGAAGGGAAATACTGGGATGTTCTTGTTTTTGGTTTTTTTTTTGTTGTGTTAGGAGAGGTACTTCCAGTGAGGAAGTTGGTATTTTTCAACGCCTGGTTTTTTTTTTCTTTTCTGCTTTTCTTCTTTTCTCGAGCTTCACCGATCCACGAACTAGCGGAGCGAGTGGATCGGCAGAGACAGCGAGGAAGCAGTCAGTCGGAGCGAGGACGTCAAAGCACCAGGTTGGGCGTGCGAATTGAAGGGACCGTGAGTGTGGTAGTGTTTTTTTTTTGTTTTGCCAGTGACCTCGCGCGCAGAGAAAAGTGGTGCCGGGAATCTTTTTTTGGTTGGGAGTGGATTTTGGCCTAGTCGCGGGTGTGAAGTTAAAATAAAAGTTAAAACAAAAAAAAAAAAAAGAAAAAAAAAGACATTGTGCATAATATATATAAATAACAAAAGAAAATGAAAAAAAAATTAAGTGCGGGAGACGATACGCAGGGAACCCGACAATCAGCGTCGCAGCGAGGGACGGCAGCGGAGGAGGTCAGTTGCGGCGACAACAGTCCATGTTATTTTTTTTTGTATTGTATTTCTGGTATCATTCTTGTACATCATTATCATAATATCATTAACTAGTATTTCACCAATGTTGCTACTTTTAAGGTGGTGGTGGGTAGCTTAAGATTAGCCAAGCTAGATTAAGTACGCTTAAGAGTAACTAGTAAATGGATTGATTGTAATAAAAGCCCAAAAAGGAAAGGAAAAGGGCGGACTCTAACACCTCGTCGCGATTCCCGGTGTTAGGGTAGATCGTCTGCACGGCCAAATCGCGTAGCGCCCTTTTACCATCTTATCTACGACCACTCTCGCTGAGTTGGTTGTGCGGACGATAGCGCTGAGGGGGACGGGAAGCCGGCAACATTTTTGGCGCCCAACGTGGGGCCTGAAGATAAAAGAAATCATTTTACTTAAACGCTAATTTACCCGGTTTCGGTTTTTTTTTTTTTCCATCTCCTTTGTTTTTTTCTTTTCCCTAATTGGTTTCCGTGAGAGGAGAGCAAACAAGAATTCGTTTTACGGTTAGACTTTATTCGAATTTCGAAGTTGGGCAGTAGTGAAGGGATTCGCGTTCTCTTACACTTTAGATTTTTTTTTTGTTTGTGTTTTGTTCTGATTCGCCACGGTGGGCTGCTTTACTTCGGTCCTTGTTCAAGCCTAGTTAGTTCCGGTATAAAGAAAAGCGATGGAGATCAATCGGCTAAACGGGGAGGAGCTGGGCTATGAGCTAGCTGTTAGAGGACTACGCGGCATAAACGTCGACGAGATGCGTAGGCTCCTGCGAGCCGCTCGGAAGCGCGACGCTAGTTTTCTCCTACCAGAGTACCCCTTTTCGGTAGAAGAAGATCTGGAGGCAGTTAAAGCTAAGCTAGAGGAGGTCGAGAGGTTGGTCCAAGGTTTTTCAGGGAGTGAGGAATCGGGGGAATACAAAAAGTGAGTGGGTCTTCCGACGTCTAAGTCGGATGGAGGTCATCTCCCAGGAAGAACGGGCTTTCGTGGCAGGCGCGAGGCAACAAACCGCAGACTTATTGGCCATACTCGACGGAAAGGCCGGGGCGGACGCTGAAGAGGCAGGGGAGGTGAAGCCTACTCCGGATAATGAGCAGAACATATCCGTGGAAACGAACCTTAGTGCGACGACACCTCCAGACTTGCTCCCTAGGGCACACTCATCTCCACTCCCGATGAAGCGCGTCCCGATAATGAAATGGGGGGTACGATTCAGTGGGGATGGGTCCCAGTCACTGAATTGTTTCTTGGAGAAGGTAGAAGAGCTGCGAGAAGCGAGGGTTTCTCGGCAAGGGAGCGTACGATTTGTTTGAGGGCAAGGCTGCGGTTTGGTATAGGGCCAATAGACCCAGGGTTGCAAGTTGGGGTGAACTCGTGGCCAACCTAAAGGCTGAGTTCCTCCCGCCGGGGTATGACGACCGGTTGTGGGAGGAGATTCGGTCGAGGACGCAGGGAAGGACAGAGACCATGGGGATGTACGTGAGCGTAATGCGGGGCCTATTTTCTCGCCTTGAAAAAACATGTACCGAGGAGGTCAAACTGAAGTGGATCCGCCGGAATGTGTGTTCATTCTACCAGTCTCAGATGGCGTTAATTGACATCAAAACGCTGGACTAGTTAGTGGAGATAGGTCGTAAACTAGAGAGGGCACGGCATATGGTGGAGAGCTACACACCGCCTCCGTGAAAGCGTAACCCAGCGGTACTAGAACCAGATCTAGCGTACGTGGGAGCCGTTGAGACCAGCTGCGAACGAGTGAATGCCCTGGCGCTTACCCCGGGTCCGAAGCCCCTTTCATGTTTTCGCTGTCAACAGCCAGGTCACATTGCAGCAAACTGTCCTCAGCCAGTGCGGTGCTATGGGTGTAACACGGTGGGTGTCACTCGTAAACAATGCTCACGTTGTTCACGTCATCCAAGTACGTCGGGAAACGGCTCCTCAGCTCAAGGACAGGCGGGTCTTTGAGCTGGGTGAGAGAAACCGCCCAGCCGGCTACTCGGGTGAAACGTCATGGTAAGAATTGGGTAAAGAACCGGGGGGAGTCGTCGTTGGATTACGTGTTGGTAGATAAAGGACTAGATAGGCGTCCGTATATCCAGGTAGGGATATATGGGGTAGAACTGTTAGGGTTATTAGTTTCGGGGGCGACACGTTCGATTCTTGGTGGGTCAGGTTGGGCAGCACTAAGCTCGCTTCGTTGCTCACTAATTACTTCAGGGGTTAAGCAAATTACGGTCGCGAATGGGAGGTAGTCAGGGTCTTCGGCATGGTGCAGGTGCCGGTGGAAGTAGAAGGGGTCGTCAGGGTGGTGGACTTGCTAGTGGTTCCCCAGCTGTCCCATCCCCTCATCCTGGGCACAGATTTTTGCGAACAGTTTTCAATCATCCCGGACGTAAAAAGAAGAGTGTGGCATTTTTCTGAAGAGGTCTGTGGAATAACGAATGGGGAGGGAGTGACGAAGGATCAACAGGATCAGTTAGGGCGAGTAGTTGAGGCTGCTTTTTTAAGCATGGGGGAAAGGCTGGGTTGTACCCGTCTCGTAGAGCACATCATAAAGGCAGACGCCGCTCCGATCAAACAGCGTTACTACCCGGTATCCCCTAAAGTTCAGGAACAAATTAACCAGGAAGTGGACGAAATGCTGAAGTTGGGGGTCATCGAACCCTCATCGAGTCCGTGGTCATCCCCGATCCTCCTAATCAGGAAGCAGGACGGCAAATATCATTTCTGCGTCGACTTCCGGAAGTTAAACCAGGTCAATGAACGAGACGCGTATCCGATCCCATATGTTTCAGCAACCCTAGATAAGCTTCGAAACGCGAAGTACTTGTCGTCCCTGGATATTAAGTCGGCCTATTGGCAAATCCCATTGTCGGAGGATTCGAAGAAATACACGGCGTTCACAATTCCGGGAAAAGGCTTATATCAATTTCGGCGCATGCCATTTGGGTTGCACAATGCCCCAGCAACCTGGCAACGCTTCATTGATACCGTTATTGGGGCCTATCTCGAACCGAACGTCTTTGTGTATCTCGATGATGTCATCATCGTAGCCGACACGTTTGACCGACATTTGGCAGTTCTACGGGAAGTACTCTCGCGTATCGGAAAAGCTGGACTCGTCCTCAATCGGGAGAAGTGTGATTTCTTCAAGTCCGAACTAAAGTATCTAGGGTATGTTGTAAACGCGAACGGTCTACTGGTGGATCCGGGCAAGGTTCGTACGATGGTAGAGTATCCGCGGCCGACGACGGTCGCCGCCGTTAGAAGATTTATTGGACTGGTGTCTTGGTACAGGCGGTTCGTAGAAAAATTTTCCACCCTGATCGCACCCATTACCGAGCTCCTAAAGAAAAAAAGGAAGTTCTATTGGAATCCCGAATGTGAAGTCGCGTTTCGATCCTTAAAGGAAAAGTTGGTGAGAGCGCCAATATTGACCTGCCCGGATTTTAGTCTTCCTTTTTCAGTCCACACGGACGCCTCGGCAGTAGGGATAGGGGCGGTACTGACCCAGGATCAAGGCGGCGAGGAGAAAGTAATAAGCTACCTAAGCCGGACACTCTCCCGGACAGAATGGAACTACTCCACCACAAAACGCGAGTGTTTGGTTGTTTTATGGGCCGTCGAAAAGCTTAGGCCATATTTGGAGGGGCGCGATTTTAGGGTAGTTACAGACCACCATTCTTTGGTGTGGTTAAACAATCTAAAGGAGCCGCAGGGTAGGTTGGCCGGTGGGCGGTAAGACTCCAGCAATTCAACTTTTCCATCGTCCATCGGAAAGGGAAGGAACATCTAGTACCCGATGCACTATCTCGAATACCCGAAGTCGAACCAGTGGGGGCGCTAACTTTGCAGCATCCGTGGTATATGCAGATGGAGGGCGCGGTCCGGAGTACACCCGATAAGTATCCCGATTGGACCATCGTAGATGGAATACTTTATAAACTGTAGAAAAATGCGGTTACTTTTAAAATGAGAAAGGCCAAGACTTTGAAACTCTAGCTTTAATGTTAATTCTTCGAAAGTACAATAGCGAATGAAATATATAATTCATAGAAGAAGATAATAAGTACAAAATAGATTTATGTAAGAAAGAGATAATAACAATAAAATAGATGAAGAGTAAAATATACATATTTTACATGTTAGGGTAAATAGGGAAAGTTTGTCATTAATTTTTTACATCCTCGGCCCGGGAAATTGAAGTGAGCTCCAGGGGATATAGTAATTGTACAGGCCTTCGAGTTCTCGAACCATAGGCGTAACGAATCTCACAAGCTCGTACTTTACCATCACGTCCAGTGAAAATATTGTCGATAATGGCTAACCTCCAAGCAATTCGTGGTTTTGCGGAATCAAACACAAGGACGACATCATTTTCCTTAAGTTGTGCCGAAGAACACCCTTGGCTATGGTAAAATGATCGTAATTGTTGTAAGTATTCGGCGCGTCACTTGATGAAGTTACAGGCTTTTGAGAGCTAGCAAGACTACCATGACCATGTATGAAATCTGAAGGTGTGAGTGGTGAAATATCCAAAGGATCACTGCTAACGTAAGTAAGAGGTCGAGCGTTTACCATGCCCTCTGTTTCTGCGATCACGGTACGTAATTGCTCAAGTGTTAACTTCGCCTTTCCGATGACTACCTTTAAAACATTTTTAATAGTTCTTATTAGCCGCTTCCAGAATCCTCCCCACCATGGAGCTCGCTCGATAATAAACTTCCAACGTATACGTTTATTGGAGAGGAATCTTTGCATAACCTCATCATCTGGCGCTTGGTTGTTGTCATTGAGTTCTAGGGCGACTTTTGTTCATCTGGTTCGCGGAACTCTCAAAATAATAAAGAGGCCCAGCGAAATCGACACCGACACAGTCGAAAGGCTTTGACAAAGTAATCCGTTCGATTGGCAGAGGTCCAAACGGCTGTGAAACGGACCTGCCAAAGAGTTTCTGGCAAATAACGCACCTCTTAATTCTACCTTTGCCCAAGGGGGCCCTTTAAGAATTCAAAAACGCTCTCGCAGCTGGCACAGAATGACATTGGCACCTCCATGCAGTGTATTCTGGTGATAGTCATCGATAATCAGCTTGACAAGATATGAATTCGATGGGAGAATTACAGGATGTTTTTGGTCTAATGAACCCTTTAACGATTGAAGACGGCCTCCCAATCGCATTAAACCATTTGCATCCAAAAAGGGACATAATTGAGCTATCTTTGATGTTTTGGGTACAGACTTTTCTTTCTGTAAAAGAAGAAGTTCGTTAGAAAAAGCATTTTTTTGTATGTACCTGAGCCAATAGGCCTCGGCTGCGCAAAGTTCGCTGGTGGAGAGTTGGACAAACTCTAATTTCGCCTCTGTTCGATAATAAGGGACAAAATTGTACAAAATCCCGACAACACAGTTTATTATTTTGAGTCCACTCTGACCGATAGTTCACTTAAGACAAGTTTAAATTTTTAGCAACGGAACTCGAGTGCTCACGAATAAATTCAAATTCGTAAACACTCGAATTTCACAAATGAATTGAATTCGAGTGTGGGAACAGACAGTACCGTCGCTCGGAATCTGATATTCGTGAGCGACCTAGTAATGACCGTTCGCACACTTACAATTAGTGTCAACGCAGTAGAATACGTGAGAATATAAATCTTAACACACTCCCCTCCTTAGAGGGTTCTTAGCCTCTAACTTAAAACAAAACCCTTTATTATTGTTATCTTGGGCTAAATATTCTTTGAATGAAGGTTAAACAAACGTGTTAACGAAAGATACTAATGTATTAACAATCATAGCAATAAGAAAAGAGAGAGAGAAAAAAAAATGAAAATAGTGACCTAGACATTCACTTGAAAACGAGAGGATCTGGGAGCCGGCTTAGGCTTCCGTCGTCGATGACAGCAATATATGACCACCGCCCCAATCATGCCAGCCAGTAATAGATAGCCTAATCCGTAGTGATGATAGTCATGCCAGTTAATTTTTTCCGGTAGTTCCTCGGACTGCTGTATTACTGTGTTGATTTGATCCTTTAATTTTACAAATTCCACTTCATCAATGTCATGTATCTGCGGGAGGTCACTGGTACTTGGTTTTTAAGGCTTTAGGATCCAAGTGCTTATGTTGGTGTTTGGAATGAATGAGTTTGTGATGGTGACAGTATTATTGTACTCCAATATTCCCCTGATAGACATGGTTGGCATTTTGAGCATACAAGGTTCCTTAAATTCAAGCAAGCCATTTCCGACCACCGTTAGACCTTCCGTGATTTCGTTGCATAATAGATGGCCTGTTACCCGAGATCTTGTAGAGAATATCCACCGATTAGAACCCTTCAATGCCTTCCAGTAATCTCCATCGGGGATTTTTTTTAACGTACACTCGTGAAGGGCATTGTTCTTATGATTCAACAGTGCTATTTCGCAGCTGCTCGTGGCAGCTTGTTTGGTGTAAGTGGGATGTACTTTTTTACAGAGAAAATGTTGCGACGATAATTCCTTGCACAAACTTAATTCGAATTCGGAGAGCAAAAAGAATTCATCCCTTGTTGGTGAAATAGCCAACAATTGTGAAGACGTTTCCACTAGATAACTATACGACTGTTGTAGAATGGGAATAGGAAGTAATTAAACAATTGAAATTCCGCGCTATCGGCAAGTTGGAGCCGCATTTCAAAAAAACAACCGCCTCTTCCAAAACTCGTCCCTTCACCGAGGCCATTTTGTACAGGTCCATTGTTGATCCCTTCGCTGGTGTTAGTGTAGGCGGTAGATGTGCGTTTATTAGCATGATCTGTTCGGTAAGTTGGTGAGGTGTTATTATTTGAGGATTAATCCTTGCATGATTCAAATCTAAAAGTACATCTAAGAGTAGTTCTTGAATCTTTTCGAGGTTTGAAATTGCCAGGATCAAGTATGAAGTTAGAGAGGCGAGAGGCGATATTTTGTTTCACATCATTTTCCACCTGTTTTTCTTGAATTGCGTTTGCGATTTTGGCCAAGTAGGCATTTAGAGCCTGAGATTGCTGATTAATTTGAATTACACTGCGCTTTAGAAGATTTGACGTAGAATCGGCGATGGAACTTTGTTTTTGGATGAGTTCCATCAGATGCTGCTGGTTTTGCTTGGCCTTGTATATTTGACTCTCAATATGCTTGGCATCATCCTGATCAAGAACCCCGAATAGGCTATTAGCCACTTTTCCCACAATATCCAGAGGGGATCTTTCTACTCGAGTCCTTTCCTGACCTCCCATATTGTAGTTGTACGGAATCTCGTTGTTGTGATTTATGGCTGTGAACCTGTGTGTTATTGCATCGATCGTTGGTTTGCAATTTACCTTGTGAATGTTTTCCTGCGCACAAAATTCTTCTATTCGCTGAAGACACGACTCAATTTCACGCAATTCCAAGAAATAGGCTGTAAGGTTATAATATACGTAGATATTCCAGTAGCTATTAATAGTTTGTATTTTTCCAATGTCTTCGAAATATATACCAACCGCTTCATCTAGTGGATTTATCTTTACTCGGTCTGTTTTTTGAGCTATTGAGGAAGGGAAGCTTAAACACACCATGAGAGCAATCGACAACAGTGATGTTACAATTTTTTTGCGTTTCGGCGTTGGTTTCTCAAGGCAATTAGTTTGGAAAGTACCCTTAGTGATTTGGCTGTTAGTTTTCAAGTTTTCTAGTCCATGTACCGTATTCGTCTCTGTTGGTATAGGTAGCGGGCACAGGTTGTGTATTGCTCGTTTAAAGATGCCGTTTTGCGTTTTGACGGTGGCCACCCGAATTAAATCATCATTACCCTTTATAACCTCCTCTATACGTCCTAGTTTCCATTTCATAGGCGGAACATTTGCTTCCTTGAGTACCACCAACGTTCCAGGCACCAAATTGGGTGATGGCTGGGTCCATTTCGATCTTTGTTGTAGGAGATGTAAGTATTCACATGACCATCTTTTCCAGAAATGCTGTTGGATGTGTTGTATTTGACGGAATTTTTTAACACTTAATGTTGCTGTCCAAAACGTTTGGCTCGGGCAATGTTGTAAGTGGTTCTCCGATTAGGAAATGCCCAGGTGTCAATGCCTCTAAGTCATTTGGATCAGATGTGATTGTCGTGAGAGGGCGTGAATTTAAAATCGCTTCTGTTTGTATAACCACTGTTAGCAACTCCTCGTATGTCAATGATGTTTCACGAAGAAAGCGTATTAACAGACTCTTTGCGGACTTAACTGCAGCCTCCCAAAGTCCTCCAAAATGCGGTGCACGCGGCGGAATATATTTCCAATTTATACCATTTTCCAAACACATACGATTGATAACCGTTTGGTGGCTTTCGGATTCAAACGCTTTTTTTAAGTCTATAAGTTCGGCTTTTGCGCCCACAAAATTGGTGGCGTTGTCACAAAATATGGTATGGCATATACCTCTTTTACCGACAAATCTTTTCAAAGCGTGGATAAATGCCTCCGCAGAGAGATCGCCCACCACTTCTATGTGAACTGCCTTTGTCGAAAAGCATACAAACATCGCTAGGTATGACTTTGTAGGAGTCTTACCTCTGACCTTATAGTGCGTTTTTATAGGACCACATAAATCCACTCCACAGTAATAAAAGGGGCGAGAGGGAGTGACTCTCTCCTTCGGCAAGTTGCCCATCATTTGTGCGACAGGCCTGGAATTTGAACGAAAGCATTTTATGCAACTGGAGGCTATTTGTCGCGCCATTCTTCCTACACTTAGAATCCAATATTTCTGCCTTGAAATTGCAATCAACGCTCGAGGTGCTGCGTGCATGTGTGATTGATGCAAATATGCTAGAAGTAGTTTTATTATGCAATTATTTTTCGGTAGCAAGATCTGATGTTTGGCATCAACTACAATAGATGAATTTTTTTAACCTTCCACCCAGTCTAATTAGTTTAGTTTTTTCATCGAAGAATAGCGACAACGACGCTATGTTGGAACCTTTATGCACATTTGCATTCCTCTGCAAAGAGCGATAGTCATCCGGAAATTCTCTTCTTTGCACGCATTCCCAAATAAAATTAGTCCCACGATGAAGTTCGTCCACTGTTAACTGTCCTATATTTCTCAGTGACTTGTTCTTTCTGCATTTACTATAAAATCGAAAACAGTATGCAAATATCTTTTGTAATGTAAAAAATGAATTTTTATGATTAACTTCTTCAACCAATATTTCGTTGCTAACTGTTGTCGCTGCTAAAACGGACTTCTTCTTACGACGTTCTGGAACATCTTCTGGAATAACATGCTGCATTGCTTCCCATAAACTCTCATCTTCGGAAAGATAGTCAGGACCATTGAACCAGGCGGGCGTTTTAAGAAGCGTTTGTAATCCCATCCCTCTAGAGACCATATCAGCCGGATTGACGCTTCCCTTTATGTAGTTCCATTGTTGTATATGCGTGTTTGCTTGGATTTTAGCCACCCTATTTGCGACGTAGGTCTCCCATGTGTAAGAAGGTGATCTAATCCATGCTAGTACTGTCGTGGAGTCGGTGTAATAACGCACTTTGTTTATTTTAACAGTTAGCAATTGCAGTAGTCTTGTTACCAGTTCCACCATGAGCACAGCGCCCTGCAATTCCAATCGTGCTATGGATGTTGCTTTGAGGGGCCCAATTCTCGACTTCGAACATAGCAATTGTGAGTAGATGCATCCACTGTCATCAACAGATCTAAGATATACGCCTGCCCCAAAGGCACTCTGGCTACTGTCCGAAAATGCGTGCAGTTCAATATCGCTGCAAGGACGGGAAGCATATCGTGGGATGCTTAGCTCGTTCAACGTGGAGAATTCTTTCAGGTACTTATGCCATTTATTAGCTTGCTCTTCCGGAAGTTGATCATCCCAGGATAACTTTGTTTTCCAAAGTTCTTGCAGAAAAAGCTTTCCGAGGACTATTGCAGGTCCAAGTAATACCAACGGATCAAATAACCGGGCAAGATCGGCGAGTACAGTTCGTTTGCACACAGGTCCGTACACTCTCTCATAATCAAACTTAAACTTAAATGCATCGGAGGACGGGTCCCAAATTAGTCCCAACGTTTTAATCACTTCGGATTGATGAAACCCAACAAGTTGTTCTTTATGTTCTTCCGGGATTTTTTCTAGTATTCTGGGGTGGTTGACGCAAAACTTTCTTAACTCGAAGCCTCCCAGTTTCAAAATATGACGGATTTCAGTCAACAATTTTTCGGCATCGTCTACACTCTCTGCGCCCGTAAGGCAATCATCCACGTAAAAACACGATTTTAATGCCTCGGCAGCACGGGGGTATTCACCTTTGTTATCATCTGCCAACTTCATCAAACATTTCGTAGCTAGATATGATGCGGATGCTGTGCCATACGTTACAGTATTAAGCTGATATGTTTGCAATGGGTGGTCATGTTGTGATCTCCACAAGATTAATTGCATCCTTCTATCCTTAGAATCTACTAATATTTGTCGGTACATCTTGCTTATGTCTCCAGTAAAAACATACCTATGTGATCGAAAGTTAGTTATAATGGAAAATAGATCTGGTTGGACTGTTAGACCAACCATTAATAAATCATTGAGCGAGTGCCCGGAAGTGCTTTTGGCAGATGCATCAAACACCACTCGAAGCTTGGTGGACGAGCTTTCTGGCTTGACAATACAATGATGAGGGATAAAGTAGTGTGTTTTTGGAATTTCTTCGGCAGATACTGGGCTCATATGACCCAAAGATTCGTACTCATCCATGAACCTTACATATGATTCTTTCAATAGCGCATTTTTTTCCAATCTTTTCTCTAAGGAGAAGAATCGCCTTTTTGCTGACTCCCATGATTCCCCAAGTAGGAGATCTGGTTCACGTTTGAAAGGCAATCTTACTGAAAACCGTCCACCTGGTAAGATCTTAGTATGCGTTGTGAAATGTCTCTCGCATTGGTGTTCCTCTTCACTTAGGACATTAGTGGGGTTGTCATGCGATTCCGTCTCCCAGAACTTGCGCACTAATCTGTCCAGTGATGCGAATGAGGGCCTTGTCGCTAGGTGACAATGAGCTGGGGTATTTGTCGGTGACGCACTTCCAGCCACAATCCAACCCAATTTCGTGTTGCGTAGGACTGGTAGATTATTTGATATTTGGATATCTCCTGGTATGAACAAGTCGAAAAATACTTCTGCTCCCAAGAGCATATCAATGCGTTGGGCCTTGAAACACATGGGATCCGCAAGTTGCACATGCGGCGGTAAATTCCAATACATTATGTCTATTTCTTGAGTAGGTTGGTATTCACTGATACGAGGCATGATGCTTGCCTCAATTATTGACCTATATGATGAGGTCCTGGATTCAATTGTCACACTAGTGACGTATTCAGCCTTGCATTCCCTACCTCCTATACCACTGATTGGTATATCCATTCGACGCTTCCTATTGCCTAACTCGTGAGCAAACCTTGTCGTTATGAAATTTAGTTGTGAGCCAGAATCTAATAGGGCACGGCAAGGAGTACGGGACCCACACGCAGAAATGACATTGACGATTGTTGTGGCTAGATAAACTTCACGGTTTCTCGGCTGGCGACCTATTGCTGCATTGTCAGAATAGCTCGACGACTGACTTGCATAAACCTTGACATTATTAGGCTTACCAGGCTGATGTTCTTGGTCATCCTTTTTGTTGAGTTGATGTTGCCGCATCTGACTTGACTCTTGAACTTGTTGATGACGACTTGCTTGCTGAGTGAGTTCTTGCTGTCGGTTGGATTTTGTCTTCTGATGATGCTGCTTTTGATGAAGAAGTGTGTTATGTTTGCTGCCACAATTTTGGCATCCTCGGGACTGGCATGATTGGGAGAAGTGGCCCGGTTTCAGGCAGTTCCTGCATAGCTCTAGTCGTCGCACCGCCCTTTCACGATCTTCACCTGAAAGATTAAGAAAGTTTGAGCAACTGAAAATCTTGTGCTTACCTGAGTTGCACATGTAGCAATTGATGCAATCTGGGCGTGTTGCAACAGTGGCCGTCTTTCTGCCCTCGCCTGGTCTACTGATGGCCTCCAGGGTTTGGAATCTGAGCTCTACGAATTTTAGGAACTCTCCTAGGGAGGGGCTGCTCCTTGGGTCACTTAGAGACTGTTCGAAGAGCATTCTGCTGTCTTTGTCCATTCTCTGCAGCATTAAGTGAACCACCAGTGGGTCCCAGCTACTGACGTTGAAACCCAAACTAGTAATCGCCTGCATACTTTCCTTTGTGGTGTCGTGTAACTTTCTGAGGCTAGCTGCGGTGCCAGTTGTTATAGGTTGCGAAAGAAGCCGGTTAAGTTGAGCAGTAAGCAACAGCCTGTTATTATCGTATCGCTCCACTAGGGTTTTCCAAGCAATGTCGTAGTTACTGTTGGTAGCTTGGAAATGCTGGATAAGGTTGTGCGCCTCTCCAGTAACATTGGCTCTCAGAAAGTATAGCTTTTGAGCGGCTGGTATCGGCTGGTCATGAATTAATTGCTTGAACAGGTCGTAGATTTGGCGCCAGTTAAGATAGCTGCCGTCAAACTTGGGGAGTTCTATTTTTGGTAGTCTCATTGTGGGATTAACCGATGCTTCCGTCTGCTGTGGACGATGTGCATGAGCCCCACCTTCAAACAAGATTAGAAGAACTTCTTCCACTCGCTCTTGTGTTCTGAAATAACACTCGAGTTCTTCAACGGTTAACTGCTCTTCAACCTTTCTGTAGAGACACGTTATCTCATCCCAGTTCTGTTGAATGGTTCTTAATTTTATTTGGTAAAAATGCTCTGTACGCACCTCCGCCGCCTCCACTACGCACTTGTCCAATGATCTTTTTAGGATGTTCATCAGCAATTGGAGCCTATCCTTATGCTTCATTAGACCTTCTGTCAAACACTGTGTTGGAAGCGGGTTAGCGGTTGGTAATGCATGTTTCTACTTGGAAACAGTACCCTGCTGCTTGGCTTCGCCCATTGTGGTTGAATCACTTGCTGCACCAGATACTTCCCGATCTTCCTCGAATGTTGACCGATCCTTCGATTGCGGTGTGAGTCGCCGCTCGATATCGCTTCGCATGCGATCCGTTACCTTTCGCACTGCTTCATAATAGTCCTTCTTGAAGTACGGGTGGTCCAGTTCAGCAGGAAATTCTTCCCGAATCTTACTATCAGTGTCATCAAATTCTTTCCAGAGATTTTCCAACGCTGTCAAGCGCTCAGCCAAGTATAATGGAGTCTTTCTCAGATCTGAATCCTTCCCATAGTTGCGCGCCAGTCGACAGAGTTCCTCACCGACCCTTTCTTGTTGGCTTGCGTACTCTTCAATTGATGACATTTTTTATTTTTATCTTTATCTCACTGCACTATTTTCACAGGTATTGCCAAACGTTAGCAAAAGAAGTCCTGTCACGGTCGCCAATTTTTGTTCGATAATAAGGGACAAAATTGTACAAAATCACGACAACACAGTTTTACAGTTAATTAGTCACTTAAGACTAATGTGACAAATTTTAATTTTTAGCAACGGAACTCGATTGCTCACGAATAAATTCAAATTCGTAAACACTCGAATTTCACAAATGAATTGAATTCGAGTGTGGGAACAGACAGTACCGTCGCTCGGAATCTGATATTCGTGAGCGACCTAGTAATGACCGTTCGCACACTTACAATTAGTGTCAACGCACTTAAGAGATGATCTTTCTTGATTTGACATAGATGGATTCTGCCTGCATCGAATTTTTTGTAAACGAGAATTCAAGCGAGAAAGCACACCAATCGCTGCATCTTGGTATTCTGTGATTTTTTCCAATTCTCTATCCAGCTCCTCTGTCTTGAGAAGTCTTTTACCTTGCACTTCTTGGTTTGTCATGTTGAGGTTTTCATGAGCTGCTGTTAGCCGCTGGATTAATGCAACGATGTTTTCTTCAATTGCATCCAAGTTCGTAGCGGAATTTACTTGAGAATCGTCGCTGTCGAGAAAATCAGTTGCACTTTTAATAATTTTTGTTACCTGTCCCCTATAGGCTGATCGCGCAGATAACTCCAGTGCCATTTGGCTTAATTGATACGTTCTGTACTTTAACTTATAGTGAAAGAACTACATAGGTTGCCTTTTATATTTCGGGATTTGGCAACCCCGGTGTTGCAATCTGTCAACTGACAGCTCTATCGTAAAGTTGGACATTTTTGAGGTTATACTTACTCAGAACGTTTTGACATACGAGCGATATTTGTGTTTTTTACAGTACATTAAAAGATTCATCTCGGCCCAAAAATGGAATTAAATCGTGAACATTTTCGTGCGATTATTTTTTACAACTTTCGACGTGGATTAACTCAGCAACAGTGCATGGATGAACTTAATTAAATTTTTGGCGATGAAGCTCCATCAAGGACCAGTGTTTATCGATGGTATGGTGAATTCAATCGTGGTCTTAGTTCACTCCAAGACGAATTTCGTGAAGGTCGTCCAAAATCAGTTGTTGTTCCAGAAACCATTGATGCTGTGCGCGAACTGATACTGCAAGATCGTCATGTGACCTATCGTGAGATTGAGACAAGCTTAGGCATTAGTGGGACCAGCATACATTCAATATTGCATGAACATTTGACTGTCAAAAAAATTTGTTCGCGTTGGATCCCACACAATTTGTCAATCGCTCAAAAAAAGGCTCGTGTCGATTGGTAAAGAAATGCTTAAAAAATACGATCGCGGTGCTTCGAAACATGTCTATGACATCGTGACAGGTGATGAATCGTGGATTTACGCGTATGAGCCCGAAAGTAAACAGCAGTCGACTGTATGGGTGTTTCAAAATGAGCCAAATCCAACAAAAGTTGTTCGCGCACGAAGCACTTCCAAGCAAATGTCGCAACCGTACCACTAGAACAACGCAGAACAGTCAATTCTGAGTGGTACACAACCATTTGTTTGCCAGTTGTCTTCGAAGAAATCAGGAAAACCAACCGCACAATAAAGTGATTTTCGATGATTAATATTTGTTTTTGTTCTCTAATCCCGAAATATAAAAGGCAACCCTCGTACACTAGTATTTTAGGGCTTATTAATCTCTGTTCACCTTTCTCCCGGGTTTCGGCACCATGTAGAAAAATGCGGTTACTTTTAAAATGAGAAAGGCCAAGACTTTGAAATGTTAATTCTTCGAAAGTACAATAGCGAATGAAATATGTATATAATTCATGGAAAAAGATAATAAGTACAAAATAGATTTATGTAAGAAAGAGATAATAACAATAAAATAGATGAAGAGTAAAATATACATATTTTACATGTTAGGGTAAATAGGGAAAGTTTGTCATTCAATTTTTACATAAACATACTCCCACAAGGTATCCACAGCTTGCGTCTGAAGGTGACGGATGGAAGCAGGTGGTTCCTAGGGAAGGTCGGGAGGAGGTGCTGCGGCAGTGCCATGATGATATCCTTAGCGCCAATGGGGGAATACAAAAGACGTGGGAAAAGGTGGCGATGCGATATTACTGGCCAAAGCTGCACTCTAGTGTAGCCCGGTATGTGCGCTCCTGCCGGGCATGTCAGATAGTGAAACCGGATAACCACAAACCCGCTGGGCTCATGGTTTCGAGATCACAGGTCAGCCAGCCGTGGGACATGCTCTGTATGGACTTCGTGGGGCCCCTGTCGAGATCTACTAGGGGGTATACGTACATCCTAACGGTAGTCAATTATTTCACTAAGTTCCCGTTATGTTTTCCCAGTGCGTTCCGCCACGGCTAAAACAGTCCCGTCGATTCTAGAAGAGCAGGTGTTCTTTGTGTTTGGCGTGCCGCGGTGGATCGTATGTGACAACGGGGTGCAATTTCGGAGTAGGGAATTGTCAGAATTAGCAAGGGAATATAAGGTGACCCTGAACTTTACCGCATTTTACCACCCTCAAGCGAATCCGGCCGAGCGTTACCATCAGACACTTAAGAGGAAGTTACGGGCCTATATCTCTGAAAACCACCGGACGTGAGACGTATTGCTGCCTAAAATAGCATGCGCCATCCGCGACGCCTCCCATGAAGTAATCCAGACAACACCATATTTTGCCTTGTTTAGGCAGGAAATGCGACTTCGGGGTGACGGAAGCCCAATTGCACCCGAGGGCATTAGTGTGGAACGATCCGAGAATCCCAGCAAGAAGTCTCTGGCACTCGCTGAACTGTTCCGTGACATCCGGAATCGCATCACGAAGTCAAATGATGCGGCTAAGCGCCAATACGACTTAAGAAGGAGGGATGTCCAATATTTCCCGAACGACCTGGTAGTCCGAAAAAAGTTCGTCCTGTCCGATGCAGCGCAATATTTCACGGCCAAACTATCGCCTAAATATGTAGGGCCGTTTAGGGTGAGAAAAAGGCTGTCCCCGTGGACCCTCGGGCTGGAGGACTTGAACGGGAAACTGGCATGCCAAGGACCTGAAAGTGTTTCGGGATCGGACGGACTTGGAGTAAATCGGAGCTATTGGCTTAGCGAAGACCTTTAGAAAGAAAAGGGAGAGTATTGGAGTTGGCCCTGGTAAAGGTCTTCGCTGGGCCACATACTCCGGACTTGAACCCAGACAGAGGACTCAACGAAGGGAAATACTGGGATGTTCTTGTTTTTGGTTTCTTTTTTGTTGTGTTAGGAGAGGTACTTCCAGTGAGGAAGTTGGTGTTTTTCAACGCCTGTTTTTTTTTTTCTGCTTTTCTTCTTTTCTCGAGCTTCACCTAGCCGTAAAGTGGTCCGATCCACGAATTTTTTTTTTTTTTTTTTTTGCATTTTGTTTTTATTTATTTTTCTATATCTAACTTATTATAGACAAAAATGCTTAAGCCTAACTTAACTATCTCAACTAATTATAATTACCTTACTGGGCCCTCTGCGGGCACTCTAAAGTAGACAGGACGTTGTTAAAACTATGTCTTTCGACTTAATTAATAACTTAATTAGAATAAATGAAAAATAAAAGCTAAGAAAATTTAAGAAAAGCAAAAACTTTTTTATTTTTGTAAAACGTATGTAAAACTTACAACTAATTAAAACTAACTTAACCTACCTTAACTACAATACACATAGAACATATGTATACATAATATACATTTACTAAATGCATCTTTTTTTTCTTTTTTTTTTTTTTTTGGATTTAAGTTTTATTATTTATTTTAAATGTTTTTTTTTTATTTTTATTTTTTTTTTTGTTGATTTTTTGTTTTTTTTTTATATAAACTAATTAATCCTAAAAATTACACCACCACCCGTATCCTAATCTCAATCTACCTTAACCTATGTAAGCCATCCATCGGTGTTGGGTCGGCTTTGCCTTAAAGAGGCTGAACTATCAAACAATCGACGACGGAGCTTCCTCCAGCCACCAGAAGCGTTGATGCTGTCGGACAACGTCTCTCCTATCTTGGCATGATACCGCTCTACTTAACCTGAGGCGCTCCGGCTCACAGAGCGCGACATCACGTTCGTAGAGAAGTCGCCGTTCTACGGAATTGCGGGACACGTGGAAGATTAGCGGTACCGCTAATCTATCCTGTATAAGCCCACATTTATCTAAATAGAGGAATGCTTCTGGGGGGACAAAGCCATTAAGGCGTACCCTCTCGTGATACGAATTATTGGGGTAGTAAGCCCCGGAGATCAAGTTATTGGCCGAAGTCATTGCTCTTGCAACATGGCGTCGAATCAACTTTATCAGAAAATTGTTCACCCGTAAAATCCTATCCCTATGGTATAGGACCTCGTTAGGGTAAAATTTCGTGTTTTTTTTTTTTTTTTTTTTTTCAATTCATTTTTATTTCATATTAACTTATATCTATCTTACCCTAGTCAAAAATGCTTAAAACTAGCTTAACTATCTTAACAAATGTAACTATCTTACTGGCCCTAGGCGGACACTCTAAAACAAACAGAACAATTGAAACATACCTATGTCTCTCGACGTCCACACGAATCCACTAGTTAAATTTTTATTATTATAACTAACCAACTTAAGCCAAGAAAAATGTTTCTCCTTCATCAAAAAACTTAGCATATGATCATTTGTTTTTTAAATATTTTATATAAAACCCAAAACTACCTCAAACTAATTAAACCCAACCAAACCTATCTTATTCCAACTTAACCAAAATATATATACACAAATATATACATTATATATATTTTATATAAGTATATATCCTTTCTTTTTTATGTTTTTATTTTTAATTTTTTTTTTTTTTTTTAAGCTTCATTCCCCTCATTGTGATCTTTCATTTTGCATTTTTTATTTTTTTTTCCTTTGTCGCTCCTGCCCCAGCCCGCCCCAACCTACCCTACCCTACCTTACCCTACCCTAGCCTATGTAAGCCTGCCATTGGTGTTAGATAAAATTTCGTGTACTCAGATTCGGGTGTTCTATGTAATCCAAGACAAGTCCTGAGACATTGCCTTTCAAACACCCGAATCCTTTCCATTAAGCTGGCTCTCACATTGAACCAGACGGGACATCCATAGGCAACCATATGCCTGATTAAGGCCATGTAGCAGATTACTTTCACCCTAGAGTCAAGTTGGCTGCTGTGAAACAGCCATTTTGTCAGAGCGAAAGCGCCCCGGGCCCTTGCCAGAGCAGCATCCACATGTTTGTCAAAATATAGATACTGATCTAGCACGATCCCAAGGTATCTGACTACACTTTGTTTCGCCAGTGGACACCCGTCCGGTCCAAGAATTGAAAACCTGCGCCAATTTTTTCTAGTATCCCGAGAGGCCCTAGACAAAGGCGTTCTGAATAAAATAGATTCTGATTTCTGGAAATTGATTTTCAACTTCCAGTCATCACAATACTGTTGAATTTTTTCGAAGTCACGCTGCAAAAGATTAACAATGACGTCGATCGTTGGACCTGATCTGTACGCAATTAAATCGTCGGCAACGCTATAGAGTGGCGAAGAGAAGCTATCAGATCGCTTAGGTAAATGCTGAAAAGGATCGGCGAGTTAACCGTGCCCTGTTGCAGTCAATTTTTAATTTCAAATGTTTGGGTAGAAGCCACATTGGCAATTTTCACAACGAACTTTCTACCGGTTAACATGTCAAAAATCATATATAGCAGTGGTTTACTTATGCCCAGCCGACTGAGCTTGTAATAAAGACATTCTAACCATACGGTGTCGAAAGCTTTTTCCAAGTCAATCAGGCAGGCACCCGTGCATTGGTTCTTGCATTTATTCCATTGGATATCAGATACGAGTTTCGACGCGACATGAATTGTGTCATTCCCCGCTCTGAAACCGAATTGGTTATCCGGGATGATGTTATTGTCCTCAACCCATTTGGACAGGGCCCTATGGATCACCTTCTCGAAAACCTTGCTGATACTCGGAAGGAGACTTATTGACCGGAGATTTGCCGGGTTAGAGGTGTCCTTACCCCTCTTGGGGATTGGTTGCACCACCGCTGTTTTCCAGTGCACCGGATAATATGCATTTTTCAGTGCATTGTTGAACAGGATGGTGTACCTCTCTACAGCCACTGGCGGAAGGTCCGATCCACGAACTAGCGGAGCGAGTGGATCGGGTGACTTGGGGAACGGCAGAAGCAGGAAAAAAAGGGCAGAGACAGCGAGGAAGCAGTAAGTCGGAGCGAGGACGTCAAAGCACCAGGTTGGGCGTGCGAATTGAAGGGACCGTGAGTGTGGTAGAGCGTTTTTTTTTGTTTTGCCAGTGACCTCGCGCGCAGAGAAAAGTGGTGCCGGGAATCTTTTTTTGGTTGGGAGTGGATTTTGGCCTAGTCGCGGGTGTGAATTTAAAATAAAAGTTAAAACATATGTATACAGGGTGTCCCACGAGCAGTGTGCCAAAAAGCTAGAGCGTGTAGGTTTGGTCAAGACAAGAAAAAAATCGTATGGGAGGGGAGGGTCTATTCGCCCCCGTTTAGCCGGGAGGGGCAATTTTCTAAAAAATTGACTTAATTTGGAAAAAAAAATATAAAAAATCAACAGTTATATCCACAATGCCGTGATATACTTTTTTGTAAAGCCAGAAACCTCTTCTTTCATCTTGTTTTTAAACGAATCTGTTTTAAGTAATAGTTTTTGAGAAATTAATTTTGAAACTCAAAATTTTGAAAAAAAAAATTAAAAAAACAAAGCTCGAACTATTTTTCTTCAAAATTGTATGTAATTAAGTACTATTTTTTTTTCAAAAATTCAATTCTCTTTTTAGTTTTTAATTAAAAATAGAAAACCGGATGCAAAAATGTCTTGTAGTTTTTGAGAAATTAAAAAAAAAACCCGAACCACTTTTTTCTAAGAAAACCCTTTTTTTTTTTGTTTTAACGCGGCTGGACTTGTAGGCAAATTAATGTATGAAACATTGACCTCCTTTTTATTATTTTGAAAAAATTCGGAGTTTTATGAGGATACAATAAAGTGACACAGTATTGGAATAACCCTGGATTAATCCTTTTTTTTTTCATTGATAACGCCTGAAAACGACCTGCCAATTTCGTCTGGGTCCGCCCGCCGATGGGTTCTACCCGCTAGGACCTTAGGACAATAAAACCGCAATTTTTCTTTATTGAAAAACAAAATATTTGCAACCCAAATGTAAATAAAAGGCATCGCATTTTTAATAAAAAACATTTCCAAATTGGATGTTAACTCATCAACATATTACGATGTTGAACTCATACTCTCGAGAAGAATTAACGGACATGCACTTCTGCTACGGTTTAGCTAATGGTCGAGATCGTGAAGCCGAAAGACTCTACGCTGAAAGATATCCCAATCGGAGGTGTCCCAGTCGTAGCATGTTTTCAAGAATCCACCGACGTCTGCGAGAGTACGGAGTGCTAGAGCATCGAAGAAGCGAAAGATCAGTTACAGATGGATCAGAAATCTTAGATGAAAGAATTTTGGATTTGGTCCGACGCAATCCCTCCTTTAGTCCTTTAGTACAAGGAGGATAGCTATTATGCTTGGAGTGCCCATATCTAGAGTATGGAGAGTGCTTCATACCGAAAACTTACACCCGTACCATTTTAGGCCAGTTCAGGAACTCACCTCAAACGACAAGTTTTTGAGAGCAGAATTTTGTCGATCATTACTGCTTCGAGATGAAACTGACCGAAACTATTTTGCAAGGATATTCTGGACGGATGAAGCACAGTTTACCAGAGATGGGGTTACTAACTTCCACAATTTGCATCATTGGAGTAGCACCAATCCACACAACAAAAAACAAAATAAATCACAACACCGCTTTAGCTGTAATGTTTGGCTTGGTATTGTTGGACAAACTGTAATCGGGCCCCGGTTTTTGAATGCCGTTATTAATTGAGAGTCATACCTGCAGTTCCTACGAGACCTTTTGCCCGATTTGATGGACCACGTTCCTTTGGCCATAGCAGATAATTTAATCTACCAGCAAAATGGAGCACCAGCACACTACAGCTTACGGGTTAGAAACTGGCTGGATGATCATTGTAGTGACCGTTGGATCGGAAGAAGGGGCCCCAGGGAATGGCCACCTAGATCACCAGATTTAACTCCTCTAGATTTTTATGTGTGGGGATTCATGAAGAATTATGTTTACGAAGAGGAAATATTATCTTTGGAACAACTGAAACTACGGATTGAAGTCGCTGGAGTCAAATTGCAGGAAAATTTGTCAAGCATAGACTTATGTATGTGCAGTCATTAGAAGGAGATATAATCTTTGCCTTCTAAAAAATGGGGATCATATTGAAAATTTATTATAATAAAGCTCCGAATTTTTTAAAAATAATAAAAAAGAGGTCAATGTTTCATACATTAATTTGCCTACAAGTCCAGTCGCGTTAAAACCAAAAAAAAGGTTTTTCTTAGAAAAAAATGGTTCGGGTTTTTTTTTAATTTCTCAAAAACTACAAACCATTTTTGCATCCGGTTTTCTGTTTTTAACTAAAAACTAATAAGAGAATTGAATTTTTGAAAAAAAAATTAGTACTTAATTACATACAATTTTGAAAAAAAATAGTTCAAAATTTTTGTTTTCATTTTTTTTTTTTTCAAAATTTTGAGTTTGAAAATTAATTTCTCAAAAACTATTACTTAAAACAGCTTCGTTTAGAAACAGGATGAAAGAAGAGGTTTCTGGCTTTACAAAAAAGTATATCACGGCTGTAACTTGACAATTTTTTAGAAAATTGCCCCTCCCGGCTAAACGGGGGGAATAGACCCCCCCCCCCCCCCTCCCATACGATTTTTTTCTTGTCTTGACTAGACCTACACGCTCTAGCTTTTTGGCACACTGCTCGTGGGACACCCTGTATAACAAAAGAAAAAGAAACAAAAAAAAATAAAAAAAAAATTAAGTGCGGGAGACGAAAATTAAGTGCGGAAGACGATACGCAGGGAACCCCACAATCAGCGTCGCAGCGAGGGACGGCAGCGGAGGTCAGTTGCGGCGACAGCAGTCCAGCCAGGTTCGAGACCAGCCTTGTTATTTTTTTTTTGTATTGTATTTCTGGTATCATTCTTGTACATCATTATCATAATATCATTAACTAGTATTTCACCAATGTTGCTACTTTTAAGGTGGTGGTGGGTAGCTTAAGATTAGCCAGGCTAGATTAAGTACGCTTAAGAGTAACTAGTAAGTGGATTGATTGTAATAAAAGCCCAAAAAGGAAAGGAAAAACAAGATTGTTTCGGGGTTTGCTAAATATTTTTTTTTATTTTCCTTCGGTTGTTCTTTCAACTGGACCGTGGAGCGGGTGTGGGGCAAGGGCGGACTCTAACACCTTGTCGCGATTCCCGGTGTTAGGGTAGATCGTCTGCACAGCCAAATCGCGTGGCGCCCTTTTACCATCTTATCTACGACCACTCTCGCTAAGTTGGTTGGGCGGCCTTGCAGACGATAGCGCTGAGGGGGACGGGAAGCCGGCAACAATCTTTATTACACAAAACAATCTAATGAAAATGATCAAACTCAAGGGACATCCTTTCATATCACATAAAGTGCTCTTCCCTTCTTGAGTTAATACAATTTTATGTGCCCCCTAGGCCTCTTCGTACTCGACGTATTTTAAACGAAAGATTCCATAATACAGCCTATGGGAAAAACGAACCACTAACAAGAATAATTAGGGCTTTTAACGAATTGTCAATACAATTGGACTTATCTGATACTAGACCTAACTTCAAAAGGAATTTGTTAAGTCTTTTTATCTTTTAAAACCTTTCCTTTTAGGTATTGTATGTAATTTAAATAAATAAAATTGTACAATACAATTACTCAAGTCTGTTAGTACGTAAGTAGCTTGTAGATGAATAAATAAATAAATGAAATGAATAAATGAATACTCCAGCCATCCACAAAATATCCTTAACGAGTCTGATCTCCTATCGATAAACTTCCGTTGTAATATCCTTACCTCCCGGTTCGTTTCAAAAATATTCGATTTCCAAAAATTCCAGCCGATGATACCAAAAAATCCTAAAACGAAACCCTCGGCTTCGTGGGCAATAAATTTGTACGTGTATACGAAAGCTTAACCGAGTACAGTCAATATCATTTTTCGAAGAGCATATGATCTAATGATGGTGGTTCTTTGCATTCTGTTTTAACCAGACGTGGAAAAGTTTTTGTAAGACAAAGCAATGATGTGAGCAAGAGACCAATATGTACAGTGAACGTCAAAAGTGAGTAAACAGTCATCTTTCTCAAGGTCATCCCCTTATTAAAATGTACCCACGTGAGCTACTGCAAATACTTATACATCAAATTAAAGCCCCCAAATCATACTTTAAAATGCACTATATTCCATTTCATATAACATAAACATAAAGTAACAAATTCAATTTATAAGACGCTTGTTTTTAGCCCTTTTTTCTTATAAATTGAATTTGTTACTGTAAGTTTATGTAAAGTAACAAATTCAATTTATAAGACGCTTGTTTTTAGCCCTTTTTTCTTATAAATTGAATTTGTTACTGTAAGTTTATGTTTTATGAAATGGAATATAGTGCATTTTAAAGTATGATTTGAGGGCTTTAATTTGATGTATAAGTATTTGCAGTAGCTCACGTGGGTACATTTTAATAAGGGAATGAACTTGAGAAAGATGACTGTTTACTCAGTAGCGGCAAGCTTCCCGGTTTGGGATTACTTCATCGCTGAGGCCAATCAAATGCAGGTGTTTTTGCATTTGTTTGCACCAATTGTTTTTCGGCCTGCCTTTTTTGCGTGTTGAAATTGGAACGTTGATTGATATCGCCTTTTGGACGGGGTTCAAAGGATCTCTCCTTTGAACATGGCAATACCAACTGAATCGGTCGCGCTCTATCTTTCTTGTGATGGTTTCTTTTACGTGGAGGCTTCCTCGGATCTTTGAACTTCTAATTCTGTCACGCTTTGTTACTCCCGCTGCCATGCGAAGCATCTTCATCTCAGCTGCCGTTAATTTGCTCTCATACTTTTTGTGCATTGTCCAGCATTGTGAACCGTATGTGAGCGCCGGACGTACAACTGAAGTGTAGAGCCTTCCTTTCAGCTTAGGGGGCATTTTTCGATCACAGAAGATGGCGGAGTTTTCCCCTACGTTTCACCCTACGCTTACGCGATGGTTGATGTCGTCATCACAAGTTGCTTCTTTATTAATCATAGATCCCAGATATTTAAACTTTTCACACTTGGGAAGCACTCTTCCATTCAAGTAAATGTCTGGAATAGGCTGATGAGGGTCAGAGAACGGGCAGCACAGATACTCTGTCTTCTTTGAACTAATACGATACCCGTGTCCCTCAAAAATGTCCACCACACATCAAGTGCTCGTTGTAGGGACGCCTGGTCATCACTTATAATGGCTCCATCGTCAGCAAAGAATAGCTGGTGCACATTGGGGTCCGTCACTTTTCTTTCAAGCAAGCAATCACTGCTATAAAGAGCAGTGGGCCGAGGACGCTCCCTTGGTGTACACCGACTTTGATTGCGAACTCTTCGGTGACTCCTGCGGTGCATCTTACTCTTGTCGTTGCTCTCTTGTACATGTCCATGATCACTCACAAGTAGGTTTCTGGAACTCCTTTTTGTCTTAGCGTTACCCATAAAAGATCTCTTGATTGCCGGTCAAAGACCTTCTCGAAATCAACCAACACCATATGCAAGTCCTTTGAAGAATCACGATGCTTTTCCATCATGATCCTTATACTTTGGATTGCATCTGTTGTTGATTTACACGAGACAAACCCGCACTGGTCATCAGATAGTCGTATTATTTTCCGCAGTCGGCTATCTAATACCCGTTCAACGATCTTCATGGTGTGCGACATCAGCTTGACAGAACGGTAGTTATCACAATTTCGCGTATCACCCTTTCCTTTGTGCAATGGAAGAAGATAGCTTTCCCTCCATTGATTAGGCATAGTGTCGCCTCTCATAAGTTTGGAGATAAGAACCATGAGCCATCTAGACCCGATGTCTCCCACCCTTTTCCAGAACTCGGAGGGTATCCCGTCCGGCCCAACAGCTTTTCTTTTCTTGGAGTTTTTAACCGCGTTCCGAGCTTCTTCGACTGTGATGCCGGATATTTCGGCATGATTCGGGGCGGCTCTTGGAAAGTACACTCGGGGAAGCTATTCGTTCAGAAGTTCCTCGCAATACTGTCGCCATCTGTGGAGAATTTTTTCGTCTTCCACAAGGAGTTGGCCTTCAGCATTGTTAATAAACTTTGGGAAACGAATCTCCTGAGCATTTCTTCTTCTCTGGGCGGCTATCTTAAAGATATTTGCTCCTTTGTTCAAATTGCTTTGTCGAAGCTCCTGGGTAGCCTGGTTCCTGTCAGACGCGAAAGACGATATTTCGTCCAACTTCTGATAGAGGCCTTCCATGCTTTTCGCTTTGAATTCGGCGCACTTTTTCTTCGCGATACCTTTGCAATATCTATATACCTTTTCACGGCGAGCTTTTTCCTCTCTATTAGTAGAAGAGCATTTTGACCAAGCTTGGAAAGCCATTTTCTTTTCGTGTATTACTGCTTTGGCTTCGTCTGTTCACCTTTAGTTGTTCCGAGCAGTGATTTGGCTTTCTCCAGGCCAGATTGTTGTAGGGAATCCCACATGTCTTGTGCTCTGCACTCCTCATTACCGACCTCATCGATAATGGAAAAGAGGTAGTTTTTCATGTTGGTAATAAAAGCTTCGCCTTTTCCTTTATCCAGCTTGATTCTCTCAGACACCTTCGTTTGCTGCTTTAACTTCCTACTTGCCTCCATAAAAAATTCAATCAGGAGGAGACGGTGTTGAGGGGCGATCGCGTCTCCCCGGATCACTTTGCAATCTTTAATTCGTGGCTTCATGAAACTGGATACCAAATGATAGTCTATTTGAGTTTCATTTCCGCCGCTGCTATAAGTGATCAGGTGCCGGATTTGTTTGACGAACATTGTATTTAGCACTATAAGATCGTACGACTTGCACATGTTTAGGATATCTTCACCTGAAGAGTTCCTGGTGCAGGAACCCAGCCCTCCGTGGTAGTCTTCGCTTGTCTTCCCGACATGTCCGTTTAAATCTCCCCCAACAAACAAAAGCTCTTCCTTTGGGATGATTTTGACAAGGTTGTGGAAATCTAGCCAGAATGCATCTTTTTCTTTTTGTTCGCATCCTACTTGAGGGGCATATGCGCTTACGATGTTCCACACCTCACTATGCATCACCAATTTGAGAGCCATCAAACGGTCACTGGACTTTGAAATGGTTAAGACGTTGCCAAGTAGCTCTGCCGCAAGGATGATGGCGATTTCGTTTTTTCCTTGTTCTAAGCCATAGTAAAACATCTTGTAGGCTTTTGTTTTTTGTTAGAAACGTGCCCGATTACCGGTGTTTCGCCATTTTGTCTCTTGTACGCACAGGATGTCTACTACTCGCCTTCTAAGCATCATTTCTTCAAGCTCATAGCTGCGACCACTCATGCGTCCAACGTTTCAACTCGCGACTCTTAAGTGTGGCTTACGCCGTTGCATTACTTTGCTATCCCCCGGAAATCCTAGCCTGGCGGGGTAGTGCTTTTCCTTTTAGCGTTCTTTTCCATAATGCTACGGTTTGACCGTTTTCTTTCTTCTCCCTCCTTTTTTTGACACGGGCATGCTCCAGATTTTTTTTATTTTTTTGTGTTTGATCTTACTCTTACAACACCGGTGATCTCCAGTCCCGTCAACCCACTGATTTGCATGCACACTTGTGGGGCGGTTTAATGGTGGTATATGTGTCCCTAGGCTCTCCTTGGTGTTTTCTAAATTGCCTAGATGTGATTTTTGTTTACCTTTGTTTTAGTCGCCTTTTACGACAAGCGAGAGGTATCGCTGCAGGGATATTCTTAACCCGTCCCTGCACAGGTTTGAATTCGGATTATATGCTTATAATAATGTTCATTTCCCTTAAATATTTTTTTTAAAATGTCGTATAAATGCACAGATTTGAACATCTCTTTTACTTATTCTTATGTTTATGTTCTCAAATTTATATTTATTGGTGATGCAATTGTTTTTCTCTTTTTTGCTCTTTGTGATGCTGGAGGTTAATTTTTTATTTTCTGTTTACTGGCATGGATCCTAATTCGAGATAAGTACACAATGTTATATGAGATATTTAGTACCTCTATGTTGGATGTTATTATGGTTTCAAAATCTTTGTTGAACCCTGGGTGCACTTGTTTCTATACCTCGTTTTAAAATATTTAGAAGTGATAGAAGAGATAGAGTTGAAGGTGGAGCTTGTATGCACATATGTGAAAATGTGTCTGGAACTGATGTTTATAAGGAAATTGAAAATAATATTAAATTTGTTTATGTAAAGGTGAGGTGTATGGTTTAAAAACTATTGCTTGTTGCCATTTATTGTACACCAAATATGCTTCGAGAGTATTACGTTACCGAGCTTGAAAAAGCTTTATGCGACTTAGTTCAAAGTATAATATTAGGAGCGCAACTAAGTTCTGGCTGTTTATTTTTATAAAAATGCAACTTTATTGTAAAAAAAAACGGTTACAAATGAATTATTCAAAGTATTCCCCATCGCCAGCGATAACTGTTTCCCATATTTCTGGCAGTGCTCGCGTACCGTCACAGTAGAAGTATTCGTCTTTTGAGGCTATCCACGAATCAAGCGAATTTGAGATATTTTCATATGAATGGAACTGCTGATCATATTGTGGACGCGCAGTGCCCGGCTCAATCGCATCAATTGAGTTCGATATGGTTCCCCAGTGATGGTTTCGTTTGGTTTCAACAGCTCATAATAAATAACATCGCCCTGATCTCAACAAATACACAGCAGCCTGAATATTCAGCCGAGCCGACGACGTAGAAGCCTGACCGGGGTGTCCCCATGATATTTTTCTCCTTGGGTTGCTGTAATGAATCCATTTTTCATCACCTGTAAGTAAACGATGAAGAAAACCCTTCCTTTTTTGCCGCTACAGCAGTTGTTCACAGGCGAAAAAACGACGCTCAACGTCTCTTGGCTTCATATCATACGGAACCCAAGTTCCTTGCTTTTGAATCATTCCCAACGCATGCAACCGCTTGGAAAAAGATTGGCGCGTAATTCCTAATACTGAAGCCAGCTCTTTTGTTTGGCATGGATCTTCATCGAGCAATGCCGCCATTCAGCGTCTTCGAAGGTTGTTGGTCTTCCTTCACGCGCTCGTCAACAACGAAATCACCGTCTTTGAAGCGACGGAACCAATTACGGCACGTTGTTTCACTTAGAGCAGCATCTCCGTAAACTTTTTGGAGTTTTCGATGCGCTACAGTCGCCGTTTTCTTCGAATGAAAGAAGAAAAGTAACAGTTCCCGTAAATGATTATTATTTGGCACAAAATCAGACATTTTCACACAACCAAAAGTATATGACGCAAAAACAAAATCACTATTGTGTAAAAACGATTTGTTTACTATGGGGCATATTTCTATAGTCGTTCGAATCGAACGTTCGATCCGCACATTCGATTCACTTTCGCACTCCCTTGCCATTCCTATATCCGCCGGGAGCACTACTTTATCGTTCCCGAATCGTTCGAACTCCCTTTCCTTATTTGACATTTAATTCGTATTAAATTTGAAATTACCGGAATTTTATTTGAGTTTGTGTGGATTTGGGGGGTAATTTACGAAAGATTTAGATTTTTAGATTTGTGACTATAAACAAGCGATTCGTTTTGTAGATGCGCGTTACCCGGGAAGTATACATGACTCCTTAATGTGGAACAATTCGCCTGTTAGTACACAAGGTACATGAAAACAGTACAATTGAGCATGAAAACTGCTCCCGGTTACTTGTTTTTTTCCTGTTCAAAAAAGGAATACCTGAAAAAAACACCAATCCATTTAAATATTACTTACATGCTTAAAAAAAATTTTGGCGCGATTGAATAGCAACGGACAGAATATGACAGTAAAATTCGATTCGAATGACTACTGGAATCCCAATTTACATTACCGAACGTGAACGATTCACGTCGATTAGGAAGTTCATTTCAATGACGTTATTTATTCCCCCCGACGGGTATAGAAATGCGAACGTACGAAATGTTCCCCCTGGCGGGTATAGAAATATGCCCCTATATGTCTAAGCTTGGTTCAGGGGGTTTTGGATACGTCACAATCGACAAGCAGTCACAAGGAGTCACATTTTGACAAACAGCGAGAACTTAGTTGCACACCTAATACTATTTTGGTCGGAGGTGATATTATTGTAAATCTTTTGAGTGACAGCATTTCTAAACGACTTGTTATTCACTTTTGTGATAAGAATGGTCTTTCAGTGGTTAATAATCAATGGCCAACGTGTTTCCAACTCATACATGAATCGGTGTTTATTCATGATTTCATTTTCTGCTCCTTCCACCTTAATTTAGACAGGTCTAACCAAATTAAAACTACCAGTTATAAGTCTTATAGAAATGTTAATCTTGAGACTATGGTAAGACATTTCAATAGTTCCGAATGGGATGATATTTTCTACACGCATGATCTTAATGCTAAAGTTGTTCAGTTTAATAACTTAGTATCTAGTTTGTATGATTTATATATTCCAATAGTGACAAAAGAAGTAAGGATAAAAAAATTAAATTTCTTATTTGGGAAAGAGAACGTTTTTTCCGAAGATTTAAGATTAATACATTCGAGTTCAACAAAGTCAATATCTATACGTACGAAACCAGGTCAATAGCATATTCTTGCATATTTTTAATATTAAATGTATATTTTGTCCATATTTCCGAAAAAAATAAACTCAAAATTAAAAAAAAAAAAACCATAAAAATGCACACACCATTAAACTTCTGATATTCTTTTTTCATTTTGAAAACCTAAATTAAATGTTAAAATAATGCTATTTCTATTATTTAATTTTACAAATGAAGATCTTTATGTGTTTTTAACCTCTTCATTTATTTGATTAACATTATTGTTTTTTAGTTCTTAATTTTTCTAAAAACTGGATAAAAGGTTTTTTTGTTTTTCATTATAAAAATGTAAAGCTTAATTACAGTCGTACAGTTTGACTGGTCGCTATAGCCAACGTCCGTTTTATTCGACTTTCCAAAAGTAGAAAGATTACTTGTGCAAAAACCAACCTAGTGGGGGGGGGGAACACTGTGAGTTATAAACCACGTGCGTCGTTATATGCGACTTCGCCATGGTTTTAAATGCATATTTAAAGTGCATATTTTCCATTTTTACGAGCATATTTTAAGCGCATATTTTGCGTTTTTTAAGTGCATTAAAATCCTAGCCCTAATAATGAATTACTTGCTCCATATTTTTAATTTTTGTCTGTTCGAGTATAGTGGGGAATTCTCCGAAGTGTGGAAAAACTCAAATATTACCTAAGTACCTAAAAAAAACAAAGCCTTCAAAACCCTCTGAGTGTATATAAGTATTTACCTTTATTATATACATATACAGTGCATTCTCGATTATCGCAACTAATTAAAACGAGGGTAGTTGCAATGACCGAGGTTGTTGCAATAATCGAGTAAATTTTTTTAGGCTCAATTCGAGATGTAAACTGAAAATCAGAAAACCAGCACATATGTACATATGTATTTAACTGCAACAAATTTATATTCAATCTTCTTCTTCTTCTTCTTCTTCTTTTCCTTTTTCCGGCGTTGTTATGGTCAGAAGTGTAGGACCATAACCTTCCCACTTTACTGCATTCCTACTGGTCCGCTTGTGGGGTCCGCCGGTTTGACCTCAGAAAGTAGCGGCAGGCTTCCCGGTTTGGGATTACTTCATCGCTGAGGCCAATCAAATGCTGGTGTTTTTGCATTTTGCACCAATTGTTTTTCGGCCTGCTTTTTTTTTTGTGACACGGGCATGCTCCATATTTTTTTGTTTGATCTTACTCTTACAACACCGGTGATCTCCAGTCGTGTCAGCCCACTGATTTGCATGTACACTTGTGGGGCAGTTTAATGGTGGTATATGTGTTCCTAGGCTCACCTTGGTGTTTTCTAAATTGCCTAGATGTGATTTTTGTTTACCTTTGTTTTAGTCGCCTTTTACGACAAGCGAGAGGTATCGCTGCAGGGATATTCTTAACCCGTCCCTGCACGGAAACAAATTTATATTCAATATATAATTTTAATAAGCAACAAAACAAAAGGAAGTTGGTTCATTTAGATATACATTTCATTTAAGTAAATAAATATGTATAGTTCTCTATACCTATGTACATACATGTGCTATTTTTTCTTTTGAAAAAATTAGACATTTTTATTTGTATTTTTTGGTTTGTTACATTTTTTAAAATCGCCATTTGTCGCAGTTTTTGACGACTAAAAATTTGTTCTATGGGGGCTGAATTTAGTTCAGCCCATCGAATTGTTGTGTTGAAAGCTTGTATTGCAGTCTCAGCCTTTATTTTGGAAGCATGAATCTCAACCTCGGCCCCGCTTTCACTGGATCTTTCAACTGATTAATTTTCTTCATAGTTTTCGTCATTGTTATAAATGGTTTCGCGTACCCACTCAATTATTTTTTCATTCGAAATGGATTCGCTGCCGGAAATATCATTGAAGAGAGTTGATATGGATTCTACGACCGTTTGTTCATTGATCATTTGAGCTCTCTAAGGAGCGTTATTTAAAAGTAATAGCGCCTTTGTTGGAAGTCCTTTCGAACTTAGAAAGAGTCTTACTTAAAAGACACAAAAAACCTATGGAAAAAGACCTACTTGTGCCGGTAAAATTTTGTTACCTCAGGCACAAATGTCGAGTGGAACCATTGTTCAAAGAATGCTAACGTCATCCAAGCATTTTTATTTGCCTTGTATACAACGGGCATGTGGACAAATTTTTTAGAAGATCGTGGGTTTATAGATTTGCCAATGACGAATAACTTAACTTTGTGCAAACCCGAAGCATTAGTGCAGGCAAGAAACGTGATTCTTTCTTTGCTTGTCTTTCGGTCAGGAGCTGACGATTCCTTAAATCCTACAAGGGGATTGTTGGGCATAAGTCGGTAGAATAACCCGGACTCATCGGCGTTATAAATTTTATGGGACGTCAAATCGAGCTCTCTGACTTTTTCCTTAAATTTAATCAAGAAAAAATCTACAAGCTGCGGTTTGTTTGAAAGTTTTTCTCCACAAATTTTTAACAGACAAATTCCTTTTCTTTTCTTCAAATGTGTCACCCAGCCATTTCTAGCATTAAAAGATCCTGGCCTCTCCTTAATTTTTTCATGCAATGAGCACTTTTGTTTTTAGGACCTCGGTGGAAATTGGCACATTTAGCTTTCTTTGATTTAGGAACCACTTCTACAAAGCCTTTTCCATCTTGGGATATTCGCACCCCTTTAATGTAATCCTCTTTCCGGGTCCACATTCAGCACTAGAAACAAACTTTCCTAATGCATCCTTTTTTCGTTTTATTCTGCTTACTGTAGACTTATGAATATTATACTCACGGCATATTGATTTGACTGAATTTCCTTTATTATTTTTTTTTTAAATTTCACTTTTATTTCTAATTGATAGTTTCACAATTTTTTTCGTAATACCCATTTTTGGAAACACACAAGAGACTGATTACTACACAAAATTCATTTAACTGACAACAAAATCTTGCTTTCAATAGATACATTCATACAACTTTACTCACATTCATATAGGCACTCAAAACTAGCGGTAAAATAACTGCCCATACAAAAGGAAACCTCAAAATACAAACATAGCCAAGAACTAGACTAAGCAAAGATACGAGTATGTATAAGTATATAAAAACAAAAGTTGCAGTTATCGAGTCAAAATTATTTGAAAAGTTGCGATTACTGCGTCAACAATGATGTAAATTCAGTTGTTGCGAAAATCGAGGAGTTGCGTGAATCGAGAGTTGCGTTAATCGAGAACGTACTGTATGTATAAGTATTTTACCTTTTCCTGGCAAGTCACGAGAAAAAATAATGCAAGATCAAATACAGTCATATCTTAACAAATGTCGCTTACTTTCTGTGTGGCAGTCTGGGTTTCGCAACCTTCATAGTTGTGAATCTGCTGCAATTAAAATTACTACTGGCAACCGATTTGCGCTTGACTCGTTCAAGTTTGGAGTAATTGTACTTTTAAACTTCTCCAAGGTCTTTGACAGTAATTGAGTGGTCAATTCTTGTTTCTAAACAACTGAAACTTGAACCCCACATTATTTTGTCACTAATATTAGTATTCCGCAAGGTTCGGTACTAGGTCCACTGCTATTGTCATTGTTTATTAATGACCTCCCGGATTTAATCCCTAATTATGTACCAGGTTTATTTATATGCCGACGACGTTGTTCTATATATTTTTCGTCTGATGGATGACTGCATCGTAAGAATGAATGATGAGCTCAGCTCTGGTGATTTTCCCTCTGTCATTCTTAATGATGAACTCATAGCCCATGTTAAAGACGTGACCTATTTAGGTTTTAAAATAAACAGCAATATGAGTTGCTGTAAAGCAATCTCGGACGTTATCAGAAAAATGTATTCTGGTTTACATTGAGACCCTTCAGACCTTTTGTTACCCAACTTAAAGAAACATCAAATCTCAAATGGTGCCTTATTTGGCTTTTCAAGTTTGTTCGGTCAAAAAAAGGGGATTTTTCAAGAATTTTTTTATAACATATTGTTATAGAATTATTTTGAAAATTAGTTTGAGTTACATTTGAAGAAAGTTAAAAAAAAATGGTACAAAAATATAAAGAAATAACGGATTTAGTTCTCCGCTGGTGCCTCGAAAAAAAAATTGTTTTGCGGTGACTCTCAGCACTGGATTATCTGAAATCAAAAAAACAAATTGTTTTGCGGTGACTCTCAGCACTGGATTATCTGAAATCAAAAAAACAAATTGTTTTGATTAGTTAATTAGTTTCTCTCTCAATTGACGCCGAGCTTTTTTATTTTTATCAATTTTTATTTTTTTTGCATCATTTTAAAGTTGAAATGTCGATTTTTTCACAATAAAATCGACCTATTTGTTATTGTAAGATTGATACTAATTGAAAAATTCAAAAAAAAAAAACTCGACGTCACTTAATAGTTATTTGTATGTAGGATATGTGTACCAATTTTTAAAACGATCGGTTCAGCAGTTTATTCGGGATGGTGGTCACCGACCTTAAAAATTACATGTTTGGGAAAATCGATTTAAAGTTTTGAAAATGAAAATAACTTTAAAAAATTGAATTTTCTTATAAAATACTTACATAGAATCATCGATGTCAGATCCATATAGTATATCACTATCATCCAAGACGTCTAAGGCATCTTTTTGCTCCTGTCTACGCTAAATTCTTCTTTAGTCTCGTTCGCAGTTTTCACTCGGCCCATATATATGAGAAATGTTCCTTTGCTTGTTTGATATTGCTGAAATAAAATTTGACGAAATAAATGAAATGAAACCTTAAATGTCCTTCAAGTGCAAACATTGCACTAGACCAGGCGAAAAAACAGGTTTTCATCCTATCCATGAGGCACCAACCAAGGAAGCTTACCCACTCTGGTTACTTCCATCTGAATCCATTAATATTCTCTCAATTAAAACAGGAATTAACGCCAAAGGAAATTTATATTCAACTATTTAATGAGATCATCGATAACTACAGAAAAAAATCGTGGGATATAATATATACAGTTAATTGATTTGCAGTTGTTATCCTAAATGGCAACATTCTTTCCGCCGAAAAACTACCGGAATTCTTTTCATATGTTCCACAAATGCTTTATCGAACCTCAGTGCAATATAAGACTATACTTTACAACGACTGCCTGTTTGTCACCAAAGCAATCCAAAACATCATCAACTGTACCTCATTCATAACTAAAATTCGGGACAACATTAACCAAACTCTACGAATTTTTTAGTACTCTCAGATCATTTAGGCGTTCGCGGAAACGAACTAGCAGACAATGCCAAACAATATATCATCGAACAACAGAACATTTCACTGCACCCAACACTTAAAACAGAATTTACCAACCATCTAAATGCATACTGATATCTTCATTACTACTTAAGTACGAATCCATCCAGGACATCGCCAACAAATATCTCTTTAAAGATGAACAAATATGGTTTTTTTGTAAAACTGAGACACGGGCACACACACATAACGCACAAACACACAACACAAACACCTTACCCCTGTAAAGCAACCCTCATATTTGTCATCTTTGCCAACAAGATATCCTTTTATCAACAGAACATCTCATACACGATTGTCCAACAGTTAATCATGATTATAACAACCTATTTTACAAGAAATTCCCGGACCTGTTCTTCCATAAATACCGAAAATATTATAGATATATACAAACTATTACAATCATTTAAGCTTGAGAATCATAAGAAAAACCTTCCTAAATTCTATTTTTTTTTAAATTTAATTTGTAAATACAAATACTTTGATATTCAATTCGATTCTTCCGATAACGCAGTAACATTCTTTCCTTAGGCATATCAATAAGGAAGTTCCCATCAGTAGTCGTTTTGATAACTTCATTCAGAGTAATCTTATTATATACACACAAATCTTTATTCATGTCCTCCCGAGATTTGAACGTTTAGATTTTACGACTTTCAGAAATGTCATTATGCTACATCGATTAGTAAAGGTAAAATATAAGCTTTTACGCTCTAGAAGGTTATAACTTATGTTATTGATTTTTAGGTTTTTAGCCAAACCTCATTGCCACAGAAATTATACGACTACGAGCAAGCATTATGCGGGAACAACTCGTTCACAATGACTTTGGATCAACAATCCGCCCACCATTATCGGTTACTATTAAGTCATTAAAGCGCTTCAATTACTTATGCATATCCCATTCTACAGCTCTCATCTTGATAATACTGGCGCCGAATGGGATACCTTTTTCCATGAAGATACTTACATTCCTATGTTTGGTCCGGTTGTCCAACGTGATATAGAGCGTTTCATAATATCCATACATCTCGCAAAGATATACATTCATCGTGAAATACAACAAATACAAAGGGATAAAGGAGAGAAAGAACGTAAGATGAGCTTTTTTAGGAGAACGCTTACATATATTTTTGAGGATATCTCACCTGCCGAAATCAAAATGCAAGAAATTACTAAGATACCGGACATCTTAAATTTGGCAGTGCAATCTTTGAGTAGAATGTTCGATGTAAGTTTTCTTTGACTTATCTAATATATTTAAAAGAACATACATAGATAACAACATATACACTTAAGGTAAGCATTCCTGAATTATCAACAGAATTCGATGATCCTGGAGAAACTGCTTATCCTATGTTGAATTTTTCGATATATGACAATACTGACTATTTGGATATCTCTAAATTTTGTCCTGCACAGGTAAATACGTCCAAGTTAAATATATACAAACAATTTTGACAAACAGTCAAATAAAATATGTAACTTTATTAGCTTATAATGGGGACGATTGAAAAACGAGCGATTACGCGACAAAAACAAAATTAAAACATATCAAATCGTATGGCGACGGCCACGTAAGCCCTGAGCGACTAGCAATTTTGCTAAGTGACAGAACGACGTCGCTCTTCAATCAAATTTAATTTTTTTATTTTTAGTGTGTTGCTGAGCGACGACATGCTTTCCTCGTCAATCTTGGTCGAACTTTTTGGTAAAGGTAAAGATTGTGACCCACAGCTCCGGAGGGGGTGGAAGTGGAGGGGAATGAGAAGGGGCCCTTCCACACTACTGTGCGTATATTTTATGTGGCGATCACACCCCCATATAAAGCTATGGGAATTGAAAGATGGTTATTTACCAATTTTTTAGAGACAATAATGTCATGTTCAATCCTAAATGGAGGAATAAATTCTGGCTTCTATTCCCTAACAGTTAAAAGACAATAGATATTTTAAAAGTTCAACTTTTTCAAGTAAATATGAACGATAGTGATCATTCGGTTGTGTTAAACGATAGCTGTTGAAATAATAGAAAAAATTGTATTAATTCTCAATACAATAAAATAGCAGAGTGTGTTTGTAAAAGATAGAGACTTTAGTTTGTGTTATTGTATTTTTCTTTTTCTGTGCACACTTGGTAATATCAAATTTTAATAACATCAATATAACTAATTGTGTATAATTGATTTGTACTCAATATTTTATGTAACTCTCTTTAACCAAACGTTTCGTTTACTGAGTAGTTCTATAATATTTGAATTATGTATGTATGTATGCTCGTTCCGTGCAGGGACGGGTTAAGAATATCCCTGCAGCGATACCTCTCGCTTGTCGTAAAAGGCGACTAAAACAAAGGTAAACAAAAATCACATCTAGGCAATTTAGAAAACACCAATGTGAGCCTAGGGACACATATACCACCATTAAACTGCCCCACAAGTGTACATGCATGCAAATCAGTGAATCAGTGGGTTGACACGACTGGAGATCACCGGTGTTGTAAGAGTAAGATCAAACAAAAAAAAAATCTGGAGCATGCCCGTGTCACAAAAAAAAAAAAAAAAAAAAAGCCAAGCAATGAAAAAACACCAGCATTTGATTGGCCTCAGCGGTGAAGTAATCCCAAACCGGGAAGCCTGCCGCTACTTTCTGAGGTCAAACCGGCCTTCCCCACAAGCGGACCAGTAGGAATGCAGTTAAGTGGGAAGGTTATGGTCCTACACTTCTGACCATAACAACGCCGGAAAAAGGAAAAGAAGAAGAAGATGTATGTATGCTCGCAAAACCTTCCCGCCGAACTATGTCATGTCATATGTGTATTAATAGTATGCACTTCGGGTGCACAACTTTAATAGAAAGGTCGTACAGAAAGATGACAACGTTCGAAAAAGAAGAATGGCGTTGTCCTACATGCGGACATCAAAATGTCTTGGGAGATGATCAAAACAAATGTTTACAACCTCCTACAACACCACTTGAACCACCCCCAAAAAGAACAACAAATAGAAGTCTCGCCTAAAAACGCTACAAAAAGAGATCCTTGACATTAAATCCAGCTGTGAATTTGTTGCATTTAAATATGAACAAGTAAACACACATATGACTACCAACAACGATCTTCTCAGACAACTGTCTGAGGAAATAAAAGAACTCAAAGAGATTAGCACCAAAAGATCAGCAAATAGTATGTATGGAAACAAAAGTAAATTCACTGGAACAACTGCTGAAAAACAGTATTGAAATTAAAAATATTCCACCATCTCCTAACGAAAATTTGACTAGCGTGATACAAGCAATTGGAAAAACTATAAATTGCGAAATAAATCCAACAGACGTCACTGATATATATCGAACCAACGGAAAATACCCAAATCTCACCTACGTCTATTTCGCAAGTTATAAACATAAAGAGAATGTGATAAGGCACGTCAAATAAATACCTAAACTGCAGCTTGAGAATATAAAAGAAAACCTTAACAATAAAGTTAACAGAGAAACAGTTAACGACACATAAACACTTGCTATGGCTCTCTAAGAATAAGGACAGACAGTGCAGTTGGAGATTTGTGTGAGAGGCTGCGGGTAAAATACTGCTGAAAAAATAAGAAAATGGTGAAGTTATTCACAAAACATCCATCTTCTTCTTTTCCTTTTTTTTTTTTTTTTTTATCCCGGCGTCGTTATGGTCAGAAGTGTAGGACCATAACCTTCCCACTTAACTGCATTCCTACTGGTCCGCTTGTGGGGTCCGCCGGTTTGACCTCAGAAAGTAGCGGCAGGCTTTCCGGTTTGGGATTACTTCATCGCTGAGGCCAATCAAATGCTGGTGTTTTTGCATTTGTTTGCACCAATTGTTTTTCGGCCTGCCTTTTTTGCGTGTTGAAATTGGAATGTTGATTGATAACGCCTTTTGGACGGGGTTCAAAGGATCTCTCCTTTGAACATGGCAATACCAACTGAGTCGGTCGCGCTCTATATTTCGTGTGATGGTTTCTTTTACGTGGAGGCTTCCTCGGATCTTTGAACTTCTAATTCTGTCACGCTTTGTTACTCCCGCTGTCATGCGAAGCATCTTCATCTCAGTTGCCGTTAATTTGCTCTCATACTTTTTGTGCATTGTCCAGCATTGTGAACCGTATGTGAGCGCCGGACGTACAACTGAAGTGTAGAGCCTTCCTTTCAGCTTAGGGGGCATTTTTCGATCACAGAAGATGGCGGAGTTTTCCCGCCACTTCATCCACCCTACGCTTACGCGATGTTTGATGTCGTCATCACAAGTTGCTTCTCTATTAATCATAGATCCCAGATATTTAAACTTTTCACACTTGGGAAGCACTCTTCCATTCAAGTAAATGTCTGGAATAGGCTGATGAGGGTCAGAGAACGGGCAGCACAGATACTCTGTCTTCTTTGAACTAATACGATACCCGTGTCCCTCAAAAATGTCCACCCACACATCAAGTGCTCGTTGTAGGGACGCCTGATCATCACTTATAATGGCCCCATCGTCAGCAAAGAATAGCTGGTGCACATTGGGGTCCGTCACTTTTCCTTCAAGCAAGCAATCAAGGACTGCTATAAAAAGCAGTGGGCTGAGGACGCTCCCTTGGTGTACACCGACTTTGATTGCGAACTCTTCGGTGACTCCTGCGGTGCATCTTACTCTTGTCGTTGCTCTCTCGTACATGTCCATAATCACTCGCACGTAGGTTTCTGGAACTCCTTTTTGTCTTAGCGCTACCCATAAAAGATCTCTTGGTTGCCTGTCAAAGGCCTTCTCGAAATCAACCAACACCATATGCAAGTCCTTTGAAGAATCACGATGCTTTTCCATCATGATCCTTATACTTTGGATTGCATCTGTTGTTGATTTACCCGAGACAAACCCGCACTGGTCATCAGATAGTCGTATTATTTTCCGCAGTCGGCTATCTAATACCCGTTCAACGATCTTCATGGTGTGCGACATCAGCTTGACAGAACGGTAGTTATCACAATTTCGCGTATCACCCTTTCCTTTGTGCAATGGAAGAAGATAGCTTTCCCTCCATTGATTAGGCATAGTGTCGCCTCTCATAAGTTTGGAGATAAGAACCATGAGCCATCTAGACCCGATGTCTCCCATCTTTTTCCAGAACTCAGAGGGTATCCCGTCCGGCCCAACAGCTTTTCTTTTCTTGGAGTTTTTAACCGCGTACCGAACTTCTTCGACTGTGATGTCGGATATTTCGGCATGATTCGGGGCGGCTGTTGGAAAGTACACTCGGGGAAACTGTTCGTTCAGAAGTTCCTCGCAATACTGTCGCCATCTGTGGAGAATTTTTTCGTCTTCCACAAGGAGTTGGCCTTCAGCATTGTTAATAAACTTTGGGAAACGAATCTCCTGAGCATTTCTTCTTCTCTGGGCGGCTATCTTAAAGATATTTGCTCCTTTGTTCAAATTGTTTTGTCGAAGCTCCTGGGTAGCCTGGTTCCTGTCAGACGCGGAAGGCGATATTTCTTCCAAGTCCTGATAGAGGCCTTCCATGCTTTTCGCTTTGAATTCGGCGCATTTTTTCTTCGCGATACCTTTGCAACATCTATATACCTTTTCACGGCGAGCTTTTTCCTCTCTATTAGTAGAAGAGCACTTTGACCAAGCTTGGAAAGCCATTTTCTTTTCGTGTATCACTGCTTTGGCTTCGTCTGTCCACCACCAGGTTTCTTTTGCGTGTTGGCAGGGGCCTTTAGATGTTCCGAGCAGTGATTTGGCTTTCTCCAAGCCAGATTGTTGTAGGGAATCCCACATGTCTTGTGCTCTGCATTCCTCATTACCGACCTCATCGATAATGGAAGAGAGGTAGTTTTCCATGATGGTAATAAAAGCTTCGCCTTTTCCTTTATCCAGCTTATACCACTTGATTCTCTCAGACACCTTCGTTTGCTGCTTTGACTTCTTTCTCGCATCCATAAAAAAATCAGTCAGGAGGAGACGGTGTTGAGGGGCGATCGCGTCTCCCAGGATCACTTTGCAATCTTTAGCTCGTGGCTTCATGAAACTGGATACCAAATGATAGTCTATTTGAGTTTCATTTCCGCCGCTGCTATAAGTGATCAGGTGCCGGATTTGTTTGACGAACATGGTATTTAGCACTATAAGACCGTACGACTTGCACATGTTTAGGATATCTTCACCTGAAGAGTTCCTGGTGCCGTATCCCAGCCCTCCGTGGTAGCCTTCATAGTCTTCGCTTGTCTTCCCGACATGTCCGTTTAAATCTCCCCCAACAAACAAAAGCTCTTCCTTTGGGATGATTTTGACAAGGTTGTGGAAATCTAGCCAGAATGCATCTTTTTCTTTTTGTTCGCATCCTACTTGAGGGGCATATGCGCTTACGATGTTCCACACCTCACCATGCATCACCAATTTGAGAGCCATCAAACGGTCACTGGACTTTGAAATGGTTAAGACGTTGCCAAGTAACTCTTCCGCAAGGATGATGGCGATTCCGTTTTTTCCTTGTTCCAATCCATAGTAAAACATCTTGTAGGCTTTTGTTTTAACGTCCAAGAAACGTGCCCGATTACCGGTGTTTCGCCATTTCGTCTCTTGTACGCACAAGATGTCTACTCGCCTTCTAACCATCATTTCTTCAAGCTCATAGCTGCGCCCACTCATGCTTCCAACGTTCCAACTCGCGACTCTTAAATGTGGCTTACGCCGTTGCATTACTTTGCTATCCCCCGGAAATCCTATAGCTCTGACCCGAGCATTGCTGCTCGTCCCAGGATCACGACCATTAGTAGTGCCTGGCGGGGTAGTGCTTTTCCTTTTAGCGTTCTTTTCCATAATGCTACGGTTTGACCGTTTTCATTCTTCCCTTCCTTTTTGACACGGGCATGCTCCAGATTTTTTTTTTTTTTTGATTGATCTTACTCTTACAACACCGGTGATCTCCAGTCGTGTCAACCCACTGATTTGCATGCACACTTGTGGGGCAGTTTAATGGTGGTATATGTGTCCCTAGGCTCACCTTGGTGTTTTCTAAATTGCCTAGATGTGATTTTTGTTTACCTTTGTTTAGTCGCCTTTTACGACAAGCGATAGGTATCGCTGCAGGGATATTCTTAACCCGTTCCTGCACGAGGATTCACAAAACATCCATAAAAGATATAAACAAATAACATTATAAAAAAATAAAAAAAATTTTGTACCAAAAAATAAAAGTATGATAATGATTGAAAACACATAATATAATGTATCTGCCATAGATTTTAGGGTGCTGCATGGTTTTACGGGTATAGAGAAAAGGCATTAAAACCTAAAAAAAATTTGTTGATGTAATTGCTCTAAATGAAATGAAGAAAGTAATATTTACCACATCGATGGATTTAACGCTGAATTTATTAATTAATTAAAAATAAGAAGGGTGGATGTAGAGCATTATTTATTAAAAACAATAGTAAATACTATGTATTGCGGGGCTCAGATTAAGGTACAGCATTCAAGGCTGCTACTGCTCTTCTCAGTAGCAGAATTGCATGCAGTAGTACAAATCATCACATTGTATCCATTCAGGAATCATGGGTGTGGAATAAACGCCAGTGTGGTCTTGTGGTATATGTGATGCTACGATCCGTTATGATGAGCGATCCGAAAGGCCCAGTGTCTGCCTCATCATATCGAACACGCTATCGGCAATCAAACTTGGTCAATTCTGTGGTCAAGATCTGGTGGCTGCGAAAGTTAGCTACAAAACGCACGGAGAAATTGAACACTTCATCGTGGCGTCTGCTTACTTCCCCTACGACTCGGTACTGCCCCCGCTACCTAAGGCGGTTACTGAACTCATAGAGTACTGTGAAGCCAGAAGGATTGGACTCATCATCTGTTGCGATGCTAACGCTCAAAATAATGTTTGAGGCAGCAGCAAATGCAACCGGAGAGGAGACCATCATTTAAACTTCATTCTTTCGTCTGACCGTGTCATCAACAATGTTGGCTCTCAACCAACCTTTGTGACGGCGAGACGACAAGAAGTGATTGACCTAACCCTGTCTAATAGGCATCTGAAGGCCATCACTAACTGGAGAGTCTTACCAGATGTTACGCTGCCAGACCATAGATATATCGAATTCCAATTGAAGTATGGGATCTCCCCCTAGCAGACCAAGCGGAATCCGAGAAAGACGGACTGGGTGCGATTCAGGGAGGGGCTTGAGAAATCCACTCAATCCCTGCCGAAACTCAAAACAAAGCAATTGATGGAGGATGCCGTTCATAACCTGAGCAGCGCCATCACAAGCTATTTCGAACTCGCATGTCCTGTCAAAAAGCCGGAAGTCTCCTGAATATATCGCTTAAATCGAACTCAGAAGATGACTGAAATAAATATCGATCGAAGCAGAAGGAATATAAGAAGCTTATTCGTAATTCGAAGAATGATTCCTATAAGTCCTTCTGCGAAGAGATCAAATCCCTGAGCGTGACCAGCAAGTTGGTTAACGTTCTCAAATGGGGAAAATCGACAAAGCTGGATGTACTCAGAAAGTCTGATGGTACCTTTACTGAGTCTAAAGCAGAAACTCTTAGTTTATTGTTGCAGACTCATTTCCCGGGAAATCAGACTGTCATCCGTTCGTTGCACACTCCCTCATTGGAAACTGCGACTGAAACGATGAAAACAACTCGGCGTAGCTGGTATGTTGCGTCACGCGTGGCAACTACTGAGCCCATTGAATTTGCTGTGGCATCTTTCGATGGCTTTAAGTCGCCGGGCACTGATGGGATATACCCTGTTAAGCTGCAAAAAGGTATAAGACAACTGCTTCCTACTCTGAAAATAATTTTCACTGCTTGCCTGGCACTTGCCTACATACCAGAGACCTGCAGCGGTGCCTGTTTTTAGCACTAATAGTGTACTCGCTTTAAATGCGGTGCCAGTGTTACTCACACAACAAAATGTTCGGTTACGGTGTTTAAACACCGCAAAGTAAGCCGGTGTCGGCTCAGCACATCAAAAAAATACACGGTAAAAAAAGAAATGCTCAAAAAAGTATGCTGTTATTTTTCTGAGTTCCGGGCTTGCTTCTGTTTTGTTTCTTTATTTTACTCCATTGTTTTTATACAGCGTAGATTTGCACCGCCACATTACACGAGTGTATGTATACCTATCGCAAATGTCTATTATGGCTGGCTGTTGATTTGCTTGTACCGTTTTATTCTTTGGTTTTATCTTGCTGCGTATTTTGTGCGCTGTAACGTGATCGTTACTGACATCAATATTTAGTTTTCTTTTGATACAGACGTGTGAAAAGTTATTGAAATGTCGGAACAAGAGTTTATTCTAAGGGAAATAGAGAGTGGTACATATTCTTTGTCGTCTCGACAAAAGGGAAAAAGCTGTGTGGAACATTGTGTCCGATAATTGAAGGAAGATGGTTCAACACTTGAAAACTGGGTGTACTGCCGATCGTGCCGAAAGGTTTTGAAATGTGTAGGACATCAAACCTCCAACTTAGGCTGCCACAAATACTGTCAATCACTAAAGCAGCCAAATACATTGAAACGTGTGTCTGCGCCAGATAAAGCAAAAACACTCCATGCATTTTCCCAACGGATTGTTGAGGATTGTCGCCCTTTTTCGTCCGTAAGCGGTTCTGGCTTTAAGACAATGGTACAATTTTTTATAAAGATTGGTGCTACTTATGGCGAATTTATAGACGTCGATGACATGCTGCCGGATGCTACAACTGTTGTTCGTAAGTGCCAAAAGGAGGCTGAGGAAAAAAAAAGGAGCAATGAGCTGAAAGAAGTTTTGAGTAGCGGTGGAGCGTCAGTCACTTTGGATTTTGGACCGACAACTATGTCAAACGAATGTTCTTGAGAGTAACGACGCACTTTGAAAAGGAGTATCAGATGGTCGCTATTACGTTGGGCTTAAAATCTATGGATTTTCAGCGATCATCTGCAGCAAATACATATATTTGCAAAATTAAAATCTCTTTTGCAAGAATTTGACATGAAAGATCTGGACAATATAAAAATTGTGACTAACCGCGGTGAAAATATAGTTAAGGCGTTACAAAACAATACGCGTTTGAACTGTAGTAGCCACTTATTCGCTAATGTGCTGGACAAAGGGTTCGAAGAGACGGAGGAACTAGCCGACTTGTTAACTGCTTCCCAAAAAACCGTAAAGTATTTCAAAAAGGCAAATTTGCAGCACAAGTTGGCAACTTCATTAAAAAATCTATGCTAAACGCGTTGGAACTCAAACAATGTGTAAGTCCATCCTGGACGTTTGGCTGATTGTGATGAAAATTACAGACTACTACATATTAATATAAATATTCTCACTGTCCTTGTAGAATTGTGCAAACATTTCCAAATTATATCTAAAGAAACGCAAACTTGCAGTTCCGCCTCCATATGTTTTGCAATTCCATCAATTAATAAAGTGAAAAGCCTTTGTGAGTCCAATATTGGTGATCCACCAGCCATTGAAATATTAAAAGAAAAAAATACTCATCAATGTCCATACAATTTTTGAAACAAACATATGCATATGGCATAAAGTAGCTTTTTTTAATACCCGCCAGCTGTAAATATGCAGTCAGAACACTTAAATGAAATTAAAGAATTTTGTGTTTCAAAAATTGAATAACTGACTATAACTTCCGAACAAATTCCCACAAATAGTGACTTTACATCAACAATCTCATATTCAGATAGTCCGGCTACACCATCTTCCATAACTTCCGATATTGATTCCCCAATACTAAAATTCTTCTTTTCAAATTTGTTGCAAAAAGCAGAATCTGTTTAGGAAACCGCTTTCGAAGAAGTGGAAAAATATGTTAGAGAAAAAGTCACCATAACCGAAGATTTTGAAGTTGTTGCATGGTGGAAAAAAATCAGACATTTTATCCAAAATTATCAAAGTTTGCATTGCAAGTACTTTCCATTCTTGCGAGTAGTGCAGCAGCCGAAAGAGTATTCTCTCTGGCAGGATATATTATTACTGAAAAACGAAACAAATTACGGCCTAAAGCCTAGTTTGATATTTTTGCATTCGCTATATAAAAATAAATATATAAAGTTTTAAAATAACCTGTACGTATCATTTTACATTATTATTACTACCTCCATGCAGGGACGGGTTAAGAATATCCCTGCAGCGATACCTCTCGCTTGTCGTAAAAGGCGACTAAAACAAAGGTAAACAAAAATCACATCTAGGCAATTTAGAAAACACCAAGGTGAGCCTAGGGACACATATAAAACCATTAAACTGCCCCACAAGTGTACATGCAAATCAGTGGGTTGACACGACTGGAGATCACCGGTGTTGTAAGAGTAAGATCAAACAAAAAAAAATCTGGAGCATGCCCGTGTCACAAAAAAAAAAAGCAGGCCGAAAAACAATTGGTGTAAACAAATGCAAAAACACCAGCATTTGGTTGGCCTCAGCGATGAAGTAATCCCAAACCGGGAAGCCTGCCGCTACTTTTTGAGGTCAAACCGGCGCGGCGGACCCCACAAGCGGACCAGTAGGAATGCAGTTAAGTGGGAAGGTTATGGTCCTACACTTCTGACCATAACAACGCCGGAAAAAAGGAACGAAGATTACTACCTTCAACTTGACGAAGAACAAAATTTAAGTGACATGAGGTACCGTTAATATGTTATAAAAATTAAATTTGCGAAAAGTGATTAAAATCGATCGTGCATATAATTAGAAACGATTAATAAATATTCCTGTTTAAGCTTTAAAAGTGCATTAGAAATTTGTAAGTAAATACAGTTTCAATTTCGTCATTCAAAATATTGAAAATAGTGTGTCTTGTGACGTTAAAACCCGACGCCTAATTTTCCACCTATACGAAGAGGGAAAATCATATGGAGAAATATCCAAATTATTGAAATGCTCCAAAAAGCTGTTTTTTAATGCAGTTCAATATTTTCGAAAAAATAGAACTGTAGAAAAAGTACCACGCAAGCCAAGAGTAAGGTCAACCTCTCAAAGAGAAGATGCCCTTATTGTTCACCATAGCAAAAAAAATCCTTTTTCAACAGCAAGGGAAATTCGAGCCATTGTTTTTGGTGCAAGTGATAATGGACCTTCTGTGGATACCATCAAGCGAAGATTGCGCGAGGCCGGTCTTTTCGGACGTATAGCTAGGAAGAAGCCGGTACATATTAACGGTACCCCATGTCACTTAAATTTTGTTCTTCGTCAAGTTGACAAGGCAACTATTAAAACAAAAAAAAAATTCGGATTAGTTTAAGGTGCAGACGCAAAAGACTCGTAAGGCAGTAACGTGATGTGACAACCGTTTCTAAATACGTGCACGGCACTGTATATATATTTTTCTGTATTATGTTATATTAATTATTATGAAAATAATGGAGATTTTAATTTTTTGGTTCGTTTAACATACACACAAAAATAAAAATGTTGTTCTCATTTTTGTCTAGCCTTATTTTTTATCTTGCTCAACGCAAAACACACAAAGGTTCATTCTTTAACAGTAAATAAAATACAAATAAATTTGCGTGCACGTTAAAAAAGTGTGTGTGTGCGATCGCATACTATGTGAAATTAGGGGATGTTTTTGTGTTCACTCATTTTATGCGGTGGCTTCTCGCATGAGTAAAAAGAACATACAATAAATATGCGAAGAGTATTATTGTCACCGCAAAAGAAACAACGCACAAAAGAACGAGTAAGAAACACCACAACTTTTTCGATACGGTATTTTTAATACCCATGTAAGAAAATGACACTGTTCGTATGCGGTGTACTAGTAGTGTCGGTGCACCGCTGTAGGTCTCTGCTACATATGTACCTATTCCTTGGCACGCTGTGAAAGTGGTCTTTATTCCCAAAATAGGGAAAGAAGATTACTCACCCGCCATGAGTTTTAGACCAATCAGTCTAACATCCTTCTTGCTGAAAAGCATGGAGCGATTAGTAGAGTTGCACGTGCGCAAAGTTGCCTTTCGAATGCATCCTCTCGGACATGCAACATGCTTATCAGCGCGGAAAATCCTGCGAGATTGCGCTACGAAACCCAGTTGGGAGAATTGAATGCGCTCTTGAAAGGAAGGAGTACGTACTAGGCATTTTCGTCGACATTGAGGGAGCTTTTGATAACGCTACTTTCGACAGCATGTGTAACGCTGCTAGACGTCATGACGTAGATGAAGCACTGGTTTTGTGGATCAAAGCAATGCTTGTGCACAGGACATTGATCGCTGATGCAGGCCTCGAACAATGTGCCAAGCATGAAGTATGGGCTGCCCGCAAGGTGGCGTCTTGTCTCTGCTGTTATGGTGCATGGTAGTCGACTCTGCTCGATGCTCTCAATGTCTCTGGAATCTATGCCCAGGCCTATGCGGATGATGTTGCTGTTCTCTCTGTCGGCTCATGTTTAGCGAAATGTCTGTCTCAAAGCGCAGGCGGCGCTAGATATGATCGATGACTGGTGCATGAGAAATAGACTGTCGGTTAATCCTCGGTTAATGTCGGTGCTAAAAGGCATTCCCATCCCGATTTCCAAGGAAGCTAAGTACCTGGGAGGAAGTGTCCTAGATAGCAAGCTTCTTTGGTCAAAGCATGTTGAGTCCAAAACCTCTTTCAAACAATTCAGAGAAGCAAACACATCCTTAATTTTTTTATTTTCTTGAAGAAATTGAGACAGTCTTGCTTTGCCTTTACGAAAGAAACGACGTATAATCTCAACCAGAAAAGCGGGTAAAGCGCGACATAGACTTGGGCCGAGAGCTGCCGCTAAGGCAACGCAGTTAATACAACTATAGTCGGTGCTTTTTGACGAATCATTTACCATCCAAATTTCTTGGCCGGGAAATTTATAGATAACAATATTACCAAAATATCCGTGTCTGAAGACTTTACAATGATTTGTGAATTTTCACAACATTTGCTCATGTGATAGATAATCCTCGTATCTGCTTCCTCGTGGCAACACTAAATTTATTTCATTGCATTTAATGACATAATTTCCTTCTGATTTTGTCAACTGTCATAAATACTTTTTTATTTCCAACGATACATTCCATCGAATTGTTTCTCCAGTAGTCCGACAAGAACCTAACAATTGCTTCTTTGAATTTAATATTTTTCAAACTCTTTATGAAATCGTTTGGCCTAGCTTGTTGCGGTCCAACAATGAAATAGTGAATATTCTGCTCTTGTCTACGGTAGCGCTCAGAATCCTTTATAGAAGGGGACATATATCTATCGAAAATTAAATGTATCTGGGAAGAATTTGTGGCGCAAATTTTTATTAAAATTGCTTCATCAATTTTTCCAAAAGTTTGCGGCTAGATGGTCCTAAAAGATGTAAAAAATAAAAACCATCAATGATTCCTACATCTGCCAATATAGGTTTCGCGGGTCCAATAATAGATAAGTTTCTTGCAAGAACAGATTTATCAGTTCGATCATCTCTCCTGTGGGTTGATAGAGAGCTGGTGGTACAGGAGCTAACGGATAAGAAAGGCAAAGTTCTAAATTAATTTTTAAGGGCAGTCGCTAAAAGACGTCCAAAAATATCTCGCTCGATTTTAATTACCGCTTGCTTACTCACGTCACTTTGAACTATCTTAATACAATCTGCCGTAAAATTAAGAATTACGTTGCGTTTAATTGGTTTGTAAAAACGATCGGTGGTCTCACATTCTGTTATGAAATTTAGCTTTTGGTGCGGGTCTATTTTATTCACCTTAAGAGAAACTACCCTGCCTGTTGTAATATTAAACAGTTCATTTTTATTGATTTCTGAGTCGAACGGATTCATATTTTGTTTTATTGTATTGATAATGCTATCAAGGGCTTTTCTGTCCTTGTCGATTATACTTTTACGAGGGTGGTCCGATAAGTACTTAGCCTACAAAAGAAAAAGAAAATTTTTGGAGAAATGGCGATTTATTTTTCAATATAGTCTCCTTTTAGCTCGATACACTTGACCCAGCGATGCTCCAACTTCTTTAACCCGTCTGAAAAATACGTTTTCTCGAGGTCTGGAAAGTAGGCCCCCTTGGCGGCGATGACCTCCTCATTCGACTGATATTTCTGCCCGGCGAGTGACTTTTTCAAGTTTGGAAACAAAAAGAAGTCGCATGGGGCCAAAGCCGGTGCGTTATCATGGTGGAAGAGCACTTTTTTCTTCGTCATGTGGGGCCGTTTTTTCTTCAATTCGGCGTCGAATTGGCCCAATAATTTGGCATAGTACAGCCCTGTGACCGTTTTGCCCTTCTCCAGGTAGTCGATGTGGATCACACCTTGGGAATCCCAGAAAACGGTGGCCATCACCTTTCCGGCCGATGGGACAGTCTTCGCCTTCTTCGGAGCACGTTCGCCGGGTGAAGTCCACTGTTTCGACTGTTCCTTGGTCTATGGTGTGTACCAGTGGATCCATGTTTCGTCGACTGTCACGAAACGACGCAGAAACTCCTTCGGATTGCGCTTAAACAGCATCAAACACTGCTCTGAAGTGGTCTCACGGTTGCGCTTGTTGTCCGGAGTGAGCAAACGCGGCACTTATCGCGCCGACAGCTTTTTCATGCCCAAAATTTCGTGCAGGATATGACCCACGCAATCTTTTGAAATGCCTACTGTCTCAGCTATCTCGCGCACCTTCAATCGGCGGTCTGCCAATACGAGATCGTGGATTTTTGTCACGTTATCTTCCGTGGTAGCCGTTTTCGAGGCACCTGGACGTGGCTCATCAAAAACCGACGTGCGACTACGTTGAAACTCGTTAAACCAATTTTTGATGGTCGCCATCGAAGGAGAAGAGTCACCGTACACAGCATCCAAACGCTCTTTGAGTTCCCTGTGCGATTTCCCTTCCAAAAACAAGAATCGAATAACCGACCGATATTGCTATTTTTCCATTTTTCTACAATCCGCGGACACTCCCGCTTCCACACTGAAATTTCGACAATAGCCGTCTACTAGAATGTGTACTACACGATAGTAAGTTGCTCTTGCGATACTGGCGCCATCTGGCGGCGAGGCTAAGTACTTATACCACCCTCGTATGCAATTCGTGAGATACGTCATTTTTGCGGTTAATTTGAATATCTTCTTGCAACTGCGTTATGAATTTAGTTCGCATACTATGGCTGAGAGCCCAACGTGGGCTAGCAGAAATAGAATTGGTAAAGTGTTTTATACCAGCTAAAGAGTTTGCTCAGTTGTCAAATCGACAGGAGATCTCGCAAAATTAGTTTTGGTTCTTTTTACACCAAACGCACACCGCTTAAATTCGTTCAACAGTGGCGATTCTTTTAATTTTAAATCTGCTACATAAATTCGGAGTGCGCTAGGAAAGTCTCAAAATGCAACATTTGCAATACGCCTGATAGCAATGGCTGAATTCGTTTACATCTGTTAAAATGCTAACAACCAGTGAAACCGTTGACCAAACGGTTAGCTAAAATGCCAGCATGTACTAAAATGTCAACGATTCCAGAGCCATCAATGTATTTGCCCAATGCTTTAAAATAAGCCATTTGCATATGAAATGCACCGAAATTTACAAAAATGTCAAAATTAGGACTGCAATCATTTTGAATTTGTTTAGCCATTTTAGCAATTGCCAAGTCATAAGTAACAATAATATTTTCCTGATCACACTGATTTTTACTTGCATATATAAGAGTTTCATTAACGACGTTATACGAAGTAGGAGATAAGTTTATCTGAGGCAGGTAGAATATTTTTTGAACATCGCTATTGTCGACAACAGTTTTGCAATTATATCCAATCCACATGGGACAATTGCCAACTAGTGATAATGTAATTGCCCACATCAAATCTTTTAGGACTGAAATTTATTGGGCAATTTTACATTCCTCCATAACTTCTGTTATTTTCTGAAGTGTTAGCAACTTTATATTTTTGGAAGGTTTTTGAAAATATGACTGTATGTCGTGTTGAATCTCTTCAAATCGTCTCCTTTTGCGAGGTACACTGTGTTCGACAGAGAGATTTTCATTGAAATCGAGCACTGCTGATCTATCGGGATTAGTTATATTATTTGTAGTAGGTGCCACGTTATCTGGTGAACAAAATTGGTGTATGATTCCTACAGTATCGTGTAATGTGTCCTTACCAGAAAAAGTGTCTACAAAGCGATCATAGTTATCACATGCTAGGTGTGTGGATTGTCCACTAACTGCACTGATGCCAGATAGAATTGATTGATCATCCTCATAAGCTGTGAATGTCATTTCCGTTTTCAGTTCTTCAGCAAGAGTATACCCCACTGTGTGACCATATTTACTGAGAATGGTTACTACTTTTCTACTACTTGTTATTGATTTCATTGCTAACCCTAGCATTAAATGTTTAGACGGTTTGACTCTACCTTTTGTGATAATATATATTAAGTCCGAACATAATGATTTTATTTTTATGTTGTCGTCATCTGAACGTTGTCTGCGTACGTCGGGTCCTTGAATAAGTTACTTATAAAGCTTAACAATATATCAGGAATATCATATTCACCACTAATAATATCTTCCACCTTAAATTTTTCAGGAAGTTTTCGTTTTTTTATAGTAAACATCAGTAAAACATTTCTTATATGTATTTACTTATATAATTACTATAGCTTATTGATTGATAAGCAATTGTTTTACTACTACCTAGATATTTGAGCAAATCCGAGTCTTGTAAAACATCGGCAAAATGTTTTAATTGATTCAACATTCGACCTGAAGTGCTTACAGTTGCAAACGTTCGTCGAGAACCTTTTTTTGTTCCACCTTCGAACAAAAAATACATTTCCTTCGCGACTTCTTAGGAAAGGCTTCCTCAGCAATTATCTGCGCAGTCTGCTTTTCGAAAATGGAACGTTCCTAAGTTGAAGATGTACCTATGGGGTTCGGTACGCTCTCTACAATACTACTCTTCAACATCTGAAGGCAATAAGAAGTTGATATCATTCTTCATACGTCTATTAAACATTTTATTTACACTTTTAGCCTGATAAAATGTTTTAAATTCATTCTTACATTTACTCATAAGAACTGTTACTTTTTTGTAGCATGAACCGGTAAGTTCTATATCACTATACTTAAAATTTAATACTCGACGGAAAGCTAGCGACTTGGACAACTCATCCGTAAAATGCAACACATTTTCATTTTGTTCACAAAAGAAACACTTCATTTTATTTTGATCACTAAAATTAAGAGAGTCACTTATAGAATCACAATACAAGAACCAACCGCGAGGTGTAAGTAAACAAGCTGATTACAGCGCTTCAACTGTTTTTTTGTTTTATTTTTTGCGATACATAGGTTGCTATTTATATTTTGAGCCTTGGCAACACTAAGTGTTTAACGTGTCAGGTCAGGACATCTCTCAGCTTTATCGGGGAATACATTTTATATAGAAAGAGCGTGCTAAAATCATGGGTTGTCTATACATGTGTCCAATTTATCGCAGACAACCCTATATGGTAAATCCTCAGCTTTAATTTGGTACCTATTTCAACTTTCTGTTTTATGCCTATAGTCAAAAAAAAAAATGCGGTATTAAAAGCTGGGTTGTTGGGGGTATGTGGTCGGAGCGGGACTGCCAACCCAATATCTTCGAGTACTATTTAATGTAAGCTTTTGAATGGCTACTCGTTCATTCTTCTGTTTTATTCCTATGAATAGGTGAAAAAATTACGTACCGGCAGTAGCGATTTTTTTTAAATGCCTGGACAAAAATTCCCGCCAACCTTTGGCCCTTTTGACTACATCTCGAGTAAACTTTCATTGCAATTTACACCTTCTTTTAATTGCCTTAGGACATCACACGATCGGCGCTGGGACTAATGGAGGGAATATCCAGGATTCAGGATACTACCTGTGCTGCATGTTGCGAGGAGGATGACACAGCAGAACACTTTCTCTGCGACTGGCGCACCCTTGGGGCCGACGTGGTGGGTGCCGAATCTCTAAGCTCTACATCACTGAAGCCCTTTCCCACTTTTCTCCGGACAACGGGGAAAATACAATAACGACAAGGTCTCTGTCTGGTAGTACAATGGACCAGTATTTGTGTCTGAGTGCTCCAACACATAGTAGAAGCCTCCAACAAAAAAAAAATAATTCTGGGGTTATTAACATAAAAATTGAAGAAATGGGCGAAAAGAGATATATACACCCAATATACAGATCACCTAAGTATTCCTGAACTTATTAAAGAACTGGACAAAAATATTGAAAATAAGAGGTTATAGTTTTAGGTGATATGAATAGATCACATATTCGTTACCATCACAAATAAAGATACGATATCCACGGTAATCGGAAGCCAGATATCTGACTATTACGCAACGATGTATGCAAGGAAAACTTACAAGATCACCAATGCTCCTAGCGAAACTAAAGTTCAACAACACAAAGTAAATCAGTTAGTGAGAATGATATTGAAGTACTATACAGCAATTTCGTATTCTAGAGAAAGGTAGAAACATGCAAGAAGATACGTACAAATAAACCCTGGAAAACCCCCGAAGTCATAACAATTTGTACAAACAGGGATAAACTTTACAGAAAGTGGAGAAACAACCTATTGAATAAACGAGGACGAATATAAACACTTTCGTTATACAGTTAACAAAACAATTCAAGCAACGAAATCCAACTACTACAAAATACAATTTGCTAATGCCAAAAATGATCCCAAAAAGACATGCAATGTAGTGAATGAAATCATTAGGAAGAAAAAAGCAATGTGTTGATGTAATTATTGCAAACCTTACAATTAATAAAGAGCTGACACAGGTGACTGAGGAATTTTCCGAACTGTTCTCCAAACAGACATCTAAAATTAGTCATAGTTGTAACCAAATAACATGTAGCCAACGAAATATGCATCTTGTGCAATCAGTGATGCAGAAGTCAATCAAAGCCCCGGAATAGACAACATAAAACTAGTTGATCTAAAGTTAAAAGCCGTAACGCTCACACCACTCATTGGATGTACACAGCAATCATCAGACCCATTATAACTTATTGGGCCCTAGTCTGGTGAACTGCTAGCAGCACGAAAAGCTACATGAGCATGCACAACAAAGTACAAATGTCAGCCGCTGTTTGTACAACGGGAGCTATGAGAAGCACGCCGCAAGCAGGGTTGGACATGATACTTCATCTTCTTCCTCTCGATTTATCCATAAAAGGCAGAGCTGCAAAAAGCGCTTTCAGACTAAGGGAGTCCTCCTTGTGGAAACAAGCCAACTATGGACATGCGGCCATACTCAGAATAATAGATGACCTGGGAAAGAAACATGGTCTAGTAGCCTCGCAGCTACGACCGACTATATACATACATATATATATATAATTTTGAACAACTCATACCAAATCCTCAGTTCATTTCAAAGGAAGTATGTAGTAAGCAAAAGGAAACCCCAATATGCCAGCAATAGCTTCCTTCCATACAAATCTACAGGTCCGGATGGGATTTACCCGCTAGAGATGAAACAAGCTTTGGGCATTCTCGAACTGCGGCTTTTGGTATTATTCTCATCCAGTCTAGATTGAGGTTACACACCACTATCCTGTTGGGAAGTAAATGTTTCATTTATACCAAAAGCAGGAAAAATCTCCCAAAAAACCGTAAAAGACTACAACCCATCCACAATAAATTAACCATGATCGCTTTCCTCGATATAGAAGGAACTTTTTTCAACAATATAAAACAACTAGCCATCACCAATGCATTAAGCAAACAAGAGGTTAATGGTCATATAAAACTTTGGATCAATCAAATGCTTCCAAGCAGCTTGATTCATTCGAAATTCGGCTGCTACCACACAAAAAGGGCAGTAAACGCGACTTAAGGAATTGACTCAATTGGAAATTCTCCAAAATACGCCAAAACAATGATCTAATTGATGTCACGGACTACTTCATCCCGACTTCAAAATATTCTAAGCTGAACTAACGTGAATTCGTGAGGCCGCCGGCTGGCTGTCTGTAAGATCGATGAACAACAGAGACATCGTCATCTGCACAGATAACCTAGCGGCAATAAAAGCATTCGGATCACCAATAATTAGAGCAATATATAAAATCTCGAAAAATACACTGCAACAGACAAATGAGAGATGGCGTGATCTTGAAACATGCCTGGCCAAGGTATTGTCAAAGTAAAACCACAAGCCTGCTAAAAATACGCAGGCAGATTATAAGCAGCCTAATCGGGGTCCTAACAGGGCATTACGCTCTAAGAAAACATGCTGCTGGATTAGGACTACCATATCATACGACTACTGCAGTAGGAGTCATTATGAGGAAGAGGAAGAATCTCCATCCCATCTCATGTAACTGCCCTCCTTAAGAAGACTATTTCTAGGAGAATATTTCTTTAATGAACTAATGGATCTATCCGAAACGGAGATCTACAAAATATCGAATTTTATTCAGAACTCAAAATGGTTCCAAGAGTAGCGGTGACCAAGCAGACTCAAGTGGTAGCAGAAAGGACCGATATTGGTGTAAGTAATTCATACCGCTTTTTACGGAGAGAAGCCACCTAACCTAACCTTACCTATCTATGACCCAACTGACGATGCCATATGTTTTTGTCGATAGCCATCATCGCAGTTTCTGATTGATCTGTTGATCAATTTAACTTATAAAGATCATTAACGAGAGGTGCAATTGCAATCAATGATTTTGTTGAATCATATATTCGACAACTTTCATTATCGAAGACCAAAGTGTTGCCACGTTTAGCCATCTGAATCACAGACACAAAATTTGCACGTGCTTATGCTCTTTTCACGGCAAGAAGATGAATTATTATCCACTATGATTTTGTCTTTAATTGGTTGACGCACATCTACGAAATTTACGTCATTCATTGTCATGTGAGCGGATGCCTCATAATCAATATACCATATGCCTACTATACCAATGACCTACTTTGTCGCACACGTAGCATATTGCGGACTTGTGAAAGAGTTTTTTTTTTTGTTTTTGATTTTTGCAGTTTTTCTTGGGGTACAAGTCAGTCTCCGTACGTAACTTCTTTAAGAAGGCGATTTTGGACGAAGTCACTTGACAGCTTCGGTGTTGAATTTTCAATTGCCTTTACCATGGGACGGAAAACGTCTGGCAAACCTGCCAGCATAAGAGCGGCCACCACTTCATTACCAATCTCTAATCCAGCCTTTTTTACTTTAGTAGTCATTAGCACTATTTTGTGGACATAATCTTCCATAGATTTACCCTCCAATTATTGCAATCCGACCAACTGCTTGAGTAAGTCGACCCTACGACCAATGCCTATATCCTCAAATGCGGAACAAATAGAGTCCCATGCTTGTTTTGGTGGTGTACACTTTTCCGTGTACTTGTACAGAGTTGACGACAGCAGCAGGTTTAGCATCTGAATCGCCATACAATTTTTATCTGGATCTGTTTCTGTTTTTTTTTTTTTTTTTTTTTTTTTTTATAATTTGCGCGCGCAAAAGGGGTTATGACTACCCTTAAGTGTCCAGAATCAAGACACAGCACGGGCCGAAGGTATAGAGGGAGAAATGGAGAGGAGGTATCTGTGCACATTGGTCCTAAATGTCTGTGGATTGTAGTGAGTAGGAAATATTGGGCTGGGAAGAGCATTCCATAACCGTGTTGTGCGGCTGAAGAACGAATCCCTGAACTTAACTGTACGTCCGAAAGCAGGCTTAAGGGTAAACTGATGAGCATTCCTGGCAAGACGAGTATTGCGGGTGAATTCATGGAGGTGAGGAATGCAATTGGCTAACTCATTTGAGCAATGGTTGTTAAAATAGCGATAAAATAGTGACAAGGAAGACACATTACGTCGGTGTTCGAGCGAGTCAATTGACTTTGCGATATTAGTGTCTCCTATAAGTTTTATCGCTCGCTGTCGTATCCTATCTAGTAGGTGCAGTGAAGTTTTAGGGCCACCAGACCAGATATGAGCGTTATACTCAAGCTTGGGGCGGATGTAGGCCTTATAAATTGAAGCCAAATCAGAGGGGGTAAAATATTTCTTGCATCGTTTGAGGAAACCTAGACATTTTGCCGCGTTTTTGGCGATTTCAAATATGTGATCATTCCAATTAAGTTTGGTGTTGATACACATACAGATGGAAAGTTTTTCGGTTTCGTCAACACAAGCGCCATTCATGGATAATGGCTGATTATTATGGGTTCGCTTTAACGACAGTAGACAGCATTGAGTTTTACTCTCAATTTTTTACTTCTATTATTTTTACCCCAATCGATTATGCTGTCAAGATCGGAATTCAATGTGCTTGACATACGCTGCCGTTCCAGTTCTACGGCCGAAGAGCAGGGACGTGAGTCCTGGAACGAATATGAAAAGCTGAGAGTACTGTCATCAGCGAAGGAGTGGATTGGATTAGAAGTAACAGACAAGAGATCATTTATAAAAATGAGAAAGAGAGTCGGAGACAAAACAGAGCCTTGGGGGACATCAGCATTTATTTGGTGAATATCAGACTTGAACCCATCCAAAACAACTTGAATTGAACGGTTGGAAAGTAATTTCTAATCCATAGAAGCAGAGATTTATCGATGCCATAAGCACGCATTTTCGACAAAAGAGCCTGATGCCAAACTCTGTCAAATGCTTTTGAAATATCAAGCGCAACGATCTTGCTTTCGCCTTGATTGTGCAAAGATTGGTTCCACTTTTCGGTGAGATATGCCATCAAATCACCAGTGGACCTGTTGCTGCGAAAACCGTATTGCCGGTCATTAAGAAGCTTCCGCGATTCAAGATATTTCATAAGCTGACGGTTTATCAGCGTTTCCATGACCTTGGAAAGAAGGGGCGTTAGTGCTATGGGTCGGTAGGAGGAGGGAGACGAAGATTCGCCCTTTTTGGGGACGGGCTGGACAAATGCTGTTTTCCATCTACTCGGAAAGAGACCCGAAGAGTAGGACAGATGGAAAAGCTTACGCAGAGGTTTTGCCAGCGCAGAAGAACACCTCTTCAGAAGTATTGGGGGTATACCCTCCGGGCCAGCGGATTTGTGTATGTTGAGATCTTTTAGTACTCTTGCAACTGTACGAGTGCGAAAATGGATTTGTCCCATGGTGAAATCAACGCTCTCAAGTACAGGCGGAGACAATGTGGAATCTGGTAGCGTTGAGCTACACGCGAAATGTGCAGCAAGCAGATTGGCCTTGTCTAAAGAGCTGACAGCTGGAATGTCATTGTAAATGAGCGTGGGAATTGAAGACGAGGCTGAATTCTTTACGTTTTTCACGAACGACCAAAAGTTTTTGCTACCCTTGGGACATTGTAGCACTTTCTGCCTCAACTTTTGTTCGTGGAAGAATTTTACACGTCTAATTAATGCATTGCAGTCATTTCTGGCCCGTTTAAATTGTTTCCGGTTTTCCTCAGTACGGTTGTCCTTGTAATTCCGGAAACTCAACTCTCAATCCGTCAATCAGTCATACCACGCATTTTCTTTGGGTTTGATACTCTTCATTCTGTGAGGAATGAAGGATCTCATACCCAGAAAAAGAATGTTAGTGATCATATCAGCAGCGGCATCCACGTCACTATCGAGGAAACATAGTGACCAGTTAAAATTCCTAAAAAAGTCGTTAAGACCGCTCCAGCTGGCTTTCTCGTATAGCCATACTATTCTTTTAGGAATTTGTTCTCTAACTGTGTGGGGTGAAGACGAGAAATTAGCTGATACGACACAGTGGTCAGACGAACCTAGGGGCGATAATATTGCAACAGAGTATTTGTCAGGATGAGAGGTGAGAAACAGGTCCAAGGTGTTGGGGGAATGATCTGCAATGTCAGGTATTCGTGTATGCTCATTTACTAGCTGGGTCAGATTATTTACCTCAGCAAAGATCTCTACGTACCGTCCTTCGGGTGTTGTCTGGCATGAATGTCGAAGCCAATTAGAATTGTGTACATTGAAATCGCCCGCAATGGCAATCTCAGTGTGAGGATGTAGGGATACAATTCTTGTGATGGAGTCGGATAACATATCAAACTCATTGAAAGTTGAATTGCTATCCAGGTTTGGACTTCTATAAATAAAACAGTAGTGGATTAAATGTGTATGGACATGGATTTTTAGCCATAGGAAATTAAATTCCGGATTGGAACAGTGGCCGTATTGTGGCTGAAGTTGGTAAGCTACATCACTACGAATATAAAGGGCGAGACCGCGGTGGAGAAAGAAAAGGGGCACCAAGCTATAAATTCTATCAGGTTCAAATCCGATAAATAGGTATTCTCTCCTATCTGTGTTTCACTCAGTGCCAAGATAGCTGGTTTATACAGGGACAGGTGGACGTATACAGCGAATAGATTCGTTCTTAGGCCACGGATATTACTCACATCAACCCTGAATTTTTCCATGGTACAAAACACAGGCACCAGAGGAACCAACTCCGACGTTTGAAAGATGGTAAAGCAGAATTGAGAAGTGCAAATTTCAAATAGCTTCCCAACATAAAATCGATGTAGGTGTTATGCCCATACACCGATTTGAATTGGTCCACCAACAATTTGCACTCTTGGTTCTGCTACGTCAGATGCTACGCACTCTCGGTCATTGCGCTAACCCATTTGATGAAATCAAACGGGAGTTGCGACCGAGAATGCGCAGCCGTGGCTTGTGAAGGAAGGGACGAGAGGGAGCGGGCCGTATGCGCTCGATCCAAATCACTTCACTTGGCACTTGTTAATTGTTTTTCTCTTTTTTTTTGTTTTTCCTTTTTTTATTTTTTTTTTTTTTGTGCACTCGCTAGGGGTGGTGGGTTCGCGAGGAAAACAAAAAACAAAGTATTACGAAAAACACAGGCTAGTGCACGCGTCGGAGGATGGCACGGTACTAGTTGCAACGAAACATTTCCAGTGACACTTTGTGGCAAGATATGCTTTTGCCTCCACCCTTTCATTCATCAAAATTCTTCTTTCTATCCAATATGGCGTATGACTATAAGCCGATCGAAAATTGATCACGTCCTTGTAAGGAGGATCTTTGAAATTAAGGTCTTGGGGAAAATCTATGGTGGAAAACAGGACAAAGAAACAGGAACTCTATTTAGTCCGCCACATTGTCTGAGTAATTTAATCACGAAGGCTAAGGTGGGAAAAGCACTTAGAACGAATGAACAATGGGCGAACAGTCAAACGAATAGTGAGTGGACAACCCGTAGTAAAAAAAAAACCGTTGGGACGGCCACGCCGTAGATGGGAGCGCAATATAAAGAACACCTCATCAAGAAGAGATGAAACAGAACAACGAAACATGGAAGGAACACACTTATGACAAGGAGGCTTGGTGAAAGGTAGTCAACGAAGCCCTGGACTTCTGAGTCACAAATGGCTAGTAATAATATTAACAATAATATAACGAGAGCATTGGGTTGGCTTGTAACACCAGTTAAATCTTTGCAACCACTAATTTCTAGAACGGTGGTTCTACCACCTTTGGCAAAAGTAAATCGTGTGCCAAATAGCTTGTTTTCCGAAATTATTAAATATTGAGAAGAAACTATATTATTATTCTAAATAATTTGCTTTTAATTTAAATTTGTAGATGAGGGATAACATCATTAATGTAAAGGATACTATTGATCCTGCCCTTCTCCCAATTCAAAGACAAGAATGTTTGATGCTCGTCCGTTTTTTGCATCAAGTTTCTTGTAAACTCAACGAAATGGTTAAGCAATATTCCTTAATTTTATCTTTCTCTTCCAAATTAACTGTATATTAATATTTTAGTATTCAAGAGAGATGCAAACAGCGTGGAACCGATCGGACGTGTGGGGGAAACTCTGCAGGTTAATTTTGAATCCTCCAATGACAACGCAGTGGTTTGAAAAAGCAAATGGTAGGTAAACTTAGGATATATTTTGTTTATTTGATTTTTTCCTATTTTCTTCTTATGTTTCTAGGCATCAATCGGCTTTTTGAAGAGTACCTTCCCCCAAGAATTTGCCTAAGACCATTAGCTTCCTACAAAACACTCATATCTATTGCTGCATCTTTAGTGACCGGGCACATACTATGGGGTGCACCGAGCTTTGGTCTTCTAGCTCTAACATTATTGATAATATTATATTGGTTTATTTTAACAATAATTTGATTAACGTATAATCTTATTGCGCTTTATTATTCATAACAAATCATAATTAAAAGAAGAAAAGTGCTAACTGTTTTTCCAATTATTGTGTTTGATACTAAGCAGTTGATACAGTAATACCTGTTTGTTTTGTAAAAAGAGTTTCTTTTTATTGTATTAAGAGAGAAAAATTAATGTCAAAATTTAGCAAAACTATTTTTGAAAGCCGTTCATTGATGAAATACTGATGATGGTACTCAAAAGTACCGGTGGGCTGTCGGAACCTATTTTTTTGAGAAAATATATTTATATTCTTTTGCAGACGAAGTTGTTATACTTTTAAAAAAAATAGTTTAATTTATTTATTATAAGGTTACGGAAAAATTACAACGGCTATTTATTACGATAAAACCAAAATCAACTAAAATAGATCTTTTCAAAGCCTAACTTGATGTTAAAAAAATACCGTTAAAACTGTTTAAAAGGCCAATCCAAGTAAACATGCAACAGAAGAAATGAAGATAATATGCTTCTTAAAAGTACCATTGGGCGCAAGTAACAAAATATTTTCGCCTATTTTTTTTTTTTGAACTTTAACATGTTGGTACTTTACGAGTAAGTACCGGTGGACGACTAAGGGTTAAGCCAAGGCTTAATGTTAGATTTGGGCATGATAGCTGATCGCTAACTTTTCGGATCTCGTATCGATCGATACGCTTCATCTTGACTATTTTATATAGACTCCTTAAGAACTTTTACCCTTAAACCATTAATCCCGTCTTCAGAAGGTCATTCCACTACCCAGTTCTATTCCTAACGGGTTTTTCTTTGTGCTGCAAACACCAATATTGTTTTTTTTTCGCTTGAATTCGCTTTTTAACTGTACCGATTTGATCGCACTGAGTTCAATAGTGTGACAGAGCATTTCAGAATTTTTTTCTGCGTGGACCGACGGTAAAAATAAGTGTGAATTTAGTGAAAATTAAAGTTTAATAAGTAGTACTTTCCAACAGTTCAATTGACTCGATTTTTTTTAGAGAAAAAATCCGATGTTATATTTTTTACTTTGTTTTGTGAGAAAAATGTGTCTTCAAATCGAAGTTTTGTGAAGACCGTCTGTGGGCGGTCTCAGTGGCTTAGTTGAAAAAAAAATCGCTCTATGTAACTTACCTTTGTGTTGTTTTGCCGGTTTATGTTCATTTATTTACATGAAACAAATTGGTCCTTGTTTGCAAATGCGTTGTTATGTTTTCTTTTTGTAATAAGAAAATGTCACGTCGAAGCGAAAGGAATATGGACTGCGAAAAACAGAAAAAAACAATCTTTCTCATTGAACGATGAAAAAATTGCGCTTTGAAATTGATATTGATGGTGAATTCGCAGCTTTTGATGACAGCATTGCAGATTGTCATTGTGATGAACTACAACCGGAGGATTCCTCATCGAATGTGGTTAATAATCACCCCTATTGCGATTGGCGTTTTTATTGAATGGCAAATGCCACTTCTTCTGGCGAGTCACTTTTTAGGCGTTGAAGTATCGGTATTGCGATACTTAAACGCCAGTCGTTTACGGTCCACATACATTCCACACAAGCAACTGACAATGACAGCTCGACGTTTGAAAGAAATTTCTTCGTTTTTTCAAATTTGAAACGCGTGGATTGCTTAGATTTTGATTTTAGAGAAAAGTAAAAAATGAACAGTGTTGCGCTTTTTGTATTAAGTCATCAATTTAATAAAGTGAGAAATGAAGAAAGCGAAAAAGAAGACACCCGAAGAATTGATAAGAGAAAGGAGAACGTTAAGGTCGAAATCAAATCCCTTAGATTTACCAGGGTCGAAGTAAGTACGAGAATTATTTAAAGATCAAAACACTACATGTTATACTCGTATTTCCAGATTTACAATGTACTTTAGGTTGAATAAAAGTGCGTTTCTTTATTTATTGAACGATTATGGAAGCACTCATTTGTCCTCATTGGATAAATTCCCGCTATTCGGATGAAGACAAAATCGAAGCAAAAGCATTTTTTTATCAAAATGCTAGAATCCCTGGAGTAATAGGATGTGTGGACGGCAGCCATATTAAAATTCAAGCTCCGAAAAAAGAGGAGCAACACCAATATTACAATAGGAAAGGCTATTACAGCTTAAATGCAATGTTTGTATGTTATTGACGCATTTTCATAAACTTTTTAACGTATGTACATATATGTAACTCTAATTTAAGGCTTGTGATCATAAATTGCGGATAAAATATGTAGATGCCAGACATCCAGGAGCTAGCCATGATTCCTTTATTTGGAATTCGACTGAATTTCGGGGCATCTTGAAAATGAATTTTGACAACGGGGATCGAAATACTTGGTTTCTCGGTAAGTTTAGGATTTGACCACAATAAACACATTTGAAAAATAATCTAATTTTAAGGTGATGCTGGTTATCCCCTGGAACCATTCCTTATGACACCATTTAGATCTGTTGAAGAAGGAAGCCCGCAAAGCGACTTCAACCAAAGGCATTCGAAAACTCGAAATATAATTGAAAGAACAATTGGTGTTCTAAAGAACCGATTTCGATGCCTTCTTGGAGCAAGACTGCTGCACTATAGCCCACAACAATCAACAAAAATTGTGAATGTATGTTCAGCTCTTCACAACATTTGCATTCATTACAAAACTGAAACACCAATAGAACAGCATCCTCTAATTTTGGAAACAATACCAGACCGTGAAAATATTCCCGGAGAAAACAATCAGATAGCAGTTAACATACGAAACCGATTATTAGAAACATAAATATTTTGATAAAATAAATAATTGTTTTATTCCAACTTAATTTATTGTACATTTAATTCAATCTTTTACACCCAAACAAGAAACAAAAAAAAAACTCATTCTAAATAATTCAGATCTATCGACTTCTCTTCCATGAGACACAGCTTCCTCTTTCTTATTTCTAATTTCATTAATTTCATTTCATTGTCCTTCCTTTGTTGGTGCTCTTCTCGTCTCATTTTCATCTTGTATTCTTTTAATCTTTCCTCTTCCAAATGAAACCGCTTCCTTTCATATCTTGCATTCTCCTTCAGATGATCCCGAATAGTTTGCAATCCTCAACTCACTTCATGGTACAACGCTTGTTGCACATTAGTTTGATGCTCCAACATTTTTTTGAAATTTAGTTCCGATTCCAATATGCTGGCAGGTTCCGCAGTTGCATTTATTTCTTTTTTTTGTGTTGTATCGGTTTCGTTGAGATCAATGGGTGTCGACGATATTTCCATAGGTTGACCTACAGCTTCCGGACACGGGCTTTGTCTTGAGCCGCCACATGTATTGCCTTTTGGTTCAACAAGATTATTGAACTAAAGCAGATTAGCGATTGCCTTATCTGTGTCGTTTAAATATTTTTCCCTAAACGGCCCTCCCCCAGTTACTTGCATTTGTTATTTGTTGAACAAAAGCTTTTGCTTACCCTTGAACTTCGCAACCTGTAAATAAATATGTGTATATGTACATAAATACATATGGGTATATGACATCAAATGATTCCGTACCTTTTGCGATTCCTTCTCCGTCCTAACCGGCGGTCCCAAGGAATTAAGTTGATCAAAAAAGGTCAAGTAGGATATGATCCCGTTTTTCGAATCGGAAAAATATCTACATATTGAATAATCGCTTTGTCGGCTATCACATGCGGCCTCACGACTCACTTCTCATCTCCTCTTTCAATTTAAATTCCGTGAGGCGAGCGCTATCACATGCGGCCTCACGACTCACGACTCACTTCCCATCTCCTCTTTCAATTTAAATTCTGTGAGCCGAGCGCCTACTTTTTTTTTCATTTTGAAGTTGTCTCCGTGAGATAAAATAGAGCTCTACGCATTTTCTGCAAGCAACATCCGACATGATTGCGTCCGTTCCCCACAAAGTACGAATAGAAATGAAATGGAAATGAAAATAAACGAACAAAGAGAAAGAGAAACGTCAATGTGAGTCGTAAAGAATTTCGCCCGCGACTCACCGGGAATTAAATTCTCCATCTCATTCGCACTCATCTCCTTTCTCTTTTAATCTCATGTGAGTCGTGAGGCCGCATGTGATAGCCGACTTTGATTCCATTCCGAAAAACGTCCCTTTATGTTTTTTTTTAAATTCATTTTAAATATTCATTTCCTAAAACTTTCTTACGCGCTAGACAAAAATGAGAGCACTTAACAGACTTATCAGACACTCTAAAGTAAAAAGAATAGATTAAATTACCTTTCGGCCTTATAAAAAAAATTATAATAAATAAAATAATTAAAAACTTAAGCTAAAATAATATTTGGTTGTTTTGTTTTTTAAACTTAGCATCAAATTACTTTTTTTTAATATATAAAACTAAAACCTAAAAATATATATACAAAAATATATACATAATATATATTATATATATATATATATACATATATCTTTTTACTTATTTTGTTTTTTATAATTTTTTTGTTGCCTATGCATACATACATATGTATATATATTTTTTTGTTTTTGAAACTAAAATTAACTAAATCTGTCCACAAACCTAGCCTACCCTAAATTACAACAACCTATGTAAACTTGCCATTGAAGAGGCTGACCTATAAAAATTGACCACTGACATAACCACCAAAAACATTGATAATGTCGGACGACGTCTTCTCGATCTCAGTGTGAATTCGACCTACTGAACCTGAGGCGCTCGGGCTCGCGACATCACTTTCGTAGAGGAACTGTCGTTCCACGGAATTGCGGACCGCCAACATATCTTGGATTAGCCCACAATTGTCTAAATAAAGGAATGCCTCTGGTGGGACAAAGCCGTTAAGCCGCGCCCTCTCGTGGTACAAGTAGTTGGGATAGTAAGCCCCGGAGACCAAGTTGTAGACTGAAGTCATTGCTCTTGCAACTTGGCTTCGAAACAGTTTTATCAGAAATTGGTCCACCCGGAAAATCCTGATCCTATTACATAGGACCTGGTTCGGGTAAAATTACGTGTACTCAGATTCAGGGGTCCTATGTAACACGAGACAAGTCCTGAGACATTGGCCCCTATCGCGAGTGTCGATTAGCGATCGACGATTGCAGATGTTAGTATTGTGGATGTCGATTTGACACTCGCTTGTTGTCGATCGCAAAATACTGATCGTTGCTTTCGGTTAGAGAAATATGTACATATTTGTTGTGCATACGAAATGTATAGGTAGTCATTTTAATAAAAATAATGAATTTATGAGGTATTTATGAACACCTGTGCAGGAACGGGTTAAGAATATCCCTGCAGCGATACCTCTCGCTTGTCGTAAAAGGCGACTAAAACAAAGGTAAACAAAAATCACATCTAGGCAATTTAGAAAACACCAAGGTGAGCCTAGGGACACATATACCACCATTAAACTGCCCCACAAGTGTACATGCAAATCAGTGGGTTGACACGACTGGAGATCACCGGTGTTGTAAGAGTAAGATCAAACAAAAAAAATCTGGAGCATGCTCATGTCACAAAAAAAAAAAAAAAAGGCAGGCCGAAAAACAATTGGTGCAAACAAATGCAAAAACACCAGCATTTGATTGGCCTCAGCGATGAAGTAATCCCAAACCGGGAAGCCTGCCGCTACTTTCTGAGGTCAAACCGGCGGACCCCACAAGCGGACCAGTAGGAATGCAGTTAAGTGGGAAGGTTATGGTCCTACACTTCTGACCATAACAACGCCGGAGAAAAAAAGGAAAAGAAGAAGATGAGGTATTTATGAAATTCCAAAGCAGGTTATGAACAAAAAACAATTAGTGCTTCTCGTTTCCTTCTTGGAAGCAAATCCCGATCTTGCTAAGCGAGTTTATTTGAAAACACAAGCAAAACACAGATGGGAAGGTTTAAGTACCAAACTAAATGGTTATGGACCTCCTGTACGTTCATGGGAAAAATGGGTGGAAATAAGAGAAACAAGTGCTGTTCGAATGATTTGGTGTATTGAATTTCTTTGATGAAATAAATAAACGATAGTCAAACAACTGTCAAAAAACGAAGTATATTCACAATATTCATGTTTTTATTCACAATATTGACGTTATTATTCACAATAGTCTACTTCTCTATCGATTGAGTTACACAATACCAAATCCAAAATCAATCGACGCAATCGACAATTGTCGAGTCGATCGCTGATCGACACTCATAATAGGGGCCATTGTCTCTCAAACACCCGAATCCTTTCCATTAAGCTGGTTCTCATATTGAACGAGATAATGCCAATAAGCAACCATGGGCCTGTTTAAGGCCATGTAGCAGATTACCTTCACCCTGGAATTAAGTTGGCTTGGAACGTTGCTGCTGTGGCTGTAGTTGTTGCTGCTGCTTCGGCGGCTGTTGCTGTTGTTTCTGCTGCTGTGGCTGTTTTTGTTACTGCTGCTGCTTTTGTTGTTGCTGCTTCTGCTGTTGTTGTTGCTGGTTGCTGTTCAGCCACTTTTTTCGGCAGCTTCTTTTGCGGCTGCTGTTGTTGCTGATGGTGATGTGACTGAAGCTGGGCAGCTGTTGCCCCCGCTTTCACCTTCTCCCACATGTTATTCAATTTGTCGACTACGGCTTTTAGTTTGGCACGTGGAATACGTTCCTCCTCCTCAAGCTCGCCCGATACTCCACACTGACTGGAAATGTAGTAATCAGGTTGTCGCAAACAGTGCCAAATTTTGTGTATCACGTATTGTATTTCGACAATTTTTACACATCTCTACCGCTTATGGTATACTTCAGAGCGCGTGACATTTTTAGGCTTGGCAAAATCAGAGTGAATTGAATTCCAAAATGTAAGCTTCCAACTGACAAAAGCAAAGCACTGAAAAAAGGACCATGAGGTTATTTTACGGAATTCGTCGGATCAGCTTACGGTGTCGACATAACTACAGTCTCATGGAAAGATATGAACAATGTCAGACTTAGCAAAAGACAAGCCATATGACATTGACTGCCCACAAATTGGACATTGAATACAACATGCATATGGGAGGTGTCGGTCTGTTATAAGTCGCAATAAACTCAAAATTAAAACACAGGCCACTATTGCGAGTGTTGGTCAACGATCGATGAACGCCATTTATCGATCATCGATTGCAGATGTTGGTATTGTGGATGTCGATTGTGAACGACAATTATCAATTTGACACTCGCTTGTTTTCGATCGCAAAATACTGATCGTTGTGTTCGGTTAAAGAAATATATATTTGTTGTGCGTACGAAATGTAGGCCCCTATTGCGAGTGTCGGTCAGCGATCGACGATCGACATTTATCGATCATTGATCGTCGATTGCAGATGTTGCTATTGTGGATGTTGATTCTGATCGACCGTTGTCGATTTGACACTCGCTTGTTGTCGATCGCAAAATACTGATCGTTGCTTTCTGTTAGAGAAAAATATCTTTTTTTTGCGTACGAAATTAAGTAATTTTAATAAAATTAATGAATTTATGGAGTATCTATGAAATTCTAATACAGGTCAAAGAAGGTTACGAACAAAAAAACAATTAAAGCTCCTCGTTTCGTTCATGGAAGCAAATCCCTATATCGTTAAGGGAGTTTGTTTGAAAACACAAGCAAAACACAGATAGGAAAGATTAAGTACTAAACTTAGATGTTTATTTAGTTTATTTATTTATTTATTTGTTTATCTAGTTTATTAAGTATTAAACTAGGATGACCACCTATGTGTTCATGGGAAAAATGGTTGAAATTAAGAAAAAAAAAGTCCTATTGGAATGATTTGGAGTATTGAGGTTCTTTGATGAAATAAATAAATGATAGTCAAACAACTGTAAAAAAACGAAGTATTCACAATATTCATGTTTTTATTCACAATATTGATGTAATTATTCACAATAGTCTACTTCTCCATCGATTGAGTTACACAATACCAAATCCGGAATCAATCGACTCAATCGACAAATGTCGAGTCGATCGCTGATCGACACTCACAATAGGGGCCACAGAATATGGCAATCAGGATTTTTTATCCTATTCTCGACATGACCCTAACAAATGCTTTCGTTTTATATCGGAGACGCAATGCCGAAAAACAAATGGCTGATAATGAAAAAAAAAATGTAAAGATATGACGATGTACGAATTTCGCTCAAGTATTGCCAAAGACCCTGGGTTGCTACTGACAAACGACTCGTTTGCCGCACAGCCAACTACTAGCAATAGTGTTGATATAAAAGCCGTTCATCCAGTGGCAAGTGTGAGATTCGACCAAATTAACCATTTTCCCGAGGGGGGATCGAAAAAATCTTGCAAATTTTGTAAAACATCGGATACACATTCATTTTGTACTAAATGTAACACCCATTTGTGTTTTTCGAAAACAAAAAACTGCTTCATGAAGTACCACGTAGACGAATAAGATCTGTCAAGTTAATATAATGAGCAATTTATTTGAATGAAACTTGTTTTTTTGTCCTTGTATTATATAGCACATGTTTAATTTTTGTCTGCTTACCAACTAGTCCCGTCTACAGACGGTGTTACTACTCTTTCACCAGATGCCTCCAGGTAACATGAAAAGGAAACTGCATTTTCTTGTTTTTCGGCCTAAAATCTTACTAGAAGCGAAAATTCTGATAAGAAATACTTGTTTTCCTCAATTTCAGTAGTTAAAGGGTTAATCCATTTCCAAATTGTGTTCATTAGATCACCACTAACTCATGCACCTGCCATTTCGCTACTCTCCACTTTCGGTCATAACCCTTGGGATTTTCCTTTAAAAGTAAAACATTCGGATCTCCAGCCTTACGTCTCGTATCTAGCTCTTCATTGGCAATTCAAACATAATTTAAAAGGGAGGTTTCTTTTGAAGATGTTTTCCTGTTGAACTCGATGAGATAAACAAAAAAAAAAGGTAACGTTTTTTGATATTTTGCTTAGTTTTCGAGATAATGAAATTTTTTGTTTATAGTTCAGTCAAAATAGACAAAAATAAGTTATAACTTAGCCAAAATTCGCATAGAGCTGAAAATTGGTAAAGACGTTAAATACACCATTGTAAATAAAATGTCAAAAGTCCCCATCGATCCTAATTCTGCAAGAATTTTTATCCAAGGTCAAACGTACGAAATTAAGGTTTTTTCCATTTTTCTCATAAACGGTAAGTTTTATCATGAAGATAGATTAAACAAAATTGTAGATCATACAAAAATCGTTAAGACACTTTTTTTCGTACGACTCACCATTCGTGAGATATCGCGATTTTACATATGTAGCCTGTACACGTCATCGGACGTTCAATATAAATGAAAATAAGAAACTATTGGTTTGTGTTACTCACACAATAAAGCTTGTATAAATTGAATGAGTATTTTAAAATGAAAAACTACTGTCAGTCCCTAATTCCCTTCGTCTGTAACCTTGAGTAACATCTGCTAGCTACGTCATTGTTCGAGTGTGGAGGGTCGCATACATGCCTATTTTTGTAGGAAGCAACAAAATAAAGCCCGATTCACAATACTGCGTTAGTGTTACCGTTCTCTATGTTACATGAGAGTGCGTCAGGCGAACTTTGAAATAACATTTCCTCAAACGAAAAAGCTCCAACGGAAACATTTCGAATTAAATTCAATTGAATTGTCAAAACGCACTAAATTTCTGACAATGTTAAAACAGTAGCACGACGCAATATTTCAGAGACTTCCATTGAACGCAAGTAGCGTCATAAAAGTACATGGTGAAATGGTGCCTATAGACCCTGTATTATTATTTCAACGTATGAGCATTACTAAAACATTTGAAGATGAACCTGAAAAATTCTTCGCATATGAATTAGCTTCCTACCCATTATCACTCTTTGATGCAATAGGAATGCGTAAAACTATGAAGTCAGCTCTTTATAATTGCTTTGAATGTTTAAACTTTGAAATTGATAACACAAATGCTATCTACAACATCATCGATGTAGGGCATCTATTACACCGTGTTGTATGGAATCGAGATGAAACATTTCATATTATTTTTGAAAAATATGTTCAGTATGTACAAAGACATTTTGGTCATACAGTACGATTGTATTTGACGGTTATACTGATCATACGAAAAATATTAAAGCTGCAGAACAACGTCGTCGGAGTACAAAAACATTTTCATCTGTTGATATCGTTTTTGATCAATCTATGAAAGTTCCAACAAACCAACAACAATTTCTTGCAAATACTCACAATAAGTCTCGCTTCATTTCAATGGTAGGTACATATGTGAAGAATTTACAGCTGCTGGTATTCCATTAAAACAAGCTAATAATGATGCTGATGTCCTTATAATTGAAACAGCAATAGAACAATTGAAAAGTTCAAATACAACTTTCGTTATTGGGGAAGATGTTGATTTGTTGATACGTCTGACTGCACGGACTCCAACTGATAAAATTATTTACTTTTTGAAACCTGGAAAAGCTCAAGTACAATCAACAATATATTCATTACAAAGTCTGAGCCCATATCCAAAATGTCAAGCTTATATTTTATTTTTACATGCAATAACTGGTTGCGATCCTACATCAGCAATTTATAAAAGAGGTAAAACAGCAGTATTTAAATTGTTTGAAAAACGTAATGATTTAATTGATTGCGCAGAAGTATTTACAAAGATTGACTGTTCTCTACACGACATCGTTACAAATGGAATTCGTTTTCTTCTTGCAATGTCTGGTGCTCCAAAAAAAAATTGATTCCATAGACAAGTATAGATATTTGAGGTTTGTAAAATCTGCATGGAACAATAAAACAGTACAGTTGTCTTGTCTGCCTCCAACATCTGCTTATGCGTTTCAACGGTTGTATCACGTGTATTATCAAGTTCAAGTGTGGCTAGGCAATGAGCTGGACCCAGAAGAATGGGGTTGGAAATTAACAGATAATTGCTTGGAGCCAATTCAAACCCTACTCCCGCCTGCTCCAGAAAAACTGCTTAATACTATTTTCTGTAACTGCAAGACGGAATGTAGTAAGAATTGTGGCTATCAAAAAGTGGGATTATTTTGTTCGCCAGTATGTATCAATTGTCAGGCTCCAATATTGAATCAAACACAACAGATGAAAATATTTATGATATGAATGAAGAGACAATTGATGCATCCCTTTTCTTAGAACAGCGTACAGACATTCTGCAAGGAGAAGAAAGTGAAGATGAAGAAATAATTTTTGAAGTAGAATTTGACAATATTATTATAATAGAACATTCAGAGGAAAACAACTTATTCCACTTTGATCATTAGCCATAGTAATATTATTTTAATCAATAGGATACGATCTGATCAAACTTTCTTTATCACAAATGATCGTGGAGTATGCCTACTGGGGAAACCACGTTAAAAAAAAATGCGCCGAGTACATTTCCTCATAGGTGGTGAAATGTGTGTATATTATCTAGAATATGAATTTTCCAACTGTTAAAACCGCGATATCTCACGAATGGTGAGTCGTACGATAAAAAGTGTCTTAACGATTTTTGTAGACAATTGTCTAATCTATCTTCATGATAAAACTTACTGTTTTTGAGAAAAATGCAAAAAACCTTAATTTTGTACGTTTGACCTTGGATCGATGGGGACTTTTGACATTTTATTTATAATGATGTATTTAACGTCTCTACCAATTTTCAGCACTATGCGAATTTTGGCTAAGTCAAATGTCTATTTTACTGGACTATTATCTCACCGAGTTGTACAGAAAAAACCCTTTCAAAAGCCGGCGCCTCGGAAATCGTAATCGTGCCCAGAACTTAAATAAGATACGCCATGTTGTGAGTAGAAAAATAATTCAAACACCAATAAAGCTTACAACTCACTTTTTTATTTTTCACTACAGAATAATTAAAAAATAATAATTTAGAAATTATTCACGATAAAAGCAAAAGTCATCTGAAAAATATAAGTGTACAGCGCAATTTATTTCACAATTCATGCAACTATTCCGTTGCAAGCTATCCTAGTGCTTGGTTAATTTTTGTTATTTGCAAATAAAAAGTAAGGTTTTTTAGTCCTAATGGCACGAGGATTTACTGGTAGAAATGAGAAATTTAATTGTTCAGCATCGGAGAGAATTAAAATCGCTGGCAGAAATTGCAAATATCGTTAAAAAAAGTCGTGCAACTGCACAGAAAATTATGGAAAGATACAACTTGCAAGGAAATACGGATACGGTGCAGTGTTCTGGTCTTCCTCGCGTTCTGACCAACACCGAAGTGCGGAATAGGCAAGTAAGGAATGTCCAATGCATTGCAAATAGCCCAAGACGTAACCCAAGAGCGTGGAAATGCAGTAAATGCCTCAAAAATTAGTAGAGTCTTAAATAATAATGGATTACACGGAAGAGTGCTGCGAAAGAAACCATGCATTTCTAGTGTTAATCGCCTGAAACGCCTAACCTTCGCAAAAAGTCACGTAAATACTGCTCAGACGTTTTGGGATAATGTCATCTTTAGTGACGAGAGTTTGAGTTTGTGAAGCATGGTAATGTAATGTAATGTAATTCTTTCATGCATTTCTAGTGCTAATCGCCTGAAACGCCTAACCTTCGCAAAAAGCCACGTAGATACTGCTCAGACGTTTTGGGATAATGTCATCTTTAGTGACGAGAGTTTGAGTTTGTGAAGTATGGTAATGTAATGTAATGTAATTCTTTATTAGCTCAAAATAACTTTTACAAAATTCATTTACATAATAAAAATTAAGAAATTCACAATGTGCTGCTCAATTTGCTTCTTAAATCTAATTATACTAGTTTCCATTTTTATAGACGCATCTCAATTGTTAAATAATTGGGCTCCTTTGAATAATATACTATTTTGTGAACTAGCTCTTCTAAATAAGGGTAATCGGAAGTTGCCTACATTTCTAAGATTATAATGCCCACCAACATATTGGAGGTTTCTCTGCAAAGACATTGGTTGCAATCCATTTTTTAGCTTAAAGATGAAAATTAAGTCATTAAATTTAAGTCTTTGTGTAACATTCATCCATTTCAATTCATTAAACATGTCAACAATATGCGTTCTTGAACTACATTTTAATATACATAGATCTCATCGCTCTGTTTGTTAGAATTTGGAGACTGTTAGTTTTTTCAGCACCACACAAATATAAAAACAGATGAACAGTAATCTATATGGGGTAATATAATCGAGTTATAAATATTGATTTACAATTTTTGGAGATACTCTTTCTTATTCTATACAAGAAAAATATTTTTTTCTCATTTGATTTTTGTTATATTTAATTTCAGTTTATTTTTAAATAGCCATTCAAATACGCTATTTGCATCCGCGTTTAAATGATCTTCACAAATCCCCCACAATATACACCGCAAAGAACGATAGGTACTTTTGAAAATTTAAGAGAGTCTTTTAAATCATGTACTTACACTAGAAATAAATTAACCCCTAAAATTGTTCCTTGTGGTACTTCTAAACTTTTGGCTTTTGGTGTTGAATAAACTTCTCCCAGTTATGTCCTTTGAGACTTTCCAGACAAGAAAGAATCGAACCATTGAACAGCTTTTTCAAAGGAATACTCCTGTCTACTGATTCGAAGGCTCTCTTCAGATCTAAGAATAACGCCAAAACTAGATTTCCGTCATCCATCTCTTTTTTCCATTCATTTAGCACCCATGCTAAAGCTGTTTTCGTAGAATGTCCTTTACGAAATCCTGACTGTTCACAGCACAGCGTTCCGTTTTTGGAAAAGTATCATTCTAGTTGTGTACATACAACTTTTTCCAATGCTTTTTCTTAAACAGACATCATGTTTATAGGGCGAAATTGTTCTGGCTTCTTTTTTTTTCTCCACAGCTACAACAATTGACTCCTTCCAAGTACTTCGGAATATACCTTCTCTTAACGATGTATTTATAATATGTATTAGTTCTAGGAAAATATCTTCTTTTCACTCTAACAATATGTATATTCGTATTAAGACCATTAAAATCGTTTTTATTTTTTATGCTTTTGATTATCTGCTCAAGTTCATTCATGTCTATTTCTCTAAATTTAAACTCAAGTACTGTCATTATATTCGATTTTGGGTATGGTTTCATTTAATTCAATCACACGATTTATAAAGAAGAGGTTTAATTTATTTGCTCTATCCAGTTTATTGCTTATTCTTACATTATTCACTTAGATTTCACACAGTTCTTGACGGACTTCAGACAAAACATACTTTTTGATTACCTTTCACATATCTCTTTGCTTACTTGTTTTTTCTTGAATTTTTCTTTCAATATACCCATTTTTATATTCTATACATCTATTTTTATACTTATTTCTGGCTATTCTATATTTTTCCCAACTTTCAGCATTTCTCAAGATAGTATTTATTTTTTAATACGCTTTTATTAGTTTCACCTGTATGTTTGTTTGTTTGTAACTTACTCAGATTTGATCAGATTTGGTTAAAACTTCGCACATTTGTCAAAGGCCGAGGACAATACAATAATTCGATCAAAATATCCGATTATCTTGATTAGGTTCGCCAGGGTTCATGAATTTCTTTTGGGATCCTTTGCATGAGAGTAAGAGAGATAGAGCTAGTGCGCGAACTACACATGAGCACAGTTCCAGACTTACTCTCTGATTCCGGCTCTCAGCTCAGCAAAACGCAGCAGAGACTTTTTCAAGGTAGTTGCGGTCTCAATTTGTTTGTTCCGTATACATACATAAATGTACTGACAAATCTGATACGCTTACTATTAAGTCAAGGGTTAGGTAACGTCTGTACAGTTTTACGGTCATTGCATACTATAGGAAACCAACGCAACTCTGGGATCTCCGCGACGTATTTGTTGTTAGGGGTGCGACTTGATGAATGCAAAGCCCAATTTTAATCCATCGTTTAATGTATTATGAATGCATGCAAACTTAGCGGATTCTTAATGGTTTTGAAAATCAGAGGGAAATTAGCTAGTTTTTAGATGTACACGAGTGTTATGAAGCCATATACATACATATGTATTTAAAATTCAACTAATCCAATATACTGGTGAGAAACGTACCGAGGGATAAATGGCAAGAGGGTGACTAAAAATATCATGTCGCTAGCGTCAACCAAAGTAGGCCACGCTTTTAGAACAGTGATATTAATTTTCTCGGCAGTAATTTCATTCTTATGCTAAGAATTATTTGTTACTTTTTAGCTTGATTATCTCTGAAAGCGTGTTTTTTAATTTTTTTAAACTATAATTTTATATAATCTTATTTTGTCTCGTTTAAGGTCACTTAATTCTTTATTTAACCATCTCACGAAATATTGTTTTGCTTTAGACAATTTCATTATTATGCCTATATATGATTCAAAATACATTTTAAACCCCATTGACATAGTTATTATATAATTTGTTTGTAAAATACTCGCGAACTTTCTGTTTCATAATTCTTTTATAAATTTTAATTTGTCATATTTCAAGTATCTTATAGAATAATAGGTGTTTTTTATTATTCCACATGATCCACTCCGGATCACGAAACATAATAAAACACTATAGATCAACGAATAGCCAGCTTGACATTTCGCCTCGTTCAGTCCTGTCAAAGATCTGACATTTGAAAACAAAATAAACAAACAAATTGAAGATGAAAGCAGCTGCTATTGAGGTAAATTGCGTTTATTTGTTGAATTTAAATGGTTAATATTTGTATTACAGTGGTTATTGGAAAGTGACACAGACAGTGAAGAAAGCAGCACACCTGAATATTCATTGCTGCATGAAGAAATAACAGATTTCTCGGTCGAAATTTAAATTAATATACATGTTTACCTTTTTCTGTCCACCTGCTCCATTTCCACTTCACAATAAAAACAATCTTTGAAATTTAAGTGTGGAATTGCCATATCAAAGAAAATGTTTCTTTTCATTCAAATTTGATACGATCGATTTAAATGCTAATGATAATAATTTTTATCGATATACACCAATTGGGGGTAATATTTCCCCAATAGACTCAAGAGTTTTAGAAACGTAAGATAATACACATATTATAGCATTTTGAGTACAATTACTCGATACGGAAGCGAAAACTGTTTAACCAAATCCTGGCCACAATTTTATATGTTCATCAGGCAATGATTCTCCTAATTTGAATGCGAAACCAGTGGGAAATAGTGTAAACTCCCTTTCACTCAAACTCGGATCTTGAAATTGATCCAGATAAAGAGCTGGTTCACGTGTTGTTATTGTAATGCATGTAAATGATGATCCGGATAGGATCTGGATGGCATAATAAAAAACACCTAATGTTCTTTACTCCTTTCATTAATACTTAATTCAATTTTTATTGATTCATGGTCTGATATTATCCATTTTTTCTTTCTTTTTACATTTATATTGGAGATATAATGACTTATCACATAGTCGATGAGTGTAGATGTTGATCTTGCGTTTCTAGTGCAGTCTTCGACTAACTGTCGTAAACTGAACTTCTTCAAAATGTCCATTTAATTTTTTTTCTTATCACTAGTATCAGTCTTGTAATCTATATTAAATTCCCCGCCTATACACACATTTTCATTAAAGTTCAACATTCTTTTTCACAATTCATTTTTATCATAAATAGCCAAACTTTTTAGTCTTCTGTTTCCCATTTAATTTCAACTGCCTTCATTCTATTATTTACAAATATGATTATTCCTCCTATATGTCTTGATTTAGATAAACAGTTAAACGATCTATATCCATTTAATTTATATTCATTTTCTCTGATATCCGCCGTTATATTTGTTTCACTTAATACTACAAAATCAAAATCATTTTTATACACTAATTTCTCTAAAATTGCAAAGTTCCCGATCAGGCCTTGTATATTTAAATAACTTTCATTCATTGTTTTTAATTGCTAATATCCAATTATTTTCTTTCTTACTTCAAGTTTCTTTAAATAATTTGAGCATAATCTGCTTAGTGTCATGTGATTATCATCATGGTTTTTATGGTTTTCCAAACATTTAAGGCACGACTCTTCCTTTTTTATACACTCGTTTGCTTTATGGTTATGCCCTTTACATTTAAAACACCTCAAAATATCAATACCATCAAATACTTCACATTTCTCCCATCCAATATTCAGCCTCCCCATTTCAATTACCTTGGTAAACGAATCTGCATCTATTTCTACTATTGCACTGTATTTTATCACATTGTTAATTTTCTTTTTAATAAATCTGACTAATTTTAAATCAATAATTGTCATTAATTTATTTTGCTTCTTTACTTTATCGATAATTTCATTCTCCTCCATTTTAAACTTCATATTTACTATATAGATTCTTGGATTTATCCTATTTGGTACTTTAATTTCGTGATCTTGTCTAATATTGTCTTCAATCGCGCTTTTTATTTTATTTCTCTTTTTATTTTATATCTTTCATCTATACCTTCGCTTTCTATGATAATAATACCACTATGAAAGTCATGTATATTTACAATTTGAAAGTCCTTTGGATCGACTTTATTGTTTAAGTCCTCTTTTGTTTTATTACAATTTTGCTTGCCCTTTGGTTTTACAATAAAAGGTAACTCCTTTCTTAGTTTGGCAGAACTTTTTCTTGCCTTGCCCCATTTGATTTCTTGACAATTTGAGCACAATTTGAGCAAATGACATTAGACGTTCTGTTGTCTTTTGTAAATCACCGGTTATTTTGTTTACCTCTGCATACAATTTCACTGCTGTTTTTCATAGCGTTACATGTTCTCACCTTTTCTTTTGAAATTCTGTGCATATATCTGTCCTGAAGTGACAAAAGACCTTGTTACACCGGTTTGTTGGAGATTGGCTGCAGTTATCAGGTTCGGAGGTTTGACGAAGTATTAACTTCCAGCTTTTTAAGCCTAGGGGCATATTTCTATAGTCGTTCGAATCGAACGTTCGATCCGCACATTCGATTCACTTTCGCACTCCCTTGCCATTCCTATATCGGCCGGGAGCACTACTTTATCGTTCCCGAATCGTTCGAACTCCCTTTCCTTATTTGACATTTAATTCGTATTAAATTTGAAATTACCGGAATTTTATTTGAGTTTGTGTGGATTTGGGGGGGGAATTTACGAACGATTTAGATTTTTAGATTTGTGACCATAAACAAGCGATTCGTTTTGTAGATACACGTTACCCGGGAAGTATACATGACTCCTTAATGTGGAACAACTCGCCTGTTAGTATATACACATGGTACATGAAAACAGTACAATTGAGCATGAAAACGGGAGCAGTTTTCGGACAAAGTAGAGCTACTTTCTACTTTTTGATCCGTTGACAGTTCATACATTCACATATTGGAGCTTCCACATTTACATCTGAGGCACGAATTGAGAGTAAGCACGTTCATTGGTGGATGCATTGAGAGAATGCTCAGGAACTCTCTCGTACTGAGAGAAACTTCAAATTCAGTTGACATTCAAAGTACGATTCGGTTGGTGAAGGTCGTTTAGTTTGTGAAAAGTGTACATTATTCTCGGAAAAAAATGTTATAAAATGTTCGAGGAAGAACCGATTGAGGCGATCAAAGGCCATCCGTGCCATCCATTTCATAACTCAGATGAACGCACTCCATCAATTAATAAATGTCATCCACAATTGTCAACGGATTGACGGATTCTATGGGCCGATGCTTGCCTGCTCTATCCGCCAACACGCTTGCACTCAGTTGAAATCAACGGAGTGACGGATCAACCGATTCTATGGGCTGGGGCCTTAAAACCTGCTCTGTAGCAAGAAGAAGTTCTCTTCGCTCTCATCTCACCAATTCCTCAAAACAGCAAGAGCTTTCGCCACAGAAATCTCCTGTTGGTTACTGTTCAGCTCCCACTCAAACTCAATTCCCATCAGCATTTCCAGTACCAAGACATGAAGAGCAGAGGCAGATGGATCACCAACATAGCTCGCAACAACATTAACGGGCAGAACAACAAAAATGTCAACCACTTAATCAACAACTACACCATCTGGAAATAATCTACTGTTACAAGATAATATTCTAAATATTCCCTCTGTCTATTGCATAAATATTGATTCCTTCGATCTTGCTGTTAACCAGAAATACTTAACCTACCCTTTTATTGTTCACCAAAATATAAGGAGTCTCCGGAAAAAAATTTGATGATCTTCTTGTTAATTTGGATTCGTTCATAAACAAACCAGATTTTATTTTCCTAGCAGAAACATGGATTTATGATGTAGAACGTTCTCTTTTTAATATTGAAGGTTATGAATTCTTTTCATGCTGTAATAATGAGTATGCTTCTGGGGGTGTTGTTGTGTTTTTTAAAAATGCGTTAAATGTCGACATTGTCGCTGAAAATTTGCAGAGTTGTGATGTTATTAAAGTGTGAATGTGCGAAAAAAAATTAACTATCATTTGTATATATAGATTCAATGAGTCGTTAATTAACATGTTTCTGGAAGATTTGGAAAACCTTTTAATAAGTGAGTCATCGCGTGACGTAATAGTATTATAGTATTAGGGGATCTGAATGTTGACATCTTGCAGAACTCTGTATCGGTTAATAAGTACATATTTATTCCTGCTAGCTTCTTACGGCTTAGAATCGTGTATAAACAAACCTACTCGTATTTGTGATTCGTCAAGTACTTGTATAGACCATATCATGGTGCGATTTTCTAAAGCCCAGCAACACTTGCTCCATAGCTCGATTTTTGACTTGCACATTTCTGATCACTGTATGACATGTTTAAGTATTAAGTACAATAGTAGTGTAAGTCCTAAAATAATTCCTTCGTGTCCCTCTGTCACTATCATTGATTACCTTGCGTAAAATGATTTCCTTAGTTATGAAAGTTGGCTTGAAATTCTTACCGAAAATAATCCTTCTTAAGCTTACAGTAATTTGCTGAAACTTTGAATAAGTACTTCATGCTTTGCTCAAAAACAGTAAGAAAAAAAAGAATATAAAATAAAGAGACTAAAACCTTGGATAATCACTGAGTTGCTTACGAAGGTTAAGGAAAAGAGTAAACTATACGAAAAGAAAACGAAATTTTATAACAATGTTAATTTACATATGTGACGCTTACAAAAAAACATGTAAAGAACTTAGTAAAGAGGTTAAAAGCTGCAAAAATAACTATTATTTGAACAAGTTTCGAGAAACCAAAGCGATTCGAAAAAAGAATGGAAACTGGTTAAAGAAATTCAAAATAAAACGACTATCAGCCCTTGCGTTCAAGAGATTAAAGGCGAAGATACTATCATCAATGATCCCAAAGAAATAGCTGAAAAGTTCTTTATATCTATTGGTAGTAAAGTGATATCAGAAAGCTGTGCAGATATCTCCAAATGTAATTGTACAATTTATGAGGTATCTTCTCGTGAAAGCTTTTACTTTGAACCAATTACTTCCTTCAAGGTATACAACCTTATTCTTTCTTTAAAAACTCAAACTCAAAAACAAGTGATGGTTTTTCAAATAGCTTTGAATATTGCCCTGAATATTTGTGACATTTTATGTCACATTTATAACAAAAGCATTTCAATGGGTGTTTTTCCAGATGATCTAAAGCAAGCCGAAGTGATTCCATTGTTTAAAAAAGGAGACAAAACATTAGTTAATAGCTATAGACCTATCCCGCTTCTTCCTGTTTTCTCTAAAGTTTTTGAGAAGGCCACTAAAACCAGAATCATAAAATTCTTAGATAAAAACAACTTTCTTAGTAAGTCTCAATTTGGCTTTCGTTCAGGTATTTCAACTTAAATGTCTGTTCAGACATTTACAATAGCTTTAATAATAAAAACTTAACTGCGGCTCACTTCATTGACATAACCAAAGCTTTTGATACAGCTGATCACAACATTCTTTTGGAAAAATTATACAAGTATGGTTTCAGGGGTAAGATACATAATTGGTTTAATTCTTACCTATCCAACAGAAGACAAGGGGTAAAAATTAGTGGGCAAATGAGTTCAAGTAGAAACATTTCTATTGGCGTTCCTCAAGGATCGGTGCTTGGCTCGATTTTTCTTAATTTTCATCAACTCGATATTCTCAGTTAATTTTCGAAGCAAAATCACTGCATTTGCTGATGATTTGGCATGCACTTTTCAAAGTAATTCAACTCTTAATTTAGCTGCTGATATAAAACACGACCTGGAAATCCTAAGCCACTGGTTTCAACAACATAATTTGGTGATAAGTGATAAAACCAAAATTATGTTTTAAATGTATGCGAAAGGATGTTCGATTTTGGAACTTACACATTTCATTGCGCAAACTGTAATAAATTTAAACATAGTTATCATATTTGCAAGTTAAGTACAAGTTTGCAAACATTTTTTGCATCGCGCTCATGCTCCGATAAATGTTTCACTATAGAAAGAGTCAAAATTTGACTATAGGATGAATTGGTCTGAACATACTAGTGCACTTAAGAAGTACCTTATAGCTGTCACAAGACAATTGTACTATTTGAAGCCATATTGCTCTCAAGATCTTCTTAAATGTATCTATTAAGGGTTGGTTCATTCAAAGTTTGAATACGGTCTAGTTTCCTGGGGCGGCACGCATGACAATAAAATGAATCCACTTCTAATTTCCCAGAAATATGTTATTGGTCTTATATGCAATAGAAATCGTCATATTAATAGTTTGCCTCTTTTTAGAAATGTTAAAATTCTCCCCCTAAAACATCTATATTTTTATAAAATACTAAAGATCTTCTTCACTAGGTCGGGATATGAATTGAATCGAAGCTCTGCTAACTATAACCTTTGAATCAACAATTTAAATCTGGCTTTAGTACCACATCACAACCTTCAAATATATTTAATTTCTTTACGGCAATTGCTCCTAGACTCTTCAATCGGTTACCCGTCAGTATCAGAAATTTAAGATCTAAATCCATTTTTTTTTAAAAAAGTTAAATTTTGGCTTTTAGAAAAAAGCTATGAAGATATTACAAACTTAACACGCGTTACCATCTGAAACAATTTTTTTTTCCTCCTTTCATTTTTGGTTTTTTCTCTTCCTTATAATTAATCAAATGTAATTTAATTATGTATGTAGTCCTTAAAAAGTATTATTGAATTGTGACCCACACTGAATTTTATCCCAGGTGTGTCGAGAGAGAATTGTGACCTTAAAGTTTTGGCTGAAGTTATAACTTTGAAAACAATTGTCCATATGGGGTATTTTTAGGATTTCATTCCTGTTTAGTTCATTAAGAATGTCAGTGTTGCGTCGCAACAATAAATAAAACACAAAACAAAAATAATAAAATAAAATAAAATAGACAATATAAATAAAAAACAAATAAACAAAAATATAAACAAACCCACTCACCACACCAGGCCGAACAATGATCAAATGTCAAATTGAACGATTCCAGCGGCCGAATAGTGTGTGAGCGAGATACATACATACTACATAGAACATACAGCGTACCTACTCCAAGAGTGTGGGGAATTAATTGCAATGCATGCTCTTCCTCAAAATATGTAGTTCAATATTGTGTATTAGGAATTTCCCCTACCAATGGAAATATGAAAAACCACTTGGCGGTTACAACTCAACCAATAAAGTTTATGTAGTTTAAATTTATCCTGCGATTTATTTTATTTAGTCAAATTCCCACTCGCCTATGTGTGTTATATTCTAATTAGCGCCGTTTTAGCATTTTTGAATTCCCACTCAACTCAGTGCGGAACATGGCCCTTCGAGCCGGATCAAAGTAAACAATGTTTCTTTCCGGTTTTTTTTGTGTGTTTTTTTGATGTTCCAAAAAAAAAAATATATATATTTTCAAAGTGTACGGTGAAGTAAGTATAGCTGGAGAAAGATCTCCAGTGCAAATATACGTTTCCGATCATCGACGGACAGTCTATCGGCCACAGTACCCAACGAAAAGTCAGACTTGTGATCAAGTCCTTCAACTAACGAGCACAAGGAAGTGGAAGCGGAGTGAGGTATTTTTTTATAAAGTGTACTGTTTATTAAGTATAGCTGGATGACCATATCCAGCACAAATATACGTTTCCGATACGACGAAAGCTCTATCGGCCACAGTACCCAACGAAAGGCCAGGCTTGTGATCAAGTCCTTCAACTAAGGAGCACAAGAAAGCGAAAGCGGAGTGAGGTATTTTTTTTAAAGTGTACTGTGGATTAAGTATAGCTGGATGACCATATCCAGCGCAAATATACGTTTCCAATACGACGAAAGCTCTATCGGCCACAGTACCCAACGGTAGAAAATATTCTCAAAGGTGGATTCCCAACGGTGGACTCCAACGGTGAACAATCCAAACGGTGTTCTCCCAACGGTGGATTCCCAACGGTTGACTACCAACGGTGGACTACCAACGGTGGACTACCAACGGTGGATCTCAACGGTAAAAGATCCCAACGGTGGACTCTCAACAGTGAAGAAATCCAACGGATCTACTTGCAAATTTACACAAAGGATTAAACAAAGTAAGAATAACTTTTCTTATTTTATTAAATAATATTACAATTTTTTTATAAATACAATCCTTAACATTTTTACAAATAATTATTCAACAATTCAATATCCTTAATCTAAAATAAGATATACACATAATATATATCAAATAAAAATGTTGTGATTAACTATTAAAACATTAGGTCGAAGTTATCAAAGTCGGTTGAATGTCAAGAAGACATTCTTAATGAAATTACCCGAGATTATGTACAATTCAAAAAAGATGAAGAATCGCGAAAATCAAAGGGGTATTTAACCGCGTGTTTAGTCGACATCGATGAAATGTTCAAGCGGGCGAAAAAAGAACATTCGAATATAGTCGGGAATGCGGCTGATCCAATAAAAGAGAAATACATGCAGGATGAAATATTCTCAAAAATCAAGAGAATCTATTTCACTTTTAGCGGACAGTTGTACGATGAGACTGATCGGTTAGTGGAGGAACACAATGAATTATCAGATATTCAGAAGTTGCAGTATCTGAAAACGTCGGTTTGTGGGGAAGCTGCGCGATTAATCCAACACCTTCCAATCGATTCCAAGAGTTTTGCCTCAGCTTGGACAATTCTTACGGATAGGTATCAAAATGAACGCAAACTAATAAACACCCAAATTAGGAGGTTAGTAGAGCAGAAAAAATTAACCAGTGAGACTGCAGCTGGCCTAAAATCGTTGCATGACACCAGCAACGAATGCGTTCACGCACTCAGCAACCTTAATATAACAGTCGAAATTAATTTTTCAAAAACTGCCACCACAGACACAACGGGACTGGGAGGAAAAACTAAGCACCTCCAAGCACCTCCCGGATTGGAAAGCATTCATGGCATTCATTGAAGCACGTTTCAATTCACTTGAAAACATTTCCGAATTGAACGGCCATTCACAAACCACTAATCCAAATTCGTTTCGACAAACAGCCGCTTCTTACCAACTAAATTCACAACCAACAAAACAATTTCGATGCCGACTTTGCAAGGCTTCTCATGGGGTGAGACATTGCAAAAGGTTCTTGTAAATGGACGTCAAAACCAGAGCTGACGTAGCAAGAAAAAATGGAATTTGCAACAATTGTTTGGGGTATGATCATCATGCCGCGGTATGCAACAGCACCAATAGGTGCCAAAAATGTGGTTTCAAACATCACACATTATTCCACAAGGAAACACAAGTTGGACAAAATATAGCCCAACTACAAACCACTCAACAAAATCCTCAATTCCGCAACCATAATCCAAACCAATTATATTCAAAATCCTTTGCCTCAACCCAATCCATTCAATTCTCCTACTGATCAGCCAAGCACTTTACAGTAATTTAGTTCACATTTTAACCAAATGCAGGCAAAAACATTATTAGCAACTGCACTCGTCAAGGTGTATGCATCGAATGAAAAGCAGTGCACTCTTAGGACCTTCATAGAGGCTTCGTTTATCACTGAGCATGCCGCTCAGCTTCTTAAGCTCAAAAGGCGAAATGTGTCTGCTAAAATCACAGGTCTTGGAAAAAATCCAACAGGCAGCACCAACTACCAAGTGAATTTTAGTTTGCATTCATTTTCCAATGCAACATTTTCCTTGAATGTCACTGTATTCGTATTACCGATGCTTACAGCAACGCTACCAACTTATCCGTTGCAAGGAGAATGGCATCACTTGTCGAATCTGCCATTAGCTGATCCCTCCTACAACATTCCAGGGAAGATTGATTTGCTGTTAGGGGCGGATGTGTACTCTTCAATAATTTTGGAAGGCTTAGTGAAGGGACCGAAGGGCTCTCCTGTAACACAAAGGACAGAATTGGGGTGGATTCTTACAGGAAAAACTATGTCAAAAACAAATATTACTTGTTTTGCTGTCCAAAACCACTTCGAATCTATAGATGCCCAGCTTAGGCAGTTCTGGGAGATTGAAGAAAATCTGGATGGCAGAAAATTATCACCAGAGGAGGAAGAATGTCAACTACATTTTTCCAAAACAATAGAGCGGAAAGAAGATGGGAGATACCAAGTACGACTCCTCTTCAAGGATGGAATTCGCCCAATCCTGGGGAATTCCAAGAAGGCTGCAATGGCAAGATTCTTCCAGATGGAAAGAACATTTTTGGCGAACCAAGCCTTTCAAGAAGCGTACATTAATTGTATTCGCGAATATCTTCTTTAGGTCAAATGGAAGAGTTAATAGCATCCATGGACAATAACAACCACTACTATCTGCCTCATCATGCGGTTATCAAGGCGTCGAGCAGCACCACCAAATTAAGTGTGGTATTCGATGCTTCATGCAAAACGTCGAATGGTGTATCACTCAACGATTGCCTTATGGTGGGGCCACGATTGCAAGCAGACATCATTGATCTCATCACCAACTGGAGAAAGTTGAAGACTGCATTTGTGGCTGATATAATATGATATGATGTATAGTCAGATATTAATGTCGAAGGAAGATACCCCATATCAACTAATACTATGGAGGTATAATCCCAACGAACCAATGGCACCATATGCCCCAAAAACGGTCACATTTGGAACTGTTTCGGCACCATACTTAGCAGTACGGACGTTGCATCAATTGGCATCAGATGTTCAAAATGAATATCCTTACGTTGCAAAGGTACTCACCGAGGGCTTTTATGTCGACGACCTTATCTATGGAGCTAACGACGAAACAGAGGCCATTACTTTGCAAGGAGATCTTCTGAAGGTCCTCAAATCAGCTGGGTTTCCTCTTCGCAAATGGGCGAGTAATTCCGCAAGAGTACTGCAACAAGTTACTGAAAACGAAAGGGAAATAAATCTGCCTCTGAAATTTGAATCGTCGGATGCCATAAAAACACTCGGGATTCAGTGGCATCCAGCTAAGGATACATTCTCGTTTAAAATCAACTTACCCGACGTCCAAGAATTTACCAAAAGATCCATACTTGCAGATATCGCGCGTCTCTTCGATCCGCTGGGATGGATCGCACCATGCGTCATAAAGGCTAAGCTGATTCTTCAACAGCTGTGGCTGAAGGAATATTCTTGGGATTCACCAGTCTCTCAAGCTGTTAAAAATCAATGGGTAGAACTGCGAGAAGGATTGAGTATTCTTCATAATCTCGAAATACCTCGGTGGATTCAAACAGCAGTTCATCGGAAGTACAACTTCATGGTTTCAGAGAAAGCATATGCCGCAGTAATATACGCTCGCATCTTAAATGAAGGAAAGGAGCACATTCATCTAATAGCTGCAAAAACCAGGGTTGCTCCATCGGCAGCAAAATGCGTATCATTACCACGGCTGGAGTTATGCGCAGGGCTATTAGTAGCAAAGCTTCTACATCGGGTAAAACGGGCCATGCAATTTGCAATTTGAAGGCTCTGTGGCAAATCGAGTCAGTGAAATCCAGTCACTCACAGCCATTAACTCTTGGCGACATGTTGGCACCAAAGAGAATCCAGCAGACATTGGCTTACGAGGATTATTGCCACAGGAACTCCCAGTATCCAGGACCAATGACTTGCGAAACACAACTGGAAACTAAAAAGGGAAATAGAAAGGAACAAATACAATTTTTAGGTCATAAAGTTAAATTTACACAATTACCTGCAAATTCCCCAGAAGTAGTCTGTCACTGTGCAATCACTAACAGTGAATACCTTCAATGTTATTCAACTCTGAACCGTCTTCTACGCAGTGCAGCTATATGGCGAAGATGATTCGAATTTCTTAAAAACAAGAGAAATATAAGGACAATGGAGAGCCATTACACTTGAAGAGCTAGAAGCTGCCAAAACCCAGCTCATCATGCTTGTTCAAGGTGAACTATTTCCTAGCGAAATCAAATCACTTAAAGAGAAAACAAAGATAGGAAAGGGAAGTTATATCCTTCGCTTAAATTCATTCCTTGATTCTCAAGGGCTTCTACGCTAACTCTTCTTAACTAACTCTTTCATACCTTTCAGCGAAAATAATCCTTAAAAACCTCCATAATTTTTCAAAATTGATCGTTAGCGAGATACATCAACGTACATTGCATGTTGGACAACAGATTATGTTGGCAGAGATCAGAAGCCAATACTGGATCACTAACCTGTTGTAACACGTGTAAAAATATTAAAAGACAGACTTGTTATATTATAATATTATATAAGACGTCTTTATTCGTGGGTTGACAATATTCAACTGCACTTAGAACTAGCTTAACAATAGGCAAAGAGTATTACATTAAATAGTATAGAGTGCATGTAAGTATATGTAAATATATGTATGAATATATTTACTTCTCGGTTTGACTTTATACAACATCTCCCTTTATAAGTAATATAAGAAATTCAATTGTGTGATGTGTTAAAATAATAAGAAAATTCATTTTAATTTCAATTGCTTAATTATAATATTTGATATAAATTATTTTCAATACTTGTAATTCATCTAACCTTGACAACCGTCATTAAACTGAGATGTGATTAAAAGGCAAAACGATGTGGGGGTTTTATGGTTCTACCAAAACGCGTTATATATTCTGATTCTTTATCTTTGGATAAGTTTTCATTTATGTTTCCATTTTGTGTTTGATTATTATTCAAAAAATCAGAATCCACATTATCTTCTTCCTCCTGCGGCTGTGACTAAATACTATCTAATATTTGTTCCGGCTCTGGCTTATTAGGAGATGGTGCTTCTAAAATATGTTGCCTATTACGACGATATTGGGAACCGTCATCTGAACTAATTAAGTAAGATCGAGGCTCCTCACATTTCTTTAAAATTTTCCCTGGTTGCCAAATGGATGTTGGTGTCTTTTTGAAGAAAACGTTTTTATCGTTGGATAATTCAGGTAGATTCTTAGTATTTTTGTTATAATAAAATGACGTTTTACTTTGTTGCAACCTAATTTTTCTGTTATGTTCATCGAGATAAACTTGAATGGGTTTCAGATTTTCTAATAATGTGGGCACTTTCGTTCTCAATTGACGAGTTCGGAAGGCGAATTAATATTTCCATTGTCCAGAAATTTTTTAACAGTTTGAATAGAGCGTTCCGCTAGACCTTTTGATCTAGGAAAATTTGGACTCGAAGTTATGTGGTTAATATTCCAGCTTTTGGTAAAGTTATTAAATTCTCCAGAGCTGAACGGTGGTCCATTGTCACTCACAATAATGGATGGTATTCCGTGTCGTAAAAAAATAAACTTCAAGTGAGTTATAACTACCTGACTGGTATAACTCTTATGTAATTGGGCTATTTCAATATACTTTGAGAAGTAATCTACTACCAGAAGGTACATAGTTTTATTATATTCAAATAAGTCCATACCGAGTTTATACCATGGGATCGAAGCAATATTATGCATCTGAATTGGTTCTTTTTGATTTTGTGCCCTGTAGCGAAGGCATACGCCACAATTTTTTATAACATTTAAAATATCTTGGTCAATGTTCGGCCAGTAAATAGAATGTTTTGCAAGATTTTTACATCTCTCAATGCCCATATGACCCTCATGTAAATTAAGTAAGACGTTGTGACGCATTTTCGATGGTATTACTAGACGATTGGATTTATACAATAGATTATCATTAACATCAAGTTCATTACGAACATTATAAAACGGCACGACGAAATCTTCTATACTTTTCTTATTGGCAGGCCACCCATGTACGTGGTATTCAATGACTTTTGATAAGACTACATCATTTTTTGTTTGACTCCGTATTTCTTCTTGTTTTGACTTTGACATAGCCAATGGACGTGAAAGTAAAACTAAATTGCAATGAATACTTATATCTCGATCAAATTCTGTTAAAGTCGAATTTGCGAGGGGTGCACGGGACACCGTATCTGCCACATACATGTACTTTCCGGATTTAAAATTCACTTTTAAGTCATACGCTAAAAGCCTTAGCATGAATCGTTGCAACCGAGCAGGGACTTTATATAGTGGCTTATCAAAAAGAGGGACGAGTGGTTTATGGTCCGTTTCGACCATAACTGACTTTCCAAAAATATAGGAATGGAATTTTGTACACCCAAATAAAATAGCAAATAATTCCTTTTCTATTTGGGCATAGTTTTGTTGAGAGGCAGTTAACATAGCCGAGGTATATGCAATTGGGTTACCTTGATGTAAAATCACTGCCCCAACGGCATTTTGTGACGCATCTACGGACATTGTCAGTGGTTTGTTGACATCAAAATATGTTAGAATCGGTGCACTACAAATTAGCTCTTTTAGTTTATTAAATTCTTTCTCATATTCTTCAGACCAATGCCACTGAGTATCTTTTTTTAAAAGATGTCTCAAATTCGCATTTTCAACAGACAGCCCTTTTACGAAAGACCCTAGATAATTAACCATGCCCAAGAATCGTTGTAACTCCGCCGTGGACTTTGGTCTAGGTTTTATTTTTTTATTAAATTTGAGGCCAATGGCTAGAACTCTTTGTAAGACTTTCATTAAAACATTATCGTGTTCTTCTTTACTTGAAGCATAAATTAGAAAATCATCAATATATATAATAACGTTAGGTATATCTACAAAGTTTTTGACCATTTCACAATGAAAAATTTCAGGCGCAGCATTAATACCGAAAGGTAATCGAAGAAAGCGAAACCTACCAAATGGGGTGTTAAAAGTGCATAGCTTTGACGACTCCTCGTATTACCCAGAAGCCAGAGTTTGCATCTAAAACACTGAAATACTTAGCGCCACTTAATTTGGCCTTGCAATCATCAATGTTCGGAAACGGATAATGTGGACGCAGTATTGCCTTATTCAAGTTTCGCGGATCTAAACATAAACGAAGTTTCCCATTTGGTTTTCTGACCAAAACTATTGAATTAACCCATTGAGTCGATTCGGTAATTTCTTTTACGACATTAAGTTCTTTCAATCTATTTAATTCTTGTTTAAGTTCCGAATTTAATGCGAATGGAATTTTGCGCGGACTATCAACGACCGGGTTCACATCACATCTAAGTTTCAAATGGCACTTTCCTTTCAAACAACCTAAACCTTCGAACATCTTTGAATTTTGACAGAAAATCTGGAATAACACTTTTACTTTTATTTTTATCATAGTTATCAACCTGTTTAATAACACAACATTTAGTTAATTTTTTAATTAAATTCATTTCAATGCATGATTTCAAGTCTATTATGTACTTGCAATTCATATTAATAATTATAAATTTCAAATAATAAACTTCATTTCTATAACTACAAGGTAGGTTAATGCATCCTAAAGGATACATTTTTTCTCCACTAAACGTAATTAGGTTTTCCTTACTTGGTTTTATCATGTTCGTTGAATACCCTAGTGACTGCAACTGTTTCATTGACATGACATTCCCTTGCGCACCTGTATCGAGTTGATAAGACATGTTGCGATGGTTGATTCGTAATAGCACGTTCCATTCCGGTGTTTCATTTTGGTGGATTTGACTGTTTTGTTACTGTTGTATGGAATCGATAAACAATGTTGACAACTCTGATTCTGTTTCAGAAACATCTTCGGCAAAGTTAACATTGCGTACTTCTACATTTCTTGGACACACTTTTGCGAAATGGTTTTTTCCTTTACACTTATAGCAAATTACACCGATAGCTGGGCAGGTGTATTTGTGAACTTGATTACAGTTTTTACATAATGAGTCGGATGATGATTGCGAAAACGGTGCTTGACGTTTGGTGGTGTTACGCTTTAAGTAGAGGGATGGATTTTGTTGTTGGTTGTGGCGATCGAATGGCTGGGACGTCGGCTTTGACCATGATGGTGACATAGGTGCATGATGATGACGATATGCACTTTTAAATGGACGACTTTGACTCTGGCGATTATTGCCTATAAATGGCCAATGATTTTGTTTTCGTAAGACACCAATGAAATTATTTGTTTGCTGTGCTTGCAGTTGTTGTACGTGCTCCTTGTTAAGCTCCAAACTTTTTGAAATAAGGACTGCTTTATCTAGCGTGATTCGCTCCTCATTAAGAAGTCTCTCCTTCAGATGGCTGTATCTGTTGTGAAGACCACAGATAAATATATCGCGGACTAAATCTTCTCGCAATGTTGAAAATTCGCACGTTAGACTTAAATTTTTGAGCGCTGTGTCAAATGCATCTATGGATTCCTCCGATCCTTGCCTTCTGGAAAAAAATGAGTACCTCTCCATTATTAAATTTACCTTTGGCAGGAAGTAGGCGTCGAGTTTATCCACTAGTTTGTTGTAGGTTATGTTGTCCAAGTCTTCATTAAATGAACTGAATATGTTCAACGAATCAGGACCCATGTGGTGAAGAACTATAGCGACTTTACGGTTATCTGGTTGGTTCTCTTAATTTGATGCACGCATATATATTTTAAAATGATTTAACCAATGCTTCCACGTGACTGGCAGGTTATTACTTTTTAAATTAAGCGGTGGAACTGACGGCATTGGCACGGCAAAAACTTCAGGAGTAAATTCTTCTTGATTTAAAAACATTTTTTCTTTCTTATTTGATATTTTAGACACTTTTTTGCATCAATTTCTGTTTGTTTTGTGTTTAGTTACACATCTGACACCATGTTGTAACACGTGTAAAAATATTAAAAGACAGACTTGTTATATTATAATATTATATAAGACGTCTTTATTTGTGGGCTGACAATATTCAACTGCACTTAGAACTAGCTTAACAATAGGTAAAGAGTAGTACATTAAATAGTATAGTGTGCATGTAAGTATATGTAAATATATGAATATATTTACTTCTCAGTTTGACTTTATACAACATAATCTAAGGCGATTGGTCAAGTCCACAATCCACAGATGCATCCGATGCCATCGATACAATACAAAAATGCACCAACACCTGATGGGAAACAGAACGAGTCGTAGTTTCGAGGCCGTTTACCAACACGGGAGTGGATTACGCAGGCCCGATAGGAATAAAGCTGTGGAAGGGCGGGTGCAATGGGATGACGAAGGGGTACATAGCTGTCTTCATCTGTCTAGCAACGAAGGCGATACACATTGAAGTAGTCAGCGACCTCACCGCAGCAGCGTTTATAGCAGCATTCCGCAGATTTGTAGCACGAAGAGGAATCTGTTAAAACATCTACAGTGACTGCGGGACCAACTTCAAAGGAACGGTGAATGAACTGAAAAGGGACAGCAAGTACATTCCCAGCGAGTGGTCGGTTGAAGTTGCGACATTCCTCGCCAAACAAAACACTAAATGGCACTTCAACCCACCAGCGTCACCACATTTTGGAGGCCTCTGGGAAGTAGGTGTCAAATCAATCAAGCACCACCTTAAAAGAACAGTCGGTACATCCCGGTTAACATTCGAGGAATATACATACCACACTGTTGGCACAAATCGAAGCATGCCTCAACTCAAGGCCATTATGTCCGATGACTGACGATTCAAATGATCTGACAGTTCTTACACCAGGGCACCTTTTAATAGGAGAGGCATTAATAACTTTACCTGAAAGAAATTTAATTGACAAAAACATAACAAATCTCAAAAGGTTTAGATACATCCAACGACTCAATCAAGAATTTTGGAAGCAATGGAGCACAGCTTACCTTCATTTATTACAGCATCGACCCAAATGGCTCCAGCAACAGCCCAATATTAAAATTAGGGACATAGTCCTCGTCAAGAAAGATAACCTTCCGCCGACATCGTGGCAACTAGCGCGCATAATCCGGGCACCGATGGTCTAACGCGCGTGGTGACCATAAGAACGGAGAGTGGTGTTTTTAAACGTCCGATCGCGAAAATATCCCCTTTGCCGGTAACTAATCCGTCGAACGAATCGATACAATAGACATTTAAAAACAACAAAACAGAACTTCCATGATTTTTAACAAACAATCAAAAAATGTAGACTATAAGTGAAGTTATGACTAGATCTGCATCCCACAAGCAGGATCAAATTCTACCCAAGTCGCAAGATTCGTTTAACACTGAATCTAACGACGGATGCCAGACCAGTAGCAGCTAAATATGACCTTTATTTTTTTTAACTTACTTATATGTATTAGACAACAAACTAATGCACATTTATTTTTTTTCTTGCAAAACACTCGCAACTTTCCCAACCGGACCGAAAGAAAACGAAGACACAAGAACGAGAACCAGAAGATAACACTCGACACTGCATCCAAAACACATGGGCACAAACATCTTCATCACACAACAAGTACTTCACAAATTGGATACCAACGTTTCCGGGCCGGGAGCATGTTGCGTCGCAACAATAAATAAAACACAAAACAAAAATAATAAAATAAAATAAAACAAACAATATAAATAAAAAATAAATAAACAAACCCACTCACCACACCAGGCCGAACAATGATCAAATGTCAAATTGAACGATTTCAGCGGCCGAATAGTATGTGAGCGAGATACATACATACTACATAGAACATACAGCGTACCTACTCCAAGGGTGTGGGGAATTAATTGCAATGCATGCTCTTCCTCAACATATGTAGTTCAATATTGTATATTAGGAATTTCCCCAACCAATGTAAATAAGCGGAGGCTAGTGACCTCCATCTACTGATCAGCTGTAGATTGGTACATAAGAACCAACAGCTTCCAGAAAGGAAATGAAATATGAAAAATCAGTTTGCGGTTACAACTCAACCAATAAAGTTTAGTTTAAATTTATCCTGCGATTTATTTTATTTAGTCATATTTGGCGCAATTATTGCAAATTCCCACTCGCCTATGTGTGGAATATTCTAATTAGCGCCGTTTTAGCATTTTTGAATTCCCACTCAACTCAGTGCGGAACAGTCAGGATGAAACAGCCTAGAATTAGAGTCATCCTCCACGATGAGTCTATGGGCGAATATTATTGCTTCTTTTTTAAGTTGGAGGTGTACGGGTGGTAGGTCCGTGATGACTTCTAGGGCTGCTGTGGGCAGTGGCGTAGGGGGGCACAGATCCTGGGTGGCACTTTGCTGGGGATGGCAATTTGGAGCTGTTAACTTTTTGTTTTAAATACGGATTATTTTTTCAGTCCAACGAATTTATTTACAAAGTTTACTAGCATTAACACTGCTTTACAGTAAGTAACCAGACATTCCTTGTGTTATTTGACAACAAAATTCAATGAACGCTGCACCCTAGTATGCAACTACATTTTATCAGAAGTAAGAAAAAAAAAAGTAATGTTTTCGCACATAATGTAGATACATTTCAGCATTGTAGTTAGCATTTTTCACGCTGACAAACTGCGGATATGTACTAAATAAACTAAATCCCAAAGTAGCCAGGCATGAATAAAGTCCCCCACACTTGCAACCTCTTTGCAAATGGAAGGAGTTAGAGGCCAGACTTTGAACAGGAGAGACAGTTGATAAAGGACAGGAAAATATCGTAGCCAAAGAAACAAAAAAAAAATGGCAGGAAATTCTTACTAGAATGGTGAATTCATATTATTAAATTACTCGCGGAACAGAATTTGGCTTCAGAGAAGAAATTACAAGTACAAATAGGGGCAACGCTGGTGCACCCACTCGTAATTTATTGGGTCGAGAACACATTTTACGAATAAAAATTGGTGGAAGATATGTCTTCCACAAATTCAAAACGAGCTCATTAATATTTTAGGAGATAACGTTCGTCAATAAACTTTCTGATTACTTCCACAATCTTCCTTCTTGCTATTTATTCTTACTCTAGTCAAATTTAAAAAAGCAATGCCATGAATTTTTTTTTTTTTATTATAAAAAGTAACGACTAAAAACAAAAACGTAACGAAAACTTAATAAATTGAAGGCACTTCAATAAAAACTTAATACAAAACATACAATAATAAACTATAATTTTTTATATACCAAATCGATTCTTCGATTTTTTTTTTGGTAAAATCTTCTATTACTTTCGAATCAAAATCAAAGTTTTGGCAATTCCGCAGAGATGTCAGGAATTCTTTTTCTATGGTAATGGAAGACAATGAAAAAAGCCGGTCTTCCACCATAGTGCTACTATTCGAAGTTTTAATTCGTTTTAAAGTTGAAAAGCTCCTTTCTGTTGATGTTCTGTTATTATTGTTGATGGGATTGTCATTATCCAATGGCAAAGTTCTAAGCATTCAGAAAATCTTATCTTTAAGTTAGCAGATGAGATGACAATTGCAATTTCAGTTACAGTTTTTTGCTTATAACACTCAGAACGATATACTACTTTTAGTTCATTTTCTAACTTTAAGTAATTAATTTTTAAGAAATTTACATAGTTCTCTTTAAGGGAAAGTAATAGTTCGCTTGGGAATTTAGTATTGTAGGCTATGAATTTGTCACTATCTAATAACTGTACAAACTTTACGTTTTCTAAATCCTTGTAACGCGCACCTATTTCAAACAAAACTCTTTCAAATATGTTATTATGGATTTGCTTGAAATAGTCCTTATTTTGAGAGCGCTTATTTGGCGTATAAATCGACAGTTTTCTCAAAATTAATTTCGAAGTCCTCATTTCCACTTTTTTTTATAAATTCGGTACAATTCGCAATTTCTTTTATACACTTTTCAATATCTAAGAACTTCTGTTGGAGCAAATTATACAAAACGTCAGTTTGTGCGAATATAGATGAAAATAAGTTAAAAAAAAAATAGTTTTAAATTCGCTTATGAACTGCAAATAACCGCGAGCAGTAATAGATGTATTTTCTCCCCAACTGTGTACTGCATCATCAATTATGTACTTACTAGTATATTAATATGTATGTTTTCTTTATTTCGACTTTATTAACAGCCAATGTTTGTACTTCTCGGTTTACGTCGTCTCAATTTGCGTCGCCATTTCTTGGAACACCTCTCGACGTAAATCGAGGGATTACAGTATTCGAAAACAGCAATTAAGTTCAATCTTTAATTTTCAACTAAATTAAGTAACCGCGAGTTGAAGGACCACTTCACGTTACAAACTGAAGAATTTTTTTGTTAAGCGTATCTTTTAATAAATTATCTTTCCTTGCCGATGTTGAGAAAAATGATGCTAAACTACTTAAAGTTGCAAAAAACTGCCTTGTTTTCTTTACACTTTGAACTGATTTAGAAAGCACTAGATTTAGCACATGAGCATTACAGTGGATAAATAGAGCATGATTATATACTTCTTTAATCTGAGCCTGAACTACATTGATAGGACCAGACATTACAGGTGCACCGTCATATGTCTAAGCAACAAGTTTTGCACCAATATCGAGTTCGTCAATTACATGTAAAACTACTTTTGTAATTGCATCAGCACTTTGGTCATTACTCGTATCAAAAAATTTATAAAAACGTTCTTCACATTCTCCGTTTTCCTTAACGTAACGAACTATCGACGAAAGCTGTGCTTTTCGAGAGATGTCTGTAGTTTCGTCAAATTGCACTGCGACAAACTTGGGTCCCTGAATCTCTCTTTTAATCTCCTTTATCAATACATTACTTACTGCTTCAATTAAATCATTTTGAATACTTGCTGAAGTTCCCCTAAAAACTGTGGAAGTTTCCATGAATTGTTTATGATTGTATATAGCTATATATTCACATAAGTCTTTAAAATTTACTTTATTTAAGGATTGATTGGATTCATCATGACCCCTGAATGGCAACTCATGGACAGCCAAAAAAATAGTGGCATCAGCTAAAACTTCAAAAGCCCTTCTATTTTTTGACTCATTTTAATTAAAATATTGTGCAGATATTTTTATTTTTTTTGATGATCAAACAAATATTCTATTCTCGTTTTTCCGAACGAATTAAATGAGGGAGCATTTTGTATGTGCGATATAGAAAATTCAGGATTCAGGATCTTTTCATTCAAATGGTTCAAATCATTATAACCTATAGTGCTAGACACTTTTTCTTTATCATTATTTTGAAAAATTAAACAAGGCCAACAAAACAATTTATTTCTTTTAACCGACCCCGTCAGCCAATCATGTTGGTTATATATGTAATTCAAAATTAAAATTACGCGTGTAATCTTTTCCATTTTTTTTGTACGATGACTTAAGTTTTTTTAAATTAGGTGTAGGCCTACCGGGATCAATTGTTGTTTGTTTTTTCGTCATATGTTTGGGCACTATACGGTTTTTCTAATAAATTGTCAACAAAGTCTTGTTCACTCATTGTTCTGATTTTTCTTTCTACAAAACTATCACATTGAAAAGTTTAGTAAACGAACCGTACGAAACTGTAACCATTTAAAAATGAACATCTAAACGAAAAGAAAAAAAAAAGAAACAACATCGCAGGCTGAGGTGCATTGCTATTTTTCGTATGAGTCAGAGATGAAGAATGAGATATGCAACTTTCGTACGTCTGTTCCCGTGACACCCTAAATTTTTCAGGAAATTTTGACAGGAGTTTGTGTACCAAGCCGACAACCCCCGTTATAAACGACTCTATCCGTGAATACGTGTGAGCTCATTTCATTTTACCGCAGTGTACTCCCGCCACACACACTCATGGAATTATAACAATGTGCGCGATTGTTTACATAATTTTGACAGGACTTTATGTACCCACGTGCTCGCACAGCTTGTAGGCAAACGTCGGCGGCCATTTTAAGTTGCATATCTCATTCTTCATCTCTGGTATGAGTTCACGTTAAGAACAACAGAAAATAGAATGAATACAGAGATTACTGATCCAGACAGTGCACAGTAAACTTTCGTACGAGTTCAGTACAAATTCATCAAAGTAAATATTTCATGTATGTATGTATGTACTACATATGTCGTGCGGTCGACGAATGACAACGAGTATGGCTAACGGGCTAAGTAGGCATAGTTTGAAATTTAAATAACTTGGTGGATTTATTGTTGGTGCACATTGAGGTTTCGTACGAGTTAATTTTTTGCTTTTTGATTCCACTGAACGATGATAAAGGGATTTTCAATGAAAGTTTATGAAGGAAGTATAATGCTTCCGCCTGTAGGTATGACGGGTTGTGTATTTGTTGTGCATATCTGTCTGTGTGTTCCTTATTATGTTCAATTAGAGAATTTTTGTCCTTAGATCAGGCGTGCAATGCACACCTTGCACACCCTGACGAGACGTCACTGCCCCAGACATAGAAGCCATTGTTGCCGAGTATGCTAGTCAGCTCATTGACTACGATGGACCATAGGCGGGGTGAGAGAACCCCGCCTTGAGAACAACCTTTCGTAGTTTTACACTGATTTTATCACTGCCTAGTGAGGAGTTTATTTTCCTATTACTAAGCATGTGTTGAATCCATCTGCATGTGGTATTAACTACCCCTGTGCTGAGGATACAGCGTTGTATTTGGGTGGATCGGTATTGTCGAAAGCACTCTCAATATCAAAAAGTAACCTATCGCAATTTCTTTGTCGCTTAGGGATTTATCGCTCCGAGCTGTTAGTTTCTGAAGAGCATGCGTGATTGATTTCCCAGGCTGGTAGGCATATTGTTTGTTTGAAGGGGTGATCTTTTGAGGGGACGGTCTATTATATGTCTATTAAGTTTTTTTTCATTGTTTTTAGGAAAAATGAGGTAAGGCTTGTCGGTCGGTATGATTTGGGCAGATCCGTAGGTCTACGGCCTGCTTTAGGGATACATTTTATCATTACTTCATTCCAGCTTGTCGGTATATGTATACCTCCATGCATAGCTGGTCCTGAAGATGTTAATTAGCATGGGGGTGATTTGCGCACTTCCTTTCTGAAGGAGGGCTGGAAAGATATTATCTTCTCCAGGAGATTTCAATGGGTCAAAATAGTTTATGGCCCATTTTATACTTCCTTCACCAAGGATCTCTTCCAGTCCTCCCTGTTAGGTCTGGTTGCCCTGATCTGTGAAGGTATACTAGAGAGAGTAAACGGGATGATATTGGAGTCTGGGTAGAGTGTACTTATTAGCATTTTTCGTGATTCTGGACCATTTACCGCATATGTGCCATCTGCTTTCTTCCACAGGCCAATTTGATTAGTGTGCGTTTTGGCGAGAACTCTGTGGATGCGAGCACTGCTTTGCATGTCTTTCTCCATGAGTCTCTTTTAGCTCTTCTAATCACTTGGTTGTAGTTGGTGAGTGAGGCGCGGTATGATGTCCTGCCTCCATTGAACTTGGCTTTATTGAACAGTTTTCTAGTCAATCCTCTTGACTTGGAGAGTTCATTATTCCACCATGGGTTGGTGCGATTGCCTACCTCAACTTTTGCTGCGGTGGGCAGATATGAATGTAGCATTGAAGCTGTCAGAGCTAAGTTCTAAACTGTTTATATCTCTGGTGCTATTTGGACAGTTTCTGAGCGATTGCTCGAGTTCTAGGCTATATGTGTCCCAGTCTATCGCTCTCGGTTGGCTGTATGTTTTGAGTGTTTTAGCTTTTGTCTGGATGTCAAAACGAATCTGTCGATGATCCGACATCGATGTTTCTGTCGAGACATGCCAGTTCTGAATGGAATTGCCCATGAATGGGATGGTTGAGGTGAGATCTGAGACTTATTTCATGATTCTATCATAAAGGTAGGGTTATTTCCATGGTTTAGATTTTCTAGATTGTTTTTGGAAATTAATTCTAATTTTAATTCTAAGCTCACCTCTTCTGTTAATATTCGAGCTTCCCCATGTTGTGTGGTGGGCGTTAGCGTCACAGCGTATGATGGTTTGAGGTCAGTGGAGTCGCCCGCAAGGTAGGCTGAGCAAATTGCAGCATCTGACCTGCCGTCCTCAATGGGTAGCTGTATAATGGCAGCTGCCATGTCATTGTCTACGTATTCTGGAATAGGAATGGCCTTAATAGTTTTATTTATCACTATGCAGGCTCTAAGTCTTCTGTCATTGGTGGAGTCGTAGAGCAGTTCACCTGATAAGGTGATCTGGTCCTTTATTGTGTATGGCTCCTAGATAAAGGCTACATTTAGGTGCTCCTTGTTAAATCTGTAGATTTATCTGGATGTAACTTAGTCCAATAATTCTTGTGTCTGCGGGGTACTGGAAGAACTGCCAGGGTCAGCGATCGGTATCGCTATGGGCTGACCCCTGAAGTTTTTGTTGTCTGAGACATGTCATCAGATAACTTTGTCTTTTGGTAGACCTACTAGTTTCAGAAGCCTTTGGTTTGGCGATCTGACTGGGCGTCTGCCCGCTACTGTCCTCAATTTTCTTTTTGGGGATGGTATTTTCGATTGGGGCATCGCTCTCGGGATGGGCTTGGTTTTGGTGTCCACGGTTGAGTTCGCTTGCCTTGAAATTCCCTTGATTCTAATCAGAATCTGAGAGAAGTTGAGGAATAGTTTGCATCTATGCCTTAAGATGACGTCCTTGGATGCCTCATCTATGGCAAAGGTGACTTGGTCCCCGCCGCTTTTTTCCTTTGTGATCCTGAGGACCCTCCAACTTATTGTTCTAACACCAACATTTTGTTTGCTGACAGGTGTATAGCTTGGGAATACCATTGCCCTGAGTTATACGTAGATCTGCGTTTTTCCACGCCTTTATCTTGATTATCGTCATCATGAGCCAGTTGTTGCTGTCGGTGTCATGACAAGTAATTGATAGCCATTCATCTCTGCAGAAGTGGCCAGGAACCTAAGGACAGGACATTTTCTTGGCTATTTTGTCCATTTCCTCTAGTAGGCTCATTCTTACCAATTTTATTTCCATATCGGTGAGGGTTTGCAGAGTGTGCATAATTGCGACTTTGCATTGGCAATAGTATCCCTATAGGATGCCCCTGTTGTGCATGGTCGCTCTTGTGCATTTCCAAGAGTTCATGTTTTAGGTACTGATCTTCCCCCACTTGATCCTTTACTAGGATCTGAGTTGGTTCTGACAGCGTATCCGGGGCGATCAATTCGCTTTCCAGCACGTGAGCTTTTAGGTGCTTCTGCGTGTGATCGCTTCCTTTTCCTTTATGAGAGCGTATCTAGCTCTTGTTTCTGTCTCCATTTCTCGTACCGGTGAGCAGAGGAGATATTCTTGCTCCGATTCTGTCATCAGTTCGGTGCTATTTTTGTTGTTGTTTTCTTTTTTGTTATTTAATTTGTTCATTGAAGTCTCCTGAGAATGGCGAGAAGGTGTGGTCAACCACCTACAGAGCTCCCATGCAGGTGTAAGGCTAAATACTATGCGAGAGCGCACGGTATCGCATAGGGACCGTACGTTCGCGATGCATATTTTTTTTTTTTATTCCCTCGGCACGTATTCCAACCACCTTGACTTGGAAATGAAATTGCTCTTGGTCCGCGGGGGTGCTATGACTCCTACCACATCACGTGGTGTTCCCCTATCCGCCAACTAGGGATGCGCCAGGTCGCTTGAAAAGTTCAAAGTTTTCTCTGCCCTTCTTAGCGGTGCGCAGCGCAGGAAGCGTCGGCGGTAAGTGAAGGCTGTTTTATGAGGCACAAGCATGCCAACACTTTCGACATGCGTGTCTTAAATTTTTTTCTTACTAGAGAGGATCAACTCCCCAAAAATAGAGTGCTAGGTTTCCAAATTGACGGAGCTGAAAACGTTCGGGCTCCTTCTATATCCAGCACCACCGCCGGTGGTAGGCCGATTTTGAACGCAAAAGGCAAAGCTGTTTCGGGTTCCAACAACCCTCAATTGTCCCAGGAGAAGCGTCACGACACTCACGAGATATTTGAGAGACTTTTAGAAATTGCATGCATTCCAGTGTGCTGCAGATTATATAAATTCTCAGTATACCGGAATCCCGAAGTACGAAGGGAGCAGAAGCGCGAACCGAAAAAGGTAAGAGCGTTCGCAAACGGAAGGCGGCCGCCAAGAACAGCCTTGTGCATTGCATGCAGTGGCGAAAATATTCACATTGTATCCATTCAAGAAGCATGGGTATGGAATAATGCGATCCGAAAAATCCAGGGTCTGCCTGCATATCGAACTCGCTATCGGCAACCAAACTTGGACAATTCTATGGACAAGACACTTCGTAGTTGCTTAATTTCCCTATGACTTGGTACTACCACTGCCACCGGAGTCAGTTTCTGAACTCGTAGAGTACTGTGAAGTCAGAAAGATTGGGTTCATCATTTGTTGCGATGCTAATACTCAAAACACTGTTTGGGGCAGCAGCAAAGGTAATCTAAGAGGATACCGTCTTTTAAACTTCACTCTTTTGTCAGATCTATCATCAACAATCAACGTTTGGCTCTCAATCAACGTTTGTCATGGCAAGACGACAGGCGGTGATTGACCTAACATTTGAAGGGCATCACTAAATGGAGAGTCTTTTAGTTATCAGACACAGATATATAAAATTCGAATTGAGTTATGGAATCTCTTGCAACTCAATTAGAATCCGACAAAGGCGGATTGGGTACGGTTTAGAGAGGAGAAATCCATTCAAGCCGTGCCTAAACTCAGATGGAGGATGCCCTTCATTACCTGAGTAGCGCCATCACCAACTGTTTTGAGCTCGCATGTCCTGTTAAAAAACCTTCCTGCAGGAAATTGGTTCCCTGGTGGAACGCTGAGCTCCAAAGTCTTCGCAGTTAAGCCAGAAGTCTCCTGTATAGTTCACTTAAATAGAGCTCGGAAGATGACTGGAATAAAAAGGAAGCAAAAGGAATACAAGAAGCTTATTCGTAAATCAAAGAATGATTCATATAAGACCTTTTGCGAAGAAATCAAATCCTTGAGCGCGACCAGCGATTTGATTAAAGTCGTCAAGTGAAGAAAATCGACAAAGCTGTGCGTCGCCTGCGCGACTTGACAGATTGAGTAGAAACAATGAGTTCCTATAGAGCAATTCGAAATGTAATCTCACGCGTTGGATCGTATGTTTTTGCTAATATCGTGGCGCTATTGCAAAGCGAAAGGTAGATCTACTGTCTACATAGCACGTGCGTTTGATTGATGTAGTAAGCTGTTTTTGGATGTATTTTTTTCTGTGTTCTGTTTTTGTGTGCATATTCTTCTTTGCTTTGTTCTTCGTTGAATCTGAAAAATTACGTTTTTGGGTTTTTGGCATTATACGAGTAGTACCTATAATTTCGGTTACACTTTCGTCTGATCCAATATCCAATAAGTGCAATTTTATTAATTGAATATTTCAAATTATGATGGCAATTTTAATGTTTTTCTTTTATGAAGCTTTGAAATGAAACATTAAAAAGAACGTAACTTTTTGTTTTGTCAAATTACTTACATATATGGCATAGCGAAGCTTTATTACGTTTTGGGAATTTTGTGGTTGCGCGTTATAGCGTTAATATCGTAGACTCGATCTAACGCCTTAAAAAGCACGCTCGCACGCATGCGGCATTGTGAATTGGGCTTAAAGCGGAAACTGTCACTTTACTGCTTCACACCTATTTCCTGGGAAATCAGACTGCCATCGGCAATTAAATAGTACAAATTAACAGTATTGAATGCCAGTTCAAGTAAAATTACATACATATGTGTATTACAGACTTTGTGGGGTAGTAAAACATGAAATAAGCACAATTGAAAAAAATTTGTTTTAAAAGAAGATGGGCACAATTCATCATTGACTGAAGTAATTAGGTTGGACTAAACAGTATACAGCAGAGAATTAAATTGATATTTAAACCAAGATATTAGAGATAAGGGATTCTAACTGGTCATAGCTAAAATTAAACAGTCACTTTTTTACTTGTTCCAAAAACATTCCAGACATAGATAATGTTCTAATTGAATGCGGGAGCTTATTAAACAGGCGACAGTAAAAAACTGAGAAAAAAATACGATAGGCGGAAGTACGGTAGCTAGAGGAACAGATTACATACATACATGATAAGTTAAAAGAACCGAAGATTGGAATAACTACAAATCCAGCTTCAACGAATACAAGAGCAAAACAAGACCAGCAAAGTCTAAATCCTGGCGGGAGTTCTACGAATCAATAGAGGATCTCAACGAAGTCGCAAGGCTCAGGAAGATCCTATCCAAGGACCCCTGCGTCCCGGGATTCATCCTTGAACCAGATGGTTCTTGGACAGAATCCAGTCAGGAATCCCTAGAGCTGTTGACTGAAACCCACTTCACCGGCTGTAAAACCCCTGAAACCACAGTCTCCCCGAGACGACGGTTCCTACGGTTCACACAACCGAAGAAGTAATAAACAAGATTATCACAACGGATAAAGTATCATGGGAAATAAATTTGTTCAAACCCTTTAAATCTCCGGGGCCGGACTATATCTTGCCAGCGATGCTTCAAAAAACACAGACCCACACTGTACCCCACCTCGTAAGCATTTTTTCCAAATAAATAAATAAAATTTTTGGAAAGAAATAAAGGTAATTTTCATACCTAAGGCAAGTAAACCAACTTTTTACTGCCGTAAAGGACTATAGGCCAATTAGTCTCTTGTCGTTTCTATTAAAAACCTTGGAAAGAATCCTTGACCTTTACATCAGAGGACTCATCAACTCACGCAACTTATGCAACACTCAACACGCCTACCTTAAAGGCTGATCAGTGGAAAGTTATCTGCATAGTGTTGTCCGTGAAATTAAGAGCTCGCTGAACATAAAAGAATTTATAATGGCAGCCTTCCTCGAGAGGCCTTCAACAATGTAAACACCGAGGACATAATAACAGCTCTAGAGGACATAAAAGTAGACAAATCCATTGTAATCTGGATTTAAAATATGTTGAAGAACGGAATTATCAATGCAGACATTGGACACAGCTCTATAAGGAAAGTGACAACTAGAGGCACACCAACGGGGGGAGTTCTCTCCCTCCTACTGTGGTTTCTTACAGTTTACAAAATCCTCAAATTCTTTATGGAGAAAGACACAAAGATAATAGCGTAGGCGGATGACCTGGTTATCTTGATAAAAGGTAAATTTCTGCCAACTATCAGTGAACTAATGGAATCTGCGCTGAGTGAACTCTCCTCGTGGGCAAGACAGAATGGTCTGAGAATAAACCCCCAGAAAACCGAGCTGGTCTTGTTCACCAGGAAATGGAAAACTCCGATATTTGCTCCCCCAAAGTTAGAGGGTACTCCACTCAAACTCAAAGCGGAAACCAAATATCTAGGCATCATTTCTGACTCCAAACTCTCCTGGAAAAGAACCTGGAGGAAAAGATGAAAAAAGGATTGAATGCTTTTTATGCATGCAAAAAGACCTTCGGAAAAAGATGGGGCTTGCAACCGTACATCATTTATTGAATGTACACAGCAATCATCAGACCCATTTTAACTTATAGGGCCCTAGTCTGGTGGTGTTAGCAGCACGCAAAGCTATATGAATATGCTCAACAAAGTTCAAATGTCAACCGCTGGTCAATCCTGGCAATAGAGAAAACAGCCAAACACCTACAGGTAACCGATATCCCACCATCGGATATCACTATCTTCGTAGACAGCCAGGCTGCACTGAAGTCAATAGAATCCTGTATAACGAGAAGGCTGTCCGGGTCACAGCTCAATCGCAGGGAACGAAAGAGCAGACGAATTGGCCAGGCAAAGGTCTGAACTGGACATCAGCGAAGCGGACACGTCATTGCAACCACCGATCAGCGCATTATACCGGATCATAAACGACACAATTATCAAAGAGGCCAACTCGTCTTGGCTTACAAGAAACGACAGCTACACGACAAGATTATCGTGGCCAGAGCTCAATATCGGAAAAACAAAGAAGCTCCTGGCGCTGGACCGTAACTCGATCCGTATGCTCGTTGGTGTGATCACAGGACACTGTCCCATTGGAGCAATGCTCCGGAAATGGAACTCGGAATCCAGCGATCTCTGCCGGAGCTGCGGCGATGAGGAAGAAACTGAGACGATCCAACATCTGCTTTGCCACTGCCCAGCTCTCCAGAATCGACGCCTAGTGTCACTAGACCAAAGATTCTTTGCAGAGATTGCGGATATGGCTAATGCAGATATATCAGATCTTCTAAAATTCATTAAGAGCACGGGGTGGTTTCAGCTACCACATGATAGGACAGGTTAATTTTATGTGTACCCACACAAATGAAGGGAATCACAATGGGCCTCTTGGCCACCGAGTGGAAGTGATGTTTAACCATCACACTCCCCTTCTTTAACCTAACCTAACCTACGTAAATAATAAAAATGTCCAAGAGTGAAATGGAAGTATGTTTTTAAAGAGTCAATGTGTTTTGTAAATTTCATTTTTGAACCACTTGCAAAGAGGTAATTTAAATCTTTGGCAGTCTGGAGCATGGAAGTGAACATGTACGAGTATATCCGGTTTCGGTGAGGAAGACAAGTTATAGAACATTTACTTTGTTTTAGAACTTATAACTAGTTTATGTTCAGCAAACCAATGTCTCAGAAGATTTAGATCCCAGTTTATTTTAGAAGTAAGATCTAGTGGACTGTTCAGGGCATAAACAAGTTCAGTATCGTCTGCGAAAGCAATAGGTAGACCTTTGAAATCCATGGTAAATAGAGAATTAATATATACTAAGAATAAAATTGGCCGGCCGGCCCCAAGACGGATCCTTGGGGTACTCCTAGTTTCAAAAATCTTACTTCGCTTCTGTTTTGGAATAAGCAATATTTTCCAAGGCAACATTCGAAGTACCATCAGCTCCACATGAATTAGATTTGTTTAAATTGTTAATTGTTCTCAGTATTTCCAATGAAATTATAGGTTGAAAGACGAAGCTACAATTTTGTAATGACTCAACACGACTAGATAAAGGTGGACAAATAGGACAAGACGGATAGGTACTACTACATTGAACTAACGTGCTAATATTAGCGAAATAAGCATTAATGCATCAGTAATCTCACGTTCATCAGTTAATTCTGAATTCTCACGACGCAGCACAACGGGTTTCTTAGAAGACGTATATTTGTTAAGAATAATGTTAACCAATTTCCATTCTTTCCTTATGTTCCCTTTAACACTGTTAAAATATGAACGATAAAAATGGTTTCGACAGAGCGGAATCTCTTGTTTTTTAGTTTAGCACACAGTTCTTTATATTTTTTTCTTAAAAGTATATTACCAGGATGTTTTTTACATTTAAGGTAGAGTTTATTTTCGAATTTTATTTTTATTAACAGGTAGTCGGATATCCAAGGCTTTAGTCTTATCAATGAAAGCTTTTTGTGTGGAAGAAAAGAACAATTTAGAATATGTTTCCTGAGTAAGACTAGAAAGGTGGTATAGGCAGTAGAGACATCATTGCAAGAGTATACCGTTTCCCAAAGCTCATAGGCCAAACAGATATTGAGTTTTACCACAGAATAAATAGTATACAGAAGTTGCATCTCATACAAAGCAAATTTTGTTCTAGGGTTCCAATATTGGCACCCTATTGAACAGAGTGTACAAGCATGAGAACATGCAAGAGAGTATACAAAAAATTGAGAAGCTGGTGCGAGCGAAAGAGAGTAGCATGTGCGTTTTCGGTGGTTTTGTTTTGACGAGAGCAAAGCAGCTTACGATGTGTATGAAAGTGTGTGTGCGTGTGTATGCATTGATAGCTTCTTCTATCGTAAGCTTGCATGGTGTTGTATTGCTTCTCTTGTTTTCGATTGGGTGGATTGGATTCGAAATCACTTGGGAATTGTACTTTCATGCGAATGGTTGTGTTTTCCTGCGCTTATATATCGACTCCATTTTTACTTTGTATTTTGATAATTAACTCTATTTTTGATTTTGAATTGTTGCTTTTATAATTGTTGACAACTTTGCATACGATTTGGATTATTCTTTGGACTTATTATTATATATTGATTGTTGAGGGGTTGTCATACGATATTGAATAGGAAAAATGGATTCTGTACCGGCTGTTGGTAAAATTTTCCAAAAGTCCGGCATTCGATGCTGCATAAAAACATGCGGTAAATCTAGGCGATATGGTGAAAAGATAAGAATGTTTAAGTTTCCTCCCTATGACTCAGCTATGGGTCAAATTTGGCGAGAAAAATGTAATATTCCAACAAAAGATTACACAAAAAAATTGTTGATTTGCGCCAATCACTTCTCAAGTTCTGACATTGGTAAAAAAAAGTTGAAATTCGGAGCTGTTCCGGTATTTAACTTAGAAGTTATTGAGGAAGATTAGTCGTTGGAGCTTGATTATCCAGCTAAAAAGAGCCGAACAAGTGACTCCGTAGATGGATGTTGTAATGACTGTGAAAAATATCTGAAATCAGCTAATTTTTACAGAAAAAAATATTACGACATGGTAGCAAAATATAAAAATCTCCAAAGCCGCAAACAAATAGCAACAAAATCAAGCGTATTTCAAACCATCGACTCTTTTCAAATAAGCAAGGTGTCAAAAACATTTTGCAAACTTCTTCTTAGTCCACGACCTAAAGAATATAAGCAAGATGTAAAAGATTTGGTTCAAAACATTTATTATGTCTCACAGTCAACGTACCAATTTTTGAAGAATAAATTGCATCTAAATTTGCCACATATCTCTACTGTTTATCGATGGGCCCCTGTAAATTCCCTACAACCAGGTTTTAAAAATAACGGTTTAGAGTTAATAAAAAAGAAGTGCTTAGATTTGAACCAGTACGAAAAGAGTAATATGATTCTGCTGATGGATGAAATGGCGATTAGAAGGGAATTGCGATACAATTCCAAATTAGATTTAGTGGATGGATTTGAGGAAAATGGGGTTGAAAGAACGAACCAGATTGGTAAACAATTGTGCGTTTTTATGATTAAATCAATGTTTTCCAACTGGGCGCTTACATTTAATTACTTTGTTTCAAAAAATGGACTTTCTGCCGATTTACTAAAAAAGATAATATTACGAAATTTAGCAATTTTGAACAGTTTTGGCATCATAGTTAAAGTTGTAATTTGTGACCAAGGGTCCTCTAACAGGAAGTGTTTCTTGGAATTGGGAGCTACTTTAGAAAAACCCTATTTTATGTATAATGGTAGTAAAACTTTCTGTGTATATGATTTTCCACATCTAATCAAATCATTAAGAAATGGTTGGCTTCAATGTGATCTTACAACACCAAATGGAGTTGCTAGTTTTAAAGTAGTTAAGGAACTATGGGAAATGGAGTGCAAATCTAATACAAAAATGTGTCTTAAACTTACAAGCCAGCACATATTTCCGAACTCTTTCGAAAAAATTAAAGTAAAACTAGCCACCCAAATTTTTAGTAGGACTGTTCAAGCAGCAATTAAAACTGTTATTGAGACAGTAGGCTTTAAAAGTTGCTCAAAAGAAGTTTGTTTATCTACGGCATGCTTCATAGGAAATATTGACAAAATATTTGACTGCCTAAATAGTGGTTCGCTATCTTCAAAGAATTGTTATAAGTCTGCAGTTCAATTTAACAGTCCATCACACGAATATATAAAATTCTTCCTTGAATACCTCAATGAAATCTCATTTGTTGACAAAAAGAAAAAAGTATTTTTTTTAGATGGAATGAAATTTACCTTAAACGCTGTATTACAATTAGTAGACGAGCTATTTCAAAAAAAAATTCCAAATATTTTTTTTAATGACAAGAGCATTAAACCAAGGTAAGCTCGAAAATATGTTCTCGGTTCTAAGACAAAAGGGTGGAAATAATATTAACCCCTCAGTTGCTGATATAAACACTTTATTAGCACGCTTAATGTCTGCAAATATAGTGCAGTTGAGTTCTTATAGTAACTGTGAAGAGCTGAGTGATACCACATTTGAAACGCTTTCAAATATTTTGTCAAATATGGACTTAGCTGATACAAATAATGAAGAACTCAGTCGAAACGAAAACTCTGAAATAGATATTAACATAGAAATCATTGATGATTTCGTATTAAATGATGACTTTCAGAATTGTTCGGAATTTAGTATCGATTTGGCGTCTTTAAGATACTTCATAGGTTATATCGTCTACAAAATGATACCGAAAATTAACTGCGATATTTGTGTTTCTATATTGAGAAAAGAAGACCAAGTATTAACAGTTCCTAGTGAACTTTTCATATTTCATAAAAATTACAATTCTCTTAAAGATTTTGGTTACCTCGTTGCTCCTTCACAAATTTTCTTGGAAATTAGCAAGAAACATATTACAGTGTTTAGCAATATTTTTGACACACAACCACAAACTGTTGGTATAAAAAACTTGATAAAATCCAAATGCAAAAATGCCACACCGCAACGGTTTTCCACATGTTCTGATCATAAGGAAATAATAGTGGACTTCATGATCTTAGTACTCTTGAGGAAGCATTGCTCGTGGGCTTCAGAGAAAAAAAATTTTACTAAAGCCCGCAAACTTAAAATCCTGTCGCACTAAAGTTTTTGGGTTATTCTTCCCTACATATATCAGATTGAAATTTGCACAAAAATCCCAAATAATGGAATAACGTTAATTGGAGTTACCCGGCCCTTTTAGTTTACATCGAAAAAGTACGCGTACGAATACCAAGCGCAACTTTCAACTGAAGAAAACTAAATATAGAAATCTAAAACTTGAAACAAAATTTTGTCAACACCACGTGCATTCACGACGTTGGATAGCAACACAATACACACACACACATAAACATTTTAAGATTGCTCTCTCGTTGATTCTCTCTGATCGTGGCTGCTCTCTGGTTGTTACTCTCTGATCATGCTTGCTCTCTCGTTGCTTGATCTTCCCTTCAGTTGTTCCGCCCGCACCATAAAGTGAAAAATCATCGCAGGCCGAGATGCGACTTCTGTATACTATTTATTCTGTGGTTTTACATAATCAATTTTTAATTTTCCTTCAAAAGGTTTAGGAAAATTCTTTGTGACGTCAATGTTTAGTAAGAGGCCCTCATAGAGTGATCTGTGATCATTAGGTCAAAAACAGGTTTCACAATTGTTTGTTTGAATATTTCTAAGTCGACCATATACATATAATATGATCTAAACAACTGCCCGATGCGGATCTAGTAGGTTCGAGAATGAAATTTGATAGGCCACTTGAAGCGAGAAGTTTAAAATAATTTGAAATAGAAAGGTTGTTATCTAAAATATTAATATTAAAATCACCTACTATGATAAGATTTTTAGACTTTCTAATATTATAGAAAAATCGCTAATAAAAGACATTATACTAAACTAAATCTATAGATGCATAAAAAACAAACACTTCTTTTTTAAATTCAACGGAAATTTTTAACACATCGGCACTGGAACAATCCAAGCAAACAACATCAATAATTTTAAAAACAGTACAAAAAAGGTACAGAATCACCGGTCGATATCGAACATTTTCCGACTTACTACCAAAAAATTAAAAACTTCGCGGAAATTATCAATACTTATAGTAATACGAACTTTAAACGGCATTTTAGACTACGCCGTTGAACAGCTCAAATTTTAATATGTATTTATATAAATGTTGAACAAATGAATACACATATGAACACTTTACTACAATTTTTAGATCGGTACAAGCACACAAATCGATTTCGAGTTGCAAGAAGGAGAGGACTACCAAAAACATCCCCGGATCGCGAAATATTAATATTTTTGTGGTACATAGCAAAAAATAGATCGGTACAAGCACACAAATCGATTTCGAGTTGCAAGAAGGAGAGGACTACCAAAACCATCCCCGGATCGCGAAATATTAATATTTTTGTGGTACATAGCAAATATTTGAAGCCAAAACAAAAATACCGGGTGTCGTGGGATGCATCGACGGGTCCCATATAAAGATTAAGGCACCCATTACTAATAAAGAAAGCTATTTCAATAGAAAGCGGTGTAATAGCATTTCCATTCAAGGGGTAGTCGATGTTAAGAAGAAGTTCATTAGCATTTATTGTGGTGAACCAGGTAGTTTACACGACAGCCGAATTCTACGAAGATCTGAGCTCTACAGGGATTGATCTACGGATGACCCGAACAATTTGTTTCCACACCACACTTTTCTACTTGAGGATTCTGCATATCCATCTTTAAACTGGCTTATTCCATCATTCAGAGACAACGTAATGTTAACGAATGTTGAAAGAAGATTCAACACGCTCCATGCTAACGCAACAAGACTTAGTGAATGAATTAATATATAGCAACATCATAGATATATGAATTTAATTGCATTTTATTAAATAAAAATTAACTATAAGAAACAAATTTTTATGTATTTAAAAAGGAAACAAAAACCATAAAAATAAAAAAAACAATATCACATTTCATTCTTTAAATAAAAATTGCAGTACAAGCACTCCCAAAACTACACTTCAAAAAGTTCTCGCAGCACCTTAACCTTGTGTTCAAATCTATCCTGCTTCGCCCTCTCTCTATCCTCCAGGATTTTAATTTTTTTTTGGCGTAGTTAGCCAAAATTATATTTTTTTCCTCTGCCACCTTTTTTTTGAGCATGAACTCATCTTTAAGAAGGTTCTCCCTAAAGGTGAGCCGACTTCTCTTTCGTGCAGCAGATGAAGTGGATGGCCGATTCCTTACACCTTTCTCAGATGAAGTGGAAGATAGACTCTGAATGGGTTGATCTGTGAAATCTATTAGCTTAAAACAATCCATTAAATTTGTAAATATACCTACTTGAATTATGGCTACAGACGGTAGAAATCGACAACGGCTCTATTGCTATACCCGTCAGATTAAGCGCATGATTATTTGCTATTTCGGACTGTGTACCAAATAAGGCCTCCATTTCTTCTTGAAATGGAGCTCTGGTGGCTGCCGCTCCCGTCATCTTATTATCTCGCTTTAAATGCCCTGAGCAAGTTTTTCATTTTAATGTTGAGCATTTCCACGGTAGTAGGCTGACTCTGAAAAAGTAAAATATACGTATACATGTATGTCAACTCTTCAGTTTTTTTTTAACTTACTAATGCATTGTGTGCTAATAAATCCTCCAGTACATTGCTCACCGCGAACTTCTTTTTTCGCACGTGCTGGAACTCCCCGCGCCTGTTCCCGTAAGCAATTAACAAGGCTTTCGTCTCTTCTTGTCCAATTTCTTCTTGAACTGTAAAGCAAATCATAATTTAATTTTATATTAACATAATCTATATTATTTTAGAATGCTAACCTTTTTTCGTTCGCCTGTTCCATTTTCATTCCAGCACTAAAATTATTTTTGACATTAATGATGGAATTGCCTTGTCAACGATAGTATTTCTTCGCATAAACTTTAAATGTGTTCGTTTTTTATACCGATGTGTATTTTTTTATCGATACACACTAAATAGTGATAATTGACCAAAATTCTGCCAAGGCTTTTAAAACATTTTATTAATTTACATATTATGTACATATTTATTTGAGTAAAATATTACCCATAGTATACATTTAGTACTATTTAACTAAATTCCATCAAGTAAGCAATATTTTATATACTAACTTGGCAATGACGTAAATTGACATTTTTTGCACACATGCCAAATTCACTCACTCAATTAAAAACTCAGTTGTGAATGAGAGAACTCAAGGCCCCGGCCCATAGAATCCGTCAATCCGTCACTCCGTTGATTTCAACTGAGTGAAAACGTATTGGCGGATAGAGCAGGCAAGCATCGGCCCACAGAATCCGTCAATCCGTTGACAGTTGTCGATGACATTTATTAATTGATGGAGTGCGTTCATCTGAGTTATAAAATAAATGGTACGGATGGCATTTGATCGCCTCAATCAGTTCTTCCTCGAACATTTTATAACATTTTTTTCCTAGAATAATGTTCACTTCTCGCACACTAAACGACCCTCACCAAACGAATCGTACTTTGAATGTCTACCGAATTTGAAGTTTCTCTCAGTACGAGAGAGTTCCCAAGCATTCTCTCAATGCATCCACCAATGAACGTGCTTACTCTCAATTCGTGCATGCGTGAACCTCAGAATGTAAATGTATAAGCTCCAATATGTGAATGTATGAGCTCTCAACGGAGCGAAAAGTAGAAAGTAGCTCTACTTTGTCCGTTGAAGTTCATACATCCGTCGGCTATGGGCCACCTCCCATAAGAATGTGTATATTCTACTTTTCACTCAGTTGAAATCAACGGAGTGACGGATCGACGGATTCTATGGGCCGGGGCCTTCACTTTTCGGATCAAGAAATTGATCCATTCCAGATATTAGGTGTTTTTTATTATGCCATCCAGATCCTATCCGGATCATCATTTACATGCATTACAATAACAACACGTGAACCAGCTCTTTATCTGGATCAATTTCAAGATCCGAGTTTGAGTGAAAGTGAGTTTACACTATTTCCCACTGGTTTCGCATTCAAATTAGGAGAATCATTGCCTGATGAACATATAAAATTGTGGCCAGGATTTGGTTAAACAGTTTTCGCTTCCGTATCGAGTAATTGTACTCAAAATGCTATAATATGTGTATTATCTTACGTTTCTAAAACTCTTGAGTCTATTGGGAAAATATTACCCCCAATTGGTGTATATCGATAAAAATTATTATCATTAGCATTTAAATCGATCGTATCAAATTTGAATGAAAAGAAACATTTTCTTTGATATGGCAATTCCACACTTAAATTTCAAAGATTGTTTTTATTGTGAAGTGGAAATGGAGCAGGTGGACAGAAAAAGGTAAACATGTATATTAATTTAAATTTCGACCGAGAAATCTGTTACTTCTTCATGCAGCAATGAATATTCAGGTGTGCTGCTTTCTTCACTGTCTGTGTCACTTTCCAATAACCACTGTAATACAAATATTAACCATTTAAATTCAACAAATAAACGCAATTTACCTCAATAGCAGCTGCTTTCATCTTCAATTTGTTTGTTTATTTTGTTTTCAAATGTCAGATCTTTGACAGGACTGAACGAGGCGAAATGTCAAGCTGGCTATTCGTTGATCTATATTGTTTTATTATGTTTCGTGATCCGGAGTGGATCATGTGGCATAATAAAAAACACCTATTATAGTTCATTTAAATGTTTTTAGAGATATCAAATATGCTCTAGATCGTTAAAAGATTTAACTGAAGTTAATTTTTTATTTTCCTTCTTTGCTGTCTCTTTCGTCTTTTTAAAAAGTGCTTGATTGTAGTGTGTGAGAGAATGGTTATCAACTACGCTGGAGAGTTTTATCGCATGCGAGTTGAGTTTGTTTTTGTACATCCTCTTTGCGCTCATCATTTGTTTCTTATATATATGTAGATCAGAAAACCTCGCACAGATTATTGTTTTGCTCGAAGATTTCGCAGTAAATGATTTGGATGGTATCTTTTTAATGAAGCAGCTTTAAATTTTAGTATTAGGGACATCAATGGATAAGGCACAATGCCATGTTCAAAGAATCAACGTCATTGACATTTGGTACACCAACAATATCGACAGAGTTACTAAGTTGTTGTTGTTGGCAGATCAGCTTACTCTTCAAATGGATGATCTTTGATTTAAGCTGATCATTTTCAATTCGCAGCTTCTTTAGTTCTTCGAGAAAGCGTTGGTTTGTTTTCTCTGGAGTTTCAAGCTCATCATAAATCATCTGCAGAGTGTAATGAATTTCACCGTCTTTGTTGCCGGTTGCTGACTCATCCAGACTGATATAGGTTGAGTGGAGGATCTTTCCGTCATTGATATAGCGTTTGATGAAGTAGGCGTATCAATGTTTTTGTTCTTTTTTGATGTTACCGGTGTTGGTATGAGAAGAGAGCGTCGCCTTAACATTGAACAATTATTACACCGAAATATATTTCCACTTGTTTCAAAATAATCCGCATCTTCTTTAGTAATGTTAACACACGTAACGTGGAAAAAATGTTTACAGTCACCACATTTTTGTGGCACAATTACGATCGATTTTTTGCCAACACACTGAACAGTTCATTTTTAAAAGTTAAGACATTTAATGTGTTGTTTGTCTTTTTCATAAAATTCAATTTCTATTTCGTCCAACTTAGCGTAATAAAATTCTTTGCACGTAAAGCATTGGATTTTTAAGTTGAGTTGAAAGTTCTATCGACTTTCATGTTGCACTTAATTTCAAATGTTTTAGTAGGCAATACACAATACAACAAAATTAAATCGAACTCACAAATATCCATCTAGTAAACACTTAAATATTAATATTTAAATTGGAGAAGTTGAATCCCCGATATCTAATGTTCAGCATTTAACTGCCCTGCATGATGACTTCAATTTGAAAATATTCACACGATGGAAATACCACCATGAATCATAAATCCATTTGATGAAACGGAAGTATTGAATGTGGTATTACAAGAGGAGCTACTCGAGCTTGGCAATAATGAGGAGCTGAAGGTGAAATTTAAAAAAGGCTATCAAACATTTTGGCAGAAATAACCGAAAAATATCGTGGGCTGTGGGAAATTGCGAGGAAACTTTTGATAGCGTTTCCCTCGTCATACCTTGTCGAAAAAAGTTTTAGTGCGTTACAAATTTATTAACAAATAAAAGGAGGAGAATGAACATCACAGAACGGGGAGATTTTCGGATATGCTTTACAAATCTAAAGCCAAATACAGTGGATTCCGCTTTATTGGGACATCACTTTATCGGGACAGCCGCTTAATTGGGATAAATGCAAAAGAACGGAAACGAAAAAGAGGTGAATTTGTTCGGTTATTGTGGACAGCAGCCGTTTAATCGGGACAGATTCATCACACGTCTAACACACATTTTGACAAAAAAAACATATTGTTACTTGGAATGTATCGAGTAACTTACAACAGCAAAATCAAAAAATTCGTTGGTTCATAGTAATTGCTCGCAATGACGACGAAGACGAGAAAAAAAAAAACCAGTGTAATTCAAATAACGGTATGTCTCGTGCTTTTGCAAATCAATTTCTGAAATGTATGCAAAGCGGTTTGTTGTTGTGTCATCACTTTGTTATTCGATTTGGTGTTCCTAGTTTAGTTGGGTTACGACGAGGTTTGCTTTTGGTTTCGTTTCAGAAAGTGCTGGGATAAAATTAAATTAATTGTCTATCGCGTATCGTGCGTATTGACTGACCAGATTTGTAGTTGTATTGTAGTTGTTGTAGTTTGTCAAAATGTCAAGAAAAGACTTAACATTAGACGACAAAATTGCTTTACTTGACAAATTAAAAAGTCAAGCACCGAGCACTTCTTATCGTGATTTGGAAAGGATCACTAATGTGCCTAAGTCCACAATAGCTCGTATCAAAATTCATGAAATGAAACTGCGAGAAGAATGGGGAAAAGGACAAGACAAATCCAGAAAACGGAAACGAGAAGGAAATTACCCAGATGTTGATGAGGCGCTGAATGAATGGTTTTCCATTGTAACTGGAAGAGGTGTTCGTGTTAGTGGCCCAATGCTAAAAGCTAAATCAGCGGAGATTGCGGCAAAGTTGGGTCATACCGATTTTAACGCTACGGATGGTTGGCTATCGCAATGGAAAGCCAGACACGAGATCAAATTTAAGAAAGTACATGGGGAGAAAGCTAGTGCAGATTCTTGTAGCGCCGATCAGTGGAAACTGTATAAGCTTCCCGAACTCTTACGGTTATGGAATCCTAATGACATATATAACGCCGATGAATCAGGGCTATTTTACCGTGCCACGCCAGATGGTTTTTTGAGCTATGAACATCATGAACTTATAGGTTCAAAAAAGGCAATGGATCGCGTTACTGTGTTGTGCTGCTGCAATATGTCGGGAAGTGAAAAACGGAAACTCTTAGTTGTTGGGAAAGCTGCTAAGCCTAGGTGCTTTAAAGGCATTATAGTGGAAAGTTTGCCAGTTCTTTATTACGCCAATAAGAACGCATGGATGACAGCCAAAATGTTTATCAAATGGCTTTCGGATTGGGATGCGGAGTTGCAACAAAGTTCAAGCAAAATTCTGTTACTCATTGACAATTCGGCTGCACATCCTCCTTCAATCAGCTTAAAAAATATTAAAATAGAATTTCTCCCTCCAAAGACCACATCTTTGCTACAACCACTGGACATGGGAATCATAAAAAATGTAAAGACTTTTTATCGATGAAGATTGGTGCAGTTCATCGTTAAAGCAATAGAAGAAAATCTTTTGACAACATCTACAAATGCTAGAGAAGTTGGCGCAGAGGTTACCATTCTACAGGCTATACAATTTGTTGCGGATAGTTGGAGAAAAATAAGTTGCTCCACAATTCAAAACTGCTTTTCACACTGCGGTATCAAAAATTTAAATTATGAAACCATAATAGATCCATGAGATATTGAAAGCTACTATCTGCTGGAGCGTGTTCCAAGTCATGAAGAATTTGTATCGATTGATAGTGACCTGCAATGCCACTGCGAATATGAGGACTGCCATTATCGAGGAACTTACAGAAAAAAAGCGCCGAAGAAGATCCTGGAAGTGATATGGAGGTACTTCATGCAGGATGGCAGTGAAGGCAGCCCTTTATCAGCATTAGATGCTTGTGATGATTTTATTAATTTACAAAGTAATAAAAACATTCGCCAGGGGACCATCGACAAATACCTATACTTATCTAGGACATTAGATGAGAAATAAGTTCTTGCGTTTTTTTTCTATTCCTTATTTTCATATTTTCTCAATAAATTGTAAACATGTATGTACATATTTCAAAACAAAGCTATAAAACGTACATACTCGTAGCTATATTACATTTTTAATTACATTACATATATATACATACATTACATATATATTTTGAAAGCTTTTAAGTGAAATATGTTTATTTTTCTTTTTCGATATTTATGTATGTACGTACTTTGATTTGTTTTTCTTAGTACTTCTAGAAAATAAATGGATTAAAAAATACATTTAAAATATAAATACATATATGTACATATTTATCAGTCGTTTTTTTTTACTTAGCCTTCACTTCGTTATTTTCTCACTTGGAATAGTCGCCTAATTGGGACAGCCGCTTAATTGGGACAAAAACCTTTAGCCCGAAGTGTCCCAAATAAGCGGAATCCACTGTATTGATAATTTGCTGTCAATCTATCAAGTACATCTCACCCATTAAAATTATGATTTTTTTTTTTTAATTTTTGATTTGTATTGTTGAAGTTACGATGCGTTATTAATGTTTAATTTTAGCTCCATTAAGTCTGTAATCATATTATTTTAATAAATAGAACATAAGAAAATATACTAGTTTTCTTCTTATTTTTACCACTCCGAATTTAGGGTTGATACTCAGCTGCGATGCAAATTTCCTTCGTTAGATCTAATCTTCACAATTTTGGACGAGTTTTGGGAATATGGTAAAAATGTACAATAGCAGAAGGGGGTCCACCGAAATCAGGTTAATTTTGAAAGTGGTCTCTGAGAAAAAAAAGTTTGGGAACCTCTGATCTAGGTACCGCGACAGTATAAAAGTTAGTAAAATGAGTTTTGTTGGCGGTAGGTACAGTGACAAGATGCATGTTGTCAATACCTAGATTGCTAAACTGCGAATCTCTACCGGGAATATTCTCACTTTGCTTGAAAACTTCTTTGACCATTTTGAATATGTAAAGATGTCTCATAGGTAAAATTCGCAAATCTTTGTATAAAAGCAAAGCGAGTTTTATTGCAAATGATTCGAGTAAGATATTTTTGAGCAATCAACAAGGGCCTAAGAGTATTTGCATATGAACCACCTCAACTCGATAGTCTGCTTTGTAATTTTGAGTGCGCAAGACCGTAATATACAGAATTAATTTTTTTTTAGAGCAGAATGATTTTAAGAGATACATTTTGCGAGTAACATGCATCAAATATTTTTTTATATTGCAAATATAGTCTTTCCAATCAAGATTAGAATCAATTGTAACGCCTAAATACTTGAAGTTCTTCACTGTATCTATTATGAAACAAGAAATAGAATAGGAATTGGTATATTTGAAATTAGGTTTTCCATGTAATGGAAAAAACATGGGGCCGAGAACGGAACCCCGTAGTTCACCAGTTTTAAGACAATATGCTTCGCTCATTTTGTCATTGAAAATAACCTTTTGAACACTTTTTATTAAGTATGACTTAAGCCATTGGAAATTAACACCTCTGAATTCTGAGTTATACAAGTTACTTAGAAGCAAATTATGATTAACAAAATTAAAAGCTTTTTTCATATCAATTAAAAGAGCCATAGTAAATTTATTATTATTCAAGCTGTCATAAAGCTGGTTGCATAGTCTAGGAATTGCATCTTTGGTTGATTTATCTGAACGAAAATTAAATTGGTTCTCACTAAAAATCTGTTTTTATTTTAAAAAAGAAGTGATTCTTTTTACCAATAGTTTTTCAAAAAAATTTGAAACTGTTGGAAGAATAGAAATATGTTTGTAGTTTGCCACATCTTTTCTATCTCCCTTGTGGAATTACCTCAGCACATTTTAGTTGCTTAGGATAACATCCACTTATGTTGAAAATATAACTTAAGTTATCTGGTACATATAAGCCAATTTGTTTGAGTAAAATACTAGATATTCCATCTGAAGTGCATGAGTACCTATTTATTTTTCAGAGATAAGATAATTTTGTAGGTTTCAAAAGAGGTAATGGCATCGAAAGCAAAGCTATTTGGTTGCAGATATTCGGCCTCTATATTGTTTTGTTTAAAGCAGTTACAATCAGTAAAGAATTTAGAAATTAATCAAATGAACATGCATTTACATATTTCAGCCAGAAGAGCATCATTAATTGTAGGCGTACGCACGCGGAGAGGTGCAAATTGCGATAGCGATCATTTTTTGGTAGAAATAAGGATACGACCGATCGACATATCCAACCTCGCAAAAGAAAAAGGAAGAAGCAAAATTAAATAACGCAAGACCTATGTGGCTTCAGACGCTCGGCGATTCAAAGATCGGGATGACAAAATGCAAGCAATGTTTCCTCAAACAACCGCTACATACACTGTTTTCCTTTTCCACAAATACAAATATACGAAATAACTTATACAAGCATATTCAGCTGTCAAGACCCAAGACCGAGTAGCCAGTAGCTCTACTCTGGTGTTAAGCTCGAGCTTATGATATTTACGATATTAGCTCAGGCAACACCTGGGTCGCATTTCGCATTACGGCAATATCACAATGTGACGTTCGAGCGTTCGGGATTTTGACAGGCGTTGTACCGAGTTACGATAAACATATGTCAAACGCGCAACCAAGGAATTTCTATAACAAAATGTGGCTTCAAGCACTCGGCGGCTTAAAGGTCGGGAATATGACAGAATGCAAGCAAAGTTTCCTCAAATAACCCATACACATAATAACCCTATACAATATACAATCATTGTCAGCTGTCAAAATGCACGACCGAGTAGCCAGTAGGTCTACTATGGTGTTGAGCTCAAGCTTACGATATTTACGTTATTAGCCAAGACGAAATGAATTCGTTGTTCCTATTCAGCTCTCAAAAGCCCGAGCGCTCGAACCCTACATTGTGATATGGTCATTTGACAGGAGAAATGGGACATTAGAATTTCTTCTTGATTTATGTTCATAAATATTTATCGATGTTTAGATAGTTTTAACGCATGCTCGGTATACTCATCATGCTGTCAAAAGCCAGAGCGGCCATTTTACTAAAGTAAGGGGAGATTACAGTCTAATGAAATTTATAAGTTTGTTTTATACTCTAATGAAATAAAGGGTCCGCCATCTAACGTTTTTTTTTTCAAGTAGTGCTTATTTCGTGAATGGTAACACTTAGCTCATGTCTGATTTGACAGATAACTAGTTTTATCCTTCCGCTGAACGAATATGGTTGTGTATACGCTTGAACAAAGCTTCGCTAGGTGGGCCTGCGATCGACTTACAGAAAATGCCGATTTTGCCTAAAAAATCATCTTTTCAGATGAAGCTCATTTTGATCTTGGCGGGTATGTAAACAAGCAAAATTGTCGCATTTGGGGCACAGAAAACCCGCACGCATACATTGAAAAGCCGGTGCACCCAAAACGAGCCACTGTTTGGTGCGGATTTTGGTCCAGAGGCATAATTGGGCCATTTTTCTTCGAAAATGAGCAAGGAGTGGCCGTTACAGTCAATGGCGATCGTTATCGGGCCATGTTGAACGAATTTTTGTTCACAAAAATTTAAGAGGAGGATATTGGCAACATTTGGTTTCAACAGGAAGGCGCTACGTGCCACACAGCCGAAGCTACACTCGATGTTTTGCGCCCTGTTTTTGAAGATCAGCCGCAGAGCTGATGTCGTTTGGCCACCTCAGAGCTGCGATTTGACACCGTTGGACTATTATTTGTGGGGTGCCGTCAAAGATAAGTGTTACGCCGACAAGCCAGAGACAATTGACGCTTTAAAGGACAATATTCGTGAAGCCATTGGTGAAATACAGCTGCACACAATCGATAATGTGCTTAAAAATTGGACCGATCGTGTAGGCTACTGCATGGCCAGCCGAGGCAGCCTTTTGAATGAAATTATTTTCCATTATTAACCGGAAGGATTGTACTTTCAAATAAAAAAAGAAATTTGAGAAAATATTTAGTAGTTTTTTTTATAGCATTTTCAAAAAAAAAGAAAGTTATTTGGCGGACCCTATATAATCATTAGGTTTGCTTTTTTTATACTCGGCCTCGTATTCTCCTGGTGACGAATCATCATGTCTCAAAATTCACCCCTTCACACAAGATCGGGATCATTTGCATGAATTAATTCTTCATCCTCATTTAATAAGGAGCCAGGAAGTACTTCGCTTATCGACATTTTTTTTAAATAAACTAATTTGAAATTATATAAATTAACGAACTGTACATTTCACAACATTAAAATGCGGCTGACGAAATCCAAGGACGTTTGAGGTAGAGACGCTCAAATGACCCCTTTTCTACGTATTGTGTGGAACTTTGTATTCTTTAGTAGCAAAATGTCGGAGTTACGAGGTCCAACGGATAAACTGTAAATTCTTCATATTATTTTTGATACTTAAATTTTTTTTTAATTTTTTTTAATATTAATCACATAATATAAATAAATTGAAAAAAGGTTGATAACAGATTATCAAATTGTAATAATTTACTTTTTTTTTAACTTTGTAATTTTTTTTCCCATAATGGCTGAGTAGTCCGACTTGACGATATTACATCCAAAAACTCATCTCGATTTGAATACCCCACACCCTTACCGTCTCCTTGTTAGACCAAAAATGGAGTTTTATAAAAACTATCACACAAGCAGCAAGCGAGACAATCAAAAGAGACAACATGCTTATCAGCGCGGAAAATCCTGCGAGACTGCAAAGCCTAGTTGAGAGAATTGGATGCGTTCTCGAAAGGAAAGAGACATTGAGGGAGCTTTTGATAACTCTACTTTCGACAGCATGTGTAATGTTGCTAGACAGCATGGCGTAGATGAAGCACTGGTTTTGTGGATCAAAGCAATGCTTATGCACAGGACATTGATCGATGATGCAGGACTTGAACAATGTGTCAAGTTTAGAGTAAACAGGAGCTGCCCGCAAAGTTGCGTCTTGTCTCCGTTATTATGGTGCATGGTGGTCGACTCTCTGCTTGATGCTCTCAAGCACTGGAATTTATGCCCAGGCCTATGCGGATGATGTTCCTGTTCTCTCTGTCGGCTCATGTTTATCGACTCTCTGGAGGACTTGTGCACGAGTAATGGGCTGTCGATTAATCCTCTTAAGACTGATGTCGTTCTCTTCACGAGAAAAAGGAAAAATGCTGGCAATACTCAGCTGGTACCAGCTGCCATCCCGATATCCAAGGAGGCTAAGAACCTGGGAGTCATCTTAGATGGCAAGCTTCTTTGATCAAAACATGTTGAGTCGAAAACCACCAAAGCGCTGTCAGTTTTTGGTAATGCAAAGGTGCCTTTGGCAAAACATGGGGCTTATCTTATGATAAGAGCGATAATCTCATATGTATCGGTTGTTTGGTGGAGCAGGCAACACGCAAACACATTGTGGCCTCTTTCATCAAACTCCAAAGAGCGTTCTATCTCAGCTGCACGGGGGCTTTCCCCAGCACATCGGGAGCTGCTCTAGATGCTATGATGAATCTTACACCCCTTGACATATATATCAGAGGGTGCGCACTGAAAGCCATGTCTCGCCTAAAGAGAAATGGTCTTTGGTACAGGGTGCGCCATCTCATATGGGGCGATGTAAATTTCGAATAATTTCAACAATTTTCAACCGATTTTGGAAATTCTAAAACTTTTACAATTCAATTTAGGCCTTTACAATTTATTTTGATTAATTTTTGAAAACAATATCAATTAAATGATCGCCTGTATTGCCGATGCAAAAATGGGCTCGTTTTCGTATCCCCATAGAAAAAGTCTGGAAGAGTCAAATCCGGCGATCCCCGAGGCCAGTTAATATCGCCCTTTTTTGACACCAATCTTCCAGGGAACTTATTACGCAAAAGGTTCATTGGTTTGCTCGCAGTATGGTATGTCGCGAAGTCTTGTTGAAACCAAAAGTGAAATAAGCTTTTTTTACGCATTTCTGTGACCACTTAATAGGCCAACATCCACCGTATTTTTTTACATTTTTATTGCATTTTTATTTTTACCTTTTCTTAGAACTACCTTAATATAGACAAAAATGCTTAAATCTATTGACAGAACGATTAAAACTAACCTACTGGCCCCACACGGACACTCTAAGCTATACTACAATACAATTGAATTGCCTTTCGGCCCCATAATAATTTTAATCAAACAACCAGAATAACTTACGCTAAGAAAATTAAAAAAAAAAAAAAACTTAGCCTAGGAATTCAACATCCACTTGCCACAGAACCAAATTGAAAAAAATTCGAAGCCCAACGACGAATTGTATTTTTTTTGGGCGCAACACGATCAAGATATTTTGCACGATACGCACGTTGAGTTAGCACAATCGAGCGTTCATTTTTTGGTGTGAAGCGATTCATGGTTAAAATTGTACTGAATTGACGTTTCCAAAAAAAATCGGTTGACAATTGTTGAACTTATTGGAAGTTTACATCAACCCATACAACTTACATTGGTGTGACAGTGTACTTGTGCAAGAAATATCCTACAAACCCTGTCTCATGGATATGCCTTCTGACGCGATGACATCTGCCATCCTAGTGTGCTGTAATTTCACAGTCACATTTCCATGGCGTCAGGACTGCCTTTAGCCAGACACTGAACCTGTAATGGACTGTCTTCGCATTTTCGCAAAAGGCTCCAGGACTGGGCAGGGGTCCGGCGCTGGAGTTTTCTTTGAGCGCGAAAACATTCGACTGCACTACTTGTTAGAAAAATTTACGTTTATCTTTAAATCAAAGATTTACGCAATCCTAATGGCCATACACTATGTTGTGAAGCACAGGTGAAAGGGAAAAGCATATGCATCTGCAGTGATAGACAAGCTGCACTCAAAGTTGTGTCCAACCCCCTATCCAACTCCAAATTAGTGCATGCCTTTTGATCAAAGTGGGAAGACCAAATTCCATTAGACTTGTATGGGTCACTCTAGGATCCCAGGAAATGAAATCTCTGATGAAGTCTCTGGAAGGCGCTCAGAGGAGGGTCTCTCAGGACCTGAACCCGCCGTCCACGGTCAAATCTGACGTCGATGACTGGGTCTTTAATGCATACAGTCGTAGATGGAGGGAATATCCAGGATGCAGGATGACTAAGCGCGTACGCCCTGATGGCTGCAAGAAGTTCGCAACATTCTCCTTATTTTTAAGGAGAAATTATTGCAGAGGGCTTACGGACGTCATTACGGGCAATTACACTTTTGCCAAGCATCTCTACGTGCTTTGCATTAGTGAGACGCCTACCTGTGCTGCATGTTGCGAAGAGGATGACCCAGCAGAACACTTTCTCTGCGACTGTCCCGCTTTCACTCGCGCACGGTGGTGCACCTTTGGAGCCGACGTGGTGTGTGCCGAATCTTTTAGCTCTACATCACTGAAGCCCCTCCTCACTTTGCTCAGGACAACGGGGAAAATACAGTAATGAAGGTGTCTCTCTGGTAGTACAATGGACCAGTATTTGTGTCTGAGTACTCTAACAGATAGTAGAAGCCTCCAACAAAAACAAAGCGAGACAATGGGCGCGAAAAATATTAGAAGGAATGTAGACTGTTTTCCAACAGAATGTCATAACGCAATAAAAGAAAAGAACCAAGTTAGAACGAAACTACTGCACATAAACACAAGAGCGAAATTTGAAAATCAAACGATTACATTATTGCTGGATTTAGCTTTTTTGCTAAAAAATAAGGTTTTAGTTATTTCGTGAAAAATATATACAAATTTCCTAGATGTTTAGGTCTCGATCTCTCAAGTGCTGACATAATACAATAAGTATCATCAATATTGAATATGTCTTTCTGTGCGCATATAGATTACATATGTTCAATGTTTCACTGTTTATTAAAATTGTTTAGATAAAGAAAAGTCCAAACAATTAATCATCTTAGGGAATTTTATTCTGAATATTTTGGAATTTTTTAATTATTTGGCCCTGTTAGCATTCCATGGCTTAGATAGCTTTATCAATGAATCTACTAGGCCTTGTTCTGATAAATGCCTGGACCAATTTTTTGCTCGATTCCAAAATTAATAAATCATGAGGTTGAAGACTAAAAAAGTTAGTTAGAATACTTGTTTAATGATTGAATGTTAGGAAAATATTTTTTCTTGTTGTGATGTCTCTACTGCCTGTGCGGTATTCATTGATTCTCTAACAAAATATGCTTCCAATTGTATAACTACCCAGGCCGTAAAAAATGCACATATGTAAAGGACTTAAATGATGCATCTCGATATTCTTACTAAAGAAAGTAAAATAATAAAACAAACTAAGACTCAAATGTTTATAGTTTAGTATTGGATAGTTTAGGATTGAAATATAATAAATTGTGTTGTGAACTTTAAAAAGAAATTCCGATATGTCGCGGTGTCTATTACCGTATCAGTTTAATGCAGTTAAGGGTGATTCAAAAAATTAATTGCATTTAGTAAATAATATTCTTAATAAACCTTTCTGTAATAAAAATCATATTATTATCCAAGTTGATCAGTGTGAAGTATGATAAATTTGTAATTGCCGATGAAATATCTAACTATAGGCCAATCTCGCTTCTTCCAATTCTGAGCAAAATTTTAGAAAAGCTTATGAAAAATGGAAAAGTGACCTTCCGCAACTCTACCAAGGTCATCAGTTATTCAAAATTCGGATTCCAAAGAGAAAAATCAACAGAAGCTGCATTGTTGCAATTTTATTCACACTTATTGTTAAACATAGCCCAGAAAAAATTAAAAAACAGATCCCAAAGAGTCAAACTAGATGATATAAGGAATGAAATAAAATATTTCATTTCAGGAGTGCTCCAGGGTTCTGTGCTGGGCATCTCTTGCTTTCAGTTTATATGAACTCACTGTTTCACTTAAATACAAAAATGCTTTTGCCGACGATGTCGGATTTTCCTATGGCCCTTAAAATCTGGTATCTGACCTTAACTGGTACCTTGACTTATTTTCAAAGTGGTTTGTGCATCATATTTTGATAATAAGTTCCAAAACTAAAATAATGTTCTATAGTCTGTCAGCAATTACTTTTGATCCCCATATTTATTTCCATGCGCCTGAGTGTCAAAAATATAAATTATCCCTTTGTAATTGTATTGCTTCTTACACATCCCTTGTAACGACTTAAATTGTAAGGATAATTGTTTCTTAATTGAAAGAGTTGACGAGTTTAAATATCTATGGCTTATTATTGACTAAAGGATGAGTTTTATTAATCATGTAGATTCCCTAAGAAAGTATCTTCGAAACATTCCCAGATACTTCTTTTATATCAGTAAGATCTGTTCCAAATAACTCTTTAAAACCACAATGGTTTAATTGTTAATTATATACATATTTTGTATTCTCTTAGATGTCAGTCTATAAGCTCAAATATCTTTTAGTTTAAGGTATGTATTGGCATTCGATACTATTTTTAATTCCTTGTAATCAAAATATATGATGTCACCAAATTTCTTATTCTTATGTAAATTATTGTAATCTTTATTAAATGTTCCTAATACAAATACAAAATACAATATTATACAATAAAAAAAAACTCAACTATAGAGGAATAACGCTTCTAAACATAACATATAAAATACTATCCGATGAAATACATGACAGGATCAAACCATTTGGTCAAGAATTATTAGGAGATTACCTAATATGTATGGAGGATTTAGCGATCCTCGGTCGAGCCGTATGGAAAAAAACAAAAAGCACCGACGTTAAATTTAAATTCATTTATTAATAAAAAAGTGCTAATTGTGGGGTTTAGCAACCCTTCCACTTCCGACTCTTCTACTTAATGAATTCCCTTCGCTGTACTGGCTCTTTCTCGTCTGTCTTGGAGACATGGACATGGAACACGCATGTCTACGCCTGTAAGTCTACTAAATGGGCTAAGTTTTGTAACTCTTGACGGAGTATTGCTCAGTACTTGCTGTACTCGATCTATATGCTTGCACCAGTTCCGGGTGCTTCCCAGACTTGCCTTCGAAAGCATCGGCACGATAACCTTGTGGATCCTCTCCATCTGCCCATTTCCTCGAAGGAACTCCAGTCGCAATTAGCAGATGTTGTATGCCTTCACTTTTGCAGTATTCACTGAACGAACTTGATATAAAAGCAGTTCTTCCATCTGAGATAATTCTCCTGGGGTTTCCAAACGTGATGGACTGTTTCTTCAACCTCTCGATGACATCAGTGGACGCCGTGCTCTTTGTTGGATAAAGCCAAACGAACTTAGAAAACGCATCTACTACCACTAGTATATGATTGTACAGTTTCTTAGTCTGTTCCATTGGGCCGACATGGTCGATATGGTAAGTTCCCAGTGGTCGGTCCTCCTTATCGATGGGTACGAGTAATCCCCCCTTCTTTCCAACTTTGGCTTCGGATACTATGCACTGGACACAACTTCTTACGACATCGGAAACCTTTTTTGTCAGTCCTGGGATATAGAAAGTTTTTTCCACCAAGTCTTGGGTCTTCTTAACAGAAAAATGCCCTTGCTGGTGTGCGAGGCCGATGATCTCTTGCTCCATTTGTGTTGGAACCACAACAAGTTCCTTTATCGGATCCTTATACAATATCTCTGATTTCATGAAAAAGTCTTCGTACTCATCCCTTTCTAAGATTTTCCTTACCGCCTTTATCCACATGTCCTGCAACTGTGCCTCCCGGATGCGGTGAACTAATGACTCTTCTAGCATAAGGCAGCACAGTCTGCTCAGCGCATCCACGTGCTTCATTTTGGTATCCGATCGATGTTCGATTTCAAAATCAAACTCCTGTAAGAACATGGCCCACCTAGACACCCTCAATGGCACATCCTTTTTCTTTATAGTCATACTGAATGCATTACAGTCAGAAACGATCTTTATTCTCTTCCCTAGCAGATATATTCTCCATTTCTTTAAGGCCTCTATAATAGCCAACACCTCCAGCTCGTAGGAATGGTACTTCTGTTCCACTGCCGTCGTCTTCCGGCTCATATACTCTACAGGATGGAAAAGTTGATCATCTCGATTCTTCTGCAGCAATACCGCTCCGTACCCGTACTTGCTGGCGTCTGTGTGGACCTCTGTTGATGCCTTTGGGTCAAACAGCCTTAACACGGGCGCGCTCACTAACGCTGCTTTAAGTTGCTGGAAGGCTAGTAATTGCTCGACATTCATCTTAAACATAGCATCTTTCTGCAGCAAGTCGGACAACGGCAAATCCTTAGACGAATCTACTAAAATACGATGTTAGACCCAAAAAACGTTGAAGCGCTTTCTTATTGCCTGGTACCAGAAACTCGCTTAATGCTTTGGTTTTCTCCACCGACGGACGGATTGTACCCCTCTCTACAACGTAGCCTAAGAACTCTACTTTCCTCTTCAGGAACTGGCATTTCCTCCATTTGATGCGCAACCCACTCTCCGACGCTAAGTCTAATACCAATTTCAATTTCTGGATTCCTTCTTCTTCATCTTTGGAAGGAATTATAATGTCGTCCATATAGACCACTATTGTGCCATTATGAATCAATTCCCTAAGTACCGCAAAGATGTATCTTGAAAACACAGGTGGTGAGTTGGATAGCCCAAAAGGTACATATCGAAAATCAAACTGTCCATTATGCGTGACGAATGAAGTATACTTCCTTGAGCTTGGTTCAATTGGTACATGGAGAAAACCATCCGCTAGATCCAATGTCGTGAAAACACTAGCTTCTTGTAACCTCTCTAGTACGCTATCAATTAAAACCATAGGGAAGTTGTCCCTGATAACTTTCTCGTTCAACTTCCTGAAGTCGCAACAGAGTCTCTTCGTCCCATCTTTTTTCTTTACTAGCACCACTAGTGATGCATACTCCGAAGTGCTTGGCTGAATTATTTCCTCTCGCAACCAACCGGCAATCTGCTCTTCCACCACTCTTTGGTCGGCATACGACATTCGCCTTGGACTTTGATACACTGGAACTTCATCCGTTAACATCAATTTCATTTCGACCGGTGATTTTTTGCTTTTGTTCGGGGTATAGTCTTCTATCAACTTTAACACAGCCTTCCTCTCAAAATCTTTCAGATGATTTAATTCAATACTCGACTCACTCTCGAACACCCTTTGCCCTGCAGCAGAGCAAAGTGACTGGAACTCTGCCGCTAATTCGAAACTTTCTCGCTCGCTCTTCATCTTCCCACAAGTCAGCGAGCCTGCAGGGCTTTCGCCCATCTTAGTACCAACTAGTTTGCAATCGTCGACCGTGATGCTTCCTGCCGGATTTATCTCTTTGTCAGCTGGCTCTTCTCTGCTATGCCTTTTCTCTCTGCATTCTTCACCTTCACCTGTGATTACGACATTCACTTCGCTGAGTATATCGTTCCCAACAACTGCTGAATACAGCATATCCTGCTCCCTTACCACGTGAAATCTCATATGCAACTCCAATCCGTCTACTTCGAGATCGACCCAAAAGCTTCCCAAAGTCATTACCTTCTTTTGCCCAATGCCCAATAAATTCGTTTTAGTTTTGTCTAACTCCACGTTATCGAGCATCATTAGGCTATGATATCGGATAAGACTGAGGTCACTTCCCGTATCCAATAATGCAGACCCTTCCCGGTGATTGTTTTAAAAATGCGGTTGGAGCCTAAAAACACACTCGTGCCTCTGGAATATTTGCTTCGCCATCTGTTAATGCAGTATGTACGTTGCTTGTTTCCGCCTTCACCTGCGACTGCGCTGTATTACATTCGAATGAACGATGTCCTGGACGTCCACACTTGAAACATCTGAACTTTCGGGAATTGCAGTCTTTCACAATATGTGTAACATCTCCACACTTAAAACATTTCCTATCTACCGCTTCTTGTTTTACCACTGACTGTGGTCCAAATGACGTTCGATGACTTCCCCTAGAGCTTGACGGCTGTTGGGTTAGCCCACGGACCTTTTCGTAAACCTTCAACTGTTCCTTGAGTTCCGATACCGTTTTGGCGTGGTATAGCATCATTTTATTAAGCCTCGAGTCAGGTATTCCCCTCACGAAATAATCGATCATGCTCTCGTCGTCAACGTTAGCGGCCTTCCCAATGAGACTATAGAGGTATTCTCGCAAAGTCTCAGCGGGCTTCTTCTTACGATTTCTTAACCGGTTATGGGTCTCCGCAGAAGATATTTTCACCCCAAACTCGTCGACAAGTGCCTTCTTCAGTGCTCCCCAATCTTTTAACCCTGTTTGACTACGGACAAAAAGTTTGGCTGCTCCTTTCAACAACTGCTTCGCATATATAAATTTTTGAAGGTTGTGCCACCCCACTGTCAGAGCACTTTCTTCTGTAATATCGAACGTTACGAATGAGTCCTCAATGTCGCGAAGAGTGAATAATCCCCGTTCCGCTACTACCTCGACTACCGAGTCTGCTGCCGATTCATTCTCGCTGCTTTCATCTCGATTTTCTTCGTCCCGAGATAGACCGAAATATTGGAGGAGTCTGTCTTGTAATGTTGTTTTTCGTCCCGTTGTTGGTAGGTTCAGTTCAGTCAGTTTAGTTTTTAGTCCGTTACTGTTTAGAGCTAGCACCGCTTGAGAATCCATTATACAGTTTACTATTTTCCCACAAGTTATAAAGTTATACAAATTAATCAATATAATAGAAAAAAATAACAGAAGCAATTTGAAATATTATAGAAAGATAAAATTAAAATGAAATTCAAAATGTATGTAATGCCAGTAATAAAGGGTGTCTCAGTAAGAGTGCACTTTTTAAAATTGGAATATTTTTTTTTTTTCATCCAAGTGGCAACTCTGAAGTTTGACAGCTGCCACCTCTGTTTATTCCGATTATTAAAAATGGAGCGCTTTTCGAAAGAATAACGCGTTATAATTGTGAAAACTCATTACAAAAATGGGGAAAGCTACGCTGAAACCGCTCGCAAACTTCGCCAAATTTTCAGCCGAGAAAGTGCACCTAATGTGTCAACCATTCGAAGAGTGGTCAAAAAATTTGAAGAAACTGGGTCAATTATGGATAATAAGAATTCTTTGCGTCAACGTACCGGTCGGTCTCTGGAAAACATTGCTGCTGTAAACGAGAGTGTCGCCGAAAACCCGAAAACATCAATTCGACATCGTTCTCAACAACTGCAAATTTCACGAAGCACTACGCAGCGAATTTTGACTAAAGACCTCCACCTTCATGCGTACAAGATTCAGTTAACTCAGGAGCTCAAACCAGCAGACCACGGAAAGCGCCGGCGATTCGTTCAATGGGTAATGGAGCAAAGTGAAGTCGATGCCAATTTTTCGAAAAAAATCATTTTCTCCGATGAAGCGCATTTCCATATGAATGGCTTCGTGATTACACAAAATTGTCGAATTTGGGACTCAGAAAATCCTCATGCAATCCATGAGAAACAAATGCACCCACAATGAGTAACTGTCTGGTGCGGATTTTGGTCAGGCGGCGTGATTGGACCTTACTTTCTTGAAAATGAGGCCGAAATTGCAGTGACTGTGAACGGCATTCGTTACAGGAATATGATAACGAACTTCTTGTGGCCTCAACTGGACGGTATGAATTTGGACAACATGTGGTTTCAGCAGGACGGCGCAACCTGCCACACTGCGCATGAATCAATCGACTTATTGCAGCAACGATTTCCAGAACACATTATCTCACGAAATTCTGATGTCAACTGGCCACCAAGATCGTGCGATTTAACGCCGTGCGATTTTTTTCTTTGGGGTTTTGTGAAATCTCGGGTTTATGCGAATAAACTCGAAACAATTCCTGAGCTCAAATCGGAAATCCAACGCGTCATCGGTGAGATACAGCCACATCTCTGTGCAAAAGTCATCGAAAATTTCATGAAAAGAGTAATGGCCTGTCATCGGAGCCGTGGGGGTCATTTGCCGGATATTTTATTCCATACTTAATCGGAACATGTCTTCTTTACAATACAATAAAAATATCACAACTCTGTCATAAAATACTTGTTTTTATTTTAAAATGAAAAAGTGCACTCTTACTGAGACACCCTTTACAACTAAAAATTTAGACTACTTGCCAAAAGTCAAGTGACACCTTGTTTCTTCTCTGCTTCCTTCAACTCTGCTAACGGCGATCAGCTACGGTTCAACACTTCTCCTCTCACTTGTCTGGACTCGACGATTCTTTTCTTCCTTGAATTATTGCTTTTACTCGTTGGGGTATACTGCCATGCATGTACTTATGTATGTACAGCTAAATATTTTCGCACTTCGTTGCAACTCTTTGCTATTTCCGATTTTCCAGTCAGATATTGTTAGTAAATGATCACTTTTCACTTTTTGACTGTACTTCTTCACTGTCCTTCGCATTCTGCGTATTCCTTCAATGTGTATCACGCGAGACGGGTATCACCGTTGTTACCGTTTGACACCAGCATCGTTTTTTTTTTCGCGCACACAATTTTCCCCTTCGCGCTGGATTTGGTTATCATACACGTTCACACACAACAACGATTCACTGAACCCTTTTTTTTTTCTTGTCTTTTTTTTTGTCGTTTTTTTTTTTTGTCTTTTTTTAGCACAATCGCCTTATGTTGCTGCCGCTTTCACACTTTCATCCCTGTTTGACTACTTTAAATTTTTTTTGTGTATTATTTGATTTGACGATCGTTCATTTAATTTAAATTATTACAATCCCGGCTGAGCCCCCAATTATGTAGGATTTAGCGATCCTCGGTCGAGCCGTCATTTATTAATATAAAAGTGCTAATTTTGGGGTTTAGCGACCCTTCCACTTCCGACTCTTCTACTTAATGAATTCCCTTCGCTGTACTGGCTCTTTCTCGTCTGTCCTCTACTCCTCTAATGTGTTCGTTCGTTAAGTTAGCTGTCCAGTCTCGTCAATTTATTGTAGTGTAAGTTCTTGTTTGTTTGGTCTCATCCCACATGTATATGAAAATGTCTACAAACACCAGATTTTAATTTTATTTTAATTTATACCCTCGTGGTGGCAAACACCCCCATTTATTGAGCTTAAATCAAGCTAGCTAATCTAAGAAGAACGGCTGAGGGGGACGCGATCCTTAGAGACTATGATTGGGAGAAGGGGTTGCTGGGGTTGAAATTGAAATTAATATTCGAATTAACACTATACGGGAAATGGGTTCATTGCTGCCGTATGATGTGCGGGGGGTGGATAGACAGAAGAGACAAGGGTTGCGTGTATTGCGAGGCTTAGTGTTAAGAAATATGGAGTTATAAAGGGTGGCGCAGTCAATGGTACCTGTTAGAAGGCTGTGAATGAAGAAGATATCAGATACCCTTCATCTTTCCTCAACTGTACTTAAATTGATTGGCTTAAGACGGTCTTGATAGGGTGGTAAGAACAAAGAATTATGTCAGGGCAAACTTCGAAGAGCGAAACGTAGGAACCGACGTTGGATGCCTTCGATTCTAGAAAGGTGGGTTTGTTGATAAGGGGACCACACTTGAGATGCGTATTCAAGAAGGGGGTGAACAAAGGTAATGTAGATGGATCGAATCACGTAGGGACTGGATCATTTTTTAGACCAAAGCTTCACGAAACCGAGGGCTGAGTTGGCTTTAAGAATCATATCGTCGATATGTGCCAATTGAGTTCTTGGTCACATAGTATGCCAAGATCGCGGATAACTTGTGGAGATGGGCTGATTATTGAGGAAGTAGAGACGAGGAGGAGATTTGATTCGTTTACGTGAAAAAGCGATTGATTGGCATTTGGAAATGTTAAGGTCCAAGCAATTTTTGGAGCACCGGAAGAAAAGCTGTTGAGATCCGATTGAATAAGGGAAGAATCTTGTTGCGAGGAAATGGTCTTGAGGAACTTGGTGTCGCCGGCGTACAGTGAAAGGCGGGAATGTTTGGTGACAAACTCAATATCGTTAATGTTAAGAATAAAAAAAAGTGGAGCTAGGTGGCTGCCTTGAGGAACGCCGGAAGAAGCTAAGAAAGTGTTAGAAAAGCCAGATCTAAAACGAACACTGTAGGTTTTTAAATAAGAAGAAAGCCAGGAGGATATAGTTTGAAGAGTATTAGTTTGTGGGAGATTTTGTCGAAGGCTTTACTACTATGGAATCACTTGAAATGACGTCGACCTTATTCCCATTCTCTTATGTTGAGAGGGTGAAGGACACAAATTCGACTAGGCTTGTGGTTGTAGACCTGCAATTGTTTAGAGGACATATTAAGAATTTGCATTGAAAACTTAAAGTGTCATACAAGATATTTTCGAAAAGTTTTTGGATATGTGACAGTTTGACGACGGGGCGGTAGTTGTTAGCGTCACTCTTTGGAACTTTTTTGTGAATACGAGTTATAAAAGCGGTTCTCCGTATCTGAGAAAATTCTCCCAGGGGCAGAGATAAGCTGAATATTTTTTTAAAGCGGGACAGAAAGAATGGGGAAACATTTTTTTAGTAATATGGCAGGGAGACCATCGGGCCAGGAGTGAATTCATCATTAAGTTGACTCAATTTATCTTCGATGATATGGGGGTAAATAGTAGGTGGAAGACATGGTCCAAAGGAGAAATTTGGTAAGTAATCAAAATAAGCAGCGCCCGGTACAAATGAGTCATTGACGAAAGATTGTTTGAAAAAGTTGGCAAAAAGGTTGGCGATAGTTTTGGGATCATTCGAGGTTTCGCCATTGAAAGAGAGTGAAGTTGGGTAGCCATCAGATTTTCTTTGGTAGTTGACAAACTGAAGGAAGAACTTAAGACTTTGATTCTTATGTTTCTTAGAGAAGGGAACTTGCCAATATACCAAGGAGGGGAGGTTGATAAATGTTTGGATCGGGAGAGTGAGAAAACTTCTGTCCCAAAAACTGTGTTCTTTATGACAATAAATGCATTGCCAGGTAGTGCGAAGAAGGTAACTCATAAACATCCCAATATACTTACATAAATCTGAATTGTTTTTTAATGAATATAAGGATTTGAATTGGCTGCCAGTCTAACTTACGATAAGTACCTAGCCTACAAAAGAAAAACAAAAGTTTTGGAGAAATGGCGAATTATTTTTCAATATAATCTCCTTTTAGCTCGATACACTTGACCCAGCGATGCTCCAATTTCTTTTACCCGTCTGAAAAATAGGTTTTCTCGAGTTAGACCTCCGTAGCGGCAATGAATTCCTCATTCGACTGAATTTTCTGCCCGGCGAGTGACTTTCTCAAGTTTGGAAACAAAAAGAAGTCGCACGGGGCTAAATCTGGAGAATACGGTGGATGGGGCAGCAGTTCGTAGCCCAATTCGACCAATTTGGCCGTGGCGAGGGCCGAGGTGTAAGCCGGTGCGTTATCATGGTGGAAGAGCACTTTTTTCTTCGTCATGTGGGGCCGTTTTTTCTTCAATTTGGCGTTGAATCGGCGCAATAATTTGGCATAGTACAGCCCTGTGTCCGTTTTGCCCTTCTCCAGGTAGTCGATGTGGATCACACCCTGTGAATCCCAGAAAACCGTGGCCATCACCTTTCCGGCCGATGGAACAGTCTTCACCTTCTTCGGAGCACGTTCGCCGGGTGAAGTCCACTGTTTCGACTGTTCCTTGGTCTCTGGTGTGTACCAGTGGATCCATGTTTCGTCGACTGTCACGAAATGACAGCGTCAAACACTGCTCTGAAGTGGTCTCACGGTTGCGCTTGTTGTCCGGAGTGAGCAAACGCGGCACCCATTGCGCCGACAGCTTTCTCATGCCCAAAATTTAATGCAGGATATGACCCATGCGATCTTTTGAAATGCCTACTGACTCAGCTATCTCGCGCACCCTCAATCGGCGATCTGCCAATACGAGATCGTGGATTTTTGTCACGTTATCCTCCGTGGTAGCCCTTTTCGGGGCACCTGGACTTGGCTCATCAAAAACCGACGTGCGACCACGTTGAAACTCGTTAAACCAATTTTTGATGGTCGCCATCGAAGGAGAAGAGTCACCGTACACAGCAACCAAACGCTCTTTGAGAATCGAAGTCTAAAAAATAAAACACTTCACTTCAAAGGAAGCCGACAATTTAAGTGCGTATAGAACAGGTCGTACGATGATCCGTGCAGGGACGGGTTAAGAATATCCCTGCAGCGATACCTCTCGCTTGTCGTAAAAGGCACCAGCATTTGATTGGCCTCAGCGATAAAGTAATCCCAAACCGGGAAGCCTGCCGCTACTTTCTGAGGTCAAACCGGCGGACCACACAAGCGGACCAGTAGGAATGCAGTTAAGTGGGAAGGTTATGGTCCTACACTTCTGACCATAACAACGCCGGAAAAAGGAAAAGAAGAAGAAGAAGAAGAAGAACAGGTCGTACGATCGACGCCATGCGGCGCGACTTCGAAAAAATTCTAATGACTGGAAGTTGAAGATCATCGTGAATCAGAAATCAGAATTTATTTTATTCGGAACAATTCTTTCTAGGGTTTCTTGGGACACCAGAAAAAATTGGCTTTGACAAGATGGCCGTTTCAAAGCAGCCAACTTAATTCCAAGGTAAAGGTAATCTGCTGCATGGCTTGGATCAGGCCCACGATTGCCTGTGGATGTTCCGACTGGTTCAATGTTGGAGTCGGCTTAGAGAGACAATGTCTCGGGTTACATAGGGGACCCTAATCTGAGTGAACATTTTACCCTATACAATGGGGCAAGGATTGAACAGGTGGATAAAACAGGTCTGATAAAAGTAATTCGAAGTCACATTGCAAGAGAAATGACTTCAGGCAATAACCAGATCTCCGGTGGTACAACAACTACTTGTATAACACGATAGTGCGTCCCCTCCCACCAGAGGAATTCCTCTATTTAGACCAATCTGGGCTGATCCAGGATAGATCAGCCTGAGGCCAAGTCAAGAGCCAAACGTCAATGGCGGACTTACATAGGCAAGGTAAGTGTTATAAGGTAAGATGTGGATGGTATGTTAAATTTAAATTGATTTGGTTTTGTTTTTAACAAAAGAAAATATACATATATATATATAATATATATATATATATATATATATATATATAAATACACAAAAAATAGTATATAATGTATACATGTTGTTATATTTATTTTAGTTAAGGTAAATTAAGTGCGTTCTAGTAAGTTGGAAGTTTTCTGTTGTTTCTTGCTTTTTTTTTCCTTTAATCAATATAAGTTAATCATAAGGCCGAAAGGCATGGTTTAAGTCATTCAGTATACTTTAGAGCATCTGTATAGGGTCAGTAAGGTATTTTAAGTTATTTAGCTAGTTTTAAGCATTTTTGTCTAGTGTGTAATAAAATTGTTCTAAAAAGTATGAAATAAAAATGAATTTAAAAAAACCATAAAATATTTTAAAAAATCTTCAGGCACTTTATCTTTTTGATTCGAAAATTCTTTGTGTTGCTGCACAACAAAACACCAATCAACACAAACATCTTGCACATTTGAAGTACATGTTTGGAAATATATAAATTGAGGTGGCATGGCGGCAGAATGCTATACCAAAAGGTAAAACGCACATGCCCACCTCAATTTAATACATCTCACAAACAATCTAACCTTAATTAAACATAAAATCACAAAATATAAAAATTAGAATGCACTTTAACTTTCACATCACATAAACAACTTGTAAACAAACGCGAACTGTCAAATGTGCAAGGTGAATTCACAAGAATAAAACAAAAGAAAGTCTACAACTGCAGCCTTGCCAACATCAAGCTGCAGCAACATTGCATTATATAGAGTCACAAGGGATATAGGTCATCAACCCAATCCAAACATATAATGTTTCACAACATATATTGTACATAACAAAGCTGGAAACCAGCTGACCGAGGGTTTGCACTAAGCAACCCAAGGTACAATGAAGCATTATTACACAATCAGCCAACGAAGTACATAACAATAAAACAAAGAACATTGAACTCACAATAGTTTTACATATAACAAGTGGTTTCACATATAACCAAACAAAGAACATTAACTACATTCAGTTTAACATATAACATTAGTTTAACAAATCATCAACAATAAAGAAACACCAACAATTAACGTATAACACAAAAAAGTGCGTTTTTCTTTTACACAAGTTTGAAAGTGCATATTTCGTTCAAGCCGGATCAAAGAAATTCCGCGCCGCGAACACTTTGTGTAATTTTGTTGTTAGTTTATAGCTTTACTAGTGCTGACAATACGCATCCCACAACAATAAATTCTAATCCTGCTCCTTGTTCCCTAGGTCTCTCTCAGGGTTTAACAACATCTCCGAAAGTATAACGTGAACATCACATTTACGCTGAGGGAGTATAAATATATTCTTTGTATTGACATTGAATATGTAAATTAAATTAAAAACCTCAGAATTCATTTTAATCAGAATTTTAATAGAATGTACATACAATATTTATAAAACTTCGTCTAATTTAGAAGGGTATGGTGCTTTTCGCAAGATCAGCCCTTCCGCAGAATATCTCCCAAAAATATAACATGAAAGCTAACTAGACCGTTTATTTTACCCACTCTAACATAAGATTGCGAAATGTTTTCTAACATCAACCATGAATCCTCAAGAAAACTTGCGGTGGCTTATAATTTTTTCGCAGGGTATAAATTCGGTGTCAGCAGATTTGAGCACATCTTTAATTCTACAAAACAAACTACCGAGTGTTCGTTAATGGGTTTGATGAACTTCAGAACTATGATATAGAAGACCGAATGCTGATCATCAGAAAACCTGAGTACCCTTTTGAATGAAATGAGTTTGCATAAAATCAGCATCTAATTGCTGACAACACCTCTCGTCGATTGTTTGTCTCCGCGATTTAACTTTGGAATCTATTACCTCTAAAAATTAAGCGCACCCGCAACACATGTTGAAAAGTAAAGATGAAATATATAAAATGTACTTGTATGTAAAGTGTTATACTGAAATATGCCTATGTTTGTACTCTCTTGTTATGCTGTACTAAAGCTATTATATTACTAAAAAATGTCATTTGAAGTTAGTTAGTTCTAATTGTTCCCTCCAGGCATTCGCTTCTTGAAATTATAAATTAAGTAAAAGTGAAGTTGGATTAAATACTTAATCAAATCGAAAGCTTAGTGTGTTATTTTTGGGATTTCGGGGATCGTGTTTGCGGTAATATTTTACATTTGGTGCCGAAATCCGGGAACACACAAAAAAAAAACGAACGATTTGAACAACGTAGAAGTATTCTAACATTCAACGTACATACTTAATAATGGATTTGGCAAGTCGCGCAACGTATCGTGGACAGGTTGCTAAGATGGTCAATAGTGCCAGCGAATTTCTTAAACTAAACGATGGGAGTGTTATTGAGAGCTCTGATTCATGTCCCTTAGACTCTATCGAAGAAGATATTAGTGTATTCATTGACCAATTATCTTCAGCATATGAGAGTCTGGTAAAAGCCAACGCGGATGTACGTTCTTGCATTAAAGCGGAAGACTTTGAAAAGGAAGCAGATGCTATTGCAGATTACAACGACAGAGCTGTAGCAACGCTCACACGCCTCCAAACGCGTTTAAATAAGGTAAGACAACGCCAAAGTCAGCTAGCAACAACAACCGTTACATCGGGTGATCATCCCCCTAATGGCGTGTCCACCCATGATGTCATCAACTCTTCTATGTCCAAAGTACCGGCCGTCAAGCTGCGAAAGCTTACTCCGAAAAAGTTCTCCGGAGATTATAAAGAGTGGATACCATTCTGGGAGCAGTATCGCACACTGGTACATGATAATCCTTCTTTATCGAAAGTCGACAAATTCAATTATTTGGAAGCGACATTAGTTGGAAATGCAGCGAGCACTCTACTAGGTCTAACTCCAAGTGAACTAAATTATGATTCAGCAATTGCCTTGCTCAAGGATGAATATGTGAACACAGACAAAATGATCGATCACACAATGCAATGCTTATTGTCTATACAGCCAATACATTCAAGAACTGATTCTATTGGTTTAAGAAGGCTTTACAATTCAGTGTTGGCTTCCACAAGATCATTAGAAGCACACGGAATTTCTTCATCAAACTATTTTATTATGCTCAAAAGTGTTCTAATTAGGTGCATTCCCAACGAATTAAGAATAGATTTCCATCGCTATCATGCTGATGTTGCTAACGATGTACGTCACGATGTTGCTGAGAATGACAACGTAAGCTTATCAACAAAAACAGAATCCTCATCAACATTTGAGTTTGGTGACCAACAAGTGAAACTACTACTCAAATTTTTAAAAAGAGAGGTAGAATCACTTGAAGCAGCAAATGAGGCGAAACAAGTATCGAACAGAGCTCATCCTTCGCACGTCGCAAAGCACAAACCGACAAGGACAGCTATTGGATTATTTGCAGCCGAGGATGTTGTGGTTGTTTCTTTTGTAAATCGCCTGGACATACTTCCGAAGACTGCAAGAGCTCGAAAACAATTATGTAGAAAAAGAAGATGCTAAAGGAGGACAGAAGATGTTTTAGATGCTTGAGGAAGGGACATCACTCTAAATATTTCCAAAGACGTTTTAAACTCAAAAGTGCAACGGACGCCATGTCATGTCAATGTGTGATCCCTTTTATAAAACAAAAAAGAATCCATCAAACGCAAACGTAACAACGGTACCTTCTTTAAGTTCTTCTTCAACATCAAAAACGATATCAAACAATCAACAATCGCTTAATTTGTATACTACACATCCGCGTAATTCTCAACGTAGCAGCGAAGTTTATTTACAAATAGCATTTGCCTTTGCCTTGGATGAAAATAGCAGCCGTTCACTATACGTTCGAATAGACATCGATGGAGGAAGCCAAATGTAATTTGTAAAGTCGAGTGTAGCACGTCAACTTAATTTACCAATTATTGGCGTTCAAAATCTGAACATAATACCATTTGGAGACAAGGAAGCAAGGCCAAGTATGCTCTGCAATAAAGTGCGACTGAAGTTGAAGAGTCAGTATGATTCCCAAGAGATTCTTATTGATATGATGGAGGTTCCAGAAATCTGTATGGATGTTCTATCTACGCCAGATAATACTGCAGATGCATTTAAGGAGTTCTTGTTGGCAGATGTTCCGATCGACGGTGTTCAACTAGTGTCCGGAATTAGTGTATTAGTTGGAGCTGACAATTATTGGAAGCTGGCTACAGGAGAATACAAACGAATATCAATTGATCTTGCAGCCATCAATACGATCTTAGGTTGGACTTTGCAAGGTCGTTCCTTAGTCAGATCTGGCTGCAGCACGATAGTAAACTTTACCAGTATAACTTCTCTTCATGTATGTGCTTGTGAGGATCTTAAACAATTTTGGCGGCTCGAAGCATTGGGAATTATCAATGACGAAAAGGTACGTACAGTTGCAAGTATAAACGTATACAGGGTTGGCGATCGTTATGAGGCGGCATTACCTTGGAAAGATATTGGTAGCTTGTTGCCTGACAATCGAATTGTAAACTTAAGGAATACGAAGCTGCTATTTCAGAAATGGTGAATAGTGGAGTGGCGGAGGCAGCTGAAGAAACCAACAACGAGGCTCGCGTTTATTATATGCCTCATAGACCAGTCTTCAGAGATGATAAAGATACCACCAAGCTTTGCATCATTTTTGATACCTCGGCGCATGCATTTAACCATCTTTCGCTTAACGATCATCTCGAAGTTGGTGAGAACTTATTACCAGACATTTTAACTATATTTTTAAACTTCCGCTGTGGGAAAATTACCTTGACCGCAGATATAGAGAAGGATTTTCTTCAAATCTCTTTAAGTTCTGTTGATCGTGATAGCCACAGATTCTTTTGGTTTAAAGATCTTATCAACTCCAACGAAACTCGTACGAATTTTGTAGTTCAGGTATATCGCATGACTAGAGTAACATTTGGCGTTACCTGTAGTCCTAGTTTACTTGGCCATGTCATTCACAAAATTCTGGATGAAGTTGAACACCGCTATCCAAAAGTTGTTTCAATTCTACGTAAAAGCTTCTACGTTGATGATTTCGTTGCTAGCGTGAACAATGAAGCAACTGCGACTCATATATTTTAAACAACAGTTAAAATCGCATTTGCGAAAATAGAACACTAACAACGTATCTGTTCGAAGGCAATTATTTTCTTCATGTTCACCACCCGAAATGCAAAAGGTTTTAAGCATGCGATGGTATGTTGGCTCTGATGAGTTATCGGTTGATTTAAGTGCGGTGGAAACAATAATGAAATCGGAAAGACTAAACGGAACAAAGCGGAATGTTTTAAAGGCCATGTCAATGGTATATGACCCTTTCGGTTTATTGGGTCCATGGGTAGTCCGGCTAAGGATTTTATTTCAATTAATATGGCGTCAAAAACTTAATTGGGATGAACGGCTTCCACGGGAGTTTGATAAAGTTTGGCTCGATTGCTGTAACGAAATTGGGGAGCTTAAACAATTTATGATTCCTCGTTGTGTTTTTAAGGAAGTAGGTTCAACGCAAGTTCACATTTACGCAGATGCCAGTCAGTGGGCTTATGGGGCGGTGGCATATTTAAGAACTGTTGACGATGAAGGAAACTTTTGCGTGCGTTTTCTTTGTGCAAAGAATAGAATCGCACCCATTAAGAACGACAATACTAACGAATTAACTCTTCCTAAGTTAGAGCTCACTGCGGCTGTTATTGCAGCAAGGTTGCTAGCATTTCTTCGTACGAATTTGCAAGGAATTTGCGAATTTGCATTGAAGAAGAATTTTTATGGACTGACTCAAAAATCGCTTTATTTTGGATATTAGGAACGCAGAAAAAATGGAAACCTTATATTGAAAATCGTGTAAGAGAAATTCGAAGGCTATCCAAGATTTCATGTTGGCGACATTGCCCTGGTTCTCAAAATCCTGCCGACTTGACAACAGGAGGGATGAAGGCATCATCTTTATTGAACTCTGATCTATGGCTATCTGGTCCTCATTGGCTACAACAAGAGAAGAGTGATTGGCCGTCGGCAAACGAAGGGAATATTACATCGCTTCCAACCTTTTCATTGTTAATCGAGGATGAAAAACCAAATGATGAACCTGCAAATACTCTTCATGCAATCCTGGATTGTGAAAGATTTAGCAGCTGGAAACGACTTTTAAGAGTTACATCATATTGTTTTCGTGCTATTCGCTTGTTCAAGCTGAAGCAACGTAATAGGGTGTCGATAGAGAATGCAGCGTTTATAAGTATCAATGAGATCGTTGAGGCTGAAAAATATTGGATCAAGGAAGTACAACGGTCGCATTTTTAATTGGAAATCATCGCACTTCAGCAAAAAAGGGGTATACCTATGAATTCCAAATTATTAATGTTAAATCCCTTTTTAGATTCAACCGACAAGTTTTAGAGTAGGTGGGCGATTACATATGCTACCAACAGAGGCTCATCCAATAATCTTACCGAAGATGTCTCATATAACGAGATTAATTGTGATTGACGCTCACGAAAGTCTTCTTCATGCTGGTGTATCTGCTGTGATGACACATCTACGAGCTTCTTACTGGATCGTTAAAGGTCGGCAGTTAGTTCGATCGGTTGTAAAGGGTTGCACAGTATGCAGGGTTTTACATGCGAAACCAGCCACTCAACCATTTGCTCCGCTGCCTCGAGAACGAATTGTATTTTCGATGCCATTCCACGTCACTGGTCTCGATTTTGCTGGGCCGCTCTACACGTTCGACATCGACCAAAAGAAAAAGATTTACGTAATGTTGTTTACGTGTGCTGCTATCAGAGCAGTACACTTGGAACTTACACCCGATCATACTACCGAGAGCTGCATATTAGCTATTCGTCGCATTATCGATCGAAGAGGTGTGCCGCAAGTAATTTGGTCAGATAACGCAGCTAACTTAAAGAAGGCCTCGAAGGAGTTATTAAAATTAAATTTTATAAACGAACATTGGATTTTTGTCGAACCATCGTATTCGCTGGAAATTTATTGTAGAGCGAGCCCCTTGGTGGGGTGGCTTTTGGGAGCGGCTTGTTGGTGTGGTCAAGTCATCGCTAAGAGCAGCAGTAGGCCGAGCAACCTTGAGTTCCGATCAGCTATATACTTTATTGACAGAAGTCGAAAACGTTGTAAATAACAAACCGCTCACCTACGTTGCAGATGAACCATTGGATCTTTCGCCCCTTACACGGATTCAGCTTCTACGTGGACCGCAATAGATGAACAGCCTGCCCGAAGGCCAACACAAGGCGGAGGATCTACGCAAGAGGTGGAAGGAGCGTTTGATGTTTATGTCTTGTTTTAAGCGGAGATGGTATACCGAATATTTGCAGCAACTTCCATTCCATCAATCACACAATGCCGATAAACTTGTCAATTGGTGACGTTGTACTACTGGAGGATCGTTCTTTGCCCAAAACCCTTTGGCACCTAGGAGTTATCGTAAATACTTTCCAAGGAAGAGATGGTAAGGTACGACCTTGCGAAGTACGTTTGTCAAATGGATTTACCGAAGACCAGTGCAATTGTTGTATCCACTGGAGGTTTCACAAAGCTCTTCACCCGGCGGGCCCGAGGATGTTGAAAAGTAAAGATGAAATATATAAAATGTACTTGTATGTAAAGTGTTATACTGAAATATGCCTATGTTTGTACTTGTAAATCTTTTATTATGCTGTACTAAAGCTATTATATTACTAAAAAATGTCATTTGAAGTTAGTTAGTTCTAATTGTTCCCTCCAGGCATTCGCTTCTTGAAATTATAAATTAAGTAAAAGTGAAGTTGGATTAAATACTTAATCAAATCGAAAGCTTAGTGTGTGAGTTCGGGGATCGTGTTTGCGGTAATATTTTACAACACAAACACTTTCATTATGCTGACAATTTTTAAGACCAGAACAATCAAATTGAATTTCAAGGCCAGTTTCTTATCCTTCAGCCATAACACGTTTTAATTTTCTTTCTTAAATATACTGTCTCCATCTGTTACCCTTTAAGTTATAGTTATAAGCATTTTTCTCTCTCTTTCTTTCTCATACATTTATTTATTATACATACGAGTAAATTCTATCGAACGAGGAGTTTAATTTAAAATAAACACAAATGGAAACGCACATACTTTCTTTTAAGATGGTAGGGACAATCTTCAAAGACAAAGACGAAGAAGCGTTGAACGCGTCTTACGAAACAATGAATGCAATATTCGATAATTTCTCATTTTTTTAGATGAAAATCGAACTCAGGGATTTCAACGCGAAAATAGGAAAAAAAGAGATATACGAGTACTTGTCAACAACAGGAAAAGAAAATTTCTATGGTTCATCAACGGTAATGGTCTTGGGGCAAGAAGTTCCGTCAGCTGAAAAAATATGATCTAATATTAGGAGAATACAGAAGCCTTAGACATCATCATCTGGAGTAGCGCGCAACCAAATTGATCATTTTCTGCAGAAACCAGAATGAGACGTGCGTCTTTCGTACGTCTTCCCCCGTGATACCCTGAAATTTTAACGAGATTTTGACAGAGGTAAAGGTGCATAGCGACAAAACCCGTTACAAACAAACTCTAATCGTGAATACGTGTGAGTTCATTTCATTGTACCGCAGTGTACTCCCGCCACACACACTCTTGGAATTATAACAATGTGCGTGATTGTTTACAAAAATTTGACAGCACTTGAGGTACCCACGTGCTCGCCCGAGCTTGTAGGCAAACGTCGGCGGCCATTTTGAGTGGGACGTCTCATTGGTGGTTTCTGATTTTCTGAAAGATCGGAGGCACCACACCAACGTACTGAAGTTAAAGCATACGAGCACAGAGGAGCGGATTGTAATTTTGACTACATTCTAAAAGTCGAAGAAGGAATTTAAAAAAATAAATCAAAGTTGAAAAGTTAGATACAGCGCCTATACTAGGAAGAAATTAACCCTTATTTTAATAATTGTGTACTAATTGTGTGATGGCATCAAATTGATCGCGTTTTGCTTGTAAGACGACTTTGTTATCATTTCCATAACTAACACATTTAATTCCTCCATAAAAAAGGATCATTCTTTCATTTACCCAATGTTGATTGATGTTTTTCATTTCCCAAGTGGATGGTGGCTGAAAGCTGCTGATGGCTTCTGCACGATAGTTAGTTTGTCTCGTTTGTCTCTGCTGCAAAAGAGGTAGGAAATCCGTCATTGATTGAAAATCAATATGCACATTATGCACTGGTGCAGAGGTGGGACAAGCTTTTTTTAAGCGCGAACGAGATTCATTTCTTCAATTGACTTTAAGCTTTAAGAATTAAGCTCTTCTTAGGCAGGGTGCATTTATTTTATAACCATCGTATCAATTTGCACATTTAATAATTACATTATTGTGGCAATTTTGACAGTTTGTTTTTTCCTTTGAAAGCTCCAACTAACTTGCCTATGGAAAACTGATCGGAATTTTTTTTTAACTCTAATAATTTCACGGAATAATTTTCTAGGGAAACTACATAGATAGAACCTGGCTGTGTATCTGTCGGAGTTCTTTCTTATTTTTGTTTTTGACTTCAGTGCACTTTAGGCCGCGTTCAATTGATTCTTTTTAAGCAAATATACTTGCATATTGTTGAGTCCAAGCTTTAAACGCTTTTTCATTGTTTCCATAGGGTGTTTGCAATTTACAGTTCTTTTCTTTAAGAGTGCTAACCACCGAGTTACTTATATGATTCCACAGTCTCACAAAGAATTTTTATGCAAATTGAATTTTTTTTCACTGAATATGTGGAGATGTTTAGGATTTCATCAAATTGTGTACAAATTCCCTCGTTTTTTCTAACAGTTTAATAGGAGGAACATACACTTTTTTGTTTAGAGTTGGCGAAATTATTTCATCCTTTGCTAAACAACACAACACAACACTGCAAGGGACTCCAGTAATTATGTCTCGAGTCCCTTTTGCGCTATTATTTTTTGCATGATAATGACCCCAATCATACGTCTCAGACTCTAGTTGCTCTACAATGTTCCCAAGCAGTTGCATTCATCACCACAATCGCCGGCCATGTGCATTGAGCATGTGTGAGATTTGCTAGAAAAAAGGATTCGCCAAAGAACAATCACATCAAAGGAAATGCTTAAAGTGGCTTTAAGGGAGGAAATGTGAAAAAATTACCCCAGAAGCAACCTCAAACCTTGTCTATTAGATGCAAAAGCGATTGAAGGAAGTTATTAAAGGGAGGGGCTATCCCAATAGTTATTAATTTAATTGTTATGGTTTTCTATTGTTCTTTTTTCTTTAATGTACGCAGACTTTTTCCACTAATATTTCCTTCTATTTTAACTTTATCTATTTTTGTCCTGATTTATTTTATGAATTAATTGGTGAAAATGGAATAAAAGATGTAGTCTAACTCAACTAATTTAGTAACACATACATTTTTTATTCCTGAGATGTTATTTTTTTACCAATACTAATGTGTTTTTAGCACTGTACGCAGAGTTTTTCTAATGAGTGCATTCAATATTTCAAGTAAATCGGTTGAGTTATATTACCGAACAACTCAAAAAATACAGTTTTGAGATACACGCGCTTAAAGTTTGAAGTTTCACAAAGGAGACCAGGAGGCTTTGTACTTACATTCGAAAACCGAGTGCTTACAGATTTTTACCGACCATGATTTTTGGGACATCATTTTTGAGGTTTTAGGGGACAATTAAAAAAAATAGATTTTTCAAAAATTCTAGAGTGGCGTCACCCCTTGATTGATTTTCAAAGGTCAAATTATGTCAATTTCTTAAAATTTCTTTACAATTGATGATGATCGATAATAAATTAGAATCGGTATCATCGCCAGCTTAAAAAGGGTTAACATTATTGTGTTGTTGTAATGTACAGTAAATTTTTGAGTTAGCGTATGCTTACAAAGAAACTCACCAAATATTATAAGTATAATAAAATTTCGTTAATTATAAATCAAGGGCGTTATGTCTGTAGTAAGTTTTAAAGGCTGCATTGTGAAGATCAACGGTTCTATCATATACCAACATACATATTTTCACCAAAAATATTGTTTTTAAAGTAGTCTATTAATACAGAAAATTAAAAACACTTTTAGGACGGTCTCATATAATTTATGAAATGACAATTAAATTTATATAAAAAAGAGTGGTTGCCAGTTATCATTAGGATTTAATTCTGACATAAATCTAAGTACAAATGATATGTCGTTTGCGAGTTGGATCGTGTATCGACAGAAGTTTGGGCCGGATATTCGAAGTGTGCGGCACTAATATCAGCGGCGGTTCTCGCGCGAGTTTTGTTTTTTATCAATAAAAAAAAACAAATACCGTTCTTAAGAAGTAAGTTCTTTATTTTCAAGATCTCATCTACGACTGACTTGTTATTCTAAATTGTATGTTCATATCAGAAATAAGGGTTAACGCATTCCGTTGCCGCTGGCTTTCGAACTAGTACAGTAAAAAAGCAAAAAAGGGGTCAACCTCAGAATGAGAGATAATAAGCTGCAAACTCGTCTATACCTTTCAGGGTTCTAAATGCTGTGTAAAAAGTCTCAATATCAGTCAAATCTCGTGTTAGCGCCGTAAGTTATGGAAGGTCGAAGGTCACGATAATCAGTTTTTCGCGATTATCATTTTTACAGCTCCAAAAATATTAAGAGGCGTACCAGGCCCAGAGAAAGTGTTCTGGCAGAGAAAGTGTTCTGGCAGAGAAAGGGTTCCGGTAGAGAAAGTGTTGAGAAAGTGTTCTGCTGTGTCATCCTCCTCGCAAAACGCAGCATAGGTAGGAGTTGATCACAGACCAGTGAAGGAGTAGGTAGTGTTTCGGCTAGCAAAGTGTAAAAACAAGTATAAACAATATAAGTGCGCGTTTAGGCGAAGTATTCGCGGAACTCGAATTAGCCCAGTGGTTAAGTGCCCGACCCGCAGTCGGAAGGTCGCCGGTTCGGATCCCAAGTCGGGAGCAAAGTTTTTCGTGTGCGTTTTTCTCTGTTTCTTTCTGCTGCTTCTCAGTTAGTTGGAAGTAGCAGGAGGAGATGTCGGGAGACGGCGGGGGAAAACCCGTACGTCGTACGGAGTCGGAATCGGGTGATTTATCATCCGATTTCGCAACACCGACCGTCGTCATGAAGAGGCGCAGAAGGGCCAACAAGAAGCTCGATCTAACTAAGCGCCCCTCTCTCACTGCTTCGACTGAAAAGCTGCAGGTCGAAGCGAGGAAAGGGGCGCCATCACCAACACCATCAACGTCGAAAGCAGCTGGACTACAACAACCAAAACCAGAGATCCCCGTGGAAGCGGATACTGCCTACCTTTCCTATGGTAGGGAAGGCCGCAACACGGGGGACAATAACCCCTTTGCCCCCCTTTTATATTCGGCTACGGAGGAAGAGCGTAGCGAACTGGAAGAGAAAGAGCGTATCCTACGTGCCCAGCTGCAGGCCGTAGTTGATAAGCTGAAGCAGATAAAGAAGAGGGATTTAGAACAGGCAACAGCCGCCCCATAGCAAAAGCAGCAACAACAACAGCAGCCGCAGAAAAAGCAGCAGCAACAACAACAGCCACAGCAGCAGAAACAGCCGCAACAGCAGCAGCAGAAACAGCAGCCCCAACAGCAGCAGCAACAACAACAGCCGCAGCAGCAGAAGCAGCAGCAACGTCCTAAAAAGGAGAAAGTGCCACCCATCTTCACCTATACCACGGCCCTAAGAGAGACCATCGATCTCTGTAAGTATGCTATTGGTGTAGGCAATTTTGAAATCAAATGTTTAGGCCAAAAACGCTATGCTGTTCGGTGCAAGACACTGGAGCAGCATAAGCGTATAAAAAGCTTATTAAAAGAGTCCACAACGGAGTTTTTCTCCTTCACGCCGAAGGCCGAGAGGTTGCGGACAATGCTCCTTAAAGGCGTGGAGTCGATTGCAGACCCCGAGGAAATGCTCTCAGAGCTCAAAGAGTTCGAGAGTGACGACCTCAAATTCGTGGGGGTTAAGTCATTCTCTACGGTGAGCTCCCGAAGAGAGAAGCGAGTTATTCCCTTCTTCTTGGTACATCTCACACCCAGCAGCAAGCTGGAGAGGTTAAGGACTATCACCGCCTTAGCGTCCCAGACTGTCACATGGGAAACATTTAAGAGGAGCGGAAACATTTTGCAATGTATGCGCTGCCAAAGGTTCGGGCACGCCGCGTCGAACTGCGAAATGCAGCCTCGATGCGTTAAGATAGATGCGTTAAGATGGATAGAGAGCAGCTCGAGTGTGTCTTGTGTAGGAACCGAGGGCACCCTGCAAACTATCGGGGATTTCCTAAGTTCCAGGACATCAAGAAAGAAAACCTGGCCCGTAAGCAGAAGGTCGAGGAGAAGCGTCCCTCGGGTCGCTTCCAAACACCAGCCGTCACATCCCAATTGACCTACGCCCAAATGGCGGCAGGTTCGGGAAAGACGGTACAAAAGCCCATGACTGTTCCTAAAGCCCCAGTGCCTGTCTCTAAGGCACCGGTGGCCGAGGTGGATGTCTGTTCGATCTTGCTCGCAATCCAAGGGCAGATTGGGCAGCTCCAGCAACAGATCCTGGAGACGGCGACCCGAGTAGATAGTATCTACTCGCTTCTGCCGGGCCTAGCGCACCTAAGGTCGTGATGGGTACGCTGGTAGAGAGGCCCTTGAGGATCCTGTCGGTGAATGTAAATTCACTCATAAGGATCGAGCGACGAGCCATACTTTTTAACCTGTTGCAGGATGAAAGCCCCGATGTACTCTTGGTTAGCAAAACAAAGCTAAACCAGAAGCACAAAATCCGGCACAGTTCTTATAGAATAATTAAAAGGGACCGACCCAACGCTATTCAAGGCGGGGGAATTGCGATCTTTATTAAAAACAATTTTAAACATAAAGTCATATATAGCGGTGAAGTGCGGAGGTTCCAGGTGCTAGAGGCCTGTATTGTGTGCATTCCTCTCCGAAACGGAAAGAGAATGTACATTGTCGCAACCTATGCACCTGAAGCACCTCAACCCAATATTTTTATCGCAGAGCTCGAGACACTTTTTCGATCTCTGCGCTTTAAATGCCAAACATAGTGATTGGGGAAATAACATTCCCAACACTAGGGGGAGCCTACTAAGCCATTGGTGGGTTCTTCGCAGCATTGAATATAGAGTCAAGTTGCTCGCAACGGATAGTCCGTCGTATCCTAGGAGCGGCTCCTATTTGGATTTCATGCTAATAGACTCTCGACTGAGACTGGCAGACACGAACGAATGGTCTATTAACTGTCTACGGACCATTGTATACGACAGTGACCATTGCGGACTATGTGCCGTGATCACAGTACCTGACGAGTTCGCGGAGATGGCAGAGTGTGTCCAAACGCACCCCTACGATTACAGTAGGGTGTGCTGGCCGCGCTTTGCCAATTCCCTGACGAGAGGGCTCACTTCGAGCGCCTCCTTTCCACCGACTAATAGGAACCTGTCAAACTACGAGATTGACAGGTATCTCAAACAAATGGACGATGTCATTAAACAGACAATGAACAGTATGATACCACGCCAAAGACAGCACGATACCACAAACGTATACCGAAACGCGACAATCGACGCACTGCACAGACAAAAAAGTAGACTCCTGACAAGGCTCAAACTCTTGTACAGGCGGTTTACCGACAGACAAAACTCGGAGGTCAGGACACTGAAGTCACTGATTAAAAATATCCAACAGTTAATCAAGGAAAATTACAGAATAAGTTTGTTCCTTAACCTCTCCAGCTTGCTGCTGGGTGTGAGATGTACCAAGAAGAAGGGAATAACTCCCTTCTCCCGTCGGGAGCTCACCGTAGTGAATGGCTTAACCCCCACGAATTTGAGGTCGTCACTCTCGAACTCTTTGAGCTCTGAGAGCATTTCCTCGGGGTCTGCAATCGACTCCACGCCTTTAAGGAGCATTGTCCGCAACCTCTCGGCCTTGTAAGTTTGCATTGGAGCAACAGAATTCGTGCTGTAAAATCCAACAGCGCGAGTATGTTCCCGCAAATAAATAAAATATTTCTGAAACTTCCGAGAACGTCAGACAATGAACGCTTGCTACGAACAGTTAGCATCGATCCGGAGAGCGCCATCCTGGATGACGACTTCTTCGTGATCGAGGATCCTCAGGAGAAGGTGGCGAGCTGTCTTCCAGGAAGTGTACAAGTTGAATGATAGTATTCGCCCGAACCACGACCTGGAAGATAGAGCCCTGCTTCATCACTTCTATCTTCGAAATGATATCGATCATTGGCGATCAGAGTACCTTGGTTTTACAAGGTTCAATGAAGATTTCATGGCAAACAATGTCATCGCCAATGAGGGGGTTAGTACCCTGTTCATATCGACGGAGGATCTTCAGATGATCTTCGAGTCATTGAGGAAGAAAAAATCCGCGGGAGTCGACGGTATATCCAATGTTGTGCTTAGGCACCTTCCGCCAGTGGCTGTAGAGAGGTACACCATCCTGTTCAACAATGCACTGAATAATGCATATTATCCAGTGCACTGGAAGACAGCGGTGGTGCAACCAATTCCTAAGAGGAGTAAAGACACATCTAACCCGGAAAGTCTCCGGTCAATAAGTCTCCTTCCGAGTATCAGCAAGGTTTTCGAGAAGGTGATCCATAGGGCCCTGTCTAAATGGGTTGAGGACAATAAAATCATCCCGGATAACCAATTCGGTTTCAGAGCGGGGCATGACACTATTCAAGCCGCGTCGAAGCTTGTGTCGGATGTCCAATGGAATAAATTCAAGAACCAATGCACGGGTGCCTGTCTGATTGACTTAGAAAAAGCCTTCGACACCGTATGGTTAGAAGGTCTTTATTACAAGCTCAGTCGGCTGGGCATAAGTAAACCACTGCTATATATGATTTTTGACATGTTAACAGGTAGAAAGTTCGTAGTGAAAATTGCCAACGTGACTTCTACCCAAACATTTGAAATCAAAAATGGACTGCAACAGGGTACGGTAAATTCGCCGATCCTTTTCAGCATTTACCTAAGCGATCTGCTAGTTTCTCTTCACCATTCAATAGCGTACGCAGACGACCTAATCGCGTACAGATCAGGTCCAACGATCGACGTTATTGTTATTCTTCTGCAGCGTGACTTCGAAAAAATTCAGCAGTATTGTGATGACTGGAAGTTGAAAATCAACTTCCAGAAATCAGAATCTATATTGTTCAGAACGCCTTTGTCTAGGGCCTCTCGGGACACTAGAAAAAACTGGCGCAGGTTCTTAATTTTGGGACCGGACGGGCTTCCACTGGCGAGACAAAGTGTGGTCAGATATCTTGGGATCGTGCTGGATCAGTATCTATATTTTGACAAACATGTAGATGCTGCTACATGGCCTTAATCAGGCCCATGGTTGCCTATGGATGTCCCGTCTGGTTCAATGTGAGAGCCAGCTTAATGGAAAGGATTCGGGTGTTGGAGAGACAATGTCTCAGGACGTGTCTACATAAGACACCCGAATCTGAGTACACGAAATTTTACCCGAACGAGGTCCTATACAATAGGGCCAGGATTGTACGGATAGATAATTTTTTGACCAAACTGATTCGAAGCCACGTTGCGAGAGCAATGACTTCGGTCAATAGCCTTATCTTCGGGACTTACTACCCCAACGATTTATATCACGAGAAAGTGCGCCTTAATGGCTTTGTGCCGCCAGAAGCATTCCTCTATTTAGATAGATGTGGGCTGATCCAGGATAGATTGGCGGTACCGCTAATCTTCCACGTGGGTCGCAATTCCGTGGAACGGCGATTCCTCTACGAACCCGATGTCGCGCTCCGTGAGCCCGAGCGCCTCAGGTTCTGTAGATCGGTCTCACGCCGGGATCGAGGAGCTTTCTTAGCTTAAGCTAGATATAGTAATGTTAGTGGTAAGTTGATATAGTAGTCGAAAGACATAGATTTAAGTTGTTACGTCTATTTTAGAGTGTCCGCCTAGGGCCAGTAAGATATCTAGATTGTTAAGATAGTTAAGCTAGTTTTTAAGCATTTTTGTCTAGGGTAAGATATGTAGATCTAAGAAGTTATGAATAAAAATGAATTAAAAACTAAACTAACTAAAAACTAACGCAGCATAGGTAGGCGTCTCATTGATACCAAGCACGTAGGGATACTTGGCAAAAATGTAATGGGCCGTTATGACGGCCGCAAGTTTTTTGCAATAATTTCTCCTTAAGGATAAGAAGAATATTGTGGATTTATAGCAGACATCAGGGCGTACGTGTTCAGTCATCCTGCATCCTGGATATTCCCTCCATCTACGACTGTGTTCATTAAACATCCAATCGTTGATGTCAGATTTGACCTTGGAAGCAGGTAGACCTAAGGCGGGCTCAGGTCCTGAGTAACTCCCCTATGAGTCCTTTCTAGCGAGTTAACCGGAAATCTCATTTTATTTGATTCCAGAGTGACCTGGGGCCAATACAAGCCTTAGCAGTAGCATGGCAGGTGTCATTGCGGCGGAAGGAATACCCATGAGACAGGGGTCGTAGGATATTTTTCGCGCAAGTACACTATCACCCCAGTGCAAGATGGACCAGAAACCAATGCTATCAATGCGCACCCTCTGAAATACCTATATGTAAAGGGGAGGAAGATTCATCATAGCATCTAGAGCAGTATCCGGTGTGCTGGGAATGCCCCTGTACAGCTGAGACAAACCGCTCTTTGGAGTTTGCTGAAAGGCTACAACGCGTTCGCGTGTAAGTCTGTTCCACCAGACAACCGATGCATATGAGAATATCGGCCTTATTGGCGTGTAGATCCAGACCTTTTTCGACGATAACCCTCATGTTTACCAAAAGCACCTTTGCATTCCCAAAAAGCTGACAGCGCCTTGGTGGTTTTGGACTCAACATGCTTCGACCAAAGAAGCTTGCTATCTAAGATGACTCCGAGGTACTTAGCTTCCTTGTAATCGGGATGGGAAAGCCTTTTAGCACCAGCTGAGCACCATGCCAGTATTTTTCCTTCTTCTCGTGAAGAGAACGACATCAGTCTTAAGAGGATTAACCGACAGACCATTACTCGTGCAGCAGTCCTCGAACACAATTAGCGCCGCCTGTGCGCAACATCATAGCATAGGCCCGGGCATAAATTCCAGAGGCATTGAGAGATCGAGCAGAGAGTCGACCACCATGCGCCATAACAGCGGAGACTGGTCGCCACCTTGCGGGCAGCCCCTATTTACGCCAGGCTTGACACGTTGTTCGAGGCTTGTATCAGCGATCAAGTACAAACATTGCTTTGATCCAAAAAACAGTGCTTCATCTACGCCATGTCGTCTAGCAGCGTTCCATAAGCTATAGGAAAGTAGCGTTATCAAAAGCTCCCTTAATGTCGACGAAAATGCCCAGTACGTACTCTTTCCTTTCGAGTGCATTCAATTCTCCCAACCAGGTTTTGAAGCGCAGTCTCGCAGGATTTTTCGCATCTTTTTATTGCATCTCCGAGAGAGGATGCAATGGAATGGCAACTTTGCGCAAGTGCAACTCTCCTAGTCTCTCCATGCTTTTCAGCAAGAAGGATGTTCTTCTGTCCCTATTTTGGGAATAAAGACCACTTTCACCGCACGCCAAAGAATAGGTATATAGGCAAGTGGCGAGCTAGTAGTGAAAATTCTTTTCAGAGCAGCATAACAGGGTATATCCCATTAGCACCCAGTGACTTGAAGCCATCGAAAGATGCCACAGAAAATTCAATAGCCTCAGTGGTTGCCACGTGTGACGCAATATAGCAGCTATGCCGAGTTTTTATCATCGTTTCAGTCGCAGTTACCAATTAAAGAGTGTGTAAGGAGCCGGTGACAGTCTTATTTCCCGGTAAATAGGTCTGGAGCACTAAACTAAATGTTTCCGCTTTAGACTCATTAAAGGCATCATCAGATTTTCTGAGTACATCCAGCTTTGTCGATTTTCCACCCTTGAAAACATTAATCAAGTTGCAGGTCGCGCTCAGGGATTTGATCTCTCCGCAGAAGAGCTTATAGGAATCATTCTTCGATTTACGAATAAGCTTCTCATATTCTTTTTGCTTCGATCGGTACTTATTCCAATAATTTTCCGAGCACGATTTAATCGATCTATTCAGGATACTTCTGGCTCCATGCGAATATATTGGAGCCCAGTGTTCCACCAGGGCAATTTCCTACAGGGAGGTTTTTTGACAGGATATGCGAGTTCGAAACAGTTGGTGCTTTGAGCATTAGCGTCCCAACAGGTAATGAGTACACTCTTTCCGGCATCACAGTACTCTATAAGTTCAGAAACCGCCTTCGGTAACGAAAGCAGTACCGAGTCGTAGGGGAAGTAAGGAGACGCCACGACGAAGTGTTCAATTTCTCCGTACGCTTTGTAGCTCTAGCAGCCACCAGATTTTGTCCACAGAATTGACCAAGTTTGGGTTTTGATAGTGTGTTCGATATGATGCGGCACTGTACTACTGCATGCAATTTTGCTACTGAGAAGAGCGGTAGCAACCTTCCAATGCTATAGACTAATCTGAGTAAAAATAATAGATTTAGACTGCGGAGCACGTCGCATCCTTCGACTACTTGACAGCAAAATGGAATAAAATCCCACCAAGGCCGAAGTAGGGACGTGAATCGTACACAGATTTCAGGGTCTCGACCGCCGTTGTCCAATTCCAGAACCAGAGTGCCAGTATTTTTCGTTCTTCTCGTGAAGAGAACGACATCCAGAACCAGAGTGAAGCTATCATTTTTCAGAGAGCCCTTACTCTCTTTGTAGGAATAGATAGTCCAGGCCCTCGTGTTAAGTGATGGGTTCTGCGCACATAATCGCCTTAGCACATTGTAATATACTGCGCGAGACAAAGGAGTACGCCGATTGGAGATTAGAAACAGAATGATTTATTTCACATACATGTTAATAACAATTTGACATTTTACGAGAGTGTAACCAGATGTATCAAATACTTCAATAAATGCTTTGCTATAAATACACATGGTGTAACGAATATACATGGTATAACACACATCTAGCTTGTTTCTAGGTTTCCCGGGAATCCAGCAGATGGCGCACGTCAATTTTGGAAGACTAACTACCTTATAGGTAGAAGTTCCCAGGGGAGGGATTGCACCATGCTCCTGATCCAGACAGATATCTGTTGTGACGAATAGCTCACCACAGAGGCACCATCCATTAGAGCAGACCCCTCAGCCTGAATACAGAAGCCTGTTGCTGAAGTAAGCGCCAGTAGACGATCTTCGCAGTGTGGGCAATCTGCGCTGGTCATTCTGCTGTCACTGCCAGCTTCCCCTATCCTGACCTTTTTAGATGAGATGGCTGCCTCTTTGTAGTTGCTTATCTCGATTCTTTACGGTCACTTATATGCCCTTTCCGGAGGAAAAGATTTTGTTGTGCGAAGTGCCCGCCTCCGAGGATCAATCTTTGGTTCTCTGCGTTTTCAGGTTTTTGCTTTGAAGCCCGTTGCTCGCCGCATCTGCCTTCCGATTCCGATTATTCGCCGCCACATCGGAGGAGGAGACATCACGCATACGATTGCATACGATATTGCGACAATTTTATGCCTAACATTTTTTTAATATGCTCAACCCTTTCCGAGATAGAGGGCAGAAAGTGCGCAGCGCTCAGCAATATTATACAAGGTCAACCTTCAATCTCGTTGACTAATATCTTCTATGAACTTAAAAAGTCATTATTACATATAGTATACAGAAGTCGCATCTCGGCCTGCGATGATTTTTCACTTTATGGTGCGGGCGGAACAACTGAAGGGAAGATCAAGCAACGAGAGAGCAAGCATGATCAGAGAGTAACAACCAGAGAGCAGCCACGATCAGAGAGAATCAACGAGAGAGCAATCTTAAAATGTTTATGTGTGTGTGTGTATTGTGTTGCTATCCAACGTCGTGAATGCACGTGGTGTTGACAAAATTTTGTTTCAAGTTTTAGATTTCTATATTTAGTTTTCTTCAGTTGAAAGTTGCGCTTGGTATTCGTACGCGTACTTTTTCGATGTAAACTAAAAGGGCCGGGTAACACCAATTAACGTTATTCCATTATTTGGGATTTTTGTGCAAATTTCAATCTGATATATGTAGGGAAGAATAACCCAAAAACTTTAGTGCGACAGGATTTTAAGTTTGCGGGCTTTAGTAAATTTTTTTTTCTCTGAAGCCCACGAGCAATGCTTCCTCAAGAGTATTAAGATCATGAAGTCCAATATTATTTCCTTATGATCAGAACATGTGGAAAACCATTGCGGTGTGGCCATTTGGATTTTATCAAGTTTTTTATACCAACAGTTTGTGGTTGTGTGTCAAAAATATTGCTAAACACTGTAATATGTTTCTTGTTAATTTCCAAGAAAATTTGTGAAGGAGCAACGAGGTTACCAAAATCTTTAAGAGAATTGTAATTTTTATGAAATATGAAAAGTTCACTAGGAACTGTTAATACTTGGTCTTCTTTTCTCAATATAGAAACACAAATATCGCAGTTAATTTTCGGTATCATTTTGTAGACGATATAACCTATGAAGTATCTTAAAGACGCCAAATCGATACTAAATTCCGAACAATTCTGAAAGTCATCATTTAATACGAAATCATCAATGATTTCTATGTTAATATCTATTTCAGAGTTTTCGTTTCGACTGAGTTCTTCATTATTTGTATCAGCTAAGTCCATATTTGACAAAATATTTGAAAGCGTTTCAAATCTGGTATCACTCAGCTCTTCACAGTTACTATAAGAACTCAACTGCACTATATTTGCAGACATTAAGCGTGCTAATAAAGTGTTTATATCAGCAACTGAGGGGTCAATATTATTACCACCCTTTTGTCTTAGAACCGAGAACATATTTTCGAGCTTATCTTGGCTTAATGCTCTTGTCTTTAAAAAAAATATTGGGATTTTTTTTGAAATAGCTCGTCTACTAATTGTAATACAGCGTTTAAGGTAAATTTCATTCCATCTAAAAAAAATACTTTTTTCTTTTTGTCAACAAATGAGATTTCATTGAGGTATTCAAGGAAGAATTTTATATATTCGTGTGACGGACTGTTAAGTTGAACTGCAGACTTATAACAATTCTTTGAAGATAGCGAACCACTATTTAGGCAGTCAAATATTTTGTCAATATTTCCTATGAAGCATGCCGTAGATAAACAAACTTTTTTTGAGCAACTTTTAAAGCCTACTGTCTCAAAAACAGTTTTAATTGCTGCTTGAACAGTCCTACTAAAAATTTGGGTGGCTAGTTTTACTGTAAGTTTAAGACACATTTTTGTATTATATTTCCACTCCATTTCCCATAGTTCCTTAACTACTTTAAAACTAGCAACTCCATTTGGTGTTGTAAGGTCACATTGAAGCCAACCATTTCTTAATGATTTGATTAGATGTGGAAAATCATATACACAGAAAGTTTTACTACCATTATACATAAAATAGGGTTTTTCTAAAGTAGCTCCCAATTCCAAGAAACACTTCCTGTTAGAGGACCCTTGGTCACAAATTACAACTTTAACTATGATGCCAAAACTGTTCAAAATTGCTAAATTTCGTAATATTATCTTTTTTAGTAAATCGGCGGAAAGTCCATTTTTTGAAACAAAGTAATTAAATGTAAGCGCCCAGTTGGAAAACATTGATTTAATCATAAAAACGCACAATTGTTTACCAATCTGGTTCGTTCTTTCAACCCCATTTTCCTCAAATCCATCCACTAAATCTAATTTGGAATTGTATCGCAATTCCCTTCTAATCGCCATTTCATCCATCAGCAGAATCATATTATTCTTTTCGTACTGCTTCAAATCTAAGCACTTCTTTTTTATTAACTCTAAACCGTTATTTTTAAAACCTGGTTGTAGGGAATTTACAGGGGCCCATCGATAAACAGTAGAAATATGTGGCAAATTTAGACGCAATTTATTCTTCAAAAATTGGTACGTTGACTGTGAGACATAATAAATGTTTTGAACCAAATCTTTTACATCTTGCTTATATTCTTTAGGTCGTGGACTAAGAAGAAGTTTGCAAAATGTTTTTGACACCTTGCTTATTTGAAAAGAGTCGATGGTTTGAAATACGCTTGATTTTGTTGCTATTTGTTTGCGGCTTTGGAGATTTTTATATTTTGCTACCATGTCGTAATATTTTTTTCTGTAAAAATTAGCTGATTTCAGATATTTTTCACAGTCATTACAACATCCATCTACGGAGTCACTTGTTCGGCTCTTTTTAGCTGGATAATCAAGCTCCAACGACTAATCTTCCTCAATAACTTCTAAATTAAATACCGGAACAGCTCCGAATTTCAACTTTTTTTTACCAATGTCAGAACTTGAGAAGTGATTGGCGCAAATCAACAATTTTTTTGTGTAATCTTCTGTTGGAATATTACATTTTTCTCGCCAAATTTGACCCATAGCTGAGTCATAGGGAGGAAACTTAAACATTCTTATCTTTTCACCATATCGCCTAGATTTACCGCATGTTTTTATGCAGCATCGAATGCCGGGCTTTTGGAAAATTTTACCAACAGCCGGTACAGAACCCATTTTTCCTATTCAAAATCGTATGACAACCCCTCAACAATCAATATATAATAATAAGTCCAAAGAATAATCCAAATCGTATGCAAAGTTGTCAACAATTATAAAAGCAACAATTCAAAATCAAAAATAGAGTTAAATATCAAAATATAAAGTAAAAATGGAGTCGATATATAAGCGCAGGAAAACACAACCATTCGCATGAAAGTACAATTCCCAAGTGATTTCGAATCCAATCCACACAATCGAAAACAAGAGAAGCAATACAACACCATGCATGCTTACGATAGAAGAAGCTATCAATGCATACACATGCACACACACTTGCATACACATCGTAAGCTGCTTTGCTCTCGTAAAAACAAAACCACCGAAAACGCACATGCTACTCTCTTTCGCTCGCACCAGCTTCTCAATTTTTTGTATACTCTCTTGCATGTTCTCATGCTTGTACTCTCTGTTCAATAGGTTGCCAATATTGGAACCCTAGAACAAAATTTGCTTTGTATGAGATGCAACTTCTGTATACTATTTAGTCTGTGTTATTACCAATGAATTGAATAATTTTTATTACATAAAACAATTTTTTGAAAATAAATTGTTAGTGACAAAATAAAAAGAGTATCTAAATATATCTAATATATATGTATAAATATATAATCTATCTTTTTTTTTTGCATTTTTGTAATTCTATTTGAAATCAAATTTAAATGTACAAATCCTTAATAAATTTAATATTAACGTATTGTCCCCTTCTGGGACTTCAAATATTCCCTTTCACTGCTATTATCTTCGTCACCCTCAATCATTGTTTCGAGGCCTTCGAGAATTTGCGGATCAAACGAACTTTCACCCTCGGGGTTGCTTTGCGATGGAACAGCATGGAGGCAGTCTTGTCCATTACACTGGCCGAAAGCTAAAGTGCATTGCTACCCCGATTTTCTGCACCCGCAGCGTGGACCACATTTGCAAAATATTGCATTAAGTAGTTTATCTGAAACTGGTGATAAAATTGTTGTCATTGGCTCGAGGAATTCGTTTTGGAGCACCCAGCCCCATTTCTGGGGTTCTAAATCAGGTCCTAACCATTTTTGTACTTGATGATAGACACGGTTAATATGCTGATGGGCTGCTGCGCTTCTCGGTGGAAGATTAGACATTTGGATAGGTTTATGAAGCTTCGGGCATTTAATGAACTGACTATATCTAAGATGATCGATATTGTTCTCAGATTTTGGGGAATTGTATATCGCTCATAAGATGTGTACCCCATTCTCGTGTAATTGCGGTACAGGGCAGTTTTCTTGTAGAAAAACTTGAGCTAGTTGGTCGAAATTGGCAAGTTTTTTCGAGTGATTTAATGAAAGTTTTTTTCCCTTTATCGAACAGCGCAGTAGTTTTTTATAAAGGGGATATTTGTCAAAACTTTTTGAGGAATAGATTTCTGTTTTGACATTGCTTTTTCCAACTTTTTTAGAGAACATTCCTTATTGATGCAATTGAGTGCGTCCAATTAAAATAACCAGCAAATCTATGTCTTCTCTTATGATGACGGCCGTCCTCTTAGGTTTGGATTCTTCAATAGCTGTTTCTATGATAAGAACATCAGCGTGATCTCTCGCTTATTTTACTGTGATATTTACACTTTCTAACTTTTTAATAAGCATATCAATGAGTTTCTTTTTATTATATCGATTTGACAAAAAGTTATCTTGGCTGGTTGGTACAATCATTGTTTCGTCAAAACAAACTTCATAAGATTTCGAAAGAGCAGCAGGTTTCTTAGTTGTTCGATTGCTTTTATGTTTATAGTGTAGTTCGAGTATCTTTGTAAATATTAAACGTATTTACCACAGAGAAGGTATCGTCTTTACTCCATACGACGTGATGCAGAAGAAATCCATCATAAATGATATAGGTATGTCACATTATTCTCATTAAGTTCGATATCCAAAGGTGTCATATTATCATATAATGTGGCTTTCTTGTTTTTATTATTTTTATTATTATTAAATGTTGGACTTAATTCATATTCAATTATTATGAAGATTATTTTCAAATTGTTTGGTTACAGTTATCCTTTGGAAGAGTAACAATGCAATCTTTGCAATCATTAATTTTGATTGATTTGTTAACAGCTGAAAGCAGTAAAACCTTATCGGCGCGTTTGAACTCTATTTCATTAAACTTTAAGCCAGCTATTTTCACCATAGATCGCTATTTTATATATTATATATATATATATATATATGTGTGTATATATATATATATCAGTTATGAAAAACAAAATTTAATTAAAAAAAAAAAAATATTTTTATTTATTTCTAGGCAGACTGCCTAGCCTTTGGTCATAAAGAGTAATAACTTAAGACTAAAAGCTACTCTACATGCATTCATTGGTGCCAAGTGTTGAGGTCAGCAAACATGTTGCACTCGCTTCAATCGCTTACTGCGTTCGCTTCGATTGCTTACTCGAGTGTTTGGCCGCTAGGTGTAGTGAAGGGAAATTGGGTCGTGTCGATGAATTGAGCGTGCGATACGGAAAGGTGATCGATTTTCCGTTAACTCTTCCCCCTCTAAATGCGATGGTCCTCAATCGCTTAAAAATATGGAAGATCGAGGAATGTGGAGGATCCCACTTCTGGGAGTGGTAAGATCATTTATTGCTAATGTCATCTTTGATTGCGGATAAATTTCCCCACTTACTCATACAAATTCATCCGGTTTTCATTAAAGCTATACTTCCATACATTCTAAAATACATAACGCATCTTTTTAATACAATTCTTTCGTCGAATATCTTTCCTTCTGCTTGGAAACAAGCAAAGATTATACCAATTCCAAAAAATCTAAATGAATTTAGACCTATTGCCATTCTACCATTTTTTTCCAAGGTCTTGGAAAAGATAATGAATGCCCAGTGTTAAAAGATATAACATCGATGAGTATTTGTAGGATACTGAATTTATTTTACGTTACGATTAGCTTATATACTATTTCAAACATGTGGATTACATTAAATCATTATCTCGAGAGTCGAGATACATACATTATAAAAGATATGATGGCTGACCCTCTCGAGAGTCGAGATAAATACATTATAAAAGATATGATGGCCTGACTCTGGATAAGGCTGCTGCTAAGGATGCGTTGGTTCGACCGCTGATAACGAAAGTGTCAAATGACGCCTCGACAGGGAACATTTGAGCGCAGCTGAATTATATCAGTTGTCTTCTGCCTTATCGTGGTTCACTGATCGTCGTCTGCTCTCCTTCCTTGTCAACATCTCGTATATCATTTCTCGAGATTACCATGTTTAGATTATCTCTAAACACCCAGATAAGAAAATATTTAACTAACAACAACTTGTTATGTATAAATCAGTCTGGATTCCATCCGAAACACAACTCTTATAAATGTTGTTGAAAACATAAGGCAAGCTGTTGACCATGACAATGTTACTTTCCTCATTCTCTTGGACTTTTCTAAGGCGTTTGACACGATCAGCCATAAAGTCCTGTGTAGCAAGCTTATTAACCAGTCCTATCTGAATTTCAGATCTCAGGCAGTTGTGGCAAATCGTTCCGTGTCTGTATTTCTCATGATGAGCAGAGGGGTTCCACAGGCTGGTCTCGCCTTTTTTTGCGTTGTTTTTGGTGTTGTTGCTGATAGGAGGCTGTTGCTGCGAACACATAGTACGACAAGTTGGTTGTTCACAATTATATTGTAGATTCGGTTTTACGTTGCTCGGTTTATTATAAACTGCATCTTATAAATTACGACGATGGATGTACTTAAACAAACTCGAGGTCGTTTGAAGGGCACTATAACACGCATTTTGAAATTTATTTCGGATGCAACTGAGGATGTGGAAGTGGAAATGCTAGAAGTTCGTCTCGAAAGATTGGAGGAAACGTGGAAGTCTTTTTGCCGCAATCAAGACGAACTGTACGCATACCATAATTCCGAAGGTTATAGCGATCCCGAAGCTGACTTCGAGGCAACAGAAACAAAATATTTGGCCGCGAAAAGTGCGCTTTTAAAAGCAACTCGGAAAGGGGTACCGGTATCGAAATTAACCTCAGACTCCGAAAATCTAATTAAGCAGCAAGCTGCTTTAATCGAATCGTTCGTTAAAAGGCCGCCGCGTGATGATTTTGCTCAGAAGCCGTCGGTCGAAATCGATCTACCCGCTTTTAAGATAACGCCATTCTCAGGTGATTATCGAGAGTGGCCCGGTTTTCGGGATATGTTTTTGGGAGCTATAGACTGTAAGAGGAATCTTCCTGATGCTCAGAAGTTGCGATATCTCAAATCGTTTGTTCGTGATGATGCCGCGAAACTTTTAAATCATATTGAAATTGCCCATTGTAATTATTAAGTAGCTTGGGAGAGACTAGATAATCGATATAATAAGCCGCCTTTTATTGTAAACGCGTATATAGAAAGTTTTTTGAAATTGCCTAATGTATCGGTCAATGATAGTGCTAAATTACGTGGTCTAACTGACAATGCAGACGAGGTAATTCGTGGATTAAAGGCACTTGGTGCTGAAGGCAGAGATCCGTGGCTAGTTTATATCTTGCTTAACAAAGTCGATGCGGAAACGCGTAAAGCTTGGGTCTCCGAAAATAAAGGGCTTGAAGAAGCTACGGTTAGTGCATTAATTTAATTTTTGGAACAAAGATGCTCGGCTTTAGAAGCAAGCGAAACGAAAACTCGCGCGAACAAGACACCATCGCGTACTAATGCTCCACAACATGTGAGGAGCCTCGCGGTTTTCAATTCATCCTGCCCAAAGTGCAATGAAAATCATAAACTTTCCCAGTGCCTACAATTCAAATCTATGTCTATTCCTGATCGTCGCGATTTCGTAAGGGACCAAAACAATTGCTTAGGGGCTAATCACTCTTCGGCACGGTGTCGGTGGAAAATTCGTTGCCCCGAGTGTCAAATGCGCCATCACAGTCTGGTTCATTTAGATAAATCGAATTCGTTAGTAGTCGAAAATAAATCGAACATATCATATGCGAACATATCAGGTGCTGCCTTGTCGTCGGATAAAAGGCAGACTTTAGTAGTGAGCAACTACGTCCGAAATGATACTCGTCCTTCTAGTATCCTCCCTACTGTCTTAGTTAACATTAAAGATTCCTGTGGGAACCTGCACCCTTGTAGAGCACTCCTGGATACCGGCTCCCAGGTCTCGTTTGTGTCGGAAAAAATGGTAAAACGCTTAGATCTTCGTCGACGTCATGCTCGTATTTCTATTAATGGAATTTCGTCGTGGGAAGCTGGTTTTTAGTTTAGTTTTTAATTCATTTTTATTCATAACTTCTTAGATCTATCTTACCCTAGACAAAAATGCTTAAAAACTAGCTTAACTAGCTTAACTATCTTAACAATCTAGATATCTTACTGGCCCTAGGCGGACACTCTAAAATAGACGTAACAACTTAAATCTATGTCTTTCGACTACTATATCAACTTACCACTAACATAACTATATCTAGCTTAAGCTAAGAAAAATGTTTTTTTATTAAAAACTTAGCACATGATCATTTGCATTATATATAAAACTTAAGCCAACCTTAATGTAACTAAACCTAACTTATTCTACCTTAACTAAAATATATATATATAAATTATATACATAATATATATTTAATATATATATCTTTTTTTTTTTTTTTTTTTTTTAACGTATATATAACCTACTACCTACCCTACCCTACCTTACCCTGCCTTAGCCTATGTAAGCCTGCCATTGGTGTTAGGCAGGCGATGCCTTGAAGAGGCTGAAGCTCTCAAAGTGTCCACTGACGTAGCTCTCTCCAGCCACCAAAAGCGTTGATGCTGTCGGACTACGTCTCCTCGATCCCGGCGTGAGACCGATCTACAGAACCTGAGGCGCTCGGGCTCACGGAGCGCGACATCGGGTTCGTAGAGGAATCGCCGTTCCACGGAATTGCGACCCACGTGGAAGATTAGTGGTACCGCCAATCTATCCTGGATCAGCCCACATCTATCTAAATAGAGGAATGCTTCTGGCGGCACAAAGCCATTAAGGCGCACTCTCTCGTGATATAAATCGTTGGGGTAGTAAGCCCCGAAGATCAGGCTATTGACCGAAGTCATTGCTCTCGCAACGTGGCTTCGAATCAGTTTGATCAAAAAATTATCTATCCGTACAATCCTGGCCCTATTGTATAGGACCTCGTTCGGGTAAAATTTCGTGTACTCAGATTCGGGTGTCCTATGTAGCCCCAGACACGTCCTGAGACATTGTCTCTCAAACACCCGAATCCTTTCCATTAAGCTGGCTCTCACATTGAACCAGACGGGACATCCATAGGCAACCATGGGCCTGATTAAGGCCATGTCATGGGGAGCTGGTATAACAAATGGGATTACGACCATCAAATTATTGTCCCGCTTCGATGACAGCCAGCTCGAAGTTGAAGCCTTTATTTTATAACGTCGCAAACTCCACTTCATTCATTCAAATTCAGCTGCCCATCGCTTCTGCAAAGTAGTAAAATGGCTGATCCTGGTTTTAATAAATCCGGTCCTATTGATCTTTTGTTAGGGTCTGATAAAGTTTGGAATATTTTACGTGACGGCCGGCATTTCGACGAGAAAGGAAATTTGATTGCCCAAAACAGTGTCTTTGGCTGGGTTCTGACGGGTCACGAGCCAGACCGTACAATTACTTCGCTACATACAAATGTTACTGAGGATCTGGACTTTCGTTTAAAATCCTTTTGGAGATTGAGGAGCTTCCTCATGATTCACTTTCGGGGAAATTCGATGACGAGGCGGATTCTCATTTCGTTAAGACTGTTTCGAGAGCCCCTGACGGCAAATATGTGGTGGAGTTGCCATTTCGATATAGTGATGTTAAATTCAGCAACACTCTTTCTGGGGCATTGTCACGTTTATCTGCGATGGAACGTCGTTTCGCGCGCAATTCTCAACTTCGTGCCGAATACATTGAATTCATGAAGACATACGCCGAATTAGGTCACATGGTAAAGGTGCAATCGAACCTACATCGGGTCAGGTGTTTTACTTACCCCATCACGCCGTCGCGTCGTTACCAACAAAATACGAGTTGTATTTGATGGCTCCCATAAAGATTCTCATGGTAATAGCTTAAACGAGATGTTACATATAGGTCCTCCCCTTCAACGTAATTTGATTAACGTTTGTCTACGATTTCGCATGCACAAATATGTGTTTTGCGCGGATATCGTCAAAATGTTCCGCCAGATCTGGGTTCATCCGAAACATCGAGATTATCAGCGCATAGTTTGGCGAGAAAGTCCCGATTTACCTATCGAACATTACAGGCTGTGCACGGTTACTTATGGTACATCAGCTGCTCCATTTCTGTCTATGAGGGTTCTTCGACAGGTGGCGATGGATGTCCGTGATAAGTTTCCATTAGCTTCCCGTTCAATTTTACGTGATTTTTATGTGGATGACCTTTTGACGGGCGCAGACTCTATTTCCGAAGTTATGGAATTGAAAAATCAATTGCTTGAGCTACTGTCCAAAGGAGGCTTTGAATTAAGTAAATGGAGTTCAAATTGTTGGTCGATTTTAACTGGAATTGCCTGTAAGGATATGGTTTCGCTTGAATAGTAAAAACGACTACACTAAAGTTCTCGGCCTAGTCTGGAACCCTTATCGCAATAAACTCACTTTTAAAATTTCTTTGGAGAAGGAATCGTTCCCCTGTACTAAAAGTAAGCTTTTGTCAGAAGTTGCGAAGATATTTGACCCATTGGACTTCCTGTCTCCCTCGACCATTCTATTAAAAATCCTTTTCCAGGAATTGTGGCTGCATGATCCATTGCCGAAAGAAGTAGCCGATCAGTGGATCCAATACCGACAGCACTTACATACCTTCGAAGGGATCGAGATCACGCGTAGGTGTACCCTGGATACCCGTTACTTTGACCTAATTGGGTTTTCGGATGCATCCGAAAAAGCATATTCCGCCGTCGTTTATATGCGTAGCGTCTCCGAGGATAACCAAGTGGATGTTCAACTTGTGGCTGCAAAAACTCGTGTTGCACCGGTCAAGCAATTGTCTATCCCACGCCTCGAATTGTGTGGTGCACTTCTTTAAGTCGTTTGGTTCAATTAGTAAGCTCGTCCTTAGACGCAAGACCTCGAACCATAGTTGCATTGTGTGACTCTAAAGTCGTTTTGGCATGGCTTGCTTCACCACCTCGTAGATGGAGCATCTTTGTTGGAAATCGTACGTCCGAAATTCTTGATGTCCTTCCTCGTTCAACTTGGAACCACATTTCTTCGGAAGAGAACCCTGCCGATTGTGCCTCGAGGGGAATCCCGCCTAGTGAATTGTTGTCATTAGAAATATGGTGGAAAGGACCGTCATGGATTTCGAGGGATTTCAAATACTGGCCCGTTACAGTCGAAGACGATCTGGAGGAAGTACCGGAGATAAAAAGTTCCTCAGCAGCTGTTCACCTGACTACTACTGCACTCCACTTCACTAAGATATCCTCGTGGACCCGACTCGTTCGTATTGTAGCATACATCTTTCGATTTGTTAAAAATTATAGACTTCATTCCAAAGCCCGCAACACAACGTTTATCTCGTCCTCGGAACTTCTAACTTCGAAGCAATACTGCTTAAGTTACGCCCAGAGAGAATTTAAAGAAGATATAAACGCTCTTAAATGCAACCGTTACGTTTCGAATCGGTCAAAACTATTATCCTTGTCGCCTTTTCTTGATGAGTTCGGTTTACTGAGGGTGGGAGGACGAATAGCCAATGCTGTAAATGTACCATTTAGTAAAAAACACCCTATTATTCTACCTAAAAACCATTCAATTACATATTCCATCATATTAGAATTGCATACAAAATACCTTCATGCTGGCGTATCCAATTTATTTTCTCTAATTCGACAACAATTTTGGGTCCTTGGCAGCAGAAACTTAATTCGGAAAATTGTTTTCAAGTGTATAAAATGCTTTCGTTTACGACAGAAAACTTCAACACAACTTCAACAATCTTTCGGCATCAAGGCTCTCTCCATCGTATGCCTTTGACCAAACTGGCTGCGACTACGCTGGACCAATCATGCTTCGACTATCAAAGGGAAGGAAACCTAAACTGGTAAAAGGATATATCGCTGTCTTCGTCTGCCTGGGCGCTTCATTTGGAGGTGGTCAGCGACTTATCCACCGATGCATTTTTAGCTGCGTTGCAAAGGTTTGTTGCAAGACGTAGAAAATGCAGTATTATCTATTCGGATAACGGAACTAATTTCCAAGGAGCATCTCGGATATTGTCAGAATGGTTCCAGTTAGTGCGTTCCAGTGAGCACAACGAGAGAGTTGTATCAACTTTAGCCGGCGACAATATAAAATGGGAGTTTATTCCACCACACAGTCCACATTTCGGTGGACTTTGGGAAGCGGGGGTGAAGTGTATAAAGCAACATCTCCGTCGTATCTTAGGAAATAACATCTTAACCTTTGAGGAAATGTCGACTGTCCTGTCTCAAATCGAAGCCCTGTTGAATTCAATACCTCTTTCTACTATTTCGGATACTGACCTAAACCCATTAACGCCTTCTCATTTTCTAATAGGTAGACCGCATACCGCCATACCAGAGCCAAATTATTCTGAAATTTCAACAAATCGATTGGGTCGCTGGGAACTTATTCAAAATATGGTTCAAGGATTTTGGCGTCGCTGGCAATCCGACTATGTAACTTCACTTCAACAACGTCCGAAGTGGCAGCAGGTGACACGAAACTTTAAGGTTGATGATATCGTCGTCATAAAGGAGCCGAATTTGCTCCCGTCTAAGTGGTCCCTAGGACGTATCACAGAGGTTCATCCTGGTCAAGATGGTCTGGTGAGAGTCGTCTCTGTCCGCTGCAACGACGCAATATACAAACGGCCCATTACAAAGCTTGCCTTGTTACCTAGTTCCTGAAATTCCTTCAGGGGAGGCAGTGTGTTGAAGATTATTTTGAATAATTTGTTATCATCCTTTCTGTATTATAATTTATCTAATTGTTGAAGATTATTTTGAATAATTTGTTATCATCCTTTCTGTATTATAATTCAATTTTTATTATCTATCTATCATTATGTTTAAGTTGAATTCAATAGTATTATTAGTCTATGAACATATGAATTTCCATGTTGTAAAAAAATAATGATTGTTAAAATTGTATAATGTAACATGGACTTAAAAATTCGTTTCCAGCGTTCCATTTACCCATAGATGTCGGAACTACTGCGACTCCAATGAAGTTGCCTACATGGGTAAGGGGAACGCTGGTCTCGCCTTTTTTTGCCTTGGCTCTCTCTCTCGTTTGAACCACCAACAGAAGCACATCAATCGATCAGTAAAATAAAAATTGTACAATTTAAGTTGGAATTTTTCGTCTTTTCTTTTTATAACAATCGTATCCTAAACAGACGCTTTCTTGGAATTACCACATTAGATTGACAATCGGGAGGGTTTATGGAGAGCTTCGTTTACTGTGGCAATCATAAAATAACACCTTTAAAAACGCGCATTATCTTGACCAAAACATTACCTATCCCTATCGTGCTCTATGGCTGTGAAATTTTCTACAATTGTGACTGATATATTCCTGTATTGCGTTAAATGCGTTAAATCAAACGTGTCAAATGTGTCACGTTAACAATATTCTTTATTGCCTGATTACGACTACCCACCAAAAGACCATCCAAAGATCGAGAGACCACCACGCTAGGTTGGAGCGTTAGATGATTCGCGTAATTTATGCGTGTTTGTGTGTGCGTAGTATGATCATTAGGAATCGTAACCAGACAATTATACTTCATCTCTCTTCTTGAAATTAACTTAATAATTCATTAATAAAATATGCACATTAAAAGAACAATTAGACTAATTCAAAATATTATAGAATTCAAAACTATTTTGTTCAAGTACGAATTGTTCAAGACTTCATCGCTTATCCAGGTCTAAAAAAATCTGGTTTTTTACTTAACCGACCAAATCTCGTGACATACCCTTCCGAGCTATGCTGGTGCGACAAATCGTGTTCGACCTGATTATCATTCCTGGACATCGACGAGGGATTTTGAAGTGTACTGTCTGAGTTTAATCCATTGGGCGAGTTGCTAATGTTTTGAGAGGCAAATGGTGTTCTCTCTTTTATTGTTTCGGGCAGTTTAATATAAGGAGCGTGCAGTAATTTGCGTAAATGAAAAGAGTTACGACGAATAATGCGATTGTTTTCATTTAACAGCCAGTATGACCGCGGTAACCCATCTTTTGAAACCACAAGAGCAGGTTCCCACTTCCCGTTGTCTCTGTATACTACATTTTCTCCCTCGTTTAGTTCGATTTCGCGACGCGGTCGAGTAGGATTATTATGTCTTATCATTATTTTCTTGACGTTGTTCAAAATTTGACTCTAAATTTAAAGGAATTTTTGGTAAAAGGTCTTCATCTCTTATTGGAAGCCATGTTCTTAACTTTCGACTCGTAAGCATCACCGCTGGTGAATACCCAATTGCTGGAATTGGTGAACTCCTATACTCAAGTAGAGCTGCTTCTAAACTACCTTCAGCCTTGCTGATTTTCTTTAGTACGGATTTTGCAATATGGACCGCTTTCTCTGCAAGACCATTCGACCTAGGGTATCTTGGGCTACTATAAATAAAATCGAAGTTCGACTTTTCTGCAAAGTTTCGAAGCTCGTAGGAGTTGAAAGGTTGATTATCAGCAACTATTTTTAAGGGAATGCCTTGAATTGAAAATATTTTGTTTAAAACTTGAATTACACTTGCAGATGTTTTAACAGCTATTGGATGAAGTTCGATCCATTTGGAGTAGTGATTAAGTAGCCACTAAATACGATTTTCCTCCATATTCAAGACAGTCCATTCCTAGCTTTTGGAAGGGACTTCTAGGTACTGAATGTGGAATGACTGAATGTTTTTTGTTTTCAGGTCTATATCTTTCACACATTCGATATTTTAAAATCATATTTTCCACAATAAAGAGTCGCTTTGGCGTTATTCAATGTTCTCGTTATCCCCATGTGAGATTTATGTAGAAGATCTGACATCTCATTTATTAAAGCATGCGGGACAAAAACACTATTCTCGTAGAATACTAAACCATTTTCAACATGTATTTTATCCTTAAATTGCCAAAAAATCTTACATTATCTGGCACTTGTAACTTATTCAACGGCCAACCCCTATTGTAAAGTTCAATGAGAGATTGTAACACCGTATACTTTCTGGTCTCTTCTTCTAACTCCTTTCTCCTTGAATCACTAAGATTAACGCTATGGACCAGATCTTTTAATGGTGTTTCTATATCGATTAAAGGATCATCTATAAAATTTCTAGATAATAAGTCGGCTACATGTAAAAACTTGCCGGGAACATATTTTATTTCTAAGTTAAATTTTGAAAGTTTCAGTTTCATGAAGTGAATTTCACCCACATCTTTTCTCAATATCGCCACCAACGGCTTATGATTTGAGTGTATGGTGAAATGGTAACTATAAACATAATTATTACATTTTTTACAAGCATACACCACTGCCAACAACTCCTTTTCAATTTGTGCGTACCTGGTCTCAGCGGCAGTTAAACTTTTAGACGCATATGCCACCGGGCGACCTTCTTGCAATAGGCAACATCCCAAATCTTTCTGTGATGCATCAGTTTGAATAACAATTTCTTTATTAGGATCAAAAACGTGAAGGATTGAATGTTGGGCAAGGATATCTTTAATATCATTGAAAACCCTGGTGCGTAGATGTCCACTGAAACTCGTTATTTTTCTTCAACAATTCCCGAAGTGGAGCATTTATATTAGAAAAATTCGGTATGAAAGCACGAAGATAGTTGAACATTCCCATAATATTCTCTAATTGTTTTCTATCCTGTGGCTCCAAATTTAACGTTTATTTCGCGTGCTCTTTGTATTACTCTACTAACATTCTCATCGTGCTCTTTTTTTATTCTACCCCCTACTATAGGGTCCGCCAAATAACTTTTTTTTTTTTGAAAATGCTATAAAAAAAACTACTGAATATTTTCTCAAATTTCTTTTTTTATTTGAAAGTACAATCCTTCCGGTTAATAATGGAAAATAATTTCATTCAAATGGCTGCCTCGGCTGGCCATGCAGTAGCCTAACGATGGGTCCAATTTTTAAGCACATTATCGATTGTGTGCAGCTGTATTTCACCAATGGCTTCACGAATATTGTCATTTAAAGCGTCAATTGTCTCTGGCTTGTCGGCGTAACACTTATCTTTGACGGCACCCCACAAATAATAGTCCAACGGTGTCAAATCGCAGCTCCGAGGTGGCCAAACGACATCAGCTCTGCGGCTGATAATGCGATCTTCAAAAACAGGGCGCAAAACGTCGAGTGTAGCTTCGGCTGTGTGGCACGTAGCGCCTTCCTGTTGAAACCAAATGTTGCCAATATCCTCCTCTTCAATTTTTGTGAACAAAAATTCGTTCAACATGGCCCGATAACGATCGCCATTGACTGTAACGGCCACTCCTTGCTCATTTTCGAAGAAAAATGGCCCAATTATGCCTCTGGACCAAAATCCGCACCAAACAGTGGCTCGTTTTGGGTGCACCGGCTTTTCAAGTTGCAAGTTTTCTGTGCCCCAAATGCGACAATTTTGCTTGTTTACATACCCGCCAAAATCAAAATGAGCTTCATTTGAAAAGATGATTTTTTTGGCAAAATCGGCATCTTCTGTAAGTCGATCGCAGGCCCACTTAGCGAAGCGTTGTTCAAGCGTATACACAACCATATTCGTTCAGCGGAAGGATAAAACTAATTATCTGTCAAATCAGACATGTTACCGTTCACGAAATAAGCACTACTTGAAAAAAAAAAACGTTAGATGGCGGACCCTGTATAACATCATCTATATAAATGAATGTCCCAGGTAAACATCCAAAATACTTCGAGTTTAGTTTCTGAAATTATTCTGGTGCTGTGTTTATACCAAAAGATAGCACATTATATTCATTTGAGCCAAATGGAGTACTAAAAACTGCTAATTCTTTTGATGCTGGGCATAATTCAAGTTGCCAAAAGCCTTCTTTTAAATCAAAAACGGAGAAATACTTGAATTCCCTCATCGCATCACAAAAATCTTCGAGTGTGGGAATTATAAAGTGCTCGTCTTTGAGGTGCACATTCAGCGCGCTGGGATCCAGGCATAACCTTAAACCCCCGTTGGCTTTTTCGACGACTACTAGTTGGTGCGACCATGCAGAGGGTTTATCACGTCTGCTAATGATTCCGCGACGTTCCATATTCTGAAGTGCTATTTTAACCTTTTGTCGTATGCCAATAGGAATTCTTCTAGGAGGTTTACTGACCGATATACTATTAGGCTTTAATTCCAACATGCACAGATCAGGAAATCTACCGTCACCAGGAAACACATCGTTATTCTTCTGTATAAACTCATTCTTGTTACTTATTTCATGCACTCTTTGGATCAAACCTAAGTCTAAACAAATTCGCAGTCCTAATAATGGTCTGGAATAACTATCTACCACTACATAATCTACCTCAATACTTCTATCTTTATATTGTGTGCGAAGACGGATTATCCCTTTCGTTAGAATGCGAAAACCTCCATATGCCTCCAACCGGTCTAATCTTATTTTCACAGTCAAGTTGTTTAATATTCTCAAGCCTGAGAATATTAACATCTGCACCAGTATCTAGTTTGAATCTAATTAAACTATTTTTAATCTTAAAGTCTTCATACCAGCTCATGCAACCTTGTCGAACCCGATCTATCGAACCAACACAGCTACCCGACTCATCACTGACCACTTTTATCAAACCAATATATGACCCCTCAAGATCACTCTCCCCGTCAAAATCGGTTTCATTATTATTATTAATAAAGGGTCCGCCATCTAACGTTTTTTTTTTCAAGTAGTGCTTATTTCGTGAATGGTAACACTTAGCTCATGTCTGATTTGACAGATAATTAGTTTTATCCTTCCGCTGAACGAATATCGTTGTGTATACGCTTGAACAACGCTTCGCTAAGTGGGCCTGCGATCGACTTACAGAAGATGCCGATTTTGCCAAAAAAATCATCTTTTCAGATGAAGCTCATTTTGATCTTGGCGGGTATGTAAACAAGCAAAATTGTCGCATTTGAGGCACAGAAAACCCGCACGCATACATTGAAAAGCCGGTGCACCCAAAACGAGCCACTGTTTGGTGCGGATTTTGGTCCAGAGGCATAATTGGGCCATTTTTCTTCGAAAATGAGCAAGGAGTGGCCGTTACAGTCAATGGCGATCGTTATCGGGCCATGTTGAACGAATTTTTGTTCACAAAAATTGAAGAGGAGGATATTGGCAACATTTGGTTTCAACAGGACGGCGCTACGTGCCACACAGCCGAAGCTACACTCGATGTTTTGCGCCCTGTTTTTGAAGATCGCATTATCAGCCGCAGAGCTGATGTCGTTTGGCCATCTCGGAGCTGCGATTTGACACCGTTGGACTATTATTTGTGGGGTGCCGTCAAAGATAAGTGTTACGCCGACAAGCCAGAGATAATTGACGCTTTAAAGGACAATATTCGTGAAGCCATTGGTGAAATACAGCTGCACACAATCGATAATGTGCTTTATTATAAATACTTTTAAATGCGCATACTGATGCGAAATGGTTGTACTTGCCGCAACGTAAACATTTTTTTCCATACGCGGGACGGGTACGCTGATTATGATTCCTGTTACACTTGTAGCACACACGGTTCATTGTTTGATTCGCTGTCGAATGGCCTCCATCCACACTAGACCGTTGGTCTCTCCTCTTTGCCGGCTGCTTTGGTGATCTATAATATGATACAGAATTAGAATCTTTTCGGTTAAAATTATTAGATTGCTTATTATAATTCTGGTGTCCTCAGATGTTGCTCGCTCTGCTTGTATTTGCTGCGCCTGCATGTTCGCTTGCTCGGCTACACAGCAAAGTTCTTTGGCTTTGGAAAGATCTAATCCATCTGTCTTCAGCAACTGCAATCGAATATTCTGCTCTGCAATGCCTCTGACAATTCGGTCTCTTATCATGGAATCCTTTTAACCCTCAAACTCGCAGTTCTGAGCCAATTTCACGATTTCTGATAAAAATTTCTAGAACGGTTCTCCCTCTTTCTGAGTTCTGGAGAAAAATAGATATCGCTCATAGACCACGTTGCTTCTGGGAACACAGTACGATTCAAAAGCTTTGATGACTTGATCAATTTTTTTTTGTTCTCATCCGTTATTTGTATGGTTTGAAATATTTCTATCGCTTTCAGTACACGTTTTTGTGGCGACAGTATATATTTTCCACATGTTGTGAAATTTCCGCCAATTTTCTCCAACGTTCCCATCCAATATTAATCGACCGGGTTTTTGGAATTCACAGTTAGCCATTATTTAATGTCTCTTATCACGATTTACTATTAAATCCGTGCAGGGACGGGTTCAGAATATCCCTGCAGCGATACCTCTCGCTTGTCGTAAAAGGCGACTAAAACAAAGGTAAACAAAAATCACATCTAGGCAATTTAGAAAACACCAAGGTGAGCCTAGGGACACATATGCCACCATTAAACTGCCCCACAAGTGTACATGCAAATCAGTGGGTTGACACGACTGGAGATCACCGGTGTTGTAAGAGTAAGATCAAACAAAAAAAATCTGGAGCATGCCCGTGTCAAAAAAAAAAAAAAAAAAAAGGCAGGCCGAAAAACAATTGGTGCAAACAAATGCAAAAACACCAGCATTTGATTGGCCTCAGCGATGAAGTAATCCCAAACCGGGAAGCCTGCCGCTACTTTCTGAGGTCAAACCGGCGGACCCCACAAGCGGACCAGTAGGAATGCAGTTAAGTGGGAAGGTTATGTCCTACACTTCTGACCATAACAACGCCGGAAAAAAGGAAAAGAAGAAGATCACGATTTACTATTAAAAAAAATCTCGTTCAACTTTTACCTTGATTTTTTTTTTTTTGTTCTCTTTTTTTTTTTTAACACATTCGATTATATTTAATAACGTTCTTTAAACCGACTGCGCCATGATGTATTCCTGTATTGCGTTAAATCAAACACATGGGTCACGTTGACAATATTCTTTATTGCCTGATTACGAATGCCCACCAAAAGACCATCCAAAGATCGAGAGACCACCACGCTAGGTTGGAGCGTTATTCGTGTAATTTATGCGTGTTAGTGTGTGCGTAATATGATCATTAGGAATCGTAACCAGACAATTATACTTCAGTGACTATGAGCACAAGCGTAAATTTAATGTTGCTTACAATAGTATAGCTAGGTATATCTTTGGATTAAGAAAATACGACCACATTTTTGAATTTTCCAAATCAATATACATATAGCCTTACTCTATATGGAAAATCTGTTCAAACTTAGAACGTTAACCTTGCTGAACAATATCTTGCAAACACGTCAGCCACCTTACCTTTATAATAAGATACGTTATTCGCGTTCTCCTAGATCTTTGAATCTTGTACCATTTTGTTATGCGTTTTTAATATGTGAGCGCCAATTATTTATAAACGCGATACGTCTGTGGAACTCTCTACCCCGATCTTTAAGGATGATAAGCTGTACTGGGCTATTTGGAATGAGGCTCAAGGAGTATTTGGAGACATTAAGGTAGTGATGAATTTCTTTTCGTTTTTTTTTTATTTTTGTACTTATATTCATCAAAATTAAAATTATATATTATACATATACGAGTATATGCATTATTATTTTTTTTTTCTCTCTTTCTTTCTTAATTTGCTTTCATATTGTTATCTTTTGTTGTAACTTATAACACATCATGTACGTTAAATAATTAAGCTTATACTATCTAAGAAGATATTGTATCTTATTGTATAAGTCTATACGAATATGTTCGTCTTGTGTTCGTCTTGGAGTAACTCAATTTGCTTTGTGTTATTGATACATATGTAGTTCGCCCATCATCCCCAAAGACAGAAGTTTGTGAAAGTTTTTCTCTTCAGGAGTTTGTTGTAAGACTGCTGGGAGGATCGTATGAGTGGACACTTCTTGTGCTGTGAATACTCTGTTGTTAATGGTGATATTGGTTCTTTCATATTTGATGAGAAAAGTGTCAGTAAGGTTGTGGTGTGTAGCTTCAGCTTCGAGAGTTCCATTGAAGTCGTTTAGTAGTGATGATATTTCCTCAATCGTGGCAATGTGTTGACTATTCATTAAGTTACATGTTGCTTCTTTACTTTTTAACAAATTTGGAATGCATGTAGAGTTTTTAATTTTTACAAGATATTGTTTTTTACAGATTGAAATATTGTTTACAAGTTTACATTCATTGATCATACCAAACATTTCATCTTTATTCCTTAGAATTTGCTTATAATTAATCTCTATTGCAATTTCTTTTCTTTTTACAGGTTTAAGTAAAATTTGTTCATAAACATTATGGTCTGTTATTGGAATATTAACAATATATAAAATTGAAATTGAATTAGTTATTACTTTAATTTCAGCGAAATTTAAAGCTTCTTCTATACTGGAAAAGGGGATATTTTCTTTACTTATTGTTTTAATGGCTAAGCTTATTTCTTCTTTTGATAGAATAAGTGAATTAACAATGATTAATTTTGCCGAATGAGTGGCTAGATTTATATTTTGGAGTTCTTCTTTTACAATTCTAAATTTATATTGGATTTCAGATATTCATTCGCATTTTTGTTCTCCTTAATCATTGCTATAACTTCATTTGTAATTTTTGTTAAATTATTGATTCGCTTGTTATGTAGTCTATTGATTATATATTGATTATTGGAATTAGCAAGTAAATTATTAATTTTTTTTTTATTGTCACGTAATCGTCGTGGTCGGGATTGCCAGCAATCCATTTCCACGCAGAGCATATAAAGTTTAGTGATCTTTTGGTTTTTTGTGGTTTAAAGTTATGGATTAGATTCTGTATTTGTTGGTATTCATGTGAGAGGTAGGGGAAAAAGGGATCGTTTTTCGTTTCGTTTCGTTTCAGAGTTGGAACAATGTTGGTCCGGAATTGTTCGTATTGGTCAAGGTCAACTTCATGTATCAGTTTCAGGTTTCCGTTTTGTATTTTTGCTTGTCTGATGTGTAGGGAAACAAACTGTGAGTTAGAAAAATCCAGAATTTGAATTTCTCCTATAGCAGTAAAAAGTAGATGTCTGAAATAGTAAGAGGAAGGGGTAAGATTGTCAATTAATTTCTAATATGGCTTTTGGGGATGGTTTTCCCTGATTCTGTTATCACTACTGTATTTTTGTTTTCTTTAACTATTTCTTGTTTGTATCTAAATGTTAATTTTGAGCCTAGTCGTTTATTGTGTTTTGCATATATTACATCTCCTGGATCGTAAGTTTTCAGTGGTTTTCGTTTTTTATTGTGATACCTAATGTCTTTTTGTTGTTTGTGTAAGATTTGCTCTATGTTTTTCTTGCGATTGTTTTCGAATTCTTCGGGAGTTATTTTGGGTGATCGGTTTTTTGCCAGTTGTTGAGTGATCTGTGAAATTATATTCGTTAGTGGCAATTTCAAGCAAATCTTCGAAGGAGCGAGGAGTCCGTTCGGTTTTAATGCATCTCATAATCTAAGAAAGAGTGGAATGAAACCGCTCAATCTCTCCAAAGGAGGTAAATATTCTGTATTGGGCCCATAATATTTTCTTTTGTGAGTAGGCCGCTTATGGTGCTGGGATTAAGGAATTTTTTGAATATGTTAATAATATAATGTGGTAAGTTGGAAGTGGGATAATAAATTGGTGGCTGGTTTCATCTCCTATTTTAAGAATAAGTTGATTACGAAATACATTGATGGAGATTTCAACTGCTGGTATCAAATTGTGAGAGGAACTATCGTCCCTATGTACTGTCATTGTCATTGAGTTTACTTGTGTTGCCTTTGGAAATCGTGATAAAGCGTCTGCGACTATATTTGTCTTTCCTGGCTTGTACTTCAGTTTATAATTGCACTCTTCTAGGATGGCTTTCCATCGCTTCATCTTGTGGTTGTTGTTTTTGTTGCTGAGTGCATAGGTCAGTGGTTAGTGGTCCGTATACATCTTTACCTTTGTTGATCCGTACAGGAAGTTCCTAAGCGAGCTGAGAGCCCAAATGATTGCAAGCATCTCCTTCTCGTTAGTGGCATAATGTTCTTCGGTAGTGGTCAGGGTCCGTGATTGCCTTGTCGTCTTGTGATAAGACAGCGCCTATAGCGTAATTTGAAGCGTCAGTCGTCGGTTTAAATTCTTTATTAAAATCGGGATAGGTTAAGGTACATTCTTGGGAAGGTAATGCGTCTTTAATTTTTTGGACAGTATTTAATGCATCTGTGTCAAATTCGATAACTTTATTCTTGGAAAGGTGCTTGGACACTCGTCCGTCTACCCCTCTTAAAAGGGATGTCAGGGGTTTCCCTATTTTCGCGTAGTCTTTGATGAAGCGGCGATAATAGCCTGACATGCCTAAGAAGGATCGAAGGTCTTTGAGGCATATTGACGATGGTCTGTGCTTTCTTTGGATTTGTCTTAATTCCATTTTTACCTATAATAAATCTGAGGAACTCAATTTGTTCTTTAAAAATTTCACATTTATTCAACTGGATTTTCATGTTGGCATGTTCTAATATTTCAAAAACTGCTTTGAGGTTGTTTACATGCTCGGTTTTGTTTTTGGCGAAGATGGCAATATCGTCAATATAAACATAGCAACGTTTCCCTATGTGCTCTCTCAAGACGTCGTCGAGAGTTCGTTGGAAAATTGCTGGTGCGTTTTTGAGTCCAAAAAGGAGACGCGTGAACTCGAATTTTCCATTATTTACCGAGAAGGCAGTTTTTTCAATGTCAGATTCCTTGAGTGGTATCTGATGAAAATATAAAATCCGCTTTTTAAGTCGATTATAGTGAACCAATTATTATTACCAAGGTTGGCGAGAACTTCATTAATTTCAGGAATAGGATATTGTTTTGTTTTTTTTTAGTTTTAAATTCATTTTTATTTCATATTATCTTATATCTATTTTACCCTAGTCAATCAAAAATGCTTAAAACTAGCTTAACTATCTTAACAAATGTAACTATTTTACTGGCCCTAGGCGGACACTCTAAAACAAACAGTACAATTGTATGTCTTTCGACGACTACATAAATTTACTATTAACATTATAACTACTCGTAACTTAAGCTAAGAAAATGTATTTTTTTTATTAAAAAAACTTAGCATATGATCATTATTTTTTTAAATATTTTATATAAAACTTAATCCTACCTTAAACTAATTAAACCAAACTAAACCTATCTTATTCTAACTTAACTAAAATATATATACATAAATATGTACACTATATATATATTTTATATATATTGTTATGCCTTGGCACTAATTGTCAAGAAAAAACGTATTATCGTTCGCGTTACCGCGGGCTGGTATTAACTTGGGAATTCAGTTCCAGCGTTACCCTTGGTAATATTCGCGGACGATAGATTCAACCACAAAAAAAGTGAGAAGAACAAACAAACAAAAAAGACGAATTTAATTTTAGTGTCTTTATTACTTGACGAACGGAGTACGAGTGATTATTCTAAAATATCTTAAATCTAACTTAACCCTACACTGCATACGCGGTAGTTTCCGTACATTGCATACGCAGCAGTTCTATCGGCGTCGGTTCTCGCGTAACTGTGGGAATCGGCGTCGGTTCTCGCGTAACTGTGGGAATTGGCATTTTTCTTATGTTTGCAATTTGAGGTGCACCTTAAGTGTCTCGGTAACTTGAGGTTTATTCGGAGTACATCCGTAACACCTCCCTCCTTAAGAGAGTTAAACTCGGTTCAGCTCGATGCATGATGATGGTTTCGGACGTCGTCGGGGATGCGCTTCTTATTTCTTTCTATTTGTTTCTTGTTGCGGTTAAAACATTTATGAAAAATTGTAAATGTTGCTTTTCCCCCTGTGCTGCATCCACACTTCCAGGCGAGGAAGAATATTAATGCCAGTATGATTGTTCCGGTAACTCCAGTTAAGATCCCTCTTGTTTTTTCAGGTATTGGGTCTAAGGCATGTTCCCAAAAATGTTTTTGATTCTGGACGACTACAGCTAACTCGTTTAATTCTTCGACGTCTCTTACCTTTATTTTATTTAATATCTTAGTGTCTAAATTAACTTCTTCTAATTTAACATTTATGCAACAACCTTCTAGGTTATCTGTAATAATTTTATCTTTTACAATAATAGATTTACCCTGACTTAATATTCTAATGCTAGTTTCTAGAGTTTCGAAAACACAATTCTGTTCTAAAGTTAACATTCCAGTGTTCATTAATATTCCATCTTCCTTATTTTTACTACAGTTACAACGATATTTGGTTTCTTCCGTTACCACAAATATAAACGTATTTTCTTTAATTTTATGACACATTTCGATTTCCTGGTTCACAGTTTTCAAAATACAATTTGTCGCTTTATTTCTCAAGAAAATGTTAATTTCACAATTTTTGAAATCGAGGGTGCTCTTGAACAATTGCGTTTTACATATAAACATTTCATCTATTTCCTTACAATGTTCTAAATTTTTTCTTAAACTATAGTGCTCTTTATCTTTGTTTACTTATTCGTAAACTTATTCGTAACATCAATTAGAACAATTCCGTTTTTCACTAATTTTGGTATAGATATTATCTCATATAAAACAAAATTTTCTTGTCTTATAATAGGGATTAAAAGAAGTACAATAATGTCCTTATTCTTAATGTATGCTTTAATTTCAATTTCCTTCATAATCTTAGAATAATTTTCTATTACGGGTTCAAAAATAAGAGTATCAATGTTTAAGTTTATTAATTCTTCCAGCAACTGCAAAGGTTCAATTATTCTGGGGTGAAGTACACCATTTTGAATAAACAATAAGCTATCTAGCACCTGTTCAATATCAATTTCCAATAATAAAATTTTGTGATTTATTTTACTGGTTATTTCATTAAAATATTAAGCTATTTTCCTCAGTCGTTTTCCCTTCCATTTTTATTTGGTTTATTTCATTGACTAACTCATTAATCTTATTTGCTGTACTATTTTGAATGTTTGCTACATCAATTACCTGAGAGCTTAGCCTAGTCATTATTCTAACATTCTCTTCCATTCCATTTTTGATTCTCACTTCGTTGGACTTTATAGTGCTAACGGCTTCTTCATAAAACGTTGCATCCTGATCGTCCATTGTTCCGAAAAGTGTTTTAAATCCTGAACCTACAATGTTCACAAGACCTCTACGTGACCTTGTTTTCCTACCCATTATATTATAGATTAAGTTAATTTTGTGCTACAATTTTAGCAAATTACTTCTCGTTGTTCCTTGGTATTGTCTACAGTCGGCTAAGTGGTTTAAACATGCTTCGTCTAAAGTATTTACGGTGTTTTTAAGTATACTTAAACTTTCTCCTAATTCTGCTACATTCACTTTGTTAACTAACGTAAGTGTACTACTTATTTCCTTTACTTGCCCTTTAAAATTGAAGTATAATCCATTATTATCACCAAGCTTTGTTACTGCGACGTTTCCGCATCTTGCCGTGTTCCAGCTTGTAATTCTGAAAAGTAAGGTCTAATATTAGCCTTATTATATTTTAGCTTCTTATTACCAACTTTAGCTATGACGTAGTCCTTATTGGCTTCTAAAATCTTATATGGTCCTTTAAATCTGGTTTCTAATTTTCCTTTTACAACATTCCTTACAAGAATTTGTTGTCCTACTTGATAAGCAGTTTGTTTCCCTACATTTTGATCGTATCTAACTTTGGATTTTTGTTTACATCTTAAAATCTTCTCTTTTGCTTTTATATTAATCTCTGCAAGAGTGGTGCTAAGTTGATCGAAATAGTCAAACATGGTTTTTTCGTTTAAATCTTCAATTTCACTTGGTTGGTTTGCGCGTTTACCGTATACTAGCTCGTATGGTGTATATCCAGTTGTGCCGTGTATTGTCGTATTATAACTAAAACTTGCAAAAGGCATTTTTTCGTTCCAGTTGGCCTCATCTCCTATTTCCCTACCTGTGGTTTTGAGATATTCAATTAACCTGCAGTGAACTCTTTCCACTGCTCCATTAGCTTGAGGGTATGCTAAACTTGTAGTTATATGTTTCATGTTAAAAATTTTGCATAACTCATTGAATAGTTCGTTACAAAACTCTTTACCATTGTCTGTTAAAATTATTTTGGGAAGTCCAAAATTTAAAATCCATTCATTTGTAAATGCTTTCGCGACGGCCTGCATTTCTTTTGATTTGAGGGGTATGAATTTAGTGAATTTCGAGAGATCATCCTGAATAGTAAGCCCGAATTTGTATCCTTCTTCTGTTTCCGTTAATGGCCCTATCAAATCCATGGAAATTTTTTCAAATGCCCTATCAGAGGTTGAAACCAATTTCATGGGGTTTCGGGTTGGTTTTCGAAGTACTTTTTCGTGTTGTCAGTGTTCACAATTCTTCACATAATTTTCAACGTCTTTTTGCATACCTTTCCAAAAAAATTTATCCCTTATGCTTACATACGTCGCCTTCTGGCCTCTATGCCCCCCTAAGAGCCAATTATGATGTTCCGACATAACTCGTTTCCTTTCTTCTAAGTCAAGAATTTATCTACGTGTTTCGCTAAATTCCTGTTCTTCAAGTTCATTTTCTGCCGTATTTATCTCTTCACTACTAGTATTCTCATCAATATTTCCTGTGGCTGGAGCTAGTAAACCATCCTCCTCCGCCATGCTTCTAATCATGTCGTCAATTATTTGGTCGACTTCTTCAATTGATTCCGCTTCTATATTTCTCTCAGTTTCCATCATCCTTACGTTCCTTGAGCCAAGTATCCCAATTTCCGAAGCTCACATATCCTTAACCCCTCCAAACCCTCCACCCACACCCCCAATCCCATTCCGTCACCCAACTCCCCATCTCTCCCCACAGCAACTACCTCTGCCCCACTTCCCCACCCCTGTGTCACCCCCCAATCTTTCGTTGATCCTCTTCTGCCCCCTACAGTTAAACTTACCCAGCTAACTACCGACCCTATCCAAAGTCGCTACGCTCTCTCCCGTCTGAGGGATAAGAAGACATACGAGAACATTCGTCTCTTCTTGGCATACCTTCACGATAAATCCGATTCGATTTGCTACGAAGGTAAGACAAACACAAGCGTTATGGTCTCCATCCAACAGGAAGGCCTTCCTACTGACTTCGCTAGCCTCAAGAACCTATATATCAAATATCACGAATTCTTCAATATTTCACCCCAAAAAGTATCAAAAGATCTTGAAACTTTCCGCCAATACATTCACTCAAAACGAATATCCCACCTGCAACGTAGTAGAGCTGATCACGACAAGTATTTTCGTCCCTAAATCCATCCCTCTCCCATCAATACCCCCACTTAGTCAAAATCTTCCTCTTACCTTCTACTATCAGAATGTAAGAGGTCTTCGCTCAAAAACCCAAACTGTCTTTCAACAGTCGCACGCTCTACCCTTCGAAATCTTTGCTCTGACCGAAACGAACCTGATCCCCAGCATAAGTAGCTCCGAACTGTTTTCAACAAATTTCAACATCTATCGCGATGACGAACTCAGTCAGGCCACCGAGGGTTACCCTTGTCGAGGAGTCCTACTAGCCGTCCTTGACTCCCTTGACTCTTCCCTCATTGCAATATCGTCCTCCCCCCATCTCGACTATGTTTCAATCAAAATTGTCTTACCCCAAAAGACACTCTACATCATATGTTTCTACATCTTGCCCTCACAGCCCATTGAATCCTATCAACTGGCTATTAACACAATTGACCAAATAATAAATTTAAGAGACCTCCAGGATGAAATCCTTCTCTTCGGAGACTTCAACCTTCCTCATCTTAAATGGGCTCAATCAGACGATGAATCGCATTACATTGCCACCAATCCCACTACTGCCAAAGAATGCCTCTTCTTGGATCGCCTTGCGGATTCAAACCTTAGTCAAGTTAGTGGCATCTTAAACTACATGGGTAGACAACTAGACCTCATATTTACAACTGATCCCTTCAACTCCTCTGTCTCACTCTGTCCCCTCTCTCTTTCAACCATCAACCAACTTCCATCCCCCCCTCCTTCTTTCCTTTTTTCACGATTCTCCTTTACAGAACACCCCTTCCACAGCTTTGCCTTCTCACGATTTTCACAAAGCAAATTTCCACCAAATCAATGAATACCTTAAAAAAGCCCCTTTCAATTTTGATAATCTAACTATAAATGATGCAATATCCAAATTTTACAGGGAAATATTTAACTCTATCTCTCTTTACGTACCAATTTCCCAACGCAAAATTTTGTCCACCTCCCCACCCTGGTATAATCGTAGACTTCGCACCCTAAGAAACAAAAGAAATAAACAGTGGACAATCTTCCTTCGTACCCAATCCCCTATAGACTTTTCTAACTACATGGGCAGCTATCTTAACTTTACCGCCCTTCACAACTTCCTCTATCAACGCTATTTAGCTGAAACGCAAGCCAATCTTATAAGTGATCCTAAGTCCTTCTTTAAATTTGTTAACTACAAAAGAAAATCTGATGGTTACCCTACCTCTCTCTCCTTGAATGATCAAAACTCTAATGACCCTAACACTATCGCCAACTTATTTGCCGCCTATTTTAAACAATCATTCGCCGACGACTCCTTCCATCCAGACCCCGCTTACTTCGACTATTTACCGAAATTTTCCTTTGGGCCCTTTCTTCCTCATACAGTTGATCCCGATGTCATCGAAACCAAACTAAATCAACTTAATGATGAATTCACTCCTGGACCAGACGGTCTCCCTGCCATATTCCTGAAAAAATGCTCATCAACCCTCTCTCTCCCTCTCTCAAAAATCTTCAGTTTATCCCTATCTTTTGGTGAATTCCCCCAGTTATGGAAAACCTCATTTATAACCCCTATACACAAGAAAGGTCCGAAGAACGATATTAACAATTATCGTCCCATTGCCAAACTGTCACATATACCCAAAATCTTCGAGAGCATTTTGTACGAAATCTTAAGTTTTCGCTGCAAGTCTTTAATCTCCCCCAGACAACACGGATTCCTCAAGGGCCGATCTACAACCACAAACCTTGTTGAATTTGTGTCTTTTACCCTCTCGGCTTTAGAGAATGGCAAAGATGTCGACATGGTTTCAACCGATTTCAGTAAGGCTTTTGATAAAATCTCCCACAATCTAATACTCTTCAAATTGTCTTCTCTTGGCTTCGAACCCATTTTATTGAAGTGGATATCTTCTTACTTGGAAAATCGGTATTATAGTGTTCGCTTCAGATCTGCCTTTTCCAATCCTTTCTTAGCTTCCTCCGGCGTCCCCCAAGGGAGCCACCTAGGTCCACTTCTTTTTGTCCTTACCATTAACGATATTGATATAGTGATTAAAAATTCCCACATCTCACTATATGCCGACGACACCAAATTCTACAAGTCTATTTCCTCCAATCACGACTCTTCCCTTATTCAATCCGATCTCAATAGTTTTTCCATGTGGTGTTCCAAAAATTGCTTGGAGCTTAACATTAGCAAATGCCAATCAATCACTTTCTCACGTAAACGTATTAAACCCCGTCCCCGTCTCTACTACCTCAATAATCAGCCCATCTCCACCGTTCAAATTATCCGCGATCTTGGTATATTATATGACCAACAGCTAAATTTTCGCGCACATATAGACGAGATAATCCTTAAAGCTAATTCAGCACTCGGGTTCGTGAAGCGATGGTCTAAAAAATTTTCTAACCCTTACGTCACCCGATCTCTCTACACAACCTTCGTCCGGCCCCTCCTTGAATACGCCCCTCAAGTGTGGTCTCCTTACCAGCAAATCCACATTTCTAGAATCGAGAGCATCCAACGCCGGTTCTTACGCTTTGCTCTGCGAGGTCTCCCCTGGAACAATCCTTTGCTCTTACCGCCTTATCACGACCGCCTTAAACTAATTAACATGAACACCTTGGAGGAAAGAAGAACTGTATCTGACATCCTCTTCATCCATCGACTCCTCTCAGGCTCCATTGACTGCGCTACCCTCTATAACTCTGTCTCTCTCAACACTAACCCTCGCAATGTACGAAACCCCCGTCTCTTCTATGTACCCACCACCCGTACCGCTTATGGCTCCAACGAACCCATCTTACGAATGCTCGGAAGAGTCAACTCGAATCCCTTCTTCGACCTCAACCTTAGCACTCCATGCTTAAAAACCCTTCTTCTTCATGCCCCCCCTCTCCCTTCCCCTTAACAACTAAGCTAGTTTAAGTTAGGTTAAGGTAGATTAAGTTCATGTGCTTGAATTAAGCTTAATAAATGGCGGTGGTTGCCCCCACGAAAATTAAATTCCTTGACAGTTCGTCCGCGACAACATTTTCGCAACCTTTCTTGTACCTAATCTCGTACTCAAATTCCTCCAGCTTCAATCTCCACCTAACTAATCTTGAACCTGGGTCCCTGACATTGAATAACCAAGTCAATGGTCGATGATCAGTTTGTACGATGAACTTCCTACCATATATGTATGGCCTACACTGTTTGGTTGCCCAAACTATAGCTAAGCACTCCTTTTCCGTTGTGCTATAATTCCGTTCTGCTTTATTGAGCGTCCTACTCACAAATTGAATCGGGAGATCTCTTCCATTAATTTCCTGGCTAAGCACTGCTCCTATTCCGGTGTTTGATGCATCAGTTGTTATTAAAAAGGTCTTAGTGTAATCTGGGTACTGTAAGACAGGATAATACGTAATTGCATTTTTTAACTTCTCAAAGGCTTCTTGCTGCTCAGTGCCCCAATGAAATTCTACGTCTGTCTTTAAAAGTTTATTTAATGGATCTGCTATCTTTCTAAAATCTTGAACAAACTTCCTATAGTACCCTGCCATTCCTAGGAATGATTTAATTCCCTTCACATTAATCGGTGCCTGCATTTCGACTATACTTTTTATCTTATTCGGATCCGGCTTAACTCCGTTTTCAGTGATTACGTGTCCCAAGTATTGAACTTCTTTTCGCAGAAATTCACATTTATCTGGTTGCAGTTTTAGGTTTGCGACCCTTATTTGATTTAGAACCTCGAGTAGTTTCTGATTATGCTCTTGTAAACCCTGGCCATAGACAACAATATCGTCAAGATACACAAAGCACTTGATGCCTTGCAATCCAGACAGTACATTATTCATTAGCCTTTGGAAACACGCCGGAGCGTTCCTTAACCCAAATGGCATCCTCGTGTACTCGAAGTGCCCATATGGCGTGCTAAACGCCGTTTTCTCAACATCTTTTTCATGTACGGGAATCTGGTGAAAACCTGAGGTCAGGTCAAGGGTTGTAAAATACCTTGCCTTCCCTAATTGATCGAGTATTTCATTGATGTTTAGTAGGGGATAGTTATCAGCTATCGTCAACTCGTTGAGTTTCCGATAGTCGACAACCATCCTCCACTTTTTCTTGCCATTTGCATCTGCCTTCTTTGGAACGATCCAAAGAGGAGAGCTCCATGGAGAACTACTGTTTTTAATGATACCGTCCTTTCTCTACTTCTCTACTTGATTCCTGACTTCTTCATCATGTACTTTGGGGTACCGGTATGTTTTGGTGAACACCGGCTGAGCCCCTTCGATTGTTCGAATCTCATGTTTTATCGCGTTAGTACAGGTCAGTTTTTCGTCTTCAATACTGAATACGTCACTATATTCCTTAATTATGGCTAGTATACTTTCTTTTTCCTCCTTATTCATATGGTCGGTCCTGACATTCCCACAGACCTCGACCTCTCTTTTATTCTTTATCTCGAATTCTCTTAAGTTCTTCCCAACAATTCTAACCTGGCTCAAGTCGAAAATACCCTCCGTAGTATTGACCACGGTAGCTACACAGACACCATCCTTGTTTTTAGTTAAGCATTCCGGAATGATTATGCCCTTTGATACTTCCTGTTTAGGAATTACGATGTCTTCATCTAGGCTTTCCCAATTGTCTATTCTAAGTAATCGCATTACTTCAGTCCTACCATTTAACACTTGCTCCTGATTTAAGTATTTTAAAGTAATTTCCTCATCTTTATTTTTTATTACTCCCTCTTTGTAATCGATAGAATAGCCTGCTTCTTTCAAAAAGCGACTGCCTAGTATTCCGTCGTAATCGCCTAGGAGATCATTTTCTATGACCTGAAATTGTACTGTGTTTGTTTTTAATTTCCCCTTATTGTTTGGAAATAGCTCTACTTCTTTGATCACCTTTCCTAAGGTCTCATGCGGCTTTCCGCCTAACCCTTTAAATTTAATTGTGCTTTCTGAGTCCACTTCACGATGGAAAATGCACTTCGCAGAAATCATCGGCTCGGCTCCTGTATCGACAATTAATTTCTTAACATCCTCATTTATCAGCACGTTGGCGTGAGGGCTTTCTGAGTTACACAGATCACTTAGTACTTTTCCTTCCTTGACATGTCTTATAACCTGTTCCGGTTTGAAATCCTTTTTGCCTGGTTTTGTATTGGATTTGGAATTTGAAATTTGTTCTTAAGGTCTTTGAGTATAACCTTCCTGTCGTTTGGGTAAACGGCAATTCTTAGCGATATGACCCATTTTCCCGCAATTAAAACATTTAAATCCTGCAATATTTATTTTGGCTAAGTTTTTATTTGTGTAATCCTTATTTATATTAGTTTTGAAAAGATTTAGTCTCTGTTCCTCCTCCTTAGCACAACGACTTGCCTCGGCTAAGTCCTTTGGCCTCTGGGTAACGACGTATGATGAAAGTCTTTCTATTAATGAAAACGGTAAGTGCTTCATTTCTAATATATTCGATTTGCCCTTGCTGATGTTCTTCCTTCACACCGTGTAATTTAGCCTGCATTAATCGCCTTTCAAGGGTCTGTACTCTCTGCGTATACAGCGAAACTGATTCGTTCCTACCCTGACGTATACTTATAAGCTCCCTATGCAATTGCAAATTACTATGGGGTTCCCTGAATACATTACTTAATTCTGCTTTCAATGTTTCCCAATCCTTTATGTCTTTATTCATAAGGATCGTGGTTGCATTGCCTCTAATTCGGGTCTTAATAAACTTGAATAGGATTCCTTTCTGAACTTGACTAGCCAACTCTATTGCGTCATTACACGCATCTATAAAGCTAAACACCTCTTCACTACTGCTATTAAAAACGGGAATGAAGGATGTTAAAACTGCTATTGGTACTTCAGCCATTGCTAAACGATCTAGACTATTTTCGATTTCGTCGCTGCTTTCCACGTTTTCGCTATCACTTCCACTAACTGACATATAAGCTCTTCTTGTAATCCACCTATGGAGAAAAATCTTATAATTCCCCTCGTTATTCTCTATCCACTCTAAACTTTTAAGCTTAATTTCACCTGAGGAAAACTGCACCTTATACATCTACTAATTGTTCTACTGAAATATTCTCTTATTTTTGTCACCGTATTACACACAAAATATGTTAACTTAAATTAACTTACAATAACAGTAGAACTGCGGTGATCATCCTTCTTGATGTGGAACTTGGTCCTCGGCTATCTTCAACTACACAGTCTGCACGGTTCTTGTTTTACACGATATGGAACTTGGTCCTCGGTTTTCTTCAACTTCACAGTCTGCACGGTTCTTGTTTTACACGATATGGATCTTGGTCCTCGGTTTTCTTCAACTTCACAGTCTGCACGGTTCTTGTTTTACACGATATGGAACTTGGTCCTCAGTTATTTGAAACTTCGCGATATATTTTAATTTTGACTGAACTCGCGTTGCGTCATGCGTTTCACTTTCTTTTTGTCTATTTTTTCTTTTTGCTTGTTTTCACCTTCTTTTGTTTATTTTTAGAGGATATCTCGCTGCCACCAAAAAATTAATGTTATGCCTTGGCACTAATTGTCAAGAAAAAACGTATTATCGTTCGCGTTACCGCGGGCTGGTATTAACTTGGGAATTCAGTTCCAGCGTTACCCTTGGTAATATTCGCGGACGATAGATTCATCCACAAAAAAAAGTGAGAAGAACAAACAAACAAAAAAGACGAATTTAATTTTAGTGTCTTTATTACTTGACGAACGGAGTACAAGTGATTATTCTAAAATATCTTAAATCTAACTTAACCCTACACTGCATACGCGGTAGTTTCCGTACATTGCATACGCAGCAGTTCTATCGGCGTCGGTTCTCGCGTAACTGTGGGAATCGGCGTCGGTTCTCGCGTAACTGTGGGAATTGGCATTTTTCTTATGTTTGCAATTTGAGGTGCACTTTAAGTGTCTCGGTAACTTGAGGTTTATTCGGAGTACATCCGTAACAATATACCTTTTTTTGTTAACATTTTATATTTATATTTTTCTTTGTTTTTAGTTTTATTCTTTTTTTGAGATTTTTTCATTTTGTATTTTTTTTGTTTTTTTCGTTTTTGCCCTAGCTTACCCTAACCAACCTTACCCTACCCTAGCCTATGTAAACCTGCTATCAGTGTTTGGCAGGCCTTGCCTTGAAGAGGCTGCACAGGATCTACAGAACCTGAGGCGCTCGGGCTCACGGAGCGCGACATCGGATCCGTAGAGGAATCGCCGTTCCACGAATTGCGACCCACGTGGAAGATTAGCGGTACCGCCAATCTATCCTGGATCAGCCCACATTTATCTAAGTACAGGAATGCTTCTGGCGGGACAAAACCGTTAAGACGTACTCTCTCATTGAATAATTCATTGGGGTAGTAAGCCCCGGAGATCAGGTTGTTGACCGAAGTCATTGCTCTTGCAACGTGGCTTCGAATCAGTTTTAACAGAAAGTTATCCACCCGTACAATCCTGGCCCTATTGTATAGGACCTCGTTCGGGTAAAATTTCGTGTACTCAGATTCGGGTGTCCTATGTAGCCCGAGACAAGTCCTGAGACATTGTCTCTCAGACACCCGAATCTTTTCCATTAAGCTGGCTCTGACATTAAACCAGACGGGACATCCATAGGCAACCATGGGCCTGATTAAGGCCATGTAGCAGATTACTTTCACTTTGGAATCAAGTTGGCTGTTATGAAACAGCCATCTTGTCTAGTGTCCCGAGAGGCCTAGATCAAGGCGTTCTGAACAATATAGATTCTAATTTCTGGAAGTTGATTTTAAACTTCCAGTCATCACAATACTGCTGAATTTTTTGAAGCCACGCTGCAGAAGAGTAACAATGACGTCGATCGTTGGGCCTGATCTGTACGCGATTAGGTCGTCTGCGTACGCTATTGAATGGTGAAAAAAAACTAGCAGATCGCTTAGGTAAATGCTGAAAAGGATCGGCGAATTTACCGTACCCTGTTGTGGTCCATTTTTGATTTCAAATGTTTGGGTAGAAGTCACGTTGGCAATTTTCACTACGAACTTTCTACCTGTTAACATGTCAAAAATCATATATAGCAGTGGTTTACTTATGCCCAGCCGACTGAGCTTGTAATAAAGACCTTCTAACCATACGGTGTCGAAGGCTTTTTCTAAGTCAATCAGACAGGCACCCGTGCATTGGTTCTTGAATTTATTCCATTGGATATCCGATACGAGTTTCGACGCGGCATGAATAGTGTCACCCGAACTTCGGATTATGAGTCCGGCGCTCTACCACCGTGCTAACTTTATGTTCGCGGTTGGCTCGTCAAAGTCCGCACTTATATTGTTTTTCTTTATTTCCTGAAAGCTGAAACACGTCTTTCCACTACACTGGTCTGTGATCAACTGTAGGAATAGGATTAAGGATATCTGTCCGCGATAGTGACAGAATTCAATTTCCTGTAATCAACGACGAGACGGTATTTTTTTTCCATGGTGATTTAGTTGGTCTTATGATACCGTCCTCAAGTAAATTGTTGACCTGCTTGTTGACTTCTTCCCTTAAGGATGTAGGATAGGGGTATGTTGGTTCGGAGGTTGTGGTTCGGATTTCTCCTTTGACGGTAGTTGTATAGGTCAATTTTTCGTCTGGGTCAGAAAAGAGATTAGGGTATTTTTTAATGATTTTGATTAAGGGAGTCTTCTTTGTTAAGATGGGAAGTTCGAATGTTAGCATTGTTAACAGTTTCGGTTAAGTGCTGTTTGAGAGGGATGATTAGATTCGAGTAAATGGTCATATAATTCTCCTTGTTATGAATGACAGCGTCTAGATTTTTTAGCATGTCAATACCAATAATGCCATCAAACGATATAAGACTAGGAAGGGTATAAAATTTGATTTTATCTATGGGGGGGTCGAAAAGTTGAATAAAGCAATGATGCGTTATTTCTACGTTTCCTCCTACTGAATTAGCGTAGAAGTTTTTTCATTCGGAAGAGGGTTTCTAATGTGACGGGGTTGAACATAGTTTCTGTTGGATCCTGTGTCTATTAAAAATTTAAGTACGTGTCCACTCTTCGCAACATGCTCAAAGTGTGGAAGCGAAGAGCTTTTCAGTCTAAAAAATAAATGTCGTCTAGTTGTTCCGGTAAGTCAAGGTTATTGCTTTCGTCTGGGTCAGTATAGTTAGTTAATGTCTGTTCATGGTTTTGGTCTTCTTGGCCTATCATACTTTCATATTCTTCCGAATCCTGTCTGTTTTTATCGGATTCTTCTATATGATAAACCCGTTGCATTTTGTAAAGTTGATGAATTTGCTGAGAGTGTTGGTGTTTTTGAGGGATTGGAGGATTTCGAGGTCAATTTTGGTAATTCACATTTCGCGATTTAATCGAATGGTTAATATCCTTCGGCTTTGGAGGAAGTGGCCGTTGGTTAGGTGGTAACTGTCGTGGTTAATACCTTTTTTGAAGCTGTGGTTCTCTATGGATTTGGAGTGGTTGATGATTACGAGGGTTGTGAAGGAATTGTGGATAGAATTCTCGTCTAGGTGCAGGAATTGGCGTTGGATTGGGTGTGTTATTTCTCCGGGGAGAAACGGTATGTGGTGTGTTTTGAAAGGTTCTGCGGATGAAAGGCTGGTTATTATTGGCATGCTGAGCCCTGAAATCCACATTTTGCAACTTCAAGCAAAGATGCAAAGTTTGTGGTAGATCTGCAGGTTCTCGTATGCTCAGAAGTCATGGTAAATCGCCTTTCAGCCCTCTGGCAAATGTGTCAAGAGCTTTATCCCGATAGCACTGAGTCATGTTACTTAAAGATTCTTGGCTCATGTTCATGGAACCAAGCTTGCTAATAAATGATGATGGACTATTTGATAAAATTCAGGAATTTTCAGGAATAGTGTTATGTACATACATAGGACAAGAGTCGTCATCTGGTACTCGAGGGTACCTAGGTCTCTCTTATCGGCGTAGTGTAGGGTGAGGAATTTCGATATCTTTTCCCAATTTAATGGGGTTTTATAGGATTCTAGGGCGATGTCTGCATGGCCTATTATTTTGTTCCTAATGACTGACCTAATGAATGCCGTAGTATTTGGGAGTATCTTTGAGGTGGTCGTAGATTTTGAGTATCCGCTCGACACTCTTTTTCCACGAATTAAACTCTTCAGGCTGTCCCGAAAACACCCGGAGGCTTTTAACAACGTCCGGTATTTTCAGATAGGTTTGCATCGTTAATGACATTAATGGTTTGATCAATGTCATTGTTTATGTCAGACGCGGGATTCATAATCGAGTTAAAAATTTGTAGTCCCTGTATTTATAACGACTCTGTTACTAGTCTGGTTATTAGTTCAATCATGTCGTTATCGTTTCGTATGGTTGTCAGGGCGGAAGTGGAAGGAGAAGGATTAGCATCTTTTCGAGGTGGTTGTAGACGAGATGGTTAAATTAAGTTACTTGGATTTGATATTTTTACTTTCTATATATTTTTTTTTTTGTCGACAACCGAAATTAGAAATTTGGTTGTAGCAATGAATTAATTAAGAATGATATAATATGATAATAGTTTTAAATTCAATTCAAATTTTATAATGATTAATTAATTAATATTGATAGTAATAATTCAATACAATTTGTTATTAAAATGAATTCAACCAATAGTGAATTTAAGTGAGTCTAAAGTTTAAAAAAGTTGTATGGCTTACAGAAAGATGACTGCGTTTGCTATTATCCGCATCACGTTGACGGGTTTCAGGGTTTCGGGAACTGTTGAACTGCTGGGTGTCGGATATGGCGGCTGTCCACAATGTCTGGACTCATTTTTGCCCTTTTTTGTTTTATATTGGGCTACTAAGGGGCCTCTTTTCCCTTACACACACACTATTGTTACAGTGGCTTGATGTCCACTTTCAATTTAATTTATATCTTGCTTGGTTTACACGATTTCACAACACTAGTTCTCAATTCGGTTTTCTCTTTTTCTTCTCACTTGGTTATCGCGAGAGGAGCGTTAAGATGTTTGATTTTACGCGCACCGGATTAGATTTTACTCAAATTCACTGAGATCAACTAGCTCGGGAAGTTATGAAAAACAATATTTAATTTAAAAAAATATATATTTTTATTTATTTCTAGGCAGACTGCCTAGCCTTTATTGGTCATAAAGGGTAATAACTTAAGACCAAAAGCTACTCAATATTCTACATGCATTTATTGGTGCTTAGTGTTGAGGTCAGCAAATATGCAGCAAAGTTGCACTCGCTTCGATCGGTTACTCAGGTGTATGTTGCGTTCGCTTCGATTGCTTACTCGAGTGATTGGCCGCTAGGTGTAGTGAACGGAAATTGGGTCGCGTCAATGAAGTGTATTGAACCGAAATCGGGTCGTGTCGATGAATTGAGCGTGCGATACGGTAAGGTGATCGATTTTCCGTTAACTTATATATACATAGCTACTTTCACCGACTTCATGGGCTTTGTTGATTGGGTCATTTCCAATGATTCCAGGAGCTAAGGATACCAATTGTTTTGTAAATAGAAAGGGATCACAAAGTGTAAGCCATTCTTATTCTACATATAATAGTTTACTTACATCAATGTTATCTGTTTTTACTCTTGTATCTCTATATATATTTTACCCAAAGCTTCCTTGACTCCACTTCCGTCCATTTATACCATATGCACCCGCGAAATGACACAAGCATGTGAAATCCTCCTAGTCTAACAAATACCTTAGATATTTTAGAGTTAGCATCTGACGCAGATACCATTTCAATTGCTTGAGAATAAAGGAGTTGATCATGTGTCTTGGCAATGTTCATGGTGCAATGTAATGTAGTATAAATCGTGTCTAAATTACTAGCAGGATGATCAATAAAAGGAGAAACATAACCGGAAAAGGTGAACATTTTTATCATTTTTGGTTAGGTGTTCAAGACAGCCGTTCCATTTTGGCAACGGAGAAATATTCCTCTACGTTCCGTATAACCACAAAAAATGAACTTGCTATATCCAGGTACAACGTTGTTCATACGATAGGAGAGACACGTGTGATATTGTTATCAACTGATTTGTCCTTGGTTTAGTTGTATATTTTTGTATGCGTTGATCATAAATAAGAGCTTCTTTTGAAGTAACCATCTTAATCATTCCCATAACATGCCGAGTATTATTAGCATCAAGAGTTTGGACATTTATATTGCATTGTCTCCAACATATTGAACGAGCGCACCTGATTCTGATGATAAAATACGAGGTTGTAGATGGTAAACTGCTTTAAATTTAATACTAATACGTATTATTATACGAAGTTGCAAAGCCTAAGCTATACAATATAAAACATCTAATATTTTGGATCCATATCTTCTATGAAGAAATACAGAAAGTCCTAATAATACCTGTGATGAAAATTATCATTCTCGTTTCGAAGCCATGATTGCATGACTTGGATAATACTTTGTTTCGACTACCGATGCTCGAATATCTTCCCTTATCTAGTTGTTGCTCAGGTGTTGAGTGAATTATAGATACATTGGATTCAGACTTATCATCTAACTTATCAGTCTTTAATAAGACTTAGAAAACCTGCCACCTTGTTATCCTTGCCCTTGAAGTATTCGATTTCACAGTTGAATTCCGATAGATAAAGTAACCATCTTTAGTTCCTAGAGGAGAATTTTTCCCGTTGCATTTCTTATTGAGGTACTTAATGGGGTGATGATCTGTGATTATTTTAAGTTTATTTTATTTATTTATTTATTATTTATTTTTACCTAAAATATTTGCCTAAAATATGTCACTACCCTACCGACAATAGCAAGAAATTGTTTGTCGGTGGGCAAATAGTTTTTTTCGTGGTCATTGAGAGATTTCGATGCATAGCATATTGGCTGACCCATAGCGAAATTTGAGGCATCGGTAAATAACGTAAATAGTTTGTCAAAATTGGAAATCAGAGAAAGGGATTAATTATTATTATTAGTTTTTAGTTAAAAACAGGAAACCGGATGCAAAAATTTCTTGTAGTTTTTGAGAAATTAAAAAAAAACCTGAACCATTTTTTTCTAAGAAAACCTTTTTTTTTTGGTTTTAACGCGACTGGACTTGTAGGCAAATTAATGTATGAAACATTGACCCCTTTTTTATTATTTTTAAAAAAACTTGGAGTTTTATGAGGATACAATAAAGTGACACGGTATTGGAATAACCCTGGAATAATCCTTTTTTTCATTGATAACGCCTGAAAACTGACCTGCCAATTTCGTCTGGGTCCGCCCGCCGCCGATGGGTTCTACCCGCTAGGACCTTAAGACAATAAAACCGCAATTTTTCTTTATTGAAAAACAAAATATTTGCAACCCAAATGTAAATAAAAGGTATTGCATTTTTAATAAAAAACCATTTCCAAATTGGATGTTAACTCATCAACACATTACGATGTCAAACTCATACTCTCGAGAAGAATTAACGGACATGCACTTCTGCTACGGTTTAGCTAGTGGTCGAGATCGTGAAGCCGAAAGACTCTACGCTGAAAGATATCCCAATCGGAGGTGTCCCAGTCGTAGCATGTTTTCAAGAATCCACCGACGTCTGCGAGAGCACGGAGTGCTAGAGCATCGAAGAAGCGAAAGATCAGTTACAGATGGATCAGGAATCTTAGATGAAAGAGTTTTGGATTTGGTCCGACGTAATCCCTCCCTTAGTACAAGGAGGATAGCTATTATGCTTGGAGTGCCCCAATCTAGAGTACGAAGAGTGCTTCATACTGAAAACTTACACCCGTACCATTTTAGGCCAGTTCAGGAACTCACCTCAAACGACAAGTTTTTGGGAGCAGAATTTTGTCGATCATTACTGCCTCGAGATGAAACTGAACGAAACTATTTTGCAAGGATATTCTGGACGGATGAAGCACAGTTTACCAGAGATGGGGTTACTAACTTCCACAATTTGCATCATTGGAGTAGCACCAATCCACACAACAAAAAACAAAATAAATCACAACACCGCTTTACCTGTAATGTTTGGCTTGCTATTGTTGGACAAACTGTAACCGGGCCCCGGTTTTTGAATGCCGTTATTAATGGAGAATCATACCTGCAGTTCCTACGAGACCTTTGCCCGATTTGATGGACAACGTTCCTTTGGCCATAGCAGATAATTTAATCTACCAGCAAGATGGAGTACCAGCACACTACAGCTTACGGGTTAGATACTGTCTGGATGATCATTTTAGTGACCGTTGGATCGGCCCCACGGAATGGCCACCTAGATCACCAGATTTAACTCCTCTAGATTTTTATGTGTGGGGATTCATGATGAATTATGTTTACGAAGTGGAAATAGTATCTAAACGGCTAAACGGGGGGGAATAGACCCCCCTCCCCCCGTACGATTTTTTTCTTGTCTTGACCAGACCTACACGCTCTAGCTTTTTGGCACACTGCTCGTGGGACACCCTGTATAAAGCCTTAACAGACTCTTTTATTCTATGCACCGTTAAATCGCGGACTATTTTATTTCCGAGGCTAAGTGTTACGACCAAGAACAAGCACCCTATAATATAATTATGCTGTGTAAGCTACAGCCCAAAGATCCCAATAATCCACATAAACGAAAACGATCCGTGGTCAATAACCACAAATAACCCACATTACGCTTTCCGCATACTTTGCCATTCACCCCAAGTCACTTCAAACAACATAAACATTAAAAACGAGTAAAAACGTAAAGTCAAAACGACCCACTTCTTTTATTAAACAAACAAGGGCAGTGTCACTCCGTCCACGGGCAATGGACGTCGGAATCGGACGGAATTGCTGAGGAATTCAACGTTGCGTTTATTCTCTATACGAATCAGAATATCAGAAAATAATTCTGTACATAGGATTAAAAAACTTACTCTTTTTTGGCAATTCCTCGGCTCAAGTCCGATTCCAAAGACAATCAAGAAATGGTCTCACTTGGCGCGTAATTGGCGTAATAGGCGGGACATTTGACACTCTATTTCAGCCTGTCAAAAAAATGTTCGGATTGACAGCTGGTTTGATGGTCTTTGGAATCGACACCTGAGCCGAGGTTACATTTTAAGCATATTTAAAAATACTATGACATCCCACCCCCCGTGAGGCGCTCCGGATCAGAAGCCTCACCAACATCAAGAACAGCAATCTTTACCGCTGGCCGGCGAAATATCCCTGTGCTTGTCTTCACTTCCGCAACACCAATCCATCCGTCTTGGCCAGGAAAAACTCTTACTATCCGTCCACGAATCCATTGGCTTCTAGGTACATTGGTATCGCAGACAAGACATAAGTCTCCAACTTTAAGTGGTTCTACACGCTGGAACCACTTGCATCTTCTGGTAAGAACCGGCAAGTATTCTCGGATCCACCTCTTCCAGAAGCGATCGTTGAGCTGTTGGCTAATGCGCCACTGCTTCCTGAGACAAAGAACTCGTTCATCGATCTGGCCTGGAGTTACCGTGAAGTTGGGAACTCCCAACAAAAAATGGTTGGGCGTCAATGGGTGCTCATCCTCGGCTGAGACGGGCAGATGCGTTAGTGGACGTCCGTTTATAATATTTTCAGCCTCTATTAAGGCGCTCTGTAACGTCTCGAATCGTGGTGTAATCTCGCAGAGAGTATGTGAAAGAACTCTTTTTATCGACTGTACCAACCTCTCCCAGCAACCGCCTGAATGTGGGTTTGATGGGCAGTTAAACAACCACTCGATGCACTTTAAGGAAAGTTCAGCTTTGTTGGCTTCAGAGTCAAAAATATCTGCACTCAACAGCTCCTTCTTTGCCCCGATGAAATTGGTCCCTTTGTCGCATCTGATGCGTTTCGGAATACCACGGCGATTGACAAAGTTGCGAATACATAGCACGCAGGCATCAGCAGACAGATCTGCAGCAATTTCTAGATGCACAGCTCGCACCGTCATGCACGTAAAGAGTGCGACCCACCTCTTCTCTCTTCGTCGTCCAATAGTGATGTTAACTGGCCCGAAGTAGTCGAGACCTGTGTACGTAAAAGGCCTTACATACGGTGTGAGGCGTTCCCTTGGTAGTTGTCCCATTAACGGTGGTTGTGGCTTAGCGGATCGAATTCGACGAAGTAAGCAGTTGTTTCTCGCTTTTTTGACAGCTGTTCGAATACTTGGCACCCAAACCTCAGTCGAATCTGGTTAGCGATTGTTTCATTATTTTGGTGGCGTAGGCGTGAATGAAAATGGTCCACTATCAACCTGGTAAGGCGATGGTCCTTTGGGAGGATGATAGGACGTCTGGCTGTAAGTGGTATAGTGGTGGCGGCATCGATTCGTCCATACATTCTTAGCAGACCGGCGTCGTCTATGTATGGCGTTAATTTAAGCAATTGGCTACCTTTTTCGATAGGTAATTTTTGGCTTAAACGGGCAATATCATTGGTGAAGGCTTCTCTTTGGGCCTGCAAGCACAAAACTAATTCGGCGGCTTCAAGCTCCTTGACGCATAGCTCTCCAATTTCTATTTGCTTATGCAAACAAGCATCCTAAATCGCAGTACACATGCCGCGCATCTCAGCAATCTTGAAAACTTCGAGAATGTTGACATATCAAAAATAATGCTACTTACTGCATTTGCATGTAGCAAAAACCTCGATCGCACCTCGTCATCACACGGCTGGGCGTTGTAGGTATCTGGTTGTTGAGGCCAATCCTTTTCGGGCAGCTGAAGAAACTCCGGACCCATAATCCACTTACTTTCGACATTCAGCTTCGGCGGGTATCGCGCTCGCGTTGCCTCATCAGCTGGGTTCAGTCTTGAAGGAACCCAACGCCATTGACTAACCTGGCTGCTTTCTAATATTTCGGCAATCCGGAATCGCACAAATTGTTTATATCGCCGCGGTTCCGATCTAATCCAGCTGATAAGGTTTTTTGAATCACTCCAAAAGATTCGGTCCTTGAACGACAAGTCATGGTTCTCCACGATGGCGTTGCAAAGCCTTATGCCCAAGATCGCGGCGGACAATTCCAAGCGTGGAATTGACATAAGCTTTTTGGGAGCACATTTGGTTTTGCCACAGATAAATGATACTCGAACACTGCCACCATACTCGACTCTAAGAAATGAAACTGCACTAAACGCCTCTTCACTGGCATCGACGAAAGTGTGAAGAACGATGTTACTTGCGAACGTCAGGTGAGGATCATGACATCTAGGCATCTTGACTTGGGTTAACGACGGAAGTTCGGCTTTCCACTGCTTCCATCGATTGAAGACTTCTGCGGGAATTGGCTCATCCCATCCCACGGCTTGTGCCCAGACTGAGCGTAACAACAGCTTCATATAAATGACGAAATTGGCAACCATTCCGAATGGATCGAACACCGACATTACAATACTCAAAAATTCCCTCTTAGTAGGGCATTTGTTATTCTCCATTACATCTCGGTTGGCCCGGTGAAACTTACATTGAAACTTAAAGATGTCTGCGGCCGGGTCACAGTACATTCCAAGGATTTTCTCTGCCGCTGCTTCGATGTTCAAGTCGATCATCCTGTCTGGCTCGATCTTTTGAGACGAGATACTTCGCAAGACCTCCTTCGAGTTCGACGAAAAATTTCGCAGCTCGAAGCCGCCTTCCTTATGGATTGCAATTACGTCGTTAGTCACCTCGATTGCTTCAGCTTCACTGTCGAAGCAGTCGACGTAATCGTCAACATAATGGCGATCGATGATTGCCCTTGCCGCTCTGGGATGAGTGTTAAGGTATCTCGAGGCATTGAGATTCTTCACATAATTGCTGCATCAAATACTAACCTCACCTTGTTTGGCTTATTCGGATTCTTCACACCGAAATGAGGGAGGTACCAAGTCTTTGATGTGTTTTGATTTGCCACAGCTGACGTCAATTTTATGGCGTACCCCTTTTCGACGTAACTCTTGATAATATTTTTATAAGTCTCGGCATATTCCAGGTCTTTCTCCAATCTACTTTCCAGGTTCCATAACCTTCGCTTCGTCATCTCGTAACTGTCCGGAACATCAGGATTGTCCTCTTTACAGAGGAGACCCGTTTGGTAACGACCATTGAGTTTCTTTGTTGTAGTCAACAATGTTTCCATCGCTCTTTTGTCAGCGGAAGACATCAACTGTTCCGTCGGCTTCTTAACTCCGAAGTTTTCTAAGGCGAAGTACTCCTCCACCGCCTTGTGCACTATAGCGTCCTGCTCTTGACTGCATTGGCTGCTGTGAAGAACTACATTGTCTCTTGGTTCTCCTCCTACGGTTCCTGGCGTTTTCCCATATACGACCCAGCCCAGTTTGGTTTCGGCTACGGTCTTTATCTGCGCTTATATCCGCATCCACAAGGTACGAGTCCGTAGCAATAGTCTCTTTTCCAAACCATTGGAGCTTCAATTTATTTTGGTTGCCATTCAGATTCAATCGTCTAGCCAGATCTACACTCATTATAGAGACTGAGGAACCTTCATCGAACAGTGCATATGTTGCTATAACGATGTTATTACCATAGATTCTAACAGGCAGCACACGAAAAAGAATCTTGGCTCCGGAATTAACGTGACAACTAAGCAATGGCTTCGGCGGTTCATGTAATAAGGGATGATACATTTTAACGCACTCATCAATTCCACACCTCTTTCTGGCTCTACATGAGCCGTACTTTAGGCAATAAAAGCACAGTCTGTTCGTCTTAACAAACTCCCACCTTTCTGGGACAACTAGCTTAATGAAAACATCGCAATCCGCAACTGGGTGCTGTTTCTTCTCACAGTGGCGGCATTTGCTTCTGGCGGAAGCGTCTTGTCCGGATACATGGAGAATTTTCTTTGGACCCGACTTCTGCTCTACATGGGCTGGCGGCAATAAAGAAGTCGATGTAACCAAGCAAACAAGTCTCGCGATCTCAGTCACCCATTCAGCAAAATGATTGACTGTTGGATATGGCAGAATACAGACGCTCCGTTGAGCCCATTCTAGTCGTTTGCTCATAGGCAGCTTAGCCACTAGCTCGTCTATTAACGTTGGGTTAGCCAGATGTTGGTGTAAACCACTCGCCTCCAAAAACGTCGAAAGATTTTGCACAGTTGTGGCAAAGGGTACCAGCATTTCGAGTTTTCCATCCGGAATTTGAGAAATCGCTCTCACTTTGGCCAACTGGCTTCGCAATAAGCATTCGGGACTTCCAAATCTGAATTCTAGGGCAGCCATCACTTGGTCAACATTGTCAGGGTGGATGACACGCTTCTTGTTTAACGGATTTTTGAAGCCGAAGCAGATTTTCTACCTTCGAGTAATTATATAACAAAGTAGATTCTCGAAATGAAGTTGAGAACATTGGCCATTCCTCGGGTCTGCCTGTGAATGGAGGTAAGTCTTGTAGCTGGCGAATATGCCCATTGCTTGCGTTTTCGGACTGATGAGAGAAAGAACGTGGTGGCAAATTCGGAAGTGGCATGTGTTGACGTAAACTGCGGTTTGATACATGATTGTGATCCACTGATCGGGGGCAGGAATGTTGGTACTGCATGTGTATACGACGGGCATGCTGCTGTTGTTACAGTTTGAGGAGGCTGCGACGGCTGGTACAATGACAAGGGTATTGTGTACGGGCCATATACAGCGGGAGCACTCACTGTCGTTGTTGTTGGCATCATCGACGTGTGAGCAACCGCTGGGACAATATCAGCAGCTGTTGCAGCTGTTGCAGCTGCTACAGATGTTGAGGTGTTTGGGACTTGATTCACAAGCTCTTGCAGGCGGATGCGTTCAGCCTTTTCTGCAGCGGCATTGGAAGTGATTTCCTTCAGTTATGAGCGCATCTCACTTATCTGCTGCAAAAGCTCTTTCATCGTCCTTGTCGTTGCAGACTCTTCCATGTCGTGCGTGTCGATTATAGGGTTATCGAAGTCGCTTTGTTCTGGAATTGTGCTAAGTTGCTGCACTTCAATTGATTCTAAAGGCAACTTTCCTGTTGTTGTGCGCGGACTACGACTTGGTTGGCTGGCTTGACATGCGTATATGTACACTAATAAATTTCTCCTTCTGGCTAGAGTTTGTTGCATGCAGCAAATGGATTACGCTGGCGGCGCAAGATATTCTCCTTAAATAAATTTTCTCAACAAAAAAGAAGAATAAAATTTTTCACTCCGTCCACGGGCAATGGACGTCGGAATCGGACGGAATTGCTGACGAATTCAACGTTGCGTTTATTAGTTTTCTCTTTTGTTTCCTCTTGGAAACAAATTAAAACAAAACCTGATTTATTTTAATAAAGAGTTTATTTGCGGTCTATCGATGACCGTTCAATTTGAGTTTCTCCTTAGAACTGCCTTAAACTAAATAGAATTCTTCTTTTTAAACGTTTGTGGGTCACTTTCCGCACTTAATTGCTTTTCTTTTATTTTCCTTTTCCATTTTCATACGGAAAGTGTCCACTTGACTTTAAAACGTTTAAAGTACTTTGCTTGCGCGATCGGTCGGAGACCTTTTTGAAATTCGATCGGTCGCGCGCGTATAAAAACAAGTGCTCGGTTTAATTGATTGCGCAAGCGGTCGATTTGGGTTATTATGACCCTTTGGAAATTCGGTCGCCAGTGCATTACAAAAATTGTTTATTCATAATTTTAGTTATTCGACGTTAATAGTCTTGCACAGGCGATCGGTCCAATTAATGTTGCCGGATATTCGTCGGTCAATGAACGTGATGATTGAGCGTTGAATTCCGTCGATCGCTTGTGCATTACAAATGCTTATATTACAGATTTGGGTGGGGTTGTTCTGGTTACAACTGTAACACCCCCATCGCTAGTTTGAGGCTCCGACGAAATATGTATGATGGGCACCGTCTTTTGTCTTTTTATAAGGCAAAACAATACAAACATAGTTATGGACAAGACCATTAATACATTAATACTAACAATGGGAATATCAAATTTGTTTCTATTTGACTTAAGATTATCAATTATTTTCCTGTTTTCAATATGCTTAAGGTACAGTTCTTCTAGTTTTATGTTTGATATTAATTTAGTTTCCGTTGTTTTTGTTATAAGGTTTGGTAAAATGGAAACATCATATATTTTCTGCTCAAAGTTTTGGAATGTTACATTTCTAACAGATATTTTGCAGTTTTTGAATTTTATAAGGAAGTTGCCTTTTACATTTATTTTAGCTTTGTTACAATTGTGTATAATGTTAATTTCGTTCATGTTCTGTATAAGGATTGTGCCCTTTACAATTTCCTGAACTTTAAATAAATTAAATTATCTACGATTTTTTGACATTTCGCTTCTCTTGAATACATAATATTTTCGATACAACCGTCAGTAATTTGAATCAAGTTTCTTTTTAGATTATCTTTGACAGGATATTCATAAGCATTATTCTTATCATATATTAGAATTTTATTCTTTTCTATGAAAATTGTCTTATTTTGACTGTCCGGGATTGGCTCAATCAAGATCTGAGAGAATACAGTTTCTGAAAATTTGGGTATGAGTAGGATTATTATTATTTGATCTCTATAGTATGCAACTGTTAATTTTATTTCACTAAAATTGTCTATATCTGACATGATTTGTAGTTCTTGCTTTCCTAGTATGTTTCTTGTGAGTACTCCTAATTTACTAGAGAAGAGGATTTGTTCGATGTCATCTACGTGACTTCTGAGAAGGAGGATGTCATGGTTGATTTGGTACATATGTTGCATCAAATTAACCTCTTCCTCTAGTGCGCTAATTCTTTGCTCTGGGATGTGAGTATTAATATAGGTTTCAATTATATTTTGCTGTTTCATTATGTGAACGGTTACATTTCTAATTTGATCGGAAATCTCCTGGTTTATTAATACCTGACTGTTGCTAGCTGTAATGAGCTTGTTATTTTTATCAAATAGTTCATTCAATTTAGATTTTATTTCTTGTTCGTCGTTGTGATCCATAGTCCCTGCTACGTACTTAAGGCCTGTTCCTAATATATCTACTAGTGATCTCTTTGCTCTAGGGCGTGGGTTAATGTTTTCTATTTTAGCTTCTAATAAGATGAGATTTTGATTGACTGTGTTATACATGGGAGTTACTAACGTAGATCTATTTTCAAATGATAGAATGTTATCTTTAATACGGTCTTTCGTTATTTCGATTTCTGTTACATTTATTAAATGTAGTACTTTTATGTAATCCCTAACCAATTTGCTTTTACCTAGATTAAATGCTATGTAGCCGTTGTTATTGTTTAAGTCGTGAGTGGATATGTCCTGTGCTCTAGTCATCGCAAGTATTGCAAGTATCAGTAAGGTTGTCTTCAGCTTTGGGACTGTCATTTTCGTTGTATGCTCCTGTAAGTATAGTTTATGTTACGTTAGTTCGTTTTGTTCTCTGGTTTTTTAACTTAATTGTTGGGTTTTCGATGTTTTGATATTTTTTCTTAGCCTTTACATGGGTTCTATAATACTTATATCCATTGTTAATGTCCCTAACATGGTCTACGTCAGTTTTCTGTGTATTGATTTTTCTGAACTTCGAGTGGTTTTTTCCGCCTCTTACTTCTTTAATAAAGTTTTGTCCATCATTTATGGGAAGATCGTTTCTATTTCTATTAAGTTTTTCTAAGGTTTTCTGTTTTTTCTTTGAAATTGTTTCACGAATTTCTTCATATTCATTTTGGTGGATTTGACCGGTGACAAAGTGGATAGGTTTCTTGTTAGTTGTAGAATGAATAGTGTTGCTGTAGAAGGTAATTATTCGAGTGATCTTATCTTCTACAGTTCCGACGTTGTTTACTTCGTCATGTTTCAGTAAACGTATATGTTCATTTATAGAATTGTGCAATCGTTCGACATCAGAGTTCGACGTATGATTGCTACTTGAAGTGTAGTGAACTTCAACATTCAAATTTGCAAGAAATTCCCGTAAAGGGAGAGCCTTGAATCCTAGCTCGTTATCTACTATAATTTTACTAACGGTTCCGAATTGGCTGAAATAATATGAGAGAGCTCTTTTAAATTCGATCCATGTTCTGCCTGAAATCTTAATTGCACACGCATGTTTGGAAAATTTATCTATTATAGTAAGGAATAAAGATTTTTGAAGACTATAGAACACATCAATATGAATTATTTCTTGTGGTTTCGATGGCGTTTCAGTAATTTTGAAAAGAGGTTTTGGGGGATTTCTTACATACTTTTCCATATTGCATACATCGCAATTGTTAATAAACTGAGTGATCTTTCGTTTCAAGTTGGGGTTAAAATAATTTAGTGATAGTTCTTTAAAAACCTCTTCAATACCTCTATGGTTGTTTCGTAGGTGTTCTTTTTCTATAATTTCGGCAAGTTGTTCTTCATCGTCAATATCTTCGAGCAACTTAGTGCAGCGGATAATTTTAAACTTTTGACACTGCGAAAAGAAATTCTCGAAACAGGTTTTGATAGCTGCAAAGAAATATTCGTCTTCTACAAAAATTGCGTTCAACCTGTCTGGTTTGAAGTGAGTTTTAAGGAGAGTTATGGTAGTTTGCTCGTCTAATGTTTTGGTATGAATTATTAAGCGATTTTTATTGAATATTTTTATTCTTTTTATCCTAAGCGATCCTGAATTGGATTTTATTATCACAATCTGATTTTGAAAAACATTTAAACAAGATTTGCTATTTGGTATGTTATCCTCCTCAATCAAATTTACGCTAGAATTCGGTATCCGAGAGAGAAAGTCCGCATTACTATTCTTTGTGCCTTTTTTATACTTGATCTCATAATCAAACTCAGAGAGTTTCAACCTCCATCGAATCAACTTCGAATTTGGTTCTTTGATCGAGAAAAGCCATGTGAGTGGCTTATGGTCGGTTTCTATCACGAATTTTCGACCAAATATATATGGGCGATAGTATTTGGTTGCCCAAACGATTGCTAGCAACTCCTTTTCTATGGTACTGTAGTTGATTTCGTGCTCGTTCAGAGTGCGGCTTGCATAGCTCACTGGATGGTTGTCCTGGGAGAGTACTGCACCGATTGCATATTGGCTGGCATCTGTAGTAAGCACGAAACTTTTGTCAAAATCTGGGTATGCTAAAATTGGGTCGTTTATCAATAGCATTTTGAGGGTTTCGAATGCCTAAACATATTCTGGATCTGAAATATTTATGCTGGCGTTCTTTTTTAAATACACGGTCATAGGTTTGGCGATTTTGGAGTAGTCTTTGATGAATTTTCTATAGTATCCCGTTATGCCGAGGAATTGTTTTATTTCCTTGCAGCTTTTCGGGATTCTATAGTTTTTGACACACTCTATTTTTTTTGGGTTGGGTTTAATTCCTTCGATCGTCACAATGTGACCTAGGAATTCGGTCTCCTTTTTCAAAAATTCTGACTTGTCGAGTTGAATTTTTAAATTCACTTGCTTTAATCTTTCAAGGATCTTTTTCAAGGAAGAGATATGCTCCTGTAATGACGTGGAAAATATTATAATGTCGTCAATATATACCAGACATATAACGTTTATAAAATCCTTCAGCACATGGTTCATAAGGCGTTGGAACGTCGCGGGGGTGGTTTTCAGCCCAAATGGCATACGCAAAAACTCATAGTGACCATTCTCGACGCTGAATGCCGTCTTATGGATATCGTCTTCGTGGATTTCGATCTGGTGAAATCCCTTCGCGAGAATCAAGGTAGTGAAATACTGACATCTACCTAGCTTGTCAAGAATTTCGTCCATGTTCGGGATCGGATATTTGTCATCCACGGTCACTTCGTTCAACTTCCTATAATCGACTACTATTCTCCATTTAGTTTTGCCACTAGCATCGCCCTTCTTAGGGACGATCCAAATTGGAGCCGAATATGGAGAATTGCTATGACGAATGATGTTATTGTCCAGCATCTCTTGAATCTGTCGTTCAACTTCGTGCTTGTGGACATAAGGATACCTGTAACTCTTAGTAAAAATTGGTATGTTATTAGTTGTCCTTATTCTATGCTTGATAGCATTGGTGAACGATAGGTTTCTGTTTTCTTGGTAAAATACATCTTTGTATTTATTTAGAAGATCCATCAATGCCTTTCGTTCTTCAGAATTTAAATGGTTTATTCTTAATTGTTCCTGCATGGAGGGTTTGTTCACTTCTTGTATTATATTAAAGTTTTGTTCATCAACTTGCTCTATATTGAAAAACGTTGTCGGTGTCGATCTATTAAGTTCTTCGCCAGAATTTATTGCCGTAGCAGACATTTCGTTGTTCATAATTTTATATATCCCTTCTTCGATCGTTACCTTATCTGAGGGTTTTTGTTTCTTTATATATCCTAGTTCTTTCTCTTGCGGGATTGAAATTTTTGTTTCACTCGTGCGACAAGTTGTTTCGTTATTTTTAAAGTATATTTTCACAAACTTTTTCTCAGTTGTAATTAACAAATTGTTTTTTAGATCTATGCATACTCCTAACTGAGTCAGAATGTTGTTACCAATAAGTCCGTCATATTCTGTGTGGAACTGGTGGACTAAAAACTCAACCTTTTGGGTTTTATCGCCCAGTTCCTCGAATAGGGGTATGGACACTTTTTCGCTGATGTTAATAGTATGGTTAAGGGTCTTAAGATTAAGTGGCTTATCTAATTTTATGCTCCATTTAGGGTGACACACCCTAGGGTTGATAACGGAGTGAGTTGCTCCAGTATCAATTATAAATTTTAAGGGCGTTGTTTTGGAAGCTACAATTATATAGGGTAGTTCGCACCTGAGGCTTGAGATTGAAAATTTTCAGCTTGCTGGCTACGGTTTGGCCTTTGCTCTGTGGAATTTGTTGGTTGAAAATTTCTATGGGGATTATCGTTTCTATTTTGCTGTTGTGTATGATTCCGAAATGGATTTATATTTTGACGAGGGAAAGACTGCTGAAATTGCCTTCCAGTGTGTGACGAGAATCTTTGGGACTGATTTGTGTTTGGTTATGTTGGACTATTGGAGTTATACCTATTATTATTGTTCCTTCTTCTATTTTGTAACATGTCTACCTCCATAGGTTCTACTGGGGAATGGTTGTGGAAATTGTTGCTTCTTGGATTTTCATTATTTCTTTGTTGGGATTGGTTAATGGTTGACCTAGTTACGGTATGAACAGATTGAGGGGAGTTTCTAGTATACGAATAATTACTCTTCCTTTGGGAAGGATTATAATACGCATAACCGCATTCGTAGAGAATGTTCATTGCGTTTTCTAGACTGGTTGGATTTCTGCAATGAAGCAGAGATCGCATTGGCTCCGGTAATTCATTTTTAAAAATTGCCAGTGCTGAAATTTTATTATTTGTTATGTTGCCGGAAGCAATAACTGGGTCCATCGATATGATCTTAGTTTTTACATTCAGTCTGCGTAGAATTACCTTGAGTTCGTTATAAAAATCAACACTATTTGTCTTAAATTTAATTCCTCTGAGCTCATCGAAAAGCTCTTCAACAGAGAGTCGATCACCGAAGTTATTTATTAGTGTTTGTTTGATCTCTTGCCATGACGTGACATGTGTATTGATCTCTATGACTTCTCTGGCTTTTCCTCTGAGTTTGGCTTTCAGGTGGTCAGAAAAAATACTTTGTGACAATTCGTCGTATTTAATTAGTACTGGATATATTTTGTCGACTAAGTCAACGAAACTTTGTAGTTCTTTGTAATCTCCACTAAAATCTGGGAGTTTTGATATGTATTTAAGGGGGTCTATTGCGAGGGTCAACATGGTGGGATTGTTAAAGAAATTTCTCGTTAGGTTAGAAAGTTCTCTAGATCTTTCTGTTGATCTGTTCCTCTAGCGTGTCTGATACTGACATGCTATATCGAACAGAGCAGGATGTTACTTAATGTATTAATGTTATAATCTTATAATCTATAGTTGGTTCTATTATAATACATACGATAGCTTATAAAATATGGATATGATCTTGTTGATGTGCTGCTTCTGTTCCTCTGCTAGGCGTTCCTCAGCTCGGATTTACGATTCTCTATACTGCTCCTGTTGGTATTAGCTTAGATCAGTTCACTAATGATGATCCTTATCATCGGTATGCAATTTCAATTTTCGATTCAATTCACTTTATTTAATCTTTAAGAATATTCAATATTCAGGGTGAAAACGGACACACACAAAAAAAAATATCTTTATTTTTCTTCGCGTTCTTTCATCGAGATATGCAGGTTCCGGCTTAGATCAGTTCACTAATGATGATTCTTATCATCGGTATGCAATTTCAATTTTCGATTCAATTCACTTTATTTAATCTTTAAGAATATTCAATATTCAGAGTGAAAACGGACACACACAAAAAAAAAAAAAAAAAAAATATCTTTATTTTTCTTCGCGTTCTTTCATCGAGATATGCAGGTTCTGTCACCAACCGTAAAAAGGGACACACGAAAGAATATATCTTTATTTTTCTTCGCGTTTGACTATCCTACCGACTGCGCCAGTTTTCTCTTTTGTTTCCTCTTGGAAACAAATTAAAACAAAACCTGATTTATTTTAATAAAGAGTTTATTTGCGGTCTATCGATGACCGTTCAATTTGAGTTTCTCCTTAGAACTGCCTTAAACTAAATAGAATTCTTCTTTTTAAACGTTTGTGGGTCACTTTCCGCACTTAATTGCTTTTATTTTATTTTCCTTTTCCATTTTCATTCGGAAAGTGTCCACTTGACTTTAAAACGTTTAAAGTACTTTGCTTGCGCGATCGGTCGGAGACCTTTTTGAAATTCGATCGGACGCGCGCGCATAAAAACAAATGCTCGGTTTAATTGATTGCACAAGCGGTCGATTTGGGTTATTATGACCCTTTGGAAATTCGGTCGCCAGTGCATTACAAAAATTGTTTATTCATAATTTTAGTTATTCGACGTTAATAGTCTTGCACAGGCGATCGGTCCAATTAATGTTGCCGGATATTCGTCGGTCAATGAACGTGATGATTGAGCGTTGAATTCCGTCGATCGCTTGTGCATTACAAATGCTTATATTACAAATTTGGGTGGGGTTGTTCTGGTTACAACTGTAACATTTATTCTCTATACGAATCAGAATATCAGTACATAGGATTAAAAAACTTACTCTTTTTTGGCAATTCCTCGGCGAGGTTACATTTTAAGCATATTTAAAAATACTATGACAGGCAGTTTCAACATTCGTTGAAAGCCGCCTACTAAGCATTTTCCGAGTTCTTTTCCAATACGATCGATCACTTCGATCAGGGTATATATAGTAGGAAACTAAATAATGTAACTTAGTCTTAAGAGAGATTCAATAAAGAGAAGTACTACTTACATCTAGTTTTTCTTAACTGGCGACGAGGATGGGATGCTGAAGTGGAGTTTTCGCGGTGTACGAATATCAAAAAAAACTCTGTCGTACGTTCTTACGTTTGATTAACATTCCAAAGACCATACAGTGTGCAAAAAAAAAAAAACACTAAACGAAATAATACGGCGTATAAAACAATAAAGTGAAAACGGCATAGTGCACAAAACAATAAGTAAAATAATACGCCAAAGTATAGTGAGCGAAAACAGTACCCGATACAGTGCAGAGTGAGCCAAAAAGGACATACAACGTCAAAAAGGACCTGCAACAAGAAGAAGCAAGAACAAGGAACAAACATTACAGTCCGTATGTTAAGCTTACTTTAGTATATATAGTATATACATATTAAATTAGTGTATAGTCCCAAATTTTATTTTTTTTTCCTCTTTCCAAGAGTGATACATTTTTTTTTGTATTAAACTATCTCACTTCTTTTCGTAAAATGGCACAGTTATCAATTGATCCCCTGAAATATTTAGACAGACTGCCAGACAGACTGCCAGAATTTACTGGTATAACGACCGAACTACAAACATTCTGTGACTTAGTAGACCGAATACACTCACTACTTCAGACATATGACAATTTAGCGCAGGGCCTCTTTTCTGACATAATTAAGAGTAAACTTAAGGGTAGAGCTAAGGAAGTAATAGATATAAATTATCAAGCAACTTCATGGGCTGACATCAAACAAATTCTCTCCAATAACTTCGAAGATAAAGCCACTTGTGAAGAACTGTTTGACGAGAAGCATCCAGTTCCGAACAAACTGCGTGGACTACTATAATGTCCTAAGAAAAAAATTAAGACGGCTCAACAATAAAACCTATCTAGTACTAGGAGCAGGAAATCAGGCAAATGCGTGCGCCGAAAATAACAGAAAGTCTGCATTAAGACTTTTTATTAGTAAAATTCCAGAACCTATGAAATCTATTCTAATCTGTAGAGAACCAGACACTCTAGAAGAAGCTATGGACATACTTTTCAAGGCAGGTTACGCCTATACAGGCATAGGCGGAACACAGTCTGGGAGGACAGAAAAGCAGAACCCCCATAAACGGTTCAACGAAAGCCCTAAAAATAACGCCCCAAACCAACACTATCAAGATACACAACATTTCAACAACCGTAATAATCAGCACTCAAACTCCAATAACCCCTCTTGGAAGCCTTACAAAAATAGGCAACATTATAGACCCCCCGGAGAAGATAATTGCGGTCAAAGAAACCCGTACCGACAAAATAACTACCAAGAACCAATGGATATAAATAAATACGAAGTAGCTGACATGCAGAGAACTCCGAACTCTGGAGAAAATTTTCGGCTTCCAGCCTCCACGGCAACCTACCATATATAATAGTCAACACGAAAATCGAATCCTTAAAACTTATTATTGACACGGGAGCCACACATTCAATAATAATTTATGTAACCCTAAATGGTTTGTCCCGACTCAAAAAATTACACTAAATACCTTGCAACACCCTTATTCGAAGAGTTAGGAGCCACCGAAAAAATGATAGAAATGTTCATTTGCCAATTTCATGACTACTATAACGGCATAATCGGTAACGATATACTAAAACATTTAAAAATAAAAATCGACTACGAAAATAATACACTTCACACAACACAAAAACAAATCCCAATACACTTTCACTACGAAACTAAGAAAGAAATATATTACAAAACTAAATTAGAAGACGTTACCGCCACTAACACACTCAACAACATACAAACTAACGCTCAAAAGACAGAACCAGTACCCCCAGAAAATAAAAGTACGAAATATACACCAGTAGTCGAACAAATCCGAATGGAACACTTAAACAAAGAAGAAATACAAAAACTATTGCCATTAATTAAGAGATTTCATAGTATATTTCACAATGAAAATTCAGACCTCACATTTACAAACGCTATAAAACATAGAATTCGAACGATAGACCATTTACCAATAGTAGCAAAAACGTACAGATATCCCTATATCCACAAAGACGAGGTACGAAAACAAATACAAGACATGTTAAAATCAGGCATAATCAGACACAGCCAATCCCCATACTCTGCACCCGTTTGGGTCGTACCGAAAAAACCCGATGCGAGTGGTGAACGTGGGTGGAGGCTTGTGATCGATTATCGAAAACTGAACGACGTAACCATAGACGATAAATACCCTATTCCAAATATGGACGAAATCTTAGAAAAACTCGGGAGGTACCAATACACACATTGGACCTTGCTAAAGGATTCCATCAAATAGAAATCGCTGAAGAAGACATTCACAAAACCGCATTCAGTGTAGAAGATGGCCATTACGAGTTCTTGCGCATGCCATTTGGGCTAAAGACAGCGCCAGCGACGTTCCAGCGCCTTGTAAATAACATTCTTAGAGATTATATCAATAAGATATGCCTAGCATACATGGATGATATAATAATATTTTCGACTTCCCTGCAATAGCATCTAGAATCCTTAACGAAAATATTCCAAAGACTTCGAGATACGAATCTCAAGATTCAGCTAAATAAGTCCGAATTTTTAAAACGCGAAACCGAATTCCTCGGACACATTGTAACTAAAGATGGTGTAAAACCTAACCCACAAAAAATAGCGTGTGTACAAGAATTTCCATTGCCAAAAACCGCAAAAGAAATAAAACAATTTCTAGGTCTCACAGGCTTTTACCGAAAATTCATTCGGGACTACTCGAAAATCGCAAAACCAATGACAAAATACTTGAAAAAGGATGCCAAAATAGACCTAAACGATCAGGAATATATAGACTCTTTCGAAACACTGAAAAAGCTCTTGACAAATGACCCAATACTACGTTATCCAGATTTTGATAAACAATTCGTCCTACAAACTGATGCAAGCAACTATGCCCTCAGAGCAATCCTATCACAAGACGGGCATCCCGTCTGCTTTGCTAGTCGTACACTTAACGGCCACGAACAAAACTACAGCACTATCGAAAAGGAACTCCTTGCCGTTGTATGGGCAACACAATATTTTAGGCCTTACCTTTTCGGCAGAAAATTCTTGATTGAGATGGATCATAGACCCCTCGCGTGGCTCTTCTCCATTAAAGAACCAAATTCTAAACTGGTGTGCCGGAGACTCCGTCTAACGGAATACAATTTCCAAATTAAATACAAAAAGGGCGTACAAAACGGAAACGCCGACGCCCTGTCACGAGCAATAATAAACTTTGCCGAAGTAATGGATCATAGAGTCAACTTGCCCAATTAATATCTATAAAAACCAAATCATATTTAGAAAAATAAATTCAGGCTCTCTAAAAATGAAGAAGCTCAAAATATTTAAAGCAAACAGAAAAATAATATCAGCTAAAAACTTCGACTATAATACAATCATTAATATAATCCAAAACCACTTCTACGATGGGAAAACAAACGCAGTACTAATAGAAGACGAGGAGTTATTTACCTATTTTAAAAGAATTATAACCGAAAATTTTTACAACAAAATTTCAAAGTAGTGACATGTAAAAAACTCCTTAAAGACATATGCCACGAAAAAGAACTCTTAGATCTAATAATGAAGGAGCACTTGAGGAACAACCATAGAGGTATAAACGAAAACTTTTCTCAGCTAAAAGAAAAAATCTACTACCCTATTCTAAAAAAAAAAAAATAACGCAATTCGTAAATAACTGCGAAATATGCAACATAGAAAAATACGATAGACAACCAATCAAACAAAAGTTGCAATTAACAGAAACACCGAAAGGCCCAAGAGAAGTAGTCCATATAGACGTTTTTTACAGTCTAAATAAGACATTATTTTTGACTATAATAGACAAATTCTCTAAATACGCCCAGGCAATAAAAATATCAAACCGTTCATGGATCGAATTCAAAAGAGCGCTTATGCAATACATAAGTTCTACAGGTCATTTCAAAAAAAATAATAGTAGATAACGAACTAGGTTTTAAAGCTCAAGCCATCAAGCAATTCCTCGAAGAACAAAATATCGACATACACTTTACATCCAACAACCACCACACATCCAATTCCGATATCGAACGCTTACACAACACAATAAACGAACATTTAAGGCTTTTAAGACATGACCCCTACAAAGACTTAGATACGCCAGAGGAAAAAATATACAAGATCACTAGCTTTTACAGCAACACCATACACTCTACCACTAAACGAAAACCTATAGATTTTATCAACGGGACTATAACCCACGATGACTACCCAGCAATTGAAACCCAAATTAACAAAGTTAAAGTAACCCCAATCAGCAGATTAAACGAGAATAAAGAAGATGTCAAAACATTAGAACAGGACCAATTAGAACAGGTATAATATACAAAAAATTAGAGGAGGTAAAAATCATTCAAAATTCAAGAAAATAAATGCCCAAAGACTGGATGACAACCACATTATTTCGAACACAGGACACAAGTATTACAAATCACATTAACAACCAACAAAAAATTATCACTAACATTCTATCCAACTACACAAATAAAATAGAAAATGAATTGGAAATATTCCGACAAATCTACCAGATGAACTACGACATAACATTGCTTCGCAACCATATAAACGACATAGACCAAATAATTTTAAGTAGCAAATTAAATATCCTTTCTAGAAACATATTAACAGAAAAAGAACTAGAACTAATATCAGACATAGAATCCCTAAAAGATATCAAGATAACTGTTGCCTATTACAAAAACCAAATAACCATTATTATATAAATACTTACCATTTTATTCAGATAAGAAATTTTACCGATTGTTAATAGAACCAGTCCCAAACAAAGAAAATAAAATGTTGTTACTAAAAGAAAACATATACATTATGGACGAAAACAAAAATATTTACCACTGAAACACGAAAGAAAATCTTAAAAATGAACTAACCCAATGTATTGAATGTATTAATAACATTATTAAATCAAAAGAAGCCAAATGTGACATGGAATATTTTAGTAGAGAAATAATCAAAGAAATATTACCTGGTTTACTTATCTTAAAAAACGCTAGGAATATCAATATAACCCAAGATTGTAATAATGAAAATTTAAAACTGTTCAAAAATAGCCTTATTCGATTCGAAAATTGTAAAGTAATACTAAGAAATATACCCTTCACAAACAGAATTTATAAAATAAATGACCACATTGTATTTCCGCAAATAACACGGAAAAGACCTCGGAATACCTTAGAACTAAACTTGAACCCAATTGAAAATACTCGAAACGAAATTCAAGAAATAATTCAAAAGAACAATCTTAAGATATCAGTTATTGGCATTGCCTTTATAATACTCAACACTACAGCTATAAAAATATTCATATTATACAGATCGTATCCCAAAGCGTCAGTAGACATCTGTGCAAAAACCTCGCCGGAGTCTCGGGCAAACAATGGGGGTGTTACGACCAAGAACAAGCACCCTATAATATAATTATGCTGTGTAAGCCACAGCCCAAAGATCCTAATAATCCACATAAACGAAAACTATCCGTGGTCAATAACCACAAATAACCCACATTACGCTTTGCTGCATACTTTGCCCCAAGTCACTTCAAACAACATAAACAAAAACGATCCGTGGTCAATAACCACAAATAACCCACATTACGCTTTCCGCATACTTTGCCATTCACCCCAAGTCACTTCAAACAACATAAACATTAAAAACGAGTAAAAACGTAAAGTCAAAACGACCGACTTCTTTTATTAAACAAACAAGGCCAGTTTCCACATTCGTTGAAAGCCGCCTACTAAGCATTTTCCGAGTTCTTTTCCACTTCGATCAGGGTATATATAGTAGGAAACTAAATAATGTAACTTAGTCTTAAGAGAGATTCAATAAAGAGAAGTACTACTTACATCTAGTTTTTCTTAACTGCTAAGTTCAGAAAATCCGTCAGCTCTATTCTATTAATTACCTCATTATATGTGCCTTAACTATTAGTTCTTCTTTCATTAGCTATGTTGGCTTCTAAATTATTAACTTCATTTTGATGTGGGTTTTGACTATTATTTCTAGCGTAAGGAAAAAGGGTTGGTGTAAAATCTACTCTAATTTAAGCAATCCGGCAGGGCACGAATGCCATAGGGTTCTGCCAAAGAAGGGTTAGCTTAATTGACAGGCAGGGCACGAATGCCATAGAGGTCTGCCAGAAAAAGTGAGAAACACATTTGCTTGTGGTCAAATTGAATCTGCATTTATTTCCGATCTATCGGTTATATACTATTTCCCCCACTAGCATTTCCAATGCATATCGATCTCAAGTAGGTCGCGTGCCATCATATTTCGGCTACACTGCATTGTGTTCCCACAAAGAGTCACTTCTCAAATGACACATTAAAAGTTATGCTCTGTGATGTTGAATGCCATTCATGACACACATCTTTCGTAATACTTGGGCAATGAACATTGTAATGTTTATATTCCAATTCTTTCTGCCAGTATTCTTGTGGTGTCAGCATTTTGTCGTGTGCCGTCCAGTGCTTAGCTTTTTGGGGTCGCATGACACTATTATGTAATGTGTACTATGCAGTGTGTAGGAAGTGTTTATTATTGCCTTGGTGGGTACACTAAGATGTATATCCCAGTCCCGGTGGTTATCAGCAATATATTAAGCAGGGTAGTTTAAGAGAGGGCAGTTAAACCGCTCAACCATTCCATCCGACTGCGGGTGAAGAGCAGTATTACGCGTCTTATCAACCCCAAAAATCCGAAGAATTTGTTTAAAGACCGCCGATTCAAAGTTCCTCTCTTGATCCGAAAGCAGTTGTAGAGGAATCCCGAATCGAGAAAATACTTGTGTAATCAGTCCTTCAGCCACCATTTCTGCTCTTTGGTCTGGCAGAGGAATTGCTTTAGTCCACTTTGCAAAGTAGTCACTGAAAACGTTTTTGTGTCCTTGTGTTGATACTGGAAGAGGTCCCAGAATATCGATGGCCACGCGTTCGAAAGGAGCGCCTACGTTCACTGGTTGTAATCGGTCATAACTCCTTGTTGTTGGTCCTCTTCGCTGTTGACACCGTACACATGATTTACAGTATCGCTCCACAGCCTCGGAACAGCCCACCCAATAGAATCTCTTCTTAATTTTCGTTAATGTCTTCTGAACGCCAAAGTTTCATCCGGTGGGACTGTCATGTATCGCTGTCGGTCTGCAAAGGAATGGGTATCAAGACTTGATGGTACTCACTACTAGGTGAGTGGACTCACCTGCAAAGTACTCCATCCATCTCCATTTCCAGCACATCGAACATGCTCCAAAAAGCTTCCAATGTCGGGCTTAGCGCTCGAATACTGTCTGCAGTCAGCCGCTGGTGTTGCTCTACCCATTGCCACACTATTGGAAGTTCCTCATCTTGCTTCTGATATTTGTCCATGTCAATATTGCTATTTGTAAATCGGATCAAAGAACTTTGTTTTTCTTCCAGTCGAGAGCAATATCGACAGCCTGTTTGTTCGCATGGGCGAGGGGAGAGAGCATCTGTATTTTGATGTTTTTTTTCCAGGACGGTGTTCCACTGAAAAGTCAAACTGCTGTAAACGTTCCAACCCTCGAGCCATCTGCCTCTCTAACTCTCGGAAATTAATCACCCAAGCCAACAACTGTGATTGGTTTTCAAAGAAAGTGCCTTCCTATTAGGTACGGTTGGAAGTGATTAACAGCTCTAACAAACGCAAGCAGTTCCCGGCGTGTTACGCAATAATTTTTTTCCGGACGAATGAATGTTTTGTTAAATAAATCAATATCATTTGGCTGCGCAATAATTGGAGCAGTCGTAAGCTTTTCTTTGATTTGACATAAAGCCTCTTCGCGAGGAGAAGCCCAGATGAACGACTTTCCTTACTCGGTCAAACTTGTAAGAGGCTTGGCCATGGTTGAGAAGTCGCGGATGCATCGACGATAGTACGCGTATAGTCCGAGAAATGACTGAACTTCGGTCTTTGTCGTAGGAATTGGCCAGTTACTAATTGCGGAAACCTTCTCTGGCTCAACAGTGATACCATCGACCGTGACAATATGCCCCAAAAAGTGAACTTGTTTCTACGCTAAGTAACATTTGTTTGGCGAAAGTAGAAGACCAGCGTCCAGCAAGTGAGTAAATACTAGTTGCCCCTTCGCTCTTCGGGCGCCTTGTCGCGGCGGAGGGGCTTAAGAGGTCAATGACCTCGAACTAAGACCCGGAGAACCCCGAGTTAGTCATGAATGAATGGACAACCAGATGGATGAAAATACTCCAGGTGGCACCCGCAATAGCGGAAATCCACCCGCGATCTCCCTGATCGCGGCCGGGGCAAGGATTCTGGAGGCCCCACCAGTCATTCTCAACTCTCCGGCAGCCCGGAACGACACCGACTCCTGCGGCTCATTGTCCGACCACTTGGTTGGACTGAGCGTGAGCGGTGCAACCGACAGAGGCGACACCGACGATGGTGCGGCACGGGAAACCGCCAAGGTTGAACGAGCCCCAGAATTGGGACGTGCTGTAGATTGCACTGCTAAGTGCCCAAAAAGAAGGAGGAAAAGGCGTGCCCGAAAATCGTGCAAAGAGGCTGGTACAGCCGAAGGCACGAAGATTGAGGGCGAACCTCTGGGAAAGGCAGGTAAGAGGATCAGATCGGCGGAGGTATCCCCTACCGAAGCCCATCCGACCCTCTCACCTGCAGATCCCGCACTTCTTGCCGGCGCGCAGCGCAGAAAACGTCGGCGGCTAGTAAAGGCTGCTGCTGGAGGCACAAGCATGCCAGCACTTTCGGCATGCGCCTCAAACACTCCTCCTCTTATTGGTGACGGTCAAACTCCCAATAAGAGCGTGCCAAGTTCCAAAACTGACGGAGCTGAAGATGTTCAGGGTCCTGTCATGGTCGGTGCCACCGCCGAAAAAGGTGATGATGCTGGCAGACTGACTCTGATCGCAGAAGGCGAAGCGGTCTTGGATCATAACAACCCTCAGGCTGGCAAAGCTGTTCGAAAGCGGCGTCGGAAGGGAGCAGGAGCTCGAACCGAAAAAGGTAAGAGCACTTGCAAGCGGAAGATGGCCGCCGGGGACAATCTTGCTGGGGAGAGAGAACGTGATGTCTCCTCCTCTGATATGGCGGCGGGAAATCGGAGTCCAAAGGCAGATGCGGCGATCAATAAAGATCAAAGCAAAAACCTGAAGACGGAGAGGACCAAAGGCTGCTCATCGGAGGCGGGCACTTCACACAAAAAAACCCCTTCCTCTGGAAAGGCAACACAAATGACCGTAAAGAGTCGACCTCTCCTACAAAGAGGCAGCCATCTCCTCCGAAAAGGTCAGAATAGGGAAGGCTGGCAGTGACAGCAGAATGACCAGCGCAGATTGCCAACACTGCGAGGATCATCTACTGGAGCTAGCTTCAGCAACAGGCTTCTGTATTCAAGCGGAGAGGTCTGCTTTGATGAATGGTACCTTCGTGGTGAGCTGTTCCTCTCAGCAGACATCTGCCTGGATCAGGAGCATAGTGCCGAAAATCCCCCCCCTGGGAACTAGCACTTATCAAGTAGTTAGTCTCCCGAAACTAACGCGCGCCATCTGCTGGATTCCGGGAAAACCCGGAAACAAGCTGAAAGTGCTGACGCGAATACGTGCGCAGAACCCGGGACTCGACACGAGGGCCTGGACTGTCTATTCCTACAAGGAGAAAAAGAACTCTCTGAAAAAAGAGGGCTTCACTCTGGTAGTGGGAATGGACAATGGCTCTGTTGAGGCCCTGAAAACCGCGTACGACTCACGTCCCTACTTCGGCCTTGGTAGGATTGTATTCCATTTTGATGTCAAGTAGTCGAAGGATGGAACGTGTTCCCCAGTATGAATCCATGATTTTTACTCAGATCAACCTACAGCATTGCAAGGCTGCTACCGCTCTTCTAAGTAGCAGAATTGCATGCAGTAGTACAAATCATCACATTGTATCCATTCAAGAACCATGGGTGTGGAACAAACGCCTGTGTGGTCTTGGTGGCATACGTGATGCTACAATCCTTTATGATGAGCGATCCGAAAGGCCCAGGGTCTGCCTCATCATATCGAATACGCTATCGGCAACCAAACTTGGTCAATTCTGTGGTCAAGATCTGGTAGCTGCGAAAGTGAGCTACAAGGCGCACGGAGAAATTGAACACTTCGTCGTGGCGTCTGCTTACTTCCCCTACGACTCGGTACTACCCCCGCCACCTAAGGCGGTTTCCGAACTCGTAGAGTACTGTGAAGCCAGAAGGATTGGACTCATCATCTGTTGCGATGCTAACGCTCAAAACGCATTTTGGGGCAGCAGCAAATGCAACCGGAGAGGAGACCATCTTTTAAACTTCATTCTTTCGTCTGACCTTTTCATCAACAATGTTGGCTCTCTACCAACCTTTGTGACGGCGAGACGACAGGAAGTGATTGACCTAACCTTATCTAACAGGCATGCGAAGGCCATCACTAACTGGAGAGTCTCACCAGATGTTACGCTGTCAGACCATAGATACATCGAATTCCAATTGAAGTGCGGGATCTCCCCCTCACAGCCCAAGCGGAATCCGAGAAAAACAGACTGGGTGCGATTTAGGGAGGAGCTTGAGAAATCCACTCAAGCCCCGCCTAAACTCAAAACTAATCAATCGGTGGAGGATGCAGTTCATAACCTGAACAGCGCCATCACCAAATGTTTTGAACTCGCATGTCCTGTCAAAAAACCTCCCAACAGGAAGCCGGTTCCCTGGTGGAATGCTGAGCTCCAACGGCTTCGCAGGGAAGCCAGAAGTCTTCTGAACAGATCGCTTAAATCGAACTCGGAAGATGACTGGAATAAATATCGATCGAAGCAGAAGGAATATAAGAAGCTTATTCGAAAATCGAAGAATGATTCCTATAAGTCCTTCTGCGAAGAGATCAAATCCCTGAGCGCGACCAGCAAGTTGGTTAAAGTCCTCAAACGAGGAAAATCGACAAAGCTGGATGTACTCAGAAAGTCTGATGGTACCTTTACCGAGTCTAAAGCAGAAACTCTTAGTTTACTGTTTCAGACCCATTTTCCGGGAAATCAGACTGTCATCGGCTCGTTGCACACTCCCTCATTGGATACTGCGGCTGTAGCGATGAAAACAACTCGGCGTAGCTGGTATGTTGCGTCACGCGTGGCAACTACTGAGGCCATTGAATTTGCTGTGGCATCCTTCGATGGCTTTAAGTCGCCGGGCACTGATGGGATATACCCCGTTATGCTGCAAAAAGGTATAAGACAGCTGCTTCCTACACTGAAAAGAATTTTCACTGCTAGCCTGGCACTTGCCTACATACCTATCCCTTGGCGCGCGGTGAAAGTGGTCTTTATTCCCAAAATAGGGAAAGAGGATTACTCACTAGCCAAGAGTTTTAGACCAATAAGTCTAACATCATTCCTGCTGAAAAGCATGGAAAGACTAGTAGAGTTGCACGTGCGCAAAGATGCCCTTCGATTGCATCCTCTGTCGGACATGCAACATGCTTATCAGCGCGGAAAATCCTGCGAGACTGCGCTTCAAAACCTAGTTGGGAGAATTGAATGCGCTCTCGAAAGGAAAGAGTACGTACTAGGCATTTTCGTCGACATTGAGGGAGCTTTTGATAACGCTACCTTCGACAGCATGTGTAACGCTGCTAGACGGCATGGCGTAGATGAAGCACTGGTTTTGTGGATCAAAGCAATGCTTGTGCACAGGACATTGATCGCTGATACAGGCCTCGAACAATGTGTCAACTCTGGAGTAAACAGGGGCTGCCCGCAAGGTGGCGTCTTGTCTCCGCTGCTATGGTGCATGGTGGTCGACTCTCTGCTAGATGCTCTCAATGCCTCTGGAATCTATGCCCAGGCCTATGCGGATGATGTTGCTGTTCTCTCTGTCGGCTCATGTTTAGCGAATGTCTGTCTCAAAGCGCAGGCGGCGCTAAACGTGATCGATGACTGGTGCACGAGAAATGGGCTGTCGGTTAATCCTCTTAAGACCGATGTCGTTCTCTTCACGAGAAGGAGGAAAACAACTGGCATTGCTCAGCTGGTGCTAAAAGGCATTCCCATCCCTATATCCAAGGAAGCTAAGTATCTAGGAGTCATTCTAGATAACAAACTTCTCTGGTCAAAACATGTTGAGTCCAAAACCACCAAAGCGCTGTCAGCTTTCTGGCAATGCAAAGGTGCCTTTGGCAAAACATGGGGCTTATCGCCGAAAAAGGTCCTTTGGATCTACACGGCAATGGTAAGACCGATAATCTCATATGCATCGGTTGTTTGGTGGAGCAGGCTGACACGAAAACACGTTGTGGCTTCACTCACCAAACTCCAAAGAGCGGTCTGCCTCAGTTGCACGGGGGCTTTCCCCAGCACACCGGGAGCTGCTTTGGATGCTATGATGAACCTTCCACCCCTTGACATATATATCAGAGGGTGTGCACTGAAAACTATTTCTCGCCTAAAGAGGAATGGTCTTTGGTACAACTCGCAGTGGAGTGAGGGTGTACTTGTGAGAGAAATATCCTACGATCACTGTCTCATGGATATGCCCTCTGACGCAATGACACCTGCCATCCTACTGCGCAGTAACTACACAGTCACATTTCCTTGGCCTCAGGACTGGCTTTGGCCAGACACTGAACCTGGAACAGAATGTCTTCGCATCTTCACAGATGGCTCCAGGACTGATCAGGGATCCGGCGCCGGAGTTTTCTTCGAGCGCGAAAACATTCGACTGCACTTCTCGTTAGGAAAATATGCGTCTGTCTTCCAGGCGGAGATTTACGCAATCCTAATGGCCATGCACTATGTTGTGAAACACAGATGGAGGGGAAAGAGCATATGTGTCTGCAGTGACAGCCAAGCTGCACTCAAAGCTGCATCCAATCCTCTGTCCAACTCCAAACTAGTGCATGAACTCAAGACCTTGTTGAACAAAGTCGGAAGACTTAATTCACTTAGGCTTGTATGGGTTCCAGGTCACTCTGGAATCCCAGGAAACGAGATCTCCGATGAACTCGCTAGAAAAGGCTCAGAGGAGAGTTTCTCAGGGCCTGAACCCGCCTTAGGTCTACCAGCTTCAACGGTTAAATCTGACATCAATGACTGGGTCTTTAACGTACACAGTCGTAGATGGAAGGAATATCCAGGATGCAGGATGACTAAGCGCGTACGCCCTGACGTCTGTAAAAAGTCCGCAACATTCTTCTTATCCTTAAGAAGAAATGACTGCAGAAGGCTAACGGGCGTCATTACGGGCTATTACACTTTTGCCAGGCATCTTTACGTGCTTGGCATCAGTGAGACGCCTACCTGTGCTGCTTGTTGCGAGGAGGACGACACAGCGGAACACTTTCTCTGCGACTGTCCCGCCTTCGCTCGTGCACGGTGGCGCACCCTTGGGGCCGACGTGGTGGGTGCCGAATCTCTTAGCTCAACATCACTGAAGCCCCTCCTCACTTTTCTCCGGACAACGGGGAAAATACAATAAAGACAAGGTGTCTGTCTGGTAGTACAATGGACCAGTATTTGTGTCTGAGTGCTCCAGCAGATTGTAGAAGCCTCCAACAAAAAAAAAAAAAAAAAAAAAAAAAAAAATACTAGTTGCAGATTATGGATTAAGATTAAGATATCGTCAAGATAAACCAGATAACAGGAATCCCACGGAGTACGGCGTCCATAAGGCGCTGAAAATTGGCAGGCGCATTTAAGAACTAGTGTGGCGTACCAAGAGGAACTTCTTAATGCTTCCAAGGTAAGAGGATAGGAATCTTTCTTGGTGAGTTCATTAAGCCTGCGGTAATCCATACAAAATCGGTAGGATCCATATTATTTTGCGCACCAGTACAACGGGGAAGCACCAGGGACTTATGAACTGTTGGACTATTTCCCGAGCTTTCATTTCTTTTAATATCTTTTCAGCTTCAGCTCGCCGAGAAAACGAAAGATTTCTGGGAGGTTGTATAATTGGATTATTCTTTCCAGTATCGATATGTCGCCGTCTGATGGATGTTCAGCCGTGCTGAACATTTGCGCCTGAAAATACAGAACTCTTTTCAGTAACAAGTAAAGATAACCTGCTTTGTTGGTTGGCAAATCCTTTCCGGGTTCGTCGGTCACTACTGTAGAGAAACATTCAACAATGTCTGGCCTGGTTTCTAGTTGAAATAAAGCTGTAGATCGGTCTACCTAAATATCTTCTTCAGACGTGTTGGTCATGCACACTTCCAGTTTTCCCTCATTCACCTGGCATACGTAGTCTGATGCAGTCAATCGTTTTATTGCTGGAATGGCGGTAGCCAAAACTGTTTCGTTACTGAATGCAGCTGCGACCAGTTGTACACGGGAATTGGCTAGCGCTTGTATGCAGATATCATCTGGGATCGTTGCTACAACAGAGTGGTCGATCATCCGGAATAAACTACATATTGTAATATTAGAGTTGCTAATTTGAAGAGAGTTGGTTCTCAAATGGTTCTCACACACGCATATTGCCGTAAAAAAACCAATAGTGCAGTCGTCAACAATCGGAGCCATGAATACGACATGTTGAAATTCACTTCTTGGTATATAAGCCGCTGTATCAAGACCACTATGCTGAACAAACCCATACTCAGTTTTGTGCATAAATTTGATTTGACCTAAAATGTCTTTTTCAACTGCAGCCATAGGGTACTTGGTGACAGAGTCCAATGGATGGGATTTCGTCTTCGGAGCTTTTTGAATATTCTCGTTTTCCGACGATGAATTTACATCATCAAAGAGAGAAATCTCTGGTACACTTATTTGTCAACGACTAAGGTTGGTTGCAACACGGCTGGCCTTTTCAATATTTAGGGCCATCTGTAAAGTTTCAGGCGCAGATTCACGCACTCTTTGTTGTAATTCCACATCGTAGATACCGTTAATAAATTGTGCAAGGCGATTCTGTCATGAGCCTGATCAATCAATAAAAGCGAAATTAACAAGACGCTGAATCAAATCGCTCAGAGACTCTTTAGACCGTTGCAATCACCCACTCAATTTGGTGCAGTGGCGGGCTGAGAAGGATTTTAGTGCGGAAGGGTGGTGGTTTTGTTATCGCATAATCACGTGAGACGTTTAAGACCGCGGGGTTTTGACCTGTAGGAGCAGATAAATTAGCTAAAGCCTTCATTCTGGTGTGAAATGATTCCTGTTGAGTAGCTTCCACTTGTGCTAGTCGCGAGGTCACTTCTTTTAAAGACTTTGGCTATGATTTCGTGAAATTGGCCAAGGAGTTCGTCAGCCATTTTATGAAGTTTAGTGTGGTTAAGACTCAGTTCCTAAGTCGATCGGTTAACCCCACACCTGACACCAATTGTAACCGATCGGGTGAGAAAAGCAGTGAAATTAAATACTTTGCAGACTTCAGAAAAAAAAAAATTTTTTATTTTAAGATCGGCTACCAAAAAATTTACGAGAAACAGACGGACGAGTTTGGCAGGGATTTAAAAACTAGACATGGCACCGTATAGCTCGTCTCTATGCACACTGTCATACGTGGCTTTAAAATCGATGAAAAGGTGGTGCGTATCGATTAGAAATTCTTAGGTCTTCTCCAAGATCTGTCGCAGGGTGAATATTTGGTCTATTGTGGATTTGCCTGGCCGGAAGCCACACTGATAAGAGCCGATCAGGTTATCCACAAAAGGCTTCAGGCGTTCACACAATGCGGCAGAGAAGATCTTATATGCGACGTTGAGGAGACTTATTCCCCTATAATTGGCGCAATTATCCTTTTGGTCCTTTCTTGTGGACCGGGCAAACGATGCTGAGATTCCATTCGTCGGGCATGCTTTCCTTCGTTCATATTTTACAGATAAGTTGGTGCATGCGCCTTACCAACACATCTCCAGCCGCCTTGAAAAGCTCAGGAGACAGGCCGTTCGCGCCAGCGCCTTTATTAGACTTAAGTCTCGATATCACTATTTTGACTTCGTCTATGTCGGGTGGACGGGATTCTCTTACGTCATCGTCCGTGGCGAATGGATCATTCTGCCTGACAGCGGTATCTTGTCTATCATCGCCGTTATACAGTCTGCAGAAGTGGTCCTGCCATATTCTCAGTATCGACTGTGATTCTACTACTAGATCGCCGTTTTCATCCCGGCAGGTTTCTGCTCTGGCTTTGTAGCCCTGACATGTTCGTTCTACTTTTTGGTAAAACTTTCGAGCTTCATTCCTGTTATGACATCTCTCCATTTCCTCGATCTCACGCTTTTCGTGCTCCTTTTTTTCTTTCTGAAAAGCGCATGTTCTTCCCTTCTTTTCTACTTGTAGAGCTCGCAAACAGCTCTCGTCCGTCTATGCAGCATGGCTTTGTATGCGTCTTGCTTTGCTGCATGGGCTCGTTCGCATTGCAGGTCAAACCAGGGGTTTCTAGGCGGTCTTGTTTGAAACCCAGCACATCAGAGGCAGCGTCTCTGATTGCGTTCTGGCAATGCTCCCACTGCTGGTCTGTGGATAGTGTCGTCGTTGTTGAGGTTTGAGAGAGCTTGAGGGAAACGCAATCGGCAAAGATTCTAGCGGTCTCTAGCGTTTGTAGCTTTCCGACGTCAAACTTGCGTTGTCCTACTCGACTCCGTAGCATTCTCGATATCCTCATTCGTACCCTGGCTACAACAAGGTATTGATCTGAGTCGATGTTGGCTCCTCGAAAAGTTCGCACATCGAGAATGCTGGAGGGGTGTCTGGCGTCGATCGCAATATGATCAATCTGGTTGGTAGTCGATTGATCAGGGTTCCCTTGTGAATGTTGAGATGTGGAAATCGTGTGCTTGCTACAATGAGATTATGCCCTTCTAGAAAATCAATTAGCCTGAGTCCATTATCGGACGTGGTGTTATGTAGGCTATGCTTTCCTATGATTGACTCAAAGATGTCCTTTTTGCCCAGTTTTGCGTTAAAATCTCCTAGTACGATTTTGGTGTCGTAACTGGGGCATTGTGCGTACGTTCGGTCTATAAGGTCGTAGAAATCATCTTTAAGTCGATCATCTATTTCTTCCGTAGGGGCATGAACGCATATGAGACTAATGTTGTTGAAAGTGCCGTTGATGCGGATTGTTATGAGACGTTCGCTTACATGTCGAAAGCTTAAGACTTTTTGCCTAAGTCTACCTCGAATAACAAATCCGCATCCAAATAAGCGTTGCCTATTTTCCTTGTAGCAGTCACTGTAGTATATATCACAGTTTCTCATCCGCTTTTTGCCTGGTCCATCCCATCGCACTTCTTGGAGTTCCGTTATATCTGCTTTATAGCAGCCGAGGGTTTGTTCCAGTTGTTGGCCTGCACCTGGTCTGTTAAGGGACCTTACATTCCAGGTGCAAACTCGTAGGTTGTCCTTTCGTTTATGGGTGTCGTCAACATGGTATCTGTCCTTATCCGAGGCTTTTGCTTCGTAACAACTGGTTTTTTCCGTGATAAGGATGTTAGCCCTAAGCACAACCCCCAACCTGGAGGGCCAGGTTCCTTTTTCCCCAGGAACGTGGGGTCGTAATATGCCGTTCCTGACCGGCCTGAGTTCCCAATATGTAGGAGTAGCCCGGTTTGGTGTTCATCAAATAGTTCTACTCACTCGAACTGTGGGCGCCGCCGTTGATTCCATCCTGGGAATTCCTCGGCCGCCGCCATGTTGCAGGAGCCGAGCCTTGATGGTAGCTCAAGGCCTCTCCCCCTATCCCGTTTGCTGCCCCCAACAACCTTACAAAGGGGATTCTAACAGCAATCTACAGTTGAGGTACTAGGCACCCGGGAGCCACCGCGGGAAGGTGAGAGTAGGAGTTGGTAGACAGAGGCTAAGTGTTGTCGCTGGTGTCGACATATGTTCGCATGATCTACCCCTTTGGCACCCCAATTCGGAGAGTAGTGAACGAATATCTTCGACACAAATCATCTGCGCCCCGTCCATATTGTGCCACAAACACCATAGGAGTATTCACTCTTGAACCTGCACGAATTATAAAAAACAAAAAAAGAAACAATTTATTAACACTACAATTATTCTGAAAAATTAACGAAATTATAATTAACAGTTGCAAGGGCGTTGTAAATTGGGTGGATTGCGGTATTTTGTTGGTTTCCAAAATCATCATTGGCTTGAAAAATATCCAGATAACCGAAATACTTCACTTCTGCTTTGTCCAGACCTATTTTTGCATTCTTTATCCAATTTGCTATTGAACGTAGAATGGAGATTCAACCATTTTCCCTGTCAGTGGTTGGTTTTATATAGAGTACATGTCGTTTGATATAGGGTTTCGTTGGGTAGCTTATATTTTGTGCATCTAATATAACACAACATTTCTTCTGTGACTGAGAAATTGGTTGTTTCACTTTCTCTGCTATTCATTTCTAATATACAGGGTGTCCCACGAGCAGTATGCCAAAAAGCTAGAGCATGTAGGTCTGGTCAAGACAAGAAAAAAATCGTACGGGAGGGGGGGGGTCTATTCCCCCCCGTTTAGCCGGGAGGGGCAATTTTCTAAAAAATTGACTTAATTTGGAAAATAAATTATTAAAAATCAACAGTTACAGCCACAATACCGTGATATACTTTTTTGAAAAGCCAGAAACCTCTTCTTTCGTCCTGTTTTTAAATGAAGCTGTTTTAGGGAATAGTTTTTGAGAAATTAATTTTCAAACTCAAAATTTTGGAAAAAAAATGAAAAAAAAAATGTTCGAACTATTTTTTTTCAAAATTTTATGTAATTAAGTGGTAATCTTTTTTCAAACATTCAATTCTCTTATTAGTTTTTAGTTAAAAACAGAAAACCGGATGCAAAAATGTCTTGTAGTTTTTGAGAAATTAAAAAAAAACCCGAACCACTTTTTTCTAAGAAAACCCTTTTTTTTGGTTTTAACGCGGCTGGACTTGTAGGCAAATTGATGTATGCAACATTGACCTCCTTTTTATTATTTTTAAAAAATTCGGAGTTTTATGAGGATACAATAAAGTGACATAGTATTGGAATAACCCTGGATTAATCCTTTTTTTTCATTGATAACCCCTGAAAACTGACCTGACAATTTCGTCTGGGTCCACCCGCCGCCAATGGGTTCTACCCGCTAGGACCTTAAGACAATAAAACCGCAATTTTTCTTTATTGAAAAACAAAATATTTGCAACCCAAATGTAAATAAAAGGCATCGCATTTTTAATAAAAATCCATTTCCAAATTGGATGTTAACTCATCAACACATTACGATGTCAAACTCATACTCTCGAGAAGAATTAACGGACATGCACTTCTGCTACGGTTTAGCTAATGGTCGAGATCGTGAAGCCGAAAGACTCTACGCTGAAAGATATCCCAATCGGAGGTGTCCCAGTCGTAGCATGTTTCCAAGAATCCACCGACGTCTGCGAGAGCACGGAGTGCCAGAGCATCGAAGAAGCGAAAGATCAGTTACAGATGGATCAGGAATCTTAGATGAAAGAATTTTTGATTTGATCCGACGTAATCCCTCCCTTAGTACAAGGAGGATAGATATTATGCTTGGAGTGCCCAAATCTAGAGTATGGAGAGTGCTTCATACCGAAAACTTACACGCGTACCATTTTAGGCCAGTTCAGGAACTCACCTCAAACGACAAGTTTTTGAGAGCAGAATTTTGTCGATCATTACTGCTTCGAGATGAAACTGAACGAAACTATTTTGCAAGGATATTCTGGACGGATGAAGCACAGTTTACCAGAGATGGCGTTACTAACTTCCACAATTTGCATCATTGGAGTAAGACCAATCCACACAACAAAAAACAAAATATATCACAACACCGATTTAGCTGTAATGTTTGGCTTGGTATTGTTGGACAAACTGTAATCGGGCCCCGGTTTTTGAATGCCGTTATTAATGGAGAATCGTACCTGCAGTTCCTACGAGACCTTTTGCCCGATTTGATGGACAACGTTCCTTTGGCCATAGCAGATAATTTAATCTACCAGCAAGATGGAGCACCAGCACACTACAGCTTACGGGTTAGAAACTGGCTGGATGATCATTTTAGTGACCGTTGGATCGGGAGAAGGGGCCCCACGGAATGGCCACCTAGATCACCATATTTAACTCCTCTAGATTTTTATGTGTGGGGATTCATGAAGAATTATGTTTACGAAGTGGAAATAGTATCTTTGGAACAACTGAAAGAACGGATTGAAGTCGCTGGAGTCAAATTGCAGGAAAATTTGTCAAGCATAGACTTATGTGCAGCCATTAGAAGGAGATATAATCTTTGCCTTCTAAAAAATGGGGATCATATTGAAAATTTATTATAATAAAACTCCGAATTTTTTAAAAATAATAAAAAGGAGGTCAATGTTGCATACATCAATTTGCCTACAAGTCCAGGCGCGTAAAAACCAAAAAAAAGGGTTTTCTTAGAAAAAAGTGGTTCGGGTTTTTTTTAATTTCTCAAAAACTACAAGACATTTTTGCATCCGGTTTTCTGTTTTTAACTAAAAACTAATAAGAGAATTGAATGTTTGAAAAAAGATTACCACTTAATTACATAAAATTTTGAAAAAAAATAGTTCGAAAATTTTTTTTTTCATTTTTTTCCCAAAATTTTGAGTTTGAAAATTAATTTCTCAAAAACTATTCCCTAAAACAGCTTCATTTAAAAACAGGACGAAAGAAGGGGTTTCTGGCTTTTCAAAAAAGTATATCATGGCATTGTGGCTTTAACTGTTGATTTTTAATAATTTTTTTTCCAAATTAAGTCAATTTTTTAGAAAATCTCCCGGCTAAACGAGGGGGAATAGACCCCCCCCTCCCATACGATTTTTTTCTTGTCTTGACCAGACCTACACGCTCTAGCTTTTTGGCACACTGCTCGTGGGACACCCTGTATAATAAATACAAATCCCACACTTGATTGGATTCATGCAGTCGATGTTCGTGTATTTATATCTGAGGCACGAATCTTAAATTTTGGCTTTTGATGAAGTGATGGTGATGGTGTTTTTTCCAGTGATCGAGCCTCATCTAGCAATCAGACGGTCTTGTTTCGTCATCCAGTAATCCAGATGGTTATGATGTAAACGATTTACATGTACAATTTTAAGTTTACCTCTCAGTCACCAGTTTACCAAAGATAACACTGGCTCATTTCTTAGCCTAGTTCGGCCCAACTAGTGGCTTCATTGACGGCTTTGTTGTTTATGTCGATATGTATATGTATCGATGTAAATGATTCATGAATTTTAGTTCGTTTTCAGTTCCCGTCGAGTTCTATACACAATGTCGTCGTTCTGCGTAACCACTCTCTTTCATCCGTACTGCACTTTCGGAAACCTCCCTTTTTGGCGATCCTGGTTGTAGTGCCATATCATATCTGAAATCCCGGACTTGTTACTCTCGCCTTAATCTGGTCTTCATTGGCTTTCTTTCTTTCTTTCTCAGCATCTTTTTTTTTTTTTTTTCTGTCGTTTCATCCTTAACGTCTTTTGAACAAGGAGGAGTGTCACTTTATGCTAAGTACGCTTTGAGAGGGAGCTTCTATCGAAGATGTCTTGACTATCAGATTTCTTTATGTTTTCTTTCCTAAGTATTCCGGATCTCTTATGTGCTCTAATAAGTGGTAGGTTTAACTCTACTTAGATAAGAGCAATCTCTTTTACTTCTTTTTGCATACAGTGCTACAATGCGTTCGCGCCAAGGTGGAGTTTGACTTACGATGTTGTAACTTGGGCTTGTTCGCCATTGAAGGAATGCACCACCAAAGTGCCCATATCTTAGCAAAGCATTCCAATGTCCAGGATTATTCACTGGGTTTTAAAGTCTACCCCAGTGATGAATCTGCGGATAGATCGGCCACTACGAGCGCGTGCCAAACAGTCGACGCTCTCAGTTGTATCTTTAGATAAACTTCTCCATATCCTTTTGCCGATTCTCTTGTTGCAATCTTCAGGCACTAGCAAATAGCAATGACTACCGGACGAATTCCTTTCTTTTAATGGAAGTACTTGCTGTTGTAGGTGGGTAGTTAATGATGTGCCGAATCCGCCAATTTTTCTTTACTAACAGGAAAACAAAACTATAGAAATGCAAATAGATATGTATGTAATTACTACAGTGGACAAAATCTTTCAGTATTCATGCAACAACACTAGGCCAAGTCTCCAGATTTGTTGTGGGAAGTCAGAAAAAACAGTGCGTCTATGTTCTTTCTGCACAATTGTTTTGGTCAAAGTTCGTATCCAAAGCCGGTAAGACGGCAATGACCGACACACGCACTTAGTGCAACAAGATTTATTTTGATAATCATCAGCGTCACCAAACTTCTACGTGGAGTGAAAGCCATTTATCTGCACAAGCAATGGATTTGGCAGCCACTGTAATATATTTTAATTTAGTTCAATCATAGTTTTGCCTGGAACTATGCAACAGGTTTTAGATAACCACTTTCTTTACGTAAAGGTTTTGTAACTCCTAACAGTATGCGGTTTTTAATGGTTTGAAAAATGCATGTACATACTTCCATATACATATCTGTATATTGTACATGAGGAGAATATGGAAGGGGGGGCATGCTGCCCCCTGCTTGGGGTTACTGTTGGATTACATTAACAGAATAAGACATTACATACAATACCCCAACCTTGCGCCTACTCCAAATCCAACAGTGATCCCAAGCAGGGGGGTTGCAGGGGGGCAGCATGCCCCCCATACGCGTTTAGATAATCATACATTGAGCAGTAAAATTGCTAATTCGACTCCGGGGCTAAATGCGGATGCAGGTATCTTGGTATCTGGCTATGTTCAACTACAGTGGGTAAAATAAGTATTTGCACACCCAGTTTTCTTACGATTTGACTGTAATCTGTAAAGTTTCAATGAAATGTAATATAGACTAAGAAAAAGCAATTAAAATCACGACATGCAATACAAAAATTATTGAAGTTGGTTAAAAATTACTCCAGTTGGGCTAAATTTTGCGCACTTATAAATGGTTTTTTTCGGGCTTCATTTATTATTGCTCGCCTATCTCTTACAGTTAACTTCTTCGGTCTTCCAGTACGATATTTATTTGCTGTCGTCGCTGTGTCTTGAAACCTTTTCAGAACGTAACGAACAGCAGAGAACGAAAATGGAACTAAATTTTCTATTTCCCGATATTTTTTACTACTTTCACTTAGGAAAATAATTTTTTCGCGGATTGCCAAGGGTGTTTCAGTTTTTTTTTTTGACACATTTTAGCTATTTTACTTATTTTACGACTACTACAGTCGAATTTGCAACCACGAATGAATAAAGAAACAACAAACACCTCCAAAACGGTTATAATTTTTACCCAACCGATGAATTAATTCAGGGAAAAGGGTGTGTGCAAATACTTTTTTGAGTGTGTTTTCTTAGTTTTTTCTTAATAAATGGGATAATTTTTAACCAATTTCAATCATTTTTGTATTGCATGTCGTGATTTTAATTGCTTTTTCTTAGTCTATATTACATTTCATTGAAACTTTACAGATTACAGTCAAATCGTTATAAAACTGGGTGTGCAAATACTTATTTTACCCACTGTAGATACTTTAAAAGCGATTCCAAATCACCGTAAATACTTAAAAACTGATTAAGTTTCATTGTAACACGTTCTTTGTTGAGTTTTTTTCCCACGAAAAACAAGCAACAACAATGTTTCCACAATTATGAAAAACCATAATTTACGGTTATTTGTTGGCAGCTTCGCATATATATGTATACATTTACATATATAATTGACGAATTTTGTAGGAGCTAATTTCATTGCGTATTTTGAGGAGTTAAGGCAATTGAAGGTAAATAATGATTTTATTTAAAACATAGTTGCATACTTACAGGCAAAATTGGAGTGCGTTTTGTATGGAGAATTTAAGAAGCTTATACATATGTATCTTCGAAACAAGATAAGTCCGACCTTAAATATACATATGGATATATCAAAATTCTTAGAAAAAATCCTAATCTGACGTACTGAAATTTCATCAAAATCGGTGAGTAGGGCCTTTTTCCGAATAATTACCGAAAATTGTATCAAAATCGGTGAGAAGCCATATTTCTAAATAATTACTGATTTCTCTGCTGACCAGAACAGGTTATATAGTAATAATATTGTATTACCACAGAATAAATAGTATACAGAAGTTGCATCTCATACCTACCTACAAAGCAAATTTTGTTCTAGGGTTCCAATATTGGCACCCTATTGAACAGAGAGTACAAGCATGAGAACATGCAAGAGAGTATACAAAAAATTGAGAAGCTGGTGCGAGCGAAAGAGAGTAGCATGTGCGTTTTCGGTGGTTTTGTTTTTACGAGAGCAAAGCAGCTTACGATGTGTATGCAAGTGTGTGTGCGTGTGTATGCATTGATAGCTTCTTCTATCGTAAGCATGCATGGTGTTGTATTGCTTCTCTTGTTTTCGATTGTGTGGATTGGATTCGAAATCACTTGGGAATTGTACTTTCATGCGAATGGTTGTGTTTTCCTGCGCTTATACAGGGTGTCCCACGAGCAGTGTGCCAAAAAGCTAGAGCGTCTGGTCAAGACAAGAAAAAAATCGTATGGGAGGGGGGGGTCTATTCCTCCCCGTTTAGCCGGAAGGGGCAATTTTCTAAAAAATTGACTTCATTTGGAAAAAAAATTATTAAAAATCAACAGTTACATCCACAATGACGTGATATACTTTTTTGTAAAGCCAGAAACCTCTTCTTTCATCTTGTTTCTAAACGAAGCTGTTTTAAGGAATAGTTTTTGAGAAATTAATTTTCAAACTCAAAATTTTGAAAAAAAAATGAAAAAAAAAAATTTCGAACTATTTTTTTTCAAAATTGTATGTAATTAAGTACTAATTTTTTGTCAAAAATTCAATGCTCTCATTAGTTTTTAGTTAAAAGCAGAAAACCGGATGCAAAAATGTCTTGTAGTTTTTGAGAAATTAAAAAAAAACCCGAACCATTTTTTTCTAAGAAAAACCTTTTTTTTTGGTTTTAACGCGGCTGGACTTGTAGGCAAACTAATGTATGAAACATTGACCTCTTTTTTATTATTTTTAAAAAAATCGGAGTTTTATGAGGATACAATAAAGTGACACAGTATTGGAATAACCCTGGATTAATCCTTTTTTTTCATTGATAACGCCTGAAAACTGACCTGCCAATTTCGTCTGGGTCCGCCCGCCGCCGATGGGTTCTACCCGCTAGGACCTTAAGACAATAAAACCGCAAGACAATACTGAAGAACAAAATATTTGCAACCCAAATGTAAATAAAAGGCATCGCATTTTTAATAAAAAACCATTTCCAAATTGGATGTTAACTCATCAACACATTACGATGTCAAACTCATACTCTCGAGAAGAATTAACGGACATGCAATTCTGCTACGGTTTAGCTAATGGTCGAGATCGTGAAGGCGAAAGACTACGCTGAAAGATATCCCAATCGGAAGTTTCCCAGTCGTAGCATGTTTTCAAGAATCCACCGACGTCTGCGAGAGCACGGAGTGCTAGAGCATCGATAAAGCGAAAGATCAGTTACGGATGGATCAGGAACCTTAGATGAAAGAATTTTGGATTTGGTCCGACGTAATCCCTCCCTTAGTACAAGGAGGATAGCTATTATGCTTGGAGTGCCCAAATATAGAGTATGGAGAGTGCTCCATACCGAAAACTTACACCCGTACCATTTTAGGCCAGTTCAGACACTCACCTCAAACGACAAGTTTTTGAGAGCAGAACTTTGTCGATCATTACTGCTTCGAGATGAAACTGAACGAAACTATTTTGCAAGGATATTCTGGACGGATGAAGCACAGTTTACCAGAGATGGGGTTACTAACTTCCACAATTTGCATCATTAGAGTAGCACCAATCCACACAACAAAAAACTAAATAAATCACAACACCGCTTTAGCTGTAATGTTTGGCTTGGTATTGTTGGACAAACTGTGATCGGGCCCCGGTTTTTGAATGCCGTTATTAATATAGAATCATACCTGCAGTTCCTACGAGACCTTTTGCCCGATTTGATGGACAACGTTCCTTTGGCCATAGCAGATAATTGAATCTACCACCAAGATGGAGCACCAGCACACTAAAGCTTACGGGTTAGAAACTGGCTGGATGATCATTTTAGTGACCGTTGGATCGGAAGAAGGGGCCCCACGAATGGCCACCTAGATCACCAGATTTAACTCCTCTAGATTTTTATGTGTGGGCATTCATGAAGAATTGTGTTTACGAAGTGGAAATAGTATCTTTGGAACAACTGAAAGAACGGATTGAAGTCGCTGGAGTCAAATTGCAGGAAAATTAGTCAAGCATAGACTTATGTGCAGCCATTAGAAGGAGATATAATCTTTGCCATCTCAAAAATGGGGATCATATTGAAAATTTATTATAATAAAACTCCGAAGTTTTTAAAAATAATAAAAAAGAGGTCAATGTTTCACACATTAATTTGCCTACAAGTCCAGCCGCGTTAAAACCAAAAAAAAGGTTTTTCTTAGAAAAAAATGGTTCGGGTTTTTTTTTAATTTCTCAAAAACTACAAGACATTTTTGCATCCGGTTTTCTGCTTTTAACTAAAAACTAATGAGAGCATTGAATTTTTGAAAAAAAATTACTACTTAATTACATACAATTTTGAAAAAAAATAGTTCGAAATTTTTTTTTTTAAATTTTTTTTCAAAATTTTGAGTTTGAAAATTAATTTCTCAAAAACTACTCCTTAAAACAGCTTGATTTAAAATCAGTATGAAAGAAGAGGTTTCTGGCTTTACAAAAAGGTATATCGTGGCATTGTGGATGTAACTGTTGATTTTTAATAATTTTTTTTCCAAATTAAGTCAATTTTTTAGAAAATTGCCCCTCCCGGCTAAACGGTGGGAAATAGACCCCCCCCTCCCATACGATTTTTTTCTTGTCTTGACTAGACCTACACGCTGTAGCTTTTTGGCACACTGCTCGTGGGACACCCTGTATATCGACTCCATTTTTACTTTATATTGACAACTTTGCATACGATTTGGATTATTCTTTGGACTTATTATTATATATTGATTGTTGAGGGGTTGTCATACGATTTTGAATAGGAAAAATGGGTTCTGTACCGGCTGTTGGTAAAATTTTCCAAAAGTCCGGCATTCGATGCTGCATAAAAACATGCGGTAAATGTTTAAGTTTCCTCCCTATGACTCAGCTATGGGTCAAATTTGGCGAGAAAAATGTAATATTCCAACAAAAGATTACACAAAAAAATTGTTGATTTGCGCCAATCACTTCTCAAGTTCTGACATTGGGAAAAAAAAGTTGAAATTCGGAGCTGTTCCGGTATTTAACTTAGAAGATTACAAGTCGTTGGAGCTTGATTGTCCAGCTAAAAAGAGCCGAACAAGTGACTCCGTAGATGGATGTTGTAATGACTGTAAAAAATATCTGAAATCAGCTAATTTTTACAGAAAAAAATATTACGACATGGTAGCAAAATATAAAAATCTCCAAAGCCGCAAACCAATAGCAACAAAATCAAGCGTATTTCAAACCATCGACTCTTTTCAAATAAGCAAGGAGTCAAAAACATTTTGCAAACTTCTTCTTAGTCCACGACCTAAAGAATATAAGCAAGATGTAAAAGATTTGGTTCAAAACATTTATTATGTCTCACAGTCAACGTACCAATTTTTGAAGAATAAATTGCATCTAAATTTGCCACATATCTCTACTGTTTATCGATGGGCCCCTGTAAATTCCCTACAACCAGGTTTTAAAAATAACGGTTTAGAGTTAATAAAAAAGAAGTGCTTAGATTTGAACCAGTACGAAAAGAATAATATGATTCTGCTGATGGATGAAATGGCGATTAGAAGGGAATTGCGATACAATTCCAAATTAGATTTAGTGGATGGATTTGAGGAAAATGGGGTTGAAAGAACGAACCAGATTGGTAAACAATTGTGCGTTTTTATGATTAAATCAATGTTTTCCAACTGGGCGCTTACATTTAATTACTTTGTTTCAAAAAATGGACTTTCTGCCGATTTACTAAAAAAAGATAATATTACGAAATTTAGCAATTTTGAACAGTTTTGGCATCATAGTTAAAGTTGTAATTTGTGACCAAGGGTCCTCTAACAGGAAGTGTTTCTTGGAATTGGGAGCAACTTTAGAAAAACCCTATTTTATGTATAATGGTAGTAAAACTTTCTGTGTATATGATTTTCCACATCTAATCAAATCATTAAGAAATGGTTGGCTTCAATGTGACCTTACAACACCAAATGGAGTTGCTAGTTTTAAAGTAGTTAAGGAACTATGGGAAATGGAGTGCAAATCTAATACAAAAATGTGTCTTAAACTTACAAGCCAGCACATATTTCCGAACTCTTTCGAAAAAATGAAAGTAAAACTAGCCACCCAAATTTTTAGTAGGACTGTTCAAGCAGCAATTAAAACTGTTATTGAGACAGTAGGCTTTAAAAGTTGCTCAAAAGAAGTTTGTTTATCTACGGCATGCTTCATAGGAAATATTGACAAAATATTTGACTGCCTAAATAGTGGTTCGCTATCTTCAAAGAATTGTTATAAGTCTGCAGTTCAACTTAACAGTCCATCACACGAATATATAAAATTCTTCCTTGAATACCTCAATGAAATCTCATTTGTTGACAAAAAGAAAAAAGTATTTTTTTTAGATGGAATGAAATTTACCTTAAACGCTGTATTACAATTAGTAGAGCTATTTAAAAAAAAATCCCAAATATAAGATAAGCTCGAAAATATGTTCTCGGTTCTAAGACAAAAGGGTGGAAATAATATTAACCCCTCAGTTGCTGATATAAACACTTTATTAGCACGCTTAATGTCTGCAAATATAGTGCAGTTGAGTTCTTATAGTAACTGTGAAGAGCTGAGTGATACCACATTTGAAACGCTTTCAAATATTTTGTCAAATATGGACTTAGCTGATACAAATAATGAAGAACTCAGTCGAAACGAAAACTCTGAAATAGATATTAACATAGAAATCATTGATGATTTCGTATTAAATGATGACTTTCAGAATTGTTCGGAATTTAGTATCGATTTGGCGTCTTTAAGATACTTCATAGGTTATATCGTCTACAAAATGATACCGAAAATTAACTGCGATATTTGTGTTTCTATATTGAGAAAAGAAGACGAAGTATTAACAGTTCCTAGTGAACTTTTCATATTTCATAAAAATTACAATTCTCTTAGTCCGGTATTACACGTTTCAATAGTTGCCGCGGCAACACGAACTTGTGGGTAAGAGAAGTGAGAGGCATCCGGGGTAGGTCGTGTTGCCTGTACCGGAAACACTTTGACGTTTCTCTTTGTTATTTTCTCATTTTTTGCCATTTCTCCTTTCTCTCATTCGACAGATTTGGAATTGTTCGAGTGCGTTGTGCGTCGGTTGTGAATTTAAATTTAAAAGTGAAATTTGTATTTTTAATACACGTAAAGGATATCGTTTCATAAAAGTAAGAAATTACTTAAATTAAAACATTTACGACATAGGGGAGATTACGATATCCGTGGCGCCGGCTTTTCTTTTGAAAGTGTTTTTCTATAGAACTCCTTCTACTGAAATTTCAAAAGAAATTTCAAAGAAATGGATGAGTTACGGATATCGTAATCGTGCCACGATATAATATATTAATAAATTATATTTTAGAAATGGAAAAAAAGTGGCCGCAGAACCTGACAGAGACCCTTATAGTACTCCTGCAAGAGCACCCATGTATTTATGCGCCAAGCGATCCTGAATATTTGAACAGGGTAAAGCGGGCTCATGCTTTTAATATCATCTTGGAAGCCATGGCGCCTCTGAAATCAGGAATGACGCACGAGGATATAAAAAAAAAAATAAAAGCTCTGCGTACACAATTTGCCAGGGAAATAAAGATGATCAACGCCTCAAAGAAAAGTGGAGCGGGTACTGAAGAAGTTTATGTACCCAAGCTCTGGTGCTTCGATCAACTGGCATTTCTCGGTCCAAGTTGTCGAACAAGAGAATCGTCAGGCAATTTGGATCAAGTTAGTTTAACTCCTAATGTTTTTGAATTGCTGTTAGTAATATGTATGTATTCACAGGAAAACTTGGAACATCCCGAAGACGAATGCGCATATGAAGACATTCCAACTGGAAGTAGCAGCAGCTGTTCGCCTGTGATAAAAAGAAAAGTAAGTTGTATTTCTCAATACATGTTATTTTATTTTTAAAAATTAGTTTTATAATACATCCGTACATATGAACATATACATATTTCTATAGTAATTGATCTTGTTGCCAATCAACTGCTCCTTCGTTATAAAAATAATCCGTAAATCCTTGGCGAACTGTTTCCGCTGGGCCTTTGCGAGGATTGAATGCAATATCTGAGTTTTCTAATGTATTCGTAGGCATAGAAGTTTGTGCAACTCTCGCGATATCCCTGTCTATTAGCATATTATGCAACACACAACACGCTTTTGTAATTAGTTCAACATTTTCCGCGCTTGTATTAATTTTTGTTTGCAGAATTTTAAATCGGTTACTTAAAATTCCAAACGCATGTTCGATGACGTGCCTTGCTCGGGAAAGCCGCAAATTAAAAATTTGTTTTTTCGGGTCCTGTGTTGAATATGGATAGGGTTTGAGCAAATGAGTTTGTAGAGGAAATGCGCCATCTCCCACAATTACGTAAGGTAGTTTTCTACCATTTCCTATAATCTTTTCTGGTGGAAAATGTTGCTCTGCCTCATCAATAATTTTCTTTAGTGGACTTTGTAATAAAACACCTGCATCGTTTGTGCGGCCATTGCATCCGATGTTTACAAATATAAAGCGACAATTTGCGTCCGCTAAGGCCAACAGTACTATGCTATGGTTGCCTTTGTAGTTGTAGTAGTAGGACCCGTCTGATCTTAATGCCCTAAAATTGATGTGTTTGCCATCTAGGGCACCCAAGCAATTTGGAAATTGCCACTTTATAGCGTAACCATCTGCTATTTCTTCCCATTCAGATTTTGACGTTGGAAACTGAAAACAAAAATAAAATATATTTCTCATCATTTCATATATAAATTAACCAAAATCTTATTGTTTTTTATTGTAGAAAACACGACTCAGCGCCCAAAATCGATTATTGAATAAAATCGAAAATGTACAAAACATGTTCGTCCATAAGCAAAAGAACAAGTCAGAATATAGTTGGCTTGGACCTGCGGTCGTCTCACAGGTTGAGAGCATAAAAAAAGCCTTCATTGCGGCGAAAAACAGCATGGAGGATTCAACAAGTGCTAAATGACACCGTACTGGAGGACAATATGGAGGAAGAAGAAATAATACCCTCCACCTCTAGACAGTCCACAAACCAAACATCCTCGCCTGCTGGGAAGGGGGCGACTGATTTGTTACAAGAAGTAATGTATAAGACTTTTGATGAGGGCGATTTTTAAGACTGAGTTCCTTTTTTATTTATTATTTAAGAACGAATTTATATTTATTTTTTGTTTTTTATGTTTACTTTTAAGACTGAGTGCCTTTTTTATTTATTATTTAAGAACGAATTTATATTTATTTTTTGTTTTTTATGTTTACTTTTAAGACTGAGTTCCTTTTTTATTTACTTATACTTATAAGAATGAATTCCTTTTTTTGTTTAAGAATGAATTTAAGTGATATTTTTTTTTTGTTTAAGAATGAATTTAAGTGATATTTTTTTTTGTTTAAGAATGAATTTAAGTGATATTTTTCTAAAAAAATAACAATAAAATAATGTACAAACCTTTATATATTTGTCTTTCAAATTGTGCCAAATAGCGCGACAAACCTCAGGGACCGTTTTCGTCAAAAAAGGTTGTGACAATCTTGTCTGATATTCGGTACTTTTATAGGTTTCACCTGTAGCGAGAAATCTTAAGGTGGCAAATAATTTTTCACATACAAGGATTGGTTCCCTCATGATGGTAACTTGTTTTTTTAAATCAGGCTCAACTGATTTGAGTAAGAGGTTAAAAGTTTCAGCATTCATTCGCAAATAATTGCGAAATGAAATCTTGTCGGTGTTATGCAATTCATTTATAACAAATTTAAATTAACTATTTGTTGGACGCTTCTTTCGCCATTTCTTTACCCACTGCCTTCTTTTCCTCCTTTTTGGAATTAACTTCGCCATTTCATAGCACTCCTCCAAAGCTCCCCAAATTTCGTCCTCGGAGTCACTCAACTCCATAATCGCATGCTCCGTCAAATCCATTATTGCTGACCACGCTTTAATTTCGAAACTCATTTGCAATATTTGTAATATTTTACAATAAACACCTCAAAATATTAGCGCACAGAAAATTCACAACTCAAACAACTCTAAGAAATGAATCGAAAAGAAACTGCGTGTTAAGTGTCACTTTGTGGCTAGCTCTGTGTTGAAACGTGTAAAGATAAAGGCAACACGGACAGAAAACACAAAAGAAAATAAGCAAAAGTTGCCAGCAACTATTGAAACGTGTAATACCGGACTTAAAGATTTTGGTAACCTCGTTGCTCCTTCACAAATTTTCTTGGAAATTAGCAAGAAACATATTACAGTGTTTAGCAATATTTTTGACACACAACCACAAACTGTTGGTATAAAAAACTTGATAAAATCCAAATGCAAAAATGCCACACCGCAATGGTTTTCCACATGTTCTGATCATAAGGAAATAATATTGGACTTCATGATCTTAATACACTTGAGGAAGCATTGCTCGTGGGCTTCAGAGAAAAAAATTTTACTAAAGCCCGCAAACTTAAAATCCTGTCGCACTAAAGTTTTTGGGTTATTCTTCCCTACATATATCAGATTGAAATTTGCACAAAAATCCCAAATAATGGAATAACGTTAATTGGTGTTACCCGGCCCTTTTAGTTTACATCGAAAAAGAACGCGTACGAATACCAAGCGCAACTTTCAACTGAAGAAAACTAAATATAGAAATCTAAAACTTGAAACAAAATTTTGTCAACACCACGTGCATTCACGACGTTGGATAGCAACACAATACACACACACACATAAACATTTTAAGATTGCTCTCTCGTTGATTCTCTCTGATCGTGGCTGCTCTATGGTTGTTACTCTCTGATCATGCTTGCTCTCTCGTTGCTTGATCTTCCCTTCAGTTGATCCGCCCGCACCATAAAGTGAAAAATCATCGCAGGCCGAGATGCGACTTCTGTATACTATTTATTCTGTGGTATTACTTAACGTAAGCTATTTTAAACTCTGCCTGCAATTCGATTTAATGTATGTACCTATCGATATTTGAAATTATTTTCGTAATTATGGTACATACCTATGTAGGGCTTTTACAGAGAAAGAAACCGGCATAATCCAAGCGCATATATGTATGTATGTACATACATACATACATACATACATTGTATATACAGATTTAATACCTAGCTATTGTTAGAACCGCGATCATTTCTCACTCGTATTGCGAAAACAAAGGAAACAATTAGTGATCATTTTATGTATACATACGAGTATGTACATACTTTGTACATATGTATGTATATACCAGCGTTGCCAGACGTCCCGATTTTGGCGGGACGTCCCGATTTTTAGACCAAAATTAAATATCCTGCGCGGGACAGGCACAGTCCCGCTTTTAATACATTTATTTATTCCTCTGCCGACCAAATAATAAATGTACTTTGTGAAACAAAACTTAAAATTACGCAAATTCGCAAGTAACTTCATATGGAGCTGACAATGCAAATGTTAACTTCGGTCCAAATCATTCCGTTTACACAAGTCTCGTTGATAAGAACAAAAAAAAAATGTATCTAAAAGCGAACTGTTCTTGCATAACACATCTTGCATAGCATGAGCAAATTTGCAGGTGATAGGTTAGAGATCGATATAGAAGCTAATATCTTAAAAATACATAGCCATTTCTCACATTCAGCTAAACGTCGTGCGGAATCAATGAAAATGTTTGAAACTACGGAAATGGAGTGGGTCGAGTTATTGCGCCACTTTAATATAAGATTTCTGTCTCTCTGTCCTGCCATTGAAAGAGTAATCAAGGCTTGGCCTGCTTTGAAATGTTACTTTGGTAACATCTTTGGCCAGGATCATGTGCGAAAGCCATTGAAAAGGTTCTACATTCGGAAAAAGAGGAGACAAAAACCCCTGCCTACTTGCAGTTCGTTCATAATGATATGAGTAATTTCAAAGGCAGGCAAGGCAAGGCAGGTAGGCAAAAGGATTATTTTTTCGGCTACAGTCATTAAATAAATTTGAATTTGTTTAATCTGAAAAAATCAAAACCATTAAAGACTTCAATAATTTTTACACAAATTGTCAAACGTATGTAACCAAATGTTATAATTTTCCAGATGAAAATATTTTCGCTAAACTCGAATTCATAAACCTGAATAATGAAATTAGTTTTGAAATGGTTGAGATGATGAATGATGTTTCAGTAGATAACTTGGGTGAAGAATTTAACTAGTTAAAATCATCCTTGGACGTAGTAGTGAAAAATCGTAAAGACACCACTGCACAGAAATGGCACCAGCTCTTTAAACAGTTTCCAAAAAAAGTGTCCCAACTTCGAACTGCTTTCATGAACGCTTTTTTTCCTAACTGAATTTAAGATGATCGGATGCCAGAAATGTAAATGTTCCGTAAATTTAATAAAAGCTGAATTAATCATCCAATTCAAATTGGAGCTATCCTGTGCGGAATTCTTTAACTACATTAAAGAAGAAAAGGAAATATTAAGAGAAGTTAAGTCTTCACAGAAATATAAATAAGTAATGGTATTAGCCAACATATTTTTCCATGTACCTACGAGTATATCATCATTTTTAACTGAATTTAAATCTCAAATAAAAAGATAAGTAATAAAAAAAATACTGACTACTAATTCTTTTATTATGTCCCGCTCTCGACGTAAGAGCCCGCTTTTTTAATCAAAAGATTTCAAAATCCCGCTTTACTCGAAAACATAATCTGGCAACGCTAGTATATATGTACATACATACCTACATATATAGTTACCATTTTGAATTTATTAAATAATATTGAAGAAAAGGAAGAAAAATGCAATGCTAAAAAAATAATATTCAATCATTTATTATAAAATACAATTTGTTTAAATTATATTAAATTGTTTAAATTATAAATTACAAAATTGACATTATTTTTACGAAAAAAAAAATCAAAAAAAAAAACCTGAAAAAAGTTGAACCTGTTCAGATGAATGGTAGTGTATGTGCGTGTAGAGTGCACACAATACAATCGTTCTTCATACAAGTTCTTTAACCGTTCTTTAGTAGTTATACAAACCATAAACGCAGCAACCACGGCCACGAAATCAACCACATGCATAAGTATGTATATGTACACTCTTTCACTTTCATTGAGTTCAGCTTGGATATATCACATTTAGAAGGTGTTGTGATTGGTTCATTTAAAGTTGTAGTTTCTTGTTGCTCACGTGGAAGGATGGATATCCTCATCTGTAAGTTTCACCTAAAAAAATATTATTATATTGAATATGTTTAAAATCAATTTTACTAAAATTAATTTAGTTGTTAGCTGTATAGCATGTGTTACATTATTCAATGGTATAATATAATACAATATAATATATGATTTTTTAAGATTTTGTTTTTTAATTGTCACAAAAAAAACGCAAAAGTGTATACAATTTTTATTTGAGTTGATAAATAAATTCTTGCCTTAAAAGATTAATACTTTTTGAACATTATTTTGTGTAAATGCTAACTACTAGTACGATGCACACGAAAAACCCAAATTTGAGACACTTTGTCTAAAATATTGGTTGATATATCGCTGATAACACGTATAATGTTGTCTGCCGCTAGTCAGGCATAGACGTGTAATTTAATTTTTTTTTTTTTAATAATCTTTATTTCACAAGATCTTATAACTAACAATAAAAATATTTACAAAGATATGGTTTTCAAAGAGTAAGATAATCATAATAAAATAGTTAGGTACATCCGGTTGCCCTAAGGACAAGAGTTGGATATACCGCAAAAAGTTACAAATCAACAAAATAGATCTTTATTGAGGGGGAGTATATATATAAATAAGTGCACAAATTAGAAAAGCAAAAATATCATAAAAGAAAGTATTCCAATAATCTTAAGTTATAAAATTCAGTAAGCTGCCAATTTCCTTAAAGTTCAATGAAAATAATAAGGTCTTAATATTCCTTAAATACGAAGATTTGATTGTATCACATCGAATTCTTTCTGGCAAGTTATTAAAAAGACGAGGTGCAGTTACTTCGTAGAAGTGGGAAAAGAGAGATTTCTTAATAGTAGGTACGGTGACTAAATTTCTACTGTTTACACGCAAATTGTGAGATCCGTATAACCTAGCGGACAAATAGCCAGATCTTTCATAAAATATTTTTAAGACTTTATAATAATACAAATGCTGTAGTGGCAGAATCTTAAGGTTACTAAATAACTCAAAGCTCGGAGTTCGGCGGTTAGCTCTACAGAGAATTCTTATGGCATATTTTTGCTTAATAAGTAGTGGTTCGATTTTATTGTAATGAGTCCTACCCCAGCATGAGAGACCGTATTGCAGTTTTGACTTAAATAAGCCATTGTAGACTAGGGTAAGAACCGGTTGACGACAATAAAGTCTCAGATGGTATATTTGTCTAACCACCTTAAGTCTAACCATCTTTTAAGTTGAGAGTGTGGTTTTTCCAACTCATACGAAAGTCCAATAGCAAACCTATGTAAGTACTTAAAGCTTTCAACGCGCTCAATTTCAAAACAGCTTTTTGTACATGACAAGTTTTCATTAAAAGTGGAAGAAATAAGCTTACAATCATTATTCAAAGAAAACTTTAGGCAAAACGGCGAATGGTATGAGAAAGAGATATCTTCACAGATATTACCTGATATATTAAAGATCATGAATTTCGTTTTATCGCTTATCACAAGTCGATGAAGATAAGACCATTTCCGAAGAATCTCTAAATCATTGTTTATATCAATAACTAGCTGGAAATAATTTTTCGATGAGCAGGACAGAGCAGTATCATCCGCAAAAGCTGCGATCTTACCTTTAAAGGGTTGAATAAAGAGTGAGTTGACAAAGACTAAGAACAGAATTGGGCCCAAGACTGCTCCTTGTGGCACGCCCATATATATAGGCTTTTCCGAGCTTAGTTTATTTTGAATTCTTACCTTTTGTTTTCTGTTCATTAGATAAGAAGCCAGCCAATCATAGACATTACTTCTAAAGCCGGCTTTGTATAATTTACTGAGTAACAGAGTATGATCTACAGTATCGAAGGCCTTAGCTATATCAATGAACAGAGACGAAGGTAGCTCAGAGTTGTTTAAACTACAATAAATCTCGCCACACAATTTTAGAAGAGCATCTTCTGTCGATCTACCACTCAAAAAACCGTATTGATGTCTGCTGAAAAAGTTGTTTCTGTTAAGGAAAGAAATCATTCTGGACTTCATTCCTTTTTCAAAGATTTTTGAAAAGACTGAAAGAAGTGAAATGGGACGATAGTTGTTTAAGCTGGAAGTCGCTCTTTTTTTATGCAATGGTATAACAATGGCTTTTTTTAACGCTTTTGGAAAAATTCCTTTTTGTACACTGCAATTGAAAATGAAACATAAAACATCTGATATGAAAAAAGATATTTGTTTCAAAAGAGTGCTAGAGATATTGTCATCAGAAGAAGAGTTTGAATTTTTTAGCGACATTATGATTCTATGTATTTCTTGTGAGCTGAAGTTATTAAAGAAAAAGCTTGCTGAATTAAAACCATCATCTTTTAAAGTCTTATTACAGCACAGTACGTTCGAATTGGTTTGAAAGTCATATGTATTCTGCAGGCATATGTTTGAGAAAAAATCATTAAATAAATCCGCAACCTCTTCAGGGTCGGACACAAGTGTATTGTTGTATTCAATAGTAATACCCACTTGAGTCTTTTTTCTATTTAAAATATCGTTCACGATGTCCCATTCCTTTTTCGAATTACCAATATTTTCACTCAGTTTATTTCTGTAATATGAGTCTCTACAGAGATGAATCTCAATTTTTAGTTCAATACAAAGTTTTTCCTAAAGAGTTCTCAATCTCGTATTATTTGGATGTTTTTTAACGCAGTTGTGCAGTTTTTTCTTCTTATTTATTTTTTTCAACAGATGGATATTCATTAGACTTGCAACGAATATTCGGTTACTATTCGGTATTCGGCCTATTCGGCTGCTTTTATTATATTCGGCCGAATACCGAATATCTACATATTATTCGGCCGAATACCGAATACTTAAATAATATATTTTGTCATAGAGAAATAATTGGTAAAATAAAAAATTAAAATCGATTGATTACGTATATATTCATATTTTCATTTCTGTTATAATCATTTAAGTAGTCATTGGTACATAAAACAGGTACATAATTTAATCATTTTCTGTATTAAACAAGTTAAGAGTTTTTCTATGCATTTGAATTATTTTCATAATCAAAATTTAGAAGGGGAAGGTTATGGTGCAGAAAGACTAACTTTTCTGCATTTTTAGGAAGTAGTTTACTTCTTTTTTTCTCGTAGACCATCCCAACTTCAGAGAAAAGGCGCTCTGAATAAACACTACTTCCTGGCGCCGACAAATATTTTGCTGCAATCTTAATCAAACACGGAAATTCAAATTTCCTTGCTTGCCACCATGTATACGGGTTGTCATGACGTGATATATTACTAATATTTAAGAAAAGATCCATTTCTGTTGAAACTGCATTTTTGATGTGTTTCCAGAAGCTGTGCTTTTTTCTGCTATCAGCTCTTCGAAGCAATCCATAAAAGTTGAGTGAATAGTCTGATTTAGACTTTGCTCTTCAGTTCTCATCCTCTTGGCCAAAGTAGGGGACGAACTCGCGCTATCGTCGCTTGTTTCTTCACAGCTCATTTTTATGCTATCGATTAATACATACTGCTTCACTTTTTCTTTTTGCAGTTGATTGGTGAAAACATTCATTTTAAATCTTGGATCGAGAAAGGTAGCAACCAAATGATTTTTACTCGCTGTAATGTCTTCAAATCGTTCTTGTAACCCTTGTTGTATGACGAGTATTGCCTGGCTTAATTTGGGTGTTAGCTCTTTTGACGTGCTCATTTTATTGTAATATCGCATTAAGGTAGCAACATACGGAATAATTTCAGAAATGCAAGCGTAGCCGGTACTTATAAGTTTTGTTATCTCCTCAAATGGTTGCAATAATTTTAAAAGATGCTCCAAAAGCTCCCATTGTGCAGCAGTCAAATTGGCAAATATGACAGTCCGTCAGATAAACAGAAAAGGCTCGTTTTTGTTGCATTAGCCTTTCGAGCATATAATATGTAGAGTTCCAACGCGTGCTTGGACTAATTCATGTTGAGGGAGACCCAAATCTTTTTGGACAGAATGCAGTTTTTCTTGTGCAGTACCAGAATGATTAAAATGAGTTACGATTTTTCTACCTGTAGCTATCATTTGAGTCACATCTAACTGAACCTTTAGACAATCATTGACAATCAATTGAATAGTATGAATGAAACAACGTGCTGAGGCCAACTCTGCATCACTAACAGCTTTTACTATGTTTCGTCCATTATCATGAATAACAATATGAATTTTTTCACGGATGTCCCACAAATTTGCAATTTCTTGTAAACTCATAGCTATATTCGTTGCTGTGTGTTGTCCCTCAAAATGCTTGATGCTCAATACTACATGTTTGAGGTTGAATTGGCGATCAATAAAATGTGCAGTAAAACTTAAAAAACTGTTATGATTATGCAAGCACGTCCACATGTCGGTCGTTACGGAAATATAATCTGTCTCTGAAAGTAAACTTTTAATTTTCTCAACCACTTTACGATAAATTTCTGGAATCACATTGTCTGAAAAGTAAGGACGACTTGGTATATTGTACCGCGGCAAAGCGTTATTAATCAGTCTTCTAAAACCAGCCCTTTCTACTATATTTACTGCCTCATTATTAAGTGCGATCATTTCAGCAATTAACACATGCTACTTTTTTGCCTTGGGGTCATTAATATCCCATAGTTTATTAATTTCTGCACATTTTTCAAGAGTTAATTGTTTTTTTGACGTTGAAGGTTTATTACTTACATTCGTATCTTTATTTGTAGTTTCTTGCCCCTTAGGGAACGTGGGTACCAACTTACGATATTCTTCATTGTGTTTATTTTTTAAATGATTTAACATTCCCGATGTTGTCGCCTTTCTTCCAACGCCCCCACGAGAAATTTTTATTTCGCACAGTTTACACACGGCACTTTTTGGGTCATTTCATCCTCAAAGTATGCCCATATAGGCGATTTTTTTTTAAAGGCCATAATCGATTTCTTTATTATTAAAGTACGTTCGTAATTATTTAATTGTTTATTTGTTAAATTTCACACTATCACACTTACAAACAGATCAAAACTAAGAGAGCACAATAAACTGTACTTAACGTAATACGATATCCACGAAATGAACTTGTCGAAACATGCAGTGCGTTAGCAATATACCGCGCAGAGCAACAGCGGGCGCGCGGGCGATGAGTACATTAGAACAAACAAAGGAGCGCGAAACAATCACGTTCACGTCTGTACAAGTTTTTCGCGCTAAAATCCAGCCGAATACTTTTGCCTAATATTCGGCTATTCGGTCAGGGGCCTCGCCGAATATTCGGTATTCGGTATACTGCCGAATATACTATTCGTTGCAAGTCTAATATTCATCCAAGACTTACGACAAGTTAGATTTGAATCTTTACTTTTACGGCGTTGACAGTTATTCGAAATGTGGAACTGTAGTTTAGATAGAAATAGGTCAAATGCCAAGGACGGATCCAGAGCAGCAAAAACGTCATCCCAAGATTCATAAGTTAAATCAGATTTGAGAGCCACAAAATTGATTTTTTGTTTTTTTTTCGAAAAACATTGATATGTTAAAAATATGGTCCAGGCACGATAAACCTCTGGTTGATTTATTAATTAATGACCTAAAACCAAAAGAAAACAAACTAGCAAGAAAATTGTCTACAGCAGATAATTCAGACAAAATATCAATATTAAAATCACCAAGTAGAATTTGGTTCTTGCAGCTTTGATTATCCAAAAACGCAGAAAATTCATCCACGAAAGCAGTTATATTAAAGAAATGAAATCTGTATACACAAACAAAACAGAATGAAATACCAGATAGCTCACAATTAACGACAATCAAATCAGCAGTATTGAGTTTAGGGAAAACAATATCGCAAGAAATATCACTTCTACAAAACACTGCAACTCCACCTGAAGCATAAGTGTTATTACAACAAGCATTAAAGGTGTAGTTAGGAATATTAAAATTAGAGACTTCACAATCAAAAATCAAAATTTCCGACAGAAAAATTAAATAAGGTAAATGATTTAAGGAGGCTAAATGGGCCAAGAATACATCAAAATTTTTTCTCATACTTCGTATATTTTGGTGCACGATAGAAAAGCTGGAATAAGAATTTCGATTTGGATGTTCAACACATAGGCATTTAAATTCATCATTAGTTAGAATTTCAACTGAACTTCTTCTTTTCCTTTTTTTTCCGGCGTCGTTATGGTCAGAAGTGTAGGACCATAACCTTCCCATTTAACTGCATTCCTACTGGTCCGCTTGTGGGGTCCGCCGGCTTGAGCTCAGAAAGTAGCGGCAGGCTTCCCGTTTTGGGATTACTTCATCGCTGAGGCTATTGTAGACTAAATCAAAAAAAGAGTTATCTATGGAGGTGTTGTTATAATTGCTATTAATATTGGTGTTACTCATTTAAGAAACTATAGGAAATAAATTTTCTAAAATAGCTAAGTCGTTGAACGAGTTAATTCTAATCGCTTTTTCACCCTCGCATTTCCTAATAAAAATTGATGAATCCTTGACCCAAACAAATTTACGTTTATTATTCAATTTTAGGTTGTTAGCAACTTTTAATAAGGATCTTGAATAAAAAGTTAATGAATCAAGCATAATAATTTTATGTCGGCCACTGTTGTCGTTGCTGGTAACATGTAGATTGTTGTTGGAACACGGAGCATCAAACACGTCTGAAGATATCATGTTCTTGTTAGAACGTATAGCTGACATTACTGCTTTCTTCCGCGAAAGAGACGAAAACTTAACACAGACAATACTGAGAGGTGTATGCTTTTTGTTGTTGTTGGTTATTTTGGTATTTTTGACAAAACAATTGTCTATATGAGCTGAATTGTCACTATCACAGTTGATCGCACTGAGTAGCACTTTTATTTTCCCTTCGATATTCTCATTGTTAACATTAGGAATACCGATAATGTCAACAGAACTTAGCTTTTCTCTTTGCTCGACTTTATTCAGTTTAGATTCAAGAGCATCAACCTTTTTTGAGAGGAACACATTACTCTCTCCAAGAGTTTTGATTTTGGTGAGCGCTTCGGTGTTGATTTGATTCAGCTTGATGATCTCGTCGTAAAGTAATTTTAATGTTATTATTTGCTCACCTGTATTCCTGACGTCAGGGAGGGCAGGAGCGAAGTTTACAGCTGAATTTGGAATAGCCGAGTTAGGAGATCCGATAACTGTTGCTTTCCCAGAAGAGATGTTAATCAGCGGGTTACGTGGGAGGTCCACAGAAATCGATTTTCTTCTCTGAGATATGCATTTCTCACATTTAAAGAGTTGCTTGTCTTTTTCATAAAATTCTATTTCTCTTTTGTCCAAGTTGGCACATGATAAAATTCTTTGCACGTATAGCATTGGATTTTTAAGTCTGTTCTATCGACTTTCATGTTGCACGAACTGCACTTCATTTTAAATGTTTTAGTTGGCAATACACAATAAAACAAAATTAAACCGAACTCATAAACTTCCGTCTAATAATCACCTAAATATTAATATTTAAATTGGAGCTGTTAGCATACACCTTGCTTTTCCCCCAAAGAAAAAACGAATTTAATGCATCACCATAGTAGGTGTAAAATCACACGCTTTACCCGGCCTATTTACCGGTCCAAAACGAGAGATAAATTGTTCACCGGACTAATTTCTGATTTATTCCATCTATTCGCTTGCCGTCAGGAATGTGTTTTGTGGGAGCCACATGCGCACTATATAGCGCATTTTACCGGGTACATTGGCAACTGAGGTTTCTCATCGGGCCAAATACGGCAATTATATTTATTAACAATAGCGGGCCGTTACGTTCCAGTTCTTGCATGAGCAGTATGTTGTAATGTTTAGACCAAGGTCCTTGCTTAAAATCTTCCACGTAATCGACAAATGTAGTCTCACTTGCTGCGAACGGAGACGATTGGAAAAATCAGTGTCGTGATTAGCTCTAGCGGAGCAGCACTTTAAGCATTTATGGTAGATGGATTAATGTACAATGGCGTGAAAATGGTTTGAAGGTTGGTCACCATTCTTGCTCAATATTATAACGATCGTAAAATGCCCGAAGTGCGCGCAAACCGAAAGCATGAACTTTAATAATATAATATTTTTTGGCTGAGTGCAAATTTTTTTATCATAGGATGGCAATACTAATTTAGCGCGTTTGCTTGCAACATGTTGCAGCGTAATATTATTTTGTATAATCCTTTGCCAAGCGCAAAAGCTGACGGCAAATTTGCATTCGGGCAGAAATTCGGGAGACCATGATTAAACACCGAAATCACAGATCTCAGTACGAGAAGCGCCCACATCAATTCTCAATGCAAAAAAAATGCCATGTTTATGTTTTTGCTGACTCCTCCCACTTACGCGTTAACACATGGCTAAGACATGTCCTAGGAATTCGGTATTTTTTTTCATAAATGAGCACTTATCAAACTGCAGTGTGAGATTATGCTCAGATAATCTTCGAAGGATTAGTTTTATAGAGTTTATATGTTCGTTCAAACTTGTGGAAAGAATTAGTATGTCGTCAAAATAAACGACACAAATTTTGTTTATACATATATTCCCGTAAAATTCTCATTCATTAGTCTCTGGAACGTAGCTGGTGCATTCTTGAGACCGAAAGGCATTCTAACGAATTCATATAATCCATTGGGAGTGACGAAGGCCTTTTTATGGATGTCATCAGGATTCATCTTAATTTGATGATATCCCTAAGCTAGGTTTAATGTAGAGAAGTACTGGTCTCTTCCCAGTTTATCCAACATGCTATCGATCATTCTTATTGTCATTTTTTTCATTGTCACATTCAATCACTTGCCATCGGTGTCATCACCCGCTTCTTGGTAGAGAAAAAGAAGTTCCGCTGTAATTACTTATATGTATATATCCCATATTGTTCATTAAAATAAAGCTTTTTCTCGGTGCACTTGAGCATCGCCTCATAACTTTCCTTTTATTGTTGCACTGGAGCAGAGCATTTTGGAACAAGGGGCACTTCAACATTGGCGATCGTGACAGGACACGAGAAGAACAGTTACACCGGTAAACAGGCTAGCGTATACCAGCTCCATACGCATAGCGGCATCAGCAGCAAACGATAGTATATCATACCATCCATCTGAAAGTGCCCGTACATAAGTTGACATGAGTGAAAAAAGGTTAGCTTGTGCTAACGATAAACGCTCAGAGGCCAACAAAATCGTATCAAGGAATGCGTGGAAAAACAATTGTATGAAGCTACAATCAGCGAATTGGATGTTCGACTAAATGCGCTGGAGAAATATTACAATGAATCTCAAACCGTCCAATAATTAATTGACGAATTAGATCCATCTGAATGTGAAACGACCACTCGTGCGGGTTTTGAAGAACTGTACTTCTCCCTTCAACCCACCTTGGTATCAGCAGCACGCGACCTTAAACGGAATGTAGGAAACCAGGTAAGAGACACCACAATTCTTAATACAACCGTCGGTGGATCAACAGTTCAAGTGGGTGTCCTTTTTCGGAGCTTATTCCTCATTGATTGACAGTAATGACAATCTAGATGGGGTGACGAAATTCCATTACTTATGTCTGTCGCTATCCGGTGAAGCACTACGGAGTATTCAATCAATTGAAGTCACCAACAAGAACTACAGTGAAGATCTGAAACTTCTACAGGATAGATATGCCAAGACTTCAGTCATCGTAGAAGAGCATGTAAAGGGAATTCTTAATAATCCCGTGATATCTAACATTCGGGGACTCATGGACACTATTAACGTTCATTTACGCTCGTTAACTACTCTTGGTCGACCTATCGTACAATGGGATGATCTACTCATATGTATCATTTTGTCAAAATTAGACAACATTACCAATGACAAGTGGATCGATGAGCGCTCTGCAGATAGACTTCCAACTCTTAAGGAATTATTCAAGTTTTTAGATAAACGGTGCCAGCAATTGGAACGTGAGCCAACACAGCACCAATCACAAATATCCATCCTTCCTGCACCCAATCTCAAGGTCAACAATGTAAGCCACCTAACTATGCCAAGGGCATCGTTTGTGACAACGCAAAAAGGATGTACGCATTGTGCTAAAATAAATCATACCATATATAGATGTAAAATTTTTTTCTCATGCTTACGCCAAGGGACCGTTTTGTTACTGCATAGAAGGGAAATTTATGTAAAAACTGTCTCAAACGAGGACATGGCTATAAGGATTGTCAATCTGAAAGGTGTATGTCGCAGTAACTATCATACACTCCTTCATGAAGGCTCATCGACATTAGGTGTTAGCCAAGCCAGTGATATGTCAAATCAGTCTTCCTTCTCAGAACAAGCGTCAAGCTCTTTAAACGCTAATACCTCACCATCGACTTTAGTCAGCTTCTCCTTGCCACAGCTCTTATTAATGTGCTTGGGCACCATGGCCAGGTTTACGTTGCACGGGCAATATTAGATCCAGGGTCTCAAATCAATCTCATGACGGAAAACTTTGCGCTTCAGTTAGGCCTTCAACGTTGTAAGTCAGTACCACCCATATGCGGAGTAGAGCAAACATTAACAGCAGGTCGTCATTCCTTAACCACACGTATTCAATCACCAGTAACAACTTACTCAACGGAACTTTGCTTTCACATCCTTTCACGAATCAGCGATCATATGCCTAACTTTGACTTTAGCACATCCAGTTGGATTATACCTTCGGATGTCAAATTGGCAGATCCCAACTTCAGAAGGCCTTATACTATAGATGTTCTGCTTGGAGCTGAAATTTCCTACGACATACTTATTCAAGACCAAATAAGAATCAGGAATCAAAATTTAGTACTCCAGAACACCCAGTTCGGATATATTGTTGGAGGCTTAGTAATTCCTACTCAAGAAGTCAATATCACATACTCCTGCCAGCTAAACACATCTTTATCTTCTTTATACGGCAATTTTGGGAGCTTGAAGGCCATAAAACTCCCAACAAAATAGTTTCCGAGGAGGAAGGTCTTTGCGAGTCACATTTTCGATCAGCAGTTCAAAGATCGCCAAGCGGTCGCTTTGTGGTTCGTTTACCTTTTCGACACCCCCATCGCTATTGGAAAACTCGCTCTATGCAGCAATTAAACGCCTCTATTCGCTGGAAAGGAAATTTAAACGTCAACCAGAGCTTCAAAAACAGTACGTTCAGTTCTTAAGCGAGTACGAATCTCTTGGTCACATGAGAAAGGTTAAGGATGTACCACAGGTAAATTCTTTTTTACCCCATCATTGCGTTACCAAGCACGACAGCTCATCCACCAAGGTACGTGTTGTTTTTGACGCCTCGGCAAAGACGACAAAGAACATTTGCCTAAAGGAAATTTTGATGACGGGGCCTACAGTACAGTCCGACTTGTTCACAGTCCTAAAAAGATTTCGTTGCTATCGGTTGTTCTTTACAACTGACGTAAGGAAAATGTATAGGAAAATCGGATTATGTAGATCCCGCGGACAGACAATATCAGATGATAGTGTGGCGACAAATTCCAACCGATCCTATAGAATATTTTGAATTGAGCACTGTAACTTACGGCGTAACATCATCGCCTTATCTAGCCACACGTTGCCTAAATCAAGCAATCAACTTCCCAGCGGCGTCAAAATCCGTGCTAAAGGAGGATATAATCACAGGAGCTCATACTTGGCGAAAGGTGGTTTTGAACTACGAAAGTTCTGTGCTAATCATAAAGCACTTATATCCGCTGTTCCTGAAAAGTATAGGGAACCACTGCTCAAAATTGGACAAAATGACGTAGTTAAAATGCTCGGTCTAGCTTGGGAGCCTACGCTTGATGCCTTCGTTTTTCATATTGACGTTCACCAGCGTGACGTTACCACGAAACGCAGTGTCCTGTCAGATATTGGTAAAATCTTTGACCCGTTGGGTCTAATCGGACCAGTAATAGTTGTTGCAAAAATATTTTTTCAGGAACTTTGGAAGATGAACCAAGCATGGGACCAAGAACTTCCAAAACCTTACCGAGATAAATGGATTCGATACATTCGACAGTTGCGCTTGCTTCAATCATTTAATATCCCCGGTATTTACTTATTGAACTTCATCCTAGTACTATTCAGATTCACGCATTCTCGGATAGCAGCGAATCAGCTTATGGCACATGTTACTATTTGCGCTCCGAAGATGAAGAAGGTAACATTAGTGGAAGATTGATTTGTTCCAAGTCCAGGGTCCCAAGTTGATCGAAGTCCGTCACGCTGCCCAGATTGGAATTGTGCGCTGCGTTGCTGATGACAGAATTAGTGGATCGCGTCCAAGCTAGCTTGCCGCTTAAGATACAACAACGTTTTTATTACACCGATTCTAAAATTGTGCTAGCATGGATTCCTCGTCCGTCTTATACTTGGCAAGCCTTTGTGACGAATCGTGTGGCAAGAATTCAGGAGCTATCGACAGTAGAGGATTGGCGCTATATCAACACAAAGGACAACTCTGCAGATATTATATCTCGTGGAGCCCTCCCGGACGCGTTATTGCAGTCTCCTTTGTGGTTCGAGGCACCGAAATTCTTGCAACATGCATCATCTGCATTGATACCACTTCAACTTTCATTTAATCGTCGTACAGTGCGGACGTGCTCTTGATCGTCTATTCTTCAACTCACTCCTACTCGTTTTATAGCATATCGCTAGGCGCGAGTTTTTCTTCCTAGTGCAATTATTTAATTTCTTTTACGAAGTGAAATAAGCAATAAAAAAAAAGAAAATAAATAATCAGTGAAAGAAATAAAACAGAATTAACTTAACTAATTCCTACACTAAGCAATTTGAGTGCTAAGCCGACCCATTTTTTTCCCGCTATCGCATCAACGGCGAAAAATTGAGTGCTGCAGCTTCTCCAATTCTCTTCATCCTCTCGGAGTATACCAGCCTGTCCTACCCGAGTATCTGTGTGAGTACAACCTTTAGTACATGTTCTGCCGCTAGTGCAAGGTTGATACTCACCTTGACTTATTTTTATCCATCTTTTCCAACAACCTATTCTCCCGCGGAGCTTTTTGGTTGCTGTACTTACTAATCGCAGAGTTACCACCTATAGTTTCGACTGCCGTATCAAAATGAATAACCTCGACTGTTTCATTTGCAAAAAAAACACGAACGATATATATGTCTCGTGTGGAATTTGCCTTTCTAGTGCACATGCTAAATGCATAGGCCTTAAAGGAGAGGATGTCGATAAAATTATCACAACCCTCGGTCTATGCTTTTACTGCGAAAAACATCGCAACATTTCACCTGAAGTCCTTCATTGGAAAATAATGAAAGCCCAAAAATGCTTCAAGAATATGGCAACGTTATTTTCTGAACTGCAAGGCGTTTTCAATTTCGACACTGCGAACGCTCAACGATTGCTAGAGAGCTATACAAAAATCGACCCTATCCTCCATCATCCGGTGCCTCAACCCATCATCAATCAACAAGTACTTGTGGACAATTCAACGACTCATCAAAATCCATCTGTCGAACTACCTGACGACATCCTAGAGCCCAACTCCTATCCGGCTCAACAAAACTCCAAGAGCTCTAAGAAGCTGCCCAAGTCATCGCCTAAGCCACCACAACCGACATTTGTTAATGAACAAATCCGGACTCAAGACTCTCTGCATCAGCGTGATGCACCAGCTCCCCCTGCCCCATCAGTAAACATTCAACCCAAATGGACACTTCGATCAAACTCAACCACCGCGGCTGCCGTAGTGAGTAGAGCATTTCCAACGTCGCGAGGGGCAAGTATTTTGAAAGAGGCAGATATCCGCTCCGGTAGGTTGTCAGCTGTTAGGCAATGACATCTGATGGCTTCGGTGCAAATACCATTGTACTTGATATAATTGATGATTTCATCTGGTTTGGTTCCGAATTTAAGGCGAGATAGGAATACCTCCAATGGTGGAGGGACAACTTTGAGGGCGCATGCTTGGTCGGTAGTAAGGGATGCTGGAACATACCCGGGTGCGCAGTTAGTGATGGGCAGGGTTGCTGCATTATTATTTGGCGCCGTGAGAACGTCGCTGACAGTAGACGATGGAGTTTCTGGCCTAAGTATATACTTGTAAAAGAATTCACCAACCGTCCTAGTAGCACTAAGCAAAATTCAAAAAACGAACTTACTTCCTCCCTCCTCCCGACCTCCTCCACACTCTGCCGAAACCTCCCACTCACCTTCTACTATCAGAATGTAAGGGGGTTACGCTCAAAAACTCACACAGTCTTGCAACAGTCACATGCCTTTCCTTTTGATGTCTTTGTCCTGACGGAAACAAACCTTATCCCTAGCATAAATAATCTAGAATTGTTTCCGTCAGACTTTAATGTATATCGCGACGATGATCTCAGTCGGCCTACTGATGGCTGCCCATGCCGGGGTGTTCTTATAGCCGTCCCAAACTCCTTTGACTCACTCCTTATACCATCAACATCTTCGGCACATTTCGACATTGTTTCAGTCAAGATTGTCCTACCCAGGAAGTCACTTAACATTATTTGCTTCTATATCCTGCCATCCAAAACAACTGAGTCCTACGAACTCGCTATTAACACAATCGACAGTTTAATTGATTTACGGGATCCCGAGGACGAAATCCTCCTTTTCGGCGACTTCAACCTTCCTCATCTCCAATGGACTCCATCAGATGACCATTCGTTCTATATTGCCTCTAATCCCACCGCTGTTAAAGAATGCCTATTCTTGGATCGCTTAACTGATTCATACCTTAGTCAAGTCAGCGGCATCCCAAACATATATGGGTAGGCAACTAGACCTCATTTTCACAACCGATCCCTTCAACTCCTCTGTCTCACTTAGCCCGCTCTACTTATCAACCATCGACAACTACCACCCTCCCCTCCTTCTCACGTTCTTTCACGATTCTCCTTTACCTAATGCCTCTCACACAGCTAAACTTTCTTACGACTTTCATAAAGCCAACTTCCGTCAAATCACTGAATATCTTAGCACTGTTCCCCTTAATTTTGACAACCTCCCCGTTAACGATGCCATTTCTATTCTCTATAGGGAAATTTATAACTCCTTCTCCCTTTACGTACCCCTCTCCCGTCACAAAACTTCTTCATCCTCCCCTGCCTGGTATAATCGAAAACTCCGCTATCTGAGAAACAAATGTAATAAGCTCTGGGCAATCTTCCTTCGTACTCAAAACTCTACTGACTTCTCCAATTTCTACGGTACTTAGCTGCACTTTACTGAGCTCTAACAATTCCTATATCAACGATATTTAGTCGAGACGCAAGCCAACCTTAAAAATAATCCCAAGTCCTTTTTCCAGTTTGTTAATCACAAAAGAAAATCTGACGGGTACCCAACCTCCCTATCCCTCAATGATGAAACTTCCAATGACCCTCATATCATTGCTAACTACTTTGCCTCATTTTTCAAACAATCCTTCACTGATGACTCATTTGTACCTGACTCCGCCTATTTCAATTATTTACCAAATTTCTCCCTCGGCCCACTTCTCCCTCGTAGCATCCACCCCGATATCATCGAAAATCGTTTAAATCAACTCAAAGAAGAATTCACTCCCGGTCCCGATGGCCTTCCCACCATATTTCTAATAAAATGCTCCTCCGACCTCTCTCTTCCTCTCTCAAAAATCTTCTGTTTATCCCTTCTTCAGGGTGAGTTCCCCCTAATTTGGAAAACCTCCTATATAACCATAACATAAAAAAGGCCCAAGGGGCGATATTACCAATTACCGTCCTATCGCTAAGATCTCGTATATACCTAAACTGTTCGAAAGTATCTTGTATGAAATCTTAAGTTTCCAATGCAAGTCTCTAGTCTCCCCCAGACAACACGGCTTCTTCAAAGGTAGGTCCACAACCACGAACCTAGTTGAATTTGTCTCCTTTACCCTGTCAGCATTACAGAACGGTAGTGAAGTCTACGCGATTTCAACTGACTTCAGCAAGGCCTTTGACAAATTCTCACACAATTTAATACTCTTCAAACTATCCACCCTAGGCTTTGAACCCATCTTATTAAAGTGGATATCTTCCTACCTGGAAAAACGCTATCATAGTGTTCGTTTTAGATCCGCCCTTTCTACCCCCTTCCTAGCCTCTTCCGGAGTTCCTCAGGGTAGCCACTTAGGCTCACTGTTCTTCATTCTTACCATCAACGATATCGAAATGGTCATGAAACATCTCACTGTACGCCGACGACAGCAAGATCTTCAAGTCCATTTCTTCAGGTCAAGACTATTCTTTTCTTCAATCCGATCTTAACAGCTTTTCTACTTGGTGCTCGAAAAACTGCCTGGATCTTAACATCTCCAAATGTCAATCAATAACCTTCTCTCGCAAACGTATCAAACTTCCTCCTCGTGTCTACTTTCTTCATAATCAACCCCTTTCCACCGTCCAGATGATTCGTGATCTTGGTGTACTATGCGACCGGGAACTTAATTTCCTTGCACATATCAATGATATAATTCTCAAGGCCAACTCAGCTCTTGTCCTTGTGAACTCTGTGAAAGGAATTTTCCAATCCCAACGTTACCCGATCTCTATACATAACCTTTGTTCCTCGAATATGCTTCTCAAGTGTGGTCCCCTTACCATCTCACACACATTATCAGAATTTTCTCCGTCTCGCCCTTCGCGGTCTGCCCTGGAACAATCCTCTCATTCTACCTCCCTATCAAGACCGCCTTAAATTGATTAACCTGAACACGCTGGAAGAGTTGCTTTGACTTTAACCTCAGCACTCCTTCCCAAAAGCTTCGCCTTTTCAACCACCCTCCCTAAATCGTAGAATTACCCCATAGCTTTTTAAGGTAATTGTAAGAAATTCATTCACTTGTAACTTGAATTAAGTTTATTAAATGGGGGTAGTGCCCCCCCCCCCCCCCCCCAACTATCCTGCATAGAGGTTCATGGCAGCGCCTTCAGCGAATTGTGGCTTATTGTTTCAGATTTGCAGCTAGTGCCAGGAGAAAGGAAGCTACACGAAATCTAGGACGCCTAACATTGCCTGAGCTCGAAGCACCACATAACGGAATTCTACGTAACATTTAACGCCAAATGCTTTATTCGGACTATCGATGACATAAAATAATTCTTCCAAGGCATGATATTACTAAATTACTTATTACTTTCTTTCATTTCATGAATTTACATGCTGGTCCTCAATCATTATTGGCTATACTTCGTCAGCGCTACTGGCCTATAAACGGAAAGGGATTGTGCCGCAATATTGTGCACCACTGCGTAAGGTGTTTTCGCACGAAACCGAAAATGAAACAACCATTCATGGGCAGTCTACCACCAGAACGTGTCCAGCCCGGCCGACCTTTTTTAACAACTGGAATTGACTTCTGTGGACCTGTTCGGATCAGTTCAAGAGTTCGTGGCAGACCACCAATCAAGATATACCACTGCATTTTAATCTGTTTTACAACTAAGGCAATTCACATCGAAGTGGTTAGTGACCTATCCACAGAAGCCTTCATCAGCAAGGAGAGGAATATGCAAGACTATCTTTTGTGATAATGCTACTAATTTTGTGGGCGCAAAAAGTGAGCTCTCCGAGTTACACCAATTATTTCATACCGAATCCCATGAGGCAAAAATTCATCAGTTTTGTCAACAGAATCGGATTGAGTGGTGCCATATTCCACCAAGATCACCACATTTCGGCGGCCTTTGGGAGGCTGCCGTGAAAATAGCAAAATACCATCTTTTGCGAGTAACAGCAAACGTCCTTCCGACTTTCGAAGAGTTGTGCACCTTGACCACACAAATAGAAGCAGTATTAAACTCAAGACCCATCACACCATTGTCCTCCGACCCTTGCGATATGGAAGCTTTTTCTCCAGGGCATTTTTTTGATCGGTTGCCCATTAACGTCTTTTCCTGAACCAGATGTCTCGGATGTGCCAATAAACCGACTTTCAAGATTTCGTCGTCTCCAGTAGCTTCAACAAGTGTTCTGGAAAAGGTGGTCAACTGACTACCTTTATCTGCTACAATAGCGCAACAAATGGGCAAACAAACATAATAATTTGAGCCCGAACACTCTCGTTGTCATTCAAGAGGACAATCTTCCACCATACAAATGGGTGTTGGGCCGAGTGCTCCGAACATATCCAGGCCTGGACGGCGTCCATCGAGTTGCAGATGTCCAGACACAACACGGCGTGTTTAAGCGAGCTGTAGCCAAACTTTGTCCATTACCACTGGAGGATTGAAGCGACAAGTACACTTCAAGGAGGCCGGCATGTTCATTCCTAGCATGTGTAAGCTCCAACACATGCTATCAAACAGATCTACACAACAAATAATGTTCACATAAACAAACAAAACTTTTTTGTCATTCTTATTGTCATTTTTTTCATTGTCACATTCAATTACTTGTTATCGGTGTCACCACCCTTCTCGGTAGAGAAAAAGAGGTTCCGCTGTAATTATTTATGCATATCATAATTATGTATGCATATCACAAATTGTTCATTAAAATAAAGCTTTTTCTCGGGGCACTTGAGCATCGCCTCATAACTTTCCTTTTATTGTTGCACTGGAGCAGAGCATTTTGGAACGAGGGGAACTTCAACAACCATTATCTCATTGAGTTTTCGGTACTCCACGCAAAGTCTAAATTTCTGACGTCCTGAATTGTCTTGTTTTTTAGCTACTACCACTATCGGAGATGAATATCTGCTCTTAATTTTCTGATTATTCAATGCATTTCCTAAATTTGTTTTCTTACTTCTTTTTCGTGGTGGCAGTCTATATAATTTCAAATTAATCTGTTGTTTGTTGTTATTATTTCATGGGTAATTGATTTCGTATTTGTTAATCTATCTCCTTCCTGTAAGGAGGTTTTGAAATTGGTTTAAGAGGTTTTGCATTGCTCTGGGTTCTTCATCGTTCAAATTACTTCTCCACTTCCCTTTTACCTGAGCTTAATTCGAAGCAATCGAGAGTTGCTTCGCTACTTTAAGACTTTAGTATCAATGTTTAATATAATATACTTTTTTGTCAAAATACAGGGTTTTGACAATTTTGTTGAGAATATCCATTCCGAAGATCATATGGCTTATCCTCCAAAGTTCTTTTATACCATTTTATTGCACCCTGCGGACTTTATTTGAACTCGTCTGGTATCTTTGTCACTATTCTTTTTAAAATTTCTGTGGTAACATTACTTATAGTTTGCAACTGCATCTCCACTTTTACAAATAATTTATATCTACTACAATCTACTCTATTGGAGTTTATGATGCTCATTGTGGAACCTGTATCAATCAATGCTTTCAACTTAATCCCATCAATAGTTACTTCTGCATATATTTTGTTTCCGAGGCCTAGTTGAGAAATAAATCAGTATTATGAACTTCTTCATTTTGAGTTCTTACTTCTTGATTCTGGTGTACAATATTACGTATACTCATTGGCTGTGGCTGCTGGATTGAATTCCCAACCTGCCCTGATCTATTGAAAGTATGTTGTCTGCTTTCCCATGAGTACTGTCCTGAATTGCGCTTGCTCTGATCGTTGTTATTTTCATTAGAACTGCATTTGTTATAAATTGGTCTTGCTTGAACATTGTTGTTCCAGTTAGGATTTCGGTAATAACTCTGACTAGGTATTTGCAGTGTATTTCTACACTTACTTTGGTTTATTTCGTTATTATTATTATGTCTGCCGCCGCCAATAAACGTACATATGTAAAATATTTTAGACTTAAATTTCCTTTATCCTGCCCTATAAATTTATCAACTATATTTCTAATTTCCGTTAAATTATTTTTTTCCATTATTGCGGCTGCCAAAGCACTGGATACTAATTCTTTGACTGTTTGCACAATCATACCACAGAAGATTTGTGTCATTGTGGCCACATTTTCATCAAAAGCGGCATACTCGGTTACATTTTCTACTAATAGTCTTAACTTATTGTCTAATTCACTTATACTACTTACTTTTAACGATACAATTTCCCGACTGGTCCTTCGATGATGTGTAGTGTTTTTTAAGTGTGCCTTACATGATGTCAAATTTTCTGATGGGTTAACATTTAGAATATTCTTTGCGCCTCCTTGAACTTTGGTATCGTAAATTATTCGAAATACTCGACTCTTCATCAGTGTAGTCGTCCAGAGCTCTCGTTATCGAATCAATAAACGAAGGTAAACTGCCTGGTTCTCAGGAAAATATGGGTAAGAACCTTGTTGCTTTCTCGAGCCTGAATCGATTATTTGCTAGTTGATTGTTTTGCACATGAAACTGCGTTAGAGTTATTACACATTGTTCAACCGGATTAGCTATTATATCGCGATGTTTATCAAAGATGTTTTTCTATCTATTTGGCACTTTTTTTTTTTTTATTATCGGTTCGAATCACCAGATCTCTTAATATAAGATCCTACCGACTGCGCCAGTTAAGTGTTTTCTCACTATTAATAAAAAACACTTTTTTCGGAAATTTTCCTAGGATATTTTATTTGTTATTTATTCGATATTTTAATGTTCCGCCTCAAAATAACCCAAAAAGAACGACCCGGTGACATCAGTGTTGTCTTTTACTCCTGCTTTCTGCTGTCGATGCAACCTCGGCAAATGTAGAAGAATGAACTTTGTTGAACTCGTTACCAGGTGTTGCTGACAAAGTCACTTCCGTTCCGTATTGAAGTATGACCTCTGTTGAACTTGTTCTGTGGTGTTGCTGACAAAATTGTTCTTATTGGTTTCTTGTATGTAACTCGCGCGGCAGCTACTAAGGCAATTGAATTTGCTGTGGCATCTTTCGATGGCTTCAAGTCGCTGATTGGGTATATCCTGTTGGGTATATCACTCGCCAAGAGTTTTAGACCAGTCAGTCTAACATCTTTCTTGCTGAAAAGCATGGAGAGATTAGTAGTTTCACGTGTGCAAATTTACCCTTCGAATGCATCTTCTCTCGGAGATGCAACATGCTTATCAGCGCGGAAAATCCTGCGAGACTGCGCTTCAAAACTTGGTTGGAAGAACTGAATGCGCACTCGAAAAGAAAGAGTACGTACTGGGCATTTTCGTCGACATTGAGGGAGCTTTTGATAACGCTACTTTCGACAGCATGTGGAACGCTGCTAGACGACATGGCTTGGATGAAGCACTGTTTTGTGGATCAAAGCAATGCTTGTGCACAGGACATTGATAGCTGATGCAGGCCTCGAACAATGTGCGTCTTGTCTCCGTTGTTATGGTACATGGTGGTCGACTCTCTGCTCGATGCTTTCAAGCACTGGAATCTATGCCCAGGAATATTCGGATGATATTGCTGTTCTCTCTGTCGGCTCATGTTTAGTGACTGTCTGGAGGACTGCTGCACGAATAATGGGCTGTCGGTTAATCCTCTTAAGACTGCTGTCGTTTTCTTCACGAGAAGGAAGAAAAATACTGGCTTTACTCAGCTGGTGTTAAAAGGCATTCCGATCCCGATTACAAGGAAGCTTAGTACCCTTGAGTCGTCTTAGATACAAGTTTCTTTGTTCAAAAGATGTTGAGTCCAAAACCACCAAAGCGCTGTCGATTTTTTGGCAATGCAAAGTTGCCTTTGGCAAAACATGGGGCTTTTCGTTGAAAAAGGTCCTCTGGATCTACACGGCAATGTAGAAACCAGTATTGTGCTAAAAAAAAAAAAAAAGCGAGGCACTTGACATTTTCAGCTCAGTATTTGTCCACTTTACTATTTTTTGAATAATATCTTCTGCAAGAAACATTTTAAAACATTTATCGCGCTCTATAACAAGTCTGCAGTGGAATATTGGTCCTCTTGCCGTATGAACCAAACTTGATCCATATGCATGTTTGATGATTTTTTCCATAAAGTGAAATCTTGGATACATTAATCATACCTTTCATCCGTTTACGAATAAGAAGAATTTGAAATTTCTTCTTCGTGAATTGCATGGTTTATATCCTCATCGGGGATATTTTGACTATCCCATGAATTGTTCTCATAACCATTTCGAAATTCCTCAATTTCATTCTCATCCATTCTAAGGGAACAAAGTTATTTTAATGGTTACTTTTACCACAATGACAAAAATCACACAATAGGTATTGTTAGTCGAATCGACTAACACTAATATGAAAATCACTTACTTGTCGTCCTTGCAGCAGATCACTCGCCCGTTTACACGACTGACGCTTGTGGAAGTGCTGTCAGCTACGAATACGCAATAAAGATAAATCATATAAAAATATGATTGGTGTTAGTCGAAAAGACTAACAATACCCGTCTAGGGTTACTTAAAGCTAACTTAGCATTTACTCTTTGCCTGTAATGCGTCAACAAGTTTCTAAGGCATTCGCATTACTGGCAGCGTTGAACTACCGGCTGATGGACTGGCCTATATTTAAATTTGATACGATCACAGCATTTCCGCTGGCTCGCTGTGTTAACTTACATATTATAATATACAGGGTGTCCCACGAGCAGTGTGCCAAAAAGCTAGAGCGTGTAGGTCTGTCAAGACAAGAAAAAAATCGTATGGGAGGGAGGGGTCTATTCCCCCCCGTTTAGCTGGGTGGGGCAATTTTCTAAAAAATTTACTTAATTTGGAAAAAAAAAATCAACAGTTACATCCATAATGCCGTGATATACTTTTTTGTAAAGCCAGAAACCTCTTCTTTCATCTTGTTTGTAAACGAAGCTGTTTTAAGGAATAGTTTTTGAGAAATTAATTTTCAAACTCAAAATTTTGAAAAAAAATAAAAAAAAAAAATTTCGAACTATTTTTTTTTCAAAATTGTATGTAAAAGTATTAATTTTTTTTTAAAAATTCAATTCTCTTATTAGTTTTTAGTTAAAAACAGAAAACCGGATGCAAAAATGTCTTGTAGTTTTTGAGAAATTAAAAAACAACCCGAATCATTTTTTTCTAAGAAAAATCTTTTTTTTGGTTTTAACGCGGCTGGACTTGTAGACAAATTAATGTATGAAACATTGACCTCTTTTTTATTATTTTTAAAAAATTCGGAGCTTTATTATAATAAATTTTCAATATGATCCCCATTTTTTAGAAGGCAAAGATTATATCTCCTTCTAATGGCTGCACATAAGTCTATGCTTGACAAATTTTCCTGCAATTTGACTCCAGCGACTTCAATCCGTAGTTTCAGTTGTTCCAAAGATACTATTTCCACTTCGTAAACATAATTCTTCATGAATCCCCATACATAAAAATCTAGAGGCGTTAAATTTGGTGATCTAGGTGGCCATTCCCTGGGGCCCCTTCTTCCGATCCAACGGTCACTACAATGATCATCCAGCCAGTTTCTAACCCGTAAGCTGTAGTGTGCTGGTGCTCCATCTTGCTGGTAGATTAAATTATCTGCTATGGCCAAAGGAAAGTTGTCCATCAAATCGGGCAAAAGGTCTTGTAGGAACTGAAAGTATGACTCTCCATTAATAACGGCATTCAAAAACCGGGGCCCGATTACAGTTTGTCCAACAATACCAAGCCAAATATTACATCTAAAGCGGTGTTGTGATTTATTTTGTTTTTTGTTGTGTGGATTGGTGCTACTCCAATGATGCAAATTGTGGAAGTTAGTAACCCCATCTCTGGTAAACTGTGCTTCATCCGTCCAGAATATCCTTGCAAAATAGTTTCGTTCAGTTTCATCTCGAAGCAGTAATGATCGACAAAATTCTGCTCTCAAAAACTTGTCGTTTGAGGTGAGTTCCTGAACTGGCCTAAAATGGTACGGGTGTAAGTTTTCGGTATGAAGCACTCTCCATACTCTAGATTTGGGCACTCCAAGCATAATAGCTATCCTCCTTGTACTAAGGGAGGGATTAGGTCGGACCAAATCCAAAATTCTTTCATCTAAGATTCCTGATCCATCTGTAACTGATCTTTCGCTTCTTCGATGCTCTAGCACTCCGTGCTCTCGCAGACGTCGGCGGATTCTTGAAACCATGCTACGACTGGGACACCTCCGATTGGGATATCTTTCAGCGTAAAGTCTTTCGGCTTCACGATCTCGACCATTAGCTAAACCGTAGCAGAAGTGCATGTCCGTTAGTTCTTCTCGAGAGTATGAGTTTGACATCGTAATGTGTTGATGAGTTAACATCCAATTTGGAAATGTTTTTTTTATTAAAAAATGCGATGCCTTTTATTTACATTTGGGTTGCAAATATTTTGTTTTACAATATAGAAAAATTGCGGTTTTATTGTCTTAAGGTCCTAGCGGGTAGAACCCATCGGCGGCGGGCGGACCCAGACGAAATTGGCAGGTCAGTTTTCAGGCGTATATCAATGAAAAAAAAGGATTAATAAAGGAAACTTTATTGTGTCCTCATAAAACTCCGAAATTTTTAAAAATAATAAAAAAGAGGTCAATGATTCATACATTAATTTGCCTACAAGTTAAGCCGCGTTAAAACAAAAAAAAAGGTTTTTCTTAGAAAAAAAATGGTTCGGTTTTTTTTTTAATTTCTCAAAAACTACAAGACATTTTTGCATCCGGTTTTCTGTTTTTAACTAAAAACTAATAACAGAATTGAATTTTTGAAAAAAAATTAGTACTTAATTACATACAATTTCGGAAAAAAATAGTTCGAAATTTTTTTTTTCAAAATTTGAGTTTGAAAACTAATTTCTCAAAAACTATTCCTTAAAACTGCTTCGTTTAAAAACAAGATGAAAGAAGAGGTTTCTGGCTTTACAAAAACTATATCACGGCATTGTGGATGTAACTGTTGATTTTTAATAATTTTATTTTCCAAATTAAGTCAATTTTTTAGAAAATTGCCCCTCCCGGCTAAACGGGGGGAATAACCCCCCCCCCCCCCTCCTCTCATACGATTTGTCTTGACCAGACCTACACGCTCTAGCTTTTTGGCACACTACTCGTGGGATACCCTGTATATTAATATAATATTTAGTTTACTTCAATTTGACTGGGCAAATCATTGACCGGGGTAACAACGTTTAATATCTTTCAACAACTGATTAAACGGATCTATGTTCAACCTTTTTATGACGACGCCACAGAAATTCACATAAATGTTTCTCCATACTGTCGGCATTGACACCATTACGGGACAAATGACGATGCATCTACATACCACTGTTTCAGAGTTCACCAACTCCTTGAAATGTACCACGGTGAAATCAAGGTGTCTACATCTTACTAAAATTGGCATTAACTCATATTTCTTAGAAAGTGAACTTATGTCACTTTCAAAAATAACTCATACATTGAGATGGCCCTCCACGAAAAAGCTCCAAAAACCCTCAACATTGATATTTACAACGGCCGATTTTAAATTTATTAATTTCCATGATTTCACCAAAACCTCCGCTCTGCCCCTCTTCCACGAATTCATCATCCAATGCTATCATACGGACTTCCCTACAAAAAGAAAACCGATCCGAAGCCGTCTTACGTGAAACTTTTTTAAGTGTTTGTATTAGGTATATACTATATTGCAGGAAGTACATATATAACTTATTTAGTATCGTTGAAAAGGTCTTCAAATGTAGTTTTATAATTCCGGAAAAAATATACCTTCTTATATCCTTTTTTTTAAATCATTTTTCTTGAAAATACGGACACATTTTTCAAAAATTGTTCATATCTTAAATTTTTTTTTTAATTAATTTTTATTTATAATTTCTTAGATCTATCTTATCGTAGAAAAAAAGGCGGTAATTGCTTAGAAAAAGGGCAAACTCTCCGATTTTGATGAAATTTCGGTATGTCAGATTAGGATTTTTTCTAAGAATTTTGATATATACATATATTGTAGGTCGGAATTCCCTAGTTTCGAAGATATAAGCTTTTTAAATTCTAAATACAAAATATACTCCATTTTTGCCTGTAAGTATGCAACTATGTTTTAAACAAAAGCATTCTTTACATTCAATTTCCTTAACACCTCAAAATACGCACTGAGAAGAGCTCCTACAAAGTTGTTCAGTTATATGTATATATATATATGCGAAACTGCCAACAAATAACCGTAAATGATGAGGTGTGGTAAGGGAGAGCATGCTGCCCCATGACATGTTTATGAAAGCACTACATATATATAACAGATGTTTTTATGCAGCTTCTAAAACATTGGAAACCGCATACCGTAGCAGAAGTGCATGTCCGTTAGTTCTTCTCGAGAGTATGAGTTTGACATCGTAATGTGTTGATGAGTTAACATCCAATTTGGAAATGTTTTTTTTATTAAAAATGCGATGCCTTTTATTTACATTTGGGTTGCAAATATTTTGTTTTACAATAAAGGAAAATTGCGGTTTTATTGTCTTAAAGTCCTAGCGGGTAGAACCCATCGGCGGCGGGCGGACCCAGACGAAATTGGCAGGTCAGTTTTCAGGCGTTATCAATGAAAAAAAAGGATTAATCCAGGGTTATTCCAATATTGTGTCACTTTATTGTGTCCTCATAAAACTCCGAAATTTTTAAAAATAATAAAAAAGAGGTCAATGATTCATACATTAATTTGCCTACAAGTCCAGCGGCGTTAAAACAAAAAAAAAAAGTTTTTCTTAGAAAAAAAATGGTTCGGTTTTTTTTTTAATTTCTCAAAAACTACAAGACATTTTTGCATCCGGTTTTCTGTTTTTAACTAAAAACTAATAACAGAATTGAATTTTTGAAAAAAAAATTAGTACTTAATTACATACAATTTCGGAAAAAAATAGTTCGAAATTTTTTTTTTCAAAATTTGAGTTGGAAAACTAATTTCTCAAAAACTATTCCTTAAAACTGCTTCGTTTAAAAACAAGATGAAACAAGAGGTTTCTGGCTTTACAAAAACTATATCACGGCATTGTGGATGTAACTGTTGATTTTTAATAATTTTATTTTCCAAATTAAGTAATTTTTTTAGAAAATTGCCCCTCCCGGCTAAACGGGGGGGAATCAACCCCCCCCCCCCCCCCCCTCCTCTCATACGATTTGTCTTGACCAGACCTACACGCTCTAGCTTTTTGGCACACTGCTCGTGGGACACCCTGTATATTAATATAATATTTAGTTTACTTCAATTTGACTGGGCAAATCATTGACCGGGGTAACAACGTTTAATATCTTTCAACAACTGATTAAACGGATCTCTGTTCAACCTTTTTATGACGACGCCACAGAAATTCACATAAATGTTTCTCCATACTGTCGGCATTGACACCATTACGGGACAAATGACGATGCATCCACATACCACTGTTTCAGAGTTCACCAACTCCTTGAAATGTACCACGGTGAAATCAAGGTGTCTACATCTTACTAAAATTGGCATTAACTCATATTTCTTAGAAAGTGAACTTATGTCACTTTCAAAAATAACAACTCATACATTGAGATGGCCCTCCACGAAAAAGCTCCAAAAACCCTCAACATTGATATTTACAACGGCCGATTTTAAATTTATTAATTTCCATGATTTCACCAAAACCTCCGCTCTGCCCCTCTTCCACGAATTCATCTCCCAATGCTATCATACAGACTTCCCTACAAAAAGAAAACCGATCCGAAGCCGTCTTACGTGAAACTTTTTTAAGTGTTTGTATTAGGTATATACTATATTGCAGGAAGTTCATATAGGTATAACTTATTTAGTATCGTTGAAAAGGTCTTCAAATGTAGTTTTATAATTCCGGAAAAAATATGCCTTCTTAGATCCTTTTTTTAAAATCATTTTTCTTGAAAATACGGACACATTCAAAAATTGTTCATATCTTAAATTTTTTTTTTTAATTCATTTTTATTTATAATTTCTTAGATCTATCTTATCATAGAAAAAAAGGCGGTAATTGCTTAGAAAAAGGGCAAACTCTCCGATTTTGATGAAATTTCGGTATGTCAGATTAGGATTTTTTCTAAGAATTTTGATATATATGTATATTGTAGGTCGGAATTCCCTAGTTTCGAAGATATAAGCTTTTTAAATTCTAAATACAAAATATACTCCATTTTTGCCTGTAAGTATGCAACTATGTTTTAAATAAAAGCATTCTTTACATTCAATTTCCTTAACACCTCAAAATACGCACTGAGAAGAGCTCCTACAAAGTTGTTCAGTTATATATATATATATGCGAAACTGCCAACAAATAACCGTAAATGATGAGGTGTGGTAAGGGAGAGCATGCTGCCCCATGACATGTTTATGAAAGCACTACATATATATATACAGATGTTTTTATGCAGCTTCTAAAACATTGGAAACCGCATACTGTTAGGAGTTACAAAACCTTTACGTGAAAAATGTGATTATTTAAAACTTGTTACATAGTCCCAGGCAAAACTATGATTGAACTAAAACAACCCAAATCTGTATTTTGAATGGGAATTTAAAAAGCTTATATCTTTGAAACTAGGAAAGTCCAACCTAAAATATATGTGTCAAAATTCTTACATAAAATCCTAATCTAAATTTCATCAAAATCGGAGAATTTTCCCTTTTTCTAAACAATTACCAAAAAGGCTTAAAACTAGCTTAACTATCCCTACAAATTCAGGAATCCTACTGGCCTTAAACCTACCTAAACCTCACTAAACATATCGTATTCTAACTTAACTAATATATATATGTTACTTATGTATATACTTAAACCTACCTAAACCTCACTAAACATATCGTATTCTAACTTAACTAATATATATATGTTTACATATGTATATACTTTATATATATTTTATATATATATATACATATGTATATGTATAACATATATATTCTTTTTTTTTAATTTTAATATATTTATACTCTTTTTGGTTTGTGTTCTTTTTTTGTTCTATCCTACCCTAACCTACCCTAAACTACTCTACCCTACTCTAGCCTATGTAAACCTGCCAATGGTGTTAGGCAAGCCCTGCCTTGAAGAGGCTGAAGTTATTAAAGTGTCCGCTGGCGTAGCTTCCTCCAGCCACAAAAAGCGTTGATGTTGGCGGACTACGTCTCCTCCATCCCGGCGTGAGACTAATCTACAGGAATCACCGTTCCACGGAACTGCGACCCACGTCGAAGATTAGCCAATCTATGCTGAATCAGCCCACATCTATCTAAATATAGGATTGCTCCTGGCGGGACAAAACCGTTAAGGGGCACTCTCTCGTGATATAGATCATTGGGGTAGTAAGCCCCTGAGATTAGGCTATTGACCGAAGTCTTTGCTCTCGCAACGTGGCTTCGAATCAGTATGATCAGTAAGTTATACACCCATACAATCCTGGCCCTATTGTATAAGACCTCGTTCGGGTAAAATTTCGTGTAATCAGATTCGGGTGTCCTATGTACCCCGAGACAAGTCCTGAGACATTGTCTCTCAAACACCCGAATCCTTTTCATTAAGCTGGCTCTCACATTGAACCAGATGGGTCTGATTAAGGCCATTTAGCAGATTACCTTCACTCTGGAATCAAGTTGGCTGCAATGAAACAGCCATCTTGTCAAAGCGAAAGCGCCTCGGGCCCTCGCCAGAGCAGCATCTACATGTTTGTCAAAAGATAGATACTGGTCTAGCCAGATCCCAAGGTATCTGTCTACATTCTGTTTCGCGACAATTTTTTCTAGTGTCTCGACAGGCCGAGACAAAGGCGTTCTGATCAAAATAGTTTTTGATTTCTGGCAGTTGATCTTCAACTTCCAGTCATCACAATACTGCTGAATTTTTTCGAAGTCACGCTGCAAGAGATCGCTGGTGATGACGATCGTTGGACCTGAACTGTACGCGATTAAATCGCGAAGCTATCAAATCACTGAAGTAAATGTTGAACAGGATCGGCAAGTTCACCGTACCCTGTTGCAGTCCGTTGTTAATATCAAATGTTTGGGTAGAAGTTACGTTGGCAATTTTCACAACGAACTTTCTATCTGTTAACCTGTCAAAAATCATATATAGCAGTGGTTTACTTATGCCCAGCCGACTGAGCTTGTAATAAAGACCTTCTAGCCATACGGTGTCGAAGGCTTTTTCCAAGTCAATCAGACAGGCACCCGTGCATTGATGCGAGTTTCGACGCGGCATGAATAGCGTCATGCCCCGTTCTGAAACCGAATTGGTTATCCGGAATAATTTTATTGTCCTCAACCCATTTAGACAGGGCTCTATCGGCCACCTTCTCGAAAACCTTCCTAATACTTGGAAGGAGACTTATCGACCGAAGATTTGATGGGTTAGAGGTATCTTTACCCCTCTTGGGAATTGGTTGCACCACCGCTGTCTTCCAACCCACTGGATAATACGCATTATTCAGTGAATTGCTGAAAAGAATGGTGTACGTCTCTACAGCCACTGGTCGGAGATGCCTGAGCACAACATTAGATATTCCATCGATTCCCGCGGATTTTTTTCTCTTCAGTGATTCGAAGATCATCTGGAGATCCCACGCCCCTTCATTGGTGACGGCATTATTTGCCATGAAATCGTCATCGAACCTGGTGAAACCAAGATTCTCGGATCACCAAGGATCGATATAATTTCCAAGGTAGGAGTGATGAAGTAGAACTCTGTTTTCCAATTCGTGGTTTGGGCAAATGCTATCATTCACCTTATACACTTCGTGGAAAAGAGCTCCCACTGCCGCCACCTTGTCCTGAAGATCCTCGATCACATAGAAGTCCTCATCCAGGATGGCGCCCTCTGGATCGATGCTAACTGTTTTTGGCAAACGTTCATTGTCTGACGTTCTCGGAAGCTTTAGATCCTGAATGTCATTCTGGTTGTTTCTCCGAAATATTTTATTTATTTACGGGAACATACTCACACTATTGGATTTTACAGTACGAATTCTGTTATTCCAATGCAAACTTACAGACATTCTGTAATTCTCTTTGATCAACTGTTGGAGATTTTTAATCAGTGACTTCAGTGTCTTGACCTCCGAGTTGTGTCTGTCGGTAAGCCGCCGGTACAAAAGTTTGAGCCTTGTCAAGAGTATACTTTTTTGTCTGTGCAGTGCGTCGATTGTTGCGTTTCGGTATATGTTTGTAGTATCGTCATGTCGTTGGCGTAGTATTGTACTGTCCATCGTCTGCTTAATTATATCGTCCATTTTTTTGAGGATCCTGTCAATTTCGTAGTTTGACAGGTTTCTATTAGACGCTGGGAAGTGAGCGCTCTCGTCAGGGAATTGGCAAAGCGTGGCCAACGCGCCCTACTGTAATCATAGGGGTGCGTTTGGGTATACTCTGCCATCTCCGCGAACTCGTCAGGTACTGTTATCACGGCACATAGTCCGCAATGGTCCGTAGACAGTTAACAGACCATTCGCTCGTATCGGCCAGTCTAAGTTGAGAGTCTACCAGCATGAGGTCCAGGTAGGAGCCGCTCCTAGGATACGACGGACTATCCGTTGCGAGCAACTTGACTCTATATTTAATGTTGTGAAGAACCCACCAATGACTTAGTATTCTCCCCTAGTGTTGGTAAGGTTATTTCCCTAATCACTTTAAATCGCCGTACAAGTTTTCCACCGAGTTTAAGCGCAGAGATCGAAAAAGTGTCTCGAGCTCTGCAATGAAAACATTGGGTTGAGGTACATTCTCTTTCCATTTCGGAGAATAATGCACACAATACAGGCCTATAGCACCTGGAACCTCAGCACTTCACCGCTTTATATGACCTTATGTTTAAAATTATTTTTAGGAAAGATCGCAACTCCCCCGCCTTGAGTAGTGTTGGGTCGGTCCCATCTAATTATTCTATATGAACTGTTCTGGATTTTGTGCTTCTGGTTTAGCTTTGTTTCGCTAACCAAGAGTACATCGGGATTTCATATCTTCAATATTTGTAAATGGATTATAATGGTTTTTATGTCCGTTAAAAGTACTTAATTGTTGCTTGAATTTCTGGTATCAGTTATATACATATATATCTGTTATAATTTTAAAGATATTTGAGTTTTTTTTCTGCAGGATATTCAAACTTAACACATCCTTTTAGCCCTTTCTAGCAATTTGCGCCAAAAACCGCTTTTGATTTTAACTTTTACATATTAGACTATACTTACAAAAAATTTGAAAAAAAATCGGAACTGCACCCACTGATTATTATTATTCAAAGACTCATTGACCACCCTCAGCCAAGCCTTCTTACCATGAGTGTGTTCCTTCCATATATCGCTGCTCTGTCCCATCTCATTATATGCTAAGTTTTTTTAATAAAAACAAATTTTCTTAGCTTAAGTTATTAAGTATAATATTGTTAATTGTAAATTTAGTAGTCGATAGACATAGGTTTAAGTTGTACTGTTTGTTTTAGAGTGTCCGCCTAGGGCCAGTAAGATATTTAAATTTGTAAGGACAGTTAAGCTAGTTTTAAGCATTTTTGTCTAGGATAAGATACTCGTAGATCTAAAAAACAATGAACAAAAGTGAATTTAAAACTAAAAGTTAAAACTGCCTAATCTTTTCTAGGTCCATATTTACAATATATTGACGTCCCATCAACGGCGCGGCCTTCCTGGCGGCTTTTTTCTACCGGTTCTCCACCTATTATTTGTTTTACCGTTTCTTCACTGTACATTGGTACATATGTATATGTACCCTTCTCTTTCGCAATTTAATGACTCGGACAATGCTTGGGGCTGAATAAAGTTTCTCGAGTTCTTGTATGTGTAGTTTTCTCCATTCGCCTGTCCTGTTTTCTACAATAGATTTTTCTTAAGATCTTACTTTCAAAGACTCGAAATCTATTTTCCTTCTTATAAGTCAGAGACCAGGTTTCACATACGTAAAGTGTCACTTTTTTTATGGTTTTATAAAGGCGGATTTAAACATTTCGGGACCAAAAAATTGTTTTGAATAATTCCTTCATCGTCAGAATCACAAGTTCCCATATGTAGTCTTTTATTTTGTTCTATACTTATGTCGTTTTGGCTGTATAAATGGTAATCAGATATTTGAATTCCTCCATTTTCTCAGAACATTTTTCCTATACAGTCAGGTGCGAGGTTTGGATCGATCCAAATCGGCCAATGACTATTTCCCTATCTCTTAGCAATTCTATTAGGGGTTATTCTGCTTTTGTTTTCCTGAATACCAGCACCAAATTAGAAAGAAGTGCCGACTAGGCATTTCCTTATTTTAATCGTTCACGTATCTCGAATGTTTCTGATAAAACATTTCTCATTTCCATTTGATCATTGTTTCACTTTAGGCATACTTGTATCAGTTTCACCAACCTTTTCGGAATTCCCAGCCATGCAAGGATGTGACACATTTTCAATCGGTCTAATAAGTCATATGCCTTCTTAAAATCAATGTTGTTGATCGCCGCAACTGCTTGATGATTTCCGTCGTCCCCTCGGTGAGAAAAACTCCGTTCACCACCCCTTGAACGTAATTCCAAAACAAAAAAAAAACAAGTAGCAATTTACAAAGTTAAAGAAATAGAACATAGGGTGGGGGTTAGTGACTGTCGGCTGATGCTGAATGAGACCCCGGTACAACTGGTATATATGTGGGATTTATTTCGTGTAATTTTATAATTTTATTTATTTTTATTATTTTATTTATGTAATTTTATTATTTAATTCGATAACAAACGAAATACATGTGGAATTCTATTTGGTGTAATTTTATAATATTACTTAATTCGATAACAAACGAAATACAATGTAACCCGCGCGTCCTACCTCTATAAGTGCTTGATTGCTACTCTGCTGCGGCTTCTCTACTCTACTCTAAGGGATACGAAAACGGTTCGGCCTGCATGTGTGGTCTCATCGTGTCGTCTGCCAGAATGACAGGGCCCCATTTTTTCATGTGTACGGCCACCATGTTCGTGATATTGGGACCTTCGTGACTACCGACTTTCTCGACTTCGTATATTCTGTTGTTAAGCTTTATTGTTACCTTGTAGGGTCCTAAGAATCTCGATCTCAGATTCATACCACTGCCAAACTGGGTGCGCCTAATGGCGACTAAATCATTGAGCAGATACTCCAACTCCAGCTTCTTATTTCCGTTGAACGCTTTCCTATTTTCCCTTTGTACAGCAGCGATATTCCCTCGAACTTTCTCTTGTGTGGTGTCTCGCTCTGAGTCTAGCTCCTCGATCGCATCTTGTGTGAGCAATTCTCGTAAAACTGGATAGTCCGGGATACGCATTTCTAGACCAGTAAGGATACGAAATGGACTAAATCCTGTGCTTCGCGGCGGAGTGTGGTTTAATATTACTTACGCAAGATTTCGTTAACATGGGGATTATGATGTTTTGGATTCTCTCCACCTGCCCATTGCTTCGAGGTATCCCCGTCGAAACGACAAGATGCTGAATGCTTTCCGCACGACAGTATTCGCTAAATTAGTTAGAGGTGAACGCAGTGCCTCTGTCCGACACGATTCGCCTAGGATTCCCAAAAATCTTCGATTGCATCTTTAATCTGTCCACCACCTTGGCTTCGCATGTGCTTTTCGTTGGATGTAGTCACGCGAATTTCGAGAATGCATCGACTACCAGCAGTATGTGATTGTACTTCTTATGGGTCAACTCCATCGGTCCAATGTGGTAGATGTGGTTCGTACCCAATGGTTTGTCCTCCTTATCGATGGATCTGAGATAACCCTCCTTCGATTCAGATACTATGCAATGCATACACCCTCTCATGACGCCGGTCACCTTCCTGTTCAATATCGGGATGAAGAAGGTTTTCGCCACCAATTCGGCCGTCCTCTCAATGGATAAATATATAAATGTCATTGGCGGTGTGCAACGTCGATGATTTCTTGTTCCATTGGCGTAGGCACTACTATTAGTTCTTGCACCGGGTCTTTATACAGTACTCCCTTTTTCAAATAGAAACCCTCGTACTAATCTCTCTCCAACACCTTTCTTATCGCTCTGATCCAGTCTTTTAACTGTCCCTCCTTAATCCTGTGACTTAAAGAATCTTCCAATATCAGGCAATATATCCTACCCAACGCATCTACATGACGCATTTTAGAATCATATCGATGCTTTATTTCGTACTGGAACTCCTGCAGAAACATGGCCCATCTCGACACTCTTAACTGAACGTCTCTTTTCGTCATAGTCATAGCGAACGCGTTACAATCTGTGACTATAGTGAACTTCAACCCGGCCACATACACCCTCCACTTCCGAGCACTTCAAGCTCGTAAGAGTGGTACTTCTGCTCCGCCGCCGTCATCTTCCGGCTCCTGTACGGGACAGGGTGGAATAACTGCTCTTCCTCGTCCTTCTGCAACAAAACAGCACCATAGCCATACTTGCTGGCATCCGCGTGTATTTCCGTAGCTGCCTTTTGGGTATGAGTGCTTCCGTTATCATCATCATCATCTGCTCATCCCCCCAAATAAATTTCGCTTCCTTCCGAAGCCAATCCGACAAAGGTTTCGCAATCAAAGCAAACCCTTCTACCATACATCTAAAGTAAGAAGTCAACCCAAGGAGACGTTGAAGAGTTTTCTTGTCTGCTGGTACAGAGTACTCTTGGTGCTCTGGTCTTTTCAGTTGATGGCTGTACTGTATTGTTCTCGATTATGTACCCGAGGAATTCTATTCGCCGTTTTAAGAATTGGCATTTCTTCCAGTTAAATCGTAACCCATATATAGCCGTAACTTCCAGGACTGCTTCCAACTTCTCTACACCCTCGTCCTCATCCTGCGATAGCACTCTCAAATCGTCCATATACACATCCACCGCCTGGATTAAAGTCCGGAAAATGGTACTGATGTTTCTAGCAAAAATTGCCGGTGAGTTCGAGATTCCGAATGGAACGTACAAGAATTCGTATTGCTCCTCTTGTGTCACAAACGACGTATATTTTCTGGAACCAGGACCCATCGGAACAGGGAAGAAATTGTTTTTCAGATCTAGTGTTGAAAATATCGTCTGTCCTTGCAGGCGTTCTATAACTTCATCTATTAGCACCATTATTATCTTTCGTAATCTTCTCGTTGAGTTTCCTTCTTTGTCACCAACACGATCGGCGATGCATATTCGGATTTACTTGATTGTACAATTTTCTCTTCTAGCCAGTTGTCTATTAGCTTACGTAAAACCACTGCGTAAGAAATACGCCTCGGCCTTTGGAACACAGGGATGTCGTCTCTCAGCACCAGCTTCATAACTACGGGCGACGGTTCCTGCCCAACGGGGTTGTACTTTCCAATGATTAATATCAACTTTTTTCTGTAGTATCAACGCAAATGGTCATTGGTCAAGTTTTAAATCCATCTTCTCATTGAACTCTCCCTCTTCCGCGGCTAACCACAGTTGTCCAAGTTCCTCACTCAACGCTCGTACTTCCAGCTCTTCTTCACTTTGACCGACGGTGTGCTCCGGGCCTTCGCCCAACTCAGGATCCCCTGTGTCCTCACGTGCCCTGATGGCACTATCACGATGATCAACCACGTCCACGCTTACGATCGCATTCTCATCGTCGATCGATCTCTCTTTATCTTGTTTACTCTTAAACTGCAAACCCTCGTCTGAGATTACCAAATCGACCATTTCCAAAACGTCATTTCCTATGATCGCCGAATACTGCATGTCATTTTCACGAACAACATGGAATATGAGCTCCAACGAAATGCCATCAACTTCAAGTTGCAACTTGACGCTACCGAGTGTTGTTGTTCCTTTTCTTCGCGTCCATCTCCAAAAGACCAATCAGAAGCAAGCTATCGTGCCGCAATAGGCACAGGTCACTACGGGTATCCATCAATGCGCTCAGCCAAATGCCTCCCACTAAGATATTTTTAAATATTCCTTTCGTTCCGACCGCTAGATTAACTGCTGCCGCTTGACGTGAGACGTTTTGGCCACTTGTTGTTGCAGAGTGACCGCTCCGTTCCTTTAATTGTTGCGACGTCGATTGCATTTTCATCTTGCGATCCCGAACTCGATGCCTTGGTTCACCGAAACACATTTCATCACCTGCCGCTGGCACTCTCTAGCTAAATGAGTAGTTTCACAGCACAGAAGCATAATCTTTCTCTCTTCTCCACCTTGACCACCTCCTGCATACGGCCTGAAATTGGGGTACGAAAATTTGCTCTCGAGTATAACGACTGCATAGGGCAATCCTGAATCTTTTCGTACACTTCCATCTGTGCCTTGAGTTCTTCAATCGTTTTCGCCTGATAAAGATTCATCTTATTTTGTCTGGAGTCTGGAATCCCATCCGCGAAGTATTCGATAAGGCTCTCATCAACGCGATCGACTTGCCCAACTTCATTAGCGTATACAGATATTTCAGCAGAGACTCAGACCGCATCATTTTTCGACCCTTAGCTGCCGATGCACCTCCTCCGAAGAAAGTTTTGCGCCAAACTCTTTAGTGAGAGCTCCTTTCAACTGACTCCAGTTCTTTATTCCCGTCTGGCTTCAAAGAAAAAGTTTAGCAGCACCTTTCAACAGCTGCTTTCCATAGATGAACTTTTGGACTTCGTTCCAGTTAACTGCCAGCGCTTTCTCCTCAAATTCCTGTATCCACAGATTGATGTCTGTGGACCCGGTTCCGTCGAACTGGACTAACGACTCCTCGATATCGCGGAGGGTAAAAGATACTGTTGGGGACGGTGCGCCTCGACCAGACCCCGGATCGCTTGCCGCTTCTTCGACCCCTTCCTCCTCTTTTTCATCTTCAAGCCGCCGATGACGTAGCTCATAGTGGTCAAGAAGCCTCTCACGAACAGCCTTAAGCTAAAATTCAACTTAAGCCAAATTCAACTGTGTCAGTCTGTCCTTCAAACCCTCTACCGTTGATCCCATTATCTCCGCAGTATTCATTATTTTATGATAATTAGTGTTATACTCTATATATATGAATATATGTATATATAAAACTTTTCAGTAATAATCTTATGTGCTAACAATTTCTTTAAATACCTATTCAAAAGTAATCTTACACTCTAACAATCTCGTTTTAATAATAATTCAAAGAAAAATCGAATAAAGCAGCAACAATAGCAATTTAGTAAAGAGGTAGCTACCCAAAACGTATGGTTTTCTTCGCTTTCGCTGATGCTGTTGCTTTGTCGCTGCTGCTGATCTACCGCTCCTGCCGATTTTCCGCTACCGCTGCCTCACACACTGTCTTCCCGTTGATGCCTCTTCCCTCTCTTCTGGACACGACACACGTTGCCTTCTTGTTGATACCTCTTCACTCTTGTCTGGACATGACACACGCACTCAACGACAATCTGCGTTCTACGTGTGCGTGCGTGTGGTCTCATTGTGTCGTCTGCCAGTGGTGTGATCGTCTGCTGTTGTTAGTCTCGTGCGTTTGTTACGTTCCTATCGCAGGGTGTCCCACTCGTTGTTTGGCTCAATCCCACATACAATTGAAGAATTCTCTTTTATATATACATACGTATAAAAAATATAATAATAATAATAATAAAAAATAGCACAATAATTGTGTATGATATTCCTAAACAATCAACGAATAGTTGGTGTACTATTTCGTGGTATTCCTATTTCTTTTCTAAAAGCTGTCTAATAGTGAAAGTCTGGTCACTTGTCGAGCGATTCCTTCTGAAGCTATACTAATAGTCTCTGATTATTTCAGTTACGTATGAAGTCAGTCTTTAAAAGGATTTTTGACAGATTTTTGTAACAACATTTGCATTGTGTTCGGTCACTCTTTTTAAATAGGGGAATGGTGACCGAGTTTTTCGATTCCTCGGGGATGATTTCATTTTTCCATCTAGTTGTACACTGGTATGGTGGTTCTATACATATATCAGAAAATATTCTTTATGATTGAGCATTAATCCATTCGGTGAGAACAATGTAGCCTTGTGTATTACTGTGTTTAAATGTTGTAGTCTTAACGACCATATTTTTTGAGTCGGCGAAACTTGTTGTACAAATATCATTATCGTTTGATGAGACATGGAGACTTTCTTCTCCTATTGATGGCCTATATACCGCGTCTTTTCCTATTTTCGTGTTGAAGTCCCCGAGTACGATTTTCACGTCGAAAGACGGAAAATCGTCAAGTACCTATATCATCCATTGTTCAGAAGTATAATCAACCAATTTTGTTGCTGATGAAGAATCCTGTTCCAAGATTGTGGGTATGTGTACCGCCACAAACGAAAATATATATTCTTCATTAACGGTTGTTTTGTTCGAAAAGCGAACTTCTTATGCCGCTGAAATTTCCAATAAATACTTACTAATTTCGTTGAGTGCTGTTTGGAAAGCACCCGGTCTGTATAAGCTGCATACGTTCCAAGAGCCTATCTTTAATTTTTGTGATTTTCTTTTCACGCATGATCTCCCTTAGAATGTTCTCGACCGCAGATCCGATCAGTCAATTAGTTTACCTCCGAAATATTTTACCCAAGAAAGACCAGCCATATTTCACACCACGATAATAACCCCTATCCCGCAGAGGGGATACCTACATATTTCATTGCGGACGAAAACAACAATTAAAAAGTAAAAAATAATGAATGATAATTGTCTCGTTCAAAAACGACTCTATATGTAACATCCGAAAAAATAAAGACATAGAAAATAAGTAAGTATCAAACAATAATTTAACTGGGAAGGAACACACTCATGATAGGGAGGTTTTGGCGAAGAATTGTCAACGAGGCTCTAAATTCCCGAGTTCGAAATAGTCGGTAATAATAATAATAAACGAATCGAAGGTGATTCGACAAATAATAATTCTGAAAACCAGTCTGCTTTCAAGAAGTATCGCCTTGAATTTGTCTTGAATCTTAATTCATCGGATGATAATAAAATCAAAAGGTCTTATCAATTTTATTGCGACAAATTTTTCTTAAGCATATTTAATTTTCGTTGTTTTTGACCTTTTTTACATATTATACATATGACTTATTTTCGTAGAGGTAGCTGGGTACAGCGGATACCGATAAGCTTTTACTAACAACGTTAAGAAAGGCTGTGCTCCACTGAAGAAAAATCTGGTTTCCTGAGTATTTAAGTTCAATAGTATACTTATTGTTTTATGATTTTCTTTTTAACCAGTTGAGAATATAATATTTTTTTTATTATTTCATTTTTTACTCTGCCAAAGTTGACATTAAGTATATTTTGTTACATGAAATACTGAATCTAAAACAATCTTATGATCAATGTCGTAATAATCTTACTTACTCATATTTTATTGGTTTGTAACATGATTTTTATAATAATAATATAAGAATATTCTTAATAAACTGTTGTAAAATGTGTGGTAAGCAGATTTTAATCGATTAGTTACGTCAGTTGGCTTCGTCCTTTTAAGCCTTCAGCCTCACGCGGCAGCGTGTCAAGCCAAGTTCAAGCGAACAGAACTGGCGAGCAGCACCGTGTGTAATATTACACGAACCATTTGGGGCCACTTTTGCCCCCTCATAACTCAAAAACTATTTCATCTAAACATGTCAAATTTGGCACATATATTGAGACTTGCAAAATAGGTATGTGCTCCAAATGTCATAAACACACCTTGAACGGTTATTTAGGTATTTACGTCCTAAAATCGTCATTTTTATCACTGACCTATAGATCAAAACTCTAAATCACTTCCAGATGACCTAGGACTATGAAATTTGGCAAGTAATATCGTCATATACTATAAGTACAGGAAAAAATCTAAAAACTATACATTTGCAATTAAATCATAGGAAAAATAGTCTCTATTTAAAACTGATTTTATGGGAGAGGAAGCTGGAGTATGAAACGGAGTAACACATACACAACTCTTTATTTTTCCAGTCTGCACGATTATTTGTCTGATGGTGATGCGCTTCAATTGTATTCGTCACTAATACAATGAAAGGATGTTCAGATATAAAATTGAAATGAAAGAAGAAGAAGGAGAAGAAGAAAGAAGATAAAGAAAAAATAGTATGTACCATGTGATCAGAACACAATTATGTTTATATGTACATTTGTACATATATGTATATATGAAAGTATATAAGTTAACAAACACTTTCCCACATTCCCACTTCCCAATTCTCTCATTCTCCCATTCTCCTAATCCAACACCCAGACGTACCGAACACGAATCCCATATCCATATTTTCCCACACCCAGCCGACGACCTTCATCGAACCTGACACAGGAATCCGCCCGACGACCTGCACTGAACCTGTCCCACGGTTTCGCAAGCGGAAATGCAACATCAGCGGAACAGCGGAACTACGAGAGAATAAGTTATTATAAAATATGTTAAGATAGATTTTAAGTTCAGTTGCGGTGTGCGAGCCGAGTAATAAAGATCGCTTTTTTTTGGCTAAACTACTAGAAGGGAAGTTAACTTATACATATAAGAATGTGAAAGAATGTACGAAATAATTTACATACATTGTAAATTGAATGTGTACAATCATGGAGGACCGCTCAAGTATCTGGGATAAAAGAAAAAAAAAAAAACAATGAATCAGATTGGTGGGAAAGTAAGAAAGGGGTCTGGGGGAGGGAAAATGTCTTATCTACAAGATCAAATTAAGGACGGACTTGATTACGGAGAAATGCAGACAGAATTCTTAAATAACATCACAGAATAAATAGTATACAGAAGTTGCATCTCATACAAAGCAAATTTTGTTCTAGGGTTCCAATATTGGCACCCTATTGAACAGAGAGTGAGATGAGAACATGCAAGAGAGTATACAAAAAATTGAGAAGCTGGTGCGAGCGAAAGAGAGTAGCATGTGCGTTTTCGGTGGTTTTGTTTTGACGAGAGCAAAGCAGCTTACGATGTGTATGAAAGTGTGTGTGCGTGTGTATGCATTGATAGCTTCTTCTATCGTAAGCTTGCATGGTGTTGTATTGCTTCTCTTGTTTTCGATTGTGTGGATTGGATTCGAAATCACTTGGGAATTGTACTTTCATGCGAATGGTTGTGTTTTCCTGCGCTTATATATCGACTCCATTTTTACTTTGTATTTTGATAATTAACTCTATTTTTGATTTTGAATTGTTGCTTTTATAATTGTTGACAACTTTGCATACGATTTGGATTATTCTTTGGACTTATTATTATATATTGATTGTTGAGGGGTTGTCATACGATTTTGAATAGGAAAAATGGATTCTGTACCGGCTGTTGGTAAAATTTTCCAAAAGTCCGGCATTCGATGCTGCATAAAAACATGCGGTAAATCTAGGCGATATGGTGAAAAGATAAGAATGTTTAAGTTTCCTCCCTATGACTCAGCTATGGATCAAATTTGGCGAGAAAAATGTAATATTCCAACAAAAGATTACACAAAAAAATTGTTGATTTGCGCCAATCACTTCTCAAGTTCTTACATTGGTAAAAAAAAGTTGAAATTCGGAGCTGTTCCGGTATTTAACTTAGAAGTTATTGAGGAAGATTACAAGTCGTTGGAGCTTGATTGACAGCTAAAAAGAGCCGAACAAGTGACTCCGTAGATGGATGTTGTAATGACTGTGAAAAATATCTGAAATCAGCTAATTTTTACAGAAAAAAATATTACGACATGGTAGCAAAATATAAAAATCTCCAAAGCCGCAAACAAATAGCAACAAAATCAAGGGTATTTCAAACCATCGACTCTTTTCAAATAAGCAAGGAGTCAAAAACATTTTGCAAACTTCTTCTTAGTCCACGACCTAAAGAATATAAGCAAGATGTAAAAGATTTGGTTCAAAACATTTATTATGTCTCACAGTCAACGTACCAAGTTTTGAAGAATAAATTGCATCTAAATTTGCCACATATCTCTACTGTTTATCGATGGGCCCCTGTAAATTCCCTACAACCAGGTTTTAAAAATGACGGTTTAGAGTTAATAAAAAAGAAGTGCTTAGATTTGAACCAGTACGAAAAGAATAATATGATTCTGCTGATGGATGAAATGGCGATTAGAAGGGAATTGCGATACAATTCCAAATTAGATTTAGTGGATGGATTTGAGGAAAATGGGGTTGAAAGAACGAACCAGATTGGTAAACAATTGTGCGTTTTTATGATTAAATCAATGTTTTCCAACTGGGCGCTTACATTTAATTACTTTGTTTCAAAAAATGGACTTTCTGCCGATTTACTAAAAAAAGATAATATTACGAAATTTAGCAATTTTGAACAGTTTTGGCATCATAGTTAAAGTTGTAATTTGTGACCAAGGGTCCTCTAACAGGAAGTGTTTCTTGGAATTGGGAGCAACTTTAGAAAAACCCTATTTTATGTATAATGGTAGTAAAACTTTCTGTGTATATGATTTTCCACATCTAATCAAATCATTAAGAAATGGTTGGCTTCAATGTGACCTTACAACACCAAATGGAGTTGCTAGTTTTAAAGTAGTTAAGGAACTATGGGAAATGGAGTGCAAATCTAATACAAAAATGTGTCTTAAACTTACAAGCCAGCACATATTTCCGAACTCTTTCGAAAAAATGAAAGTAAAACTAGCCACCCAAATTTTTAGTAGGACTGTTCAAGCAGCAATTAAAACTGTTATTGAGACAGTAGGCCTTAAAAGTTGCTCAAAAGAAGTTTGTTTATCTACGGCATGCTTCATAGGAAATATTGACAAAATATTTGACTGCCTAAATAGTGGTTCACTATCTTCAAAGAATTGTTATAAGTCTGCAGTTCAACTTAACAGTCCATCACACGAATATATAAAATTCTTCCTTGAATACCTCAATGAAATCTCATTTGTTGACAAAAAGAAAAAAGTATTTTTTTTAGATGGAATGAAATTTACCTTAAACGCTGTATTACAATTAGTAGACGAGCTATTTCAAAAAAAATCCCAAATATTTTTTTTAATGACAAGAGCATTAAACCAAGATAAGCTCGAAAATATGTTCTCGGTTCTAAGACAAAAGGGTGGAAATAATACTAACCCCTCAGTTGCTGATATAAACACTTTATTAGCACGCTTAATGTCTGCAAATATAGTGCAGTTGAGTTCTTATAGTAACTGTGAAGAGCTGAGTGATACCACATTTGAAACGCAGAACGCACGAAATGAAGAACTCAGTCTTTAGGAAACTTAAACATTCTTATCTTTTCACCATATCGCCTAGATTTACCGCATGTTTTTATGCAGCATCGAATGCCGGACTTTTGGAAAATTTTACCATGGGCCGGTACAGAATCCATTTTTCCTATTCAAAATCGTATGACAACCCCTCAACAATCAATATATAATAATAAGTCCAAAGAATAATCCAAATCGTATGCAAAGTTGTCAACAATTATAAAAGCAACAATTCAGAATCAAAAATAGAGTTAAATATCAAAATACAAAGTAAAAATGGAGTCGATATATAAGCGCAGGAAAACACAACCATTCGCATGAAAGTACAATTCCCAAGTGATTTCGAATCCAATCCACACAATCGAAAACAAGAGAAGCAATACAACGCCATGCAAGCTTACGATAGAAGAAGCTATCAATGCATACACACGCACACACACTTGCATACACATCGTAAGCTGCTTTGCTCTCGTAAAAACAAAACCACCGAAAACGCACATGCTACTCTCTTTCGCTCGCACCAGCTTCTCAATTTTTTGTATACTCTCTTGCATGTTCTCATGCTTGTACTCTCTGTTCAATAGGGTGCCAATATTGGAACCCTAGAACAAAATTTGCTTTGTATGAGATGCAACTTCTGTATATTATTTATTCTGTGATACTATCTATTTATTCTTTGATACTATTTATTCTGTGATAACATAGAGAGAGCGTTTGAAGTGATTGGAGAAAAAGTAGCGGAAATTGAAAGAGATCGACAGGAAGATGATCACGAAGATGATGGGCTGGAGAACCCACTGGACTTCTTACTTGATTTGGTATCTGAAGATGAACTCGAACAAATGATATTTTGAATGTAGACCATGTAGGTAAATGTAGGTTTAAATGTACATAAACCAAAAACGTATTTTCGACAAGATACATACATATGTATGACTTTATTAGATGATCTACAACTTTGAGAATATTTGTTAGTGGGACAGGCGGCACGGGAAAAAAGTTATTTAATCAATACAACTAAAAATTGGGTTAAGAAGCGAATGAATAAGTTAGTTGCAGTAGCTGCACCCACTGGTATTGCCGCTTTTGATGTAAACGGTCTAACAATACATAGGCTCCTAGAGCTGCCTGAGAGCACGGATATTGTCCCAAGTACACTTCCGTATCAGGCCAAGTACTAAAAGTTTTAAGATGTGACTTAAAAGATGTAGTACTTTTAATAATTGATGAAGTGTCTATGATTTCCAATATAACATTAATGTACATCCATCCTCGCTTATGATACCGGTGACGCTAACCACGGATGTGTTGTGATTCACACAACATGACCGCACGCATCGCCCACTCAGCAAATGCACACTTCTCTTCTTTTCTTCCACCCATATCCGTCAACATCGCTATTCGACACCCAATGACAATTGCTCACCACCAACAACGCTAGCAATGAATCAAGACACACGATACAAGTGTGCCCATTTCAAAGGTATAGGTCAGTGCGGTACGACAAACTCAAGTGGGGTCAGTACAGTCCAACGATGAATCAAGACATACGACACCCTTGAAGCGTACGAAGACACATGACACCTTTGAAGTGTGCCCATTCATATGCACTACATGCAGTACATTGGGTAAACACCAAATCGTGCACGGCCAACCCAAAAGAAAAGCAATTAAACGCACAAAATCCGGTACGGTCTCTTCTTATACGGCTACTCCGCCAAGTCCCACTTAAACAGAATCAAAACCATCTACAACACCGCTATAAGAAAAGCACTCAACGCCTACCGCACCACTCCCATCACCCATTTACTACTCGAAGCCAACATGCCAACATTCGCCTCCAATCCACGCTAAAATTATTCCAATCCATCTTTCGGTGCAAAGACTCTCCCCTCTATAATATAACAAACCCGACCAAGCAAAAAAAACACACAAATACACTGTCCTGCATACACCGTGCACGAACCCTCTGTAACGAACACCACATCCCCTACAAACCCCTCCATACCCCCACCCGTTCCCACCCCCCTGGCTCTTCCCTACCTCCTCTGTTATCCAAACCTTACGCTCCTACAAGAAATCCCACACTGCCCCAGACATTTTTCGAACCCTCTTCTCCGAAATCAAAAACAAATTCAACGACCACCACTTCATTTACACTGATGGTTCCAAAACAGAAGACAACGTCAGTTTCAGCGTCACCACAGAAAACGAAACAATTTTCTCCTTTCTCCTCCCTTCCTACACATCTCTGCTGAAATCATAGCCATCCTAACAGCCCTACAATATACTAACACCTCCAACACCAAATTCGCCATCTGCACCGACTCCCTATCATCAATCGACGCCATCATCAACACCAACAACCAAAGCTATTACCCCTCCCTAATCCGCAACCTCCTCCACCAACAGTTCCCGAGAACAACACTAATATGGATTCCATCCGAATCCCTGGCAACGAATTCGCCGACAAGACCGCCAAACGAACCCTTCGTACCCCCTTTCTCCACTCCCCAAACTTCAACACACAAGATATAAACAAATATATTAGAACACTTCACTGCCCCGAACAACAATCCCTATTCAACAAATCATCCCACTGGTACCGGACCATAAACAAAGACAGACTCTCTATCAAAAATTACGCCGACGACCCTCGACACCCAATCACACCCAGAAACGACCTCACTAAAATAATCCGACTACGCCTTGGACACACCAAAGTTACCCACGAACACTACCTTGACAAGAACAAACCCTCCACCTGCACCTACTGCAACCAAACCCAACTCAACATCCACCACATCCTCAATCAGTGTTCCGCCCTCCACTCATCCAGACTCCACCCCCCATAACATCCTAATCAACCTCCTTTCTAACCCTAACACAAAAAACATAAAAACTGTAATTAATTTCCTCAAAGCCACAAATCTATATAAATTCATATAATCTTTGTAATCAAGATAGCCGAAGGCCCTCGCTGCTCTGGCTTACCCCAGCTAGCTTGTAATTTTATTCATTACATTGTTAGCCTTATCAAATAAATAAATAAAAAAAGGGATATTGTGAATGAGTGCCAGCATGTATGAAAGTGAAAATGGGACGGAGCAAAGTACAAGCGGGGTCGAGTTTCGTAGTGTTTACACCTACGCTGCAAAAACCGATGTCTGACGTGGGTAGGAATCAAGAAAAGAAGAGGGGATAAGATGCGTACTAAAATATCATATAAAAGGGTAGCTGATATCGAGAGTCAACAGAGTCATAGAGTCAATAGAGTTAATTTGATGTTAGTTATCGGAGTTAGTTCTCAGAGCTAACTACTATTAATAAACTAAATAAAAAAAATATTTAAAGAAAAAGTATTGTATAATTTGTTTGACTCTCCTTTTGACGCTCTTCCCTTGAGTAACCAAGGAAGCACGGCGCCAATCGTAACAGATGGTTCGGCAAGATTCATATAGTGTTGTTTAGCTTTCTGCTGCAACTGTCTCCAGTGAGACAACGGTCGCCGTTCCAAAACTTGAAGTCGTCTGACGTCCTTAAATGTTTAGGATCAATTAATGCTCCAAATATATGGAAAGAACTATTTTGTTATGAGGAATTAACTGTAAATATGAGGCAAAAAACTACCAACTTTTCGGCGAAATGTTGAATCGGTGTAGTAACAAGTCAAGACAGTTGCACTTTATCTAATCATCTCCTCAAATTAACCGCTAAAAATCGAAACGACCGGTTTAAAGAAATCATACCTTACTTTAGACTGCTGTCCGATGATACAGTATGTTTATTTCCCACTAAAAATATGTGTAATCAGTTTAATACTGCAATGTTGGCAAGTATGGAGCAACCAGAAATTAAATTAAATTTGATAGACGAAATAGACTGTCCACGGTATTAAAAAAAACGAGCAAATTATGAGGGGAATGTTGTGGCCAGTTGCTTTTGGTTTGTTTTGGTTTGTTTTGGTTTGTTTGATCTAAAGGCCTCTGCCTCGCAGGGAACGTCATTGAAGTGAATTATACTTCTTTCTATTTCGATGTCAGTTTTGAGTAGTCATTGAGTTGGAGATATGGGTTAATGTAGTCACCGGATGTCTGTCCTTTTTTATATGAATATTTATGACTTTGTGTCTTTTTTCTGTTAGTTCGTCCTTGATTTTTTCAATGTTTGCTGAGTGGTACATGCCACGCAGTATAATTTTAAATCCTTCATCTTCCTTGGGATTGAAGTGTAGTATTTTGTACAATTTGGTTTTTGTAGAATTTTAATTATGGTCCTGTAGTGCGTGGTGTGGGAGTGTATTCGAATTTCGTTATTTCTAAGTACTTTAAGTTCAAAATGTTGCTCTTTAGATTCGCTTAGCCAGTTTTTTAGGGTTCTTTGGTCTTTTGTTTTAGGTTTTTTCTGGTTATATTTAGCGTTTGCTTTTTTGATTGTGGGTGATCTCTTTCTTTTTTTTATTTCTTTGGTTGTGTCAAGGTCATCAGTGGTTTTACTGCTGATTATGGTTTGGTTTTGGGAGTTTGACTCAAACACAGTATATGAAAATATATATTCGAATTGAGTGTTATATTACAGATTATTAACAATTATCTTTTCAGATGTTAACCTATTTGCATTGTGCATAACTGATGGAACTTTATCTTTACCAGCATTTACTGAGTCTCAAAATTACCACGGCCCAAATTTAGAATACGCCAGCAAACTTTCGCAACGGGTTGCGATAAATCTCTTTAAAGACAATATGGAAATTGATAGTAACAATGTATACTCTCCATTGGGAATAGCAACAACTTTAGCTGTGTTAGTTGAGGCTGCTGAAGGGCAGACATTAATTGAACTTGTTGACTCTTTAAAAATCCCCGGAACCAAATCAGATCTTAGACAGTCATTTAAAAGAATTCTGTCTCAATTACAATTGCAAAAAACCGAATTGCGACAAGGCCTCTCGTTTAATACATGGCTCTACATTTATCGCAACTTCACAGTTCGAAAGGAATACAAGCAAACCATTATAAATAATTATTTCATTAAAGTTAAAGAAGTAAATCGTTCAACATATGACTGGGATGAATTAGATACCCCATCACAAATACTAGAGAATACGACGAGTATCAATAACAGCAAGGACATAATTGAATTCGAAAGTTTGAAGAGATTAAATAAGGAAGACAGTAATAGTTTTATTTTTGAAGCAAATAAAAAAAAACCCTAAATTTGAGATACTTATAGATGATGTCCCGGACATATACGTCCCGTATAATCAACAATTTCGTCAAGGGTTACAACACAAAAAAAAGGAGGTGACTGATTATAAAACCAAAGAATTTTCTCACTCCAAAGAAAACAAGTATGTTAATATAATCAATAACGGAAACCTAGGTAAAGATGAACAAACAGACTTACTTCTTAAAATTATGCAAAAAAAAAAAACAAAATGTTTTCGTAAGCCAATGGTGCAGTATATGATGAGCAGCAAAAAGTTGGGATTCCCTTACAGAAACTTGAGCAAGAATGCAGTAAATTAACAAAAACCAATAAGTCTGATTTTGGATCAACCAGTGTATGTATTATACATGTTTACTTTAAATTTTAATTTTTGTTCTCACAAAATTGTACAATATTTCATCCTCGAATTTTAAGATTAACAGGACAGGAAGTCTATTCGACAAATATGATATAGCATCAGCGCTTAGTGCTAATTCCTTGATTGGGAGTCTGGCGAACCCGCACGCGAAACTTCTACTCTTTAATGGTTTATACTACCATGACATTTGGGCAAATCTATTTCAGGATTTACCTTCCAGTGAGTTGTTTTATTTGGCTCCCGAAGAATCAGTTCAAACGCCAATGATGTATGCTCTTGGGAAATTCAGCTTAGCAGATTTGGAAAGCTTAAATGCCCACGGTGTGTTAATACCTTATGAGGTATCTACATCAGTAATATTCTTACAGAACTTTTCTCTCTTAACTAAAATCTGAAATTATTTTTTCCAGAATCGGAGATATTCTTTGTTAGTTATCGTGCCCAAGGAAATTCAAGGCTTACACAAATTACTTATTAATCTCAACACAAACGTTTTTCCTCTAGTGAAAAGTCTATATAGAGAAAAATATGTTTATATATGTTTACCTAAATTTCAAATTGAGGAAACTTCCCGATCAAAAACAATGTTACAGAGCCTTGGTTTAAAAACATTGTTCACCACGACAGCTGAATTAAATCAACTATCTACTGAAACTGGCATGCATGTTGGCGAGATTGTACAATACGTCAGAATCCGGGTTCATGGTGGCTCCACGTCTGAGAGCAGACTTTCAAGGGATTTGAATGACGGAACTTTGAACGAATCAGTTGAACAAAAGATTGAAATAAATCGACCATTCTTATATTTTGTTATGGATACTGAGATAGATTTTGTCATTGTATCTGGTAAAGTTACTGCACCAGAATGGAAAGAAAACGTCGACTAACAAACGGAGACAAGTGTAATGAATAAGGATTATTGAATTCAACTAGAATATTATTTGATAGAGAAAAATATTTTTTTACATATTCTGTTTAGTTATCGTAACTCGTATAATAACCAATTAGTTCAGTATTCTCTTTGTCTCATTCTGTATCCCTCAAAAAAAACATTTATTGAATTCTTGTTGAAAACGGAGACTGAAAACTAAGAAAATTTTCTTGATTCGTTTGATTTTCCTATATTACCTAACGGGGCATTAAATAATAAATGTTGAGGCTCACACGATTCAAAAAATTTATATAATTCGGAAAAACTTTGCTCGTTATAATAATTATTAACTATCTTAATACAATTTCTTAGAAATGTGCTATTAGTGTCGTAAAATTTAAAATTGGAATTTAACCATACACTTGTTGAAAATATATGAGTTACTGACGCTGTTGGCCGTTGAACCTGATGACTTGATCACTCTTTCCTCTTTTCGAATTCCCGGAACTTTTTTCAGGTCTTGTGCTGCCGTCTGTAGAAGTTTGGTTATCAGCTGTTCTTTTGGATCCACAGGAGATAAAGTCAGGAAAGTTGATCTGTACTTTGCTTCGGAACTCCCGAGATCTGGGAGAAGTTGTAAATATCGAGTTTGATTACTCGGTATCCAGATTCTCCGGGCGTGCTCCATGTAACAAAGGTATCTCCGTCCCTTTTGGAGATACTTTGTGAGATTGACCCAGTGTTCGAGACTGAATTCATATGAGGAAACAACTCGTCGAGAATACCTTCTCCCGAACAATGAGCACTGCTTGAAGTACTCGGCAAACCCACATCTGCAGCTTGAATTAGAGTAGGCGCAATCGTGGATGACGTGGAAATGGTCGGTATGGTGGGCAATGCATAGGAAGCTTCCGGCAAAACGTCTATATGGATATGGATTCCTATCCATAATCCAATCTGATTCTTCCATCGTTAGGCAGTGCGCCGTAAACGTCGTGTAATATTCGCTTTCGGAGAGGCTTCTCACGAAATTGTATTGTAAATAAAATATATAATATTAATTTCAATTAATTTTCATAAAAGTATTATTAATAACTTACCCTTAGAGAACAAGTTTTTACATCTACCTGAAGGTGTTGAAGGCTTGCGATGATAGACGTAATTCCTTGTTGAATCTCGTACAAAATCTTCTTCGTGCCGAATTTCTTCTTCTTCATTGCCATCTTTACTAGCAGTTTCATTGCACTCACCGCTGTTAATATAAATTCGTCTGTCCACATCAATAGAATCAGGCTCAAAATGCTCAGCATGTCGTCCTTCGCATCTTGTTCGGCTATGATTTCCTCCACTGGTTTCTTTTTCTTTTCCTGCAATTGTTTCGTGCTCTTTTACCTCTTCAAAGCAAACTTTTTCTTCACACTTGTCATCAGATCTGTTACTGTTTCTTGGGGTTCCGGTCCATGTTCTTGGCTCTGGATCATCATCGGCTGTCCACACGAAATCTCTTCCTCGCAAGAAACTATCTCGTCGCCGCATTCTTCTCGGACTTTCTGGGCTACTTCTTAAACTTCGTTCATTAAAGTTTGATTCTTCCTCTTCGGCAAAGGCATTGTATTCCGGACTATACGCGTAACTACAAATACTAATTAAATCACTAGTATCACTATCGTATTTACTACTATAATCAATCTTGTGTTCACTTGAGCTGAACATTTGCTAGTAAAGAATAAAATGCCACAACAGAACTATTTATACAAAATTTCTGCAGCATACAGAATATTCCACATGTAAAATTTATAATACTCTTATGCCGGAGCGTCGTACGATCGGCCCGAAGGGCCATGATCGTGCAACCACCACGCGCGCGCTCCGTTGTGCCGGTTGTCGTCGTTGACGTCGTCACGTCGTTCTTTAAGGAGTTGGAGGTTGATTAATTTTAGGCGATCCGTATAAGGTGGTAAATTAAGGGGGTCGGGAAGGCCACGAAGGGCAAAACGGATAAACCTGCGTTGAATGGCTTCAATACGCGTAGTATGGGATTCGTAAGAGGGGGACCAGACTTGGCTAGCATATTCGAGAAGCGGCTTAACGAAAGTGATGTATAATGATTTCGTAACGTAAGGATTCGAGAATTCTTTGGACCAACGTTTCACGAAACCGAGGGCAGAGTTAGCACGTTTGATAATGTTGTCGATATGGAGGCGAAAATTGAGTTCACGGTCACAAATAACGCCTAGGTCAAACAAGAAGTTGACAGGGGGAACAGTTTCATTACCAATAATGTAGGTTCTGGGTGGCAAGGAAGAGCGCTTGCGGGAGTAAGTGATGGTTTGGCATTTACTGACATTGAGCTCGAGATAGTTTTTTTTGACACCAAGTAGTGAACCTGTTAAGGTCCATTTGGAGAGAGCAGGAGTCGACAGGGGAAGATATGTGTTTAAATATTTTCATATCATCAGCATATATGGAGAGCTGAGAGTTCAGAATAACGCTGTCAACATCATTAATGGTTAGAATAAATATCAGTGGGCCGAGATGACTACTTTGCGGGACACCGGAGGTAGCGTTAATTGGATCAGAAATAGAAGATCTGAAGATAACGTTATATTGACGATCTTCAAGATAAGATTTGATCCATGAGATAAAACCGGGAGAGAAACCGAAGGCAGTGAACTTGAGGAGAATAATTTGGTGAGACATTTTGTCAAAGGCTTTGCTGAAGTCAGTGGCGACAACGTCTACTTCTTTGCCAGCTTCGAGTGCACACAAACATTGCGAAAACAAACTCGACTAGATTAGTGGTTGTCGATCGACCTTTTAGAAACCCATGTTGGTTAGGAGAAAATATGGGTTTGTAGTGAAAGAATAGTGCATCACAAACGATGCTTGGGTATGCATGAGAGCTTGGCAATGGGACGATAGTTGGACACATCATTTTTCAGTCCTTTTTCGTGGACTGGAATGATATAAGCAGCCAAACAATCATCTCATGCAATACTTGCCACTGGATAGGGGTGTAACATTTTTGTTTTATATAGTGTCTCTGGTTCTGCATACAATTTAGAAGTTTACACGGGTCTAGGAAATAATGCTGCTGAACGTGTATTACACAAAGAGCCAGACTTGGGATCAAGTAGCAATATATTGTAGTTGTGCGTTGGTCTCTAGAAGTTCCCCGGGCATGCAACTTCAAGATTGATTTGATAATTTTTACAAAACTTGGAATGCTTGCAAGCTACCAAGCGATGTGAAATGAAGGACATAGCTAGGGAGATCCTTAGTTGAATTCGTTGCTGATTTTGAATGAATATCTATTTATAATTTGACATGGAAAGATAATAAATGCGTCAACATATATTAACCTTTGTGTGAACTGAACCGGAGGAAGTTATAAAATGGGTCGGTAAAAAAACTAAATCCAACATAACAATAAAATGCCCGGCTGTAATAAAATAATATATTTAACATATGTGAGGAGTAGATTTGATGACCAGCTTTATCGGAAGGTCTATTATTTCAATGATATCCAAAAAGTTGTACGAGTATATGTGTATTTTGCATCACTCGGTCGATTTGGCTATTATAAGTTCATGGCTCCCCTATATGTAAACGAACCTCGGCTCAAAAGGACATAAATTTAGTTCGCTTTCGAAACGAATTAGCAAAGACTTTGTGCAATATTGGTACCAGCTCACCGTCTTTGTTAAAACGTGGAAGGCCTGTTTCGTCACTTCAGGCTGAAGAAAAGACCAACTGCACCTTCAACAAATGTGATGGAGTCAACCATATGCGGTTTTTTTTTATAGGGTTCGCGCAGGATCAAGACTTACGCTCTTATGGTGTTTGTCATACCGCCTGGACGGGGTGTAGATGATTTGAGTCGAAAATGTTCATTCACTACTCTTCGGGAGTGGTTGTCCTAGATAGGATTCGGGAGGTTCGACTGAATTTGTTGCGTTGGTTGTAGTTCACAGTAACTTTTTTTTAATTTTCATGGCATTAAGGTATTGTGTTGGAAATGCATACACAGAGTATGAATTTTGAAGTGATCTTATACTGCGAGTGTTATACCTTCGTCAGCGTTCTTTGATCATCTCTCATTCAAAACTGATGTTGTTAAACAGTTTTTCCGTATAGAAATTGTTCTTGGATATGGACAGACTTGAATTACAGACCTTCCGCCAACAGCCGGTGATGATTGCACCACGACCATTACCAAATGTTGGGGTCAGTTCCCTCAAGTCAGAGGTGTAAGTTCCCATCATGCAAATATAAATCTTTTTTAACATGCCGCAAATGTGGCGTTGCACTATGTTTGAACAAACACAATACTTGTTTTCAATATTTTCATGAATAATAGATGTTTCTATTAATGTACTAATTAAAATTAAAAATTATGTATAATATGAAAAAATAAAATTTGAATTAATAACAATATTAAAACTAGTAAATCAATTGGATTCTAGTTTTAATTTTTGGAGGCTAAATGCATGATGTGCCATATTTGGCACAAACTAATTTATTAATAAATTAGCAAATTATTAACATGTAAATTATTGATCCGGAAGTGTTTCTATAGCCAATCAGGATAATTTTTAATTCAAATTTGGAAAAATCATGCATCTAAGGGTTTATCTTATTGCTAATAATATAATTGATTTTAGAGATTTTAGATTTTAGTAATAAAATAACGGTCAACATAATTAAAATTAACAAAACATAATCCTACTCATGTACTTCCGAAGGGTCGAAAAGAAAATACATATTTTTAATATTCACAAAATATGCAGTTACATATCGTAGCTATGCTATTATCTGTAAAAAAAAGAATATGGTGGCACATACAACCTCGAATCTGCTGACACTATAAACTCTTACAATAACTCTTATGGAGTTGGTTGGATATGATTTCAAAATTGCTGCGAAGCAACTAAAAGCCCAAGAAAAGACAATAAAAAAACGCAGATTTGTGCTATTCAGTAACTTGCTCTCGTACCTATAAAAGTCTATACCATCAAACATCTACAACCGCCACGATTATTAGCGAGCCATCTGTGTGTGCCTCATTAGATGCAGTCGTTATCTGCTGTGTCATTTCTTGGAGCTAGAATTGAAGACTATTAGGACCGGAGCAGTAATGTATGTCTACTTTCAGCAACAGTTGTAGTTGTGACTCCTTTAATCGCTTGTAATTTAATGCTCTTAAACGTATTATTGACGGATCATTGCGTGCATCCAATCACGACAATATTGTCATTTTATGTGAGAAATTGTGTAGATTTTAACCAGGTCTTGCCTTTTGTACTTGCCAGTGAGTTGCAAGGATGATGCTGAAAAAATGATATGACAATAGATCGCCCTGTTTGAATATTTTTTTAAAATCCAGAATGTCTATAGTCATCGTAAACAGGGTGATAAGTTAAGTCGGATTTTTTGTTTGTACACGACATATCTCTATTGATACTTGTATAAATGGCTCTGAAATCGTGTTAATAGTGGTGTTTGTCAACTTAGGACATTCAGTATTTTTGTGCTGGGGTAACTTATGCACTGCAATCACAACCTGCAAAACAAAATAAATACATTAGTGGATATTTGAATACTGAGTGAGTATATCAGTCATTGACAACAAAAAATTGTATGCAATTGGCTGAAAAATATCTGGGCATTCATAAGCGAGGATCCTACAAGTGATTTAATGAGATATCTTCTTGTAACATATCACTGAAGGAGGGTGAGCTTAATTAAAGTATTAAAAACTTAGACAATAAATTTAAATTAAATTTATTAAAAATGATGGCCTCCCTAATAAATCAAGGTTTCTCTGTAAATCGTTATAAATATCATCTTACTTTGATTCGTCAAAACTGGGTCCGAACCATTTAAACTTATTTTTTCAAAAATGGAACTTGCTAGCACTTGTGATAAAACAAAACTTTGAATGTAACCGCCTTGTCTTCCACATCAAAAGTAATTTTATTTCATTCTATGTATTTAGTATTAAACTACAGTATCATTTAAAAGTCTGGAGGTCAAGTGTGAATAGCTTTTGATATGATACTTTTTCCTGAACAATATTTTTCTCTTATATCATTGTACACATTTGTAAAACAGATATATGTATGTTTAGAACCTAATAGCATCTTAAATATTAATAAAGTATTTTTTAACATGAATGCTTAGAAATCTATCATCTTAAATATTAATCTACTACATTTCACTTTTGTAACTTTTTTTTTAACACTTGTCTTAAAGTCGTCGGAGCTGAGACATTACTTTGAAGTAATCTATACCAATAAAAGTAATAAATTATTTTTAATATTTTTTTGTCGATTATTTGAAACGGCACACCAATGTGCAATCTAAACCACGAATATATGTATACTCCAGCAACGCATTTATGTTTTTTAAATTTATTATGTAGATAACTAATGAATTCACATGATTGAAATGGAGGCCCATTGTCGGAAACTAACTGTGATGGTAACCCAAAAACAGAAAACCAGTTACGTAGTTTCCCAATTACCTTTTCAGCGCGAAAACATTTTATTTCCGCAATCTCAATCCATTTGGAATAACTATCTACTAACAACAGAAACTTCAGCCCTTCTATATCAAAAAAATCAATGTGAACCCTTTCAAATGGGTACGATGAAGGTATCCACTTTGATTCTTTAACTAATTTTGTAAAATTTTGCGTTTGGCCACATACTCGACAAGATTTTACGAATTCTGCTATATCTGCCTCCAGGTTCCGCCACCATACATAAGTTCTCGCAAGCATCTTCATTCTTGTTATTCCCACATGTGTATCGTGTAATAATTTTAAGACATTATTCTTTAAATTTTCGGGAATTACTACTCTGTTCCCGTAATATATGCAACCATTATTGCATGAAAATTGTTGTACACGATCCAAATAATACTTCGTTTGAGAATCATTGTCTAGATTTTCATTACCCATAAGCCCATTAAACACTTTTCTTAAGATTAAATCTTTTTGTGTTTCAACTTGTATATCTTCCAATCTCAAAACCTTAATATTTTCAGGTCCAAATGATAAAAAGTTTATAAATTCTTCCGATATATCTGTCGAACCCTGACTTGGAAGCCTAGATAATGCATCGGCATGCCCTATTTGAGACCCTCTTTTATATTGCACCTCAAAATCATACATTGACAGTTGGATAGCCCATCTTTGCAATCTTGCTGCAGCTACAGTTAAATGTCCATTTTTATCACTAAATATTTCCCTTAAAGCCTGATGGTCGGTAATAATTTTGAATTTGTGGCCATACAAATACTTATGAAACTTTTTAACAGCATACACAATTGAAAGTGCCTCCCTATGAGTCTGTGAATAATTTTGCTCTGTTGTACTCAGTGTAGTGGACGCGAACATAACAGGCTTTTCTTCACCATTAACAATGTGAGATAGCACTGCACCCACACCATAAGGGCTAGCATCACAAGTAACAACAATCGGTTTATCCGGATCAAAGCATTCCAACGCATTGCTGTCGGCCATAAGTTGCTTTGCCTCATCGAATACTTTTTGGTGTTCAGATTTCCACTCAAATTTGCAATTTTTTTTTAACAAATCATACAATTTTCGCAATTTGGAAGCCAAATTTGGAATGAAACGATTATAGAAATTTAAAAGACCGAAAAAACTTTTAAGCTGTGTCACATTGTTTGGACTGGGGGCTTCTAGAATGGCCCGAATTTTCTCCTTGTTTGCCCTAATACCCATACCGCTAATAACGTGGCCCAAATATTCCACTTCAGCCTGGAACCATTTGCATTTTTGAAAATTTACCCGAATATTATGTAATTCCAACCGATCTAGCACCTGGTGTAGCGTTTTTTCACACTCCTTTTCATCTGCACCTCCAATCAATAAATCATCTAAATAGCACCCCACCCTCTTCAAATCTTTTAAAATTTCATCCATTACTTTTTGGAATTCTGCCGGAGCAACTGAAACTCCAAAAGGTAGTCTGGTATATTTAAACAAACCTTTGATAGTGTTTACAGTTAAGATGTAGATGCAGGATCAAGACTTACGCTCTTATGGTGTTTGTCATACCGCCTGGACGGGGTGTAGATGATTTGAGTCGAAAATGTTCATTCACTACTCTTCGGGAGTGGTTGTCCTAGATAGGATTCGGGAGGTTCGACTGAATTTGTTGCGTTGGTTGTAGTTCACAGTAACTTTTTTTTAATTTTCATGGCATTAAGGTATTGTGTTGGAAATGCATACACAGAGTATGAATTTTGAAGTGATCTTATACTGCGAGTGTTATACCTTCGTCAGCGTTCTTTGATCATCTCTCATTCAAAACTGATGTTGTTAAACAGTTTTTCCGTATAGAAATTGTTCTTGGATATGGACAGACTTGAATTACAGACCTTCCGCCAACAGCCGGTGATGATTGCACCACGACCATTACCAAATGTTGGGGTCAGTTCCCTCAAGTCAGAGGTGTAAGTTCCCATCATGCAAATATAAATCTTTTTTAACATGCCGCAAATGTGGCGTTGCACTATGTTTGAACAAACACAATACTTGTTTTCAATATTTTCATGAATAATAGATGTTTCTATTAATGTACTAATTAAAATTAAAAATTATGTATAATATGAAAAAATAAAATTTGAATTAATAACAATATTAAAACTAGTAAATCAATTGGATTCTAGTTTTAATTTTTGGAGGCTAAATGCATGATGTGCCATATTTGGCACAAACTAATTTATTAATAAATTAGCAAATTATTAACATGTAAATTATTGATCCGGAAGTGTTTCTATAGCCAATCAGGATAATTTTTAATTCAAATTTGGAAAAATCATGCATCTAAGGGTTTATCTTATTGCTAATAATATAATTGATTTTAGAGATTTTAGATTTTAGTAATAAAATAACGGTCAACATAATTAAAATTAACAAAACATAATCCTACTCATGTACTTCCGAAGGGTCGAAAAGAAAATACATATTTTTAATATTCACAAAATATGCAGTTACATATCGTAGCTATGCTATTATCTGTAAAAAAAAGAATATGGTGGCACATACAACCTCGAATCTGCTGACACTATAAACTCTTACAATAACTCTTATGGAGTTGGTTGGATATGATTTCAAAATTGCTGCGAAGCAACTAAAAGCCCAAGAAAAGACAATAAAAAAACGCAGATTTGTGCTATTCAGTAACTTGCTCTCGTACCTATAAAAGTCTATACCATCAAACATCTACAACCGCCACGATTATTAGCGAGCCATCTGTGTGTGCCTCATTAGATGCAGTCGTTATCTGCTGTGTCATTTCTTGGAGCTATAATTGAAGACTATTAGGACCGGAGCAGTAATGTATGTCTACTTTCAGCAACAGTTGTAGTTGTGACTCCTTTAATCGCTTGTAATTTAATGCTCTTAAACGTATTATTGATGGATCATTGCGTGCATCCAATCACGACAATATTGTCATTTTATGTGAGAAATTGTGTAGATTTTAACCAGGTCTTGCCTTTTGTACTTGCCAGTGAGTTGCAAGGATGATGCTGAAAAAATGATATGACAATAGATCGCCCTGTTTGAATATTTTTTTAAAATCCAGAATGTCTATAGTCATCGTAAACAGGGTGATAAGTTAAGTCGGATTTTTTGTTTGTACACGACATATCTCTATTTATACTTGTATAAATGGCTCTGAAATCGTGTTAATAGTGGTGTTTGTCAACTTAGGACATTCAGTATTTTTGTGCTGGGGTAACTTATGCACTGCAATCACAACCTGCAAAACAAAATAAATACATTAGTGGATATTTGAATACTGAGTGAGTATATCAGTCATTGACAACAAAAAATTGTATGCAATTGGCTGAAAAATATCTGGGTATTCATAAGCGAGGATCCTACAAGTGATTTAATGAGATATCTTCTTGTAACATATCACTGAAGGAGGGTGAGCTTAATTAAAGTATTAAAAACTTAGACAATAAATTTAAATTAAATTTATTAAAAATGATGGCCTCCCTAATAAATCAAGGTTTCTCTGTAAATCGTTATAAATATCATCTTACTTTGATTCGTCAAAACTGGGTCCGAACCATTTAAACTTATTTTTTCAAAAATGGAACTTGCTAGCACTTGTGATAAAACAAAACTTTGAATGTAACCGCCTTGTCTTCCACATCAAAAGTAATTTTATTTCATTCTATGTATTTAGTATTAAACTACAGTATCATTTAAAAGTCTGGAGGTCAAGTGTGAATAGCTTTTGATATGATACTTTTTCCTGAACAATATTTTTCTCTTATATCATTGTACACATTTGTAAAACAGATATATGTATGTTTAGAACCTAATAGCATCTTAAATATTAATAAAGTATTTTTTAACATGAATGCTTAGAAATCTATCATCTTAAATATTAATCTACTACATTTCACTTTTGTAACTTTTTTTTTAACACTTGTCTTAAAGTCGTCGGAGCTGAGACATTACTTTGAAGTAATCTATACCAATAAAAGTAATAAATTATTTTTAATATTTTTTTGTCGATTATTTGAAACGGCACACCAATGTGCAATCTAAACCACGAATATATGTATACTCCAGCAACGCATTTATGTTTTTTAAATTTATTATGTAGACATATATTGTAACATTCGTGATATTTGGGTCCACAGGGTAGCAAAAAAAAAATTTAAGAAACGGATTCTGTCAAGGATCGAAAAAGATCTGGCAGACCAAAAATGGACGCCCTACCGAGAATGTTGCTGCTATACACAAAGTGTCGTTGAAGCAACTACGATGTCTTTATTTGGCTGCTTGGCTTGCACGGGTTTGCATACGCACAAGAACTGGGTTCAAATGTTTATTGAATTCTTTAGTGATAAAGCCCATTTCACATTAGATGGATTAGTCACCAAAAAAATTTCGCATCTGCGAGAAAGAAAATTCTCGAAAAATTAATTACGTCCACAAAGACTGGTAGAAACATTGATCCATTTTTATTTAAAGATGCAAATGAAAAGGCTGTATCTGTCAACAGAGAGCACTATAAAATAATGATTGGTTCTTGTATCCGCAACTTGAAGAAATATATAAAGATTATTGTTAAATTCGACAGGTTAGATGTACGGGTCCCACAAGAGGTCAAAATCTTGAGTCATTGCATTCTAAGCAATAAATTATAATTAATTTCATATAGTGATGACTAAATCTTAATATTCTGTATAATAATAAGCTTCATATCTTATATTTTTATTAAATCTACATGGAGAGCGAACAGTGATGAAAAATGGTGTTATCCACATAGCAGAAGTACAGGTAGAACTGCCAACCATTGAGGAAATAAAATAAGTAACCCGTCGGCTCAAGAATAACAAGGCCACAGGATTCGACCTAATACCATCTTAATTAATATAATATGCAGGAGAGAAATTAACAAAAAAGTTACATGGGCTCATCACAACTATAAAGAACACTACCTGTGTGGCTTCGATGAGTGGCCAGATTTTCACTATACGACAGCTTTTAGAAAAAAAATGGGAGTTCCATGAAACGGTACACCAACTATTCGTAGATTTTAAAAAGGCATACTACTACAATATAAATCGATCGACAAGGGACAAATTAAAGTAGGAAATGCCTTATCGGTAACATTCGAGATACGTGAAGGATTAAAACAAGGAGATGCCTTGAACCCCTTTTTTTTAATTTAGTACTGAAATTCGTAATAGTATCCCTTCAAGAAAATGAGAAGGCAATAACCCTTAATAGAATCACACCCGTTCTAGCTGTACCGTACATATGGGCGACTCGTGCTTCTTCGCGATGAAGGAATATTCAAAACAATGCTTTTGTCTCGCAATGTTAAAATGCGCATTTACATATAAAACCATAATAATGTCAGTGACACTTTAAGCAAGAAGAAGGAAAATAGATTTCGAGTGTTTTGAAAACAAGATCTTAATCTATGGTAGAAAACAGGACGCTACATTATATTTAGGTATATATCCCCGGCGGGGTATTGCAAAACCCCCATTCTACACTTGCCTTGAAAAAGCTTCTGGGCTCTCGCCGTTCGGAGTCGGCATTAAGCTTAGGTTCCGTTCACTTGTGTGAAAATGTGTGATAACGCCATCTAAGGTGTCTGTCTGACAGTACAACGGACTAGTATTTGTGTCTGCGTGCTGCACCAAGGAATGAAAAAAATGCAAAAAAGGAATGAAAAAATCACGATCTGGATGGGACAGAAGAATGAAACATGGAAGGAACACACTCATGACGGGAAGGCTTGGCGAAGGGTGGTCAATGAGGCTCTGGACTTCACGTCTAATCGTCTAAAATTTAACGTACTCTTTCTTCAAATGAATCTTGTCAAAACTTTATTTAGATGCTCTAAAAGATTTAAATCTTAATGTATCCATGTAATCATTCTATTGGAAAAAATAAATGAAATGAAATGAAATAATAAGCTAGCAGCCACAATAGATCTACCCTGGTCGCAATGTCTCATGCTATAGGTTAGCACTAGCCCCCTATTTAAGGAAAAAACTTAAGCAAGGAAACATTTTGCAATGGCCACACAAACGAGGAATGCGACCTGGGACAAGACACGGTCACGGACAAGGACCAGCTCGAGTGCTTGCCCTATAGGAACCGAGAGCAACCTGTAGATCATCAAGGACGTCCCAAGTTCCCAGATATAAAGAGAGGAAATCTGACTCGTAAGCAGAAGTGTCCAGGGTAGCGAAGGCTGAAGTTGATCTGCGTTCGATCCTGCACTCCATCCAAGGGCAGTAGACAGAATTTAATCGCTTCTGCCGAATCTAGCGCACCTGCAATTTTAGTGAGTACTTTAATTTAGAGTCTGTTACAGAATCTGTTCGTGAAAGTGAATTCAATGATTGGAATTGAGCCTTTGGTAGGACTAAAGCCCCGATGTACTTTTGTTTAGCGAAATAAAGCTAAATCAGAAGCCTAGTTCTTACAAAGTAAATCCAAGAGAACGATCCAACCCCACACGAGGCGGGGAAGATGCAATCTTCATTGGAAATAAAATGTATATTATAGCATCGCAGAGTTCGAGACACTTTTTTACAGTTTTTGATGCCAACGGCATCACTATACCGCTAAACGGAACGCAACAACTGCACAAACAGAAAAGTAGAGTCCTGTTAAGATTCAAACTTTTGTACAGACAGTTTACCGATATGCAAAATTGTGATGTCAAGACACGGATGTCCCGATTAAAAATCTATAACAGTTGATCAAAAAAAATACAGAAGATCTGTAAGTATTTCAAACAACAAAAATCGTGATATATAATAAATTCCAAAAGCGCGAATATGATTCCGCAAATAAATAAAACATTGCAGAGAAACAATTAGAATGACGTTATGGATCTGAAGCTTCTAAGAATGTTAGACAATGAACGCCTTTTTAAGCCTTGATCCGGAGAGCGCCGTTTTGAATGACAATATAAGGTGAATAACAGCATTCGCCAGTCACGACCTGGAAGACAGAGTCCTACTTCATCACTTCTACCTTCGAAATGATATCAATCATTGGCAAGGAGATGTCATTCAAACTAGTGTTCAATGACGATTTCATGACAAATAATGCCGTCGCCAGTGACGAGGTTAGCCCCCTGTTCATCTAGAGAACAAACCGAGGGTATAAATGATATTGTGCTCCCACATCTAATACAAAGGCTGTAGAGAGGTATGTACATCATTCTATTCAATAATACATGAATAATGCATATGATCCAGTGCATTGGAAGGCAGCGGTGGTGCAACAAATTCCTAAAAGCCCAGCAAAATTTTCGGTCGATAAGTCTCCTTTCGGGTATAAGCGTTGGAGGTGTTGGAGCATTTATTGTAACAATCTATTGTAATAATCTATTGTAACAATCTATTGTAACAATCTATTGTAACAATCTATTGTAAACTATTTTTCGAATATTATTGTGAATGATCATATGTACATATGTTAAAACTTCGTTAAATTTTTGAATTTGGCGCCTATGTTTTTGGTCCGCCATATTTTTTTATTTTTTAACATCCGTTGGATAGACGCCCATTGTACAACATAAAATTTTAATTAAACAGCAGACTCGGCTATTTCGTTGGTGGGTTCGAGACAGTCAACACCGAACAATTTGGTCTTCTTTTTTTTCGTATACGTTTTGCCAATAGATTCGTCGTCGTGGAAATGAGCCGAGATATCGTTCCAGTTCAACGTGGCAAAGTAATATTAAGTATATCTTCGAATTTAAGCGGAATTTCAGTGCGGTGAAGTGCGTGGTTTCGCTAGAAAAAGAAAAGTCCCTAAGTGACCTCCGTCTTCGCGATAAAGTTATTGACATCGTCAGCAAGAGTTCCTAGTCTTTGGGTCATAGAACCCGCAACCCCTCTGTTGTAATTTCCTGTGGAAATTTCCCTTGCTTCAAACCACAAGAAGAACATTTTCCCACAAGCGGTCAGAATCGCTGATCGTACATTTTTTGGCGCCCAACGTGGGGCTCGTCTGGAGAACAGCAGCATCACTCATCACCATCAAGGAGAAGGAGAAGAGGAAAATCAAAAAGCAGTTATCATCCCATCAACTAAACTACAAAACAGGGAAAGCTAAGTATACCTCCCTGCTAAGGTACGTAAAACAGCACTCCAACTAGTCGAATGTGCGTTAGTTAAATTTAAACACATCGAATCGAAATTTAAATCAAAAATCGATATCAAATTACAATACATAAAACGCACCTTCAACGTATGAGGAGATATGCATGCAAATTGTTTAATTCAAATTTAATTATATTTAATAAACGTGATAAAACCGTGCTGAAACAACATCGGATTGTATTGCCCACGATCCAATTTCATTCGAGCAACATACCCATATTTCGTGTAAAACGCACATCTTGTCGGCAGGAGATAAAATTTAAAATCCACAAGTGATCGTCGCAAATTTTTTACGTTCCACACACTTTCACATCTACTTTCGCCGCTTATTCGCAAAATAGCTTTCGCCCACAAGTGTTCGTCGTTCTACACACTTTCACATCTACTTTCGTCGCTTATTCGCAAAATAGCTTTCGCCCACAAGTGATCGTCATTCCACACGCTTTCACATCTGCTTTCGTCGTTCATTCGCAAAATAGCTTTCGCCCACAAGTGATCGTCGTTCCACACGCTTTCACATCTGCTTTCGTCGTTCATTCGCAAAATAGCTTTCGCCCACAAGTGATCGTCGTTCCACACACTTTCACATCTGCTTTCGTCGTTCATTCGCAAACTAGCTTCGCCCACAAGTGATCGTCGTTCCACACACTTTTGCATTTACTTTCGTCGCTCATTCGCAATATAGATTTCTCTCACGCGAATCGTCGTTGCTTCGGTACTCATCTGCATACACATTTGTTCAAGGAAAATCGTCGTTTCCCTGGTTCGTTCATTCGGGGTTTGGGTTTGCTTGACACACAGAACGTCACATTCGCAAACAGATCGTTGGTCATAATGTCGGAACCATCGATAGAAGAGTTGAAGCAAATGCGTTCTTCAACAAAGGGAAACATAACCAGAATAAAAAATAGCATCAAAGATGATCTGTCATCAATAGAATTAGAATGTTGCTTAGATATAGTGGAATCCTACTTCAAGCAACTCTTAGCATATCAAACGCAAATCAGACGCAAAGAGGGGAACTTGAAGAAATCTACATTTCTACAAAAACAAGAATACTTGCCAGTCTAGGTTCAACAAGAAATAGTACCTTCTCAATACTACCTTCTCAGTTCCACAATCGGTTAACCATCTACAAAAATTAAGCTTGCCTAAATTCAGTGGCAAATATTCAGAGTTTAAGAACTTTATTAATTCATATACTAAACTCGTGGATAATGATCCGAGCCTTTCAACTATCGAGAAATTTAATTCTCTACTCACTTGCTTGAGTGGCCTCGGCATAATAAAAGCCTTTCAGGTCACCGAGGTTAACTACCCTAAAGCACTAGCTCGACTCAAAGATCGCTACGACAACAATTGTCTTATATTCTTAGAGAACATAACTCAACTTTTTGAATTGCCTAAGGTTTCAAAGCCGTCCGCATCGCTTCTACGCGGTTTCGTCGACAACGTCTCTGCGTTATTCGGTTCGCTGCAGTCAATTGGAACCCACGCAGACATATGTAACGCTGTAATAATTTATATTACGATGTCCAAGGTCGACGAAGATACTCGAGCCAAGTGGGATGAGCAGTGCGATTTTAAAACACTTCCAAGTTGGGATACGTGTGCTGAGGTTTTAAATAAACGCTGTCAATACCTTGAAGCTCGTGATGGTCAGCAGCAACGTTCAGACCATAAAAGAAAATCGCCAATTAAGATCAAAGCGGCCTTCAATCAACGTCCACAAACTTCTTTGACAATTACGCAAAGATCGTGCGCATTTCTAATTAGCAGTTGTTCGTCGTTCTGCAGACTCTCGGTATCAGATCGCTTTGTGAACGTTAAAAAGCTAGCGCTCTGTTTGAAATCATTAGCAATCCGTTCGCTAATGTATCTTGCTGACAAATTCGAAAATAAAAAATTAGGATCCAATGTAATTCGCTCGGATTTTTACGTCGATCACATGCTAACTGGATCAGACGATCTTGATGAATTGATTCAGATACAAAAGGAAGTAGTGACAATTTTGAACTCAGCAGGTTCTGAACTCTCCAAGTGGCACAGCAATACGTTGGACGTTGAGCAACCGTATTCGAAAAACAAAAGTATACACGTAGCAGACTCAAATCTTACGAGTACTTTGGGAATCACTTGGGATCCTAACAAGGACATTTTTTCGTTTTCCTACAAGAACAATCGCACTTATTCTAGTTGGAAGAAAAGATATATGCTATCAGTATCATCCTCGTTGTTCGATCCCCTGGGGTTACTAAGCCCAATAATTATCGCTGCGAAAATACTTCTTCAAAAGGTCTGGATTGAGAAACTAGACTGGGATGCGACAGTTCCACCTAACATTAAGACAGAGTGGCGTCAATTTATTGAAGATTTATATTCCCTCAAACATATTTCTGATCCACGGTTTGTTTTATCTGCCAATAAAGAAGAAACACAAGTTCATGGATTTTGCGACGCATCTCTTCACGCATATGTATGCTGCATTTACATCAGAACTACCGACAGTTCAGGATCCGTTTTTGTCAAACTTTTGGTGGCAACATCTAAGGTTGCACCGGCAAGGAAAAAGCAACTGCCACGGCTGGAACTCTGTGGTGCGCACCTTCTTTCCAAATTGTGGTCAAGATTAAACCAATATTCACTAAATCGTCCTCAAAAACATTCTTTTGGACAGATTCTAAAATTGTGTTACATTGGATTTCAACACATTCCTCAAAACTCTCGACGTTCGTAGGAAATCGAGTAACGGAAATCCAAGATCTCTCACAGGACATCAGCTGGAGATATGTACCCACAAAAGAAAACCCCGCTGACATTGTGTCACGAGGCTGTACGACCCATGAGTTGCAGGCCTCCATATGGTTTTCTGGACCTTCGTTTTTGTTGGAAGGACCTGAAAAATGGCCAATGCAATCAACTGAAGAACGTTCTTCGGAATACTTGACGTTAGAAAAGAGAAAAACCGCATTGCATTGTAAAAAACATCCAGAGGATGTACCGTACTTATTAGATATTTTCAACAAATATAGCTCGTTTAGAAAAACAATACGCACTTTCGCATATGTACTACGATTTATCACTAGGATGAGGAAGCGTTCGGCGGAAACCACCAGATTTCTTACTCCTATGGAACTCGAATCTGCTCTCCATAAAATCGTATGGATTATTCAAATACATTATTTCTATTTCTCATACATTCTTAGTAAAGTTAAACATTAATTGAAAGGTATCATATAAGCCCGTAAACCGCCTCTTGAACAACTTTGCCTGTCAACATCAATAACATCAGCCTTGATTAAATCTTCGCCTTTGTCCACTACACACTATACTCCTTGCGCGACTCTCAATATAGAAAAAAAAGTATACTTTTAGTACAAATTGCACTTAAAAGTGGTGTTTATACCACAAGTGCTAAACGCGAAATTCATTTCAATAGAATAATTCATGGTTAAAATCCTTTGTTATCTTGTTGCTCTATTGTAATTAATTAATGAAAACGAAAAATGTGTAACTTAGTCTAATGAAAAACTGATTACAAGAATTGTTATTTATATATATTTAAAGGGAGGTAAACATTTTTAATGTACAATAAATGTAAATTGAAATGAATGAAATAAATGAAATGAAAAAAAAAAAAAAAAAAAAAAAAAAAAATGACTCGATCCTCAATGGAAAACAACTTAAAGGAAACATTCAATGTTTGAGCCCGTTCATCGAGGAGTCCAATGGAAGTAAAGTGCTGAAGGTAGGAGGGCGACTGAAAAACGCAAACATTCCAGAGGAGCAGAAACATCCGCTACTACTTCCAAAGAATTCGCAATTCGTGCTATCTATGGTTAGGGAGGTACATACGTCTAATTTTCATGCGGGACCCAAGACTTTTGCTGCGCTAATTAGACAGAGGATCGTTAACGCTAGAGATATCGCTAGAAGGGTTGTCAAAGGGTGCATATCGTGTACCAGATATCGTCCTAAACTACTTCAGCAGGTCATGGGTGGTCTACCTGCCGAAAGACTTAGTTCGTCTCGGCCGTTCTCTCGTTGTGGTGTGGATTTTTGCGGACCAATATATACCTTTTACAGGATTCGTGGCAAGGTTCCCTATAAAACGTATGTGGCAGTCTTCGTCTGCTTCGCATCAAAGGCTGTTCATCTGGAAGCTATATCAGACCTATCTGCAGACGCATTCATTGCGGCTTTAAAGCGCATGATTGGTCGTCGAGGTTTACCACATACAATTTTTTGCGATAACGCTACAAATTTTGTGGGGTCCAACACAAAACTCAAAGAATTCCGCAAAATATTGTTTCAACAAGAATCCTTGGAAATTATTAATAATTTTTGTTCTAATGACAGAATTAACTTTCGTTTTATCCCACCTAGGGCTCCACATTTCGGCGGGCTATGGGAGGCCGCCGTCAAAGTTGCAAAAGGCCATCTATACCGAAGTCTTCACAACGCTAGGTTGACATTGGAAGAGCTTTCAACGGCACTGGTCGAAATCGAAGCTGTGATGAATTCCCGGTCAATATCTTCGCTATCAGCCGATCCCAACGATTTTGAAGCTTTGACCCCTGGACACCTTCTCATCGGAGCAGCACTAAAGGCTATTCCCGAAGCCCCAGATGATCAAGCTGATATTAGTTATCTGCAACGATGGCGTCGCATAAACGCGGTTAAAACTCATTTTTGGAAACGCTGGTCAGACGAGTATGTCAACGAACTTCAGCAACGGTCGAAATGGTCAACTCCTCAACAGAATCTGGAAGCTGACGCCTTGGTTATTGTCCACGAGGATAACCTTCCTCCCCAAAGGTGGTTGCTTGGCAGAATCATCAGAACCATTCCCGGAAATGACGCCAAGGTTAGAGTCGCTGACATCCGGACGACAAAGGGCATTATACAACGTCCAATTCGCAAGCTGGCTGTCCTACCTGTTTGAAAGGTACCTTTCAAAGGGGGCGGAATGTTGGAGCACTTATTGTAACAATCTATTGTAAACTATTTTTTTAATATTATTGTGAATGATCATATGTACCTATACATATGTTAAAACTTCGTTAAATTTTTGAATTTGGCGCCTATGTTTTTGGTCCGCCATATTTTTTGATATCCGTTGGATAGACGCCCATTGTACAACATAAAATTGTAATTAAAGAGCAGACTCGGCTATTTCGTTGGTGGGTTCGAGACAGTCAACACCGAGCAATTTGGTCTTCTTTTTTTTCGTATACGTTTTGCCAATAGATTCGTCGTCGTGGAAGTGAGCCGAGATATCGTTCCAGTTCAACGTGGTAAAGTAATATTAACCATATCTTCGATTTTAAGCGGAATTTCAGTGCGGTGAAGTGCGTGGTTTCGCTAGAAAACGAATAGTCCCTAAGTGATCTCCGTCTTCGCGATAAAGTTATTGACCTCGTCAACAAGAGTTCCTAGTCTTTGGGTCATAGAACCCGCAACCCCTCAGACTGTGGAAATTTCCCTTGCTTCAAACAACAAGAAGAAAATTTTTCCACAAGCGGTCAGAATCGTTGATCGTACACAAGGTCTTTGAGAAGGTGGTCCTGCCTAAGTAGGGTGAGGGCAATTAAATAATTCCGGATAACCAATTTGGTTTCAGAGCGATAATTTACCTATATCGACGTGACTGGACCATATTGATATTAAACAGTATTTATATATAATATATAAGATTTTTTTTTTTTTTATATGATCAGGTCTGTTGGTTTAGTTGTTTTTAGTCGTCTTCTTCTTGTCATCTCTTCGTTAACAGCGGTCATTCTCAGGTCGCGGTGGATATCAGCATTGGTTACGTACCATTCAGCGTTGTTTATAGCTCGTAGGATTTTCGATTGTTGTCTTTGTATTATGTCTATGTTTGACTTTTTTGCCTGCGTATGTCCAGATTGGCTTGATTATTGTTTTGTTCAATAGTCCTTGGTTATTTATTGATAATTTTGAGTCTTTTTCTTTTTTTCTTAAGCCAGAAAAGTTGTCTGTATTTGGTTACAATTCGAATTTTATTTTTTTGTATATGATATTTCCACGTTAATTTTGAATCCATTCTAAGGTATTTGGCAGTTTTTTCCATAGGGATAATTTTGTCTTTTATTTTAAGAGGAGAATATGTATTAATAAGTCTTGTAAAAAGGGATACTTGAACTGTTTTGTCCTGGTTTATTTTTATGTTCCAATCTTCGAACCATTTAGCTGTGTGCTTCAGTTCGAGATAGGACTTTAGCAATATAGTATCCTCTGCAAATGTGGCTACGATGGCTTCTTACTCCCTTCTGACTGGTATATCAGCAGTGTATAAATGGTATAGGGTTGGCCCAAGGATACTTCCCTGGGGGACTCCCGCTTCCGTTTGGCAGATATTTGATGATTCGTCTTTACACTTTACATAGAAAGTGCGTTCAGTAATGTACGAGTAGCTTTTCAGCAGAAGGTAGAAGTCATTAGGTAACATATTTTGGAGTTTGTAAAGGAGACCCTTATGCCATACTTGGTCGAGGCTTTTGCCACGTCAAGAAATGCACATACACAATATCTTTTTCCTCAATATCTGACGAAATTTTGTTAATGACTCTATGACTTTGTTGTACTGCTGAGTGCTGTTTGCGAAATCTGAATTGATGGGCAGGTATTAATTTGTTTTGGTGCAATGTGGGTTGCAACCGGTCAAGACGAAGTTTTTCAAATATTTTGGATAGTATGGGCAGTAAGCTTATTGGTCTATAGGATGTTGGTTCTTTTGCGTTCTTGCCAGGTTTTTGTATAGCTATGATTTGTGCTAGCTTCCATGTTTTGGGGTAGTACTTTAAATCTTTCAGGACCGGTAGTATGAAAATCGTACCACATTTCTAAACATAATTCTTTACTCTAATGTGCAATAGTATACCTTTTGTACCAAATATTTATACGAATTGAAGCTTATATTTTCATAAAAAAAAAATTCAATGTAGAAGTAGGATGGATATATGAAATAATAGGGTTTTTTGAGGTTGGTCTCTTGAATTGTCAAAACAGTCTAATGAATTTTGGTATTTCACGACTCGTAATTTGTCGTGAAGTAAACCGAGTGGAAAATTAGTTATTTTATAGAAGTATCTGTTTGCCAGACACGTATTTAGGTTAAAATAGTCAAAAATCTGTTTTCTGTGAGCGTTTTAAGTTGGTGGTATAAAAAACATACCACTGCGCATTTAACGGTTGTTGTTGTTACAAAGGTTAGAATTGAAAATTTAGTCGTGATTCAATTTTTTTTAATAATGATGAACAAAACAATCTACATACAACGCATCTTCAATATACACTAAGGTGTATCTCGACAACTTCTTCACGTCATATATGTACATATGTATGTACATATTCAAATGTTCCGAATGTATACATATACTATTGCTTAATGCTTTACCTTCAAGAACATTAATGCTATTGATGTCAAATGGAAACGTAGGGTGGAGAGGAATTTTATTTCCGTTGACTTCGAAACATTTGTTTTCCAGATTCAATTTCGCCCCTAATGGTTGTAAAATATTCACTCCTATGATTGCGTCATAACTTCTGTGAGTTAAAACCACAATTCTCCAAGTAATAATTCCCTCTGAATTGAATTCTGTTGGAAAAGGAGTAACTATTTTATTCGCTACTTTTCCAATTCCGGTAATCGTCGAAAAAAATTCTGATTTTTCTAGAGGGACCTCCTTGAATTTATTAAGATGTTCGGTCGTATTACACTTGTTGTCGATCCTGTATCTATAAGAGCCCGTATCTTTTTGTTATTGATTGTTAAAGAGATCAAAGGAAGGTCCTCCGAGGCTCGTTGTGAAAATTTACTGCGGATTCTTGGATATTGTCAATTGACATCATCTCCTCCGTCGATGTGTTGTTCTTCGTGCAGTTTGTGAATTTAGGGAATTTGCCTGAATTCTGTTACGACCGCTGACACTGAGTTTGATTTCTTTGTAAATGGAATTTCAGTTAGTAGCTTGGTAACGAGAACAATTGGCCTGTGTTTGATTGTGGTTAGTATTTTGGTTTTTGTGTTTTCCGTTTCCTTGAACATTGTTGTGAGTTGTAAAATTGAGGTGTGCTATTATTATCGGTCTTTTCTATATACATATGTATGTACATATGTACATAGTTTCTATCGATTGCAAATCGAGAATTTTGATTTCGAGTTCTATAAGGATTGTGTTTTCGGTGACGTATGTATGTCTACACATCTGAAGTCATCTAATAGTCTTAATCTAGCGTATTTTTTATAAATTTCTATCATGCTACAATTTTCTTCAATGTGAGCCCTAATGTTTCCGTCTATTTTCTCAATTAATATTTCTCTAAGATCCCTGTATATGTTATACATATGTATATGTAGTATGTACATATATACATATATTTCGTTTAATTGGAAACTTATATTCCTAAATTCATTACATAATTCTTTTAGACTACTGACCTTTACAGTACGGCAATAGTTGAATAGTTCTGCATAGCTTCTATGGGGCTGGAAATGCTGTCTCAATTGTCTTACGATGCTGCTCCAATCGGGGTTGTCTCCTAATCGTCCGGCTTCTCCCTGAAGTTTTGCGTTGATAACGATCTGCATCCCAAAGAATCGTAGATGGCGATCAGCGTTACATTGTAAAGATGTATGTAGTTTCCACCGACTTAATAAAAGAAGACAAGGGATAGTCGTCTGTTCCCATAAATGGCTTCAAGTGTCTAAATTGCGCTAAGACACTTGCAGGACTTAACTGGAGTACATTCTGTTGAACTGGTTGTGGGAGCTGTTGCTGCTGCTGCTGTTGTTGATATTGGTTTAGCTGTTGTTCCTGTTGCAGAACGACTTGTTGCAGCTGGTGGATCTCGTTTCTTAACTCTTCCATTTCCACTTCACTAGAATTGCGCCTATTATCGTCGAAAAGTTGAACCCGCATTCGCAAGAGAATTCACTTATGTTTTTGTTTCACTTATTTTTGCCAAACGAACGGGGAGTAAAAAAAAAAACAATTTTTAGCATTTTTTTTTTCAACCGCACTTTTGTACTTATTTTTAGATAAGATAATGATAAAAATATGATTTGTATGGGAGAAAAAACACCGACTTGCGCCACAAATGCGCTTTTTTTCGAAAACACTGATCAACTTAAGTTAATTCTTACTAAGCGATGGATTATTGTTCTATCTCCATCTCCTTTTCTTTAGAAGAGGAGCCTTATTCGGACAAATAAAAAACACTCTTTTGTTTGGAGAACAATTTTATTATGATATTTTTTTTTCAAGGGAAGTGCCGTCCATCGAACATTTCTCCAATCAGCATTCTCTTATTTGTTCTTATTCGTTCGAACATTAAACCACTGAAAATGCTAGCCTTAGCATTTCCTGCTTTTATTTGCAGTATTTTGCCTTAACCAGTTAACTGTTTCGACTTTCTTGGAAAATGTTACCTAACATGTGACTTTAATATTTTTATTTCGTTATTTATTTCATGTATACATTTATTTATTTATATTAACATAAGTAGGAACCAGAAACATCAAAACTAAATGGTCACTATTGAAGACGCATGACGAAAAAACAAAATAAAAATAAAAATAACACAACATTTTACAATATTTTCATGACGAATATATTCGTCATAAGCAGTTAACTGGTTAATTACATAGGTCAATGTTGCAATGTTCGATCGTTGGACCATTAGTTTGCACAACGGAAATGATGGCTTTAGCATCAGCATTTCCGATTGATGGGGCAATGTTTGGCGCTGACGTAACTCGCGTGGCGACAAATCGTCAGGTACTGATGGGATATACCCTGTTATGCTGCATAAAGGTATAAGCATTGAAATAAAACGTCCGTATTCAATAAAAAGCCAAAGGAGAGTGGTTTATTCAATTTCAAATGTAGTACAATAGTGTGAGAAAGAAACGGTCTACAGATATGTTTAATGAATTGCCTCAGTTCAGGTTACTAGAATACAATACTATTTAAATACGGTAAAATTATGTTTTAACACTCCCACTTTTTACTGTATTTAACTTTAAATATGTCCGAGTACATTTGTTGTTTAATTATTGTACAGAAACAATACCTATACTTTTACGAAAGAATTCAAATTTTACTTTTGGCAAAGGTTTTGTAAATATATCTCCTAACTGGTTATCTGTTGATACAAATTTCAATTCAAAAACTTCTTCGATAAACTTTTCTCTTAAAAAATGATATTTGAGTTCAATATGTTTACTTCTTTTATGACACTCTGCGTTTCGAATGAGTTTAATTGCACTTTGATTATCAATAAAAAGATGAGGACGAGGCAAGTCTGCAATCAGCTCTTCAGGAAGTAGTTTGATCCACATAAGTTCACATAAGTTTGACAGCCAATGCACCAGCCATTTATTCTGCCTCCATGGTTGATAGTGCAATACATGATTGACGCTGCGAAGCCCAAGATATCGGTGCCTCGCCAAGAAGAAATACGAAGCCACTGGTTGATCGACGAGTATCCGGATCTCGACCAAAATCTGCGTCACTGAAACAATTTACGTTTAATGTAGAATTATTTGAAAAAATCAAACCGTAGCCAATTCTTTTGATTTTCCAGATAGCGGCTTGCAATCCCAAGAGCAAATGAAATAACTGGCCTAGTGCCTATAAACTTTAACGCTGGTGAAGTTTCGTAATAATCTTCCTTGAAGACCAGAGTATCTATTGGTGTTGAGACTGGATTGGCTTCTAACATGTTGAATTTTGCCACAACCTTTTCTGCAAAGCCAGACTGTGAAACTACAACGGATCCATCTGCTCTCCTGTTGATTTCTGATCCTAAGAAACACCGTGCCTCGTATACCTTGACTTCAAACGTATTCTGCAAGTACTTAATAAGCTTTGTAATTTCGCTTTGGACAATGCCTGCAATCAAGCCATCGTCAACATATACCGCTACGATTAATTTTTTTTTTGAAAAACACGCAAGGATCTGCCTCAGTTGATTTGAGATTAAAAGAGCGAAGGAATTTGGAGAACTTTTCATTCCAACATCTAGGTGCTTATTTTAGGCCATATAAGCTTCGCCTCAGTCTGCAAACACGTTTACTGTTGTCTCCAAATCCTTCTGGCTGTTTCATATACAATTCTTCCTGTAAATCTCCAAAAAGGAAAGCCGTTTTTATATCAAATTGTTTTAAGAACATCTTCTCATGTGCCGCTATTGCTAGAATGGATTTTATTGAACTGAATTTTACGACCGGACTGAAGGTCTCTTTATAATCAATATCATGTTTCTGCGTATAACCCTTTACTACTAGTCTAGCACGATATCTTTTAGGTTCATTACTTACTGCGTCCTTGATCTTGTACACCCATCGATTTTCAATAACGGATGCATTTTGCGGTGCTTCAACCAAATCCCAAGTGTGATTCTTGTGCAATGCAGCTATTTCTTCAGCCATTGCTTGTTTCCATTTGCTAGCATCTTGCGAATTCAGAGCATCATCAAAAGTTGTAGGTTCTTTCTTTTCAGCAACAAAAGCATGCAGATTCGACAATGTAATATTTGATGAATCGTTGACCTTGTGTGCACTTCTTTGTCGATCTCTGATAGATTCTGTCTTGACACAATTCTGTTGTGGTTCAGATCCTGACTTCTGATCAAGTGATTCAATACTAGAGGCTGATATCCCAGGTTTTTCTTCTTCGGAAGTTTCTTCAACCTTGTGAAGATCTTGTTCACTTTTATCTTCATCACTGATATTATTCTCATATATCGTTAGGCTTGAATTCTCACTGGAAGAAGAATAAGGGTTTTAAAAATTACATCATGTTTAACCTCAACTTTCCGAGTGTCAGTCATGTAAATACGATATCCTTTTACGTTTTGTGCAAATCCAACAAAGAGACCAGCTTGTGATTTAGCGTCCCACTTTCGTCGCTGAGGTATATGTGCATAATACTTTTCGCCAAAAATCCGCAAGTCTGATACATTAAATTTTTGTTTATTATCGGAACACAAATCCCAAGGGCTTTTTCCGAGATGAAGATAAAAGTGAAACCTGTAGCAGCAGTCCTGTTTAACACAAATGCTGCATAGTTTATTGCCTCAGCCCAAAATTTTGTTGAAAGGTTTCTTGCATATATCATTGTTTAGCCACTTTCAACAAGTGTACGAATTTCTCTCTCAGCTCTGCCGTTCTGTTCAGGTGAGTAGGATACTGACATTTGATGAATAACAAAATTTGCCTTCAGAAGATTTTTAACTTTTGTATTAACGAATTCAAGGCCGTTGTCTGTTCGAAGCATTTTCAAAGCGCATTCCATTTTAATTTAAATTTTTTTTAGGAAATCTTCGATACAATTTAAAACTTCGTCTTTTCTTTGATAAAATACACAACGCGATATTTGGAGAAATCGTCTTTAAAAAGTATTTCGAACCGCCTAAAGAAGAATTCTGCATCGGACCGCACAAATCTGCATGCACCAAACCTCCAACGCATTCCGCCCTACTGTCACTTATTTTGAACGGTAACCTGTGAGATTTTCCTAGAGCACACGCATCACAGAAGAAACTTTCACTTTGTATATAGTCTATTGCTTTTTCTTTCATAAAATTCTTTACGTACATTATGTTTTGATGGCCAAGAACTTCATGCCAGAACCCGATTGATTTTATTTTTTTACTTGTGTTTAGCTTCTCTAGCTCTTCAACTTTAAAAATCATCTTCAACAGTGATGTATGTCTCACTCCCACTGCAACACAATTCCCGTTCTTTAATAACACACATCTATTTTTTTAGAGATTAAATCTAAGTTCTTGTCGAGAGCCGCATTAGAAGAAAAAAGATTGAGACTTAAATCTGGCTCATAAAGAACGTTTGAAAGATACTTTGGAATCCACTCTTTATTATTAAACGCGAAAATGTTAATTTTGCCGAAACCGAAAGCTTTAATTGTTTTGCCCTTTCCAATTCGAACGCACTGTGGATTGTCAAATCCTCATAACTCACGAACCATTCTTTTCGAAATGTCATGTGATCTGTTGCACCTGAATCAAGGAACCAATCATCTGTTTTTTCTCCATTTTCCCGTTTCGTTCCTTCCGTCAACCCACATATGAATGCTTCCCGATCTAGTCGTTCGCTTTTTTGTACTAGATTAGCCTTTTTCAATGGACAGTCTTTCTTCCAATGCCCGAACTTTTAACATAGAAAGCACTTCCCAGGTTTGTTTTTGGATTTCCCGTAACGATAATTTTTCCCCGTTTTTTTTTTGCAAGTAGGGCACTGTTATCCGTTTCATCTTGCCATTCACCCCGTGCCGATAAACGCGATTCTTCCATAAGGATACGAGCCGTTAGATTTTCTAACGTTTTTTCCTTTTCTTGAGTAGACTCCAATGCAGAATGAAAACATTCCAATTCGTTTGGCAAGATCATTAGGATTTTTGTCACTAACATTGAATTAGAAATTTCCTCACCACAACTTTTTTTAGCTGATGGGCTAATGTTTCCAGCTTTGATATTGTAGTTGCCATGTCGTCTGCTGCATCCTTTTTAAAGCTGTAAAACTTTTTTGGAGTAGATGTATGTTCATATGTGCCTTCCGCTCATATGCTACTTTCAACTTTTGCCACATTTGACGTGCACTTATACAGTTTAGAACATGCGGCAATACCTTTAATCCCAGACCCATAACAATGATTTTTTGCGCCTTCTTGTCAATACGCTGCCATTCCGCCTTTTTTGCCTCATCAAATGGTTCCTCGAATTTACCGCTCACGACATCAAAAAATTCGCTGGCTTCAAGTAAAACTCGAATTTGGAATTTCCAAATACTCCACTGACTTGAATCATTTAACTTTTCAATTTTAAATGAGACACCTCCTTCCATTTTATTGAGACAAACACCCGGACAGATCCAGCAAAGGGCCTTTTTTTTTTTTTTTGTGAAAAGATTACGTTACGCGAAAATGGAAATAAAAAAAAAATTTACACTGTCGCTTTATACAATTTTATCGGTTAATTCTTTGGACGCGCAGTGGAAGCGGTCTGGGCCCATAACCTATTGAAATAAAACGTCCGTATTCAATAAAAAGCCAAAGGAGAGTGGTTTATTCAAGAGCATTTCAAATGTAGTATAGTGAGGGAAAGACTCTGTTTACAGATATGATTAATGAATTGCCTCAGTTCAGGTTACTAGAATACAATACTATTTTAATACGGTAAAATTATGTTTTAACAATAAGACAACTGAAAAAAATGTTCACTGCTAGCTTGGCATTTGCTCATATATGTACCTATTCCTTGGAGCGCGGTGAAAGTGGTCTTTATTCCTAAAATAGGGAAAGAAGATTACTCGCTCGCCAAGAGTCTATCATCCTTCTTGTTGAAAAGCATAGATACACTAGTAGAGTTGCACGTGTGCAAAGTTGCCCTTCGAATGCATCCTTTCTCGGAGATGCAACATGCTTATCAGCGTGGAAAATCCTGCGAGACTGCGCTTCAAAACCTAGATAGGAGAATTAAATGCGCTCTCGAAACGAAAGAGTATGTACTGGGTATTTTCGTCGACATTGACGGAGCTTTTGATAATGCTCAAAAACAGACATGGCTTTCAGTGTGCACCCTCTGATATAACATATATGTCAAGGGGTGGAAGATTCATTATAGCATCTAGTGTAGCTCCTGGTGTGCTGGGGAAAACTCCCGTACAGCTGAGACAGACCGCTCTTCGGACTTTGGTGAAAGAAGTCACGACGTGTTTGCGTGTTAGCCTGCTCCACCAGACAACCCATGCATATGAGATTATCGGTCTTATCATTGCCGTATAGATCCAAAGAACCTTTTTCGGCGATAGGCCCTATGTTTTGCCAAAGGGACCTTGGCACTTATTTACCTTGGACCTTACTGAGTAATGCCAGTATTTTTCCTCCTTCTCGTGAAGAAAACGACATCAGTCTTAAGAGGATTAACCGACATCCCATTACTCGTGCACCAGTCCTCGATCCCATTTAGCGCCGCCTGTGCTTTGAGACAGACAGTCGCTAAACATAAGCCGACAAAGAGAACAGCAACATCGTCCGCATAGGCCTATTTACGTCAGACTTGACACATTGTTCGACGCTTGCATAAGCGGTCAATGTCCTGTGCACAAGCATTGTTTTGATCTACAAACCAGTGGTTCACCTACGCCATGCCGTCTACCAGCGTTACACGTGTTGTCGAAAGTAGCATTATCAAAAGCTCCCTCAATGTCGACGAAAATACCCAGTACATACTCTTTCGTTTCGAGAGCGCATTTAATTCTCCTATCTAGGTTTTGAAGCGCAGTCTCGCAGGATTTTCCACGCTGATAAGCATGTTGCATCTCCGAGAAAGGATGCATTCGAAGGGCAACTTTGCACACGTGCAACTCTACTAGTCTATCTATGCTTTTCAACAAGAAGGATGATAGACTCTTGGCGAGCGAGTAATCTTCTTTCCCTATTTTAGGAATAAAGACCACTTTCACCGCGCTCCAAGGAATAGGTACATATATGAGCAAATGCCAAGCTAGCAGTGAACATTTTTTTCAGTTGTCTTATTGTTAAAACATAATTTTACCGTATTAAAATAGTATTGTATTCTAGTAACCTGAACTGAGGCAATTCATTAATCATATCTGTAAACAGAGTCTTTCCCTCACTATACTACATTTGAAATGCTCTTGAATAAACCACTCTCCTTTGGCTTTTTATTGAATACGGACGTTTTATTTCAATAGGTTATGGGCCCAGACCGCTTCCACTGCGCGTCCAAAGAATTAACCGATAAAATTGTATAAAGCGACAGTGTAAAGTTTTTTTTTATTTCCATTAACGTAATCTTTTCACAAAAAAAAAAAAAAAGGCCCTTTGCTGGATCTGTCCGGGTGTTTGTCTCAATAAAATGGAAGGAGGTGTCTCATTTAAAATTGAAAAGTTAAATGATTCAAGTCAGTGGAGTATTTGGAAATTCCAAATTCGAGTTTTACTTGAAGCCAGCGAATTTTTTGATGTCGTGAGCGGTAAATTCGAGGAACCATTTGATGAGGCAAAAAAGGCGGAATGGCAGCGTATTGACAAGAAGGCGCAAAAAATCATTGTTATGGGTCTGGGATTAAAGGTATTGCCGCATGTTCTAAACTGTATAAGTGCACGTCAAATGTGGCAAAAGTTGGAAGTAGTATATGAGCGGAAGGCACATATGAACATACATCTACTCCAAAAAAGTTTTACAGCTTTAAAAAGGATGCAGCAGACGACATGGCAACTACAATATCAAAGCTGGAAACATTAGCCCATCAGCTAAAAAAAGTTGTGGTGAGGAAATTTCTAATTCAATGTTAGTGACAAAAATCCTAATGATCTTGCCAAACGAATTGGAATGTTTTCATTCTGCATTGGAGTCTACTCAAGAAAAGGAAAAAACGTTAGAAAATCTAACGGCTCGTATCCTTATGGAAGAATCGCGTTTATCGGCACGGGGTGAATGGCAAGATGAAACGGATAACAGTGCCCTACTTGCAAAAAAAAAACGGGGAAAAATTATCGTTACGGGAAATCCAAAAACAAACCTGGGAAGTGCTTTCTATGTTAAAAGTTCGGGCATTGGAAGAAAGACTGTCCATTGAAAAAGGCTAATCTAGTACAAAAAAGCGAACGACTTGATCGGGAAGCATTCATATGTGGGTTGACGGAAGGAACGAAACGGGAAAATGGAGAAACAACAGATGACGATTGGTTCCTTGATTCAGGTGCAACAGATCACATGACATTTCGAAAAGAATGGTTCGTGAGTTATGAGGATTTGACAATCCACAGTGCGTTCGAATTGGAAAGGGCAAAACAATTAAAGCTTTCGGTTTCGGCAAAATTAACATTTTCGCGTTTAATAATAAAGAGTGGATTCCAAAGTATCTTTCAAACGTTCTTTATGAGCCAGATTTAAGTCTCAATCTTTTTTCTTCTAATGCGGCTCTCGACAAGAACTTAGATTTAATCTCTAAAAAAATAGATGTGTGTTATTAAAGAACGGGAATTGTGTTGCAGTGGGAGTGAGACATACATCACTGTTGAAGATGATTTTTAAAGTTGAAGAGCTAGAGAAGCTAAACACAAGTAAAAAAATAAAATCAATCGGGTTCTGGCATGAAGTTCTTGGCCATCAAAACATAATGTACGTAAAGAATTTTATGAAAGAAAAAGCAATAGACTATATACAAAGTGAAAGTTTCTTCTGTGATGCGTGTGCTCTAGGAAAATCTCACAGGTTACCGTTCAAAATAAGTGACAGTAGGGCGGAATGCGTTGGAGGTTTGGTGCATGCAGATTTGTGCGGTCCGATGCAGAATTCTTCTTTAGGCGGTTCGAAATACTTTTTAAAGACGATTTCTCCAAATATCGCGTTGTGTATTTTATCAAAGAAAAGACGAAGTTTTAGATTGTATCGAAGATTTCCTAAAAAAAATTTAAATTAAAACGGAATGCGCTTTGAAAATGCTTCGAACAGACAACGGCCTTGAATTCGTTAATACAAAAGTTAAAAATCTTCTGAAGGCAAATTTTGTTATTCATCAAATGTCAGTATCCTACTCACCTGAACAGAACGGCAGAGCTGAGAGAGAAATTCGTACACTTGTTGAAAGTGGCTAAACAATGATATATGCAAGAAACCTTTCAACAAAATTTTGGGCTGAGGCAATAAACTATGCAGCATTTGTGTTAAACAGGACTGCTGCTACAGGTTTCACTTTTATCTTCATCTCGGAAAAAGCCCTTGGGATTTGTGTTCCGATAATAAACAAAAATTTAATGTATCAGACTTGCGGATTTTTGGCGAAAAGTATTATGCACATATACCTCAGCGACGAAAGTGGGACGCTAAATCACAAGCTGATCTCTTTGTTGGATTTGCACAAAACGTAAAAGGATATCGTATTTACATGACTGACACTCGGAAAGTTGAGGTTAAACATGATGTAATTTTTAAAACCCTTATTCTTCTTCCAGTGAGAATTCAAGCCTAACGATATATGAGAATAATATCAGTGATGAAGATAAAAGTGAACAAGATCTTCACAAGGTTGAAGAAACTTCCGAAGAAGAAAAACCTGGGATATCAGCCTCTAGTATTGAATCACTTGATCAGAAGTCAGGATCTGAACCACAACAGAATTGTGTCAAGACAGAATCTATCAGAGATCGACAAAGAAGTGCACACAAGGTCAACGATTCATCAAATATTACATTGTCGAATCTGCATGCTTTTGTTGCTGAAAAGAAAGAACCTACAACTTTTGATGATGCTCTGAATTCGCAAGATGCTAGCAAATGGAAACAAGCAATGGCTGAAGAAATAGCTGCATTGCACAAGAATCACACTTGGGATTTGGTTGAAGCACCGCAAAATGCATCCGTTATTGAAAATCGATGGGTGTACAAGTTCAAGGACGCAGTAAGTAATGAACCTAAAAGATATCGTGCTAGACTAGTAGTAAAGGGTTATACGCAGAAACATGATATTGATTATAAAGAGACCTTCAGTCCGGTCGTAAAATTCAGTTCAATAAAATCCATTCTAGCAATAGCGGCACATGAGAAGATGTTCTTAAAACAATTTGATATAAAAACGGCTTTCCTTTTTGGAGATTTACAGGAAGAATTGTATATGAAACAGCCAGAAGGATTTGGAGACAACAGTAAACGTGTTTGCAGACTGAGGCGAAGCTTATATGGCCTAAAACAAGCACCTAGATGTTGGAATGAAAAGTTCTCCAAATTCCTTCGCTCTTTTAATCTCAAATCAACTGAGGCAGATCCTTGCGTGTTTTTCAAAAAAAAATTTAATCGTAGCGGTATATGTTGACGATGGCTTGATTGCAGGCATTGTCCAAAGCGAAATTACAAAGCTTATTAAGTACTTGCAGAATACGTTTGAAGTCAAGGTATACGAGGCACGGTTTTTCTTAGGATCAGAAATCAACAGGAGAGCAGATGGATCCGTTGTAGTTTCACAGTCTGGCTTTGCAGAAAAGGTTGTGGCAAAATTCAACATGTTAGAAGCCAATCCAGTCTCAACACCAATAGATACTCTGGTCTTCAAGGAAGATTATTACGAAACTTCACCAGCGTTAAAGTTTATAGGCACTAGGCCAGTTATTTCATTTGCTCTTGGGATTGCAAGCCGCTATCTGGAAAATCAAAAGAATTGGCTACGGTTTGATTTTTTCAAATAATTCTACATTAAACGTAAATTGTTTCAGTGACGCAGATTTTGGTCGAGATCCGGATACTCGTCGATCAACCAGTGGCTTCGTATTTCTTCTTGGCGAGGCACCGATATCTTGGGCTTCGCAGCGTCAATCATGTGTTGCACTATCAACCATGGAGGCAGAATAAATGGCTGGTGCATTGGCTGTCAAACTTATGTGAACTTATGTGGATCAAACTACTTCCTGAAGAGCTGATTGCAGACTTGCCTCGTCCTCATCTTTTTATTGATAATCAAAGTGCAATTAAACTCATTCGAAACGCAGAGTGTCATAAAAGAAGTAAACATATTGAACTCAAATATCATTTTTTAAGAGAAAAGTTTATCGAAGAAGTTTTTGAATTGAAATTTGTATCAACAGATAACCAGTTAGGAGATATATTTACAAAACCTTTGCCAAAAGTAAAATTTGAATTCTTTCGTAAAAGTATAGGTATTGTTTCTGTACAATAATTAAACAACAAATGTACTCGGACATATTTAAAGTTAAATACAGTAAAAAGTGGGAGTGTTAAAACATAATTTTACCGTATTTAAATAGTATTGTATTCTAGTAACCTGAACTGAGGCAATTCATTAAACATATCTGTAGACCGTTTCTTTCTCACACTATTGTACTACATTTGAAATTGAATAAACCACTCTCCTTTGGCTTTTTATTGAATACGGACGTTTTATTTCAATGCTTATACCTTTATGCAGCATAACAGGGTATATCCCATCAGTACCTGACGATTTGTCGCCACGCGAGTTACGTCAGCGCCAAACATTGCCCCATCAATCGGAAATGCTGATGCTAAAGCCATCATTTCCGTTGTGCAAACTAATGGTCCAACGATCGAACATTGCAACATTGACCTATGTAATTAACCAGTTAACTGCTTATGACGAATATATTCGTCATGAAAATATTGTAAAATGTTGTGTTATTTTTATTTTTATTTTGTTTTTTCGTCATGCGTCTTCAATAGTGACCATTTAGTTTTGATGTTTCTGGTTCCTACTTATGTTAATATAAATAAATAAATGTATACATGAAATAAATAACGAAATAAAAATATTAAAGTCACATGTTAGGTAACATTTTCCAAGAAAGTCGAAACAGTTAACTGGTTAAGGCAAAATACTGCAAATAAAAGCAGGAAATGCTAAGGCTAGCATTTTCAGTGGTTTAATGTTCGAACGAATAAGAACAAATAAGAGAATGCTGATTGGAGAAATGTTCGATGGACGGCACTTCCCTTGAAAAAAAAATATCATAATAAAATTGTTCTCCAAACAAAAGAGTGTTTTTTATTTGTCCGAATAAGGCTCCTCTTCTAAAGAAAAGGAGATGGAGATAGAACAATAATCCATCGCTTAGTAAGAATTAACTTAAGTTGATCAGTGTTTTCGAAAAAAAGCGCATTTGTGGCGCAAGTCGGTGTTTTTTCTCCCATACAAATCATATTTTTATCATTATCTTATCTAAAAATAAGTACAAAAGTGCGGTTGAAAAAAAAAATGCTAAAAATTGTTTTTTTTTTTACTCCCCGTTCGTTTGGCAAAAATAAGTGAAACAAAAACATAAGTGAATTCTCTTGCGAATGCGGGTTCAACTTTTCGACGATAATAGGCGCAATTCTAGTGAAGTGGAAATGGAAGAGTTAAGAAACGAGATCCACCAGCTGCAACAAGTCGTTCTGCAACAGGAACAACAGCTAAACCAATATCAACAACAGCAGCAGCAGCAACAGCTCCCACAACCAGCAAGTACTCCAGTTAAGTCCTGCAAGTGTCTTAGCGCAATTTAGACACTTGAAGCCATTTATGGGAACAGACGACTATCCCTTGTCATTTTTTATTAAGTCGGTGGAAACTACATCTTTACAATGTAACGCTGATCACCATCTACGATTCTTTGGGATGCAGATCGTTATCAACGCAAAACTTCAGGGAGAAGCCGGACGATGTGTTTGACAATTAGGAGACAACCCCGATTGGAGAAGCATCGTAAGACAATTGAGACAGCACTTCCAGCCCCATAGAAGCTATGCAGAACTATTCAACTATTGCCGTACTGTAAAGGTCAGTAGTCTAAAAGAATTATGTAATGAATTTAGGAATATGTATAAGTTTCCAATTAAACGAAATATATGTATATATGTATATATGTACATATATGTATAACATAGATAGGGATCTTAGAGAAATATTAATTGAGAAAATAGACGGAAACATTAGGGCTCACAATACCTCAAATATGTATTATAATGCTTTGGTATTCACCAATACGAGATAGATTACTTTGACAATCCATTGCGAATGAACTAATACATACCCCATAGGCATGGGTACGAATGACACAGAATGAAACAGAAAATACACTACGCAGATCAGAAAATACACTGCGCGGAATAGAGAATACACTGCGCGAAATAATGATAGAACCAACTTAATTTTAGAGATTAAAAAAAAAAAAAAAACTAAGTATTTAGGTATAATTCGTAGATGACCTTATGTTTGCAATAATATTTAATAATATCGCACATAATCTTATTTTTAAAGTATGAAACTTATTTTCTTATACTTCATTTGACATACTTCCTTAAACAGATATAAATATCCAAAGCGAATATCTAAGAAAATTTCAGAACTGCGAACTCCACACTAATACCACCACCATCAAAATACCAAATCTCCTTCACTATGGAATACACAAATACATATTAGTGATATTTCGTATCACTTTAGATATTATAATACTCAATAACGAATATATTCTATCAGGTAATATCTCAATATATTAGTATTGACCCACCTCTACAAGCTACTAACTGAAATTCCATATACAAAGAAATCAAACTCATAGTGTCAGCGGTCGTAACAGAATTCAGGGAAATTCCCTAAATTCACAAACTGCGCGAAGAACAACACATCGACGGAGGAGATGATGTCAATTGACAATATCCAATATCCAATATCCTCGGAGTACCTTTCTTTGATCTCTTTAACAATCAATAACAAAAAGATACGGGGTCTTATAGATACAGGATCGACAACAAGTGTAATACGACCCAACATCTTAATAACTTCAAGGAGATCCCTCTAGAAAAACCAGACTTTTTTTCGACGATTACCGGAATTGGAAAAGTAGCGAATGAAATAGTTACTCCTTTTCCAACAGAATTCAATTCAGAGGGAATTATTACTTGGAGAATTGTGAATTTAATTCACAGAAGTTACAACCATTAGGGGCGAAATTGAATCTGGAAAACAAATGTTTAGAAGTCAACGGAAATAAAATTCCGCTCCACCCTACGTTTCCATTTGACATTAATAGCATTAATGTTCTTGAAGGTAAAGCATTAAGCAATAGTATATGTATACATTCGGAACATTTGAATATGCAGGAGAAAAACCAATTACAAAAACTTCTCTTTATAAAGAGGGTGACCAGTTAACTTTTACACACGAAATTCAACACGAAATAATTACCACTACAAATAACCTTAGATATTCCAAAATTTATAGATACCCTAATGGATAAACAAATTAAAGATATGCTGAAACAGGGCATTATAGTCGAAAGTAATTCACCTTATAATAGTTATAATAGTCCGCTTTAGATAGTTCCGAAGAAGAGAGATAATTCAGGTCAACAAAAATTTAGAATCGTTATAAATTATCGACGATTAAACGAAGTGACCTTTAGCGATAAATTTCCAATCCGTAATATTAAAAGAATATTAGACAAATTGGGCAAATCGCAATATTTTTCCACTCTCGACTTGGCTAAAGGTTTCTACCAGATTTTAGTTAAGCCTGAAGCCAGGAAGCCTTTTTGCGGTGAAGATCCCGACTGCCTTTTCCACTCCACTTGGTCATTACGAAATGTGAGAATGACATTCGGGTTGAAAAACGCCCCTTCGACTTTCCAAAGATTAATGAATTCAAGTTTACGCGAATTCATAAACAAAAACTGCATTGTTTATATGGAAGATATCCTTGTTTTCAGTGCATCATTGCAAGAACACATAAACAATTTGAGAAAAATATTCGAAACATTGGAAAAGTCCGGTCTTAAACTCTTATTTTATTTTAACACTTTATATGTACATATATCGATGAGAGCGCTCGTCTTCTTCGGAGGTTGGCGATCGACTGTGCCGTGTGGTCGTCGATTGTCTCCTCGTGCCTGCACACACTCGCAAATCTACCCTCTCATTCACTCGCATCTGTCAAAGCATTTCCAACACTCCCTCCCTTTGGCAGATCACCTGTTTTCTTCTATTCTCTATCTGTAACAAAAACAAAAAACAAGATTGTTGATTAGGCTAAACTTACCAATTTTTCTTTAAGATATTTATGACTCTCTAACGCTAGTGGTTTTGTCATGATATCTGCTATGTTCTCTTTAGTTGCCACCCATTAATTCAGCGTTCTCACTTAATTTTTATATATATAATTTTATATATATAATATAGGCCTTTGACATTTTCGGCTTACGACTTCGGGATAGCTTGATAGTAAGTGGACCGGCGTAGTCACACCCTGTGTTTGAAAATGGGCGGCTTGGTTGGATTCGAGGTAGATTACCCATGATCTGCTGTGTTTCTGCTGCATGAAGCATGATTTACATCGGTGAATGACCTGGCGAATGATGTTTCTGCTGCCCAAAATCCAGTACTGCTGTCGGACGAAAGCAAAGGTTTCGGATACTCCAGGATGTAGATATTATTTATGTATATCTGTGATTATGAGGGTGGAAATACGATTTGTTTTAGGAAGAATTATAGGATGTTTTATATTAAAAGATACTATAGCATGCTTTATACGTCCACCGACACGTAATAATCCATCGTTGTCCAGAAATGCTGAATACCTAAATAGTTTTGACTTTGAGGGGAGTTGGTTTTTTGCCCGCAGGTGTTTGATGTCATCTTCAAAAGCGTTTAGTTGCACAAATTTTACAATAGCTATTCTTGCAGCGTTAATTTCTGCATACGTCAACCCACGATGCACACGAGCAGAGAAGGAAATTCGACACTCTGAAGATAGCCGTAGGTAATGCGCAACGATTCGAAGCAACCGATACCATGAGAAAGCGTCCATTATAAAATCCTGAAAAATATGGCCGTCGAATGACTAATTCGCTTTCAGAAAGATTTGGCGAAAGTTTAGATCTCGGCCAGTGTTCGTCGGATAAGGAAAACCATGCTGGACCAGTCCACCAAAGGCTGTGAGTGCAGAGATTGGAAGGGAGAACACCGCGCGACGCGCAATCTGATGGTACGTAACGCCAAGAGTATCGCGGTAATGTTTCTAAAATGGCTGCCGTTCGGTTGGCTACGAAGGTGTTCCAGCGACGCGGGGGTGAAGAAAGCCAATGTAAAACTATTTCGGAGTCGCACCACGCGAAGGTTCTTTCGATATTGGCATTTACCAATTTTTTTACTAAGGACAACAACCAGGTTAGCAATAAGGCACCACAGAGCTCGAGACGAGGAATAGAGACAGGTTTAAGTGGGGCTACCTTGGTTTTTGCCGCGACGATGATGGTAGATATGTCACCAGTTGGAGACTCAGTGCGTGCACACACGACTGCACCATAAGCGAGTGACGAAGCGTCCGAAAACCCGTGAAGTTCTATTGTTTCTTCGGATGGGAACACATTTCGCGGAATTTGGATTCACTCGAAAACAAAAGTTCTTTTCGATACATCAGCCATTCTTCCGCGATGGCATGAGGCAGTGGATCATCCCAGCCCAATTTTAGTTCGGCAGACCAAAGTTTTTGAAACATAATTTTAAATAACACAACCGATGGGGCAAGAAGGCCAAGAGGGTCGAAGATACGCGCGATTTCGGAGAGCAAACTTCTTCTTGTTACCGTGAGACCCGGGGTAGATTTCGCGATACGATATGAGAACACGTCAGTACCAGGTTTCCAAAACATTCCCAATACCTTTATGAGCGGTTGAGAACGTTCAGTATCAACAAAAGAGTATTCGCAATCTTCGGGCTTTTGTTTAGCAAGTAGAGCCCAACAGTTGGAACTCTATTTCCGAAGCTGAAGTCCAGCAACCGATAACAACGTGACTAGTTCTACATGCAATTCAAGTAACGCTTCGATTGAGTTGGTACCGGTCATTACATCGTCCACGTAGACGTCGTTAAGTAATATTCTAGATGCGTTCGGATAAGACAAACGATAATCTTCCGCGAGTTGCTGCAAAACGCGAACTGATAAAAATGGAGCCGACGCAGTTCCATACGTTACTGTTCGAAGCCAATAATGTAGAATCGCTTCACAAGGGTTCTGACGCCAAACTATCCGTTGAAAATCAATGTCCTTTTCGCAAACCCAAATTTGGCGGAACATCTTAACTATATCTGCCGCGAACACAAACCGATGTTGCCGAAAACGCAAACAAACACCTACCAAGTCACGCTGAATTGGCGGCCATATTAAAAGCCGGCTATTCAAGGACTGTCCCTTTGAGTCTTTTACCGATCCGTCGAAAACAACTCGTAATTTTGTCGAGGAACTATCTGGTTTCAGTAACGCGTGATGAGGTAAGTAAAACTGTTTTGTCGAGTTTAGGTTTATTCTTTCGCGCGGTTTCAGTTCCATATGTCCCAATTCGAGATATTCCTGCATAAATTTTGAATAAAGTTTGTGTAACTCAGGATTATTGCGAAACCTACGTTCCATTGAGTGTAATCGCGAAACAGCCGACTGAAAGGTTTCTCCGAAACTGGGCGAAGGGGTTTTGAATGGAAGGGAAACAATGTATTTTCCGTCGGGAGAGCGCGAAACCGTTTTTCGAAAATATTGCTCAGCTGGATCGTCAAGGTTTATATCAAGGATATATATAAGGTTATACGTATTAACAGGGGGAACCTCTTCTATTTCCCACAACCGCTGCTAGAGACCGTCTACGTCGTGAGAGGAATAAAACGAGGATAATTCCGGGCTGCTGGGCTTTGGATCCGACAGTTCTCCTGAAATTACCCAGCCAAATGAAGTGTTGAATGCTATAGGACTGCCCTCGAGTCCACGAATTTGTTCTCCTCGGAGGATATTCCAAACCTTGTCAGCTCCTAGGAGAACATCGATGGAGCTAGAAATGTCGAAGTAAGGATCCGCTAGCTCCAAATTATGAATGTGCTTCCATGCCGATGCGTCGAAGGATTTTGATGGCAAATTCGATGTCAATTTACCAAGCACGAAAACGTCAACGGATAAATGAGTAGAATTATGGCGAGAGAAGAGTTGAATAGAAACGCGCCCCTTCGTGAAACCCGCTTCTTTAGATGATAATCCCATTATAGGGATGCGAAAATGCTTTCTTGGAAGACCTAACCTTTGCACAAAAGATTCAGCAATGAATGAAGATTGTGATCCCTTATCCAAAAGAACTCGACATGGCCCCGATTATCTTGAAGTTTCACGAGAATGTTAGGTAGTATGGTTTGTTTTCGAAACTCAAGCGAATGGTTATTAACCAATGGGGAATATGCAGCCGAAGTGGACCGGTTCACCGAAGGATCAGGTTGGTTCGAAGCAGATGATGAGGATGGCAATGCTGAAGATGGTGCAGAGGATGGACTCGAACATCGCGAAGGTAACGAAGAGATATTATTTTTGACTATGTCTCGATGGACTAGAGAATGGTGACGAGATTTACAAACGCGACAACGAAACGATGACCGACACTTGTTTGACGAGTGACCTGTTCGAAGGCAATTGAAACACAAGGATTTTGTATTAACGAAGTTTCTACGAGTAACAATGTCTGACGCTAAAAACTGACTACATTGGGATAGGAAATGGTTACCCTGGCACATGGAACACTGAACACTGCTATCTGAGGCTTTCGCTACATGCGCTCGAATTTGTATCGATTGTTTTCCGCGCGAGTTGACCGACCGATTGAGTGTTTGACACGATTCGAGTCCTTCACATCGCAATTCAAGAAACGTTAGAAAATCTTCGATCGAACTATCATCGCGAGATCCGATTTCTTCAGCCCAAGCCTGCTTTGTGTCGTTATCAAGTTTGGATATTAAGATCAAGATTAACCAGGGATCCCTACCATTCCTACCTAATGCATGTAGTCCGCGAATAACTTCGTCCGCACCATCTGTTATCTTCCTAAGAGTTTGTACGTTCGACATACTCATTGTAGGAAGTGAAAGAAATGTCTGAACAACCGATTGGATAATTAAATTGATACGGTCGTAGCGTTTTTCTAATCTATCCCATGCTTCGATATAATTTGCATCTGAGATCGAAATATGCTTTATTAGGTTAGCCGCATCGTCACGTAAGAAGAACTTTCTTCTTCTTCTTCTTTTCCTTTTTCCGGCGTTGTTATGGTCAGAAGTGTAGGACCATAACCTTCCCACTTAACTGCATTCCTACTGGTCCGCTTGTGGGGTCCGCCGGTTTGACCTCAGAAAGTAGCGGCAGGCTTCCCGGTTTGGGATTACTTCATCGCTGAGGCCAATCAAATGCTGGTGTTTTTGCATTTGTTTGCACCAATTGTTTTTCGGCCTGCCTTTTTTTTTGTGACACTGGCATGCTCCTGATTTATTTGTTTGATCTTACTTTTACAACACCGGTGATCTCCAGTCGTGTCAACCCACTGATTTGCAGTGGGGCAGTTTAATGGTGGTATATGTGTCCCTAGGCTCACCTGGGTGTTTTCTAAATTGCCTAGATGTGATTTTCGTTTACCTTTGTTTTAGTCGCCTTTTACGACAAGCGAGAGGTATAGCTGCAGGGATATTCTTAACCCGTCCCTGCACGGAAGAACTTTAAATAGCGAAATTTCTGCGTTGGAGTAATATTTGGTTTGTTATCGACAGAACCCAAGAACAAATCTTTAAATGATGGCCAATCCTTGTAATTGCCCGAAAATGGCGGTATCACTATAGGAGGCAAATTTACCGACGCACACGTGCTACCCGAAGAATCTAACTTTTTTAAGAACGTTGTCTGCTGATTAACAAGAGTTTTTAAAACTGAATCGTCGGCTTCAACTTGAATGTGATATTGTCTATCGCGAATGACCTTTTTCAAGCCAGAATGTGCCACGAAATATGAAATCAAAAACATTCCCCCTACACCGCAAGAAAATTTACTTGAAATTATAAAGGGAATAGGAAATTCAATTAATTATGTAATAAAAGACACTGATATCACCGATATATATCGAACAAAGACAAAAAATCAAGACAAGTCGTGTATAATCGCAACATTCGCATCTAGCATAGCCAAAACGAATTTCGTCAAACAGACTCGATCCACTCGCCCCATTAAACTAAAAGCGGTAATGCAAAAAACCACCAACTGCACAAATGCGAGCACAACTTTGCCTGATGCCACAATATATGTAAACAATCAGCTGACTAGACATAACAAACAAATGATGTGGATGGCAAAGGAAAAGGCGAGGCAAGAGAACTGGAGATTTGTGTGGGAGAGTGCGGGAAGAATATTGGCTAGACAAAATGAGAGAACTCAGCCGATATCAATAAGTACAGTAAAAGATATAATGAAAATAACACGCACACAATAATCACAGAGTTTATAAACAAAAAGAGACACAACTTTTTTTTAACACGAATATGGAGAAAACAAATAGAAACGATGAATTATATGTTGATTTGAATTGTAGGGTAGTGAATGATTTTAACAGCATCAAAATAAATGAATTGGAAAATAAATTTTGTTGCTTAAGTTTTAACATTAGATCCTTACGCAAAAACTGGAATGACTTTTGTCTGAATATAATCCACATTGTACATGTACTAAAAGTTATTGTTTTAGTAGAAACGAATATAGACGGGGAAGAAAAAGGGTTTCATTATCTTGATGGATTTCAAACTGAGTTTCTGAATAGAGATAAACGCAGAGGTGGGGGAATATTAATACTTATTCAAAATGATTTAAAATATGTTCGCCTTACGTCAGAAAGTGTATCATACGAAAGCATTCAAATTCGTATTGAAGCTAACAATGAATGCAAATATGTTTTCGGAATATACAGACCACCGGGCTACAGTAAAATAGCGTTTATCGAAGAATTTAGAAACAAAATAGAACAAATGGGAAAAAAAGACGAGATTATAGTAATGGGCGATATAAACATAAATGTGAAAGATCTGGATTTATATGGCGTAAAAGAATATTTAGAGATGTTGGCGTCACTAGGTCTGATGAATATAATAACGGAGTTCACAAGAGTAGACCCGAAAACCGGAGCAAAATCGTCAATTGACCACATATTATCCAATGCAACAAACTCTGCAATCAATTCTGCGGTGATTGAAACTTGCATTACGGATCACTACCCAACGCTTTACTTCACAAGTGCGTTACAATCAAATGTTAAAGACAAACGGGTTAGCAAGTCCTTTATATGTAATGCGAAGGTAAATGAACTAATTGCTGGATCAAACTGGGAGGAAGTGATGGACGAAAATGATGCTATCTCTCTATATCAGAAACTCGTCAAAAAAATGAAAAGCATTTACGAAGAGTCGACATATGTTAAAACAATACAAAATAAAAGAAAACATAATCCGTGGATGTCCAAAGACTTAATAGATAAATGTAAAAAAAGGGATGACCTTTACAAAAAATGGAAAAATAATAGGTTAAATAGGACTTATGAATTGGGTTATAAGACTTTTCGAAACAAGCTAAATAAAGAGATAGCAGCACAAAAATCTACTTTTTACAAAGCACAATTCAATCAGATAAGATTAGACCCGCGCAAAACATGGAACTTGATAAATGAAATATTGGGAAGAAAAAAGCCTTACGTTGATGAAACCATAGTGAAGAACTTTAGTGGTCAAATGTCTCTTAATGATCTCACTAATGAATGCGCAAGAAACTTCAAAGAACAAATTGTAAACATCATGCACCACTGCAACTCGGTTACATCGATACACACAAATAGATTAATAGACAGATCAATTTTTGTTCAAGAAAGTAATATATCTGAAATTTTAAAAGTAATCAGTCTGCTTGGCGAAAATAAGTCGCCTGGCATCGATGGAATTAGAGCAGTGGACATAAGAAAACATGCGGCAATTTTTGCTCCAATTTTGTGCAAATTTGTCAACCTAAGCATAACACAAGTAAAAATTCCAGAAACTTTAAAAACTTCTGTTGTCAGACCGATATATAAAGGAGGTAAGAAAAGTCAACTTAACAACTACAGGCCTATCTCAATACTGCCAGTTATCGAAAAATGCCTTGAAGAGGTAATAGTTAACAGGTTGCAAAACTTTATTGGAAAACATTCCTTAATACACGAAAGTCAGTATGGCTTTCAGAAAGCGAAGAGCACAGGTAAATTACTAAGCGAATTTGCTAATCATGTCAACGAAAACCTTGACAAGAGTTACCATGTTCTAGTCATATTTATGGATTTCAGTAAAGCTTTTGACACACTTAATCATGCAAAGCTAATTGAAGCCCTGGAACGTATTGGAATACGAGGGTTAATGGCAGATTGGCTAAAGGAGTACCTACACGACCGGCGTTATTGTGTTAAGATCAGCGAAACATATAGCCATAAAGAACACGCTCTATACGGAGTCCCACAAGGATCGAAACTGGGCCCAATTCTTTTCATATTGTACGCCAATGAACTTCTTCGTATTTTCAAGAGAGCCAAACCATTTGCGTATGCTGATGATACAGCAATAGTGGTGTGCCATAGATCTTTGGAGACGGCAACAACAATAATTCAGGATGAATTCGACAAAGCAGCAAAATGGTGCCATGATCAGGGTCTAACGATCAATGCATCCAAAACTAAAATGATGCATATTAGAAATCCGCAGTTTAAAGCAACTCAACAACAAATATACTTCAGGAATGAATCCTGTAGTACCTCTGCTAGCTCTCCTATAGATATAGTAGAAAGCTACAGGTATCTAGGAGTCATCATCGACAGTAACTTTCTATGGAATATGCATATTGATGAGCTACGTATGAACTTAAAAAAAACGCTTTACGCGCTGACCCATTTGCAGTACCATACGACAAAACATGTGTTGAAACAAGTGTACTTTGCCCTGGTCGAATCCAAACTAAGATATGGAATACTCGCTTGGGGAAACGCTTCAGCTACGCATATAAAAAAACTGCAGAAACTACAAACCGCAGCAATCAAAAAGATAAATGCATCTACACGTCGAAATGATGAACAGGAAAGCTTTAGAGTTCTTCAGATTGATGACATCTTTAAGATGACCCTTTTGTTAGAGTATTACGACGACAGACGATTCATCACCCCAATTAACCATGGGATTAATACAAGAAGACGTGCCCAAGGTATGCTCCACGAACCTAGATTCTGCAATAATTACGGCAGAAGACAATTAAAATGCAGCGCAATTCCCCATGAACTGCGCAACATTAGAAATCCTAAAACCAGAAAAAAATGTATTAAAAACTATCTGCTAAATACAAACCCAAGCAACTAACTATTGAATCTAATTTAACACTAATGTTAAAATATTAAATCCTAACGTTAACCTAATCGAATGAGATATATTGAAGTACTCATACAAAATGTAAATTGATTAATTTTTTGTTTTACATATGAAATTATCTTAAATTTGTACTAAATTATGAATATGTCTTAATCTAAGCTCACTTCAATTTATTTGTTAACATATGAAGCACAACCTTCTGCAGAAAAGCCTACGTGGCTTCGCAGAAATATATAACCATTGTTACATATGATATTACTGAAATAAATATATTACTGAAATATAAAAAAAAAAATAAAAATGAAAAAAAATAAAAAAATAAATAAAAAGGCACTACACCGGAGATAACTCAAAACCAAGAATAAATCGCTTTAAGAAATCGCTTAAAGAAAATATGCCAGAAATTATATTTAAATTATAATGTCAGAAGATTATCTTTCGAATAAAGTCAATTTCATGTCAATTTAAAAAAATCATCTTTGTTTTATTCCATTTCAAAGTTCTATACCTCTATAAAATACACCCTTTACATCTTGTCACATGTCCCATTGATAGCTTGCAATATGTACTAATGCAAAAGTCGTGAGGTGCCTCTGACTATGACAAGAATTGAAGTGGTACAAATTTGAGGTGTTGGGATATTTTTGTACTGGTGTATGGGACATGAGGAAGTGAGGTGCTCTGACTATGACAAGAATTGAAGTGGTACAAATTTGAGGTGTTGGGATATTTTTGTACTGGTGTATGGGACATGAGGATGTGAGGTGCTCTGGCTATGACAAGAATTGAAGTGGTACAAATTATTTTTTTGAGGTGTTGGGATATTTTTGTACTGGTGTATGGGACATGAGGATGTGAGGTGCTCTGGCTATGACAAGAATTGAAGTGGTACAAATTATTTTTTTGAGGTGTTGGGATATTTTTGTACTGGTGTATGGGACATGAGGATGTGAGGTGCTCTGGCTATGACAAGAATTGAAGTGGGAAAAATATTTTTTTTGAGGTGTTGGGATATTTTTGTGCTGGTGTATGGGACATGAGGATTTGAGGTGCTCTGACTATGACAAGAATTGAAGTGGGAAAAATATCTTTTTTGAGGTATTGGGATATTTTTGTGCTGGTGTATGGGACATGAGGATGTGAGGTGCTCTGACTATGACAAGAATTGAAGTGGGAAAAATATTCTTTTTTGAGGTGTTGGGATATTTTTGTACTGGTGTATGGGACATGAGGATGTGAGGTGCTCTGACTATGACAAGAATTGAAGTGGGAAAAATATTCTTTTTTGAGGTGTTGGGATATTTTTGTACTGGTGTATGGGATATGAGGATTTGAGGTGCCTTGACTATGACAAGAATTGAAGTGGGAAAAATATTATTTTTTGAGGTGTTGGGATATTTTTGTACTGGTGTATGGGACATGAGGATGTGAGGTGCTTCTGACTATGACAAGAATTGAAGTGGGACAAATAATTTTTTGAGGTCTTGGGACATTTTTGTAGTGGTGTATGGGACATGAGGACGTGACGTGCTTCTGACTATGACAAGAATTGAAGTGGGACAAATAATTTTTTTGAGGTGTTGCGACATTTTTGTAGTGATGTATGGGACATTTGTAGTGCATCTTGTATGAGTAACCCAACACTAATGGAGTGTCCTGGCTGACATCGTCGGTAGTTATTTCCTTTGGTGGTTCCACTGGGTTCTCTCGATTATGCTGTTGTTGTTGTTTTAGTGGTGATGTCGACTGTGGTTCAAACTTTGGATTAGGCTGACAATTAGAGAGCATACTATCGGCTAAAAATGCTTCCTTGCGAGGAACCCTTATTTCTGCTTTGCTTCGTAAGTGATCTGCATGTCGTCTGCGGTGGACACCATCAGCTGTTTCTATAATATAAGAATATCGGTTAGTACGCTTAATTACCCTTGCTGGTTTCCACTCGTTTTCTAGTTTTGTTTTGCAATATACATATATACTGATCTGGTTTGAATTCTTTGTTACTTGATTCATTTTGATGTATCTCATGTTGAATGTGTTTATATTGAATACGTCGCCTGTTGTCTGGCTTAATGTTGTCAAAGATGACTCGTAAACGTCTTCCAAACATCATTTCAGATGGCGATTTTCCTGTCGTTCCGTGAGGGGTATTGTTATAGGTCGAAAGCACATTATAAAGTTGTTGTTTTTCTTCTTCCGGATCAAACTTACTGGCCAACATTCTCGATTTAAATGTTCTCACGAAACGTTCAGCTAGGCCATTGGTTCGTGGGTGATATGGGGATGATGTGACGTGTGTAATAGCCCGTTGATTACAAAATAATTGAAATTGTTTTGCTGTAAATTGTGGACCATTGTCCGAGACTATCATCGCTGGAAGTCCAAAGGTGGAGAAAATATCCTCTAGGTGTGCGCATAGATGTTCCGTTGTTGTCGTTTTCATGTGCCTAACGATGACCCATTTGGATAAAGCGTCCACAACGATGAGCCACATTTTACTTTTAAACGGGCACGCGAAATCAACATGCAACCTCTCCCAAACATTGTTTGGTATAGACCACGAATACACTAGAAGCTCTATTGCATTCGGGCGGTTTATTTGGCAGTTCTGACAATTTTTAACAAAACTGTCAATGTCTTGATCGATGTTGTTCCACCAGACATAGTATCTAGCCAATTCACGCATAGTAACTACTCCTGGGTGACCCTTGTGGAGATGATTCAGGATGGTTCCTCTAAGTGCTTCTGGGATTATCATTCGGCCTTGCCACATAAGGATTCCGTTTTCCACTGATAACTCATTGCGTTTGCCGTAGTAGGGCTTGAGATCCGGGCTTATAGACGCAAACTGCCAGTTTCGCTCTAAACCCCATATAACCCGACTTAGTGTCTGGTCGCTTGATACTTCCTCCCTGGTATTAGGAAGTCGAGACAAACAATCTGCGACTACATTTGTCGCTCCTTTCCGGTACTCAATCTCGTAGTCGTATTGGCCAACGTATAAAGCCCACCTGGTTAGACGATTATTAACTAGCTTTGGGAGTTGTCTCTTTTGACCAAAGAGATGCATAAGCGGCTTATGATCCGTGATAAGGGTAAACTTTTTAAACTCTCAAGTATTGGTCGAATTTCCTAACCGCGAAAAAAATTGCCATAGCTTCACGGTCGATGACAGAGTATTTTGCTTCCGCGTCTGAAAGTTTTGGTGATGCAAACGCGATTGGAAGGTTCTGTCCATTCGAATCACGGTGAAAAAGAACTGCGCCAAGCCCCCTTTCTGAAGCATCACATGCTAAAAATAATCGTTTAGCATTATCAAAAGGGGTTAGTGTATATAATTGTGAAAGTTTCTCCTTGACGTTGTTAAATGCTTTCTGTTCTACCTGGCCCTATTTCCAACGTGTGTTGACCCTTGTTGCTGAATGTAGATGTGCACATATGCCATGTAGATTGGGGATGAACCTTTCATAAAAATTTAGCATCCCAAGGAATGATCTTAGTGCTGTTTTATTTGTGGGACTGGGTGCATTTTTGATAGCTGCGAGCTTCGATTCAGATGGCGTTATGTCAGTTTTATGAAATGTGTGACCTAGAAATTCAATAGTAGGTTCAAGAAAAGTGCACTTATTGCGTTGGAGGGCAAATCCCGCTCGCTCTAGTCTCTCTAAGACAGTTGCTAGGGTTTGAAGATGCTCCTTGTCATCTGCTCCAGTGATTCCAATGTCATCGAGAACACAGCTATGCGAGGGATACCCGATAATAATTTATCCAGAAAGCGCTGAAAAATCGCTGGTGCGTTGGCTAATCCAAATGGTAAACGATTGTATTGAAAATATCCCAAGTGCGTTGAAATTACTAAAAACTTCCTTGAAGCCGGTGCTACTTCGAACTGTAGGTATGCGTCCTTCAAATCAATCTTTGAGTATTTGTCTCCATTTCCTAATTGGCTTCGGAGCTGATCAAAGAGTGGAACTGGATGGGTGTCTTTTATTAAAGCTGGGTTGATTGTTGTTCCGCACTGAGTTGAGTGGGAATTCAAAAAATGTTCAAACGGCGCTAATTAAAGTATTGCGCACTTAGGCGAGTGGGAATTTTAACTAATTGCGCCTAATATGATTAAATAAAATAAATCACTGTATAATTTTAAACTAAACTTTATTGGTTGAGTTGTAACCGCCAAGTCTTTTTCGAATTTCATTTCCTTCCTGGAAGCTGTTGATTTCTTATGTACCAATCCACAGCTGATCCATAGATGGAGGTCAATAGCCTCCGCTTATTTACATTGGTAGGGGGAATTCTTAATACAATATATTGAATTACATATGTTGGGGAAGGGCATGCATTGCAAGTAATTCCCCACACCCTTGGAGTAAGTACGCTGTATGTTCTCTGTAGTATGTATGTATCTCGCTCACACACTATTCGGCTGCTGGAATTGTTCAATTTGACATTTGATCATTTTTCGGCCTAGTGTGGTGAATGGGATTGTGTTTATTTTTGTTTATTTGTTTTTCATTTATATTGTTTGTTTTATTTTATTATTTAGTTTTGTGTTTTATTTATTGTTGCGACGCAACATGCTCCCGGCCCGGAAATGTTGGTATTCAACTTGTGAAGTGCTTGTTGTGTGATGAAGATGTTTGTGCCCATGTGTTCTGGATGCAGTGTCGGGAGTTATTTAATCTTCTGGTTTTCGTTCTTGTGTCTTCGTTTTCTCTCGGTCCGGTTGCGAAAATTTCCAGTGTTTTGCAAGAGAAAAAAATAAAAGTTAAAAAAAATAAAGGTTATATTTAGCTGCTACTGGTCTGTCATCCGTCGTTAAATTCAGTGTTAATCGAATCTTGCGACTTGGGGAGAATGTGATTCTGCTTGTGGGATACAGAATCTAGTTAGAACTTCACTTATAGTCTATTTTTTTTTATTGTTTGTTAAGAAACCATGGAAATTCTGTTTTGTTGTTGTTTTTTTTGTTTTTAAATGTCTATTGTTTCGATTCGTTCGACGGATTAGTTACCGGCAAAGGGGATATTTTCGCGATTGGACGTTTAAAAACACCTCTCTCCGTTCTTATGGTCACCACGCGCGTTAGACCATCGGTGCCCGGATGCACCTCGATTATGCGCGCTAGTAGCCACGATGCCGGCGGAAGGTTGTCTTCCTTTACGAGGACTATGTCCCCAATTTTAATATTGGGCTGTTGCTGGAGCCATTTGGGTCGATGCTGTAATAAATGAAGGTAAGCTGTGCTCCATTGCTTCCAAAATTCTTGATTGAGTCGTTGGATGTATCTAAACCTATCGAGATTTGTTATGTTTTTGTCAATTAAATTTCTTTCAGGTAAAGTTATTAATGCTTCTCCTATTAAAAGGTGCCCTGGTGTAAGAACTGTCAAATCATTTGGATCGTCAGTCATCGGACATAATGGCCTTGAGTTGAGGCATGCTTCGATTTGTGCGAACAGTGTGGTATATTCCTCGAATGCTAACCGGGATGTACCGACTGTTCTTTTAAGGTGGTGCTTGATTGATTTGACACCTGCCTCCCAGAGGCCTCCAAAATGTGGTGACGATGGTGGGTTGAAGTGCCATTTAGTGTTTTGTTTGGCGAGGAATGTCGCGACTTCAGCCGACCATTCGCTGGGAATGTACTTGCTGTCCCTTTTCAGTTCATTCACCGCTCCTTTGAAGTTGGTCCCGCAGTCACTGTAGATGTTGGAACAGATTCCTCTTCGTGCTGCAATGAACGCTGCTGCGGTGAGGTCGCTGACTACTTCAATGTGTATCGCCTTCGTTGCTAGACAGATGAAGACAGCTATGTACCCCTTCATCATTCTATTGCATCTGCCCTTCCACAGCTTTATTTCTATCGGGCCTGCGTAATCCACTCCCGTGTTGTAAACGGCCTCGAAACTACGACTCGTTCTGTTGGAAGGTTTCCCATCAATTGTTGGTGCCGTGGTAATGATACGCATTTTGCTGCCGATGGAGCAACCCTGGTTTTTGCAGCTATTAGATGAATGTGCTCCTTCCCTTCATTTAAGATGCGAGCGTATATTACTGCGGCATAAGCTTTCTCTGAGGCATAGCTAAAACCATGAAGTTGTACTTCCGATGAACTGCTGTATTGAATCTACCGAGGTATTTCGAGATTATGAAGAATTCTCAATCCTTCTCGCAGTTCTACCCATTGATTTCTAACAGCTTGAGAGACTGGTGAATCCCAAGAATATTCCTTCAGCCACAGCTGTTGAAGAATCAGCTTAGCCTTTATGACGCATGGAGCGATCCATCCCAGCGGATCGAAGAGACGCGCGATATCTGCAAGTATGGATCTTTTGGTGAATTCTTGGACGTCGGGTAAGTTGATTTTAAACGAGAAAGTATCCTTAGCTGGATGCCACTGAATCCCGAGTGTTTTTATGGCATCCGACGATTCAAATTTCAGAGGCAGATTTATTTCCCTTTCATTTTCAGGAACCTGTTCTAGCACTCTTGCGGAATTACTCGCCCATTTGCGAAGAGGAAACCCAGCTGATTTGAGGACCTTCAGAAGATCTTCTTGCAAAGTAATGGCCTCTGTTTCGTCGTTAGCTCCATAGATAAGGTCGTCGACATAAAAGCCCTCAGTGAGTACCTTTGCAACGTAAGGATATTTATTTTGAACATCTGATGCCAATTGATGCAACGTCCGTACTGCTAAGTATGGTGCCGATGCAGTTCCAAATGTGACTGTTTTTAGAGCATATGTTTTTATTGATTCGTTGGGATTATACCTCCAAAGAATTAGTTGATATGGGGTATCTTCCTTTGACATCCATATCTGACGATACATCATGCTTATATCAGCCACAAATGCAGTCTTGAATTTTCTCCAGTTGGTGATGAGATCAATGATGTCTGCTTGCAATCGTGGCCCCACCATAAGGCAATCGTTGAGTGATCCACCATTCGACGTTTTGCATGAAGCATCGAATACCACACGCAATTTGGTGGTGCTGCTCGACGCCTTGATAAACGCATGATGAGGCAGATAGTAGTGGTTGCTATTGTCCATGGATGCTGTTACCTCTTCCATTTGACCTAAAGAAGAGTATTCGCGAATACAATTAATGTACGCTTCTTGAAATGGCTTGGTTCGCCAAAAATTTTCTTTCCATCTGAAAGAATCTTGCCATTGCAGCCTTCTTGGAATTCCCCAGGGTTGGGCGAATTCCATCCTTGAAGGGGAGTCGTACTTCGTATCTCCCATCTTCTTTCCGCTGTATTGTTTTGGAAAAATGTAGTTGACATTCTTCCTCCTCTGGTGATAATTTCCTTGGTTCTGGTATCAACTTATCTGAAGCTAAATCTCTAAAAACTATCCCGAAACTCAAGTTTTTGCATCTATCTCGCTTTGATAAGAGTGTTGAGGAAGCCAACGTCATCTCCTTTGTTGCAAAGAAATTAAAAATTCCGGAAAATGCAGTACTCTGCCGGAAACTGATTAAGAAGGAAGTTAATATTGCATCGTTACATTATGTCAATTTCAAACTGGGGGTTCCTGCATTGATGTTTGATCGAGCTTATGATGCTGAATTCTGGCCAATTGGAGTGCAAATAAAACCATTTGTAAACCAGCCAAAAAACGAAGAGACCGTAGTGAAGCCTGTGCTTATGTAACTTCAATTCTTAATAAAAAGTCATTTGCTATCTATTATCAAAATGTAGGTGGTCTCCGAACCAAATTAGAATTACTTCGTCAAGCCCTCTGTAATGATACGTACGATTTTATATTTCTAACTGAAACATGGTTGTATGAGGACATTTTAACTTCCGAATTTGCTAATTTGAACAACTATACCATATTTAGAAAAGATAGATGTAAGCTTACTACCGGTTTTGAGAGAGGTGGTGGGGTATTAATTGCAATCAGATCCTCCTATCCATGTCATGAACTAGATCTTCCTTCTGTCAACCTACTGTCGCTCTCAAAATTGGACGTAGACCAATTAATTATTAAGATTAATTTCTCACTTAATTTAAGATTATATCTTATCGTTAGTTATATTCCTCCTGATAGTCATATTGATCTATATAATTTGCATTTTAACAACTGTTTGAATATCTTTGATAACCTATCTAATTCCGAACGCGTAATTTACACAGGAGATTTTAACTTAAGGAATGTTAAATGGCAATTCGACCCAGATGAACAATGTCTTATTCCTACGAACATTAACTCAGACACTGAAATACTGCTAACTGATTTTTTTAGTCAATTTAATTTAATTCAATTTAATGATATCTTAAATGAATTCGACAATACACTTGATCTTGTTTTTGTGGATAGCGAATGCTCAGTCTCTGTCGAAAAATCTCAGTTACCAATGTTTCTTAATTCCGTGTTTCATTCTGGGCTAGATATTAAATTAGATTTTTATAATTATTCTAGATCCTATGGGTTCAGTTCAACTCCCGTATATAAGTATTGTTTCGGTAGAGCGAATTATAGTGATTTGAATTCCTGTTTGGATAAAGTAATATGGAAGAACATACTTAACCCTAGTAACTTAACGGAAATGTATAAATCTTTTACAGAAAATCTTAATTCCTGCATTGAGAGATTTGTTCCTAAGAAATTGGCAGTGATTAATTCAAATCCTATTTGGTAATTTAGTCTATTAATAAGAGACTATCTTGTCTTAAGAATCAAAAGAACAAAGCCTTCAAGAGATTGAAAAACAATTTGACCAATGTTGAATATCGTTCGCTGTATATGAAACTTCAAAAAAAATTTGATTATCTTAATCGCTTCTTATATAATCAATATATACTTTCTATTCAATCTAATTTGAGGCATAGTAGTAAACACTTTTGGAGATATATTAATCTAAGACGAAAGTCCTGTGGAATCCCCAAATGTATGAAACACTCAGGAGTTACATCGAATGATATGTCCACTACCTGCAAAATGTTTGCTAATTATTTTGAATCTATTTATTGTCCGGATTCGTATCAGCTAGTGTTACCCAGGACTGCTGAATTATTTCAAATTGGTTCCATTCAAATTAACAAGTGCGAAGTGTACAAAGCGTGTTCTAATATTGATACTGAAACATCTCCTGGTCCTGATGGGCTACCAGCTACTCTTTTAAAAAAATGTGCAGCCTCATTAGCTGAGCCATTAACATTGATTTTTAACATGTCTCTAAGTACTGGTTATTTCTTGGAAGAATGGAAACTATCTTATATAACGCCTATTTTTAAATCCGGTTCCAAATGTGATATAAAAAATTACAGGCCCATCTGTAAGATATCACTATTTCCCAAAATCTTTGAAAAAATAGTTTATGAAAAACTATTCTTTCAAGTTTCGAAGTTCATTACACCTTTTCAACATGGATTTATGTCTGGTAGATCCACCACCACTAATCTTTCGGTTTTTTTAAATACCTTAATCTCAAATATAGAAAACAGCTCTCAAACAGATGTAATATTTACTGACTTTGCGAAAGCTTTTGACAGGGTCAATCACAGAATACTCATCTGTAAACTATCCCAATTAGGTATTTATTCACTCCTCTTAAACTGGATCGAGTCCTATTTGATTAATCGGACTCAAAAAGTGAAAATTGAAAACTACATATCCGAAAGTATATTTGTATCTTCGGGCGTCCCACAAGGTAGTCATTTAGGCCCACTTTTATTTCTCCTATTTATTAATGACATCCCTTCAATATTTCAATCATCTAAGTGTCTACTTTACACAGATGATCTAAAAATTTATAGGAAAGTAACATCCATATCGGACTGTCACCAATTGCAGAACGATCTTAACCAGTTAATACATTGGTGTAACTTAAACTCCTTGGAGCTAAATGTCTCAAAGTGTGTTCAGTTCTCATGTTATCGATCAAATAATCCTATACAATTTGACTATTCCCTAAATGGGATTGGTTTGAGAAGGGTGTTTCAAATAAAAGACCTAGGAGTGATATTAGACTCAAAGTTAACCTTTTCTAGTCACATTGACTTTGTCATAAGTAAGGCTAACCGAATGCTCGGTTTTATTAGAAGGAATACAAAGGAGATTTATGATACATTTGCCCTAAGAAATCTTTACTTCGGATTAGTTAGATCATCACTGGAATATTGCTCCATAATCTGGAATCCTTACTATTCTAATGCTATTAACAGGATTGAAAAAATTCAACGCAAATTTACAAGGTACCTGTTTCTTAAACTAAATTGGAACATTGAAATGCCACCCTACAAAACAAGATGTCTTTTATTTAATATAAGTCCACTGCATATACGTCGTAGATACTTCTCCTTGATGTTCATTCGTGATATCGTTAGCTCTCGAATCGATTGCCCCTTTCTTCTAAGTCAACTTAACTTTTGTGTTCACCCTTTGCATACTCGTTATCGTATGCTTTTCCGTATTAAAATCCAACGTACAAATTATGCACTAAATGAGCCTATATCTCGCTGTATGCGCGAAGCTAACTTAGCCCATAACGATCTGGATTTTTTTGATAATGTCACAAGAGATATATTTAAAAGAGCAATATTTCTTTATCTTGCAAATATCGATAATTAACCCAATTTGAATTGTTATAAGTCTTATAGATGTAATCTACTTGATGAATAAATTAATATACTAAAACATAGATAGTCTAGTAACTAGTCAAGATAGAAAGTTTATTATGTCTAATTAAGTTATTTATTGGTTTGTTATCCTAGTCTCGATGGATTCATATTTCGAAAAATCTTGTTAATATAATACAATTAGTTACTACTAATGTTTATTATATAATTTATAGTGTAAATATTTTGCAAGTAGTCTGTAAGAGAATTGTTTATCTCTGCTTGATGAAATGAATATAAATAAATAAATAAATAAATAAATAATTTTCTGCCATCCAGATTTTCTTCAATCTCCCAGAACTGCCTAAGCTGGGCATCTATAGATTCGAAGTGGTTTTAGACAGCAAAACAAGTAATGTTTGTTTTCGACATAGTTTTTCCTGTAAGAATCCACCCCAATTCTGTCCTTTGTGCTACAGGAGAGCTCTTCGGTCCCTTCACTAAGCCTTCTAAAATTATTGAAGAGTACACATCCGCCCCTAACAGCAAATCAATCTTCCCTGGAATATTATAGGAGGGATCAGCTAATGGCAGATTCGACAAGTGATGCCATTCTCCTTGCAACGGATAAGTTGGTAGCGTTGCTGCGAGCACCGGTAATACGAATGCAGTGACATTCAAGGAAAATGTTGCATTGCAAAAATGAATGCAAACTAAAATTCACTTGGTAGTTGGTGCTGCCTGTTGGATTTTTTCCAAGACCTGTGATTTTAGCAGACACATTTCGCCTTTTGAGCTTAAGAAGCTGAGCGGCATGTTCAGTGATAAACGAAGCCTCTGAACCAGTGTCTATGAAGGCCCTAAGAGTGCACTGCTCCCCATTCGATGCATACACCTTGACGAGTGCAGTTGCTAATAATGTTTCTGCATTTGGTTAAAATGTGCACTAAATTGCTGTGAAGTGCTTGGCTGATCGGTAGGAGAATTGAATGGATTGGGTTGAGGCAAAGGATTTTGAATATAATGGGAATGGGGACTGTATTGGTTTGAATTATGGTTGCGGAATTGAGGATTTTGTTGAGTGCTTTGTAGTTGGGTTATGTTTTGTCCAACTTGTGTTTCTTTGTGGAGTAATGTGTGATGTTTGAAACCACATTTTTGGCACCTATTGGTGCTGTTGCATACCGCAGCATGATGATCATATCCCAAACAATTGTTGCAAATTCCATTTTTTCTTGCTACGTCAGCTCTGGTTTTGACGTCCATTTGCAAGAACCTTTTACAATATCTCACCCCATGAGATGCCTTGCAAAGTCGGCATCGAAATTGTTTTGTCGGTTGGGAATTTAATTGGCAAGAAGCGGCTGTTTGTCGAAACGAATTTGGATTTGTAGTTTGTGAATGGCCATTCAATTGGGAAATATTTTCAAGTGAATTGAAACGTGCTTCAATGAATGCCATAAATGTTTTCCAATCCGGGAGATGCTTGGAGGTGCCTAGCTTTTCCTCCAAGTCCCGTTGTGTCTGTGGTGGCAGTTTTTGAAAAATTAATTTCGACTGTTATATTAAGGTTGCTGAGCGCGTGAACGCATTCGTTGCTGGTGTCATGCAACGATTTTAGGCCAGCTGCAGTCTCACTGGTTAATTTTTTCTGCTCTACTAACCTCCTAATTTGGGTGTTTATTAGTTTGCGTTCATTTTGATACCTATCCGTAAGAATTGTCCAAGCTGAGGCAAAACTCTTGGAATTGATTGGAAGGTGTTGGATTAATCGCGCAGCTTCCCGACAAACCGACGTTTTCAGATACTGCAACTTCTGAATATCTGATAATTCATTGTGTTCCTCCACTAACCGATCAGTCTCATCGTGCAACTGTCCGCTAAAAGTGAAATAGATTCTCTTGATTTTTGAGAATATTTCATCCTGCATGTATTTCTCTTTTATTGGATCAGCCGCATTCCCGACTATATTCGAATGTTCTTTTTTCGCCCGCTTGAACATTTCATCGATGTCGACTAAACACGCGGTTAAATACCCCTTTGATTTTCGCGATTCTTCATCTTTTTTGAATTGTTCATAATCTCGGGTAATTTCATTAAGAATGTCTTCTTGACATTCAACCGACTTTGATAACTTCGACCTAATGTTTTAATAGTTAATCACAACATTTTTATTTGATATACATATATTATGTGTATATCTTATTTTAGATTAAGGATATTGAATTGTTGAATAAATTTTTTTAATTATTTGTAAAAATGTTAAGGATTGTATTTATAAAAAAATTGTAATATTATTTAATAAAATAAGAAAAGTTATTCTTACTTTGTTTAATCCTTTGTGTAAATTTGCAAGTAGATCCGTTGGATTTCTTCACTGTTGAGAGTCCACCGTTGGGATCTTTTACCGTTGAGATCCACCGTTGGTAGTCCACCGTTGGTAGTCCACCGTTGGTAGTCAACCGTTGGGAATCCACCGTTGGGAGAACACCGTTTGGATTGTTCACCGTTGGAGTCCACCGTTGGGAATCCACCTTTGAGAATATTTTCTACCGTTGGGTACTGTGGCCGATAGAGCTTTCGTCGTATTGGAAACGTATATTTGCGCTGGATATGGTCATCCAGCTATACTTAATCCACAGTACACTTTAAAAAAAATACCTCACTCCGCTTTCGCTTTCTTGTGCTCCTTAGTTGAAGGACTTGATCACAAGCCTGGCCTTTCGTTGGGTACTGTGGCCGATAGAGCTTTCGTCGTATCGGAAACGTATATTTGTGCTGGATATGGTCATCCAGCTATACTTAATCCACAGTACACTTTATAAAAAAATACCTCACTCCGCTTCCACTTCCTTGTGCTCGTTAGTTGAAGGACTTGATCACAAGTCTGACTTTTCGTTGGGTACTGTGGCCGATAGACTGTCCGTCGATGATCGGAAACGTATATTTGCACTGGAGACCTTTCTCCAGCTATACTTACTCCACAGTACACTTCGAAAAAAAAAAAAAAAAAAAAAAACCGGAAAGAAACACTATTTACTTTGATCCGGCTCGAAGGACTATGTTCCGCACTAAGTTGAGTGGGAATTCCAAAAATGTTCAAACGGCGCTAATTAAAGTATTCCGCACTTAGGCGAGTGGAAATTTTAACTAATTGCGCCTAATATGATTAAATAAAATAAATCACTGTATAATTTTAAACTAAACTTTATTGGTTGAGTTGTAACCGCCAAGTCTTTTTCGAATTTCATTTCCTTCCTGGAAGCTGTTGATTTATTATGTACCAATCCACAGCTGATCCATAGATGGAGGTCAATAGCCTCCGCTTATTTACATTGGTAGGGGGAATTCTTAATACAATATATTGAATTACATATGTTGGGGAAGAGCATGCATTGCAAGTAATTCCCCACACCCTTGGAGTAGGTACGCTGTATGTTCTCTGTAGTATGTATGTATCTCGCTCACACACTATTCGGCTGTTGGAATTGTTCAATTTGACATTTGATCATTTTTCGGCCTAGTGTGGTGAATGGGATTGTGTTTATTTTTGTTTATTTGTTTTTCATTTATATTATTTTTAATTATTAGTTTTGTGTTTTATTTATTGTTGCGACGCAACATTGTCGTATTGAAATCCCCACAAATGCGCATTTTTCCGTCACCTTTTGGCACGTTAACTGTTGGAGTAGCCCACTCAACTGGTGTTTTGTTTGGGTCTACTGGCGAAATTATACCATTTCCCACAAGTCGATTCAACTCCTTACATTATCCCGAATTCCAAACTTGATTGGTCTGGCTGGAAAATGGATAGGCTTAGCGTTTTCTTTGATGTGAATATTTACCTGAAAATCTTTAATCGGTTGCCTCGACTTTCAAACAGCTTTGCATGTTTCTTCAATAATGCTTCAAGTGTGGGATTAGTTTTGCATTCTGCACGTTGTCCTATATTATTTCCTCTGCACTGTTGAACCCGAAGCGAGTAAACTTCCTTTGGAAACTCCATTCCAAATTCTTCACACCATTGAGACGTCGGTGTTGCCTTGTCAACTACGACTACTGGTAATAATTTTGTCCTTCGCATTTCCCTCTGGATCGCAGTGTGTAGTCCCCATATGTTTTTAACCGCGGCCTTGTGACTAACTTAGGAGCTCCGATATTTTTCCAAAATTTTGAGCTGATGATGGAAACTGATGCTCTGGGGTCCCAATCCATCGTGCAGGTATGTCCATTAATCTTTAAATCAATTTGCTTGCCGTGGCGATTTCGTTCGATGTTGTAAATATGTTCGTCCTCACCGTTTGAAAGCTCGCCTGTGTCTAATGTGCAAATGTAGTTGGCTTCGTGTGTGTTTCTCTTCGAGAATCGATGGTGGTTGTTCCCCCTTTGTTTTTTTGAGCGTTGATTTGTACTTACAATTGTACGACCGGTGGAAATACAGCATGATCCGTAGTGACCCTTTACTCCACAAGCTTCGCAAGTGTGTTCTCTCGCACGACACTTATTGCGTGCATGTCTTTCCTTCCATCCACATGATTTGCACTGATTTTTATTCAGCTTCCGTATTTTGTGGTTATTGCCTAAAGCGGTCTTTCCTTTAGTTAAATGTTTAACAGATGATTCGTTGTCACTCTGGATTTCTAAGTCTTTCTCCGCTGCCTCTCTTGATAATGCCACGACGAAAATCTCTGCGAACAAGACTTCTCGCTCTCCACTTTCGTCTGTTGTTTTTAAATCTGGCCACTTTTGCTTCAATTCGATTTCTAGCCGTTTGTGCTGCAACCCTGTGGCAAACCTATCTCTTAATTGTCGGTCAAGGAGAGTGCCATCATAACCGCAATCTCGACTGATCTCTTTCAACCGATTTGCATAGGCTTCGAATGATTCTGTCTTGCTCCTGACGCAATTCCAAAACGTGGTTAAAGCTTTGAATCTTGTTATTTTGATTTGATACAGTCGAATGAATTTCGTTTTGATGACTTCGTATGGTAGTTCCTCAAATTTTTCTGTTGCGTCGGAGAATGCCACTTTGATATCTCGATACTGATCTGGCTTTAGGACCGATAAGAATAATTCACGTTTGGTATTGGAATATTCAACATCGTGCTTCGAAGCAATCGACAAATGTTTCTGCTGAGCTTGATGCGTCGTAGGGTTCACAATGAAAACTTCTGACAAATCGACTGATGTCATTACGTGTGTTGTTGGGCACATTTCCACCAAGGCTTTCGTGTCGGGTATTTAAGTTTTCCACTAATTGATTTATGAGGTCGCGCTGTGCTTGCATAAACTGTGCAAATTGATTAGCATCCATCGGTGAGGTTCGACTCAGCTCGTTGAATCTACTTGTTTCACTGCAATCCTCTTTTTTTTATTTGATATCTTTAAATTTCCTCGTCGCCAGTATGTTGTGTAATAAGAAGTGTTTTTTATTACAACTTAATTTTACAATTCATAATTTATTAATAAGAAAAAAAAAAAACTTAATGAAAACTTGATGGATGTAACGCGTTGACAGTCAGAGCCGGAAGTGTAGGGCGAGAGCCAGAAAAATGAAGACGTATATACAGGAAAAACAATTTACTTAAAAGCATACATGTATAAGAGCTTTTGGTTTTTGTTTGGGCATGATTGCATTACATTACATTACAAGGGGGAAGATCTGACTGTCGTGGGGTGCGGATCATTTAGAACTTTCTCTTTTATTAATTCAGTAATCTTATAAGATGAACTGCCTAGTTTGTTCACAAAAAATAGATCGCAGTTGTTCTACAAAAATTAACTGCAGTGAGTGCAAACATTTTTTTCAGTATGCTTGTGTCAATATTTCGAAAGACGATGCCGATTATCTTAAGGCCAGTGCTACGCCATTTCGTTGTGACAAATGTTCAGTGCTAAGACGCCGTTCTCTTCATTTGCCAGTGTCTGTGGTACATAAACCGAACAATAACAGTGCGCCGTCTACATCTAATGGCAATTGTCCGCAGCCGACCAGAAGTAACATTCTTTCATCAGTTGCTGAGCCCATTCACAACAATGCCACTGAGGACCATTGCACTATTCAGATGGTCTACGAGAAACTCTTGAAGTTGGAGGATATTAACCATCAGTTCTTGCTACAGCTAAATGAGTTGCGAACTGAAAATGCTGCACTTAAATCGAGAGTCAATGTTTTGGAAAGCAAGCTTAACTGGCAACAGCAAAATCTTCTCAGCAACTCAATAGAAATTGTAGGTGTTCCAAACGTCACTGACTCCAATGCTATCAAGACTGCACAACAAATTTTCACCAAAGCCTTGTCTATCGATGTTCCCGACAAAGAAATTGAGAATTGCTACGTGAAGAAAACACAAGCAAAATCCTCCTCTGGCCTAAAAACGATCATCTGTCTACGATTCGCTAGTCTAACAACAAAGCAGCGAATAATGTGCGCAAAGAGGAATAACAAAAACAATCTCAACACAAATGCGTCTGGCATTGATGGACCTCCAGTGAACAGTGGAAGTAGCACCAAAAAAGGGAGCGGTACCAGAATCTTCATCAATAATGCTCTCACAAAGTTTACTCAGGCTCTCTTAATGAAAACAAAGGAAACAACGAAGCAGAAAGGCGGAAAATATGTATGGTTTAGCAATAATCAAATTCTTATGAGAAAGGTTGAGGGGGGAAAAGTCATTTCGATTAAATCTTTCAATGATCTTGCTCGCATTTAGTGCGCTCGATTTTATGCTTTAAATTATGTATTTTAATACGGATTTTCTTGATGACTTCTCTTCCCCCAATTTAAGTAATTCCAACTGTGATATAGTTTTTAATAATTGTACGTTCTGCAATGATAAACTTTTTATTGTTCACCAGAATATTAGAAGTATGAGAGAAATTTTTTACATCTCTTGTCACTCATCTTGATTCTTTTGCTTGCGTTCCAGATATTGTCTTTGTGTCTGAAATTTGGATATATGACTTTGAGAATGATGATTATTTTATTCCCGGGTTCAAGTTTGTCTCTAAAACAAATGAAAGTTACGCTGCAGGTGGAGTGGGTTGTTTTATCAAAGATGTACCTACACCTAATTCTTGATGTCTTGCGCGTTCATATTTCAAGTGCTGATGTTTTAAAAGTTTCTATTGAAATTAACCAAGTTACGTTTGTGTTTTTTTGTGTCTATAGACCGCATTTGTTTAATGTTGCTACTTTTTTAAACGAATTTTCTGATCTTTTAATTAGAGAAAAATCAAAAAATCTAATTATAGTAGGAGATTTTAATATTAATACATTGGAAGATAATGAAACTGTCTCTAGCTACCTGTCATTACTTTCTTCGCATGGTCTAGCTTTCTTTATCAATGAACCCACTAGACCTACTTCGGGAAGCTGTTTAGATCACATTTATGGGCGTTTCAGTAACGTAGCGCCCATAGAGTGTAAAAAATGTGTCTTTGATTTTAAAGTTACTGATCATTGCATGACAGGACTATTAATAACTATCTCTAAAACCAGTGGTTCTCGAACTCCTAATCCCCACCATAGAAAAATGCGAGTTGACTTTAACAGATTGAAAAATTGTTTATGCTTTGAGTCTTGGATTGATGTTTTTAATTGTAGAGATCCATCTACCGCTTTTACAGTCTTCATTGACTCTCTTAGGAAGCATATTCTATCTTGCTCCTCTGTTCAGCCCTCAATAAAATCCGCTAAAAGACTTAAACCTTGGATATCTAATCTTTTACTTAGAAAAGTTGTATATAAAAATAAACTCAGAATTAAGTGCAATAAGTATCCTGCAAACCAGGGTCTAAAAAGAAGATATAAGAAACTATGTGCTGATCTTAAGAAAGAGATACCAATTTGCCGCGATAATTATTACCGTACTAAATTCAGCTCTGCACAGGGAAATTTAAAAAACGAATGGCGAGTAGTAAATAGTTTATTGAATAAATCAACGGCCTATAAAAAACCCACTTGTATTCGTGTTGAAAATTCTTTAATTTATGACAAAGTTGCTATGTCTAACGCTTTTAATTGTTATTTTGCTAATGTTGGCTGCAGCCTACAATCCAGTACAGTCAAATCGATTAATTGTACTTGTCTTTACATTCGTGGTTGTGGTGAATCGTTGCATAGTAATGGTTTTGTTTTTCAACCCATAACTGCTCTTGAAATTTTGAAAATTATTGGTAACTTACCTAATTCGTCTACGTGTGGAGCTGATGGAATCTCTAACTATCTGCTTAAAAAAATTGCATGTTTCACAGTGGATGTCCTGGAAAAATTATATAATCGTTGCGTGTTTGAAGGAGTTTTTCCCGAATGTCTTAAATGTGCAGATGTCATTCCGTTATTTAAAAAAGGGTCCCCAGAAGATATCGGTAACTATAGGCCCATCTCACTTCTTTCAGTGTTCAGCAAAATTTTTGAAAAACTAATGAAAAAAAGATTATTGAGTTTTTTAGACAAAACCAAGTTTTTCAATCCTAATCAATTTGGGTTTTTGAGAGGTAAATCGACAGAAGATGCGCTTTTACAGTTTTGCTCTCTCGATGGGAAAAAATGTACTGCTGGTTTATTTATTGACATCACCAAAGCATTCGACATGGTCAACCACAACATCTTGTTAAGTAAACTGGAAAAAGCTGGATTTCGTGGATTTATACTCAATTGGTTCAAGTCATATCTTAAAAATAGGGCTCAACAAGTGAAAATAGATGATATTAGAAGTGAAATAAAGCTCTCCAACGTAGGTGTACCACAAGGCTCGGTCTTGGGTCCGATTCTGTTTTTGGTCTATATCAACTCGCTTCTTGCTCTTAATTTCAAGGGTTCTCCAACTGCTTTTGCGGATGACATTGGCTTTACTTATGGCTCTAACAGTCCTCTGGACCTAGTCTCTGATATCAATTGGGATCTATATTTATCGAGACACTGGTTTGCGGAACATCTTTTAGTTATAAGCCCTAAAACTAAGATAATGTTTTTTAGCTTATCTTCCTCGGACTTCTTGGATGCTAATATATATTTTCATGCACCTGAGTGTCTTAGATATAAAATGTGTAATTGCCATTATGCGTCTGGTTCTTCATCTCCCTCTTTTTGTGAAAATATTGTCTGTTGTGATTATTGTTTTAAAGTTGAGCTTATCCTTGATTCTAGGATGAGTTTTGCGAATCACATTAATACTCTGAAAAAATATTTTCGATGCACCCTTCGACATTTTTATTATATACGTAACTTATGTTCTACAAAGCTTTTAAAAATGATTTATTATGGTATTTTCCATTCCAAGTTACAGTATGGAATCGCTTGTTGGGGAGGCGTGTGTCGAAACAGAATTAAACCACTGTTGATTTTGCAGAAAAGTGTCCTTAGGAAAATGTGTCGTAAATCTGGTAGACATTCCAGCTTTCCCCTGTTCCATGAACTCAAAATTCTTCCTGTTCGTCACTTGTATTGTTTTAAGGTGCTAAAAATGTTCTTTATGAAGTCTGGTAATCGTAATTTTCGTTTAATTTCATGTTATAATCTACGTGGTAACCTGTCTAACACTTTTTCTGTACCCAATTTCCGTACCACTGCATATCGTAACTTTTTCTCTGTTCTTTCTTTTCGAATATTTAATGCACTGCCTCAGTCTATTAGGACACTTACAATACCTGGAATGTTCTTTAAGCGCATAAAAATATGGCTCTTTAGTTTTGATTATGTGGCCTTAGAATCTCTTATAGCTAATGTCTTGGTTTAATTTGTTTATGTCTCACTCAATGACTTGTCTCTTTTTTTTTTCTTTTTTTTTATTATCTTTATTTATATTTTCGTTTGTAATAGTTAATTTTGGTTCTTGTTTCTTATAATGCTTAGAGATTATTTATTTATTTTTAATTTTTATGATCACCCCACCCATTTTTAACATATTTAGTATAGTCTCAGATAATTGAAGTGGCTTTCTACACTATTTTTACACTTGTGTTTAAATACTGAATGTCACTACCTATTCTTATTGATCGAGCGGAGCGTAGCGGAGCGAGAGCAATCACCCACTTTTTGGCCTAGCGCGTGCATGTACGGGGAATATAGTGGTCCGAAAACGATTTCGGACTAATCTTGTACGCACTAAATGTAGATATCGGCTATAACCACACATGTGTGCAGCATGTCATTCGATAGATCTAGGTCTGTAGATGAGCCATAAATTATCAAATGAAATTGTTTGATTGAAAAATAGTGAGAAATAACGAAGTAAAGTTTAGAAAAGCGCCATGCGGAGCGAGAGCAATCACAGTAAAGTTTAGAAAAGTGCCATAGACTTTTGCAGGCACGTGCAATCAAAATTTGAAATTATCGATAAATTCGAATCTGCGCGTGAACCAAGATCCGCCAATTTAGTTCAAGATTTTCTGAATACCTTTTTCATCTGATTTTAACATTTTGGACACATTTTAATACTTTTGATAAATCAAATGCCCGCAATTACGAGGTAAGTCACTTGATTGAGTAACTTTTAACACTAACACTTAAAATAACAGGAGAGCCGGACGTCCTTCTAGCCAGAGACATGCTTCTCTCACGGGAAGACGGCAAAGAATTGCGAATGCAACAAGGGTAGCAGCACTTCGAACGACTCAACAGCCCGATCAATCCACCAGTCATCATCTGCATTCAATTCCCACATGCCTCCAAGAACTAGGCAACAATTTACAGTACAACTACTGCGGCACATGTAAAGAACGCTGGCTGAACATGACCATGGCTCGGAATGATCTTTGTTCCAGATGTTCGAGACAGCCGATAAAGTTCTCTGCAGCTGATGACATGGATCCTGGTGAAGTTCCCGATGCACTCAAGGACCTTAATGACACTGAAGAGCAACTGATCGGTCGTGTCAAGGCCATTTGCTCGATAACCAAACTCAAAGGCGGTGGACAGTATAGTTACTCGGGAAGTGTCATCAATTTTGTTCAAGATACCAATGAGTTTGCTAAACGCCTTCCTCACCATCCAAGTACTGCATCTACAATGTTGATTGCCAAAGGAACACATAAAGACAGATTTAAAGTATCAGTTCCAAGGATCAGGACTGCATTGCTGTGGCTAAAAGTAAACAATCCGTATTACGCAGATGTTGAAATAGCTGAAGACGTTTTAACAGCCATGGAAGGTGTTGGTGGCGATATTGGTGATTTGCTTCCACAGATTGATTTAGATTTAAACACAGCTCAAGATGACTTCATACACGAATCTGGTGTAGCTTCGCATGTGAACATACCTCAGGAAACATTGATCAGAGCTGCTCTCAACGCAAATCAACCAATCGAACAACCAATGCTGAGTAACGAACCCATCAATGAATACACTACAATCGGTTATGTAGTCATGGCCTTTCCAACACTATTCCCAACTGGACGAGCTGATCTACGTGACACGAGTGGTAGACGTATCAAAGTTGACCCAATTGACTATTTTACCCATCTCTTCAAGTATGATGATGGCCGTTTTGCAAAACATCCACGATTCCGTTTCTTTGCAATGAACAGTAACCAGCGGTGGAGAGCTGCTACTCAAGGGAAGGTCTTAGTGAGTCGCGCTGGTCTTGGTGATTTGACAGTCAAGCAGCTCAAAGATCGAATGGTAGAGCAGCCCACGCTTTTCAAACAAATCGGTTTTTTCAATGCCAACCTGAGAACATCATCAGCTTTCTGGTTCAAACGTTCGGCTGAACTGCTAGACATGGTTAATCAGCTAGGGCCGCCAACTATTTTCTTTACACTATCATCTGCTGATCTACATTGGAAAAAGTTGTGGAAGTTGCTTGCACCAGACGTTGTCGATCATAGTATCTTAACTTGCACTCAGCGATATTCTCTGATTCGGGAAAATCCTCAAGTAGTTGATTACTTCTTCACAGTACGTGGTGAACATTATGTCAAGCAACAAATGAAAGAACAGTTCAATATCACTGATCATTGGTTCCGTTTTGAATATCAGCATCGAGGTTCTATTCATCTTCATGGCTTGAATGGCTTGGCGTGGATTAAAGATGCCCCTGACATAACTCAACTCGATTCAATGTCTGCTTCTGAACTTCTGAACATGGCTTGAATGGCTTGGCGTGGATTAAAGATGCCCCTGACATAACTCAACTCGATTCAATGTCTGCTTCTGAACTCCAAGGAGTAATCGAGTTCTTTGATGCACTCTCCACCGAAGAACATCCGGATGTCAACGTCAGGCCGCCTATTGTCCACCCGTGTAAACTTTCGCCAAGCGACATCAGTGACGTTGATCACGACTACGCCGAGCTTTGTAGTACTGTTGAGATTCATAGTACATGCGGTGTCCATTGTATGCGGAAACCAAAAGGTGGTGGATCTGAACGCTGCCGCTACAAGTTCCCAAAAGATTTGCAAGAACGAACAACTTTGACGAAGATTGATGGCTCTTGGGTTTTGACATAGAGACGAAACCATCCTCGAGTCAATCGTCATAACAGATCAGTGCTACAAACTTGGCGGGCCAACATAGACTTCACACCCATAGTATCAACGAATGCCGTTTGTGGATATATCGCCAAATATGCATCCAAATGTGAACCACGATCCACAACGCTGGCCGAACTCATGTGTAATACCTTAACTAACGAAGTCAGTGACGATGATTCAGCCAAGAAAGCCATTACAAAGTTGCTCATGAAAACAGTCTCGGGACGTGATCACTGTGCTCAAGAGTGCGCTCACGTGAATCTTGGCTTACCATTTTGGTCATCAACTCGAGAGTTTGTTGCGTTGGTTATTCCAAATTCAGACTCTGAAGAGCAGGTGCTACTGCAAACTCTGAACGATGACGAGGTCATCGGAGGAACAAAGTCTCTCATCGAGAAATATAAGAACCGCAACGCTGCTTACAGTCATCTATCGCTCTTCGATTTCTCTTCGCAATGCAAAGTTGTGGGCGATCGATATACCAAGCGACGCAAGGCAGCAGTGGTACGAGTATTTCCGAGACTCAAGTTAATAGAAGAAAATGACGCAGACAATGACATGTACTACAGAATCCAAGTGTTAGTTCACGTCCCATATCCATTGCCTTGGATTTCAGAAGCTGATTTTCTTGGTGATATGACCTGGAAGTCTCTTTTTGAAGCACGTCAGATTACACAACAACTTGATTTAGAACCTCTTCATGAAGATGATGAATTCGAAGATGAAGATTTTGAATTATACGTCGATGGTCAAGACCCATTCATGCTTATGGCACAGATCGGACCAGCCGGTCCACCGAGTGACGTGGACCTTGGTTTACGAGCCATGGATATTGAGCATGACTGGAGCAGCTCATACGGACACTTTGAACAGCCGGAGTTACTGTCAAGTTTTCTTATACAGTCCAGACAACAAACAGAAATGGTGGCTGAACATCAAGTGTACCCAGACGTTCAGTTTACACACGAACAACAGAATGTCCTGTTCATTTTAGACAGTCAAATGCAGGGGTCAGCTATTCACAATCGGATAATCATACAAGGGAAAGCCGGAACTGGCAAATCAACACTTTTTAGAGCAATCGTTGCAAAGTTGACTGCAGACCTCAATTACGGCTCATCTTCATACCCCTACTGGGGCGGCGAGTGTGAACATCAATGGACAGACAATTCACTCTGTACTGAAGATATCTGGAAAATTCAATCCTCTTACGAATGAAGCTTTGACTGCTTTCCAGAGAGATTTCGAATCAGTTAAAGTCATAATAATAGATGAGTGGAGCATGGTCGGTTCCACCTTGATGGGTCAGGTCGAACAGCGATGTCGCCAGGCCAAGGGCTGTGACGAGCCTTTTGGCGGAATGATCGTATACCTCTTAGGTGACATCAAACAACTACCGCCAGTTGGGGATAAACCAATGTATGCAAAGAAGAAACCCGGTCGTTACTCGAGCAGCTTCTCTGATCAAGGACAACTTGCCTATAAGAAGCATTTCACGAAAGCAGTAATCCTTAAAGAAGCTCATCGTCAGTTGGGAACATCGACAACTGATGTTCATTTCCGTGATGCATTAGACAAACTAAGCATTGGCAGGAACACTGAAGAAGACTGGCAACTGTTCATGTCGAGATCAACGAGTCGTGTTTGTGTTGCAGAACAAAGCACCTTCAAAGATGCCTTGCGCATCTACAGTACAAAACAAGAAGTCATGACATACAACACAGAGAAACTACGTTCGTTAGATCTTCCAGTAGCCAGAATTCAAGCGAAACATAACAGCAAAAATGCTGAGAAAGCCACAACTAATGACGCTCAAGGATTAGCTCATACTCTTAAGCTATCTGTCGGCGCATTAGTTATACTTACGCGAAACCTTTGGACCGACAAGAAACTGGTGAATGGTGCAAGAGGTGAGGTGAAAGATATTGTGTATCGTCCAACAGACAACGCTCAAACCGCAATGCCTGTTGCTGTTTTGATCAAGTTCGATAAGTACACTGGCCCCACCGTTGACGGATGTGTTCCAATAGCACCTATTACGAGTGGATATCAGCTTGGGGGAGAAAGTTGTACTAGGATGCAACTACCACTCAAACTAGCATGGGCTATAACTGCACATGCATCTCAAGGACAGACAATCGACAAAGCAGTAATCGGAATCGGAAACACGGAGTTTGCTGCTGGACTCTCTTATGTTATGTTTTCTAGGATAAGGTCACTGCAAGGTCTCCTGGTGGAGCCTTTTCCTTATTCGCGAATATCCCATATACATGATTCGGATCGGATGAAACAGCGCGTTGAAGCTGAGAAATGTTTACAAAAATTGTCAGAGAAATGAACTCCGACCAACACATCTATAATCTCACTTTGATAATAATAAAAATAACGATTTTCTTGGAAATTTTCACAGTGGTCACCTCACTTTCACGTCCCCTAACGGTGACCACCTGCTCTACCTGAGTTATGGCTCATATTAACCCACTCACATATGCCTATCACCATAACAATCCGCAAGCATGTAGTTGCTGTGCGGCAACACTTACGACATGTTTCACTAATAGCGCAATTTATTTGCATCAACTCCATGTACATTCATTCTGATTTGCATCTCAATCGGAACTGTCGTTTTCAAGTGGTGATCATGACCACTAGCGCCCTCATGCGGCAACACTTACGACATGTTTTACTAATATCGCAATTTAATTGCATCAACTCCATGTACATTCATTCCAATTTGCATCTCAATCGGATGCGTCGTTTTCGTAATATAATTAACTTCATTATGATGAACACAATTTCAAAATTTGCGCCATCGTTAACTTTGGCGCCTAATGAACAGACGATTTGTTTTTCCGAACTTTTGTCCCAAAATGCAGAAATTTACTTTTACTCCTGATCCAGATCAACAATTACTCGAGAAACAGCGTTTTATTTCGTCATTTGGTTCTAAAGAATTAATTGTAGATGCAATGACTGGAATTTTAAACAAGGAGGTCGATAAAGATGGTCCATGTTTCGGATATAAGACCACAATCTCTCAAGCTGTCAATGCGATCCGATTACATTTTCAGTCTTCTTCAAAACGCGTAATTGTATTCTCCACTCAAGAAATTGAAGTCACAAAGAAGAGAGAAATAGATCCACTCACTGGCTTAATTATTCCTTCGTTTCACGCTATTGTCGCATTGGTGGATAAAATTAATGGCAAATACAAGTTGACGCAATATGATCCCCATGCGCCGGGTATTCGAGAGCAATGGGGCGTGAGGAATTTCACTCTGGAATTGGCAAAGGCATTGAAAGCTGATCGGATCATCACACTATTAAGAGGTACCCAAGAAGAATCCATAGATTGCATGCAACGAGCTTTCAATTTCGTCAGAAAAGCCTATAAGGCAAAAGGTGCGAAAGATGTGGTCAAAGCTTCAGAACAACACGTTTCTCGAAAATATGATCTTAAATCTAAACGTCCTTGCAAGTAGACAATTAATTTGATGTATCACACTTAGCTATATGTATTTACTTGAGAGTATTGGTTATGATTGTAATTTGATAAAACAACAAATTTGCTCGCTCGATCAAAAATTTTCAGTAGCGGAGTTAAGCCCGCGCATACTGATCTGCCTAGTATTTCGTCACCATGTATTTCAATCCTGTTGTTTGTATTTTCTTCAATTAATTTATAAGAATAAAATTTATCTATCTATCTATCTATCTATCTAAAAAAAACAAGTGAAATGCTTCTTCACAGATTCACAGAATTTACGTAGCCAATCAAAGACACGTGTCCTATGATTGCTAAGTTTATCTGCAACGCAGGTATATTTAAGAAAAGTGTTTCTATTTCAAACAAAAAAAAACTATTCCTGCTTAAATGAATTAATTCACGAACGCGATTTTTCTCAATTCATATACTATGTCTCTACGAATGAATACCACGCACACGCACGAGGAGTTTATCACGATTTCTTATATTTTAATCGAATATCCGGTTTAAAGGACCAGAATGTTTTTGAATTTTTTAGGGGACTGGTTTAAATTACGTGAACGATTCGCATTTGTGTCATCATCATCTTCTGAGCATCACTCTTTATATAGGGTCCGCCAAATAACTTTTTTTTTTTTTGAAAATGCTATAAAAAAAACTACTGAATATTTTCTCAAATTTCTTTTTTTATTTGAAAGTACAATCCTTCCGGTTAATAATGGAAAATAATTTCATTCAAATGGCTGCCTCGGCTGGCCATGCAGTAGCCTACACGATCGGTCCAATTTTTAAGCACATTATCGATTGTGTGCAGCTGTATTTCACCAATGGCTTCACGAATATTGTCCTTTAAAGCGTCAATTGTCTCTGGTTTGTCGGCGTAACACTTATCTTTGACGGCACCCCACAAATAATAGTCCAACGGTGTCAAATCGCAGCTCCGAGGTGGCCAAACGACATCAGCTCTGCGGCTGATAATGCGATCTTCAAAAACAGGGCGCAAAGCATCGAGTGTAGTTTCGGCTGTGTGGCACGTAGCGCCGTCCTGTTGAAACCAAATGTTGCCAATATCCTCCTCTTCAATTTTTGTGAACAAAAATTCGTTCAACATGGCCCGATAACGATCGCCATTGACTGTAACGGCCACTCCTTGCTCATTTTCGAAGAAAAATGGCCCAATTATGCTTCTGGACCAAAATCCGCACCAAACAGTGGCTCGTTTTGAGTGCACCGGCTTTTCAATGTATGCGTGCGGGTTTTCTGTGCCCCAAATGCGACAATTTTGCTTGTTTACATAGCCGCCAAGATCAGAATGAGCTTCATCTGAAAAGATGTACGCAATTTTCGCACACATTCTGCAACATTACCATGATTTTCAAAGTAATGTCGCAATATTTGCCAGCGTTGTTCAAGCGTATACGCAACCATATTCGTTCAGCGGAAGGATAAAACTAATTATCTGTCATATCAGACATGAGCTAAGTGTTACCATTCACGAAATAAGCACTACTTGAAAAAAAAAACGTTAGATGGCGGACAGTTTATCTATACCCACGTGGTCTAGTACGTTGGGTTTACTCATGACATCTCTGTCACGTCCTTTAGTTTCCATTCTGTATTCTATTACTATATTAATTTGATTGTTAATTTGACATTTCACATACAACACATATTCATTCGAATTGTAACCGTCAAGAAATAAAGACATAAAGGGATAAATTCGGTCGTTTGACAATTCAGAAGTGGGATTACGAGTATGTACTAGGAAAATAATAGTAGAACAGAAAGTTAATTCCCGTAAAATGGGGCGTGATGATAAAAAAGTTCATCTGGGTGCAGACCACACTCAGTTGGAAGAAGCCGACGCCGGGCAACCGCACAAGGTTGTGGAACGTCCTGCAAACAAGGCCGAGGGAGATTTGGAGAGGCAAGTCCAAGAAATGTAAAAAATTCTCGGAACGCTTGCCAGCAAAATCGACGCCATGACGATGCAGAGCCACAGTGTGCCGTTGGTTGCCGAGCCAACTTCCAGGAATTCAACAGACAACGCAAGTAAAGCTCCGTTATTTCCATCACGTGACATCGATATGTATCCCGCCGGCAGACATCCGTCAAGATACTACACAGAGATCGTCGACCAACCTCCAACGCGAGCGATGGAGCAGACTGCGCATCACAACGTCCGAGACATCATGGAAATCCTCCCAGAATTCAATCCATGTGGTGGAGACATCAATTCGAGACAGTTCATAAACCGAATAAACAGCTAGAGAAGTGTTTATGGATGGAGTGACAACATCCTCATCTTTGCCGTCCTGGGGAAGTTAAGAGGAGCTGCCAGGCAATGGGCTGATGTGCAACCAGTGTTTAGGGAGTGGAATGAGTTCGTAAGTGTTTTTACAAATGATTTTCCGTATGTATCGGGCATGGCAGATGCCCACATGAGACTCATGAAAATGAGAATGGTAAAGAGCGAGTCGGTTGTAGAGTACTATTATATTTAGGGTGTTAGCGATAGGTCGTTGGGAAAACGTGGATGATCATTCTATAATTCGATATATCATTAATGGTTTATATGATGACCAAATGACCAAAAATCATTAAGTGTTATGAATTTCAGTAAATGTGCAGACTTGTTACAATCCCTGTTGAGCACTGCTTCAACTGCAACGGGTACTCTTGTTCAAAATTATGACCGCAAATCGCAATTACAATCGGAAAATCGACAAACAACCGCAGATAGTAAAGAATCGGGAAAAGTCAAGTCCGGGCCGATCTGTTTTAATTGTCGCGAGAGAGGGCATATTTCTCGGAACTGTACATTATCTCAGAGGAAGCAAAATCAAAGGACAAACGAAAATATTAATGTCCTCAATAGCAGTGCGAATGATGAGGTAGTACAGAATAAATTAGGCCGTGAATTGCAGAAAAAAGTAACGATTAAGGCAAAGAAATCCGTTACCTGTTACGAGCTGATCGATTCGAGAAGCTCTAGGCCATTGATTACGCAAACAGTTGCAAACATGTGCGCAGGTACTGTAGTTCCTTGTGAAGAAAAACTGTTAGGGTTCGCGGGAGGAGAGATGTTAGCGCAGATTCAAATCGACGAAGTTGAGTACGCATCACAGTTTCTGATCGTTAACGATCCGATTATGGCATATGATGTCATAGTGGGTATCGATGTTCTGGGTAAGGGAAAAGTTGTAATAGAGAACGGCGCGTGTAGGGTCATGGCAATTGATGCCAAAGCGATTGATGTAGGTCAGGGATCGAATAGATTTACAGTTGAGCAGTTGCACATTTTGCTGAATTCATATTCACATTGCTTCGGGGAAAAATTACACGAATTAGGCAGAAAATTTTAAAATGGATATTAAGCTGACATCGCCGACACCCATAGCAAAGAAACCGTACTCTATACCGATTCCAAAACGCGAGGTAGTTGAAAAGATTACAAGAGAATTATTAAGCTTAGACATTATCCGCCCTTCATGCTCGTTGTACGCATCACCTGTTGTCTTGGTGCGGAAGCAAAATGGGGAAGACCGCCTGTGCGTGGACTATCGCGGGCTTAATTCTGTTACGGAGAAACAACCTTGGTCTATGCCCACTGTCGATGGTGTTCTGTTCACACTCGCTGGGAAGAAGATATTCTCGACACTTGATCTGATGTCTGGGTACTATCAACTGGAGTTAACAGAGTCATGAAAGCAGTTAACAGCATTCGTCACTCACAATGGGCATTACGAGTTTAATCGCATGCCTTTTGGTCTGCGAAATGCCCCGTATGCATTTCAACGCATGATGACTCAGTTGATCAAGCCATTGGGTAGCAAAATGATAAGCTATGTTGATGAGGTGATCGTCGCAACATGCAGAAGAAAATCTAAGTACCTGAAGGAGTTTCTCGAAGTCGTTCAGCAAGAAGGCTTGACGCTACGTCCATCAAAGTGCTCATTCTTAAAGAACGAGATTAACTTTCTTGGTCGTGTGGTCGATGCAGATGGAATTCGACCAGGTCGTTCAAAGACTGCAGCAATTGAAGAATACCCCCACCCGAAAAACGCGCTAGAAGTTCAACGATTCCTTGGATTGACAGGGTTTTTTCGAAAGTTTGTCCCGCGTTACGCACACATTGGCATCCGCTTACACAATTGACGAGGAAAAATGCTGAGTTTGTGTGGAAGGACGAGTGCAAAAGGGCCTTTAACCAGTTAATCCACCTACTGATTGCCGATCCGATCCTTCGAATCTTTGATGTACATAAAGTCACCAATTGCATACCGACGCATCCAGTATTGGGATTGCTGCTATATATGGGTGTCGACGTTTCCGAATGTACTTACGGGGAAAATCGTTTGTCATCGTTACTGACTGTCAAGCAATATCCGCCGCCAAGACGACAAAATCACTCATCCCACGCATAACACGTTGGTTCCTTAAGCTGATGGAGTATGACTTCGAAGTGAAACACCGTCCAGGGACAGCAACGAGACATGTCGACGCGATGAGCCGGGCACCGACCTTTACTTCGGAGGAGGTGGACGACGTAAGCTCCAATATCATGGTGATCAACCTTCAAGACGACGACTGGGTAGCGACCATGCAACGGCAGGACCCGAAACTCAGGAGAATAATATCTGTCCTAAGTGATCAAGGTGACTCGGATCAAAGGCCGCAATTTGAAGCCGAATTCCTGCTCAAGGGGCATCGATTGTTTAGAAGGGGCATCGGCGGCAAACTTCGACTAATAGTCCCGAAAGGCGTACGGTGGCGCGTAGTGAGGACATGTCACGACGAAGTAGGGCATCCGGGAGTGGACGCTACTATGGGAAAGATTCTGCAACACTTCTGGTTCCCACGGATGCGAACATATGTGAAAGGATACATCAAGGGATGCATTGAATGCTGCTCCTATCGTGATGTTTCACGCAAAGAGGGTGAGCTGTACGGGATGGACACGCCTGACTTTCCATTCCAAGTTCTACATCTAGACCACCTTGGGCCGTTCACCCGAAGCCGTCGCGGGAACTAGTATATTTTGGTTATTGTGGACGCATTAACCCGTTACTCAATCATAACTCCTGTCAAGTCCACAAAAACGAGGCCGGTCGTCGATATCATGAATCAGCTGACGCTCTATTTCGGTTTGCCTAAGTGCCTGGTCACGGATCGAAGGACAGCGTTCACATCAGCAGGATTCTCGGAATACTGTTCGCGGAATGACATCAAACACATCAAGGTGGCGGTGCGCACACCACGTGCAAATGGATTGGCTGAGCGAATCAACCAAGCGGTCTTAGCCCATTTGAATACAGCGACTTGTGACCCGAAGGACTGGGATACTGCAGTGCGAATGGTGCAGTGGTCCCTGAACACCAAAATCAACTCGACGGCGAAGTTCGCACCGATCGACCTGACATACGACTTTCCAATGCGCGATCTGAAGGGGAACAAACTGCTAGCAGCCGTTTACGATGATGATGGTGAGCTACACATGAATTTACGGCGTGAAGAGGCGAAGAGAAATATCGAAGCAGCGAGAAAGAAATGGAAGCAGCGTTTCGACGGTAAGCATGTTAAATCACCATTTCAGGAAGGTGATTTGGTCCTCCTGGAGTGTCCACCTTCAGCCACAGGTGAGTCTCGAAAACTTATTGCCAAATACAAGGGACCATACGAGGTCGTAACAGACCTGGATTGCTGGGGGAAGTCAAAGCGGAAGTTTAGCACTGTAGCATGCAGCGACAAAATGAAGCGATGGTGCGCCCTATATCCGGAAATCGACGATGACTACGCCAATGACGATGAGAATGAATCTGAGCATGACGAAGAACATCAACCGGAACTCGGGACGAGTTAGCAGCAGGAAGGGCCGAGTTGTCATCATCATCTTCTGAGCATCACTCTTTATATCTATACTTTGGGTTTACTCATGACATCTCTGTCACGTCCTTTAGTTTCCATTCTGTATTCTATTACTATATTAATTTTAGTGTTAATTTGACATTTCACATACAACACATATTCATCCTAATTGTAACCGTCAAGAAATAAAGACATAAAGGGATAAATTCGGTCGTTTGACATTTGTATAAAAGATTTTATTACAATTTAAATATATGTATGAATATGTTAATATAGATGTATATGAATATAATTATATATATGTGACCGCGTCCGAGAAAAGGGACCTAGTGTGCGAAAACGTAGTTCCGAGATAAACGCGTTTAAAGTTTCGCAACGCATTCTTAGTGTGAATGTTCATAAGTTAGTTTTTTTTTTATGGTATAAATAAATTTTTGTCATGAATCTAACCCATTTCATGTTATTCTACACACTTTTAGGTACCAGAATCCACTTTTAACTCAAAACACCTTTTTTGACACACTAGGTCCCTTTTCTCGAACGCGGTCACATATAATGATACTTAGTGTTATCGGTCGGTTTCCAAATAGTTCGGGATGCCAATGATGTGTAGTGTGCAGCGATCAAGATCCAAGTCACCGAGATCGTCACACAGCAGCTGCCACTAGACCACCCACTCGTGGAGATAAAGCGCATCTCGCTGCAAATGCAGAGCGAGCAAAAAATGAGAGACCATCAATTGCGAGAGATAACACTCGACGAGAGAAAGAAAAACAAGAAAAACGATAAGTGCGTGGAGTTGTCTAGTGGGAGTTACTGTGTGCAGAATTATTGGGATTTACTGCAAGGACATTATTTAATGATGAACAAGAATGCGTGCCAAACATGAATGTACATCGAGTCCCAGTGTTGTTTGTATACATTTTACATTGAATTATGTATAATATTGAAATAGATATTATATGTACATTTATAATTATCATATGTATAATAAACAAAATAAATTCAGTTCCAAACAGATTCTTTTCTGCTTGTTACTTTTGTCTTCACTTAAAAGAGGAACGATGTAATGGCGCAATGGAACCCATTGTTCCAGTAACCTGTCTTTAGCTGAAAGAAGGTCAACGACAAACGTTATTTGTATGTTGTGCATTTGAGTTGCTTGCAGCTTACAAAATATTCTACTGAACTGTAGAGCGAAATACAGCTGAATGTCATTGTGAAATGTCACTCAGATCACTTTGAATAGATTCAGTTCGAAATATTGAATCGTTAAAACTTTGTACTACAATTATTGCACTTTTTTAATTTTTTTTTATATCATATTTTTTTCTCAAATCGTAGTGTTTTGGAATTTTTCGTAGCGGCGTAGTGAAAATATTAAGAAGTAGAAAAAGTGAAGTAAAACACTTCAATTGTAGAGTAAGTGGGAACGCTGGCCAGGATACTCTAACTGTATTATCTTCGACACACTGTTTTATGAAATCTCCGTGGGTGTTTGCCATGTGCTTTTTGCTTCAACTCTTTTTTCTTTCCAATTTCTCTTCAATTTTCTCTAGACTGTCATCAAATGTTTTTAACTTGTGGCTTCCGTCCTTCTTGCTTCGCTGTAGCTCGTAGGATCATTATTTAATGATGCTAGGAGACAATGCATGTTTTCATCTTCATCCTTTGAGTACATATTTTGTAAAACTCGAATCTTCTATTGGTCTGTGCGCGTAGTTCACTTTGCTCTCGTTCTCTATTTCTCATTTTCTCTTGCTCTGACTTCTTGTTAATGATTTTCTTACTTCTTGTTTCTTTTCATTTTCTTTTGTCTCAGATTGTTTTAACTTCTTTTTCGGTTTGCCTCTCTTTTTCGGTTTATGCTTCTCTGGTTCTTTCTCTAATTCTGATTTCGTTAATTCTTTTGTGACTTCTCTTTTATTAGACTCTTCTTCAGCTTCTGTTTTCGCAGGCCACTCTATTTTGGAATCGTTATCTGAAATCTCTTCGGTTTTCTCAGTCTGACGATTTTTGTACACGTTTTTGTATACAATTTTTTCGTTGAACCTCACGTGTCTCGACTCTAGGAATTTTCTCGAACCTGGATGCCACAGTAGATACCCCGTGGGTTTGTATCCTACGAGGACGGCTTTGATAGCTCTTTCGCCAAATTTTAAACTTGGTCTCGGTATTTTGATATACCCGATGCATCCGAATCTTTTTATTTGTTCAAAGTGACAGTTTGCGGTTGATGCAAATGTTTGCAATGGTGTTTGGTAGTTTACGGATTTGTGTGGAGTTCTGTTGTATGCATGCACAGCAGCATCCACAGCTAACTCCCACATGCTGGAAGGTAATCCAGAGTCAAACATATAGGCTCTTACTTTTCTCTGGATCGTGGCGTTAAATCTCTCTGATACACCATTGTGCTCAGGTGTATATGGTGGTGCAAACTCAGTCTCTATCTTCTCTTTTCTCAAAACTTCTAAGAACGTTCCACCGGTGAACTCAGTGCCTTGATCTGATCTTATGTAGCATACCTTTTCATCTCTACCTAGTAAATTGCGGGTTGATACTAGAAATTTTTGTAGTACTTTTCCTGATTCGTCTTTTGATTTTGTGGGATACGCTCTTGCTAATCTTGAGAAATCGTCGATAAATACAATAATGAATCTCTTTTGACCAGGATACGATATTGGATTGATTGGCCCCATGGTGTCTGTGTGTATTCTTTTTAGTTGTTTTTCAGCTCTAACTCTTGATTCTTTGAATGGCAATTTTTGCATTTTTGTCATTGTACAGACTTCACATTCGGATATGGATTGATCAAATTTGACATTCTCTAACTTTTTGTAGATCGTCTGGAGTTTCTTTAAATAGTTTAATGAAGCATGTCCTAACCTTACATGCCATAGCATGGCCTCACTTAACTTCTCAGACTGGTATATTCGCTGGAATTATTTCCTCTAGATTTTGTATTTTCCCTATATCATCGACTTTTACTGTGTCTCTTGTGATCAGACTTGGATCACACTTCTCTTCACTCTTACTCATACTCTCGATTGCTTGTTCCGATGACTCTAGTTGCTCTATTGGAGATTTTTCGAACTCTGTTCTTTCTGGTGAAGACGTAAATCTCTCTTCCTCCCTCCCAATCGCAGAATCCATCATTTTTCTTTCTTGACCTACTCCCTCCCACTCTAGTGATTTTTTATCATGATTGATTCCCTGCGATTGTTCACGGATTTCATCGACTTTCATCATCACAGCTCTACAACAGTACATATCATACTTGTTATTCGACTCTGATCGTTCTTCTCTGTGTCTTTTAACTCTGAATTTCAAAACCCAGTTAGGTTTTTCATATTTTCCCACTATAACTATTTTATTTGACTCTTTCTCTATAACCTCTAAATTTTCATCATCTAGATGTATGCTAAACCCTGAATCAGCTAGTTTGCTTAATGATAATAAATGTTCGGAGATGTCTTTGGCGCTTATGACATTTGTTAATTTAATTGTGTTGTTTTCACAGCCGGTTGTGTGAAGCAAGAGATCACCTCTACCGTCTATTTCTATATTTGCTGACTCATTTTTGTTAGCGCTCTTCATTACTCTATCTCTGCATTTTTGGAAATTGCTCAAAATTAGACTATCAGTAATGATATGATCCGTTGCTCCAGAATCGGCTATGAAACTGATATATTTATTGATTTGGCTCTTACCTCTATTATCATCACCTGACTCTCTTGCTATTCTAGCGCTCACATTCTTTTGCTCTTTGATTCTATTATTGTTTTTGAAATTATTTTTATTATTTCTAAATCCCCTTAGTTCATTTTTCTCTAACCTATTTGACTTATCTTTGTAGTTTTCTCTCTTGTCGCTAAAGTCATACGGTTTTGGCTGTTTGCCTCTAACGTTCTCGTAAGGTTTATAATTTTTAACTCTATTTTTGTCAATGTACCTCTTATCGAACTTTCCAGGATACATGGGGTGATCTGTACCCTTATGGTTCACCATCTTTTTGCAAACATAGCAATCCCACATATTTTTGACTCGCCATGGACAATCCTTTTCCCAGTGCCCTTTCTGGGAGCATCGATGACAACGGATGGCCCCAACTGAACATAGTTCTGCTTTATTAGCTTTTATCTCGGCCTCGTCACTTCTTTTCTCCGCCTCTAACTGTAAAATGAATGATTTAATTTCTTCAAGGTTCATCTCTTGGGAGTTCGTCCTCTTAATTAAATCCGCGTGTCTTAGTTGTGGAATTATTGGTGTGACTGCTTGGTAAAATGCAGATCTCATTTCTTGTGGTGTTAGTGGTTCTCCGCTTCCGCAGGTTTCGTATTCTCTGACGATTGCGTCGAATCTCTCACAAAAACTGTTAACTGATTCGTTTTTCTTCATTTTAATTGCGTAAAGGTTTTTACGTACAGATGCTGGCGTAACATTGGTTTCTTCACGTCTTTGACCTTTCAACTTCTTAATAATTTCCACTGGGTCTCTAATATTTAGGATTCTCTTGTGATAATATTCATCATTGTGATTTATTATGATGTCTCTAACTAAATTCTGTCTTTTATTTAGTGTTTCTTCCGATAACTCTACATTGTGCGGTGCGTTTGACTCTAATGCATCCAATAACTCGTGACTCATTAACTCTGACTTTAAGTAATCATACCAAACATCAAAGTTTGACTTTTGGGTTAATTTATAATCTCTTTTGATATTGATTTTCGCACTTAACAGTTCTTTTTGTTCCAGATTCTTTTTAAGTGTCTCTAGTTCTCTATTAAGCTGGTTTTCTGTTATATTCTCAGTTTTCTGTCTTTTATAGTGATTCGATACGTTGTCTTCAAATTTTCTCTTAGATGATTCTACTTTAGGGTTAGGAAAAATATGTTTGGGGTTTACCTCTAGTTGTTTGATCCGCTCTTTAAGAACCTCTACCTTTTTTCTGCCGAGTTCTGAAAATACTTTCGCTACTTTCATATTTTCTTTAGTGACGCCGTCAAGTCTTTTAGCGGCAGTATTAAGGGCCCCTACAGTGCTGGACATGCCTGACGCATACCCGGCCATAGCCTCCATCGACGAATTTAATTTATACATGGTCTCTTATTAAATCCATAGTTTCTCGGGCGCACTTTTGAAGAGCTGTTACCTCTATGATCTCTAATACTTTTGGTTTTGCGTTCACTCCCTCCTTGTTGGATTCTTGTTTTTCTGTAAAATTAGTCTAAATTAGTGTCTGGATTTTATTCTAGCTCTATTGTATAAGGCCTTCTCTGACTCTATAGTCTAGTATTAGACACATCTAAGCTCTAACCTCTTCAATTTTACAGATTTTCTCCACTAACTGTTATTATTAAGGACGAAGTATGTTATTGGATTCAAATTGACTTACTTTTGACTGATTGCATTTCAGTAGCACCAGTACTTTTCCCTGGGTTACTCTCCTCAGTATTTATGGTGAGATCTAAGATCTCGAAGTTCAAAAACTCTTCAGCTCCTTTTTCTTGAGTACCAAACTCTTGGTGCTCGTCTTCTTCCACTTCAATTTCTGAGGCAGACTCCCCATAAGCTATGTCTTCTGGGTCGTAAGATTTCTCCTCATTCGTTGTGCCATTGAACTCTTGCTCTAGACTCTCTTCATTACTCTTGTTGTCAGCCATTTTGAACACTCCGCCTTCTATCTTGGGATTGTGAAAAAAATATTTTATTAAATTGTTTATTTAGTTAATTTATTTAATTTTTTCATTACTCTAAGTTTAAAGCTCTAATACCTGACACTGATTGTATTATTATTTGTTTCATGCTTCTGAGTATCGGCAACTGCACTACAGTTGCTTTGACTCGAAACTGGACTGCAAGCTCCCATGCAGCATCACTTCGGACTTGCACACCTGTGCTGGTGTATGGTTTTCACGCACGGCAATGAAAAGACATCAGCGTTTGTTGATCAAGCACAAGTTCCGGGACATATACATAAAAGATTTGCTGCCCCTAGTCAATACGCCAATGATGCTGCACAGCATCATCACTTGCTTATTGCCCCGAGATAAGTCATTTGTTTTAAACAAATGATTGAGACAATGAAAATGTGCATTGTTCAGAATAATTAATTAAATTCTCATTGAATTCTTTCCAGTTTCATTGTTTCATAATTATCTTTGTAAAGAATAATTCTGTGTACATGACTCTATTGCTCTTATTGTATACAGGGTGTCCCACGAGCAGTGTGCCAAAAAGCTAGAGCGTGTAGGTCTGGTCAAGACAAGAAAAAGTCGTATGGGAGGGGGGGGGTCTATTGACCCCCGTTTAGCCGGGAGGGGCAATTTTCTAAAAATATTGATTTAATTTGGAAAAAAAAATTATTAAAAAACAACAGTTACATCCACAATGCCGTGATATACTTTTTTGTAAAGCCAGAAACCTCTTCTTTCATCTTGTTTTTAAACGAAGCTGTTTTAAGGAATAGTTTTTGAGAAATTAATTTTCAAACTCAAAATTTTGAAAATAAAATTAAAAAAAAAAATTTCGAACTATTTTTTTTCAGAATTGTATGTAATTAAGTAGTACTACTAATTTTTTTTTTTTTTAATTCAATTTGCTTATTAGTTTTTAGTTAAAAACAGGAAACCGGATGGAAAAATGTCTTGTAGTTTTTGAGAAATTAAAAAAAAAACCGAACCATTTTTTTCCAAAAAAAAGCTTTTTTTCTGGTTTTAACGCGGCTGGATTTGTAGGCAAATTAATGTATTTGACCTCATTTTTATTATTTTTAAATAATTCGGAGTTTTATTATAATATATTTTCAATATGATCCCCATTTTTTAGAAGGCAAAGATTATAAGTCTATGTTTGACAAATTTTCCTGCAATTTGACTCCAGCGACTTCAATCCGTTCTTTCAGTTGTTCCAAAGATACTATTTCCACTTCGTAAACATAATTCTTCATGAATCCCCACACACTAGAGGAGTTAGTCTGGTTAGTAAATCTGGTGATCTAGGTGGCCATTCCGTGAGGCACCTTCTTCCGATCTAACGGTCACTAAAATGATCATCCAGCCAGTTTCTAACCCATAAGCTCTAGTGTGGTGGTGCTCCATCTTGCGGGTAGATTAAATTACATATCTGCTATGGCCAAAGGAACGTTGTCCATCAAATCGGGCAAAAGGTTTCGTAGGAACTGCAGGTATGATTCTCCAATAAAAACGGCATTCAAAAGAGAGATACCTATCCTCTATATCTCTTCTGTCTTCATACATTCTTCTGTAAGTTGGGGTCTATAAAACGTTGATTATTTTAAATATGTATTATTGCATTTGGCTGATTCTGAAAAAAACTTAGTTCTTCTTTCCTTTGCATATAGTATGAGTGCAATTGATCTGATCGATAGTGACGATGAATCAGTACATGAAGATGCCGACAATATCGATGGCGAATTTTCAGATTTCGAAATTTTTGAAGATATTGAAATTCCTAATCTTGAAACAGACGAAGAAGATGATGAAATTGGACTGCAAGAAGTGGCACCCACAACGGTCGAAATGTGCGTTGCAAAGAGCGGGCTCATATGGTCTACGACGCCATTACCACAATCACAAACACGCGCAATGCAAATTGGCGGCGAGAAACAATGTATTACTTCTCATACTTTGCAAGAAATTAGTTCTCCAATCGATGCTTTCAAAACTATAGTTTCTCCAGTAATAGTTACAACCATCGCTAGAGAGACCAACCGTAAAGCTAATGCTTTTTGTTCTGCAAATCCAAGCAAATCGATTCGAAAGTGGGTGAATACAGACGAGAAAGAACTATACGTTTTATTTGGTATGCTGATCTTTGCAGGCGCATGCAAATCGTGGGATGAGCCACTAACCGAGTTATTCGACAAACGAAACCGAGCCATATTTCGAGCCACGATGACTCAAGTTCGATGTGAGCAGTTGCTTCGATTTATGCGATTCGACAATTTCCAAACTCGATCGGAACGATTGCGCACAAATAAATTGGCTCCATTCCGAGACATCTGGAACATTTTTCTAGACCAGCTAAGAATTGCGTACAAGCCATCAGCATTTTTGACTGTTGACGAGCCACTGGTGGCGACCCGCGGACGATCGAAATTTCGGCAATACATTCCATCAAAACCAGGAAAATATGGAATCAAAATCTTCTGGCTATGTGATTCGCAAAACAGTTATCCCTTGCGCGGGGAGATTTATGTTGGTCGCCAACCAACGCATTGAATTTAGTGCAACGAATTTGTCAGCCATGGCTGAAAAAAGGTAAATGAAATTCTTGCGGTTTCTTTCCAGAATGTTTTGCAATTTTCAATGCAAATGAAAATGTGTTTCATTTTCAGTAAGGAACATAACCATGGATAATTTTTCACGTCCATTCAACTTGCTGAACAATTCCTATCCCTAAATACAACAATTCTGGGTATTATACGTAAAATAAAGCAGATATTCCATCTGAACTAATAAATATCAAGGGCCGAGAAGAGTTAAGTTCCCGATTTGTCTTCTCGAAAGCAAAGACTCTAGTCAGTTATGTCCCTAAAAAGAACAAAAATGTAATTCTTTTGCCCACCATGCATCACTCTGCCGAGATCGGTTCCGGCCAAAAACAAAAACCAGTGATGATTCTCGACTACAATAAAACGAAAGGTGGAGTTGACTCAATGGATAAAATGGTAAAGACTTATACATGTAAAAGGAAGACAAATCGATGGCCGATGACTTTATTTTTCAATATGCTCGATGTTGGCTGTATTGCTGCATTTAATCTTTACAATTTAAAGTTTCCCAATTGGAATTTACGTACGGATAAACGTCGCACTTTCCTTCGAAAGCTTGGCGAAGAATTAGTCCATCCACAAATCATGGAAAGAATTGGGCGTGGCAAATATATATACGGCCCTACCGCCCAAGCCATAAAAAACATGGGATATTCGATTTTGGAAGTCCAGGTGCCCGTAGATGGAAAACTAAAATGCGCCCGATGCGCAGTTTGCCCAAGATCGAAAGATAATAAAGTAAGCACAGTTTGTTCCTCATGCAAAAAGTTTACGTGCAAGGAACATTTACAAATGTTTTGCAGTTTGTGCATTGCTGCCACTGAAGATGGTGTGGACTCCGCAGAGGAAAATCACATTTAATAAAAAAAAAAGTTTCGTTGTTTTGTTTTGAGCACTAAATATAATAATTCAAAAATTTTACCAAAGAATTCTTGTTTTAATTTGTTTTTCCATACAAAATGTATTGAATACGGGTGGGGTCTATGTATGTGACCCCAGCTTACTGTTTTAGTGTGAAAAAATCATTGACAGTCAGAAGAATACATACATATATACATACATACATACACGTGAATGTATACGTATGTCCATTTTCGTATTCTTCGTAAATAGAATAAGAAATAAGTTACATCCATTCCGGGAATTGATTCAAATTTCAACGTTCGTTCGCAACTGCCATCTAAAACGCGCCAAAAACACTCTACTCTACGTGTGTTCACATTCTAAGTAAAAAAAGGATAAAAAATAAGTTCTATCTCTTCCGGGAATTGATTCAAATTTCAGTGTTCGTTCGCAAAGGCCATCTGGATCGCGCCAAAAACACTACTCTAGGTGTGTCCAGTTTCACATTCTACGTAAAAAAGGATAAAAAATAAGTTCTATCTCTTCCGGGAATTGATTCAAATTTCAATGTTCGTTCGCAACGGCCATCTAGAAACAAACTTTACTCTACGTGTATATGTATACATATATATGTATATATATGTGAATACTGATGCCTCTTACACCTACTTATGTATGTACATACATATGTATGTTTACACTAGAACTCAAATTCTTATGAATTTCTTATGAATTCTCTTTTTGATTTTTCTCTGATCTCTATTTCTTGAATGTTCATACATTTAAATTGATCTCTAATTGTGATTGTATATGTACAAATGTACATACATACATAAGTACATATGATTGAATGTCATAGTCTTACCTCTTGTTTGAACAACCCCATGGTAAAAACTCTTTTCTCTAAACTTTCTTATTTCCTCTGTCACACGAAGTCTTTCTTTTTGATTCGCCCCACTATACATATGTATGTATATGTATCCCTCTATATTACCTTTGTTCGCAGCCTACATATATACATATGTACATATGTACACCACACTATAAATACTTAATAATTTATTGGGGTTAATACCTTGTTCATATCGACGGAGGATGATCTTCGAGTTATTGAGGAAGAAAAAATCCGCGGGAGTCGACGGTATATCCAATGTTGTGCTTAGGCACCTTCCGCCAGTGGCTGTAGAGAGGTACACCATCCTGTTCAACAATGCACTGAATAATGCATATTATCCAGCGCACTGGAAGACGGCGGTGGTGCAATCAATTCCCAAGAGGGGTAAAGACACATCTAACCCGGAAAATCTCCGGTCAATAAGTCTCCTTCCGAATATCAGCAAGGTCTTCGAGAAGGTGATCCATAGAGCCCTGTCTAAATGGGTTGAGGACAATAAAATCATCCCGGATAACCAAATCGGTTTCAGAGCGGGGCATGACACTATTCATGCCGCGTCGAAGCTTGTGTCGGATGTCCAATGGAATAAATGCAAGAACCAATGCACGGGTGCCTGTCTGATTGACTTGGAAAAAGCCTTCGACACCGTATGGTTGGAAGGTCTTTATTACAAGCTCAGTCGGATGGGCATAAGTAAACCACTGCTATATATGTATGATTTTTGACATGTTAACAGGTAGAAAGTTCGTAGTGAAAATTGCCAACGTGACTTCTACCCAAACATTTGAAATCAAAAATGGACTGCAACAGGGTACGGTAAATTCGCCGATCCTTTTCAGCATTTACCTAAGCGATCTGCTAGTTTCTCTTCACCATTCAATAGCGTACGCAGACGACCTAATCGCGTACAGATCAGGTCCAACGATCGACGTTATTGTTATTCTTCTGCAGCGTGACTTCGAAAAAATTCAGCAGTATTGTGATGACTGGAAGTTGAAAATCAACTTCCAGAAATCAGAATCTATATTGTTCAGAACGCCTTTGTCTAGGGCCTCTCGGGACACTAGAAAAAACTGGCGCAGGTTCTTAATTTTAGGACCGGACGGACGTCCACTGGCGAGACAAAGTGTAGTCAGATACCTTGGGATCGTGCTGGATCAGTATCTACATATATTTTGACAAACATGTAGATGCTGCTCTGGCAAGGGCCCGGGGCGCTATCGCTCTAACAAGATGGCTGTTTCATAGCAGCCAACTTGATTCTAGGGTGAAGGTAATCTGCTACATGGCCTTAATCAGGCCCATGGTTGCCTATGGATGTCCCGTCTGGTTCAATATGAGAGCCAGCTTAATGGAAAGGATTCGGGTGTTTGAAAGACAATGTCTCAGGACGTGTCTGGGGCTACATAGGACACCCGAATCTGAGTACACGAAATTTTACCCGAACGAGGTCCTATACAATAGGGCCAGGATTGTACGAATAGATAATTTTCTGATCAAACTGATTCGAAGTTGCAAGAGCAATGACTTCGATCAATAGCCTGATCTTCGGGGCTTACTACCCCAACGAGAGAGTGCGCCTTAATGGCTTTGTGCCGCCAGAAGCATTCCTCTATTTAGATAGATGTGGGCTGATCCAGGATAGATTGGCGGTGCCGCTAATCTTCCACGTGGGTCGCAATTCCGTTGAACGGCGATTCCTCTACGAACCCGATGTCGCGCTCCGTGAGCCCGAGCGCCTCAGGTTCTGTAGATCGGTCTCACGCCGGGATCGAGGAGACGTAGTCCGACAGCATCAACGCTTTTGGTGGCTGGAGAGAGCTACGTCAGTGGACACTTTGAGAGCTTCAACCTCTTCAAGGCATCGTCTGCCTAACACCAACGGCAGGCTTACATAGGCTAGGGTAGGGTATGTATGTACATATATAAAAAAAAAAAAAAAAAAAAGATATATGTATATATTAAATATATATTAAATATATATTAAATATATATTATGCATATAATTTGTATATATATATTTTAGTTAAGGTAGAATAAGTTTTATATATAATACAAAAAATTATCATTTGCTAAGTTTTTAATAAAAAAACATTTTTCTTAGCTTAAGCTAGATATAGTAATGTTAGTGGTAAGTTGATATAGTAGTCGAAAGACATAGATTTAAGTTGTTACGTCTATTTTAGAGCGTACTCCTAGTGCCTGCACACACTCGCAAATCTACCCTCTCATTCACTCGTATCAGTCAAAGCATTTCCAACAATTACAGTTATCCAAAATTTAAAATTGCCCACAACACAAAGACAAATTAAATCGTTGCATGGTATTACCGGTTTCTACCGAAAATTCATTAGAGATTATGCGAAAATCTCACTTCCTATGGTTCATGACCCAAATTATATTGCATCATACGAAAAGCTAAAGTCGTAATAACAGATTATCCTATTCTGAAGTACCCACATTTTGAAAGAAGATTTAAGCTTGTAACCGATGCAAGCAATTTCGCATTAGAAGCTGTCCTGACACAAGATGGACACCCTATCTGCTATGCATCTCGTACTCTGAATGATCACGAGAAAAATTACTCCGCAATCGAGAAGGAGTTGCTCGCAATTGTATGGGGAGTAAAATGTTTTAGGCCCTACCTATTTGGTAAAGAATTCGATCTGTAAACAGACCACCAACCAATCAAATGGTTGAAAGCCAAAAATATTGTTCAAAATATTAGCCCAAAGCTCCAAAGGTGGTTGACGCAATTGGGCGAATACGACATAAAAATAGACTATATAAAAGGTAAAGAAAACAAGGTGGCCGATTTCCTTAATAGAATTGATTGCGATAGAAATGAAATAAATTTATTAGATAACATTTTTAATGAAAGTACCGAAGAACAACTAGTCCAAATGAATCTTTGGAAGTCTCAACTGTCCATTCCCGAGAAGAAAACATTTTCGCTTTTAGAAACTGTCGTAAATCGATTTAAGACGCAGATAATAGTTTTAGAGCGAAAACAGATAGGACTGAAAACATTTTCAATCACGAAAGAATATTTATCGACAAAAATGACATATCTGACCAAATATTTGATATAGTCCGAAGACATATTACTAGAGGTAAAATTGGAATTTATTGCCAACTGAGCGATTTGCTATATAACATTGTGCAGAAAAAGCTAATCGAATGGAGAAATTCCCATGTTAAATTTGCAAAATGCCGCTGTCTTGCAAGGGATTTAAAAGATGAAGAAGAAGCTCTTAAACAAATACTTTAGATATTTATTTAATTGTATTCTGATATTTTGGAGAGATAAGTGGATGCAAATAAAGCTATGGAGAATAAAGGAAAAGAAATTTGTACTGATGAGAGGAAAATTATTTTTAAGCTATACGTTGTGGGTAAAACCTATAGAGAAATTGGACAGATAGTTGGAAGAGCTCACTCATCTATCCAGAGAATAATAAGTAATTATGTTTCGACGGGTTCCATCTTGCCAAAGCCCAGAGATGGTCGTCCATCTTTATTAACAAACCGGGAACAGAAACGCATTGTTCAGCTAGTGCGCTTTAACCCCAGGATGACCGCCCACCAATTGAAACTCGGGGTAGAGGAAAGGTTTGACAAAACAATATCCGATGACACCGTTCGGAAAGCTGGGTATCATAGCCAAGTAGCTCGTAAGAAGCCATACATTTCAGATGTTAATAGACAGAAACGCATGGATTTTGCGAACGAATACGTTTCCAAGTCCCCAGAGTTTTGGAACAAGGTCATCTTTTCCGATGAGAGCAAATTTTGGATCTTCGGAATAAAAGGCAAAAAGTTAATATGGAGAAAGAGAGGTACAGCGCTTGAAAAGGCAAATTTAATACCAACGGTGAAACATGGTGGGGGCGGAATTATGATTTGGGGATGTATGGCAGCTAACGGTGTAGACAAACTAACATTTATTGAATCCATAATGGACCAAATGGGTTACATACAAATTTTAAAAGATATTCTACTGCAAAGTGCTCAGCATTTGGGGTTAGAAGAAGATTTCTGGTTCCAACAAGATAATGACCCCAAGCATACCGCGCAAAATGTGAAGCTCTGGATGATCTATAATATAAAAAATCAGCTACGGACACCTCACCAATCTCCGGACCTGAATCCCATAGAGCATTTGTGGTATTTGCTCGAGCGTAGAATTCGGAAGCATACCGTCACGTCCAAAAATATGCTTAAAAATATAATAATAGAAGAATGGGGAAAACTTACAGCAGAGGACACAAAAAATCTAGTGGATTCCATGCCTAGACGTCTAACGGAGGTATTAATGAGAAAAGGTTATCCAACAAGTTACTCGGACTTCATAGAAAAATAGTTTCCTTGGCTCCAAAGAATTTGTACACAGACTTTTGCGTGTGTGTTTTTTATAGGTTCTTAGGAAAAAATATTTTAAAATATTATTATTTTTTAAATGAAATGAAATAAAAAAGCTTATTAGTAAGAAGAATATTTAGTGAAGTAAATAAAAAAAAATGAACTCGATACATGACATAATAGCTGAAATATTTGCGTTTGAAGTTAATGTTTAAGTTGTTTTTTCCGTTGTACGCAGACTTATGCGACCAAGTGTATCTCTGTTCCATAAAATAGAATCAGGTCATTCAGGAATGATATCTAATTACGAGGGAATGAAAAGTAAAGTTTATTACCCTAATCTCAAAGTTTTAATTAACAAAGTAATAAATAACTGTGGAATCTGCACTGCGGCAAAATATGATAGGAATCCGATTAAGAAGAAATTTTAATTTACAGAAACTCCGAAGGATATAAATGATATAATCCATGTGGACGTTTACACAAATAGCAAACATAATTTCATTAACTTTATTGATAAATTCTCTAAACATGCCATTAGTTTACCCCTTGAGGAAAGAAACCATAAGATTCTAATTAAAAAATTAAGACAATTTATTTCCATTAAAGGTAAAATGAAAAAATTGGTATGCGATAATGAGTTCAATAGGTTAACATAAAAGAATTCTGTAGGGAAGAGGGAATAGATGTTCATTTTGTTAAACCAAATAACCATACCGGTAACTCAGATATAAAGCGACTTTTTGGCACCCTAACTAAAAGAATCAGAGCACTAAACAAGATTCCAATCAAATAACAGATCTTTAAAGCCTTAGAATATTACAACAATTCGTATCATTCCACTATTCAAGCTAAGCTCATAGAAGTTCAAAATCGTATTATTGACATTAAAACAAAAGAATGGATAAAAGAAAATCCAATGTGATAGGTAAGTTTAATATGAATAGAGGAGATTACCACGAATCTCGAAAGGAAGGTTTTATTAAGAACCATGTTAATTTAAGACATAAGGAACAACCGAAATTTAGGAAATATGCATTAAAAGGAGTAGACGAAAGTAACATTAGAAGGCCATTTAAATGTTCAGATAATACTAATATGGATGCTGATCCTAGCAACACTTAGTAAATTCGGTATTGCTTTACATACCATCCACCCCCAAAAAATTCTCGATATCGTATTAGATCTTGAGAAAAATAAAAATAACTTAAAAAATTTTAAAAACAAAATTCCACTTACAAATCAAATTTCTTCAATTAAAAATAAAGTGTCAGTACTTTTCCCCTGTAGAAGTAAAAGAGCTCTTGTTAACATTGTAGGAAATAGCTCTTCGGTACACTTGATAAAAATAATCACAATACATTTAAAGCAATAAATCAGCAAGTTAAAATTAACCAAAGTTTTAGCAACTCGTTCACATTGCTAGAAAATATTCTAGAATCAGATAGAAACAAAATCACAGAAGAAATCAGTGAAATAAGAAACATCGCAAGGCAGATAATTGAACAGGAGCACTATTTAGAACAACAGTTAAGGATTAATATGTTAAGAGAACAAATTGATCAGATACAGGAGAATGTAATGTCAGCTAGACTAGGAATTGTTCACCCAAACATTTAAAGTAACGAGGAATAAACGAGTACCAAATTCATATACAAAAACTAAGTAACTTAGAAGCCGGTTAAGCCAGGTACGACAATGGTACAATCCTTTTTGCGGTGAAGAGTCCCGACTGGTATTCTAAGAACTAACAAAAAATTAATTGTACCAATTGCAAATTCAAAAAATAAACAGAATGATGAGGATCTAGAATATATCGCAAGAATCAATAATAATTTCAGTTTCAAAATGATGTTAACTTATTTGAATTAAAATTAAGCAAGAATTGTATAATAAAGAAAGATTGTAAATTGACTAACAGTCCAAATGAAGAAATTATTGAAATAAGCATGATTTTTTGATCTTAAACAATATAAAAAGCAAGCAATTCAGTAGTACTTGTGACGAGAGAAACCTTGCCCTTTCTGGCAATTTAAATGTAAATTTATATATGTAAATTTTATAAACTGCACAATAAAATTAGCAAATAAGCAATTTCGCAATAATGTACACACTTTTGTAGAGCGATATACATACTTCTTCTTTTCCTTTTTTTCCGGCGTCGTTATGGTCAGAAATGTAAGACCATAACCTTCTCACTTAACTGCATTCCTACTGGTCCGCTTGTGGGGTCCGCCGGTTTGACCTCAGAAAGTAGCGGCAGGCTTCCCGGTTTGGGATTACTTCATCGCTGAGGCCAATCAAATGCTGGTGTTTTTGTATTTGTTTGCACCAATTGTTTTTCGGTCTGCCTTTTTTGCGTGTTGAAATTGGAAAATTGATTGATATTGCCTTTTGGACGGGGTTCAAAGGATCTCTCCTTTGAACATGGCAATACCAACTGAGTCGGTCGCGCTCTATCTTTCTTGTGATGGTTTCTTTTACGTGGAGGCTTCCTCGGATCTTTGAACTTCTAATTCTGTCACGCTTTGTTACTCCCGCTGTCATGCGAAACGTCTTCATCTCAGCTGCCGTTAATTTGCTCTCATACTTTTTGTGCATTGTCCAGCACTGTGAACCGTATGTGAGTGCCGGACGTACAACTGAAGTGTAGAGTCTTCCTTTCAGCTTAGGGTGCATTTTTCGATCACAGAAGATGGCGGAGTTTTCCCGCCACTTCATCCACCCTACGCTTACGCGATGGTTGATGTCGTCATCACAAGTTGCTTCTTTATTAATCATAGATCCCAGATATTTAAGCTTTTCACACTTGGGAAGCACTCTTCCATTCAAGTAAATGTCTGGAATAGGCTGATGAGGGTCAGAGAACGGGCAGCACAAATACTCTGTCTTCTTTGAACTAATACGATACCCGTGTCCCTCAAAAATGTCCACCCACACATCAAGTGCTCGTTGTAGGGACGCCTGATCATCACTTATAATGGCTCCATCGTCAGCAAAGAATAACTGGAGCACATTGGGGTCCGTCACTTTTCCTTCAAGCAAGCAATCAAGGACTGCTATAAAGAGCAGTGGACTGAGGACGCTCCCTTGGTGTACACCGACTTTGATTGCGAACTCTTCTGTGACTCCTGCGGTGCATCTTACTCTTGTCGTTGCTCTATTTTACATGTCCATGATCACTTGCACGTAGGTTTCTGGAACTCCTTTTTGTCTTAGCGCTACCCATAAAAGATCTCTTGGTTGCCGGTCAAAGGCCTTCTCGAAATCAACCAACACCATATGCAAGTCCTTTGACGAATCACGATGCTTTTCCATCATGACCCTTATACTTTGGATTGCATCTGTTGTTGATTTACCCGAGACAAACCCGCACTGGTCATCAGATAGTCGTATTATTTTCCGCAGTCGGCTATCTAATACCCGTTCAACGATCTTCATGGTGTGCGACATCAGCTTGACAGAACGGTAGTTATCACAATTTTGCGTATCACCCTTTCCTTTGTGCAAAGGAAGAAGATAGCTTTCCCTCCATTGATTAGGCATAGTGTCGCCTCTCATAAGTTTGGAGATAAGAACCATGAGTCATCTAGACCCGATGTCTCCCATCTTTTTCCAGAACTCAGAGGGTATCCCGTCCGGCCCAACAGCTTTTCTTTTCTTGGAGTTTTTAACCGCGTACCGAACTTCTTCGACTGTGATGTCGGATATTTCGGCATAATTCGGGGCGGCTCTTGGAAAGTACACTCGGGGAAACTGTTCGTTCAGAAGTTCCTCGCAATACTGTCGCCATCTGTGGAGAATTTTTTCGTCTTCCACAAGGAGTTGGCCTTCAGCTTTGTTAATAAACTTTGGGAAACGAATCTCCTGAGCATTTCTTCTTCTCTGGGCGGCTATCTTAAAGATATTTGCTCCTTTGTTCAAATTGCTTTGTCGAAGCTCCTGGGTAGCCTGGTTCCTGTCAGACGCGGAAAATGATATTTCTTCCAACTCCTGATACAGCCCTTCCATGCTTTTCGCTTTGAATTCGGCGCACTTTTTCTTCGCGATACCTTTGCAATATCTATATACCTTTTCACGGCGAGATTTTTCCTCTCTATTAGTAGAAGAGCACTTCGATCAAGCTTTGAAAGCCATTTTCTTTTCGTGTATCACTGCTTTGGCTTCGTCTGTCCACCACCAGGTTTCTTTTGCGTGTTGGCAGGGGCCTTTAGATGTTCCGAGCAGTGATTTGGCTTTCTCCAGGCCAGATTGTTGTAGGGAATCCCACATGTCCTGTGGTCTGCACTCCTCATTACCGACCTCATCGATAATGGAAAAGAGGTAGTTTTTCATGCTGGTAATAAAAGCTTCGCCTTTTCTTTTATCCAGCTTATACCACTTGATTCTCTCAGACACCTTCGTTTGCTGCTTTGGCTTCTTACTCGCCTCCATAAAAAATTCAGTCAGGAGGAGACGGTGTTGAGGGGCGATCGCGTCTCCCAGGATCACTTTGCAATCTTTAACTCGTGGCTTCATGAAACTGGATACCAAATGATAGTCTATTTGAGTTTCATTTCCGCCGCTGCTATAAGTGATCAGGTGCCAGCTTTGTTTGACAAACATGGTATTTAGCCTTATAAGACCGTACGACTTGCACATGTTTAGGATATCTTCACCTGAAGAGTTGCTGGTACCGTGTCCCAGCCCTCCGGGTAGTCTTCATAGTCTTCGCTTGTCTTCCCGACATGTCCGTTTAAATCTCCCCCAACAAACAAAAGCTCTTCCTTTGGGATGATTTTGACAAGGTTGTGGAAATCTAGCCAGAATGCATCTTTTTCTTTTTGTTCGCATCCTACTTGAGGGGCATATGCGCTTACGATGTTCCACACCTCACCATGCATCACCAATTTGAGAGCCATCAAATGGTCATTGGACTTTGAAATGGTTAAGATGTTGCCAAGTAGCTCTGCCGCAAGGATGATGGCGATTCCGTTTTTTCCTTGTTCCAATCCATAGTAAAACATCTTGTAGGCTTTTGTTTTAACGTCCAAGAAACGTGCCCGATTACCGGCGTTTCGCCATTTCGTCTCTTGTACGCACAGGATGCCTACTCGCCTTCTAACCATCATTTCTTCAAGCTCATAGCTGCGACCACTCATGCTTCCAACGTTCCAACTCGCGACTCTAAAATGTGGCTTACGCCGTTGCATTACTTTGCTATCCCCCGGAAATCCTATAGCTCTGACCCGAGCATTGCTGCTCGTCCCAGGATCACGACCATTAGTGGTGCCTGGCGGGGTAGTGCTTTTCCTTTTAGCGTTCTTTTCCATAATGCTACGGTTTGACCGTTTTCTTTCTTCTCCTCCTTTTTTTGACACGGGCATGCTCCAGATTTTTTTTTTTGTTTGATCTTACTCTTACAACACCGGTGATCTCCAGTCGTGTCAACCCACTGATTTGCATGCACACTTGTGGGCAGTCTAATGGTGGTATATGTGTTCCTAGGCTCACCTGGGTGTTTTCTAAATTGCCTAGATGTGATTTTTGTTTACCTTTGTTGTAGAGCGATATACTATTCCTTATAATCAAAAAAGCTGAATTTTGACAAAATCAAACTTAATTATGAAGACAATGTAAAAGAAATAACCGAACTTACATTTCATAAGGTTCACTTTTGTCATTAATAATGAACTTACTTTTCACTATATGCTGTATTTTGATGCACTTGTCTATTCGTTATATTTATTTATATATTCCATTAATTGCTTATTTATTTTGTATTTATTTATTTACTTATTTATTTATTTTTCATCTATTTATTTACTTGTTTGGCATATTTGTTTATTTATTTAAATATTTGTGTAGTTATATTTATACTCATTTTCTTTATATTTATATTTATCTATTTATTTATTTATTTATTAATTTTTTTACTTATTTATTTATTTATTTACTTATTTATTTATTTATTAATTTATATTTATTTATTTCTTCTTGCACTACTATAGCAGTTTAAAATCAAGTGTTAACACCACTTCCCTTTTCCCTCAAACGAAATAAGGTATTTATTTGCAAAGAAGGTTTTTAGTGGCTTTTCCTTCTAACTGAAAGCATGTCTGTGATATATTATTTAAGTAATTATATAAATATTCTAGATGTAAGGTAATGGAAACCAAATCTCTGCAAAACGAATATTGTATTTTATTAATTGTATGATTTCTGCCACAATAAATATATAAATTTCATAAGGTAGTTAATTATAGCATAGGATTAAGCTCACTTGCCATTATTATAATCTTTTTAATATTTGTAACATATTTTATAAAAAAGATCCAGGAGAATCTTACAATTAAGGAGGGAGGAGTTACGTCAGCGCTGAACATTGCCCCATCAATCGGAAATACTGATGCTAAAGCCATAATTTCCGACGTGTAAACTAATGGTTCAACGATCGAACATTGCAACATTGACCTGATTAAGGCAAAATACTGCAAATAAAAGCAGGAAATGCTAAGGTTAGCATTTTCATACAGTCAGTGGTTTAATGTTCAAACGAATAAGAACAAATAAGAGAATGCAGATTGGAGAAATGTTCGGTGGACGGCACTTCCCTTGAAAAAAATATATCTATCATAATAAAATTGTTCTCCAAATAGAAGAGCGTTTTTTATTTGTCCGTAGCGAATAAGGCTACGTACTCGTAAGTCGCGTGACGCAATATGTTAGCTACGCCGAGTTGTCTTCATCGTTTCAATCTTAGTTACCAATGAAGGAGTGTGTAACGAGACGATGACAGTCTGATTTCCTGGGAAATGGTTGTGAAGTAAAAGTTCCCGCTTTATACTCAGTAAAGGTACCATCAGATTTTCTGAGTACATCCAGCTTTGTCGATTTTTCTCGCTTGAGAACATTAGCCAACTTGCTGGACGCGCTCAGCGATTTGATCTCTTCGCAGAAGGATTTATAAGAATCATTCTACGATTTACGAATAAGCTTTTTATATTCATTTTACTTCGATCGATACCTTTTTCAATCATCTTCCGAGTTCGATTTAAATTCAGGAGACTTTTGGCTTCCCTGCGAAGACATTGGAGCTCAGCGTTCCACCAGGGAACCAATTTCTTGTAGGGAGGTTACAGTTGGTGATGGCGCTACTCAGGTTATGAACGGCATCCTCCACCAATTACTTTGTTTTGAGTTTAGGCAGGGCTCGAGTGGATTTCTCAAGCTCCACTCTGAATCGTACCCAGTCCTTCTTTCTCGGATTCCGCTTGAGCTGCGAGGAGGATATCCCACACTTCAATTGGAATTCGATATATCTGTGGTCTAACAACGTAGCATTTGGTAAGACTCTCCAGTTAGTGATGGCCTTTACATGCCTATTAGAGAATCACCCCTGTCGTCTCTCAACATTGTTGATGATAAGGTCAGACGAAAGAGTGGAGTTTAAAAGATGGACTCCTCTCCGGTTGGATTTGCTGCTGCCCCAAACAGTGTTTTGAGCATTAGCGTCCCAAAAAATGATGAGTCCAATCTTTCCGGCTTCACAGGACTCTATGAGTTCAAAAACCGCCTACGGTGGCGGAGGCAGTACCGCGTCGTAGGGGAAGTAAGCAGACGCCCAATGAAATTCTGTTACTGAGAAGAGCGGTGGCAGGCTTGCAATGCTGTAGATTGATCTGAGCAAAACCTGTAAATATAGACTGCGGAGCACGTTCCATCTTTCAACTACTTGACATCAACATAGAATAAAATATTACCAAAACCGAAGTAGGGACGGGAATCGTACGTGGATTTCTGGGTCTCGACAGAGCCGTTGTCCAATCACAGAACCGGACTGAAACCCTCTTTTTTCAGAGAGCCCTTACTCTCTTTACATATATGGATAGACAATTCAGGCTCTCATGTAATATCTCGGGTTCCTGGCACGTAATAAGGTCAGCGCATCCAGGTTGTTTTAAAGTTTCCCTGGAATCCAGCAGATGGCCCCCGACAATTTTTGGAGACTAACTACCTTATAGTTAGTAGTTCCCAGACGAGGGATTTTCGGTACCATGGTCCTGATCCAGGCATGAGGAACAGCTCACCACGAAGGTACCATACACATGCCTGTTGCTGAAGCTAGCTCCAGTAGTCATTCTGCTGTCACTGCCAGCTTTCTTCTTGTTTCGACTTTTTACGGCCACTTGCATCTCCTTTCTGGAGGAAAAGGTTTCGCCTCCGAGGAGTAATCTTTGGTTCTCTCCGTCTTCAGATTTTTGCTTTAATTTTTGTTGACCCGCCGCTTCGTCGGGTGACATCACGTTCTCTCTCCCCAGCAAGGCTGTCCTCGGCGGCCGTTTTCCGTTTGCGAAAACTCTTACGTTTTCCGGTTCGAGCTCATGCTCCCTTCCGACGCCGCTTTCGGACAGCTCTACCAGTTTGAGGCTTGTTGAGAGCCAAAACCGCTTTGCCTTCTGCGATCAGATCAGTCTGTCAGCATCACCGCCCTTTTCGGCAGTAGAGTCGGCCATAGCAGGACCCTGAAAACCTCCAACTCCGTCAGTTTAGGGGCCTGACACGCTCTTATCGGGGAGTTGATCGACCAATAAGAGGAGAAATGTTAGATGATGAGAAGGTCGGATGGGCTTCGGTAGGGGATTCCTCTGCCGACCTAATCCTCTTAGTTGCTTTCCCCAGAGGTTTGTATCAGCCCCTTTGCACGATTTTCGGGCACGCCTTTTTCTCCTTCTTTTTTGGCACTTAGCCGTACAATCTACAGTACGTTCCAATTCTGGGCCTCGTTCAACTTTACCGGTTTGCCGTTTCGCATCATCGTCGGTGTCGCCGACACACACTTGTACACACGGCTTTATTCCCTGGTAAGAAAACTTTAAAGAGATCCATATAAATTTGCGACGTTGCAATGAGCGAATTTATTGATGCTGGTTGTGCGGAGACGGCCAGCTCAAAGGTTAGTGGCAATCTCTATTACATGCCCCATCGACCAGTCTATGTGCATTGTTTTTGATGCTTTTTCCTGGGCTGAAGGTATGTTTTCTTTGAACGATGCACTATTAATTGGATCCAATCTGCTCTCTGAAATATTTCGTATATTGCTGAAATGTAGGCTTTGCAGAATAGCAATCATAGCAGATATTGAAAAGGCGTTCCTACAAATAAACAAGGCCATAGAAGACCATGATAGTCATAAGTTTCTTTGGTTTGAAAAAAAAACTCATTAAGCCTCTAATTTGCCTGCTATAAAAGAAATGCTATCTGCCTGCATTCAATTGCATCTAGCATTAGAAGCTTTTCAATTTCAACGTACATGCGCTATATTGAAAAATTAATTTTACATGAATGATGTTTTAGTCAGTCTTGAAAGTCAAACACAAGCTAAATGTTTTTATCAAGAAGCAGTAGAAATTATGAAACGGGCACATATGTATGCATCTAAGGAAATGGGCTGGTAATGACATGAAAGTTAGAGAGTACTTCGATCGAGATCTAGTACAAATGGTATTGGTCGCTTCACGGCGACGACTTGAGTATTAATTTAAATTCGTACTCTCAATCCTGTACTAGAAAACCTTTTACCCACAAAGCGTATCATATTAAGACTAATTGTCTGTATTTTTGATCCTATAGGCTTTCTAAGTCCTGTCGTTATTCGTCTAAAAATTTTATTTGAGTCGTTATGGCGGCTTAGATTATATTGGGATAAGCCGCTCCCATTTGAGATGATAAAAGAATGGAGTCTATATTCTAAGAATCTAGATATAATTGCCAGTATCGCTATACACGATGGATTTTATACTGATATGCTAAGACTATTGAAATGCGTATTTTTGCAGATGCAAGTACATACTAAAGCATTCGGAGCAGTTGCATACCTGCGGATAGAAAATGCTCACGGGTCGCATTCGTATCAAATGAATCTCCTAAAGTTGGAACTTACCGATTCTTTGATTGCAGCCCGATTAAAACGGCATTTTGAAAAGATAGCGGTGCCTGTAAAAACGTATGTACTCTGGACTGACTATCAAATTGCATTATGCTTGATTCGTGAAGATGCGAAACGATGGAAACCATATGTTTTCAATCGAGTCAAAGAAATACAGGAGATAACAGCTCAGGTGGATTGACGACATTGTTCAGGCAATCTTAGCCCCGCGGACCTGTTCACTAGAGGAATATCCGTGATGAAATTTGAAACATCAGATGAGTGGAAAAATGGTCCCGAAGGGCTCAGAAGGCTCGAATCTTAATGGCCATTAGAAAGCATTATCTTAATAGAATCTACAGTTTTGCTAACATTTTCAGATGAAATACCAAGCGTGGCAGACTTTGAATTCCTCGAGCCTATAATAGCATATGAGAAGATAAACTCTTGGAAGCGACTTCTTAAAATAACAGCTTATATATTCCGAGCAATTAGTCGTTTTCGAGGCGAAAGCTATAAAGCGGAATATCTGACAGTGAGTGAGATGAAGGTACCCGAAATGTATTGGATTAGACTACTTCAAAAGGTACATTTCAAAACTGAAATTTCGTGCCTATCCAAGAAAAAAACCCATTCCATGTTCATCTAATTTTCTATCCTTTAATCTATTCTTGGATGATGAAAGATTTTTGCGCGTCGGCAGTCGCTTGCAACTGCTTGATGCAAATATGGATATCATTAGCCCAATTCTTCTTCCCAAAACTAATTACTTAAGTGGTACTATTCACGTGTGCAGTCATACGAGCCATTCACCTAAAACTTGTGCCGAATGCTGTGTTCTACATAGTTAAAGAAGATTTATCGCTCGAAGAGGTGTACATAGAATAATCTACTCAGATAATGCCAAGACCTTTAAGAGGGCATCAGATGAATTGCGATGTCTGTGAAATATTCTTGATAGCGAATAGTAATCAAGTTATTATTTGGCGCTTTAGTTTCAGACGAGCTTCATGGTGGGCGGTTTTTGGGAACGTACGGCAAAGGCGGTCAAAGATGTATTGAATATTGCTATATGGAATCCGAAATTACCTAACGATGAATTGTATACCTTACTTATATAAGCAGAAAGCATAATAAACATGCGACCTTTGACTTATCGGCGACGACCTCCTTGATTTAACCCCCCTTGGACATTTTGAAAAGTCATCAAAGAAACTCACTGTGTAAATTCTGGAAATCCAGAACTACTTACATAAACCGATTGCGGAAAAAGTGGAATACTGAATGAAAGACACCTGTTTAGAGATTAAGACAGGAGGTGTGGTTGTAGTTCACGATCCAGCCACAACACGTTTACACTGGAAGTTAGCTGTCGATGTTTTCCGGGAAGAGATAATAAGATGAGAGCGTGCGAGGTCCGTTTTTCGATTCTCTCGCCCCGCCTGGAGAATGTTAAAAATATTTAATGACCGTTCCATTTTGTAAATATGTACATATGTAATTCGATGTTTTTTTGTTCTGATGGGATGTAAAAATATTATGAATTTTAACTGCCTGAATTATGAAATGAGTTGTATAACTTGAAATCTGTGATTAATCCCTTTCGTTTTCTTATTGTTCTTATTTTATGTAATAATTATGAATAGGAAATGTAAAAGTTAGTTCCGATTCGACTTTTATAATGACCGGAATAAAAGAAATATATCGATCAAGTTAAGATTATTCGGTTTTCTTTCACTATCGAATCGTTTTCTTTTTGTTTCAGGGTAGTAGGATAGGGTGCTTTGCATTCTATGGTAAGGCTGGTGCTTTCAATCTGCCTCCGATGCGTATGATACCTTTCTTATCCAAAAAGAAGCGAGGCTACTGATGGGGCTGGTGTTGCTGTATTCGCTACACCGTCGTAGATGGGAGGTGTCAAAGCTTAATTCATCCTTTTGTATGACCCGGTATGAAGTGCTTCCTGTAATTCTTGACTGGAGAGATTTTCTCTTCGACTCAGTTTCTCGTCTCCTTTTCTTAGAGAACAGATGAACTTAAGCACATATGCAGTAATCCGCTGTAATCACTTAAATGAGTTTCCATGTGAGATTTTGTAAATAAAATGTAACGTCTTATTACTACTGGTCGTTATGACTGAAGTACTTTGCTTGACCTCCTGCTTGCACTCTGCCGATTTAATGTGTAGAACCAAAGGTTGAACTCCTTACATTTTTAGAGGATGTCTATCATATTTAAAACGCTGAGAACTATCGCAATTATTTATCGTACTGGTAGCATTCTGTTTTATGTTTTTAAGATACGAGTAATATACTCGTTTAAGGTATAGATAAGTTTCATCAATACTTCGATTATTGTTTTGTTTATAATGATTATATCATGATCATCTTGTTCGCCGTTTTGTAAGACGTCTGCCAGTATGCGAGAAGTATTTTGAATATATGTATTTCTTGGACTTTACGGAAGGTTTCATCGTCGGCATATATTGCCGATTGTTAATTAAGTGGTAAGATTCGATTAAATATAATAAGTTGATGACATTTTCGGTGAACATTGACCTACATATATATATTTCTTTTGTTTTAGTTGTTTAGTTCTGAATGTTACTACATATTAGATTCATTTGAGGATTCCTATCCGATTTTTCGAATATGACTTCAAGGTTAAACTCGTTAAGGGGTTTCTTTGAAATGTGAATATCGTCGTCGAGATTTTCTTCTACTAAATAGACAGTTGTTCCTGATGTGTTATTGTTGGATAGTTCTCCGTGGCTCATTATCTAAGTTAAAGGCTTATGATTCGTAACATATTTGAGCTTATATCCAAAAAGATATGGGTGAAAATACTTTGTAGCACAGATTATAGCGAGAAGCTCTTTCTCGATAGTAGAGTAATTGATTTCAGTATCTGTGAGAGCTCTGCTTGCGTAGCAGATAGGTCGGTTACTACCGATTGTTCCTTGAGAAAGAAGGGAGCCAGTGGCAAAGTTGCTGGCATCTGCAGTAAGTACGAAAGGTTTCGAAACGTCGGGGTGCTGGAGAACAGGATTATTAGCCAGGATATTTTTGCAGAGTTCAAATGTCTTAGCATATCGTTCATTCAGTTCAACGGACCTTCTTTTCTTCAGACATTCGGTTGTAGGTTTAGTGATTTTAGCGAAATTTCCTATGAATTTCCTATAATAACCTAAAGGTCCAAAGGAAGTTGTTATTATCCTTTTTTGCTTTGATTTGAATAACAGCGATTTTGTCTGAGTTTGGTTTTATGCCTTCTGTAGAGACAATATGTCCCAGGAATGCTACTTCCTTTGGAGAAACTCGGATTTATTTACTGAATTTTTAGGTTACAATCATGTAACCTATCGAATAATTTTCTAACGTTTTCGTTTATTCCTGTAAAGCGGTAGAGAAGATGATTTCATCATCTAAATATACAGGGTGTCCCACGAGCAGTGTGCCAAAAAGCTAGAGCGTGTAGGTCTGGTCAAGGCAAGAAAAAAATCGTATGGGAGGGGGGGGTCTATACCCCCCCGTTTAGCCGGGAGGGGCAATTTTCTAAAAAATTGACTTAATTTGGAAAAAAAAATATTAAAAATCAACAGTTACATCCACAATGCCGTGATATACTTTTTTGTAAAGCCAGAAACCTCTTCTTTCATCTTGTTTTTAAACGAAGCTGTTTTAAGGAATAGTTTTTGAGAAATTAATTTTCAAACTCAAAATTTTGAAAAAAAAATGAAAAAAAAAAATTTCGAACTATTTTTTTTCAAAATTGTATGTAATTAAGTACTAATTTTTTGTCCAAAATTCAATTCTCTTATTAGTTTTTAGTTAAAAACAGAAAACCGGATGCAAAAATGTTTTGTAGTTTTCGAGAAATTAAAAAAAAACCCGAACCATATTTTTCTAAGAAAAACCTTTTTTTGGTTTTAACGCGGCGGGACTTGTAGGCAAATTAATGTATGAAACATTGACATCTCTTTTATTATTTTTAAAAAAATTGGAGTTTTATTATAATCAATTTTCAATATGATCCCCATTTTTTAGAATGCAAAGATTATATCTCCTTCTAATGGCTGCACATAAGTCAAACAATTTGACTCCAGCGACTTCAATCCGTGCTTTCAGTCGTTCCAAAGATACTATTTCCACTTCGTAAACATAATTCTTCATGAATCCCCACACATAAAAATCTAGAGGAGTTAAATCTGGTGATCTAGGTGGCCATTCCGTGGGGCCCTTTCTTCCAATCCAACGGTCACTAAAACGATCATCCAGCCAGTTTCTAACCCGTAAGCTGTAGTGTGCTGGTGCTCCATCTTGCTGGTAGATTAAATTATCTGCTATGGCCAAAGGAACGTTGTCCATCAAATCGGGCAAAAGGTCTCGTAGGAACTGCAAGTATGATTCTCCATTAATAACGGCATTCAAAAACCGGGGCCCGATTACAGTTTGCCCAACAATACCAAGCCAAACATTACAGCTAAAGCGGTGTTGTGATTTATTTTGTTTTTTGTTGTGTAGATTGGTGCTACTCCAATGATGCAAATTGTGGAAGTTAGTAACCCCATCTCTGGTAAACTGTGCTTCATCCGTCCAGAATATCCTTCCAAAATTGTTTCGTTCAGTTTCATTTCGAAGCAGTAATGATCGACAAAATTCTGCTCTCAAAAACTTGTCGTTTGAGGTGAGTTCCTGAACTGTCCTAAAATGGTACGGGTGTAAGTTTTCGGTATGAAGCACTCTCCGTACTCTAGATTTGGGCACTGCAAGCATAATAGCTATCCTCCTTGTACTAAGGGAGGGATTGTAGTTCTCAAAAACTACTCCTTAAAACAGCTTCATTTAAAATCAGGATGAAAGAAGAGGTTTCTGGCTTTACAAAAAGGTATACCACGGCATTGTGGATGTAACTGTTGATTTTTAATAATTTTTTTTCCAAATTAAGTCAATTTTTTAGAAAATTGCCCCTCCCGGCTAAACGGGGGGAAATAGACCCCTCCCCCCAGTACGATTTTTTTCTTGTCTTGACTAGACCTACACGCTCTAGCTTTTTGGCACACTGCTCGTGGGACACCCTGTATATTATGTATATAATTTATATATGACCACCTTCAACCGTAAAGGCTGTCTTTTGAATTTCCCTTATGTGCATTTGGTGGAAACCACTAGACCGATCTTGGGTGGAAAAATACATGCATTTCCCAAGTTTATCCAAATTTTCGTTGATATTCGGAAGTGGGTATCTATCTGCTTTTCGTTCAACTTCCTGTAGTAAGTCACGAGCCGCAACTTTTGTTTATCACATCGGGTTTTTTGTGGACTACCCATACAGGTGGAAGGTGAATAAATTGGTCTTATAATTCCTTGATTGAGCATTTCTGTTAGATGCTTTTGTACTTCCTGCTTGTGTTCATAGAGGTATTTGTAGGGTTTAGTATTGGGGTATCGTCCGTTGTCGGAATCTTATGATTAACATCATTATTGAAAATTAGTGATTGGCCCTTTAAAAAAAAAATATCATCTTATTCTTTATAGGTTTTGAGTAAGGCTTTCTTTTCTTCTTTGTTCAGATCATCTGTTCTGATTTAATTCTTAACGTCTATCTCGATTGATTGTTCAGTGCATTCAAGATTGTAATTGTTAATTTCTACAAACTTAACACTTTTATAAAGATTTCTTCCCTTCAGAAAATTGGTTCCCTGGTAGCAAGCTGAGTTCCAATGTCTTCGCAGGGAAGCCTGAAGTCTCCTGAATAGATCGCTTAATAAGTATCGCTGGAATAAGTACTAATCGAAGAAGAAGGTTGTTCGTTAATCGAAGAATGATTCCTTCTTTCTGCGAAGAGATCAAATCCCTGAGTGCGACCAGATACTTGGTTAGTGTTCTCAAACGAGGAAAATCAAGCTGCATGTACTCCGAAAATCTGATGGTACCTTTACTGAGTCTTATGCGGAAACTCTCAGTTTACTGCTTCAGACCCATTTCTCGAGTAACCAGACTGTCATCGGCTCATCGCATTCTCAACGATAACTGCGACTGAAACAGTGAACGCAACTCGTCGCGCGAGCCAATGAATGAGACCATAGAATTTGCTGCGGTATTTTTTAATGGCTTTAAGTCGGCACTGATGGGATATACTCTGTTATTCTGCAAAAAGGTATAAGAAAGCTGCTTCCTACTTTGAAGAGAATTTTCACTGCTAGCCTGACACTTGCCTACCTATTGCTTGGCATGCAGTGAAGGTGATCTTTATTCCCAAAATAGGGAAAGAAGATTACTCACTTGAATATCCAGGATATTACTAAGCGCGTTCGCCCTGATGTCTGCAAAAAGTCCGAAACATTATTCTTATGCTTAATGAAAAACTATTGCAGAAGGCTTGCGGATATCATTACGGGTCATTACACTTTTGCTAAGCATCTCTACATGCTTGGCATCAGTGAGACGCCTACTTATGCTGTATGTTGCGAGGAAGATGACACAGCAGAATACTTTCTCTGCGACTGTCAATTGAAGTCCACTTCGCTCGTGCACTGTGGCGCACTTTTAGGGCCAACGTGCTATGTGCCCAATCTCTTAGTTCTACACCACTGAAGCTAGAATAAAATAAAGAAATGTGTCTGTATGGTAGTACAATGGACCAATATTTGCATCTGAGTGCTCGAAGTAGAAGCCTCAAAAAAAAAAAAAAAAAAAACGGTATACATAAAATAAAGCGTAGCCTGAATATTGTACTATTTTTTTTAATTTCATTGTTTTATTTCTTTTATCTTTCTATTATAAATCTGGGAAAGTATTTTTAAAGTTGTAATCATGGCTAAAGCTCCAATAATTTGGTTGGAAGTATGGGTGGTTCAGTATCTGGGTTGGGGAGTGGAAAAAATTATCACAATAAATCCAGCGAAAAAAATTCCCGAAACACATAACACTAACTCACCAGCAAACATGATACTTATAATTCCTAAATCAAACTTTCATCTAGCCAATGCTCCTAATTAAAATAACCCCAATTTTTCCTGTAGTTCTATGCCATCACAAAAAAGCAAACGTAGCTAGTAAAGCTAGTAAAGCCTCCGAGCTCTGTTCAACAATGTCACATAGTAGGATTTACCAATAATCCCAACGAGCAGAGCCTATCTGCTTCAGCAATGATATCGCGGAGTTATCATCACGAACATCATTATGATTATGCCACCTTAAATTTACCTCATCATAAATCCCACTGCGTTAAAAAAATGTCCTCACCCACCGCACACCAGCCTCTCAACATTCCACGATGGAACTTTAAAAGCTATTTCGAAAACTTACAGTAACTTCAGCTGTTGATAAAGGATATAAAGCCAAATATTAGCCCCCATCGAACGTCACGCCATTCCCACCTAATTCATTCTCAACATTCGAGCAAGGGGTACATACATACAGTGGCGAGCAAAAATACATGTTTCGGGAAATTTCTATCAATGGCACTTATTTCCTATTATAACTACAGAAATAAAAAAAAAGACATTTATTCCAGGAACCGTAAATATACTTCACTCTATGAGAAATACAAAAACAAAATATTTCAGCCCAAAAAAAAAAATACCAGGAATAAAAGGTGATCAGGGCATTTACTCAATTCTGCACGTTTCGTTTCGTCTTCTCAAAAATACCGTTATCTTTTGTTTTGGTTTATGTGAAACAGTTTATTCGGCTTTATTCTCTAAGTGACAATAGATCCAGGCGGCCGGTAAATAATCTAGGGCTTAAAGTTTGATATTTCATTTAAAAAAATAAGTTATTGGGTTTCTTGCAGACAAAATGAAAAAAAATTCTCTTGAAGTGGAAAACAACATCGTTTCCTTACTTGAGCAGGGAATTTCTTCTAGGCACATCGCAGAAAGAGTGAGCGTTTGCCAACGCACTGTTCTTTTAGTCAAAAAGAGAAGAAAAGTGGCGTCTACTAACAACGCTTCAGGCCGACCAAAACTATTATCCAATGGCGACGCGCGTTTAATGGAGCGGTTAATGAAAAACAAGGACTGCAAAACACCTAAGACAGCTGCAAAATACTTGAATAAAAATGTCAGCGAGTGGACCGCCAGAAGAGCATTGCGCAGGATAGGTTTGGTGTCAGCAGTTAAACAAAAAAAACCGGCCTTGTCAGAAAAAAATGTTAAGGCACGCTTAAAATTCTGTAAAGAACATAAAAATTGGACAACGGAGGACTGGAAGCGAATAATTTGGTCAGACGAAACGAAAGTGAATCGATTCCAATCAGATGGTAAGGAATATTACTGGCATCGACCAAATGAAAGCCTGCAAAAATGTCAAGTAAAAGAAACGGTGAAGCATGGGGGAGGAAGTTTGATGGTGTGGGGTTGTTTTACGTGGTGGAATGTCGGTCCCTTAATCAAAATAGAAGGTATTATGAAAAAGGAGCAATACCTTGATATTCTGCGGATAAATTTACCAGAATTTGTTGAAGAATGCGCATATCCTATTGAGGAAATAGTTTTTCAACAAGATGGTGACCCAAAGCACACAGCGAAAATTGTGCAAAATTGGCTTGGGGAGCAATTTTTCCATACGCTTAAATGGCCAGCACAGAGTCCGGATTTAAATCCGATTGAAAATTTGTGGGCTATATCTAGTTAAGAGAAGGTTGGCGCAATATGATAATGTTCCGAAAAATATGAATGAGCTGTGGGTAAGAGTACAAGCAGAATGGGCGAAAATCCCCCATGAATGTATTGAGAAATTAGTGGAAAGTATGCCAACTCGAATGAAAAGTGTCATTAAAAATAGGGGTTTATGGACAAAGTATTAAAATAGCACGCAACGTGTCACAAAACAAAAACGTGCAAAACTGAGTACATACTTTTTTCAATGTTTTCATATTTTTTTTTACTATTTTACAAGGAGTGTTTCGTTTTTTTTTTATTCTAAACTGTGAAGTATACTGTTCTTGTTGAAATGTATCTATTTTTTGTTATGTTTTAAGCGAAATAATAAAATAAAAATGCACTCTTCTTTAATTCCTGCAACATGTACTCATTTTTGCTCGCCACTGTATGTCCACTCATTCATAAATCACTCGCCCATCACAATAAATTTAAATTTGTTAACAACAGGAATCCAAATCAATCTCAACATAGAATTAACAGTAATCTCTCTTTATATTTCCTCCGATCAATATTTTTCAATACAAGACCTCGAAGTTGTTATAAACGAAATAAACACTTCAATTAACAGGCGACTTAATTCCTGGAGTCCATCCTGGAAAGTTGAGAAACTAAGCAAACGCGGCAAATCTATTGGACATTTCATCGCTAAATCAGGGCCAGTTATTTATAATGACGGTCGACCCACAAAATTTTTATACACATTGACCTGTCCCTTATTTCACCTTCCCTTCTTTTAATGTCTTCCGAGGATATCTCCGACAATCTTTGTGGCAGTAATCATTTTCCTATCCTTACCAACATTTGACCCGTACAATCAACAACCGAATCGTGAAAAAAAAAATTGTAGATAAGGCAAACTGGGTTCTTTCCGTACCAGGATCTCAAAAAAATTACCCACGAGGAAAGTCTCACCTAACATAAACAAAAAGTCTCCGCTATTTCATAAATCCATACGCAGTGCCGCTATTTTGTTCATTCCTCAAGCGATTGACAAAATACATCCAAAACAGTTGCTCGGTGGAACAAGGAAATTAGTCTTCCCCGAAGGGTAAGCCATATGGCTTGGTATAAGTTTAAAAAACTGCCAACTGACTATATTCTTATTCTCTACAAGAAGCTCAAGATTTCGTAAAACGATTAAGGCTGGAAAAATAATTTGCTTTTAAAAATTTATAGCAATGGTAAATCTAAATTCCACGTGCCAAAAACGTTGGGCAAACATCAAATCTTTAACTGGTACATATGTACGTACATATACAGGGTGTCCCACGAGCAGTGTGCCAAAAAGCTATAGCGTGTAGGTCTGGTCAAGACAAGAAAAAAATCGTATGGGAGGGGGGGTCTATTCCCTCCCGTTTAGCCGGGAGCGGCAATTTTCTAAAAAATTGACTTAATTTAGAAAAAAAAATATTAAAAATCAACAGTTACATCCACAATGCCGCGATATACTTTTTTGTAAAGCCAGAAACCTCTTCTTTCATCTTGTTTTTAAACGAAGCTGTTTTAAGGAATAGTTTTTGAGAAATTAATTTTCAAACTCAAAATTTTGGAAAAAAAATTAAAAAAAAAAATTTCGAACTATTTTTTTTCAAAATTGTATGTAATTAAGTACTAAGTTTTTTTCAAAAATTCAATTCTCTAATTAGTTTTTAGTTAAATACAGAAAACCGGATGCAAAAATGTCTTGTAGTTTTTGAGAAATTAGAAAAAAACCCGAACCATTTTTTCCTAAGAAAAACCTTTTTTTTGGTTTTAACGCGGCTGGACTTGTAGGCAAATTAATGTATGAAACATTGACCTCTTTTTTATTATTTTTAAAAAATTCGGAGTTTTATTATAATAAATTTTCAATATGATCCCTATTTTTTAGAAGGCAAAGATTATATCTCCTTCTAATGGCTGCACATAAGTCAAACAATTTGACTCCAGCGACTTCAATCCGTGCTTTCAGTCGTTCCAAAGATACTATTTCCACTTCGTAAACATAATTCTTCATGAATCCCCACACATAAAAATCTAGAGGAGTTAAATCTGGTGATCTAGGTGGCCATTCCGTGGGGCCCTTTCTTCCAATCCAACGGTCACTAAAACGATCATCCAGCCAGTTTCTAACCCGTAAGCTGTAGTGTGCTGGTGCTCCATCTTGCTGGTAGATTAAATTATCTGCTATGGCCAAAGGAACGTTGTCCATCAAATCGGGCAAAAGGTCTCGTAGGAACTGCAAGTATGATTCTCCATTAATAACGGCATTCAAAAACCGGGGCCCGATTACAGTTTGCCCAACAATACCAAGCCAAACATTACAGCTAAAGCGGTGTTGTGATTTATTTTGTTTTTTGTTGTGTAGATTGGTGCTACTCCAATGATGCAAATTGTGGAAGTTAGTAACCCCATCTCTGGTAAACTGTGCTTCATCCGTCCAGAATATCCTTCCAAAATTGTTTCGTTCAGTTTCATTTCGAAGCAGTAATGATCGACAAAATTCTGCTCTCAAAAACTTGTCGTTTGAGGTGAGTTCCTGAACTGTCCTAAAATGGTACGGGTGTAAGTTTTCGGTATGAAGCACTCTCCGTACTCTAGATTTGGGCACTGCAAGCATAATAGCTATCCTCCTTGTACTAAGGGAGGGATTACGTCAGACCAAATCCAAAAATTGCGGTTTTATTGTCTTAAGGTCCTAGCCGGTTGAACCCATTGGCGGCGGGCGGACCCAGACGAAATTGGCAGGTCAGTTTTCAGGCGTTATCAATGAAAAAAAAGGATTAATCCAGGGTTATTTCAATACTGTGTCAGTTTATTGAATCCTCATAAAACTACAATTTTTTTTAAAATAATAAAAAAGATGTCAATGTTTCATACATTAATTTGCCTACAAGTCCAGCCGCGTTAAAACCAAAAAAAAGGTTTTTTTTAGGAAAAAATGGTTCGGGTTTTTTTTTAATTTCTCAAAAACTACAAGACATTTTTGCATCCGGTTTTCTGTATTTAACTAAAAACTAATTAGAGAATTGAATTTTTGAAAAAAAACTTAGTACTTAATTACATACAATTTTGAAAAAAAATAGTTCGAAATTTTTTTTTTTAATTTTTTTTCCAAAATTTTGAGTTTGAAAATTAATTTCTCAAAAACTATTCCTTAAAACAGCTTCGTTTAAAAACAAGATGAAAGAAGAGGTTTCTGGCTTTACAAAAAAGTATATCGCGGCATTGTGGATGTCACTGTTGATTTTTAATAATTTTTTTTCCAAATTAAGTCAATTTTTTAGAAAATTGCCCCTCCCGGCTAAACGGGGGGCAATAGACCCCCCCCTCCCATACGATTTTTTTCTTGTCTTGACTAGACCTACACGCTGTAGCTTTTTGGCACACTGCTCGTGGGACACCCTGTATACGTCCCTAATGCAAAACAATAATAACCAGTACTTAAACAATTACTTGGCCAATAGAGATTGCTCTCTACGGAACTTGGGATAACTTGTTTGTGACTCGAAATTCAGTTCCACAGTCGCAAACGAAAATTTGTTTCAATCCGAGTCATTTAGCATCATCGAGTCCCAAATAAATACGGCAGAATTTATCTAGACCGTATTTCCTACGATATTTTAAAAAACTATCCCCCAACTTTAAAAATTAGACTACCGACATTGTAAAACAATCTTTTTCATATCAGAGTTATTCGCATGCTTGGAACTAAACCAAACAAAACTCCTACATCTACCTTTAGCTACCGACCAGCTTTATCTTGACAAGATCTTTGACAGAATAGGAGTACATGTGGCCTTGAAAGAACTTTTAAAGTGGAAAATCGGTCCCGATTTTTTGGTTTCACCATTTCCGAATCAAACACTTTAGCATTCATTCGAATGTCTACAAGTTAAAAAACAGTATCCCGCTGATCGGGATCGATTTACCGTAGCCTTTAACGAAATAAATAAAATAAAGGACAATTTCAAAAATATAGGAGATACACTCTAAGCTGACAATCAATTTTCAGGATGGTACATTGTATTGGATGATACTTTCACCCGCTTCGAAGCTCTTCTTAGTTAGAGCGTACTCTCAGGCTCCACAATTTCTTTATCAATATTATATATTTGTAAAAACATATTTAAAAAAAAAAAACATAAATATAACAAAATTATTTAAATATATTTAAACAATACTATTATACAAAATGTTAATTTTGCTAAGATTTTTGATATTATATTTGACTTTAAATTTACCTTTAAAATTCATCGTTCTAATATCAAAAAAAGTCTTATTGTCTGGATTAGTATAATTAAACTTCTATCCTATAAAAATAGTTACACGCATATAAATACCTTAATAAATATAACGAAAGCTACTATTTTATCTGAAATTGATTATGGTCTTCCGATATACTGCAAATATTCAAAATCTTCATTGTCACGTGGCCATCAGGAAAAGTTTGAAAGTAATCCGCTAAACAAGTATCAATAATATACTTATCGGAACAGATCTTCCAAGCTTGGATGACAGAATCAGATACCTCCCCTCAAACATCATACAAAAAATTAATTCACCCAATTGCATAACCGACGAAAGTGGTTCAGTCATCTCCAAATTTTTGTCGATTTTTACATCTATCTTTACCGCAGAAGCATTCGCGATTTACATGGCAACAAAATATTCGAACAAAAGACTGTCATATTCTCCGAAGTTAAAAACATAGCCAACTCAATTACCATTATCGGTCCTATTCAGAATCTCCCTATTTCCAACAAAAAAACTTTAAAAATTGTTTGGCTTCCCAGCCAATCAGCTATCAGAAGCGATGAGGCAGCTCATAGTGCAGACCGGTCAGCATTCAAAGAACATTTCAAAATGTTCTACCATCAGAGCAAAAAACTTTATCCTAAACAATTGGAAAGACAACTTGAGCAAATTACAACCAACCTTATAAGGATCGGACCGGACTTAGACTTGACCACTCCTACATCACGCACAGACATCTATTCAACAAGAATGTGCCCGCAATTTGTCACCTGTGCAAAGAAAAATTTGTTCTTACCATGCATCATCTGCTCTCCTGTAAGAAAGTTATCTCAGCCTGGAAAAGGTTAACCGACTATAGCCAAGCTTACCTCCTAGCTAAATTTAATTCCAATCACATTGCCGCTGTTTTCAATATTACATCTTCTCTAAATCTTGTAAACCATATTTAACATAGGCATTTTATTTACGTTTTATTCTCTTTTCATCAAGCTATTTGACAGGCCTGGCAGCTAATTCAAGTTTAAGTTATTTTTAACTTATTATTAACTTTATTTACACTGTAATAAAGTTATGATAATAACTATAATAATTAATATATATTTTATCAAAATTGGGGTAAGCTCTCTAAATAAGACATCTAAAACATTCAAAATTAAACAAAAAAAATACATAAATTCATTTTTTTTATTATTATTATTTTTATTTTTCCCAATTAAAACTGTATACCTATCCATTGGTGTGCTGTTAAAATCTGCTGCACTACCAAAGGGATAACACGTGTATTAAGACAATACATTTTCTGCTTAAAAATAGTATGTATGTATTTGGTTTTATTAGTTTTATAAATATGTATGTCACATTCATTTGATTTTCTTCCAATTGCATTTTATTAGTTTAATGTGGTATATTTATCAATATTATATTAGGTTGACTAGTTCAACTGGTCCAGTATTTTTATAACTCATTAATGATACATTTATTTTTTGGTTTAAATTGAAGTTACATTTCGTGTTAATGCAAACGTTTGAAGTGCAAATGATCGAATTACTGGATCAATATTTTGAAAATAAAAAATGTACCTAGACAGGTAGTAGAACATATGAAAATTAATACAGTTCGTCATTTTGATTGGCTTCTTATTTATTATTACGAAAGTCTAATTTCTAATTTTAATTGAGGTTAGTTATCATGTCAAAATGTGATGTTCATATTGATAAAAGAAAAACATTAACAAAAAAGTATATACGCTTTTAAACATTTACTCAATATTTAACGAGACAACAATATTTTTTATAATACATTTACTTTATGTCGATATACATACATGTATGTACATATTTAACATCAGGAAGCGTATCAGCATACAACTTTAAATATATTATAATTCTTATATTTGATATTAATTATTTATATTTATAGGCATTCTTCGAGATATTTTGAGTTTATTCGAGAAACAAAATGTTATTACTAATTGTTTTAAATCAATTGAAATCTGTGTCCTAAGGTAAAATTCATGTATACTAGTATGTATAGCTATTGTTGTTCATGATCTTTTACTGGAAAGATTTTTTCTCCTAATTCGGTTATTTATCACTGTTAGATGTGGTAATGTACTCTTATATCGGAACAATAATATAATGCATATTAGCTATACAGTTGCCAAGTATGCGAGGAGTGGAAGAACAGAGCAAGCTAGTATTAGATGCAACAATAACTAGGCTTGGTATGTATACTCGCCCTTTGGACGCTTGAGCAATAATGTTGGCAATTTAAGGAAAATTCTACTATGCACAGTGTGTATGCGATACATCTTTAAAGGGAAATGAAAAATAAAAATATAATGAAATCTGTTTCATATTACATAAGGCAGAATATCAGAATGAAATTTGAAACTACAGTCTTGCAGCTTAATTATCAAAGAAATAGTTTAGATATATTTAATTTATAGTCACAAAATGAAAATGAAGTGCAGTGCTCCTTTCTCACATGATATATGTTTATTAACGATTGGATAATGTTAAGATACTTTCACTGGACAAACATAATATAGAAGGTCATCAAAGTCAGAGGCCACTGAGTCATGGTATCGTTTTAAAGAAACTAGTGTAATTCTCTATGTACTTAAAGAAGTCTCTTTTTAGAAAATAATCCAAATATTATGAGTACATATGTACATATGTAGGTGTTTTATATATTCGTGTATATATTATATATTGTATTTTGTGAAAACAGTGTAAAATGTTGATACCATTAGACCGAACATGTTGAATTAAATGTCCCTTATACTTCTATTTGTTCGTATATTTAAATAGATGATCGAGCTCATAGTCTTATGTAATTTTACGCCCCATTTTAGTTAATGAATCAACCATAAGTATGTACTTGTATGTAAAGGTCCTTCCAATGCGATTGCTTGAATTCAAATAAAACAAGAAGTGTGCGAGACATTCATTTAATTTGTTTTTTTAATTTGAAAGAAGAAAGAAAGAATGGAGGAGAATGGAAAATGGTGTTATCCACACAGCAGAGGTTCTTGTAGAACTGCTAATCATTGCGGACATAAAAAAAAACAATAGATCAGCTTAAAAATAACAAGACCGCAGGAATCCATCGGAATTGAAGGAGAAAAATGAACAGGTACGTTACATGGGCTCATCACAACTATATGAAACCGAGGAATGGAAATTGGATTAAAAAAGGGTTGTTACAAGTTGATGTTGCAAGGTGCTGTTAAATATTCTTCTAAAGAGGCTAACACCATAGGAAATACTCGGAGACTACCAATGTAGCTTCAGGGGGAATGACGACAGGAGTGGCCAGATTTTCACTATCTGGCAGCTTTTAGAAAACAAATGGGAGTTCCACGGTACACCAACTATTCGTACATTTTAAAAAGGCATATTACTACAATATAAAGACTAGGAATACCGAAAAATTAATGAAATTAATACAAGTATGTTTAAAAGGAAACAAAAGACAAATTAAAGTAGGAAATGCCTTATCGGTAACATTCACAACAGATGCGTGAAGGATTAAAACAAGGAGATGCCTTGTCACAATAATAATATCCCTTCAAGAAAATGAAATGGGAATAACCCTTAACGGAATTATGTACATCCATTCCAGCTTACGCTGACGATCTGGACTTGCCAGGAGATGGTGAGGAAACAATTAAAGAAATGTAGGAAGTCTGATAATGGCAGGAGAGAAGTATCTTAGAAGTAAATGAAGAGAAAACCAAATGTATGGTACAGAAATTGATTGAGAAAGTGGACGAATTCAAATATCTATGCATCATATTGACTTCCAAAAACGACATAAAGATCGAAATAAATAAAAGGTTGTATATGGGTGACTTGTGCTTCTTTGCGATTAAGGTACTATTCAAAACAATTCTTTTGTCTGGCAATATTAAAATTAGCATTTACATGTAAAACCAAAAAAAAAATTTCAGTGACTCTTTACGCTGGTCTTTGAAAACAAAATCTTAAGGAGAATCTATGGCGGAAAACAGGACGAAGAAACAGGCGAATGGACAAAGCTACAAATTCCAGAACTCTGGGAACTCTATTAAGATCCAAACCCTGTCCGGATAGAAAAATCACGAAGACTTAATTGGGCGGGACACGTAGAACGAATAGACAATGGACATACAGTCAAACGAATAATGAGTGGAAAATCCGCAGGAAAAAGACTGCCAGGAAGGCCGCGCCGTAGACGCCAAGACAATATAAGGAGAGATCTGAATGAGACAGAACAATGAAATATGGAAGGAACCCACTCATAACGGGAAGGCTTGGCAAAAGGAGATCGACGAGGCTCTGAATCTCCGAGTTCCAAACGGCTGGTAATAACAATTATAAGAAACCAAATCCCGAAGTTGAATTCATCGAATCGAAGTCGAAGAAAGTCCTAGTTTGTGTATGACGAGAAATTGTCTGCTTCGAGCTTTCCTGTACTCTCTCACCTCCGACAGCCATGAAAATAGCAGACCTTGGATTTCGGTGACGTACGAGTACGAGAGTTTTGTCGAATCATGCCCAAAACGTTTATCGGAAAGAGCACTGAATGAAAACAAATTATAAATAATAAATTGGACAATTTATAGTAAATTGCAGTAAATTTGACAAATGTTACCTACACAATATGATCGCTATAAACCCCCTTTATTTTGAATTCCGTATTTTCTAATGTAGAGACGTGCAATACACTTTTAGAATGGAAATGGGGTATGCAATTATTTAGTATTATTTTAGTATTTCTTTTTGGCTAAATATACTGAATAATTTAATCTTTCCTTTATTTGTTTAAATGCATTTTGTGATTTGCCTTTTTCTATAGTAGACCAGGAACCAAAACGTCCATGCTATTCCATTTTTAATAATTCATCATTCTCGGCTTTATAATACGTCATTTTGAACATTATATTAATATTAATTCCAATATAATATAACGAGTAAATATGTGGTGTGTTTGTATCTCTAAACACTAAACGTTATCTATTTTCAATAATGACATTCCGATAATTGTTGCTGGAATACAATTTTCCAGCGTGGTGTACGATTCATACATATTTAATTTTGCACGCATGATTCTTGTAGTGAGTGTTACATATATTTATTGTACATATAGGGAATGTTTATAGTTCACTTCTAGCTTCTGCGTACTCGCATAAAAAATATTGTCCAAACGTATTTTTTTGTTGAACTGAAGTATTTAAAGCAGAAAATTCAATGCATTATACCATATTACTCGATAGTACATACTCATATGTGCATGCATTTTGTTGTCATAAATGTATACAATTCATACGAACTGAAGAGGTTATAATCAAACGCATATAACGTGGTGGAAGCATAAATTGTTAGTGTTAAATTTACTTTAAAAAAAGATATGTTAGTTCTTTAAAAAAGGGCTCTTCAGCTATAATAGGTACTTTTCTTAAAATTATATACCACGTTATTGTCTATGGAGAGAATATCCTTAGGCTTCGAAGTAATGTTGCTAAAACATTTGCCAAGCATTCCGCTTGCAATGCAAGCTGCCCAGCCCCTAAGGGCCCTATCTGAACTTGAGCTAATTCTCTAAAACTTGATGCGACATCGTGTACTTTCAGTACAATGTTCCTGGTTTGTAAAGGCGACGACGTATGTCTTGTCATGTTTTGTGTTAATTCTATTATTTTTCGAATTGCTGACAAACAGGATGTTAAATGTTCAGGCAATGCTTCCAGGGCTACATCGGACATAGCTAGAACTAATAACTTGGACGCTGTCACAAGAGCTAAGGTTTCTTCAGTAAGATCATCACGCGCTCGTTGGAATTGTTCCTCGTTGATGTTAGATCCGCCACCGGCAGCTTGAGCTGCTGTACATTGCGCAGCTACCTGATCCAGTTTAACCAATAATTCTGCCATTGCAACATCTGTTTTTGCTAAAAGTTTTTCGACGTCTATTATATAGCCATTTTTGATAGTCAAATTTTCGCTACGACTTGTATTGTTGGAGATGTTTTGTGACAATTGTGGAGAACACAGCAATGAAATTTGATCCGGTTTTAAGTTAATAGGAGAATACTCATTGTTCGAGCGGCATTTGGCGTTAGAACGATTCTGTGTTACAGAATTGAAACCGCTATCTATTTCTCGGTTGGGATTCATGCTATGAAGTAAATAAGCTGAGGTATCACTTGGAATTTGCGTATCCAAAGGTCGTAATTCGTCCAGTCTAAGTCTTGTATTGGCTGGTGGCATAGTTGTTTTTTTTGGAGGAACACCTACCACTGTCGATTTGCTACATTCATCGCAACGGGGCGGAAGCGTTGGAGGACACACGTTTTCTTCGTCTGCTGGTATATTTCGAGGTTTTGCCTTAGAGGAAATGCTGAATTGTTTTTTCGGAGAATAACGATTTTGCAATTCGACACTCTTTGGAGGTCTTGCAGGAGGACTACAATCCTTCGAATGAATGCACCGCCTTGGTGGTAAAGCTAATTCAGTACTTTGAGCATTAGTGTAAATACAGGATTTAGTTTCTGGAGAAAATCTGTTTCTCGATGCATCTTTCTTTTTCTTCACACAACATGAAAATGTGCCTTGCCGCTCAACTGTAGAGTATTCAATAATGTGCGCAATAGATGCGGGTTTAATTTTTCCATTATTAATGTCTTTGTTTCCATTTTTAAATGAAATGCCAACCGAATTACTGTATACCGATTCCCCCTCATCTCGATCAAATTCTTGACATTGGTGGTTTTCATTTTCCACTAAGCTTGGTGGGGGAGGTATAATAAAAGATATTATTTCCTCTGGCGTTAATTCTTTTGCAGAAGTTGTCTTTTGTGTTGGAGGAGCAATGATTACGGTCGCTAAAAATTTGTCTAAATCGTAATCGCCTTCTTCAGTGCAATTATTGCTACTATTATCGCCGAATCCCGTTGGTGCAGCATTTAAAATTGATAAAGCGTCTAATTCATCTGGTGTCTGTGGTGGTGGTATAGCCCGCAAATCTATTAAATCTGGATCAGTCTCTATAAATGCGTTTTCACCTAGTTCGAAACCATATATTTCCGATAACTTTTTTGCTGCTAAGTCTGTGTCGTGGTTATTACTACCCACTTTGCTATATTCTTTTAATTGTTGAAGGTACTCTTTAAGATTATAGTCTTTAGCTTCATTAGTCATTACACTGCCATCTGGGCTATGAAGCCCAAAGCTTGCTCTAAAAACATTTTTCTGTTGTGTTTTTGAATTACTCTTTTGGGTTGGTGAAGTACTTGGAGAATGTACAGACTCAGAATCACTTTCACTCAGCGAATAGTCTTGAGTTTGAAAATCACTCAATATATCGCTAAAGTTATTAATTTTTCCCATCGTCTTGGGTGTTGAATGTTCATTAACATCATTCATATCTAAACCTTGCCTGTTATTTCCCTTAATTGAATTTAAACTTTTAGCTATACCACTAAGGTCCTGATTAATTGCCTCCACCAAAAGAACAAATGAGTCGCTGTGCTTCAGAATATTGGGGGGTAGGGCATCCTCGTTCGATGAAACTTTACTGCTACTAAGACTATCACAATCACTATCAGCAAAATCAATTACTCCCCCGCCCATACTTGGATTGGGGGAACAGGCGCAGACATCATGCCACCGTGTCTGCGAAGTTCTAAAATCTTCTTTCATTATCTCCTCGTATTCATTGTCAATTAAGTCGCTATGTTCGTTTAAATATTGTTCAGAATTTTCTACCATTTGATGCATCTCTGCCACTCGTCGTAGAACCTCTTCATTACGGGCTTCAATCAGAGCATTTGAAGGAGGACAGTACATTGCTGAGTTGCTACCACCTCCACTACTATCACTCAATCCCGAGTCTTTTGCCTCTTCAAGAAGTTCCATGGCCATTACACTATGGATATCCAAATCTAAAGTCTGAGGTATTGAATATCCATTTCCTTTTCCATTTGAAATAGTCAGCAGAGAGTTCTTGTTATTATTGTTATTTGTGGAATTCATATTACGGTCGTTATGGATATCATTGACAATGGTGGTATTACAAGTTATCAAATTGTTTTCTTTCAAAGGTATTGATGTTACAGAATTCGCTGCATTTATTGAACCGCCATTAACTGATGACCTTGTAAGCTGCTTTAATGTGTGGTATGGAGGCGGTACAAGAAAATTAATACTGTGCGCCTGATTGTGGAATGGAGGTAAATAGCTCCAGACTGCAGGAAGAACTGTATGCTGCGCAAGATATGACGGGGCATTGTCATCTTCAGTATTTTCACATACTCTCTCTACTAACAGTTCTTTTCCTAAAAAAAAAATATTTGTAAATATATTTAACTTTTTTTTAAACAAAAGTAAATTAGTTCACTTCATCAATACCTGTAAATAACCGATAATATCCAGATAAAACTAATGAAAATTCGCAAGCATCTCTATCCTCCATAGAAAATTGAACGTCGCGATCACCAAGCATAAATACTGATACGGTACAAGTTATGTCATCTTCACGACTAACAGTTATTTTGGTAAAATCCTCTATTGAAGAAATTGATTGCGGCTAAAATAGTTTTGAGAAATATGAGGTCAGCCTTTACTTTTATATGCTTTAATACTTATATTTATATAGAACGATAGGATATCATTTTATGGAAATGTTAGGGTGTGGCGTTGTTTAAACCCGCCCTTTGGAATTGAACTACATATCAATGTATGAAACATTTTAGTTTCAGTTACACCATTAACACAATTACTGTAACTAACACGAGAAGATTAAAACTAATTATTATGTTTTATTTACCACTGAATTTCGAACACCAGCAATTTGACTAAGTCCAAATCGAGGGCTCACAAGTAACACTCTTTCCACACCTTCTTTTTGATTAGTGCTGAAGCATTTTGCGCCATAACTTGGTAATCCAGAAATTATATCCAGGTAATGAATTTTTGTCTGGAAGAAAGTTTTAAGTATTTGTATAATTAATAAGTTTGCTTTGGAAGCAAGGTTTAACAGAATATATTTTTTATTTTTCATTGAGAATGGAGTTACTGCCCATGCTGGACATACTGTGTCTAAAAGAAAAAACATATCGTTGCAAAAAGAGAACTTCCAACTTATGACGTGTCACTTTTGCTTAGGAGGTATGACCATCCAATCTAGTCGACCTGTATGTCGGCTATCACATGCGGCCTCACGACTCACTTCCCATTTCCTCTTCCAATTTAAATTCCGTGAGGCGAGCACTATCACATGCGGCCTCACGACTCACGACTCACTTCCCATCTCCTCTTTCAATTTAAATTCTGTGAGCCGACCGCCTACTTTTTTTTTCATTTTGAAGTTGTCTCCGTGAGATAAAGTAGAGCTCTACGCATTTTCTGCAAGCAACATCCGACATGATTGCGTCCATTCCCCACAAAGTACGAAAAGAAATGAAATGGAAACGAAAAATAACGAACAAAGAGAAAGAGAAACGTCAATGTGAGTCGTGAAGAATTTCGCCCGCGACTCACCGGGAATTAAATTCTCCATCTCATTCGCACTCATCTCCTTTCTCTTTTAATCCTATGTGAGTCGTGAGTCGTGAGGCCGCATGTGATAGCCGACTATGTGCACATGCTTCGTGTGACGAGGCTGTGTTGTACGACGCATGTAAATTTCGAAGCAACGGAAATGCATGGTCGTAAAATCAAATAAAAAATGTGACAGGGATTTTGGCACAATGTAGTTTTATGTCTGGTGGGCGTCAACCCAAATCCGCAAATAAAAATTCCTTTATAAACACAATATTTGATTTCATTCGATAATTTTTAAGACGGAGATGATAAGGCTGTGTCCGCTTACATGTGAAACTTCCTTAAATATTTAAACTGATGAATCAACATCGCCTTATCCTTTTTCCATACTGTTTCGGACCTTAGAAGTAGTACGTAGTAGTAGTAGTAGCTGTGTTCAAAAAGTATTAACCCTTTTTTTTCTCGCGTAAACCAATGAAGCGCGACGTTCTTTAGTGTAGATGTATACTCATGCGCAGCTGTGAATTTGTTCCCACTCGCAGAAAGCGTCAGTTGCTGGTAGTCGGCCGAGTGAAGTCATGTAGATCGAATTTCAGTTCTTGTAAAATGACAGAAAAACTTGAGTAGCGATATTGAATCAAATTTTGTAAAAACTTGGTAATCCCTAAGCGTAAACCATTCGCAAGATCTTAGAGGCTTTTGGGGATGATGTAAGTTTACCTTGGGCAAAAACTGATGGTATATCTTTTCAAAGACGGCTGCACATCAGTAAATAGTGAACCACGTTCAAAAAGTGTTAATGACAATTCCATTGAGCAAGTGCAGAGCCTGGTCTTGCAGGATTGTGGTGTTACATTTTTAATTTCAAAGGTTTGAATAGAAGTTACATTATTAATCAATTAACAAAAATCATTTAAATAATGCCTTAGTTACGCCCTTTTGGCTGTAATAAAGACATTCCAACCGAAAAGCCGAAAGCTTTTCCATGTCAGTCAAACAGGCATCCATGTATTAGTTCTTGTACTTTTTCGATTGAATATCTGCCACGGGTTTCGACGCGGTATGAATTATCTCTTGTCCTGCACTGAAACTGAATTGGTTGTCGGAACTGATTTTGTTGTCCATTTGAACAGGACTATATGGAACAACTTGCTTATATTCGAAAGGAGGCTCATCGATCAGAGATTTGGCGGGATGAAGGTATATTATTTCTGTTGAGGATTGGTTACCCCATCGCCCTGTGCTCCTGATAATATGCATTATTCAGTGTATTGTTGAACAGGACGATGCTGGTTGTAGGTGCAAGTATAACATTGGATATTCGGCCGACTCTAATGGATTTTTCAATCATCTGGCATTTAAATGATCGATAAGATTGGTACCATGACTCGGACAAAACCAAGATATCGCCAAAGTTCGATATCATTTCAAAGATAAAGATGGTGAAGCAGGGCTCGGTTCTCTAAGTCATGGTTCGGCTGAATACTATTATAATTTGTATACACTTCCTGGAGGACCTGGGAATTTTCGATCGCATAGTAATCGTCGTCCAATTGACTCGAGGCTCTCTGGATCAATGATGACGGTTTGTATGAAATGTTCATTGCCTGATGTTTCCGAAAATGTAGATTCTGAATACCATTCTGGTTATTTCCTTGACATTTTTTATTTACTTGCGATAACACACATATACAGGGTGTCCCACGAGCAGTGTGCCAAAAAGCTAGAGCGTGTAGGTCTGGTAAAGACAAGAAAAAAATCGTATGGGGGGGGGGGTCTATTCCCCCCCGTTTAGCCGGGAGGGGCAATTTTCTAAAAAATTGACTTAATTTGGAAAAAAAATTATTAAAAATCAACAGTTAAAGCCACAATGCCGTGATATACTTTTTTGAAAAGCCAGAAACTTCTTCTTTCGTCCTGTTTTTAAATGAAGCTGTTTTAGGGAATAGTTTTTGAGAAATTAATTTTCAAACTCAAAATTTTGGAAAAAAAATGAAAAAAAAAATGTTCGAACTATTTTTTTTCAAAATTTTATGTAATTAAGTGGTAATCTTTTTTCAAACATTCAATTCTCTTATTAGTTTTTAGTTAAAAACAGAAAATCGGATTCCGTGGGGCCCCTTCTCCCGATCCAACGGTCACTAAAATGATCATCCAGCCAGTTTCTAACCCGTAAGCTGTAGTGTGGTAGTGCTCCATCTTGCTGGTAGATTAAATTATCTGCTATGGCCAAAGGAACGTTGTCCATCAAATCGGGCAAAAGGTCTCGTAGGAACTGCAGGTACGATTCTCCATTAATAACGGCATTTAAAAACCGGGGCCCGATTACAGTTTGTCCAACAATACCAAGCCAAACATTACAGCTAAATCGGTGTTGTGATTTATTTTGTTTTTTGTTGTGTGGATTGGTGCTACTCCAATGATGCAAATTGTGGAAGTTAGTAACCCCATCTCTGGTAAACTGTGCTTCATCCGTCCAGAATATCCTTGCAAAATAGTTTCGTTCAGTTTCATCTCGAAGCAGTAATGATCGACAAAATTCTGCTCTCAAAAACTTGTGGTTTGAGGTGAGTTCCTGAACTGGCCTAAAATGGTACGGGTAAGTTTTCGGTATGAAGCACTCCATACTCTAGATTTGGGCACTCCGAGCATAATAGCTATCCTCCTTGTACTAAGGGAGGGATTACGTCGGACCAAATCCAAAATTCTTTCATCTAAGATTCCTGATCCATCTGTAACTGATCTTTCGCTTCTTCGATGCTCTAGCACTCCGTGCTCTCGCAGACGTCGGTGGATTCTTGAAAACATGCTACGACTGGGACACCTCCGATTGGGATATCTTTCAGCGTAGAGTCTTTCGGCTTCACGATCTCGACCATTAGCTAAACCGTAGCAGAAGTGCATGTCCGTTAATTCTTCTCGAGAGTATGAGTTTGACATCGTAATGTGTTGATGAGTTAACGTCCAATTTGGAAATGGTTTTTTATTAAAAATGCGATGCCTTTTATTTACATTTGGGTTGCAAATATTTTGTTTTTCAATAAAGAAAAATTGCGGTTTTATTGTCTTAAGGTCCTAGCGGGTAGAACCCATTGGCGGCGGGTGGACCCAGACGAAATTGTCAGGTCAGTTTTCAGGGGTTATCAATGAAAAAAAAGGATTAATCCAGGGTTATTCCAATACTATGTCACTTTATTGTATCCTCATAAAACTCCGAATTTTTTAAAAATAATAAAAAAGAGGTCAATGTTTCATACATCAATTTGCCTACAAGTCCAGACGCGTTAAAACCAAAAAAAAAGGTTTTTCTTAGAAAAAAGTGGTTCGGGTTTTTTTTTAATTTCTCAAAAACTACAAGACATTTTTGCATCCGGTTTTCTGTTTTTAAATAAAAACTAACAAGAGAATTGAATTTTTGAAAAAAAATAGTACTTAATTACATACAATTTTGAAAAAAAATAGTTCGAAATTTTTTTTTTCCAATTTTTTTTCAAAATTTTGAGTTTCAAAATTAATTTCTCAAAAACTATTCCTTAAAACAGCTTCGTTTAAAAACAAAGTGAAAGAAGAGGTTTCTGGCTTTACAAAAAAAGTATATCACGGCATTGTGGCTGTAACTGTTGATTTTTAATAATTTATTTTCCAAATTAAGTCAATTTTTTAGAAAATTGCCCCTCCCGGCTAAACGGGGGGGAATAGACCCCCCCCTCCCATACGATTCTTTTCTTGTCTTGACCAGACCTACACGCTCTAGCTTTTTGGCACACTGCTCGTGGGACACCCTGTATATTCGGGTTTTTGGATTTTACAGCATGAATTCTGTTGTACCAATGCACTCCCACACATTCTGTGTTGCAGTGGATCATCAATGACTTAGAAAAAAAGAAGTATCTAAATGCGGTTCGAATTTTTCTTCTTTGTCGTCTGTCTCTGAGTTTGATAGAACGGCAAAGGAATTACTTTCTCAGGTGTAGCGGACTTTCCCACTATCTGATATGTAGTTGAAATCTTTTTCATCCAAAGTGTTACACTATTGTATTGTTTCAGGTTAGTTACACTATTTTTCATCCATATTTTTTTTAAATTGAATTGAATTGCAGAAATATTAAAGACTATTCATTTATACCGTAAGAAACTTTCATGAAAAAACACGTACCGTGGTGTGCATGTTTGTTAAGAAAAAAAAAAAAACACATACGTTTTTGAACAATATTTACCTGAAGTTGAGTGAGCATTTTTGCTGATCCGGTCATTTGTGAATTAAGTTTCAGAAAATGTGCAATTAGACGCCTTAGTTCTTTCTTTTTCATTCCTTCAACAAGAGAGGTGGGTACAAATTTTTCTAAGCCGAATTCTCTTCTAGAAATAAAAAAGGGAGTAATTTCTTATACCTTCCAGACATATGTATACTCGTATATGTAATTTGAATATTTTCAAACTTACTCGATAACTTTAACTGTAATTTTTGCTGAACACATGTTATTAGCTAGGGCATGTTGATGCATATGCAATGCAGCAAGTCGCAAAGCTACTTCTGGTTGTAATTCAGGAGCAAATCGTTGTTGTGTCACATCATTACAGGATTGTGTATACAAGTAGTCAAGTGTATTAAGATCTCTTTGTGCCAGGTCTGCAGCTGAAAATGGAACAAATGCCACTCTAAAAAGACAGCGTAGTTTGTGAGCACCGGGGCGTGCTGCTATCTGAAATAAAGAAGTAAATAAATGAAATAAAGGGATAAAAAGTGATAAATTATTCGGTGTTATTAATTCGGCTGAAGTTCCGTATTTTTTTGAAATTGTTGCTATACATAGTTTAACACATAGGAAGTACAAATCCAAAGCGGTTTTCACCGCAAACTACTGAAAGGGACTAAAAGGACATTTAACATTTGAAAATTCTGATAAAAACAAATTGAAATATCTTCTTAAGTGTAAAGCGTATGTAAACAGATTTTATCTCAAATTAATATTTGGATGCAGTGCCACCACCACTCTTGTGTTGGTGTGCATACCTATTGTATGAACAAAAATTCGTATGAGTTTCTGTGGCGGCGTCGCTCGTTTAAAGTTAAGTTAAGTTAAGCCTAATCGACATTAGGCGTTGTTATCCCAGTCAATAACGTTTTTAATTGAAATGAAAGTAATTACATGTACAATATAAATATAAATAAATGTGAAATAAGAGTTAATTTGAACTTTAACTTTATTTAACTTTATCTGCTATGAATTGTTTATTTTTTTCCTTTTGTCCTTGACCCCAATACATATGCATTCCACTGCCATTTAGTTCAGCTGAGGAACTAGCTGCAACTTCACTTATGTATATCGCTGGCTTTATTTTCGTGAACAGGATACCTAACCATAACGCTGTCATCGAGTCAGGTGAGCATGTATTTTCTGTAGCAGAATCAATTCTTTCTTTGCAAAGAAAGATTCATTAAATTTATATCTTACTATAATATTAGACATGTATCACAGTTTTAGCCGCAATCAAAGATTATTATTGAGTTACACCGTCCTTTTAAGTTTTTTTTTATTAATTTTTTATTCTTATTCTATTCTTATTTACTAGACAAAAATGTTTAAATACTGAAAATATTTTAATATTTAATGTGTCTAACTGGCATTGTTCGGGCACTCTAAGTCTAGCTATGTATATTTCTTAATTAGCATAGTATGCATTTTTTTCTCAGATTAAGTTAGCGTAAGGTAAGCTGTAAGTCTAAATATAGTAGTCGAAAGACATAGGTTAAGTTGTTTGTTTATTTTAGACTGTCTGTCTAGGGCCAGTAAGATATTTAGATTTGTTAAGATAGTTAAGCTAGTTTTAAGCATTTTTTTCTAGGTTAAGATAAATCTAAGAAATTACGAAATAAAAATGAATTTAAAATTAAATAAAAAAAAGAACATAGTTCTTTTAATAATGACTCTCGGCTTAAACTCATCTGCTCTACTTTTATATACAATATAAATGTTAAATTTGAACTCTCTAGGAAAATTTATTAGATTAGATACTAGATTCATAAGCTGCTTAATTCTAATATTAAATATGTATAATCAAGTTGGCTGACACTCGTGTGATTCGTTCCGAGTTGTCACCCTCCTGATTGCATCTTTTAGCAACTAGACTCATCTCATCTCGCAGATTGCGCATGCCCAAAATCTCACTAAGGTTAACAGGCCTCAATAAGTTCTCAGGTTCATCTAAGCCATATGACGCGTTCAGCCTCTAAGAGATTCCTTAGCTAACCCTAATCTAACATATGGACTAATGAGTGAGGAGGATCTCGCCGAAGTAACGCACCGCTCTGGGGAGCGTTTACACCCGACAATCACCAAAAATCGGGGTGCTGTTTAGCATCATCAGCGAGATCTCAGTCCGCCATATCGGTACTATAACGCATGAGATCATGAGCACTGTCAACGCACCCGTCGCAGATGAGTCGTTTGTCCCTTGCGCCCTGCTGGCGGTGGTAAACTACCGAGATACCATCTCTATTTTACACTGACCTTTCCGAATCTCTATGAAAAAATACTTCTGGGAGTATAAAGCCCGATCGAAGTGTACTCTCTTGGTACCTATAATTCCTGCTTTCGAGTTCATTATAATAAGAAAATTATCGATTCTGTTTAGGCCCGCTCCGTCACAAAGGATCTAATTAATACTTAATGAACTGGGACTCTTGCGTTCTGTACATTTTAAGACAGACCCTAAGACACTGCCTCTTATCTGCCTAACCCACACTGTACAACCATACGCGATGATGCGCCTTATTAGAACCACGTAGCATAATATTTTTACCCTTTGATCAAGTTGACTGCTGTGGAATAGGCTTCTTGACACACCGAAGGCTTTTCTTAGCTACTGCAAGAGGAGCGTCTATATGTCTATTGAAATATATAAACTGCTCAAAACCGATACCAAGATGTCTAACCGCATTTCTCACCGCTAATGGTTGTCCATGTTTCCCAATGATCATGAATTTCCTCCAGTTTTTTTTGATATCCCTCGAGCTCTACACAATGGAGTCCTAGTAGTATCTTCAACTTCCAATAATCGCTATATCTCTTAATATGATGGAAATCCCACTGCAGCATTGTATTGATGACCTCAATTTCTGGACCTGATCTGTACGCTACTAAATATTCTACATGTACTATTGATAAGATAGTCATGATAGACATAAGATCACTTGTGCAGATGTTTGTCACACAACCTTGACGGAAGAATTTGTCGCGTTGGTTGTAGTTCACAGTAACTTCCAAAGTCATTAAGATGTTATATTGGAAATGCACACAGAGAGTATGAATTTTAAATTTTCTTATACTGCGGGTGTTATGCCTTCGTCACCACCAGTTTTTCCGTATAGGAATTTTTCTTGACTATGGGCGGACTCGAATTACAGACCTTCGGCTCAACAGTCAGCGATGATTACCATCGCACCACGACCAACCCCTAAGTACTGCCTCAATTGCATAATTAGAGTCATCGGGATAGAGAATAAAAGGTTTTCCAAAATCGGAAAATTTAATAGAATGGTTAACAATTTTAGCTTTTAGTGTTTCTAATGATTGATTATACTCTGGATCGATTTTGTTTATTTTAGTATCTTTTTTAAGGTACTTAACTATGGGGGAGGCAATTTTGGAATAATTTTGTACAAATTTTCTGTAAAAGCCTGTTACCCCTAAGAAGCGTTTTAATTGTCTGACTGTCTCTGGTTATTTATAATCAACGACGCACTTTATTTTTGAAGGGTTGGGTTTCATTCCATCTTTTGTAAGGATGTGTCTCAAAAATTCCGTATCTTTTTTATGGCTAATATATGTATGTTTCTCGAGACAGGTCGAAATGAGGATATCGTCTGAATAAACCACACAAATCTTGTTTATGTGATCTCTCAATATTTCATTCATTAATCTCTGGAAAGTGTCTGGTGCATTTTTTAACCTGTGTCCGAGGCCTAATTCTGAAAATCTTTTGGTGCAATGTTTCTCTTTACAGATACTGCTACTGATACTGTTGGTTATTATGTCTCGATTTGGACCACTGTTGACTGGCCTTATTCTAAAATTTACTCTAAATTTTCCCGCACTTCTAAATTGTGATAAATTATTCCTATCCTCCCTATTATTATTATTTGACAGAACTTTAGAATGGAATTTTACATTTTTCCTATGGTTCCTATCAATAATTCATAATTTTTTCTCAAATTCTCTAATTTTTTTCTAAAAGAATTTCTTTTAAGTCACTCTCTTTGCGATCCAGTTTATATAATTCTCGACCTTACACATTCATTTCACTGAAGTTCAATAGCTATTGAAATGCGATCGCAATGAGCCAATTATTGTTTGTATCGTTCGAGCCCCGATCAACGACTCGTTTCGAAATGATTTAAAGTGCAAAGTATGCAAAACACGGGATGCATTGCAATGGCCCAATTTAATTGAATATCATATACATATGTACATGGCGGAAAGTTCGTTGTCAGGATGAATGACTGATGTAAATCGCACGCTTGAATTTAAGCAAAAATTTACCAATTGGAGCGCTGACAACGCACAAATCTACCACTTAGAGCGCTGGTGACGCACTTAATATAGGACTTGGATAATGTATCGAAATATTGTTTAATCGAGTTACGTGCATAAGAATTTGCAGCTGTATGTGTGATTTTTCGCAGAGGCTTCTGACATACTTGTATAAGTAAAATCGGAAATTCGATAAAGATTGTTGGCATCGCGTTGTTTTTATCTTATAAGGAAGTCTTTCTTTAATAATCCGAGCGGTATGCTTAGAATCATTGTGTTACTGAATTTCATTCATTTCATTTTTCTAGAAAGAAACATTGTGGTTTTTATATTTTTTAGCTAAATTTAAATGTTTTGTCTTATTCGTTTTTGGAAAAAAGGCTTTTTTCTGGCTGTCCTGACATGTAAGCCCGATTTATGTTCGTCGTTTAGTACTCGCACAAACTACTTTTTCGGATGTTATTGATATTTTTTTTCTGCAATTTTAACTACACTTGAACTCGGGTTCTCTCACACTTTAGCCACAATTTGTCTTTCTTCTCTTGAACTTAGCTTTCTACGTCTACCTGTACGTTTGAAATTTTCCAACACTTTAGGCCATTTATAGCCGGTATGATTTTCCTTTTTTCTTAAGTTCACTATAATTTTTCGTGTTTTTACGGCAATTTCGCATTTCATTATAAAAAAAAAACAATAAATTGTAGAGAAATTAACACTGTAAAAGCAACCAAAGTACACTTTGCACTAAATTAGAAGTAGATTTTAATATCCACAATCAAATCTGAGCAATTCTGACAGTAAAACATAAATGATGCAACTAAACATGAGGAAGTTGCATGTTGTTTACTTAATTTTGACGCTTGTTTTTAAGTCTTTTTTCTTATAAATTGAATTTGTTACTTTATGTTTGGGTTTTATGAAATGGAACATAGCATTTTAAAGTATGATTTCAAGGCTTTAATTTGATGTATGAATATTTTCAGTAGCTACCGTGGCATAATTTTAATATAGAGATAAACCTTAGAAAGATGAATGTTTACACACTTTTGACGCTTACTGTAGTTTACATATCTTTTTTCTCTTAACTATGTGTAAAGTACAATGCACAAAGGACAATAAACGAGGGTATTGACGAGCGAAGCGAGCAGGGCGCGAAGCCCCCTATTACACCAAATAGTTAAGGAGAGAAACGATTGTACTAGACTAAAGTTTTTAGAACCAATCGAAAGAGAAAAAACCCTTTTTAGTTTTCTTTAAATTTGTTTGTATTTTAATCTTTGCTTCTTTATTTATGAATATTTTTAAAATCTTTGTTATTTTCTCATTTGGAAGTTATTAATTTTCTTATATCCTTAAAGTTATTAATTATTGCCTCCATTTCTTTCTTAGTAATTTTACTACATACTATATGGGAATTTGCTAATAATAGTATTATTATAATATTATTTTTATTACCGGCCATTTGAAACTCGGAATTTCAGAGCGTGTTCATTTTATATTTCGCCGTTCTGTCCCATCTCTTCTAGATCCATCCTTATATTGTCCTCCTATTTACAGCTCGGCCTTCTCTGGCGGCCTTTTCCTTATGGGTTTTCCCACCCATTATTCGTTTGATTGTTCGTCAAATGCTGCCAATATGCAACTTTTTATTTCCTTCGATATTTTATGTCCTTGCAGTCAATATAATATTAAGATATTTGTCCATTTTCTCAAAGCGTTTATCGAATACAGACAGGTGCACGGTTTGGATTGCTCCAAGTCGGTCAGGGATCATACCATATATTTGGTTTTCTCTTCATTTACTTCTAAACCTACTTCCTTTCCTGGCATTATTAGACTTCCTACATATCTCTTAACTGTTTCCTCTACAGGTCCAGATAACAGATTTACCTGAATTATTTGTTGAATTAGTACGAGTATTAGCTCACTATATATTATTCAAATACGATAGATAAATAATCATTTCCAGACAAACAAACTCCAAAGCAAATACGAGTACAATCTAATAGTGCTGTAGCAAATCCTATGTATTCGTTACTGAGTAACGGGTATTCGAATTTGTACCAGGTAACGAAACGTTACGCCCAAGTAAATGTCGTTACTAGCACGATTTCGTTACTTCTGTATTTGCGTATAATGTTATGAAGTATCATTATCGATACGCACACCGTTCGGCATTCATTCCCTGCCTTCTTTTAGTTCTTTATCCTACTTTTGGTTTGTATCTGTCCCGTTGTTACTTGTTAGTATACCTACAATGTATTTTAGGTATCATGGTATCTAGTATATCGTCGTCAATCGGTACCTACTCGTATCATTCAAACTGCCTGACCTGACTTGTCTTGCATTATACTGTTTGATTTGTGTATTCTCTTTTGAGTACTGATAGCAATACAATGTGTTTTGCGTCAAGTGGTGTGTAGTATCGTCATCACTACCAGACTTGCTCTTCATTATATGTACTGTTTTTTGTGCATCTGATGTAAATGCGGAGAATAATGTACTGTTGTAGTGCACTAGCAAAGATCTTTGATCTTAAAACTCGAGTTTGGGGGTTGTTTATTGGTATTTTTTCTATGATCATAATCTTGTTGCATAACATGAGTATATGAATGTGTGCTTTATTTATCTCGTACCCTCGGATGTAAAGCAGAAAATATTTGTTGTTTTTGTTTGAGTTATTTGTTTCTGGTTTGGTATCCTTTTTTCTACTTAGTTACATTTTATTGTGACGTGAGTCGTCAATATACATAGTCAGTTGGAAAGACTAATGTGTTAAAAAGATATGTGTTTGAAAATTTAAAAGTTAAATTTGCATAATGGAGCGAGAAAGAAGTAAATTATGGAATTTTTTTAGTATTATACCAGACGATCGGGAAAAAGTGAAGTGTGATTTGTGCCTTTCAAGACATCGAACGTCATATTTAAATGAATTCAATCCCTCCGTGTCAGTTCCAGTTGTTCATCCTCCCTCAATGCCTTCGACAAGTCAACAATTGTGCAAGGATATCCAGGAAGTTCCAGGCAATGATCGTAATTTTAAAGCGTTAATTCCAACAGTAAAAAAACAAACTAATATTTCAATGTTTGCAAGAAAACGTTTGAATGTTGGGCGTGAAAAAAAAATTACTGATCTTATTTTAAAAATGATTATTAAAGATTTGCAACCCTTTTCTATGGTGGAGGATTCTGGGTTTAAGGGCTTAATAAATTACTTGGGACCAAATTTCACAATGCCAACTAGGTATCTTCTAGGTACAACTTTGCTTGATGCGCAATATTTACAAATTAAAGAAAAAATAAAAAATTAATTGAAATTGGTGTTATATTACGCAAACAACAGATGGATGGACTTCGCGTGCAACAACTGCGTATGAGGTTGTGACGGCACACTATATCTTAGGAGACTCGTGGGAACTAAGCTCAGTCTTGCTAAAGGGTCCGCCAAATAATTTTTTTTTTTTTTGAAAATGCTATAAAAAAAAACTACTGAATATTTTCTCAAATTTCTTTTTTTATTTGAAAGTACAATCCTTCCGGTTAATAATGGAAAATAATTTCATTCAAATGGCTGCCTCGGCTGGCCATGCAGTAGCCTACACGATCGGTCCAATTTTTAAGCACATTATCGATTGTGTGCAGCTGTATTTCACCAATGGCTTCACGAATATTGTCCTTTAAAGCGTCAATTATCTCTGGCTTGTCGGCGTAACACTTATCTTTGACGGCACCCCACAAATAATAGTCCAACGGTGTCAAATCGCAGCTCCGAGGTGGCCAAACGACATCAGCTCTGCGGCTAATAATGCGATCTTCAAAAACAGGGCGCAAAACATCGAGTGTAGCTTCGGCTGTGTGGCACGTAGCGCCGTCCTATTGAAACCAAATGTTGCCAATATCCTCCTCTTCAATTTTTGTGAACAAAAATTCGTTCAACATGGCCCGATAACGATCGCCATTGACTGTAACGGCCACTCCTTGCTCATTTTCGAAGAAAAATGGCCCAATTATGCCTCTGGACCAAAATCTGCACCAAACAGTGGCTCGTTTTGAGTGCACCGGCTTTTCAATGTATGCGTGCGGGTTTTCTGTGCCCCAAATGCGACAATTTTGCTTGTTTACATACCCGCCAAGATCAAAATGAGCTTCATCTGAAAAGATGATTTTTTTGGCAAAATCGGCATCTTCTGTAAGTCGATCGCAGGCCCACTTAGCGAAGCGAAAACGCATTGGATGGTCAGTTGGCTTCAACTCCTGAACCAATTGGACTTTGTATGGCGTCATACCAAGGTCTTTATGCAAAATTCGTCTCAATGATGTCTCCGAAATGTTCAATTGTTGAGAACGACGGTGAATTGATGTTGATGGCGCTTCACGCACACTTTCTGCCGCAGCAGCAATATTCTCGGGTGTACACACTGTTTTTGGCTTTTCACGCTTTGGTTTATCGATGAGGATGCCAGTTTCTTTCACTTTTTTCACAAGATAACGAACATACGGAGCTGACAGTGCTTCTCTTCTTCCAAAATCCGTACGCAATTTTCGCACACATTCTGCAACATTACCATGATTTTCAAAGTAATGTCGCAATATTTCCCAGCGTTGTTCAAGCGTATACACAACCATATTCGTTCAGCGGAAGGATAAAACTAATTATCTGTCAAATCAGACATGAGCTAAGTGTTACCATTCACGAAATAAGCACTACTTGAAAAAAAAAAACGTTAGATGGCGGACCCTTTAGATTGCTTTGAATGTCACGAACGGCATACGGCGGAATATTTAAAGCAAGAGCTTTTAAATTTGGTGGAGTCCTGGGAAGTCAATAATAAAATGTTCGTGTGCGTCACAGACAATGCAACAAACATGAAGGCTGCGGTAAGATTAGCTGGATGGGATCATTTTGCTTATGTCGCTCATACCATGAATTTGATAGTCAGAGCTGTACTAGGCGTCATTCAAAATCTAATAAAGAAAATAAAATCAATTGTCGAACATTTCCACAGGAAACACAGTTCTGTGGGCACAAAAAAACTTTTTTTAATGCAGGAGCAACTTAAACCTAATGAGAAGCCATTAAAGCTAAAAATGTATGTAATTACTCGCTGGAACAGCACTCTTGATATGCTTGAGAGGGTAAAAACTCTGCAAGAAGCGTTAGAGGCAGCACTTGGTCTGTTGCATAACCCGGTAGAAATTTATCAGAAGACGAATGGGCCATGCTTCCAAGTATCATTAAAATTTTGAAACCATTTAAAGCGCTTACTGAAGAACTGTCGTCTCAAACTGAAGTTTCAATTTCGAAAGTTTTAGGCGGAACCAACAGCATTCTACGCATTTTCAATAATTTTAGTTCAAATCCTATGAGTGCATTATCTAGAAATCTGCTAGATGTACTTATTTTAGAATTAAATGGTCGCTTTGGAAACATCTCGCGCGACTCAGTCATATCGAAGGCAGCTCTTCTAGACCCCAGATTTAAAAAACAATCTTTTGTTTATGAATCGTGCTACAATAATGCTAAGCAATCACTGCAAGTTGAACTTGAAAGAATGCCAAGTACGTAGGAAACCTCAGCAAGTCTGGAAGATGAAACATATGCTCCTTTAATGGAGTATGAAGATGAAGAAGTTGGTATTTGGCAGGAACACGACAAAAACATAGCTTTGGGCTCATCAGTAACAACTGTTGCTGCAAGTATCGTAACGATTCGGCAGTATATGGAGGAGAAGGATATACCGAGAAAAGAGAACCCGTTAAAATGGTGGAATGCTCCAAAACTACTGTATCTCGAACTTTCTGAATTAGCTAAAAAATATTTGTCAATGATGGCTACATCAAATTTTAAATGAAAAGCGTTCGGCATTAAAACCAAAAAGAATGGAAAAAATACATTTTTTGAATGCAAACCAAAAGTATATATCTTAGATTAAATATAAAGTAACAAAATAAGAAATTCTTAGGTTAACTAATTTAATATTTTCTTTTTTTAACTATCGAACTTACACATCAATGAAGATATATGAATACGTGCATTTATTTAGTTTTTGTTTTTTATTAATTTGTGATATTTTTTAAACATACATATTTGTTTACACTGAGGCAATTGAATCGGCTATATTTTTTTACTTTTATTTTTGAGTTCCTTTTTTTTGAATAAATTCTAAGGTTTATTAAATTTAAATTCTTAATTGTAAATTTTAAGTTTAATTTCTGAAGTTTTTTTTATTTTTTTTAGTTCAAGTGAAATTATTGTAATTTAATTTAGTTTCGTTTTTTCGTGGAGTTATTTCCTTTTTAAATTATGAAGTTTTTATTTTATTTATTTGTAGTTTAAGTCAAAAGAATAAGAAAAAAGTTAATTTTTTTTATTAAAAAAATCTAAAAATTGAAACGATTTGTTTTTGTTCACAGGAAACAATTTAGTCCATTTTCATCCCTTTCTAATTTCTACCAATAAATAAATAAATCAACCCGAAAAAGTAGATTTCTGAGTAAAAGTAGGTTTTATTAGCTGTTGGCTCATTTTAGAGTAAAAAAAAAGAGGTTTCTATGAAATTTAATACAACATGACATCCTGTCTGCAGGGAAACGTGTTAAATGTTAATGTTAAAGTTAAATGCAATATTCCTATGTGAGCCTCAAAAAGCAAAAAAATACTTGTTAAAACTTAAATAATACCCCTTTCTATGAAAGTAACGAAAGTAACGAGTATCGACATTATTGTAACGAGTATTCAAAACAAAAGTAACGTATACATACGGGTATTCAATTGGACGTTACTTTTACAGCTCTACAACTAAATCAAATATCTAGACTACATTAACACAATTTGTGATTTTCACCAGATTTGGAGTGCGATTGTAGCAAAAAAAAATGAAATGAAATATAAAGAGTTATGTGAAGAAAGCACCATGGTTAAGGGGTTAATGTGCTTAGCTTCTGATGCCAATGGCACGGGGTGTTTCTCCTCAGTGAGGTATTGAAGTAACCCCTTGCACTGTACTTATTTAGAAATAATAACAATCTCATAATTAGCCGTTCGCAGTCAGCCATAAATAGGAAGAACCTTTTTCACCAATGGAGAGAAGCTTCTGTTCTGACGACCTATAAGACCTGATACAGGAATAATAATGGGCAGGTGAATTAAATATTAGAGTTAGCAACCTAAAAGAAATAAATATAATCTTTCTTTGCTTTAACTGTTCATTTGTTTAATCAATATTAAGGCCGGAAGGCATAATTTGAGGTAGTTCTGTTTACTTTAGTGTCCGTATATAAAATGTCCGTAAATAAAAATAGATTTAAAAAAAAAAGAAATAATAAGTACATATTAAGAAGTTTTATCATTCAAAGCAGAGAATTTGTATTGATTAATTACAATATAATGAGTTAACAATATTATCAATATTTTTATAATAAGTATTATTATGTTTTTTGTGGACCAAAAGTATAAGGACAGGAAATGTGAATTCGTAAAATAAATTACATGTACTGCGGGTAAATTTCGCACTTCATTCATTATGTCGCCAACTTATATTAAAATATATCGCACAAGCAAGTAATGACATTATTTATGAGAGATTATACATACATACTAGTATTTTTAAACTAATTGTATGCTATACAATGAAAAATAAGTCAATAAATTATCTTTATCTTACCCTCGCAAGCGATTCCTTGGGATCAAGAAGCGTGAGCTTATTTCTCTTAAGGCTTTTAACGTGTTCTAAAACAAGACTGAAATGTTCCCGGGCCGTTAGACATAATTTATCGAAAAGTGACGACACGACGTCCTATTAAGTAATTTAAAATAATTTAAATGATTAATATTTATTGAATAGAATATACCTGAACAGTTGTTGTAGTATCATATTTAAATGACTTTGTTTGACCATTTTCCAAAAACACTTTCAAAACGTTTGCCATTGGCGGCACACATATATCCCCAAGCGAGAATGTTGAAGGCTGCAAAATACAACATATGTCTTTGTTTTAACAACCATAAGTATCTACAAACGACAATATTTGAACTATCTTTATATGTCTTAGTTTAATAGAAGCCAAACGACAGACCCATACTCGGGTCAAGTGATCTCTTCCCATATAAGAAATCTAGTTAAATTATGATTTTTATAAACAATATTTTTATGAATCTGGAATCCATGCTCAAAAACAGTCTATCCTAGTCATCAGTATGTCTATTTCATATTCTAGCGTCCCTACTTGCGCAGCCACTGCCTCTTCTTGATCACTTTTATGATATATTGATGTTTACCGATGTACAATTTTTGCTTCAAAGACTGTTGTGCTGGCTTCGACGATACTTCGTGAAGTACGGAAAATATAAGGTGATTTTTTGTATTTCACGAGTTATGCAATTCGTAAGGGTTATCACATGGATATGGGTATATGTTTCTGACGTCGAAACCAAAACCTATGGAAGCGGCCAGAAGAACAAGGCACGGAAAATTCGGTCAAATGTTAACGTTTTCTCATAGTTTTCTTCGACAACATTGACGGGGTTCATCATGAGTTCTTGCTGGAGTATGGTAAATTATTAATATTACTTGAAAGATATGCGACGTTTGCGTGACCAATATGAAGAGAACGCCCGTATTTGTGGGAAAGAAATTTATTTCTGTTACGTCACAATGACGTCCGTGCTCACTCATCGTTGCTTATGTGGTATGTATTTTAAAAATGATACCGTAATCATGCTTCAGCTACTGCGACTTTTTTCTCTTCCTAAAACTAAAAAGACCTAAAAAAGGACGAAAGTTTGCCACGATTGAGGAGATGAAGACCGCATCACTGGAAAACCCCAAACCTATACAAAAAGCGCATATGTACGTAAGAATTGTAGAAAAGGAAAACACTGCACCTTGAAAAGTTTATGTTAAAATTTATTTTAATTCAGGGTTTTATATAAAAAGAAAGGTAATTCATGGAAGGGTATCGATTATATTGAATAGTCCGTCGCACACATTACTATCGGTGTGTCTCTCTTGACATCTCTCGCCCGACTCCTTTATACTTTATACTCCTCTTTACTTTTATATTTTCTGTTCCTACAAATCGGCCCCCGATGGTTCGGAATCCGTATCGCATGCAAACGAAGGTTTCATAGAATCAGCTGCGGAGGATGTTTGTCGTGGTCCTTCATGACTTCCTAACTTTTCCACATCATACCGTTCTTTTCCATTGACTCTAACCACTTGGTACAGACCCAAATACTTAGGGAACATTTTTAGCCTGGGAGCAAATCGTGGTCGTCTCACTGTCTAGTTGCAGTCCTACGCGGTATATTTTGACCTTTTTCCTCCGACGATTAAAGTGTCGAAGTTCGTCTCTCCCTTGGACAAAATCTGGGGCCATTTCTTTTTCTATCAACGTCACCAGGTTGGAATCTAAACCGTCTTGCATCGGAACACCTATAAGAAGTTCGGAGGGTGTGTTTGTGCTTCTTACCACCATTGTATTTAACACCTTTTGTAGCCTTGGCCCAAATTTGAAGCACTTTTTAGGAACATCCACTGACAGCTTACTGAGGAAGGAGATGATGGTTCTATTTGTTCGCTCCACTTGACCGCTTCTGGGGATACCTGTCGTAATCTTGGTGTGTTGAATTTGAACTAAATTGAACTGGATTTCCGAATAATAGCCTGTGGTTTTCACCGTGTAGATCCACACCATTTTAGCGAAACAGCGAAACAGTACGTCTGGTTTTTTTATTGCGTTTAAGAGCCCATCTTGTTTGCCTGCTTTCCTTTCGGCTAAGATACAATTAACACATTTTTTAATGACAGAATTTACCTTTTTTTGTCGGCTTCGGTACAAAATAGTCCATGCTTATTACTTTTCCCACTTTGTCCATTAAGATGAGTCGTTATAATTTTCTGCATTTGCTTTGGTAACATAAGACAGTAATCTCTTTTGCGTTATTTGTAAAGGATGTCCTTCCTCAAAAGGTATCACGAGGACTATCTTGTTTGGTTAGGATATCCGATGACTGCATTCGTCATCTTCTCTTGCGCTTTTCCTATCCTTTTCAATAATACACTTTTTATGAGGGACACGGTTGAACACTGAACTAAGCGCGTCGACGTGTTACCTTCGGTGCCTTAGCCTTAAATTCATTGAAGACCATGGCCCAGCAAGAAATCCTGGCATTGACATCACGCTTTTTCATTTCGAATGCTTAACAACCCGTGTAGGTGATAAACTTCGTACCCAGCTCGTATTACCGCCAAAATCTCCAAATCGTAGCTCGAATACCGATGCTCTCCTTTGTACCTTTGTACTATCTATGTTTAATGGTAACTCCTAATGTACTCAGTCTATGTTCTATGTCCTATAGAGCTAATAAAGTCAGCTGATTCTCATCCGTCGTACACTACTTTTGTCTCTGATATTACATGCTGTGAGAAATGGGCGCGTTAATCAAATAGTAATTAAATCGCGATAATGACTACTAATAACGAATCCGGTATCAATATAAAACCTCCAAAACCATTAGAAGTGAACAATAAAAATGTTGCTCTATCGTGGAAGAAATAAAAATGGTTTGAAACCGCGTCTCAGCGGTTTCTTTACCCACCTTTATGTCTATCTTAGTACCCGATGCAGAAGACATTTATAATTCCTTCACGCTTACGTCAGAAGAAAGCAAAGATTTAAAAGTCATAACGTCTAGATTCGAAGAACATTTCGCCCCCAAAATAAGTATTACCTTTGAACGATATGTCTTCAATAGAATGACGAAGAAGAGCCTTTTGACGCGTATAAATAAATCAGGAAGTATAAAAAATCAGGCTAACAAATGCGAGTTTGGCACGTTGTAACACAGTCTAATACGTGATAAAATTATAGTGAGCATATACAGGGTGTCCCACGAGCAGTGTGCCAAAAAGCTATAGCGTGTAGATCTGGTCAAGAAAGGAAAAAAATCGTATGGGAGGGGGGGGGGGTCTATTCCCTCCCGTTTAGCCGGGAGGGGCAATTTTCTAAAAAATTGACTTAATTTGGAAAAAAAATTATTAAAAATCAACAGTTACATCCACAATGCCGTGATATACTTTTTTGTAAAGCCAGAAACCTCTTTTTTCATCTTATTTTTAAACGAAGCTGTTTCAAGGAACAGTTTTTAAGAAATTAATTTTCAAACTTAAAATTTTGAAAAAAAAAATAAAAAAAAAAATTTCGAACTATTTTTTTTCAAAATTGTATGTAATTAAGTACTAATTTTTTTTCAAAAATTCAATTCTCTTATTAGTTTTCAGTTAAATACAGAAAACCGGATGCAAAAATGTCTTGTAGTTTTTGAGAAATTAAAAAAAAAACCCAAACCATTTTTTTCTAAGAAAAACCTTTTTTTTTGGTTTTAACGCGGCTGGACTTGTAGGCAAATTAATGCATGAAACATTGACCTCTTTTTTATTATTTTTAAAAAATTCGGAGTTTTATTATAATAAATTTTCAATATGATCCCCATTTTTTAGAAGGCAACGATTATATCTCCTTCTAATGGCTGCACATAAGTCTATGCTTGACAAATTTTCCTGCAATTTGATTTCAGCGACTTCAATCCGTTCTTTCAGTTGTTCCAAAGATACTATTTCCACTTCGTAAACATAATTCTTCATGAATCCCCACACATAAAAATCTAGAGGAGTTAAATCTGGTGATCTAGGTGGCCGTTCCGTGGGGCCCCTTCTTCCGATCCAACGGTCACTAAAATGATCATCCAGCCAGTTTCTAACCCATAAGCTCTAGTGTGCTGGTGCTCCATCTTGCTGGTAGATTAAATTATCTGCTATGGCCAAAGGAACGTTGTCCATCAAATAGGGCAAAAGGTCTCGTAGGAACTGCAGGTATGATAATAACGGCATTCAAAAACCGGGGCCCGATCACAGTTTGTCCAACAATACCAAGCCAAACATTACAGCTAAAGCGGTGTTGTCCAGAGTAACCCCATCTCTGGTAAACTGTGCTTCATCCGTCGAGAATATCCTTGCAAAATAGTTTCGTTCAGTTTCATCTCGAAGCAGTAATGATCGACAAAATTCTGCTCTCAAAAACTTGTCGTTTGAGGTGAGTTTCTGAACTGGCCTAAAATGGTACGCGTAAGTTTTCGGTATGAAGCACTCCATACTCTAGATTTGGGCACTCCAAGCATAATAGCTATCCTCCTTGTACTAAGGGAGGGATTACGTCGGACCAAATCCGAAATTCTTTCATCTAAGATTCCTGATCCATCTGTAACTGATCTTTCGCTTCTTCGATGCTCTAGCACTCCGTGCTCTGGCAGACGTCGGTGGATTCTTGAAAACATGCTACGACTGGGACACCTTCGATTGGGATATCTTTCAGCATAGAGTCTTTTGGCTTCACGATCTCGAGGTCAATGTTTCATACATTAATTTGCCTACAAGTCCAGCCGCGTTAAAACCAAAAAAAAGGTTTTTCTTAGAAAAAAATGGTTCGGGTTTTTTTTTAATTTCTCAAAAACTACAAGACATTTTTGCAACCGGTTTTCTGTTTTTAACTAAAAACTAATAAGAGAATTGAATTTTTGAAAAAAAATTAGTACTTAATTACATACAATTTTGAAAAAAAATAGTTCGAAATTTTTTTTTTAATTTTTTTTCCAAAATTTTGAGTTTGAAAATTAATTTCTCAAAAATTGTTCCTTAAAACAGCTTCGTTTAAAAACAAGATGAAAGAAGAGGTTCCTGGCTTTACAAAAAAGTATATCACGGCATTGTGGATGTAACTGTTGATTTTTAATAATTTTTTTTCCAAATTAAGTCAATTTTTTAGAAAATTGCCCCTCCCGGCTAAACAGGGGGGAATAGACCCCCCCCTCCCATACGATTTTTTTCTTGTCTTGACCAGACCTACACGCTATAGCTTTTTGGCACACTGCTCGTGGGACACCCTGTATAGTGACGCAATACGAGAAAAGTTACCAGAAAAAGGCGAGGTATCATTAGCTGATACAGTTAAAATTTGCAGAGTAATATAGCGGCGAGTCAACTCAAAGAACTACATAGAAACGAAGAAGCGGTAAATTCAGTTACTGAATACAAAAAAAAAAGGCAGGAAAACGAAAAGAGCCATAAATAACCCAGTAGAGGTTTGCGAGTTCCAGAAGGAGAGAACTACTCATCAAAGAAAAAACTGCCCAGCTTTCAATTAATTTTGAACAAATGTGAAAAAAAGGACACCTAGCTTCGGACTGTAAGACAAAATAAGAAATCGCCACAGAAAAGTGCATGCAATTCCAAACGACACAATAAGCGATAGCGAAGACAATGACGACAATAGTTTACTAGTCCTGTCAGAAGACACAGATAAAGATTACAATAATAATTATATGGAAGAAATAATCATCGAAAACAAAAAAGTTAATGTCAAACTAGAAACAGGTGCCCAGTGCAACGTCTTACCGAAAAAAAATATTGATAAATTCAAAGACGTTAAATTGAATAAATCAAGCATAAAAAAGTTAGTTTCATTTACAAATGATAAAATCAGTGTTCTCGGGGAAGTATCCCTATGCTGTATAGTGCGAAATACGAAACATATGTTGTTTTTTGAAGTGGTTGACAAAGCTGTATGTCCAATATTAGGAAAAAGTGCATGCGAGATATCAAAGTTGATATTGCGCGAAGAACAACTCAAAATTGACAAAAATATGTTTGAAGGGCTGGGTTGCATTAAAAAATTCTTTTACGATATGGATCTTGTCGGAAATCCAGTCTTTGAGAATTATGCCTCCCGAAAAATACCACACGCATTACAAGACGATGTGAAGAAAGAGATCGAAAGAATGATTCAATTGGGTGTCATAAAAAAAACAGAAGGTGCTACTCCAGCCGATGTAAACAAAAAATTGTGAGAAGATTTCATCCTCTTAAATCCATGGATGAGATTGCGACCAAGGTTCAAAATTCAAAGTTTTTCACAATCTTGGATTGTAAACATAGTTTTTGGCAGATCAGAGTAACTGATCGCAATAAAGGTTATCTGACAATGGCTGCACCTTGGGGTAAAGTGTCATTCTTGCGTGTTCTATTTGGACATGCTTCCGCCCCAGAAATCTATCAAAAGGTTATGATTGATTTATTGGATGGCTGTGAAAATACAGAGGCCTCTATGGATGATATTTTGATTTATGCTCCTGATGAAAAGGCTCTTAATTTGCATACCAAGAAAGTGCTTAGAAAGCTTGATGAAGCAGGTGTAAATTTAAACAAGCAAAAATGTATATTTGCTACAAGAAAGCAAATTCCTCGGACGGAATTTGCAGAAGATACCGAAGAGATTGGATCCATAAAAAAACTTAAAGCAACCGTTAAATAAGACCGAGCTTCGAAGATTGATCGGTATGGCAACTTATTTACATAGGTATATAAGTTTATAAATAATTTTTCCGACATAAGAGGTCCAAGCGCCAACTTCTCAAAAAAGACACACAATGGCATTGGAGTGCAAAACAAGAAGAATCTTTTAATAAACTTAAATCGTTTCTATCAAACCACTTTTAAAATATTACGACCCAAATTACCCAGTGAAACTTCAAGTAGATGACAGTCAGCCTAGTGCAGGTGCCGCATTGCTTCAAGATAACCCAGTCAGTGGTGTACATATCCAAAGCGTTCACAGAGACACAAAAATTAGCTCCTCAGATCGAAAAAGAAGCACTCGCTATTAAATTTGCATGTGAAAAGTTCCATGACCAAATTTTAGGAAAACCTCTTACCATTAGCGATCATGGAAACAATTTTCAAGAAGCCCATACATAGCACTCCTACCCGTTTACAAAAAATCATGCTCCAAGTTCTTCAGTATCAACCAATGGTAATTTATTCAAAAGGCGAAGATATACCTGTCGCAGATACACTCGACCGTGACTTACATAACCCAAAAAACTAAGAAAAAGATGACGAGCTAGAGGTACACGAAATTTTACAACTAACAGATATAACAAAAAAAAGTCTACAAGAAGCAATAAAAAGTGGCAAAAATCTACAAAATGTTCTTAACTACATTAATACAGAGTAGCCTGATACAATTCAACATATCCCGAACGAGATAAAACATTATTGGACATTTCGAGAATCGCTCAGCAGCAATGAAGGCATTCTTTTCAAGGGATCCAAAGTCGTCGTTCCAGATGGCATGAAGTCCACCAAGGTCATTTTGGCATTGAGCGGACACTCCACAGTGCACGCGAACAACTCTTTTGGGTCAAGATGATGAGTGACTTCACGAAATAATTCGAATCCTGCAGCATTTGCCAAAGCTACCAACGTTCTTCCTGAGCTACCCTGGGAAATAATTGCAGTAGATTTATTGCTTTTAAGAGCTAATAAATATCTTTTCATTGCAGATAGCTATTCCGGTTACTTTGAGTTTGTTCAGTTAAAGCAGTCGTCTAGTGCAGAAGTCATTCTCCAACTCAAAAAGATGTTTGCAGTCTATGGTATACCGTTCGTTTTGGAATCGGACAACGGCCTCTCTGGAGAATTTCAAGCGTTTGCCAAAAAATGGGACTTTACTCATCAGACATCAAGCTCCAACGGCCTTGCGGACAGATTCGTCCAGGTAGCAAAATTTCTACTAAAAAAATGCCACAAAGACCAGTCGGATGTTTATCTGGCATTACTTAACTACTGCAACACGCCTCAAAACAACGATCACCTAATCAACGTTTGATGAGCCGAAAAACGAGAACAACAATAACATCCACCAAACAATCGCTTAAACCTAACGTTGTACAAAACGTACACCACAACCTCATTGAAGCCCGAAACAGAAGCAAGTTCTATGCGGACAAAGGAAGCCACCAATAACAACCCTTTCAGCCTAATGAAAAAATTCGTATTCAGCAACCTAATCAAAACTGGATCTCTGGAACTGTAACAAACACACCACGCTCGTATATGGTACAAACTGATGATGGATCAATTTGTTGCAGAAACAGCAATCATTTGCATAAGATGAGAGCCACCATCGTTCCATAAAAAGATGTTATAGTCGATCCAACAGCTGATGACAAAATGACTACAGCAGCAACCACAACAGCGAGTCCTGTAAATAATGTTGAACCAACTTAAACGATCACCTCAGAGTCTAAGCCTTATGTCACCGAGCTTGGGAGAACAGTAAAACCAGTTGTGAGGTGCAAACCAACATCTGTTTGACCTTTGTAGTTTAACCTGATATTGAATTACACAAAAAAAAATTAAATGGAGTCAATAATTAGATATTTAAATTTAAAATATAATTTTAGTAACCTTTGATTCGATTTGCATTATGTATGTATTTTTGAAGCAAAACTAGAAAAGGAGAGATGTAACATTACGATACTTTGTACCTTTGTACTATCTACGTTTAATGGTAATTCCTAAAGTATTCAGTCTATGTTCTATGTCATATAGAGCTTATAAAGTCAGTTGATTCTCATCCGTCGTACACCACTCTTGTCTCTGGCATTACATCCTTCGTCGGTTGGGAAGGTGTAGTAGAAGACCGGATGAAGCTGTTGATCCTCAGGGCATTTTTGCAAGAGGATTGCACCACCATCGTTTTTGCGAAGTTCGGATTGAATATCAAGAGCACTGGTTCGTTGCACAAGATATCCATCAATTGTTGAAACGCATTCCTTTCCCATGGACCAAAAACAACTCTAGCGCCTTCTTTCGTAAGTTTTCCAATAAAACGCTATACCCCTTTAACTGAGCGTGGTTCTGGAAAATTCCGTATCGAGCTCGTCTTTTTTTTCAGATGGTTATACAACACCTTCGCTTACGACGTGTTTCAGATTCTCCAGTTAAATAAAATCCCGTTCCTGGCTGCTATTTCGAATACTCGCCGAAATACTGCAAGGTCGCTGGTTTCGTTTGTTGAGCGTATTATTATTTCAATCACGTAAATATTTATACGTTTGTTGCCAATTAGTTCCTTGAGCATTTCGTTGGCAATTAGTGCTGTAGCAAATCGTATGTATTCGTTACTGAGTAACGGGTATTCGAATTTGTACCAGGTAACGAAACATTACGCCCAAGTAAATGTCGTTACTAGCGTTACTGTCGATTTCGTTACTTCTGTATTTGCGCATAATGTTATGAAGTATCATTATCGATACGCACACCGTTCGGCATTCATTCCCTGCCTTCTTTTAGTTCTTTATCCTACTTTTGGTTTGTATCTGTCCCGTTGTTACTTGTTAGTATACCTACAATGTATTTTAGGTATCATGGTATCTAGTATATCGTCGTCAATCGGTACCTACTCGTATCATTCAAACTGCCTGACCTGACTTGACCTGCATTATACTGTTTGATGTGTGTATCTCTTTTGAGTACTGATAGCAATACAATGTGTTTTGCGTCAAATGGTGTGTAGTATCGTCATCGCTACCAGACTTGCTCTTCATTATACATACATATGTACTGTTTTTTGTGCATCTGATGTAAATGCGGAGAATAATGTACTGTTGTAGTGCACTAGCAAAGATCTTTGATCTTTAAACTCGAGTTTGGGGGTTGTTTATTGGTATTTTTTCTATGATCATAATCTTGTTGCATAACATGAGTATATGAATGTGTGCTTTATTTATCTCGTACCCTCGGATGTAAAGCAGAAAATATTTGTTGTTTTTGTTTGAGTTATTTGTTTCTGGTTTGGTATCCTTTTTTCTACTTAGTTACATTTTATTGTGACGTGAGTCGTCAATATACATAGTCAGTTGGAAAGACTAATGTGTTAAAAAGATATGTGTTTGAAAGTTTAAAAGTTAAATTTGCATAATGGAGCGAGAAAGAAGTAAATTATGGAATTTTTTTAGTATTATACCAGACGATCGGGAAAAAGTGAAGTGTGATTTGTGCCTTTCAAGACATCGAACGTCATATTTAAATGAATTCAACCCCTCCGTGTCAGTTCCAGTTGTTCATCCTCCCTCAGCGCCTTCGACAAGTCAACAATCGTGCAAGGATATCCAGGAAGTTCCAGGCAATGATCGTAATTTTAAAGCGTTAATTCCAACAGTAAAAAAACAAACTAATATTTCAATGTTTGCAAGAAAACGTTTGAATGTTGGGCGTGAAAAAAAAATTACTGATCTTATTTTAAAAATGATTATTAAAGATTTGCAACCCTTTTCTATGGTGGAGGATTCTGGGTTTAAGGGCTTAATAAATTACTTGGAACCAAATTTCACAATGCCAACTAGGTATCTTCTAGGTACAACTTTGCTTGATGCGCAATATTTACAAATTAAAGAAAAAATAAAAAAAAAAATAGAAATTGGTCAGTTATATTACGCAAACAACAGATGGATGGACTTCGCGTGCAACAACTGGGTATGAGGTTGTGACAGCACACTATATCTTAGGAGACTCGTGGGAACTAAGCTCAGTCTTGATAGGTTGCTTTGAATGTCACGAACGGCATACGGCGGAATATTTAAAGCAAGAGCTTTTAAATTTGGTGGAGTCCTGGGAAGTCAATAATAAAATTTTCGTGTGCGTCACAGACAATGCAGCAAACATTAAGGCTGCGGTAAGATAAGCTGGATGGGATCATTTTGCTTATGTCGCTCATACCATGAATTTGATAGTCAGAGCTGAACTAGGCGTCATTCAAAATCTAATAAAGATAATAAAATCAATTGTCGAACATTTCCACAGGAGTTCTGTGGCCACAAAAAACACAGGAGCCACAGGAGCAACTTAAACCTAACGAGAAGCCATTTAAGCAAAAAAATTATGTGATTACTGCTTGAGAGTGGAAAAACTCTGCAAGAAGCCTTAGATGCAGCACTTGGTCTGTTGCATAACCCGGTAGAAATTTATCAGAAGACGAATGGGCTATGCTTCCAAGTATCATTAAAATTTTGAAACCATTTAAAGCGCTTACTGAAGAACTGTCGTCTCAAACTGAAGTTTCAATTTCGAAAGTTTTAGGCGGAACCAACAGCATTCTACGCATTTTCAATAATTTTAGTTCAAATCCTATGAGTGCATTATCTAGAAATCTGCTAGATGTACTTATTTTAGAATTAAATGGTCGCTTTGGAAACATCTCGCGCCACTCAGTCTTATCGAAGGCAGTTCTTCTAGACCCCAGATTTAAAAAACAATCTTTTGTTTATGAATCGTGCTACAATAATGCTAAGCAATCACTGCAAGTTGAACTTGAAAGAATGCCAAGTACGTAGAAACCTCAGCAAGTCTGGAAGATGAAGAAGTTGGTATTTGGGAGGAACACGACAAAAACATAGCTTTGGGCTCATCAGTATCAACTGTTGCTGCAAGTATCTTAACGATTCGGCAGTATATTTAGGAGAAGGATATACCGAGAAGAGAGAACCTGTTAAAATGGTGGAATGCTCGAAAACTACTGTATCCCGAACTTTCGGAATTAGCTAAAAAATATTTATTAGTGATGGCTACATCAATCCCATCAGAACGCATAGTCTCAAAGTCCGGACAAATTTTAAATGAAAAGCGTTCGGCATTAAAACCAAAAAGAATGGAAAAAAAATACATTTTTTGAATGCAAACCAAAAGTATATATAAGTAGATTAAATATAAAGTAACAAAATAAGAAATTCTTAGGTTAACTAATTTAATATTTACTTTTTTTAACAATCGAACTTACACATCAATGAAGATATATGAATACGTGCATTTATTTAGTTTTTGTTTTTTATTAATTTGTGATATTTTTTAAACATACATATTTGTTTTCACTGAGGCAATTGAATCGGCCATATTTTTTTCCTTTTGTTTTTGAGTTCCTTTTTTAAATAAATTCTAAGGTTTATTAAATTTAAATTCTTAATTCTAAATTTTAAGTTTAATTTCTGAAGTTTTTTTATTTATTTTTAGTTTAAGTGAAATTAATTTGATTTAGTTTTGTTTTTTCATGGAGTTATTTCCTCTTTAGTTTATGAAGTTTTTATTTTATTTATTTGTAGTTTAAGTCAAATGAATAAGAAAAAAGTTAATTTTTTTCATTAAAAAAATCTAAAAATTGAAACGATTTGTTTTCACCCCTTTCTAATTTCTACCAATAAATAAATAAATCAACCCGAAAAAGTAGATTTCTGAGTAAAAGTAGGTTTTACTAGCTGTTGGCTCATTTCAGAGTTAAAAAAAAGAGGTTTCTATGAAGTTTAATACAACATGCCATCCTGTCTGCAGGGAAACATGTTAAATGTTAATGTTAAAGTTAAATGCAATATTCCTATGTGAGCCTCAAAAAGCAAAAAAATACTTGTTAAAACTTAAATAATACCCCTTTCTATGAAAGTAACGAAAGTAACGAGTAACGATATTATTGTAACGAGTATTCAAAACAAAAGTAACGTATGCATACGGGTATTCAATTGGACATTACTTTTACAGCTCTATTGGCAATGGTACCTTCATAAATTCATATTGGCCGTCAGGTGTTACGAATATCATGTATTGGCGACCAGCTGGAGAAACGTCCTCATGAAAGAACCCCCTATTAAGGTCGTAAATATTTCGCCGAGCTCAATGTATCTATGACACCCTATATTAATGGAAGATGGTATTTATCTCGTATCACTTTTAAATTGAGCTCCGATAATCGATACATAGACGTTGGCTTCCTTTTTCGCCGACAAGACAACTGGACTTGCATAGTCGAACTTACTTGGACAAATGATACCTTCACGAAGTCACACATTCACTTGGTTTCCAACGATTCCTTTCTCCAAAGGAGATAATCGTCACGGTGGCTGATAAACAGGTTTCCAGCAAATTGATATGCATGTGTTTAACAGACGTTGGTGGCTTCATAGGCCTATAATTTTAAATCAAAAGATTAATAGTTACAGATAAGGGTAATTCACCCCCCAGAAATGTAAACGTAATTTGAGTATAATGCACTTGCGATCGAGCGAATGCAAATCATGATAAACAACAAAATGCGGAGTGGACGTCTGCCTGATATCCGGCACCGTTACGGAGTGCATTCATCCAATCGCCAGTGCAAACCTTGCACTTTTTAAGGAGTGCATTCGCCCGATCGCTTGTGCAAGCCTCGCACTTTTTGTCTTTTTGTTTTTTTTTCTGCCAAACGAAGGCAGAAGATAATAAAATTGATATTGTATTGTCAGTCGAAAAGAAGATTCAATAAAATAAAATTCAATCGTCTTGAACTAAGAAAAAAAAAGGAAAGGTCTTTTTTTTTTCCTAAACTAAAACTGTCAAAACGCGAAAAATAAAGATATCTTTAGAGTGTCCGTTTCAACGGTTAATTGACTAACAAATCCTGCATATCTTGATGATAAGAATCGTCATTAGTGATCTAGATAGTTACTAATAGATTAGTAACACACGTGAAAGAAATTTTTGTTTTTTACTAAATGATTTGTGACAAATACAAGAAAGAGTGAAAACGATTATTAAAAGACTTATAACACATGGAAAGAGGAGAAAGTGAAAACAGTTTTATAAGTAGCTAGTAATTTTAGATAAACGCTCAACAGAACTACAACAATCGTGTACAGAAGTTAGAGATTCGAAATAAAGAAGTGTCTGCCAGCCCTGGAGGAAGAATCGAGAATTAACGAAAAGTGCGAGCAACAACAGAAGCAGCATATCAACATCAGGAACAATCCCATCCCCGAGATCAACAAGGTCGTATCACGATTTAGTAAGCTATTATTATGTATATTGTTATGTATTATAATTAAGCCATTATAGATAGAAATATTATAGTTACTTTGAATTTAATAGTGACATAAAATAATACATTAAGTAATATCTTTCTGTGCTCGATATAGCATGTCAGTATCAGACACGCTAGAGAAACAGATAAACTTGGTTCAAGAGAGATATCGAGAACTTTCTGACTTAACAAGAAATTTCTTTAACAACCCCACTATTTTGACCCTCAATCTAAACCCCTTAAATACATATCAGAACCCCCAGATTTTATCGGAGATTATAAGGCACTACAAAATTTCATCGACTTAGTTGACAAAATATATCCCGTACTAATTAAATATAACGAATTATCACAAAGTATTTTTTTCGAACATCTAAAAGCCAAACTCAAAGGAAAAGCCAGAGAAGTCATAGAGATTAATACACATGTCACGTTATGGGAAGATATCAAACAAACACTACTAAGTAACTTCAGCGATCGACTCACAGTCCAAGAGCTTTTTGACGAGCTCAGAGGAATTAAATTTAAGACAAATAGCGTTGATTTTTATAATGAGCTCAAAGTAATTCTACGCAGACTGAATGTGAAAACTAAGATAATATCGATGGACCCAGTTCTTGCTTCCGGCTACATAACAAATAGTAAAATGTCAGCAAATGTCATGTCTTTAAAATTTAAAAATAAATTACCGGAGTCAATGCGATCTCTGCTTCATTGCAGAAATCCAACCAGTTTAGAAAACGCAATGAACATTCTCTATGGATGCGGTTATGCGTACTATAATCCTTCACAAAGGAAGAATAATTCTTTTTATAATCGAAACCCGCCTCAATCGGTTCATACCATAACTAGGCCCCCTCCTGATCACTTTCAACAAAGAAATAATGAAAACCCCAGAAACAATAACCATTTCCCAGTAGAACCTATGGAGTTAGACATGTTACAGAATAGAAGAAGGAACAACAATAATAGGTATTATACCAATATTCCAACACAACAAAATCAGTCCTAAAGATTCTCGTCACAGACGAGGCAATCTCAGCAGTTTTCACCTCGTCAAAATATAAATCCATTTCAGAATGGTACACAACAGCAAGATAGAAACGATAATCTCCCTAGAAACTTTCAACCAAGCAATTCCACAGAACAAAGGCCAAACCATAGCCAGCGAGCTGAAAATGTTCAATCTCAAGCCTCAGGTGCGAACTACCCTATATAGTTGTAGCTTCCAAAACAATCCCCCTAAAATGTATTTTAGCGTATCCGCGTTATAAAGGGCTCCAAATGAAAGATGGGAGAGAAAAACTAGGATTTTGAAATAAAACGCAAGATTGGTCACGAGGTTTACTTTGCGATTGCCTTTATTCTGTCAAGATCAACAATGACAGCTCGATATCTCCGATCGGCTCCCCCAGTATAATGTCAACTCGTTTACACGTATATCCGGGGTGAGTTTGGTTATCTGTGGGTGCAGTCAGGGATTCGTAACAGTATAATTGATACTGGAGCAACTCACTCCGTTAGCAACCCTAGATTATGCCAACCTAAGTGGATCATAAAATTAGATAAGCCACTTAGTCTTAAGACCCTTACCCATACTATTAACATCAGCGAAAAAAAAATGTCCCATGCCCCTATTCGAGGAACTAGGCGATAAAACCCAAAAGGTTGAGTTTTTAGTCCTCCAGTTTCACACAGAATATGACTGACTTATTGGCAACAACATTCTGACTCAGCTAGGAGTATGTATAGATTTCAAAAACAATTTGTTATTTACAAACGAGAAAAAGTTCGTGAAATTATACTTTAAGAACAATGAAACAAGTTGTCCCACGAGTGAACCGAAAATTTCAGTCCCGCAAGAGCAAGGTCATATAAAGAAACAAAAAATCTCAGATAAAATAACCATTGAAGAAGGCATATATGTATAACACTGAAAACAGCGAAACGTCTGTTACAGCGATAAACTCTAGCGAAGAAACTAACAAAGCGACACCGACAACATATTTCGATATAGAAAAAGTTGATGAACACAACTTTAATATAATACAAGAAGTACACAAACCTCCCATGCAGGAACAATTAAGAATAAACCATTTAAATTCTGAAGAACGGAAAGCATTGATTGATCTTCTAAATAAATACAAAGATGTATTTTATCAAGAAAACAGAAATCTATCGTTCACCAACGCTATCAAACATAGAATAAGGACAACTAATAACATACCAATTTTTACTAAGACCTACAGGTACCCTTATGTTCACAAGCACGAAGTTGAACGACAAATTCAAGAGATTGGACAACAACATTATTCGTCATAGCAATTCTCCATATTCGGCCCCCATTTGGATCGTACCTAAGAAGGGCGATGCTAGTGGAAAAACAAAATGGAGAGGAGTCGTCGATTATAGAAAGCTGAACGAAGTGACTGTAGACGACAAATATCCAATCCCGAACATGGATGAAATACTCGACAAGCTAGGTAGATGCCAGTATTTCACTACCCTGGATCTTGCGGAAGGATTTCATCAGATTGAAATCCACGAAGATGATATACATACATACATAAGACGGCATTTAGCGTCTAGAATGGCCAGTATGAGTTCTACGTATGCCATTCGGGCTGAAAACAGCCCCCGTGACATTCCAACGCCGTATGAACCATGTGTTGAAGGATTTTATAAGCGTTATATGTCTAGTATATATTGATGATATTATAATATTTTCCACGTCATTACAGGAGTATATCTCTTCCTTGAAAAAAATCCTTGAAAGCTTAAGACAAGTGAATCTAAAAATTCAACTCGACAAATCAGAATTTTTGAAAAAAGAGACCGAATTCCTTGGTCACATTGTGACGGTTGAAGGAATTAAACCTAAGCCTAAGAAAATAGAGTGTGTAAAAAACTACAAAATCCCGAAAACCTGCAAGGAAATAAAACAATTCCTTGGCATAGCCGAGTACTACAGGAAGTTCATCAAGGACTATTCTAAAATCGCCAAACCCATGACTGTGTACCTAAAAAAGAATGCTAACATAATATCCAGAATATGTTAAGGCATTCGAAATTCTCAAAACGCTATTGATAAACGACCCAATTTTAGCATACCCAGATTTTAACAAAAGTTTCGTGTTAACTACAGATGCTAGTCAGTATGCAATCGGTGCAATACTCTCCCAAGACAACCATCCAGTGAGCTATGCAAGCCGCACTCTGAACGAACACGAGATCAACTACAGCACCATAGAAAAGGAGTTGCTTGCAATTGTTTGGACAACTAAGTAGTATCGCCCATATTTATTTGGTCGAAAATTTGTGATAGAAACCGAACATAAGCCACTCACATTACTTTTTTCGATCAAAGAAGCAAATTCAAAGTTGATTCGATGAAGGTTGAAACTCTCTGAGTTTGACTACGAGATCAAGTATAAAAAAGGCACCAAGAATAGTAATGCAGACTTTCTCTCTCGGATACCGAATTCTAGCGTAAATTTGATCGAAGAGGATAACATACCAATTAGCAAATCTTGCTTAAATGTTTTTAAAAATCAGATTGTAATAACAGAATCCAATTCAGGATCACTTAGGATAAAAAGAATAAAAATATTCAATAGAAATCGCTTAATAATTCACACCAAAACATTAGACGAACAAACTACTATAACTCTCCTTAAAACTCACTTCAAACCAGATGGGTTGAACGCAATTCTGGTAGAAAACGAATATTTCTTTGCAGCTATCAAAACTTGCTTCGAAAAATACTTTTCATAGTGTCAAAAATTTAAAACTATTCGCTGCACTAAGCTGCTTGAAGATATTGAAAATGAAGAACAACTTGCCGAAATTATAGAAAAAGAACACTTGCGAAACAACAATAGAGGCATTGAAGAAGTTCTCAAAGAATTATCACTAAATTATTTTAACCCCAACTTGAAGCGAAAAATCACTCAGTTTATTAACAATTGCGATATATGCAATATGGAAAAGTACGTAAGAAACCCCCGAAACCTCTTTTCAAAATTACTGAAATTTTATAAAAGAAGTAAGAGGTGGAAAAAACCACTCGAAGTTCAGAAAAATCAATACATAGAAAACTGACGAAGACCATGTTAGGGACGTTAACAATGGATATAGGTATTATAGAACCCATGTAAAGGCGAAGAAAAAATATCAAAACATCGAAAACCCAACAATTAAATCAAACAACTAGACAATAAAACGAACTAACGTAACATAAATTATACTTACAGGAACAGACGACAAAAATGTCAGTACCAAAGCTGAAGTAAACCTTACTGATACTTACAATACTTGCGATGACTAGAGCACAGGACATATCCCCTCACGACTTGAACAATAACAACGGCTACAAAACATTTAATCTAGGTAAAGGTAAACTAGTTAAGGATTATATAAAGGTACTACATCTAATAAATGTAACAGAAATCGAAATAACGAAAGACGGTATTAAAGACAATATTCTATCATTTGGAAATAGATCCACGTTAGTAACTCCCATGTATAACACAGTCAATCAAAATCTGATCTTGTTAGAAGCGAAAATAGAAAACATAAACCCACGCCTTAGAACAAAGAGATCACTAATAGATGTATTAGGAACAGGTCTTAAGTACGTACCAGGGACTATGGATCATAACGACGAACAAGAAATAAAATCCAAACTGAGCGAACTATTTGATAAAAATAACAAGCTCACTAGAGCAAGCAACAGTCAGGTATTAATAAACCAGGAGATTTCCGATCAAATTAAGTTACGTCTCACATAAGGAAACAACAAAATATAATTGAAACCTATATTAATACTCACATCCCAGAGCAAAGAATTAGAACATTAGAGGAAGAAGTTGATTTGATGCAACATATGTATCAAATCAATCATGACATCCTCCTTCTCAGAAGTCATGTAGATGACATTGAACAAATCCCCTTCTCTAGTAGATTAGGAGTACTTACAAGAAAAATATTAGGAAAGCAAGAACTACAAAACATGTCAGATGTAGAAAATTTTAGTGAAGTTAAATTAACAGTTGCATACTATAGAAATCAAATAATAATTGTCCTACTCATACCCAAATTTTCAGAAACTATGTACTCTCAGATCTTGATTGAACCAATTCCAGACGGTCAAAATAAGTAAATTTTCATAGAGAAAAATAAAATTCTAATAGATGATAAAAATAATGCTTATGAATATCCTGTCAAAGATAATCTAAAAAGAAACTTAATTCAAATTACTGACGGTTGTATTGAAAATATCATGCACTCAAAAGAAGCAAAATGTCCAAAAATTGTAGATTATTTAACAAAAGTTCAGGAAATTGTAAAAGGCACAATCCGCACAGAATTTAAATGAAAACAAAATTACACACAATTGTAACGAAGCCAAAATAAATGCAAAAGGCAACTACCTTATAAAGTTCAAAAACTGTAAAATATCTGTTAGGAATGTAACATTTCAAAACTTTGAGCAGAAAATATATGATGTTTTCATTCTACCAAACTTTATGACAAAAACAACGGAAACTAAATTAATGTCAAACCTAAAACTACAATAGAAGACCTATATCTTAAACATATTGAAAACAGGGAAATAATTGATAATTTTAAGTCAAATAGAAACAAAATTGATATATCCATTGTATCCACATGTATTGATAGTCTTATCCGTAACTACGTTTGTATTGTATTGCCTTATAAAAAACGTCATACATGTTTCGGCGGAGCCTTAAGCTAACGGTGAGAGAGTTACAGTTAAAGGTAATTCACCCCCCAGAAATGTTAACGTAGTTTGAGTATAATGCACTTGCGACCGAGTGAATCATGATAAACAACATAATGCGGAGTGGACGTCTGCCTGACATCCGGCACCGTTACGGAGTGCATCCATCCAATCGCCAGTGCAAACCTTGCACTTTGTAAGGAGTGCATTCGCCCGATCGCTTGTGCAAGCTTCGCACTTTTTGTCTTTTTGTTTTTTTGTCTGCCCAATGAAGGCGGAAGACAATAAAATTGATTTTGTATTGTCAGTCGAAAGGAAGATTCAATAAAGTAAAGTTCGGTCGTCTTGAACTTCCTAAACTAAAACTATTAATCTCGTTCTGCATTTTGGGACTTACGTTTTGATCTATCTCAAGTTCAGATGTTGACTGTCCTCGTTCAATTAAGATCTTTGCAAACGTTAATTTGTCCTTGACGATAATCGCGTCCACTGACATCCATTCGCCCGGTAGGACTTGGTATTTAACTTCGTAAATATGTTGATATGTTGATTTCCGCAAAAAGGCAGTTTAGCGAGCAATTGAGATTGTGACCAAATCCTTGCAGAGTGATTTCAGGTTGGACTATCTGTGTTTTGCTTTCGAGGCGATCATAAACGTTACGTTTTTTGAATGGTGACATCGCAGTCTGTATCGACATCGATAACCTTGGTTTTGTTCATATATACCGGTATGTGCTTTTCTGGCGTAGATACTTGTTGCTTGACATCTTTTCCATCGTGTGGGATATTGATGCAATTGGTTTGAGCGGGCTTGTTTGAAATTGCATTACTTGGGCAGTTCCCTCCTATATGACTAAAGTCATTGAAGCGAAAAGAACGAGTGCCCTTGTCCTTGTAGGGACAAGCACTCGCCTGGTGCGAACGTGCATCATAATTTTGACACCGTTGTTGCTGTCGAGGTGTTCGATACTCGGATTCTTTGCTTGTTGCCTGCGCTTGTTGTTTGGAGGACTGCGTTACTGCATTGTTTTGTATATCTTTAAATTTTTCTTCAGCTATTCGACCGTTGTTGCGTCGAATAGCATTGCTTTGTATTTGTATTTGTATTTATTCCTCATTCACATAAGATAAGATACATCTTTCATATATCGTGAAGACGCTGCAGTATATGTATAATAAACAGTATGTAACAGTAACAATAAATATGATAACAAATGTACATGTGCTTATTATATAATTATTAATTGCATTGTAATAAAATATATGCTTATAACTATTACTTAAACTATATGGGTGGAAGAAGGAATGTGGAAAGGAAGATGGAAATGTGGAAAGGAAGAAAAATGATATACTGGACTTGAAATTCTATTTCATTTATTCTAGCCTTAAAAATTGTCTGCATAATATTGAAGAACTTTTTTTTTGAAAGTGTTTGTGTTGCGGGTGCGCTTTATTTCTAGGGGTAAAAGATTCCAAAGCTGAATCGCGTGGACAAAAAATTGTCGGCAAGTGTTAAGATATTTACATCTAGGGGGAATTAGTTGCATAGTTCTTTGATTTCTGGCAAATCTTATTTTTTCGAAAAGATACCCAGGTTCTCTGATGGTCAGGATTCGATGCAAAGTCATTATAGTTCTGAAGTTCAGCAAGCCCATTAATGAACATCCGGCTATTTGTTTAGTTAGGTTAGAGATGTGTTCATATCTGCTGGCGCTGAATATATACCTCGCGCAGCTATTATAGGCCACCGTTAGTTTTCTTTTGGACTGATGGTCCATATTAGTAAATATTTCACAACCGTATGTTAAGATGGGTAAAATGAATGGTTTTACTAGCTTTAACTTTATACTCGTCGGGATATATTTTGCAGTGGGGCTGAGCCCGCGCAGGGCACTGTATAACTTGGCCACAGTTTTATTTATATGCACATTCCATTTAAGATTCTGGTGAAAATAGACTCCAAGGTTTTTAATGCTATCTACGTAGTCAATAGGATCAGCATTTAGACATAACTGTGGGAAGGTATCAATAGTTCTATGGCTGGTTATTACCATAGCCTTGGTCTTGGAAGAGTTAATATTAAGGCGCTTGTCTAGAGACCAATCATAAATTTTGTTCAGTTCCCTATTCATTTAGGTTTTGTCTGATTTTGGGAACATTAAATATATTTGCACGTCGTCAGCGTAGATGTGATGCTCACAGGTTGTTATATATTCGGATATGTCATTTATAAAACATGTAAATAAGAGTGGTCCAAGTACAGATCCCTGTGGGACACCTAAAGGAACAAGACGACATGATGAACATTTATTGTTGTGGAATACATATTGTGAGCGATTAATAAGGTATGAACCAATAAGATTGCACAAGGAGCTTTCAAGCAGGAATTGTGTTTGAAGTTTTTTTATGAGTAATTTATGGTTTACACAATCGAATGCCTTTGAGAAATCTAAGAAAACCATCAGTCCTAGATAGTTGCTATCCAGGCCGGTACGTAGGTCATCACATACTTTTAATAGTACTGTGGTGCAGTTGTGTTTAGATCGGAAGCCCGACTGGTATTTGGTTATCAGTTTTTTTTTCATTTAGATGGGTTTTGATTTGCTGGCTTAGTATCGTCTCAAAAGCTTTGCTCAAGAATGGGAGAATAGCAATAGGACGATATTCCGAAGTATTTGACGATGGGGTTCATCATGTTGTACGAATATTCCAGGTATGTTTGGCCGTCAGTATTTCTTCGCATTCTTAGCATGCTGTGCACGTCTATGCTCGCAACTGAAACTGAAAATTCAGACTTGAGATTAGATATTAGTGTTTTGTAATCTTCTAACTCCGACGTTGCATTGGAGAACAGTTTTGCCACTCCTTTTAAAAATGTTCGCACATGGATAAATATTTGCACGGGATTTCATGCTCATGTTTTTACCATTTCTTCGAAACTCGCAGCTCACCGTATGATGCATGGTTTACCTTCGAATGTTTCCAGTTCCTCTTCTATCATCTCATCTTCGAAGCTAAAGTTTTTCGTCATTGTGATAATTTCCAAAGCCGTTATAGAATCCGTGGTGTTTATACTTTTGCTGTTGGACAAATATCGATCGTTTCCTACCTCCCTGCAGGTACGCAAATCAGTTGCGATCGGAAAGCTAACACGTACGCACGTATCGTTGTTCTCTTAGGTGCTGACCCCATGCGACCGATTATATAGCAATTTTTGACGAAAGGTAGGCCTTCATTTTTGTGTTTTTACGTATATCTATTTATTTATTTTTTTAAATGTTTCTGCATTATTGTATTGCATGTTTAATTTATATATTCTTATCTCTATTTCTCTACAGTATTCTTTTTTTTTGTCTTTTAGTTTTCACACTTCAATATGAATCAAGAAAGACAGATACAGCAATGGCTGGAAGATTTGTCCGATGATGGGCATGGTGTCGCTGGTTCTACTTCGGAAGATGAAACTACAGACGATGTCCACGCACGGCACGGAAAGTGAAATCCAAGTGTCTGAAATAGGGATAGGATTTTGCTAACTTTGCCTAATTTTTTTGCTTAATCGGAAGATAGTACCGAATTCACACAAACATGTTTCATGTTCTCCTGATTCCAAATATATGTATGTTATTTTCCTTTTTATTATATATTGCCTTATTTTGCTGGAAAAAATCAATTAAAGTGATAAAATACCTAAAACGGCTTGCAAAAAGGAAACAAAATTGGAGAATTTTTGTATTACAATTTAGATCAAATTATTTTTCATCTGACGGTAAAGTGCTTTTATGCCAATAAAAGTATAAAAGTCAAAAACGATTTTTTTTTATTTAACAGCATATCAAAAGAGCAAAGCGCCAGCAAGCAAAGGCTTTAAGGACAACAACGAAAACTCAAACAAATACATTTTTCGTTACTGGAACTGAATAATATTAATTCTCTGACGAAATAACAAAAATGTTGTTATCGTTGTATAAAATCAATCGTCCAGATTTCTAAACCTTTTAAAGGGCCAGACGAAAAAAATTACATCGGAGATTGCTACCTCGAAGTGCTCCAGATATTGTGACGACAATATTTTTGTATCCATCGATTAAACGTGAGCATATGACCGAAGTTCTGAAGAAAATAAACTCAATCAACTGACGATTTAATACGATTGCTGTGGCCAGATGAACTTAAGCGAGAGAAAGTTTTGTTGTTCGTAACAGACGCTGCATCGCATACGAAAAAGAGTGGCAAATTACTGCGAATATTATATTCGAAAATGGTTCATGTAGCTTGCTTCTATCACGGCTTGAATAGAGTCCATGTCACTACTCAAAAGTAGACAAGTTAACATGAAAAAAATATTTTTAAAAAATCCATCTCGGATGCTGTTTTTAAGGAGATGGAACCTGAATGTCCGCTTCCGCCTCAGCCGTTAGTTTGCTTAAAATTAAATTTCAATTTTTGAATTTACATTACACCAGGTGTTAACTCGCAGGGACACTAGGCTAGAGGTAGCAACATATTATGCGAATTATTTTGCTCAGATCAACAAAATCGTCAGTGTTCTTGAGGACAAGGAAAGCTATGTTGTGTTTGCAAAGGAATTAATTGAAGATTAAGCAATACAAGCGCAGCTGGCGTAAATCAAAATCAATTTAAAAAAAAAGTAGTTTTCGAAGACTTAGAAAATTTAATTGAATTTACATTTCACCAGGTGTTAGCTCGCAGGGGCACTAGGCTAGAGGCAGCAACATATTATGCGAATTATTTTGCTCAGATCAGCAAAATCGTCAGTGTTCTTGAGGACAAGGAAAGGCTGTGTTGCGTTTGCAAAGGAATTAATTGAAGATGAAGCAGTACAAGCGCAGCTGGCGTCAATCAAAATCAACTTAAAAAAAACTAGTTTTCGAAGACTTAGAAAAAACAGGTATTTTTAAGAGTCTATACTTATAATTTTGATTGTTCTCATCAAGGAACATTAATTGGTGAAGTGTTAACGATCTTAAAGAGCATTCAGAAAAAATTCCAAACCGCAAAAGGATGGATTGCAAATGAAGTCCTGAAGAAGTGTACTGCTGTTTTCAATGCAAATATGGGAATGAAAACTATTGAGCATATAAATTCTGTAATGAAAGGCGACTTGGATTCCAAACTTCCAGACAATATTGATGACAATAATGTTGAAAGCTTTGGGGCTCCCTTCGTTTCAGCCGAAGTTGGAAGGTCATTTATCTCCTTAAAGGTGCTTCTAAGAGACAACCGGAAAGGATTATTAAGAGGAAATGTCAAAAAAGTCTTGATAGTTCAATGCTACTATAACTAAATGTGTATTTACTTCCTTTTGTTATTTTTAATAAGTACTTTTTTTTTGGCCTTTTAAGTGTTTAGCTTTGCCTTGTTTTTACTTTTTTATGTCAACAAAATCCTAACCCTGGTCCGAAGTTAGCGAAAATGTCCATGGATCATCGGAGGGTAACTATTTTTTTATCTAGACTATCTAAAGTGAAATGGTTTATAGTACCACCATAAAACACAGTAAGGACTGGTGCCCAAGATATTATTATTTATTTACCGGTAGTCGAGCAGTATGCTAGAAATGCTAAATCTTCAATAGAATGTTTCCGATTATTTTTTGGCAGTGAAGTTATTAAACTTCTCGTCATGAACACCAACTTATACAGGGTGCCCCACGAGCAGTGTGCCAAAAAGCTAGAGCGTGTAGCCCTGGCCAAGACAAGAAAAAAATCGTATGCGAGGGAGGGGTCTATTTCCCCCCGTTTAGCCGGGAGGGGCAATTTTCTAAAAAAATTGACTTATTTTGGAAAAATAATTATTAAAAATCAACAGTTACATACACAATGCCACGATATACCTTTTTGTAAAGTCAGAAACCTCTTCTTTCATATTGATTTTAAATGAAGCTGTTTTAAGGAGTAGTTTTTGAGAAATTAATTTTCAAAATCAAAATTTTGAAAAAAAATTGAAAAAAAAAAATTTCGAACTATTTTTTTTCAAAATTGTATGTAATCAAGTAGTAATTTTTTTTCAAAAATTCAATGCTCTCATTAGTTTTTAGTTAAAAAAAGAAAACCGGATGGAAAAATGTCTTGTAGTTTTTGAGAAATTAAAAAAAAACCCGAACCATTTTTTTCTAAGAAAAACCTTTTTTTTGGTTTTAACGCGGCTGGACTTGTAGGCAAATTAATGTATGAAAGATTGACCTCTTTTTTATTATTTTTAAAAAATTCGGAGTTTTATGAGGATACAATAAAGTGATACACTATTGGAATAACCGTGGATTAATTCTTTTTTTTCATTGATAACGCCTGAAAACTGACCTGCGAATTTCGGCTGGGTCCGCCCGCCGCAGATGGGTTCTACCCGAATTTTGAATTTGGTCCGACGCAATCCCTCCCTTAGTACAAGGAGGATGGCTATTATGCTTGGAGTGCCCAAATCTAGAGTATGGAGAGTGCTTCATACCGAAAACTTACACCCGTACCATTTTAGGCCAGTTCAGGGACTCACCTCAAACGACAAGTTTTGTCGATCATTACTGCTTCGAGATGAAACTGAACGAAACTATTTTGCAAGGATATTCTGGACGGATGAAGCACAGTTTACCAGAGATGGGGTTACTAACTTCCACAATTTGCATCATTGGAGTAGCACCAATCCACACAACAAAAAACAAAATAAATCACAACACCGCTTTAGCTGTAATGTTTGGCTTGGTATTGTTGGACAAACTGTAATCGGGGCCCGGTTTTTGAATGCCGTTATTAAGGGAGAATCATACCTGCAGTTCCTACGAGACCTTTTGCCCGATTTCATGGACAACGTTCCTTTGGCCATAGCAGATAATTTAATCTACCAGCAAGATGGAGCACCAGCACACTACAGCTTACGGGCTAGACACTGGCTGGATGATCATTTTAGTGACCGTTGAATCGGAAGAAGGGGCCCCACGAAATGGCCACCTAGATCTCCAGATTTAACTCCTCTAGATTTTTAAGTGTGGGGATTCATGAAAAATTATGTTTACGAAGTGGAAATAGTATCTTTGGAACAACGGATTGAAGTCGCTGGAGTCAAATTGCAGGAAAATTTGTCAAACATAGACTAATGTGCAGCCATTAGAAGAAGATATAATCTTTGCCTTCTAAAAAATGGGGATCATATTGAAAATTTATTATAATAAAACTCCGAATTTTTTAAAAATAATAAAAAAGAGGTCAATCTTTCATACATTAATTTGCCTACAAGTCCAGCCGCGTTAAAACCAAAAAAAAAGGTTTTTCTTAGAAAAAAATGGTTCGGGTTTTTTTTTAATTTCTCAAAAACTACAAGACATTTTTCCATCCGGTTTTCTTTTTTTAACTAAAAACTAATGAGAGCATTGAATTTTTGAAAAAAAATTACTACTTGATAACATACAATTTTGAAAAAAAATAGTTCGAAATTTTTTTTTTTCAATTTTTTTTCAAAATTTTGAGTTTGAAAATTAATTTCTCAAAAACTACTCCTTAAAACAGCTTCATTTAAAATCAATATGAAAGAAGAGGTTTCTGACTTTACAAAAAGGTATATCGTGGCATTGTGTATGTAACTGTTGATTTTTAATAATTATTTTTCCAAAATAAGTCAATTTTTTAGAAAATTGCCCCTCCCGGCTAAACGGGGGGAAATAGACCCCCCCCTCGCATACGATTTTTTTCTTGTCTTGACTAGACTTACACGCTGTAGCTTTTTGGCACACTGCTCGTGGGACACCCTGTATATCGATAAGATCAAAGATAAATTCCAACGAATAAACGCAATTTTTCCGGTCTTATTGCTTATGGCTTTTTATTATGTCTTCGGTTTGATAATACCTCTAACCGCCAGGAAAGACAAAAAATCGACAATTAAACAGCTATTAGAAATCTGTGTAATATTTTAGAGAACAAGTTTTTAGTGGCTTATACATCGGGTGAGAATCTTAGTATAGATGAACAGTTAGTTCGGTTTCGTGGTCGATTTCGAGGGAAAGTTTATATGCCCAATAAATCGAAAAAATGCGGCATAAGAGTGCAGGCGATGGTTGACTCAAAAACATATTACTTGTGCAAGTTTGAAGTATATTCTGGCAAATAACCAGATAGAAAATATCAAGTAAGGTGCGTCCCAAAATGATAGTGCCATCCTCTAAATGTTCTGTGTAAATACTACGACACAAGTAATCAGGGAAAAAATTACTCAGTTCTTTGAAGCATACTCTAAAATATAAAATATTCTCAAAATTCAAACTATTTCGAAGATTGAACTGTTATCTGCAGTCATTTGGGCTAACACACACAAATTAAGTGTCCTATAAAGAGAGAGCCAAACTCCAACTGCAGCTGTTTCCTTTCTCTAACGGTAAAATAAACTCCCTGGCTGTATGAATAGCGATGATTTGCTCTCGATCAGTGTCGATCATTCGAGTGAATTCGAAACCGGTAAAATAATTGTATTATTGAAAAGTGGCAAATCTACGCGTGAAATTGGAAAGCAGTTAAATCGTCCATCACCTAATTCAAAACTTTAAGAAATTGGGCACTCTTTATGGCACAAAAAAATAATGAAGTCGCACAGGATGACCAGATGGAATTGGGCTTAAGAGCACATGACCTTTGATAAAGAATGGAGAGAAATTGTGTGAAGAGACGAAAAAAAGTTCAATTTAGCATGATTTGAAAAAAGAAGAGATTTCGTTCTCAATATGGAGGAGGAAATGTATTGGCAAGGGTCGCCGTTGGTTGGTATGGAAGATCCGTTTAACAACTGCTCTTAACAGAATGAATGTGGAGTTGTACCAAGAGATGTCGGAGGAAACCCTTATACCATTTCTCGAAGAATTGGACTAAAATTTCATGGAATTTCAACACGAAAATGCTCCAACGTGGAGGCTTTTTTTAAAAATTGGTGTTACGACAGAAATATTCCAATTATGTCAGCACGTTCAGCAGACTTGAACTCCATCGAATTCTTATGGGGTATGGTAGCAAGCCTAGTGTATAATGGGGGATGGCAATTTAACAAAATTCTTGAGCTTAAGCAATTATGGACCGTTGGCAGAAAATAAATAAAAGAAACAATCAAAAAATTAGTAACCCCAATGTCAAACAGGGTCTACGACACAATTTCAACTGTCCACAAAACACAGACACAACCAGTGGCACTATCATTTTGGGACACCAACATTTATTTATTTTTTTTAAAGACTGTGCACTATTAAATTAGTAAAGAATTTTGGAAAAGAAGTATGAGACATTAGAATTTTTACTTTTATTAATACTTTTAATTTATTGTCTGTACTTCCAAGTTTTCGATGGCTCTATCATTTTGGGACGCACCTTATATAATTCTCCAGACGACATAGTGAAACGCCTAGTTGAACCAAAAAACAAAACGCAGTGGCCGTAATATAACAAATGACAATTGGTACACTAGTATGAAATTGGCCAAGGAATTTTTAACACCTGAATATAAATTGACTCTTGTCCGTATATTCAATAAAAGGAAACCTGACATTCCGTTTGAATTCTTGGCAAAGAAGACTAGGGAGTGATTCATTTCCCTTTTTCGATTTTATAATCAAATCACAATGGCCTCCTATGTCCCTAACAACTGACAAAAGCTGTCATTTTACTTTCAACCATGCATAATAATAACTCCATTAGTGAAAGAACAGCTAGCGTTGGAAAACTAGAAATATTTACCTTAATACTAAAGGTGGTATCGACTGATAAGAGTAGCACACATATAAGGCAGATTTTTTTGAAAAAAAATTAGCGGTAAAACTAATGGAAGATTACCAGCAACGTCGCATTTGCTTATCAGCAACACTTCAGGGCTGCGAAATATATGAATCTGCTGATGATTCTGAATAATATTTTTTATTAATTTGATCTCGGCCATACCAAAAATAAGTAGTTTTAAGACGTTGTTTTGTGTTTTTTTTGTTTAGAAGTCAAAGTTTCTTTATTATGAATATAATAAAGCATTTATATATTTTTGGTAGTAGTAGTAGTAGATTTATTTTTTCATTTCATCGACCAATTAATAAATTTTACAAAAAACTTTATAGCATGGCCTTGCCGTCTGCCAGGTTGACAATTATAATAATAAACATAAAATAAGTAATTTGTATAGAGCTTACTTTAAATTTAAATTTCTGTTTGCAATGTAACGATTTATAACCCTACTGGTTGAATATTTTAGATAAATACATGATAAGTTTTTAACAATCTTCGTTTTGTATTCTTTCTCTATATTTCAAGACAATTTTGCAATACTCGTGAAGTCGAGAAACATCCATCTCATTCAGTAGCATAAGAACTTGAACCTCCGATAAGAAATCGCTTAAAAAAATGCTCGATCTCGTTTCTTTCGTTGGGCATTTTCCAACGAAGTGGATGGTATCCTCTCTTTCTCCTAAGTTGCATATACTGCAATCAAAAGGCAAAATTGTGTGGAATATAATTTAGATTTAGTAATTCACTCCGCAGCCTTACCATTGTACCTACTAATGACTAACTAACTGTTTGCATCTTTAAAGTAGTTCTTGTCTAGCAAGTTGTGATTCAATTTTCTGTAGATTGTTCTGTACAGCGAACAGGTTGCCTCAGCTATGTATTCTGATCTACTTTGCTCGTCTACCTTTGGTATTATTTCATAGAGATTTCTTTCACTGTTGGTGTTCAATGTTGATGTTCAAACTCATATTGCATTCGTACGGCAGTTCCAACCATTCACCGTACCAGTTGTTTTTGTCTTGAATAGCTTTGAGGACTATTTTCCCTAGTAATCGAGTCTCATGAATGAGCACTGAAATATATATATCGGTTCGAGTCGGGTATTTAAGTGTTCTGCTGGGTTTGTACTCAAATCAAAGGTAGGTGCTCCTGTGAACATAACCGATTAATTGATATCAATTTAATTTGTTCTGTAATTAACAATTAACACCAAAACCAATCAAAACGATTAAGACATGGCAATCAAGGTCTTAGCCTGCTGCAACACCTGTTGAATGTTGTAAAGAAAAAATTCTACAGTAATGCCCAATCTTATGCGCTCCCCGGTAGGAAAACGCACTATCAATGAATCTAAAAATGTGGAAGCGGCCACATCCGCAAAAATAATTAAAAAAAAAGCGACAATAAAACATTGCCGAGTCGTTCATCAGAAAAAAGTTCACCCCTACGTGAAAAAAATGATTCTCAAATCGAAACGTTGCAAGAACTATCAAGAGTAAAGTGTGCGTTAGTTGAGTCAAACAACCTTAATAAACACTTAAGAAAGCATGTTAAAAATGCAAGAACACATAAAGAAACTCGAAAATGAATTAAATGCTCAGCAAGTGAAGGAAATTGTCAATAATGCTAACCAAAAAGAGGTGCAGGTTGTCTACACTGCAGATGAAGAAGAGCTAGTAATGGAAACTGAATGGATTAGAGATAGACAAAAGGATAAAAAGAGAATTTAAATACCACCGTTTGCCCACCCCAACAAAAATTAAGAGAAGACAAGTCAAAAGAAATCCAGAAATAACTGAAGAAAATACCAGCCCCACCCCCTAATATCATAGAGGAAATAAAAAGCTTTGATGGGCTGTGTGAAAAAAATTTAATCAATAACATCAGAAACCAAATTCAGAATAAAGATCATTAATAAAAACAACATCAAATTAAACAGCGAAACCTATAGAAAGGTAACAAAAGTACTGAGTGAAGCTGAATATACTCGTCCAATTAGAGTTATGGCAAGAAATCTGCGCCATACATGCAAACCAGAAAAAATAGTTAGTGATCTAAAATCTAAAGGCTTTAAAGCAATAGATGCTGCAATCAAGCTTAAATGGAAAAGAAAGGAACCGCTTAACATTTTTACTTTAACATTCAGTGCAGAGGAAGAAGTTAAAAAAATTTATCAAATGAAACGTTTTCTTAGCTGTGAGATTGACATACAACCTCTAAAAAAATCGCAGCTTATATCTCAGTGCAAACAATGTCAGGCTTATGGGCACACGCAAAAATGCTGCAACAGAACACCTAGACGTGTTAAATGTGCAGGTAAACACCTTACAAATGTATGCACTAAGCCCAAAAATGTATACACTGCGGCGAAAATCATCTAGCTAATTACCGAGGATGCAGAGTTGCTATTGAACTTCAAAAAATCAAGAACGAAGCACGATTCAGAAAGATATAATATCAGCGAACTAAGGTTCTTTTCCAACGTGTTTCCTTTTGATTTGTTGCTGTGGGTGCGGGGTCTTGATTATTGATTCTAGTTTGCCAATTCTATTTCTTCGAGCGTTTGAAGTTGAAAATCAATTAGACGTCTGTACGCTGAAGCTCTGGTCATATTCCATTTTAGTTTATGGAGAAGCTGCAAGTTAGTATTTTCTTCTCGTGAGTACATTATGTTGCTAAAGGTCACTACTGTGGGAAAATGGTTTGAATAGGGTACTCCTTTGACCTCAAAATTCGTTACATAGGACCCCCAATCTTCTCCTAGTATGCTCTAATCGATGACTGATGATCCTTGCTCGCCGGCAAATGTAAGATTCCCAGACTCGTCGCTCAAACTTGTACCATTTTGAATTCGAAGACCAAATGCATCGCAGAGTTCTAACACTTTTTTTCCTCTTGCGTTGCATAGTTTGTCTCTTGATTGTCTGTTTATTCTCTTAACTGCGCTCATCGCTCCTGTTTCTTCCCCAATCCTTGCATTGAGATCTCCAATCGGCAACACGTTTTTGGTATTTTTGTGCCTTAGTAATTCTTCTTGTTGTTCGTAGTCAGTCCCAGTTGTTGCAGTTTAAATAAATAGGTATTATCCAAAGAACTTTGTTTTCCATTTTTAATTCAAGGAATGGTTTCTCATTTTGTATTTGAAATTCACACTTGTTGCCTTTAAGGTTTTTCTTGAATCCGAAGTAGAACCCTCCTCTCTCTGCCTCTCGCTTGTATTTTAATTGCTGGTATCCACTTAAAAATTTAGTTTACCATCTTATTTTTAACTTTACCAAAGTTATTTTCAGTTATAAATGTCTCATATAAAAATATAAAATCGAAGGTATTCACATATTTATAAAAATCATTACAAAGCGATTAGTTAATTAAACCTGACACATTGTACTCGTAGGATAATATCTTAAAAACTTCTAACTTATAACATAAATCATCATTATTTAAAATACTTTGTTTTTGGCAGACGGCTGTAGTACTAAATACCATAATTCATACTCCTTCCGCCGGCACTGGTCTCAGGTAATGTGTTGTCACCATAAGAAAATTGTCCATTCCCTCCCTCATGATGTGTGGTGTTTGAGTTGTCATTGTCAACGTCAACCATCTGCTGAAGAATGTTCATGCCATCTTTTCCGTCACATTTAAGGTTATTGTTTTTATCCAAATAAAATATTTTGTTGCTTATGTACTTGTAATGTTTGCCCACGAATCACAACTTTGATATTTTTGATTTTTGTGCTTATATTTGTTTTATTTGTAAAAGTCGTCTACCTTTACCTCTTGTAGCTTTTGTGTAGTCTCGCTGAATGGATATCCCACTGTTTTTCAGTTGAATAGCAGCATTCAGTGATGCTGAAAACTGAGTTTTTGGTAGTACATACTTTGTTTGATTTATTTCTTACACACCATTTTCATTTGTTTCTTTGGGGTCAGTAGTAACTCCACGTGACTGTTTGTGTGATTTTCTTAACGCGCCTAATTAAGGGTTAAATATGAGTAGCTGAAATAAGAAGAAAGGAGAGGAACGGGAGGCAGTTAAGAGCCAGTATAAGTGTACGGGATCAGGTAAGATGATGACGACTATTTTGTAATGAAAGAACTAAGATTTTGAAAACATACTTTACAATATGTTAATAAGTTGATGATAAAAGCTAAAAACGAAGAAATCGAAAAAAGAAAAATTTAAAGAAAATAAAAACTTTAACTCGTTTCATGCCAAATGGCATACATTTTTTTATTGTTTTCAATCGTTTGCTTTTTAGTGAGTCAATCGACCAAAGCTTTTTGAGAAACAAGATCTATCGTAATTTTTTTTTGCTCTTTCCGAATCCGGCGATAGAATTGTTTTATCTGCCGCCATTTTTTAAATATGGCAGCTGGAAGCAGAAAAAATGTGAAATTTCAATTATTTTTTTTCGAACAATTGTTAATTTGAATAAGAAGTCACTTACGATAGGAGCTTATACTTCGTATCTGGTGGTATAATCGATTTTCCTAAAAGATAGGACCGATAAAGAAGGGAAATTCAATATGGCGGATTTAAGATGGCGGCAAAAAATTACCATTTTTACAAAGTCAACCGATTTGGACCAAATTTGGTATATAAAGGTTTTCGGGGTCGCTGATCATGAGTTTGAAGTCGGATTTGCAAAATACAAGATGGTGGATCCAATATGGCGGAAGAATTGCGTAAATCGATTAAAAATTGGATCCACCACAGCAACCAGAAGTAGAATTAATAAGAAATCAAAAAACGGACCGAGCTCTCCTTTTTCTACCAAATGTAAGAGGACCAATTATTTCCAAGATGGAGTCAACGGCGGCGCCCACAGTTCGAGCGAGAAGAACTATCTGGTGAACACCTCATTTCGGGCTACTACAACATATTTGGAGCTCAGGCCGATAAGGAACGGCACAGCCGGCCTTTTGTTCTTAGGGTAAGTAAGAACCTGGTCCTTCAGGTTGGGGGTTGCCCTTAAGGTTAACATCCCTGTCGCGTAAAGTAAACACTTTTTAAGAGACAACCAATAGCCTCGGATACGGACTGATTACATGTTGACGACCTCCGCAAACATCTAAAAGGAAAGGAATTCCGGATCTGCACTTGGAAGGTTAGGTACCTTAACAGCTATAAGGCAGACATTACCGCATTCCAAGAAGTGCGATGAAAAACTGTGATATCTACTACGGAAACTGCTACAGAGAAAATAAACAACGTTTATTCGGTCGTAAGCTTCCGGCATGTAAGCGAACGCTCATAACTATCCGTATTAAGGCCAATTTCTTAATATGTGTCCACGCCCCCCACAGAGAAGAAAGATGACATAAAAATATAAAGATGACTTCTACGGTCTCCTAAACAGAACATATGCTAAATGTACCAGCTATGACCCAAAATCGTTCTAGGAGATTTCAATCCGAAGGTGGCTAAGGAAGCTATCTTTGAACGAGCCGTAGGAAAGCACAGCCTACATAACACCATGTTAGAAAACGGACCAAGGCTAGTGGAATTTATGGCGGGACGTAATCTCGTAGTAGCAAGTAAACGATTCTCACACATCCATAAGCGGACCTGGCGGTCTCCCGATCAATAGACAACCAATAAAATTGATCACATTGCGATCGACGGCCAGGATCTTCGCCGATCAAGTCTCGCTTTAGCTCTCTCAAGACCCGATGCAATCTGCACAAACCATAGAAGAGCAATGGAGACGTTGTGAGAACGCGATCAGAGAGGCCGCCTCAGATGTAATCGGTTTCAAGCCACTACCTTCGAGAAACCCTTGGTTTGATGATGAGTGCAGACAGGCCCATGTAGAGAAACAGAATGCATACATGGATACACTGCATCGACGGAAGAGAGCTGCCCGTGAGCTCTATGAACAGTAAAGGAGGGAGGAGCATCCGCTTCTGCGAAGAAAAAAACAAGAGCACGAGAAGCGTGAGATCGATTAGATGGAGAGATGCTATTGGAGGAACAACGTTCGAAAATTTTACCAAAAGATAAAACGAACATATCAAAGCTATAAGGCCAGAGCGGAAGCCTGCAGGGATGAACACGAACAACTAATAGTGGAGTCACAGACGATGCTGAGACTGTGGAAAAACCACTTCTGCAGGCTGTATAACGACGATGATAGTCAAAATGCCACCGTCAGGCAGAACGAACCATCCAAAATGGACGAAGACAAAGAGAATCCCGTCCACCCGAGCTGCTGGAGCAGACGGATTCCCCGCTGAACTATTTAAAGTAGCTGGCTGGTCAAGAACATGCACCAACACATCCGCAAGATATGACCGGAAGAAAGCATGCCTGATGAATGGAAACTATGCATCATTTGCCCAGTCCATAAGAAAGGAGATCCCTATGACTGCGCCAATTACAGAGGGAAAACTTTCCTGAACATTGCGGACAAGATCCTCTCTGCCAGTAGTGCGTAAGCGTCTGAAACATGGACAACTGGTAGGTTCCTAACAGTGTCGTTTCAGGCCAGGAAAATCCACGATAGACCAAATGTTTACACTAGGGCAAATCTTAGAGAAGGCCCATGATAAATGATACACACAGATAGACCCATGTTCAGATGATACACAATCACTCTTTGGCCCACTGTCAAAAAATGTGGTACCTAAAGACATATTTGGGAAGCAGGGAGACTAATCCGCCATTTTACGACGTCTGACAACAATTATGATGCTGCATGGAAATGTTGGTGGACCGCTATGACACTACCCAAGAGTGTGTAATGGGATTGAAAAATATTGGTGTGAGCACTGAACAATCGGATCAAATCCTGAGTCACATATTACTGAAGAAGTTAGATAGGGATACTCATACCCTGTATGAACAACCACTTGAAAATTCGAGAAATGGGCAAACCATTACTCAACTGCTCTCCCTCCTGTAAAGACGATTCCAACCATTAGAGCTCTGGGCTATAAGGGGAGCCCACTAGAAGAGCAACGACGATCACATCCAGCAAGGTAGCAGCGCCATCTGCATCAGCAACGCCATCATGTATAATTCGCAAAGGCAACCGCAGCCACAAGTTCCTGCAAATGACACCCGGTCTTCGACTCAACCTGCTGAAGAAATCTCATACATGCGTTAACTGTTTACGAGCAGGCCATCAAGCTGCGAAGTGCTCCCGGCGAGGATGCACAAAATGTTCCAAGAAGTACAACACGTTAGCCCACCTAGAACCATCCGTGCCAATTCAGCCCACCAACTAAGGCCTCTTCAACAACGATCACGGACGCGACCAGCCGTCATCAGTTACCGCGGTTAGTCAACACCGTCAAGCATACATTTTGTTGTGCATTGCCCGAATTAAGTTGGAATCCAGTAATTATTGAATGTAGGACTCTTTTAGATTCGGGATCTTAAGTGAACTTCATAACGAAGAACCTAGTTTCAAGACTGGGTCTCTCAGCAGTGCATGACACTTTATCCAGGCATCGGTCGCACCACTCAAAAAACTCGTGGCAGAGTGAACATCCTTTTACAATCTAGATTGAATGGGTTCTCCACACGAATCGAGGCAATGGTTCTTCCAAAAATACTCTCATCTCAACCGTCGCAATTTATGGATATTTCGCACTGGAACATCTCGAGCTCGCCGATCCGACGTTTAATCGTCCCATGGAGATCGATATGCTGATCCATAGGGCAAATAAAATCCGAAGAAGAGATGCCCATCTTGCAAAACACAGTATTCGGGTGGATCGCAGTAGGAAGGTTTGGGCGTCCTTTGCTTTCAACAGTGAATTGCGGAATGTGACGAAAGATGCAGATGAAAACCTCAACTCTTTCACAGAAAGATTCTGGACAATTAAAGATCCTGAAGAATCCCAAGGAGCGACTACTACCACAAAAAAAGGTGTGAAACCCACTTTATCCAGACAGTACAGCGGAACACAAAGGGACACTTTACAGTAAGGCTACCATAAAAAATAGGGGAAACAAAGAATATAGCTTTAAGGAGAATATTTACATAAGAGAGGCCATTGGCAAACGACATGGAGCTTAAACAGCCATACCACCAAGTCAAAGACGAGTATATTAGATTAGAACACATGAAGGAGGTAATTTCCCCTTCGAGCAATTCATGACACTACTTTTTACCTCACCGTTGCGTGCTAAAACCCGATAGTAGCACGACAAAAGACAGAGTGATACTCGGCGCATATTGCAAAATATCATTAACCTATCCATGAACGATGTCTTACATAGCGGTCCAAAAATTCAGGAAGACCTGTTCACGATTTTACTGAGATTCCGCCTACCACGGTTTGTGTTCACATCCGATATTGAAAAAATGTATATCCGAGTGCTTTTACATCAAGAAGACAGTTAAGTGCTACAACATATATCCCAGTCAGCGCTTAAACCACACAAATGCAGAGGCAATTGATTGACGTACTTGAGCTGGATTTAAGCTACGTAAATGGTGCGCCAATTACCCGCGATTACTACAAGATTTCCCACCGGAATATAAAAAATGGGACTAGACTTCAAAATAGACTCAGAAGACACCATAAGGACCTTGGGTTATCAAAGGTGGACGACTGCTGTATCAAGGCCATGTTTTGGCGAATTATCCCCATATTGGCTTTGTGCATTTATTGGAGTACATTTAATAGTTGAATGAAATCTTTCATTGTAGTTCTTAACTGCCTTCCGCATTATTCGTTGAGTAGAACAATTGTTTTTGTAAAATTATAAAATTTTTCAGTAATTGAACTATGCAATCGCTCTACGTCTGCGTTTTCCGTGTGACTATGAGGCTTTGTAAAGTGGATTTCGATACCTTCATCTTGTAGGAATTGCTTTATATGAACTGAGTTAAACTGGTTGTCTGTATTATCTCTAGAGGCTTTTCTATTTTATAATAGGTAATCGGTATATGATCCATACGATTTTCATAGGTATTATCATCAGACATGTTCTTTTTTAGATTAAATACGAAATCTGATATTGAATCATTTGGATCACTTTCATTAACTACAAACGAAAAATTATTTGTAACTTTTGGGCATCTGGTTTCTCTCCCTCCTTAAGCTTAAAGTCCTCGTTATACTCAATTCGAATACTAAGAAAGTCGGTAACTTTGTTTTCTTTACAACAAGGTATTCTATTTCAAGTTGATATTCTCCTCGCTTGAGGAGCCACCGTTGATGTATTGGTGAGAGACAGCGATACCACTTTACTTCAAATTAAGTAGATTTACTTCAATTTTGGCAAAAAAAAGTCTTCTTTCTTAATCAATATTTGGTGATGTCGCTTCGCGAGATCGATGATTGTAAAATACTGTGCCTTTCACAGTTTGTCTAAAATCGAACCTATATTAGGCAACGGGAATTTGTCGTTCACAGTAACGTCGTTTAGCTTACGATAATCTATCACGAATGTGTATTTTTTCTTTCCCGAGTTATCTCTCTGTTTTTTTTTTTTTTTTTAACAACCTGATTATGATGAATGCTTTGCTTTATTATGCCTTGCTCCTCCATTTCTTTTATTTGGCGTCCGACTTCCTCTTTGTGTTGTGGAGGGTATCTATATAGTTTGGCACTTACCTGTTTGTCTGTTTGAATATTATTCACTTTCATATGTTCCACTGGTGAATTTGACCTATCATTTTGCCTATAATGCCCCGAGAAATTTCTTGGCTCTTGTTGTTCGTGATTATAATTTTGTCTATAGGTATAATGTCTATTTGGATGGTCGTCAGTATAGTTTGTTTTCTTTTGGCTTTCTGGTCCAATAAACGCTTTTGGGTTAATTGTTCTTCTGAATTCTGGTCTAACGTAAGAGTCTTCAAATCTCCTTCTACGCATTATTGATATTCATGTCGATTATGGAAAACGGCGGATTGACTGAGGAGAAAACACAATCGAGAAAATGAGCGGATGTCGGTAAAATAGTGTAAAAGGAATGGTATTATAGAAAACGCAACTCATCCGCGCTGCATACATTTTATAACGTTTTCAATCCGAATCATTTTGGTTGCGGATTTCAAGCAAGAAACATGAGTTGGTGCAATAGAAAGTAAGTTTCAGATTTTAAATGAACGTAATAACGTTTATTTTTATTGTTAGAAAAGGAACAACACGGTTGCAGTTCGTGGCAATGTTCAGTGCAATGAAAAAAAAATCCTGACATTCCCAAGAATTTCACTAAAAAAGACCCTGAATTTGCGCAAAGGTTTTGGGAAGAATTGAAAGGGCAGCTTAATGGTTTGGTGCCTCCAATTAAGGAAATAGCCGAATGGAAAAAGGTGCTTACATTCTTTAAATTAAATAAACTCTTAAAATACCAGTATTAATTCGGACTATTTTAAATTTAGGTTTGGTCAGATCATAAATCGGCTTTGCGAAAAAAATTGACTCACAAAAATCGGGAAAGAAGATTTTGATTGATTTATTTGATTTATTTTTTATTATTTCATTCATACAATTTAGGTAAATTTACAATGATTACCCGCAAAGCGAAGTGCTTATCTGCAGGTGGTTGAATATCTTTATAAATAAGGACTTAGTTTTGAAGTGACATTTGTTACATTTTAAAGTTGTAGGTATATTGCTAAATGTATTTATAAGACATGTTTGTTATATTTTCATTTGGAAGTTTCATACTCAATTTGTTTAATTTTATTACATAACACAATATATGTACATCAAGAAAGTATTTTCTTATTTCCTTTTTTCGCTTTTTAAAATTTTGAATGTTTCTTAAATATTGCGGAGTTGCATTTAATATTTTTGGTATAAGATGACGTAATTCACGTTTTCCATATATGTTATAAAATTCCGGAGTATCTAGCATTCCTTGAGCTCTTCTTCGGGTGTTTAAGTTGTGACGTACATGCTGCAGAAATCTCGTTCATGTAGTTTATTAGAGATGTCATCTGGAAAATTGCGTTAACATCTAATACCTTAAAATGCAGATGGGACGGTCTTATAATTTTGACGATGCGATGTTGAAGATTCAGTATCTTTTCCAGGTGTGTCTTCGATGCGTTTCCCCAGGCCAGGATTCCATACTTGATTCGTGATTCTACTAGTGAGTAGTACACCTGTTTTTGAGTTTCGAAGTTAGAATACCTTTTAAGATAGGCCATAGCAAAGAGTGAGCTCTTAAGCTGAAGCCGAAGAGCATTTATATGCTCGCGCCAGAGGAAATGCTCGTCTATAATTACTCCCAGATACTTGGTGTGTTTGGCAACTTCTATGGATCGGCAGTTTGTCGACCATGGACAGCTTTGGTTCCTATGATATATCTTGACGTCATCTTTCGGTTTCGATGGCATGCGTATGTGCATCACTTTTGTTTTTGCTGCATTAATTATGAGTCCATGATCGTGGCACCACTTCGAAACAGCATCAAATTCTTTTTGTAGTATTTCTACGGCCGTGCTTACATTTTTGTGTTTTACAATGATTGCTATGTCATCCGCATATGCATAGGCAATACTAGTTTTGAAGACTCTCAGAAGTTCGTTCATATAGAGTATAAATAGTATAGGGCCCAGCTTAGATCCTTGTGGAACACCATACACACTAGGTTTTTCTTGGCTAGTGATTTTTGATATCACTACCTTCATCGTTCTATCATTTAGGTAACTTTTAAGCCAATTTCCCAATTGTCCTCGCAGGCCTATCCTGTTCACACTTTCAATAAGCTTCCCATGCGTTAAAGTATCGAATGCTTTACTAAAGTCAATGGAAAGGACAAGCACACTTTGGTTTTTATTTAGACCTGCATTGATTACATTCGTAAACTCTCCCAGGAGCTTCTCCGTACTTTTATTTTTCTGGAAACCGTACTGATTTGGATGAAGAATTTGGTGTTTTTTAATAAAATTATTAAGCCGTTTTACAATAATTTTCTCCAGACACTTTTCGACAGCTGATAGTATTGCTATGGGTCTGTAGTTTTCTGTTTTGTTTTTTTCATCGTTCTTATAGATTGGCCGAATAATCGATGTCTTCATTAGTTTTGGTACGCAAGCTTGTGTTATACTGCGATTGATTATTGCCTGTATAACGGGGGCAAGAAAACGGGCATTGATTTTGAGATCGATCGGTCTTATGTTGTCTGCTCCAGGTCCTTTTTTGGCATTCAGTTGACACAACATTTGAAATATTTCATCAAGATTGGCTTCTTCAATATATATACTCTGCTGTAACTGCAAATTCTCGTGGCATGATGTTTTGGTTTTGCATGCATGCATAATTTGTGATGTCTGGTTTGAGAATTGCACTGCAAATTTTTCCACTACGTCATTTAAGTTTTCGTCCATAGCTGAAAAGTTATTATTAATAACTTCATCAAGTGAAGGGATCCTTTTCCCCATAAGTTCGTTTATCACCTTCCATGTTCTTCTAGGATCATTCTTGGCATTTACAAACTCTTGCTTGTAGTAGTTAATTTTGGTGTCTTTAATTTTTTTATTTACAAGACTTCTTGCATTTTTATATTCCACTTCGTAACTTTGACTTCTTGGACTGTTTTTCCATCTTCTGTAGGTCTCGTCTCTCTTTTTACACATTGCAATTATTTCATTCGTAATCCAGGGTTTCTGTTTTCGAGTTTCGTTTGTTGTTTTTATTTTGCTAGATTCTGTGTATATATGTATTTGCCATTTTATTTACGAACATGTTGTATAATGTTTCCACGTCATTCTGTTCAAGCATACTTGCCCAGTTCGTTTCCTGTATCAATTGATTTACTTTTGTGCAAATTCAGCTTGTTCAATAGATCGGTTATTGCTTTGGTTTTTGGTTGCATATAGAACTGCGTAATGATCCGAAAGGTCCGTTTCTATTATGGCCGAGAGTATGTCTGGCTTTGTGATGTTAACGTAGATGTGATCGATTAGTGTAGATGTGTTCCTTTTTAAGTCGACGCGTGAGGGTTGTTTTATAACACAGGTCAGTCCTTTCGAGGCCATCATCTCCATGTATTTAAAAACTAGAGAGTCAGTTTCGTCCTGGACGTTAATGTTAATATCGCCTAATACTACATTGTTTTTACTTGCACTAATAACTTCATCAATTTCTTCAATAAATCTAGCAACACTTGAATTTGGTCGCCGGTATATTGCATGTATAGTTTTTTGTTTATATTTATGCGTAATTTCAATATGTATGCCTTCATAATTTACTGGCTTAATTGGTATAATTGCATAATTTATATCTTCTTTGATGTATACTGCCACACCGCCGCCTTTCATTCCCTTGCGGTTAACAAATTCAGATTTGAATCCGTCAATATAATAAAATTCATTCCTTTCTTCTGGTATATTAATTTCATTTAGGACTAATATATCAATATAGCACAATACATTTTCATTTCTGCTATGAAATGTTTTTGTTATCGATCTTATATTAAAACTCAAACAGCAAAAATTCATATTTTTTAAGAGTTCTTTTTCGATGCTGGTAACGCCGTGTATAACCCTAAAATCAACATCAGCTTCATTATTTTCGTTATCCATTTTGCTTTGTTTCACATTTGTTCTTCTAATGAAACACACATATGGTGGAGTGAAGAAGTTAGTTGGATATTTTATTTACATCGTTGCATACACCGATGTGAATAGTTTCACTGTTCTCGTGTTTCTTTGCAAGCACTTTGCTACAGGTGGCGGTCAAAATAACGAAATTGTCATTAATAATTGAGCGGAGCTCCCATCGGGTGACTTCAATTGCGATCTTAACCGATGTTTATGATTTTTGGACCCTCAGAATGAGTTTTAAAATATCTAGGTTATTATCGAAACGGAATTTTGATTTTGGTCTTAATTTAAAAAATTTAATTGTTAAAAAACATATAAATTGAAAGTGCAAAGTTTTCGCACGCGCTATTTTTGCCTTTTTTGAACATTCTTTCTTTTCGAATATAAATACAATATAATCGACTGCAAAATGCATTACACTAGAATAAATTTTAGCAGTTATTCTTGAATAAAGAGAGATCCACATTTAAGTCTCAAATATAATAACAAAGAAACAATAAGTTGAATATCTATCTGAATTCCCCTATTTGAAACTAATTGAACTCTTTGAACTCTTCATTCAGTTTCAGTTTGTTTATTTTATTCATAAGATATCAATATTATGTCTGACCATATCGAAGAACCTCTGGTGCAAGTACCTAGATGGCGCGGCCGACTGGCGAGACAGCCTGGCCTGTCACAGAGGCCAGTTGCAAGAATTGGACGTCAGACAGCAGCATACAATGCAAATATTCGAACCCGCGCACTTCACCCGGAGTCATTCATTACGCTTTGCTTATGTAGTATTTTCTAGGTTCCGATCCTTCAATCGTTTCTGGATCGTCCCTTTTCCATTCGAATGACTTCGGAAAATCAGTGTAATGATTTATTAGTTGTTGCCTAAGTAGTTAGCTATCCGGCAGGGCACGAGTGCCATAGGGATCTGCCAAAGGATGGATCAGCTATGTCGATGGGCAGGGCACGAATGCCATAGGGGTCTGCCAAAAGAAAGGAGAGAGAAACAATTTCCTTAGACCTCAAATTGAGTCTGTTTTTATTTTCGATTGATCGGACTATTTATACAGGTTTCCTAGCGGCATTCCCAATGCATATCGATTCTAATTAGGTCACTTGTCTTTATGTTCTTTGGTCACATTACATTTTGTTCGTGACACACAGTGCAGTGAACGTTGTATTGTCTGTGTTCTAATTCTTACTGCCCGTCTTCTTACGGTGTCAGCACTTTTGGCGTGTACCGTCGAGTGTTTATGAATGTATCTTTGGTAGGTCAGCATTTTGTATTTATGATGTTTACGTTGTTTTGTAACTATAGTGCCTGTACACTATAGTGCCGTCGAGTGTTTATGAATGTATCTTTGGTAGGTCAGTGTTTTACGTTGTTTTGTTTTTGGTGGATACACTACATCAGTGAGAAAAAAGGCTTACCATCTAAACTCAAAGAACTTAACAGGCTGAAACGGATGGCAGGAATTATGAACTAATGAACGTAATGAGTAATCTCTTAAATTAATAAAAAAAATACATTTTCTATCACATTAAACTCATGAGTCTGCATATAGCATTGCGCGAATCGAATTATGTTAATTAATATTAGTTTTTACACTTGACTTATGTTATCAGATTGTCTTATACCATAAGCAGCATAGGAGCGTTTTTCTAAACGTGTGAACAGATTTAGATCTTTAGTCTCAGATTTCAACACCTGAGTGCTGAATGATAGAAAACATTCAAAAAAAGGATTTGAAATCGGAGAGATTTGAGTGATTGATTGATTTGAGATCAACTCTAGCTTTAAGTGTTACCTTGCTTCGCTCAAACACATGCTGCAGCGAAGCGGTACGACAAGCGACTGCGGCCTCCTAGTTGAGCTCGTGTGCTTAAATGTCTGTGCTGTGGGAGTTCCTGGAACAAAATCATTTTCTTCTCCTTCCAAATCTAAAAAGAAGACAATTGTATGCATGATAAACTTTATTTTACACTTCAGATAACTATTTGTCAATTAGTCACAACTATTGAAACATTGAAATTAACATTTGACAGACCACAGCTGATTAAAAAAAGGATCGGCAAAGAAGTTTTGCGGATCGATAAAACCACATTATCGGTCGGTTTCTGTAATAGGGTTGAACTGGGGATGAGGATTCGACGAACTCCCTCCGCAGTCGATCCGCGGTTTTCCATAATCAACATGATTATTTTATTTAAATCACTTTCCTCATAAATTCTATCTAATAAGACATTACTTAAGTCTATACACTTTTCTTATTTATACAATAATATACGATTAGTTCATCGGTTTTAACTTAATATTTTATAACTCTACTGCTGATTCGCTCACCTTGTTGATCTTCAGATTGGTTATCCTTTTGTAGACTTCGTGAGGTTCTAGATCAGGCTTGTAACGTAGACGCAAGGTCTCCCTGATGATACTCCAGTTGTCGGTTTGCGGGATGTTGATGACGACATTGTTCGCATCACCTTGTATTTTGTCGTAGAATATGCTCCTTACAAGGATTTTCTACAGTTGGGGGTCATGTATTTGGTTCATATGGTATTCGACAGAACTTAAGAACAAGTTTATAGTTACATCTCCTTGTCCCGTGAAAACAGACATATAGCAATTCTTCTAGGATTCTTTCCCTCTCCTCGCGATTCTTTCGCTGCTGAAGTTGCATATAGGCTGCTCTCAACCGCCCTTGTTTTTGTGTTCTGAGCTTCAGTTTTTGGTCCTCCATTTTTCTGTTATTGTCGGGTATTAAATGTCTTTTCATGAATTATTTATCAGTATATTGTTATATAATACATCTTAGCCCCCTACCATCCAATAGGCGCACCATCACACTTGGCTCGTTTAAACCAAGCAAACATACCAAGTGTGTATATCCGCCAAGGCTAAATAAAGTTCGCTGCTCTAGCTTCGTCTTCACGGAAGACGAAGCCGAGTACTCTTCCTCTTTCTGAATCGAACCGCCACGGGAATAAGACGTATGTAAAAGAAAGCTTCGGTAGCGAGTATAGAAACGTGTTTTATAAAAACCTGGTTTAGACCTACTCGAGTTATTATAAACTGCTTTGTTTAATTAAATCAACTAAGGCAATAAATCTTAAAATAAACTTATGACGAACTAATAAACGTAAATTATAAAAAACGTATTGTTTTATTCGGAGCGACGAAGCTTCAGAAAACTGGCGCAGTCGGAAACTCGGTAAAAGTGCGACTTATAGTTAAAATTGAAACGCTAAAATTAAAGAACTTAAAAGAACTAAAAACTTACAGTCAAACTATCTCTAAAAGAAGTGTTCTTGAAAAAGTAAAGTGTTCATGAGTAAACAAGTAAAAGACAAGGTTAAATCTTTGGTCTAAAAAAAAAAAGCACAAAAAAAAAAAAAAAAAAGTGTGAAATCGCGAGTGATACTAAAACTAACAAAACAAAAACAATTGTAAAATAAAGCATACCTACATAATACATACATATTACCAAACGCGCGTTTCGCACCATTGTATTTTGAATTAAAATTTGTATTGTTTTGTATTTCGAGGAACGTGCTGAAGGGATATCCTAATAATAAGGAAATTTAAGTGTTGAGTAACAAACCACAAAAAAATTCAATAGAATTAGAGGTTGTTTAATAATTTATTAAGAATTTTTAATAAAGGAGAATACTAGAAACTAAGTTAAATAAATGAATAAATATCATATTTCTTATTGTTATATTACAAAAAACAAATGAAATGAATTAATGCGAACAAATTAAATAGTAAAAAAAAAAAAAAATAAAAAAAAAAAAAATAAAAAAAAAATAGAATTAGTAATCCTATGAATAATCCTATGAACAAATATATTTAGTATTTATCGATGTTATTTTCTGAAACATGTTATTAATAATTCATGTATAAAATTTGTAAATTATCAAACTAGGTCATTTTGTAACACTCCCGAAGCTTTCGCAAAATTTGATATTGGAAAAATAAAGATCAGTGTTGCCACTGTAATTATTTAACAGCGAAAAAAAGAAAAAAAGAGGAAAATTACATTACTAACTAAGAATTTTGGGGTCCAAAATGTTTTAAGGGGGGAGGTGTTATATAATACATCTTAGCCCCCTACCATCCAATAGGCGCACCATCACACTTGGCTCGTTTGAACCAAGCAAACATACCAAGTGTGTATATCCGCCAAGGCTAAATAAAGTTCGCTGCTCTAGCTTCGTCTTCACGGAAGACGAAGCCGAGTACTCTTCCTCTTTCTGAATCGAACCGCCACGGGAATAAGACGTATGTAAAAGAAAGCTTCGGTAGCGAGTATAGAAACGTGTTTTATAAAAACCTGGTTTAGACCTACTCGAGTTATTATAAACTGCTTTGTTTAATTAAATCAACTAAGGCAATAAATCTTAAAATAAACTTATGACGAACTAATAAACGTAAATTATAAAAAACGTATTGTTTTATTCGGAGCGACGAAGCTTCAGAAAACTATATATATATTTTTTTCACTTTTCAGCACTAGTCATTTAATCTTTGTCGAGTTCTGTTTCATGTTCTTGTTAGAATTCAAAACAAAAATCTTTGTCGATTTGGAACCGCCTTTGTGCGGTTTAATACAAACTTCGATATTCTAATCTAATTTCACGCGATGTGTTACTATTCGTTTCACTAAAATTTTAATTTTATAAGAATCCTACCGACTGTGCCAAATATTTACAAAGCTGTTTAGAGAGAAATAAAAAAAACTTTATTTACGCTTCTTAATAAGCTACAATAACTCAAACAATATTTTTTATAGTGCACTTAAGTACACTTTCCGACTTGTTATACACGGAATATGTTATACTCGTAATTGACAACTGACGGTCACCTTTCACTGTTATTTATTCGGATGACGATTGATAGGTCAGCATGGGTTGACCTCAATTAATAAATTGCATGATCGATTTCGAGAATCGATGGTGTAGTCGATAAGAATGTTTATTCATTTGTTTTAGTTGCTTGTACGATGATGTGCTGGAACTTATTGGACGCTGGGTGATACGTCACTCGCGTTAATTTTGGGAGACTGACTACCTGGTAGGTAGTACTTCCCAAAAGAAGGATTTTCGGCACCATGCTCCTGATCCAGGCAGGTGTCCGCTGTGAGGAACAGCTCACAACGAAGATGCCGTTCATCAGAGCAGACCTCTGAGCTTGAATATAGAATCCTCTTGCCGAAGTTAGCGCCAGTAGACGATCTTCGCAGTGTTTGCAATATGCGCTGGTTATTCTACTGTCACTGCCAACTTTTCCTATCCTGACCTTTTCAAAGGAGATGGGTACCTCTTTGTAGGAAAGGTGCTTCTCTCGACTCTTTACAGTTATTGGGGTGAAGTGCTCGCCTCCGAGGGGCAATCTTTGGTTTTCTCCATCTTCAGGTCTCCGGACTCCGATTATTATCCGCCCCGTCGTAGAAGGATACTTACTCTTACTCCCTTGATAGTAGTGCAATATATGAAAGTAAATGACTTGGGCGTTATGGTTGATAGTAAACTACCCTTTAACTCTCATGTTGAGTTCATCACTAATAAAACTAACAGAGCATTAGGAATGTTAAAGCGTTATGCTAAAATGTTCACCGATCCTTACGTTCTAGAAACCTTATTTCTGCTGGAATATGCATCCGTTTGGTGCCTTACTACCACATTCATATTACGAGATTAGCATCGATACAAAAACGCTTTTTAAGGCTTTCTCTCAGGCGACTTCTCTGGCCTGATTTTAATAATTTGCCTCCATATCAAGCTCGATTGAAACTTATTAGATTGATTTACTCGATACTAATTTTTTGACATAGAATTCCTATAGGTGTGATTGACTGTCCAAAAATTATGAGTCTCTTGGATCTTAAAGTTCCATTCGTCAACTAACGTATCTATCAAACTATCAAACTAATTTCGGCTGATCGTCCTCTTTAACCTTTATCCTATCCTTGTGTAGAAAACTGCACAAAAACTACCTGATTTCTATTTTTTTTCAAAAACCAGTAATTAATAACTTCCGGATTACTCTGACTTTATTGCAACCCTTATTTTACAAAAAAAAAGTAAGTTAACACGACGAAGTCTCAAATTCCAACAAGACCAAATTAGGTCAAGCAAACACGCGCGTCCGATACAATGCATTCGCTGGATAAACAACACCACAAGCCGACTAATAACGCTGACATCGCTATCACCGTCAACACGGTACGCCGGATGGATAACGCTGACACCGCGTCTGCTGCAGTTTGGAATTAATGTATAAATTAGCCTAAGTTATTCAATAAGCGTTCAGTTTTATTTTTAACGTGTTGCAATAAAGTGGGCTCGTCCCCAAGTAATTAAAATTTGTGTTTTTTTTTAATAAAAAAATAATGTAAAACTTTAACTGGCGCCCGAGCAGGGACCCAGGGTAAATAAACAGTGCGGTGATATATTGGAAAGGTCCTCAAGAACGTCCATAAGACAGTACGGTAATATAAAAGGTCCTCAAGTAGCACCAAGTGCGCGTAAACCGTCTAATCATTCGCGAGTGACTCCCGCCGTAAAAGCGTATACGTCAAACGTCCTCAAGTAGTACAGACGTGCCATCCGCGAGTGATTCCCGCCGAAAAAAAAAATACCCTGTGGTTCCCCCGCGAGTGTGGTGAAAAGTGAAGGGCCCCCAAGTAGACCAACTGGAAGAACGGGAAGCGTAGGACGCTAGCCGCACCACAAACCGCAACAAGTCAGGACGGATATGACCCTGCAGCTTTTAGTTTTGTAAGTTTAGTCTAAGTTATTGAAAAACAAGTAATATAAAGATAATATACACTATCGAAAGGAAACAAGTAATATAAAGATAGTATATACATTTAATATAGAATAAGCCAAATTATTACAAGTTATTATAAAAGGAAAAAGGAAAAAATATATATATAAATAATAATACGATTAATAAGAAATCTGTGAATATGGCTAATCCAAATTTAATAAGACCCCCTGTTCTTAACATACCCAGTCCTTCCCAACTACCTCCGCCCATAAACGTCGGTGGAGTCGTTACAAACGAAGTTTTAGACTCTCTCGTGACGGGTATAGTCAACCGAGTCCTCAGAAATGAGGGAAGACAGATAGTGCAAGCAATGATAAATCCGTACTCGGACCACTTTGTTGGAGTAGATCAAACCATCAACCTTGAATTTCGCCAAAACATCGGTGAATTAGATAAAATACCGGATGTAGTCCGCTGTCTAAAGGATTTTACGGGTCAGCCAGGAGAGTTTAATTCCTGGAAGAAGAGCGTTGACCGAATCCTACAGCTCTACGATGGTATCAAGGGAACTCCGAAATATTTCGGCATCTTAAGCGTCATACGCAACAAGATAGTCGGACAGGCTGACGTAGTGTTGGAATCATACAACACTCCGTTGGACTGGAAATGCATTGCTCGCTGTCTAACAATGCACTACGCCGATAAACGCGATCTGTCTACTTTGGAATACCAAATGACCTCTTTGGTCCAAGGAAATATGACTATTCAAGAGTTCTATCATGCCGTGTACTCCCATCTGTCCCTCATCCTAAATAAAATCGGATGTATGGAAGTCAGTAATGAGTCCCTGTCTATTCTTACGCAAACATATCGCGATAAGGCTCTGGATACGTTCATCAGAGGGTTACGGAGCGATTTACCACGACTTCTTGGCATAAGAGAGCCAACCGATCTACTACAGGCATTGCACCTATGCCTAAAATTCGAAAACCAAAATTATAGAACCCAGTACGCAAACTCCCACCAACGTCCAGCTCGATCACCCCACAACCAGGCCGCACCACCTTCACACCCTCCTCGTAGAAACCTAGGAGACCATCAAAAATACCACACACCAGGTTATAAACCTTCCTTTTTCCCACAGCTAGCTCACATACCTCAACCCCAAATCCACCCCAACCAATTTGCATACAGACAACCGTCAGTAAACCCGAATTACCAGACGAACCAAACCCCATATAATCCATCCTTCCCACCAAGACTATCAGCACCCAAACCACAACCTAGACCAGAGCCCATGGACATCAGTATCCAAACGAAAGCGGTCAACTATATGAACAGGCCTCAGCCTAATCATTTCACAGGGAAAAGACAAGCGCCTTCGACACAGCAAGCGCAAGCAACCAATAAGTATCAAAGGAATTTCCATATCGAGCCCCAAGCAGATGCCTTAACCAGCTATGAACAGATCCTAGAGAACGAAGATGAAAATCACACAGAATCACTCACACAGTACATGGAATCTTATGAAGAACCGGGAAATGTACAAGAAGAACCTGTTGACTTCACGGACATCCATTTTTTAGGCTAAACTGCTCTTCACTGCCATATTTTGAAGGCAGAACGAAGAGCGGTCGAATGCTTAAAATACTTATAGACACTGGTTCTAATAAGAACTACATTCGCGCCGAACTTGTCCCAAATCCAAAGTCTAACGAACAACCCTTTTTCGCAAATTCAATAATTGGTAGTATAAAGATTGATCAACACACAATCGTAAATGTATTTGGCCTTGCAGACACAAATATCAAATTCTTTCTCCTACCCACACTTAGATCATTTGATGCCATTTTAGGAAACGATAGTCTTAAAGAACTTTCGGCCATAATCCACACCAGAGACAATTACATGATTATAAAGGATAAGGTTAGAATCAAAATCAAACAGCACGCCTACACGGCAGTAAATAAAGTAGAAATAAATATGGAACATATGAATGACGAACAAAGGGCTAAATTGAATTGCTTAATTCAACAATTTCCCAGCCTATTCACCGAGCCTGATGAGAAGTTGACATTCACCACCAGTGTCAAAGGTGAAATAAGGACAACATCGGAAACGCCAGTATATTCGAGATTTTACCCCTACCCCATGGCGCTAAGATTCGAGGTAGAGAAACAGATTGACCAACTACTCAAGGACGGGATTATAAGACCATCAAAATCCCCATATAACTCACCAATATGGGTAGTCCCTAAAAAGACTGATTCGTCCGGGGAAAAAAAGTATCGAATTGTCATTGATTATAGGAAACTAAACACCATAACAGTTTCGGATAAATATCCAATACCCCAAATCAATGACGTACTATCCCAATTAGGTCAAAATAAACTGTTTTCGGTAATCGATCTTAAGAGTGGGTTCCATCAAAATCCCGCTCAAAGAATCAGACGTCGAAAAGACAGCCTTTTCCGTAAACAACGGAAAATATGAATTTACAAGGCTGCCTTTCGGGCTGAAAAATGCGCCCGCCATCTTTCAACGAGCTCTCGATGACATCTTGCGTGAGCATATTGGGGTAAGATGTTTCGTCTACATTGACGATATCGTTATTTTCGGAAAAAATGAGGAATCGCACCTTGAAAACCTCCAAAAAGTTTTCCGGACGTTAGAAAATGCCAACTTAAAGGTTCAGCTCGATAAGTGCTCGTTCTTCAAGAATGAGGTCGAGTTTCTGGGATTCATTATTTCTTCAAACGGCATTAAAACTAACCCAGCCAAGGTCAAAGCGATAGTGGACTTCCCAATCCCTAAAACATTGAAACATCTCCGCTCGTTTCTCGGTCTTTCAGGGTACTATCGCCGTTTTATAAAAGGCTATGCACACCTGGCGAAGCCTCTTACAGCCCTCTTAAGGGGGGAAGGCGGCCGTATTTCTAAATATGCTTCAAATAAAACACCTATCTGTTTAAATGACGAGGCAACCAAAGCTTTCAACAAAATCAAAAATTCCTTAGTATCTGACGATCTACTTCTGGTCTACCCAGACTTCACCAAAGAATTTCAGCTCACAACCGACGCCTCCAACTATGCCATCGGAGCGGTGCTAGCACAGAATGGCAGGCCAATAACATTCATATCCCGGACGTTGAATAAAACGGAAGAGCATGGGAAATGCTTGCTATCATCTGGTCTCTAAACTCTTTGAGGAATTATCTATACGGTACTGCTAAGGTTCAAATATTCACGGATCACCAACCCCTCACATACGCCTTGAGTAACAAGAACAACAACAGCAAACTCAAAAGGTGGAACGCGATCCTTGAAGAATACAATTATGAACTAATATACAAACCGGGAAAAATGAATATTGTAGCAGATGCCCTCTCTAGAGCACCGAAGACCCAGATTAACTCCTTAACAGGTACGCAACACAGCAGTGACAGTTCTGACCATAACCTTATTCCAACCACCGAGGCCCCAATAAACGTATTCAAAAACCAGTTGATCATTAAAATAGGCAGTTTATCTAATTACCAATTCAGTATCCCTTTCCCTACGTATCACAGACATATTATTACCCAACCTCAGTACTCCACAAAAGACTTCATATCTATTTTCAAGAAATACATAAACCCTGCAGTAATTAACGGCCTACAAACTTCGGAGGGATTAATGGGTCGTATCCAAGAAATATATCCGGTTCATTTCAAAACCCTTAAAATACGCTTCACTCAAAAAGCAGTAGAAGATCTTACGAATGTTGCAAGACAAGACGAGGAAATCCTAAAGGAGCATAAAAGAGCACATAGAAATGCCCGTGAAAACAGGATACAGTTGCTGGAAAAAATTCTACTTTCCAAGGATGAATGCCAAAATAAACAACATCATAAAACAATGCACTACGTGCAAAGAACAGAAATATGACAGGCATCCAAATAAACCAGGATTAAAGGCAACGCCCATCCCTCAATATCCTGGCGAAATCGTTCACATAGACATCTACTCCACCGAACGAAATTATGTACTAACGGCATTAGATAAGTTCTCCAAATATGCTCAAGTCAGGATACTGAAGTCAAAGGCTATAGAAGATATCAGAGAGCCCCTTCGTGAACTTCTCTTCTCATTCGGCGTTCCGAGAATTATTGTAATAGACAATGAAAAATCCTTAAATTCATCATCAACAAACTTCATGGTCGAACTTTTAGATAGAGCTGTGTACGAATACAACTATTCGGTACACTCGACTACAGGTAAGAAGCCACTCGATGTATTCTTCGGAAGGAACATTAGCATCGATCCGGAGAGCTACGAACAAGCTAGACAAGACAACATAACTAGGCTAAAGAAGAAGCAGGAGGCTGACCTGAGTTACTCCAATAAAAATAGACATACTATAAAAGAATACAAACCAGGAGAAATTATCTATGTTAAAATTGAAAAGCGGTTAGGATCAAAATTATCTTCTCGATACAGGAAGGAAATAGTAAAAGAAAACCATTCCAAAACAATAGTAACTGAATCTGGCAAGACCGTCCATAAAAACAACATTAAAAGTTAATTTTTCTTTTCCAGACTACTCACTTGTTCCTGCATGGCAGAGGTACAAGTATTAGATTATTCCAAATCAAAAATAATATCGTTAAGCACCGGTACGGCCAAGCTTCAGAGCGGAACTCTAAAACTAGTTCATGTCCTTGATTTGATATCCTATGAGGAGACAGTTCGAGAGCTAAAACTAAAGGTTACGAAAGACGTCAAAACCGATCATCCCATGTACCCATTCCTAATCCATGAAATTTCCCAGATCCAACTCCTACTTTATCGGCTAAAGCCAAAAAGGAAAATTCGCAGATCATTAAATTTTTTGGGTAGCGCATGGAAGTGGATAACAGGAAGTCCCGACCATGACGACTACGTTATATTAAAATCTAAAATTAACGGAGCACTTAAAAACGAAAATAATCAAATAATAATAAATAAATCTACCTCAGATAAAATAAATGAATTAACTAATGTAAGGAATAATATTGTCAAAACTTTCCAAACAGACCAAGATTTAAAAAACGGTGTTGTAACTAACATTAAGTAAAAGCTAGATATTGTAAAAGAGGAAATTATTAATGTAGAATACGCCTTGCAATGGGCAAAGGCAGGAACAATAAATTCATTTATATTGTCCAATAGCGAAGTAGATCTAATTAAGGAACTTTTTATAAGAAATAATGTACCCTACTTAAATATTGACGAAGCGATAGAGATCGCAGAAATAAAAATTGCAGCAAGCAATCAAACATTATTTTACATTATAAGCATTCCTAATACGGAACAATATATTTGTAAAACTATACTAATAAAACCTATAAAAAGGGGAGAAATTGTTACTAAAATAGTAAGTGAAAATATACTTATATGTGAAAATAAAATCTACGGAATAAAAACAAAATGTCAATCAAATAATAAGTTAACGATATGTAATAGGGAACAAATTATAGACTTAAGCGAAACTTATTGTATACCTAACCTACTTAGCAGCCGACCATCCAACTGCACAGAAACCAACAATCAGCACATACCAACTATAGTGGAAATCTTCCCCGGCACGCTACTTTTGAACCAATTCAACGGATCAATCTTGATAGACAGCGACAAGATGGACTTAGACGGCACATTCATCATCCAGTATAGCAACGCAACAATTAAGATCAGCGATCAAACATACACTTCCAAAGACCTGTCCAGCGCAAAGCCTCTTCCATCTATAGTTCAACCTGACTCAACCCTTAGAAGCTTCGAAGAGTTTCTCACACTGCAATCTATGAAACAACTCCACGTGAACAACACCGAACATATTAAGCTAATCGAAGAGGAGTATCAAAGAAGTTCCCTAATAAACATCGGACAAACAGTAATTATACTCACTCTCCTACTAATAGCTATCTTCGCCAGGTGCCATAGGAACAATGCTGTAAGCTTCACCAAAACAGTCGAGCTGGTCGATCCCCCAATAAGAACGGCAACTAATCCCGAAGGCTCCCTCGTAAAATCGCCTATAGAAACAACCAGGATCAGCCAGATCCCATTTTTCTGAGAACGAGGACCTTCTCACTTAAGGAGGGAAGAGTTAACACGACGAAGTCTCAAATTCCAACAAGACCAAATTAGGTCAAGCCAACACGCGCGTCCGATACAATGCATTCGCTGGATAAACAACACCACAAGCCGACTAATAACGCTGACATCGCTATCACCGTCAACACGGTACGCCGGATGGATAACGCTGACACCGCGTCTGCTGCAGTTTGGAATTAATGTATAAATTAGCCTAAGTTATTCAATAAGCGTTCAGTTTTATTTTTAACGTGTTGCAATAAAGTGGGCTCGTCCCCAAGTAATTAAAATTTGTGTTTTTTTTTAATAAAAAAATAATGTAAAACTTTAACTGGCGCCCGAGCAGGGACCCAGGGTAAATAAACAGTGCGGTGATATATTGGAAAGGTCCTCAAGAACGTCCATAAGACAGTACGGTAATATAAAAGGTCCTCAAGTAGCACCAAGTGCGCGTAAACCGTCTAATCATTCGCGAGTGACTCCCGCCGTAAAAGCGTATACGTCAAACGTCCTCAAGTAGTACAGACGTGCCATCCGCGAGTGATTCCCGCCGAAAAAAAAAATACCCTGTGGTTCCCCCGCGAGTGTGGTGAAAAGTGAAGGGCCCCCAAGTAGACCAACTGGAAGAACGGGAAGCGTAGGACGCTAGCCGCACCACAAACCGCAACAAGTCAGGACGGATATGACCCTGCAGCTTTTAGTTTTGTAAGTTTAGTCTAAGCTATTGAAAAACAAGTAATATAAAGATAATATACACTATCGAAAGGAAACAAGTAATATAAAGATAGTATATACATTTAATATAGAATAAGCCAAATTATTACAAGTTATTATAAAAGGAAAAAGGAAAAAATATATATATAAATAATAATACGATTAATAAGAAATCTGTGAATATGGCTAATCCAAATTTAATAAGACCCCCTGTTCTTAACATACCCAGTCCTTCCCAACTACCTCCGCCCATAAACGTCGGTGGAGTCGTTACAAACGAAGTTTTAGACTCTCTCGTGACGGGTATAGTCAACCGAGTCCTCAGAAATGAGGGAAGACAGATAGTGCAAGCAATGATAAATCCGTACTCGGACCACTTTGTTGGAGTAGATCAAACCATCAACCTTGAATTTCGCCAAAACATCGGTGAATTAGATAAAATACCGGATGTAGTCCGCTGTCTAAAGGATTTTACGGGTCAGCCAGGAGAGTTTAATTCCTGGAAGAAGAGCGTTGACCGAATCCTACAGCTCTACGATGGTATCAAGGGAACTCCGAAATATTTCGGCATCTTAAGCGTCATACGCAACAAGATAGTCGGACAGGCTGACGTAGTGTTGGAATCATACAACACTCCGTTGGACTGGAAATGCATTGCTCGCTGTCTAACAATGCACTACGCCGATAAACGCGATCTGTCTACTTTGGAATACCAAATGACCTCTTTGGTCCAAGGAAATATGACTATTCAAGAGTTCTATCATGCCGTGTACTCCCATCTGTCCCTCATCCTAAATAAAATCGGATGTATGGAAGTCAGTAATGAGTCCCTGTCTATTCTTACGCAAACATATCGCGATAAGGCTCTGGATACGTTCATCAGAGGGTTACGGAGCGATTTACCACGACTTCTTGGCATAAGAGAGCCAACCGATCTACTACAGGCATTGCACCTATGCCTAAAATTCGAAAACCAAAATTATAGAACCCAGTACGCAAACTCCCACCAACGTCCAGCTCGATCACCCCACAACCAGGCCGCACCACCTTCACACCCTCCTCGTAGAAACCTAGGAGACCATCAAAAATACCACACACCAGGTTATAAACCTTCCTTTTTCCCACAGCTAGCTCACATACCTCAACCCCAAATCCACCCCAACCAATTTGCATACAGACAACCGTCAGTAAACCCGAATTACCAGACGAACCAAACCCCATATAATCCATCCTTCCCACCAAGACTATCAGCACCCAAACCACAACCTAGACCAGAGCCCATGGACATCAGTATCCAAACGAAAGCGGTCAACTATATGAACAGGCCTCAGCCTAATCATTTCACAGGGAAAAGACAAGCGCCTTCGACACAGCAAGCGCAAGCAACCAATAAGTATCAAAGGAATTTCCATATCGAGCCCCAAGCAGATGCCTTAACCAGCTATGAACAGATCCTAGAGAACGAAGATGAAAATCACACAGAATCACTCACACAGTACATGGAATCTTATGAAGAACCGGGAAATGTACAAGAAGAACCTGTTGACTTCACGGACATCCATTTTTTAGGCTAAACTGCTCTTCACTGCCATATTTTGAAGGCAGAACGAAGAGCGGTCGAATGCTTAAAATACTTATAGACACTGGTTCTAATAAGAACTACATTCGCGCCGAACTTGTCCCAAATCCAAAGTCTAACGAACAACCCTTTTTCGCAAATTCAATAATTGGTAGTATAAAGATTGATCAACACACAATCGTAAATGTATTTGGCCTTGCAGACACAAATATCAAATTCTTTCTCCTACCCACACTTAGATCATTTGATGCCATTTTAGGAAACGATAGTCTTAAAGAACTTTCGGCCATAATCCACACCAGAGACAATTACATGATTATAAAGGATAAGGTTAGAATCAAAATCAAACAGCACGCCTACACGGCAGTAAATAAAGTAGAAATAAATATGGAACATATGAATGACGAACAAAGGGCTAAATTGAATTGCTTAATTCAACAATTTCCCAGCCTATTCACCGAGCCTGATGAGAAGTTGACATTCACCACCAGTGTCAAAGGTGAAATAAGGACAACATCGGAAACGCCAGTATATTCGAGATTTTACCCCTACCCCATGGCGCTAAGATTCGAGGTAGAGAAACAGATTGACCAACTACTCAAGGACGGGATTATAAGACCATCAAAATCCCCATATAACTCACCAATATGGGTAGTCCCTAAAAAGACTGATTCGTCCGGGGAAAAAAAGTATCGAATTGTCATTGATTATAGGAAACTAAACACCATAACAGTTTCGGATAAATATCCAATACCCCAAATCAATGACGTACTATCCCAATTAGGTCAAAATAAACTGTTTTCGGTAATCGATCTTAAGAGTGGGTTCCATCAAAATCCCGCTCAAAGAATCAGACGTCGAAAAGACAGCCTTTTCCGTAAACAACGGAAAATATGAATTTACAAGGCTGCCTTTCGGGCTGAAAAATGCGCCCGCCATCTTTCAACGAGCTCTCGATGACATCTTGCGTGAGCATATTGGGGTAAGATGTTTCGTCTACATTGACGATATCGTTATTTTCGGAAAAAATGAGGAATCGCACCTTGAAAACCTCCAAAAAGTTTTCCGGACGTTAGAAAATGCCAACTTAAAGGTTCAGCTCGATAAGTGCTCGTTCTTCAAGAATGAGGTCGAGTTTCTGGGATTCATTATTTCTTCAAACGGCATTAAAACTAACCCAGCCAAGGTCAAAGCGATAGTGGACTTCCCAATCCCTAAAACATTGAAACATCTCCGCTCGTTTCTCGGTCTTTCAGGGTACTATCGCCGTTTTATAAAAGGCTATGCACACCTGGCGAAGCCTCTTACAGCCCTCTTAAGGGGGGAAGGCGGCCGTATTTCTAAATATGCTTCAAATAAAACACCTATCTGTTTAAATGACGAGGCAACCAAAGCTTTCAACAAAATCAAAAATTCCTTAGTATCTGACGATCTACTTCTGGTCTACCCAGACTTCACCAAAGAATTTCAGCTCACAACCGACGCCTCCAACTATGCCATCGGAGCGGTGCTAGCACAGAATGGCAGGCCAATAACATTCATATCCCGGACGTTGAATAAAACGGAAGAGCATGGGAAATGCTTGCTATCATCTGGTCTCTAAACTCTTTGAGGAATTATCTATACGGTACTGCTAAGGTTCAAATATTCACGGATCACCAACCCCTCACATACGCCTTGAGTAACAAGAACAACAACAGCAAACTCAAAAGGTGGAACGCGATCCTTGAAGAATACAATTATGAACTAATATACAAACCGGGAAAAATGAATATTGTAGCAGATGCCCTCTCTAGAGCACCGAAGACCCAGATTAACTCCTTAACAGGTACGCAACACAGCAGTGACAGTTCTGACCATAACCTTATTCCAACCACCGAGGCCCCAATAAACGTATTCAAAAACCAGTTGATCATTAAAATAGGCAGTTTATCTAATTACCAATTCAGTATCCCTTTCCCTACGTATCACAGACATATTATTACCCAACCTCAGTACTCCACAAAAGACTTCATATCTATTTTCAAGAAATACATAAACCCTGCAGTAATTAACGGCCTACAAACTTCGGAGGGATTAATGGGTCGTATCCAAGAAATATATCCGGTTCATTTCAAAACCCTTAAAATACGCTTCACTCAAAAAGCAGTAGAAGATCTTACGAATGTTGCAAGACAAGACGAGGAAATCCTAAAGGAGCATAAAAGAGCACATAGAAATGCCCGTGAAAACAGGATACAGTTGCTGGAAAAATTCTACTTTCCAAGGATGAATGCCAAAATAAACAACATCATAAAACAATGCACTACGTGCAAAGAACAGAAATATGACAGGCATCCAAATAAACCAGGATTAAAGGCAACGCCCATCCCTCAATATCCTGGCGAAATCGTTCACATAGACATCTACTCCACCGAACGAAATTATGTACTAACGGCATTAGATAAGTTCTCCAAATATGCTCAAGTCAGGATACTGAAGTCAAAGGCTATAGAAGATATCAGAGAGCCCCTTCGTGAACTTCTCTTCTCATTCGGCGTTCCGAGAATTATTGTAATAGACAATGAAAAATCCTTAAATTCATCATCAACAAACTTCATGGTCGAACTTTTAGATAGAGCTGTGTACGAATACAACTATTCGGTACACTCGACTACAGGTAAGAAGCCACTCGATGTATTCTTCGGAAGGAACATTAGCATCGATCCGGAGAGCTACGAACAAGCTAGACAAGACAACATAACTAGGCTAAAGAAGAAGCAGGAGGCTGACCTGAGTTACTCCAATAAAAATAGACATACTATAAAAGAATACAAACCAGGAGAAATTATCTATGTTAAAATTGAAAAGCGGTTAGGATCAAAATTATCTTCTCGATACAGGAAGGAAATAGTAAAAGAAAACCATTCCAAAACAATAGTAACTGAATCTGGCAAGACCGTCCATAAAAGCAACATTAAAAGTTAATTTTTCTTTTCCAGACTACTCACTTGTTCCTGCATGGCAGAGGTACAAGTATTAGATTATTCCAAATCAAAAATAATATCGTTAAGCACCGGTACGGCCAAGCTTCAGAGCGGAACTCTAAAACTAGTTCATGTCCTTGATTTGATATCCTATGAGGAGACAGTTCGAGAGCTAAAACTAAAGGTTACGAAAGACGTCAAAACCGATCATCCCATGTACCCATTCCTAATCCATGAAATTTCCCAGATCCAACTCCTACTTTATCGGCTAAAGCCAAAAAGGAAAATTCGCAGATCATTAAATTTTTTGGGTAGCGCATGGAAGTGGATAACAGGAAGTCCCGACCATGACGACTACGTTATATTAAAATCTAAAATTAACGGAGCACTTAAAAACGAAAATAATCAAATAATAATAAATAAATCTACCTCAGATAAAATAAATGAATTAACTAATGTAAGGAATAATATTGTCAAAACTTTCCAAACAGACCAAGATTTAAAAAACGGTGTTGTAACTAACATTAAGTAAAAGCTAGATATTGTAAAAGAGGAAATTATTAATGTAGAATACGCCTTGCAATGGGCAAAGGCAGGAACAATAAATTCATTTATATTGTCCAATAGCGAAGTAGATCTAATTAAGGAACTTTTTATAAGAAATAATGTACCCTACTTAAATATTGACGAAGCGATAGAGATCGCAGAAATAAAAATTGCAGCAAGCAATCAAACATTATTTTACATTATAAGCATTCCTAATACGGAACAATATATTTGTAAAACTATACTAATAAAACCTATAAAAAGGGGAGAAATTGTTACTAAAATAGTAAGTGAAAATATACTTATATGTGAAAATAAAATCTACGGAATAAAAACAAAATGTCAATCAAATAATAAGTTAACGATATGTAATAGGGAACAAATTATAGACTTAAGCGAAACTTATTGTATACCTAACCTACTTAGCAGCCGACCATCCAACTGCACAGAAACCAACAATCAGCACATACCAACTATAGTGGAAATCTTCCCCGGCACGCTACTTTTGAACCAATTCAACGGATCAATCTTGATAGACAGCGACAAGATGGACTTAGACGGCACATTCATCATCCAGTATAGCAACGCAACAATTAAGATCAGCGATCAAACATACACTTCCAAAGACCTGTCCAGCGCAAAGCCTCTTCCATCTATAGTTCAACCTGACTCAACCCTTAGAAGCTTCGAAGAGTTTCTCACACTGCAATCTATGAAACAACTCCACGTGAACAACACCGAACATATTAAGCTAATCGAAGAGGAGTATCAAAGAAGTTCCCTAATAAACATCGGACAAACAGTAATTATACTCACTCTCCTACTAATAGCTATCTTCGCCAGGTGCCATAGGAACAATGCTGTAAGCTTCACCAAAACAGTCGAGCTGGTCGATCCCCCAATAAGAACGGCAACTAATCCCGAAGGCTCCCTCGTAAAATCGCCTATAGAAACAACCAGGATCAGCCAGATCCCATTTTTCTGAGAACGAGGACCTTCTCACTTAAGGAGGGAAGAGTTAACACGACGAAGTCTCAAATTCCAACAAGACCAAATTAGGTCAAGCCAACACGCGCGTCCGATACAATGCATTCGCTGGATAAACAACACCACAAGCCGACTAATAACGCTGACATCGCTATCACCGTCAACACGGTACGCCGGATGGATAACGCTGACACCGCGTCTGCTGCAGTTTGGAATTAATGTATAAATTAGCCTAAGTTATTCAATAAGTGTTCAGTTTTATTTTTAACGTGTTGCAATAAAGTGGGCTCGTCCCCAAGTAATTAAAATTTGTGTTTTTTTTTAATAAAAAAATAATGTAAAACTTTAACTAGTATGTTCCCATAATAAAAATGTTAATGACGGTTGCTATTGCTATAATTACTAAGTAATAAGTTAAAGATGTTCCTACTGGAAAACTTAAAAAAAAATGTTTTTTTTTTTTTTTTAACTAGAGGAGAACCTTCTTTATTCAATGGATGCTTGCTTAGAACTAACTTACGGAATTTTATCTTAACTTTAACTTAACTTACGGTGCATGGGGAGAAAACGAAAGAATGGGAAAATGCGAAAACAAATGTCTCATGTGACTTGGAGTGGTGTGAGGAAGATAAGCAAATGCAATTGCCGATATCTTTGCATTGTTTGCGGTGTGAAATGGATCGACATTTCTTAAAAATTTGCTAAAAACTATGGTACGAACCCGTTTGATGCACTTGAAAATGAATTTGTTTATGAGCTTGAAAAAATAACAAATATGCAACAGCAGAATGATAAAATAATATTGGGTGATATTAACATAAATGTTAAAGAAAGTACGAAATCAACAGTACTTAACTATCTGGAAATGCTCGCTTTTAATGGTCTCTGCAACGTCATTACAGAAACAACCAGAATCGATTTGAATGCAGGAACAAGCACATTAATTGATCATATTCTAGTGAATCTAACAGAGCATAAATTATTTTCAGCTATAGTTAAGAATAATATGTCGGATCACTACAGCACTGTATACGGTGTCTATGATAATATCATATGTTCCAAGGAAACTCGTCCACCCTTCAACTCACCAGTTCAGTCATAAGCACTAGTCGAGTAAATCAACTGATAAGAGCCACAGACTGGACCCCAATACTGGAAAAATATGACGCCGATGCACTCGTTAATTCCCTGGCTGATAAAATGGCAGAAATATACCGAAATTCATCAACCACCCGAAGAATGAAGGAAAAAAGGAAAAATGCCGCATGGATTAATAAAGATATTGTTAAGAGCTGTAAAGAAAGAGATATTATGTACCGCAGATGGAAAAATAACCGAAGTAACTTGACGTATGAGATAGAATACAAAATATTTCGAAATCGCATCAATAAGAAAATATCGAGGAGCAGGGACTTATATTATACAGAAAAGTTTAAGCAAGCAAAATCTGATCCAAAAAAAACCTGGTCATTAATAAACGAAGTATTAGGACATAGAAAAATAGCAGTGGATGAAGTGATCCTTAAAAACTTTCCCCCCCCTACAAACACAGTTGCACTATCAGATGAATTTGGCGAACTATTCTCGCAACAAGCAGATTCTATCGTCCACAAATGCAACACAATTGCAAGCATACGGCAATACCGAATTCTATTTACTTGGAAGAAGCAAATCAGGTAGAGGTAGTAAATTTACTAAATAGATTAAATGTCCAAAAAGCTCCAGGAGCTCCAGCTCCATAGATGGTATTCGCGCAATAGATTTAAAAACACATACCGGTATTTTTGCTCCAATCATCACCAAGCTCATTAATATAAGTCTGGAGACCTCAACAGTACCAAAAAAGCTCAAAGAGGCACTTGTTAGATCAATCTACAAGGGAGGAGCCAAAAAAGAGATAGCGAACTATCGCCCAATAGCAATATTACCAGCTGTAGACAAAATGCTGGAACAAATCGTAGTTAATCGAATGTGGCAATTCATCGAAAAGCACAATTTAATAAACAAAAATCAGTATGGTTTCCAAAAAGGAAAAAGCACAAACAAACTTCTGGGAGATTTCGCTAACCTAATCAATAGCAACCTTGCAAAGAAACACCACGTCTTAGTTCTATTCCTAGATTTCAGTAAAGCAGTCCACACCCTTGATCATAATAAAATAATTGGTGCCTTAGAAACAGCAGGAATTAGAGGAACTTTAGCAGAATGGCTAAAAAATTATCTCAGATCGAGGACCTTTCGGGTAAAAAATCAATGATTGTTGTAGTAGCGAATATAAGGTGCACTTTGGAGTCCCACAAGGGTCAAAACTTGGCCCATTACTGTTCATTTTGTACACTGGTATGTTGAACTGTCTTAAAAAGAGTTCAGCATACGCGGACGATACGGCTATTGTTGTTTGTCACAATAATTTCGAAGAAGCAACCAGAATAATGCAGAACGAGCTCTACGAAATAGGAAAATGGTGCCATGACAACGGGCTTGTGATTAATGTATCGAAAACAAAAGTGATGCATATCCGCAGCCCACAATAATCAACGACATAAATGAGGCTTCAAGCCTACAACTGTACCAATCAAACCACTGCTGATGTCATCGAGGTAGTGGATACGTATAAGTACCTTGGTATTACCATAGATAAACATTTTCTTTGGGAAGCCCACATCAATAACCTACGGAGAAAGTTGAGAGGGTCCCTGTTTGCATTGTCTTGTATGCAATACAAATCAACAGCTTGTGTCCAAAAGCAAATATACCACGCTCTTTGAATCAAGGTTCAGATATGGCATACTTGCTTGGGGAAATGCTGCAGATACGCACACCGATAAATTGCAAAACATCCAAAATAGAGCTATCAAACTGCTATTGCGAAGAAACATGGGAGAAAACAACGCAAAAATACTTAAAGTGAGACAGATATTCAAGATGACAGCTGCGCTGGAGTATTACGATGACGATCAGATCCGGATACCAATCAGTCACAGCTTTTACACGAAGAGACAGGTAAACGGGATGTACCGGCTTCCTTTTTATATTAACTTTTACGGCAGAAGGCAATTGATGTATACGGTACCAAATATCTTAAATGACCTTCCCCAATCCCTAAGAAATATTTCTTCTATCAATAAAAGAAAAAGAAAACTAAAAGAACATTATTTAGAAGAAATAACTTAATAAAATTCAAAAATTGCAACTAACTTTTCATGTTGAAATGTTTGTTTATTTCTAAAATATCTAACGTAGTTATTAACTTTTAATTTCCTAATATGCAAACCTTTCTTTATGGTATATCACAAATCTTTCAGGTCAAACGTTCTTTTGATAACCTAACTTTATGTACATATGTAAAAGCACAGCCTCCTGCAGATAAGCCATAGGCTTCGCAGGTTTATAATCAATGTTAAAGGAAAATATATTTGAATAAAGAATTTGAAAAAATTTGAATAAAGAATTTGTGGGTGTCAGTTGAATCCGCTCGAGGCAATGTGTTCGTGCCGTGTGCAAATGCGAGTGATCGTGGGATGTTTCTGTCACATCAAACTTATGTTGCCAGAACTCGTAGATTTCTACAAATATGAAAAATTATCCATATTATTAATTATAATTAGTGCATTTCATATAAAAGTCATTTGTAGTTGGTCTTTTCGCAAGTGAACTTCATGGGTACGTATTCCATCTGCCATCTTTTCTTCAAATGCGATACAAAACGCATTCGATGTTCCCAGAAATCTTACAGCGGCTCTGCCACAGATATACAATAGGCTTCTCTAGGCGTATGTATTGACTCAACGAGGAAGTCCATTGGCGTAAGTTGTGTTAGGTCAAGGGAATCCATACTGACACAAGTTAATGGACGTGAATTCATAACAAGTACTGCCTCTACTGTAATCGTTCTTAGTTGTTCGAAGTCCAGTTAGTCTCTGGCTTTTCTAGGCGTATGCTTTGGCTCAACGAGGAAATCCATTGTCATAAGTGGTGCTAGGTCAATGGGATCCATACTGACACAAGTTAATGGACGTGAATTAATAACAAGTTCTGCCTCTACTGTAATCGTTCTTAGTTGTTCAAAATCCAGTTTTGCCTTCCAATGGTGACTTTGATCAGATTCTTCATGGTTGGAATCATCCGCTCCCAAAATTCACCCCACCAAGGCGATCGTTCCACAATGAACTGCCATTTAACCCTCCTGGTTGACAAGAATCCAGAAATAGCCACTTCGTTCCATTGTTTAACTGAACATTTAAGCTCAAGCGCAGCGCGCCTGAAGATGCGGACATTATCTGATATAATCATGAAGGGTGTTCCCCGCCGACTGACAAAACGCCTAAGAGCCATTATAAAATGTTTAGTTGAAATACTTCTGACGCACTACAAATGTACGGCGCGCACGGCAGCGCAAGTAAAAATGAGAATATAATATTGTCTTCGTCCTTCAAATCGTGACAAAAGAGTCATCGTTTTTCCAATCATCTGAAACGTTGTGAAGCCAGGTTGCCCCATATGCCCATAACTTCGAATTTCTTTGAACCTCTCCACTAATGCCTCGAGTTAACATATCGGCTGGATTTTTCCGCCCCTTACAATGACGCCATTGTGAAATGTTTGTCAGCCGCCGTGTTTCTTCCACCCGATGTTGCACGTAGGGTTTCTAACACTGATTGTCTCCTTGAATCCAGTTTAAGACGATTCGTGAGTCGGTCTACATAAAATATCCCGCCACATCGCACATAAGATGATTTTGAAGATAGGAATGCAGACTAGCCGCAATCAATGCTGCTGTTAGCTCCAGTTTGGGGAGGGTGAGGTCACTCTTTCCGTCAATCTTTAATGGGGAAACTCGATTCTTAGCATAAAAAAACATTACACTTAATTTTCTCCCTGAAGTTAAGCATCTGACGAATACCACCGTCCCATATGCCTTAACACTAGCGTCCGCAAATAAATGAATCTCAATAGTTTTCGCTCTCCCATGAGACATAACCCATCTAGGAAAAGCTACTCCTTTCAGTTCTAGGATAGCCTTGACACACTGATACCACTCGCCTTGAAATGCACCTTCTAGGATATTGTCCCAAGAAACTTTCTCTTTCCAGAGTCGCTAAAACAAAATTTTCAGTTTTATAAATACCGATTAGGTCAAAAATCCTTGGTATGGCTTGTAGCACTATGAGTTTAGGGCCACGTATCGGTGGCGATTCCAACATTTCTTCATAAATACCGATTAGGTCAAAAATCCTTGGTATGGCTTGTAGCACTATGAGTTTAGGGCCACGTATCGGTGGCGATTCCAACATTTCTTCCACTGAGTCGAGTAGCACAGTCAACTCATCACTGCTGACCAACCAGAGAATCCCCAAAACCTTTTGCGATGGGGCACTGACCGCTCCAACCGATTTTCTGATTCGTTCGCTATTGGTGTTCCATTTGTGGAGCTGTTGCGACGCTCGATTCAAAATTTCTATTGCAGGTTTGCAAATCTGCAACCTTCGGTATTGGTGCTCAATATTAGGTCATCCATATAAAGGCATTAATGTGGCACACAGTAAAAACGGGCTGCTGTCTTGTAAGCTGGGGGTAATTTGGGTGAAGTAAGCGCCGATGAAAACCAAAGACAGCGATGACTGTCACGGTTCTCCTCATGTAACAAAATTTTAAGGAACACCTTCTCCAGATCTGCGACGACTCCAAGGCGGCCTATGCGAAATTTAAGCAAAATCTTAAATACTTCGGGAACTAAATTTGCCCCTGTCTAAAGGCAATCATTAAGTGAGCAGGATCCCAATTCGCGTGCCGAGGCGTCTTAAACTACGCGTAGCTTCGTGGTGGTATTCTCCTCTTTGTAGACGGGGCGATGTGGCAAATAATTGATCTTTACATTGTGGTTATGATTATTTACAATAGTAAAACAGGTTCGGCGATGCCCTTCCTGATAAGCTGACGTATTGCTGTGTCGTACTCTAAAAGCTTTTGTTGTGATAGGCGTCGTATAAGCGAATTTAAGCGTTGGACGTAATGCGCCTTGTTGTCTGCGAGATGGTCTATAGGGCAGCTTCGCTACGTGCCGGCGTCCGTTTTTAGAAATATACTTGCTAGCGAGGCTTTGAGTGAAGGCGTCATGATCGCCCTGGGTGTTAGTTATCACGATAGCCTCCAGTGACCACAACTTAGTCACATCGGCTTGTTCATAGGAAGCGAGACTCAACATACTATCGTGCGCTGCGTGAACTCATTGAACGTAGTAGCGTAGTTCTTCTTCTATGTGGTCGATGTCGTAGTCTTCGTTCAAGTATTCAGCGGCACTGTTCACGACTTTCATGACTTCACCAAGATATACTGCACGCACTGACATTTCCATCGTTTATCTTAATTCCGTCGATCCCGGATTTCGACACCAGATTTGGAAAGCAAACAAAGAAACCGTTTTTAAATGAATGAAACTCTGTCTTAATTTTAAACGCAATCTTAAGGCGGCGATTGGAAATGAAAGAGAGCAACTGAGCTGCCGGTAACAGCAGAGTAGGCCATTTTTAGCTGAACATGCTGGAATAGGTGGGTACCACCTATACGCCACATTATCATCACTATCTGACAATTGAAGAAACGGAACAATTTTTGAATGAAAGTAATGGTGATGATTGTGACGATATATCTGGAAACGGTGATGATGAATTTGTGCCAGAAGAAAATGTTAGACGATAATTATTCTGTCATTGAAGAGAAAGCGAGTGAACTAAATGAAAGAAACGAATAGCTGTTGAGGGTGAAAATATGGATTCATTGCTTTTTACAAAAGACGGTATTGTACCATTTCACCCTGGAATGACAAGATATACAAACGTTCCTGTTGGTTATATCAAACATGCTTTTTTACTTTTCTTCCCATCACATATTAAGAGTACTATTTTGAAATATTCTAAGACATATTTACAAGTTATTGCAAATACGGTAAAGACCACAAACAAATCGATTCAAATATGTTGCAAGAATATATGTTTTGGTGTTTTGATTTTAGCTGGTGTTTATTGGTAAGTCGTTATTGTATTCTATTTCATTTCAAATTATATTTGATATATTTGTTTTACGATCGAAAAGCAAAACTACAATTAATTTAATTGATGGTGAAAGAGGTTTTCCCGTGTTCAGAGCAATAATATCGAAAAAACTTATTTTCGCATTGAAGTCTTTGAGTACGATTTTTATGTCGAAGGATGAGAGATTATTTCATCAATTGTTTCATAAAACGCGTCCTTTACTTCTGCATCCTTATATTCCGTAGGACAGGGTACGTTCAGAAATTCAAAGTTATAACGAGGACCGCGGATTTTGGGCATAGACATTCGGTCGTCATAAAATACTACGTCCATTATGTTCTGCACAATTTTGTTGTTGCTAAAGAAGAATCCTGTTCTAAGAATATATCAAAAATAATGTAATAAAATATAACACAAGAATGCTAGAATCGCGAAAGCATTTAATTCACTTTGTCAAATTCGGCGATTTGTGGTATAATACGAGTGCTTTCCTCCCCTTGGAAGACAGCAAATCTTACAAAATACAGGGCTTATTTAATACTTGAGTGATTCCTATATATATTGTCGATGGTGCAATTTCTTCCGAATCCTTTTTTAGCAATCGTAAATTTTTTTAATGTTTGCTTGACATTATTGACTTATTTGCATGCCTTTAAGCATATGCATACATATGTACATACAAATGTCACAAACAAAATCAAAATTTGTATTTTCCTTGTAAACTAATTTCTAATTTCAAGGTTTTTTTTACAGATAACGCTGGCCTCATGGTGCTGTGTTATTTTTATTCAGTATTGTCTGATAAAGCATCATGGAAAGGCTCACACCTCAACCACGTCTCCAAATTATTCAGCTGTATTATGAACGTACGCTATTGAGTGGTGAAGAGATATAAGTAGATCACTTAGGTAAATGCTGAAAAGGATCGGCGAATTGACCGTACCCTGTTGCAGTCCATTTTTGATTTCAAATGTTTGGGTAGAAGTCACGTTGGCAATTTTCACTACGAACTTTCTACCTGTTAACATGTCAGAAATCATATATAGCAGTGGTTTACTTATGCCCAGCCGACTGAGCTTGTAACAAAGACCTTCTAACCATACGGTGTCGAAGGCATTTTTCCAAGTCAATCAGACAGGCACCCGTGCATTGGTTCTTGCATTTATTCCATTGGACATCCGACACAAGCTTCGACGCGGCATGAATAGTGTCATGCCCCGCTCTGAAACCGAATTGGTTATCTGGGATGATTTTATTGTCCTCAACCCATTTAGACAGGGCCCTATGGATCACCTTCTCGAAGACTCGGAAAGAGACTTATTGACCGGAGCTTTTCCGGGTTAGATGTGTCTTTACCCCTCTTGGGAATCGGTTGCACCACCGCTGTCTTCCAGTGCACTGGATAATATGCATTATTCAGTGCATTGTTGAACAGGATGGTGTACCTCTCTACAGCCACTGGCGGAAGGTGCTTAAGCACAACATTGGATATACCGTCGGCTCCCGCGGATTTTTTCTTCCTCAATGACTCGAAGATCATCTGAAGATTCTCCGTCGATATGAACAGGGTATTAACCCCCTCATTGGCGATGACATTGTTTGCCATGAAATTTTCATTGAACCTTGTAAAAGGTTCTCTGATCGCCAATGACCGATATCATTTCGAAGATAGAAGTGATGAAGCAGGGCTCTATTCTCTAGGTCGTGGTTCGGGCGAATACTATCATTCACCTTGTACACTTCTTGTAAGACAGCTCCTACTGTCGCCACCTTCTCCTGAGGATCCTCGATCACGAAGAAGTCGTCATCCAGGATGGCGCTCTCCTGATCGATGCTAACTGTTCCTAGCAAACGTTCATTGTCTGACGTTGTCGGAAGCTTTAGATCCTGAATGTCATTCTGATTGTTTCCCTGAAACATTTTATTTATTTGCGGGAACATACTCGCGCTGCTGGAATTTACAGCACGAATTCTGTTGCTCTAATGCAAACTTACAGATATTCTGTAATTTTCCTTGATTAACTGTTGGATATTTTTAATCAGTGACTTCAGTGTCCTGACCTCCGAGTTTTGTCTGTCGGTAAACCGCCTGTAGAAGAGTTTAAGTCTTGTCAGGAGATTACTTTTTTGTCTGTGCAGTGCGTCGATTGTCGCGTTTCGGTATACGTTTGTGCTATCGAGCTGTCGTTGGCGTGGTATCGTACTGTTCATCGTCTGCTTCATTTTCATCATTCATTTGTTTGAAGTATCTGTCAATTTCGTAGTTTGACAGATACCTATTGGACGGTGGGAAGCCGGCGCCCGAAGTGAGCGCTCTTGTCAGGGAATTGGCAAAGCGTGGCCAATGCGCCCTACTGTAATCGTAGGGGTGCGTTTGGACATACTCTACCATCTCCGCGAACTCGTCAGGTATTGTGATCACGGCACATAGTCCGCAATGGTCACTGTCGTATACAATGGTCCGTAGACAGTTAATAGACCATTCGTTCGTGTCTGCCAGTCTCAGTCGAGAGTCTATCAGTATGAGATCCAGATAGGAGCCGCTCCTAGGATACGACGGAGTATTCGTTGCGAGCAACTTAACTCTATATTCAATGTTGCGAAGAACCCACCAATGGCTTAGTAGGCTTCCCCTAGTGTTGGGGATGTTATTTCCCCAATAACTATGTTTGGCATTTAAATCGCCGGCCAGAATGTAAAAGTTTTCCACCAAGTTCAAGCGCAGAGATCGAAAGAGTGTTTCGAGCTCTGCGATAAAAATATTGGGTTGAAGTGCTTCAGGCGCATAGGCCGGTAAAATGTACATTTTCTGTCCATTACGGAGAGGAATGCACACAATGCAGCAGACTTCTAGCACGTGGAACCTCCGCACTTCACCGCTATATATAATTTTATGTTTTATATTATTTTTAATGAAGATCCCAACTCCCCCGCCTTGAGTAGCGTCGGTCTCTTCTAATTATTCTGTAAGAATTTTGCCGGATTTTGTGCTTCTGGTTTAGCTTTGTTTCGCTAACCAAGAGTACACCGGGGCTTTCGTCCTGCAACAGGTTAAAAAGTACGGCTCGTCGCTCGATCCTTATCAGTGAATTTACATTCACCGACAGGATCTTCAATGGCCCTTCCACCAGTGTACCCATCACGACATTAGGGGCGCTAGGCCCGGCAGGATCTGTTGTTGGAGCTGCCCAATCTGCCCTTGGATTGCGAGCAAGATCAAACAGACATCCACCTCGGCCACCGGTGCCTTAGAGACAGGCACTGGGGCTTTAGGAGCAGCCATGGGCTTTTGTACCGTCTGTCCCGAACCTGCCGCCATTTGGGCGTAGGTCAACTGGGATGTGACGGCTGGTGTTTGGAAGCGACCCGAGGGACGCTTCTCCTCGACCTTCTGCTTACGGGCCAGGTTTTCTTTCTTGATGTCCTGGAACTTAGGACATCCCCGATAGTTTGCACGGTGGCCTCGGTTCCTACCAGTGCCGAGTTAAGGATTCGTGGTGCCCCGAGGCAAAAAAAAATTCTGGTGCCCCTTTAAAAAAAATGTCTCAAAAACCAATTGCAATTTTTGTTTTTTTTTTAATTTGTTAAGTTCAAATATTAAATGAAGATGCAAAATTCAACACTCTCTACTTTTATATTTATACTCACCAAGCAATCTGCTTCGCTTATTTTGCGGTAGGTATGTATGTGTAAGTGAGATCTCGGAGTAGCGATTGTGTATGCATTGCCGCCTGCTATATGCGGTCACTACTCCGAACATTGAGAGAACTATAAATGTCAGTAGCAAAGTGGCAATTCACATCACGCAATGACAGTTCTTGATTCGGCAACATTAAAGATTTCGATAGTCGGTGTACATTCAATTTAATTCACGTATTTACAAATTGCAATCAAAAAATGAAACGCCAACAAAGAAGTGGGGCCCAAAAAAGGAAAATTGCGGCTGAAAAAAAGGCAAAAGTGGATGCAACGAGTGCGAAAATTCAGAAAATCAACAAAATATTTAATCCGCTTCCATCAACATCCAATGTGAATGCTGAACAAAAAAATGACGTATCTTATTCAAGTGATTGTGAAATTGATTCAACTGAAACAAGCCAAGAGCTTCTCAGCGACGATGACATTAATTCACCGGCAACACATCAAGGAAACGAAGTTGAAAAATTCGATCTTGAAGATGAAAATGAATTAATCAGCAACAGAGAGTCTATGGAATTTTCAAGTGATGCTGGTTTGTGGGATATTTCAGCGAATATTACATCGCTACAAAACTATTGGATTGGCAAAGGTTAATGCCATTTTTTTAAATAAGGAATTATGTTTAAAAATTTGATAAGAGCCACTTGAATTATGAGTTATATTTATTTTAGGCCCATCGATATGTCGAAATATTCCAGAACATTCGCATCAATTTGCAAAAATCCAAGATCGAACCTTCAACAAATCTCATTTGAAACGCACACTTGCCAATGGAGAAATCGTTGATCGCAAATGGGTGTTCTACACACCGTCGAAGAATTCTATATTTTGCTTCGTGTACCGTTTATTAGGGCCCATCATTTCGAATGATGTTTTTGGAAGAATCAGTTTTACCAACATTCTCAATATTCAGCGGGCATTCAGAATTCATGAAAATTCTCAAAGTCACATTCACAATGAATTAGCATACAAAACACGATCGAAGGAAGCAAATACGATCACGATTGATGCCAGTATTTTGAATCAATCAGAAGAGGAGAGAAAATATTGGAAATCAATTTTAAAGCGAATAGTTGCCGTAATAAAATTTCTTGGGTCGAGAGGACTCGCGTTTCGTGGCGCAGACCAAACATGTGGGTCAATCAGAAATGGTAATTTCTTGACAATCCTGGATTTAATGAGTCAATTTAATGAGACCCTCTGCTTGCATCGCACATAGCAAAATAGGGGAATAAAGGAAAAGGTATATTGAGTTTAAGTACTTATGTAAGAGCATTCAATTTAACACTTTCTACAGGCCGAGCTTCTTATCTTTCGGATACAATGTGTGATGAATTTATCAATTTGATTGCATCCAAAGTATTGAACGCAATTTTATCCGAAATATCAAAAGCAAAATATTTCTCAATAAGCGTAGACTCAACACCTGATGTTAGCCATTCTGATCAATTAGTATTTTGCATCAGATACGCAATGAATGGTTCACCTGTCGAAAGATTCCTCCAATTTATTCACATCAATCAACACAAGTCCGAATATCTTACGAACACTGTAATCGAGTTCATGTCAAAACATTCAATAAATTTTTCGGATTGTCGTGGCCAGTCTTATGACAACACAAATAACATGGCAGGAAAATACTCTGGACTTCAGCAACGAATCCTCGATTTGAACCAATTCGCAATTTTCATCCCGTGAGCTGCGCATTCCTTAAATTTAGTTGGAACAGCGGCAGTCTCAAGCAATACACTTGCCACTTCGTTCTTCTGTTTCTTAGAGAGTATTTATTCTTTTTTTGTCAAATCAACTTCACGCTGGGATTTATTGTCCTCAGCTCTGAGATCGGATCAATTCTTACTGAATCGAGCAACCGGTACAAGATGGTCTGCGAAATTCAATGCAGTCAATGCTCTCAATGGAAATATAAAGGAAGTCAAACAGTATTGCTATGATGAATCAACGACGAAACTCTCCAAACGACACCTGAAAATAAATCACTCGCAAGCGGGCAACTTAAAGACTTGTGTAAATTTGAGAACATTCTGGTGCTCAAAATTTGGCACGCCATTCTTTTAAAATTCGAGAATGTTAATAAAATGTTTCAAAGTCCAGACCTGAACCTCTCAGTTGCAGTGCAACTATATCAAAGCCTCATACAACACTGTGAAGAATTGCAAACTCGGTTTGACGATTTTTTCGAAGATGCAAGATCAATTTATTCAGAATTAGAGGCCGAAGAACACACGTTATGCACTCGATCAGCAATTACACTAAATAATATGGACGACAAACAAGAGTATTGCGAAGACAATATTTTCCGACCTGTTCTTGATTCATTGATTACAAATTTGAAGACCCGAATGCAAAGCTACATACATTCAAAAAGACGAGAAATTTATTTTTATAACTAAATTGAACGAATTGGACATCAATCAAATCTCAATGGCTTGTAAAGAAACTGCATCATTTTATGAAAATGATCTTGACGAAACTGAATTGATTTTTGAATGCGAAACCGCAAAACATTATTTTTTCACAAATCCTGATACTTTTGTTTCTCACGCTTCAATTTATTCCAGAATCTATAAAGATCAATTGCAAACCATTTTCCCAAATATTGAGATAATGTTACGAATTTTCACATCGTTGTTTATTACCAATGTGCCGGATGAACGATCCTTTTCAAAATTAAAATACATAAAAAACACATTACGGAACTCAATGGCCGATGAAAAACTGAATGCGTTTGCCTTGATGTCGATTGAAAATGATGTTTTGGATTCTTTAGATTTGGATGAAATAATAGAAGAATTTGTTTTGTGAATCGAAGAAAAATAAAATAAATAGATATTATACAATACATGTAGCGATTAAGTTGCAACAAAAAAATATGAATGAATAAACAGTATTATTGTTACTAGCAAAAAAAAAAAACAAAGAATTGTTACTTGAAATGCGAGCGAAAGTGAGCAAGATTTTTTTTGAATAAACACTTTTTGGGGCACCATAAAATAATTTTCAGAGCATCACACTTTTTAGGGCTCCAAACTGCTTGAGGCATCACAAACGTTGCTTGTTTTGCAAATTTTCTTACCAAAAAAATTGGTTTTGCTCCTTTCGTGGTGCCCCCGGGAGCGTGGTGCCCTGAGACAGTTGCCTCTTTCATCTCTATGGTTAACATGGCACTGGTTCCTACACAAGACAAACTCGAGCTGCTCTCTATCCGCCACCTTGTCTTTCCCAAGGTCGCATTTCTCGTTCTTTGCACACTTAACGCATCGAGGCTGCATTTCGCAGTTCGACGCGGCGTGCCCGAACCTTTGGCAGCGGATACATTGCAAAATGTTTCCGCTCCTATTTAATGTTTCCCAAGTGACAGTCTGGGACGCTAAGGTGGTGATAGTCTTTAACCTCTCCAGCTTGCTGCTGGGTGTGAGCTGTACCACGAAGGGAATAACTCGCTTCTCCCGTCGGGAGCTCACCGTAGAGAATGGCTTAACCCCCACGAATTTGAGGTCGTCACTCTCAAACTCTTTGAGCTCTGAGAGAATTTCCTCGGGGTCTGCAATCGACTCCACGCCTTTAAGGAGCATTGTCCGCAACCTCTCGGCCTTCGGCATGAAGGAGAAAAACTCCGTTGTGGACTCCTTTAATAAGCTTTTTATACGCTTATGCTGCTCCAGTGTCTTGCACTGAACAGCATAGCGTTATTGGCCTAAACATTTGATTTCAAAATTGCCTACACCAATAGCATACTTACAGAGATCGATGGTCTCTCGTAGTGCCGTGGTATAGGTGGAGATGGGTGGCACTTTCTCCTTGCTGCTGCTTCTGCTGCTGCGGCTGTTCTTGTTGCGGCTGTTGTTGTTGCTGCTGTTTCTGCTGCTGTTGCTGCTGCTTTTTCTGCGGCTGCTGCTGTTGTTGCTGCTTTCGCCGTGGGGCGGCCTGTTTCTCCCTCTTCTTTATATCTTTCAGCTTATCAACTACGGCCCGCAGCTAGGCACGTAGCTCGCTACGCTCTTCCTCCGTAGCCGAATATAACAGGGGGGCGAAGGGGTTATTGTCCCCCGTGTAGCGGCCTTCCCTACCATAGGAAAGGTAGGCAGTATCCGCTTCCACGGGGATCTCTGGTTTTGGTTGTTGTTGTCCAGCTCCTTTCGACGTTGATGGTGTTGGTGATGGCGCCCCTTTCCTCGCTTCGACCTGCAGCTTTTCAGTCGAAGTAGTGAGGGAGGGGCGCTTAATTAGATTGGGCCTCGGGTTGACCCTTCTGCGCCTCTGCATGATGACGGTCGGTGTTGCGAAATCGGATGATAAATCACCCGATTCCGACTCCGTACAACGTACGGGTTTTCCCCCGCCGTCTCCCGACATCTCCTCCTGCTACTTCCAACTAATTCAGAAGCAGCAGAAAGAAACAGAGAAAAACGCACACGAAAAACTTTCCTCCCTTGGGATCCGAACCGGCGACCTTCCGACTGCGGGTTGGGCACTTAACCACTGGGCTAATTCGAGCTCCGCGAATACTTCTCCTAAACGTGCACTTATATTGTTTATACTTGTTTTTACACTTTGCTAGCCGAAACACTACCTACTCCTTCACTGATCTGTGATCAACTCCGCGTGGCGCCCTTTCACCATCGGCCTTGCGGACGATAGCGCGGAGGGTGGCGGGTCGAACGGTCACATTTTGGTGCCCAACGTGGGGCCAGATTATACTAAAAAGGAAAACGCCAAACGTTACGAATCCGTTTAATTACATATATTTTTGTATGCGCGCGAACAACGTAAATCTACTATTTTCGTGTGGGGGGATTAGAATATTAGTTAAACAAATAGTAAGGGATTAACGGAGTGGTTAACAGGGAGAAAAACAGGTAGGATACAGTCGAGATTCACGAGCATTTACCAGTCGGACGATGGAAATTAATAGACTTAGCGCTGAAGAGCTTGCTTATGAACTCGTTGTTCGGGGGTTGAGTGGTAACAATGTGAAGGAGATGAGGAAGCTGTTGCGCTCGGCTCTCAAGCCGGATACTAGCTTTATCTTGGAGGACAGGAGCACTCAGGGGACTTTAAAAAGATAGTCGCCAAATGCGAATGGATTCTGAGGAGATTAGGTCGGACCGAGGTTACCACTCCAGATGAGAGGGCCTTCGTAGGTGACGCTAGGTAAAATGTTGTCAGTCTGCTGGTGCAACTTGATTTGAAAGTTGAGAGAGAGACAACCGATAGAGTGGGCGTAACCAGAAAGCAATGTCCACAATGCTCCCCACCAGGGATTTCGAAAATCGGATCAGCAGCTCAAGGACAGGCGGGTCATTGAGCTGTAAGGAGAAAACATTCCCGCCGCCACTTCGCTTTAGGCGCTCTCTCCGACCACGGAAGAGTCGTAAAGGGAGGTCAACGCTGGATTTTGTTCTGGTAGATAAGGAGGCGGATAGGTGGCCATATATACAGGTTGGCATATATGGGGTTAGACTAGTAGGCTTGTTGGATTCCGGAGCAACGCGTTCAATTCTTGGTGGGCTAGGGTGGGCAGCACTGAGCTCTCTGCGTTTTTCGTTGGTGAAGTCAGGCATCGAGCAGGTCACGGTGGCAAATGGTAGTGCCGTGGAGGTTAAGGGGGTGGCGAACGTTCCGATTGAGGTGGAAGGTGTCGTGCGGGTGATGGAGCTATTGGTGTTTCCGAAGCTGTCCCATTCCTTGATCTTGGGTACAGATTTCTGGGAGCGCATCTCTATAATCCCAGACTTAAAGAAAAGAGAATGGCATTTCTCAGAGGAGTTTTGCGGAATTGAGGGAGGGGAAAGGATATCGAAGGACCAACAGAATCAATTGAAGAGTGTAGTGGAGGCGGCGTTTTCAAGGATGGGAGAGGGCATAGGCTGTTCTTCGATGGTAGAGCACGTCATACGAACGACAGCGGCCCCTATTAAGCAACGCTACTATCCTGTGTCTCCTATGGTCCGAAAACAGATAAACGAGGAAGTTGACGACATGCAGAAGGCGGGGGTTATTGAACCACCCTCAAGTCCCTGGTCCTCCCTGATTCTCCTCATCAAGAAAAACGACGGCAAATTTAGATTCTGTGTGGACTTCCGGAAAGTAAACCAAGTCACCGAGCGCGATGCTTTCCCTATTCCATACGTCTCCGCGACTCTAGACAAGCTTCGGAATGCCAAGTACTTGTCGACGCTTGACATCAAGTCGGCGTATTGGCAGATACCATTGTCGGAGGCATCAAACAAGTACACAGCGTTCACGATTCCCGGGAAAGGACGGTATCAATTCCGTCGCATGCCTTTTGGGCTGCATAACGCTCCAGAGACATGGCAGCGGTTCATTGATACTGTCATTGGAGCCGACCTCGAACCGAACGTTTTGTGTACCTCGATGATGTCATCATTGTGTCCGACAGTTTTGAACACAATCTAACCGTTCTGCAGGAAGTACTCGACCGCATTGAGAAGGCCGACCTTGTCCTGAGCAGAGAAGAATGCGAGTTCTGTAAACCCGAACTGAAGTACCTGGGGTACATCATCAACGGGAAGGGCTTACTGGTGGACCCGGACAAAGTACGAACCATGGTAGAGTATCCGCGGCCAACTACGGTGTCGGGGGTTCGACGTTTTATAGGGCTCGTCTCCTGGTATCGTCGGTTCGTGGAGAATTTCTCCTCCACTTATTGCCCCGATTACCGAGCTCCTTAAAAAGAAAAAGAAATTTCTGTGGAGCGAGGAGTGTGAGGCGACCTTTCGAACATTGAAGGAAAAACTGGTACGGGCACCCATTTTAACATGCCCAGATTTCAACTTCCCGTTTACGGTTCATGCTGATGCGTCTGGAGTAGGAATAGGCGCGGTACTCACACAGGAGCTGGATGGAGAAGAGAAGGTAGTTAGTTACCTCAGTCGGACACTTTCCCGGACTACTCGACAACCGAGCACGAATGCTTGGCAGTACTATGAGCCGTCGAAAAACTAAGGCCGTACTTGGAGGGAAGTATTTTCACTGTGGTGACGGATCACCACTCCCTGGTGTGGTTGAACAACTTGAAGGAGCCGCAGGGCAGGTTGGCCCGGTGGGCAGTACGACTCCAACAGTTCAATTTCACCATCGTTCACCGGAAGGGAAAAGAACACCTAGTCCCCGATGCTCTCTCCAGGATACCAGAGGGTCAACAAGTTTTAACGGTGGATGTCCAGGACCCTTGGTATATTGACATGAAAAACGAAGTCTTGAAAACTCCGGAAAGGTTTCCTGATTGGAAGATCGTCGACGAGATTCTTTATCAGCATATGGCTCCACGTTATCCACAGCTGACCAAGGAGGGCGAGCAGTGGAGGCAAGTAGTTCCTAGGGAAGGTCGGTTGGAGATTTTACTCCGTTGCCACGACGACATTCTAAGCGCGCACGGGGGTATTCTGAAGACGCTGGATAAGGTCGCCCGACATTATTATAGGCCGAAGTTAAGATCTTGTGTGCCCAAGTATGTGCTCCTGCCGCACCTCCAAAAGCCTGCGGCTTTACAGGTCTCTCGATCCCAAGTGAGTCAGCCCTGGGAAATGCTATGTATTGACTTTGTGGGTCCCTTGCCGAGATCAACTAAGGGATACACATACATACTGACGGTGGCAGACTACTTTACAAAATTCCCTTTGTTTTTTTTGGTACGTTCTCCTACGGCAAAAACAGTTACTACCATTTTAGAGGAACAGGTGTTCTTAGTCTTCGGTGTCCCGCGCTGGATAGTATGTGACAACGGTGTCCAGTTCAGAAGCAAGGAGTTGACGGAACTGGCCGAGACATACAAGGTGACCCTTAATTATACGGCTTTTTACCATCCACAAGCCAATCCAGTTGAGCGATACCATCAAACGCTCAAGACCAAGTTGAGGGCGTACGTTGCCGGCCACCACCGAACCTGGGATGTACTCCTACCGAAGGTAGCTTGCACCATTCGCGATTCAACCCATGAGGTGTTGAAAGCAACCTCCTACTTTGCGTCGTTCGGACGAGAGATGCGTCTCCAAGGGGACGGAAGCTCGATAGATCCAGAGGGCATCAACGTGAACAGATCTGGCAACAGATCTGACCGGTCTAACGCACTATCGCAAATGATGAGGGACATCCGAAGTTGTAAGCATCGAACGAGGCTGCTAAACGACACTACGACTTGAGGAGGAGGGATGCCCAGTTTTACCCGAATGATCTGGTGTTGCGAAAGAATTTTGCTCTCTCAAATGCGGCGCGGTATTTTACGACAAAACTAGCACCTAGATATGAAGGGCCGTTTAGGGTGAGGAAAAGACTGTCCCCATGAACTTTCGAGCTAGAGGATTTAAATGGGAAGCTGGCCGGGGTATGGCATGCCAAAGACCTGAAGGCGTTTCGGGATCGGACTGACTTGGAGTAAGTCGGGGTTATTGGCTTAGCGAAGACCTTTAGAAAGAAAGGGGGGAATATTATGATTAGGCCTGGTAAAGGTCTTCGCTATTCCACACACCTTGGACTCGACCCAATAAATAAGGGGAAAAAATACGGGGAAGGTCCTATCAGTTCTGGTTGTGGCGATGAAGCACTAATGATGGCCTCGTGGTCTGACACATAGCAGCCATGCCTCCCAGCCGAGAACTCCGGGCTCGAAACTTGATAAGAGCGCGAATGTTCCTTCTGTGTTTTAATTGTTTTTTTTTGTGGTGGTTTTCTGTTGACGTCACCAAGGGAATTTTCTCCTACGTTCTGTTTCCATGTGTTCCACCTGGACGTAAAGTGGTCCGATCCCGGAACTAACGGGGCGAGTGGACCGGGAGGCTTGGTGAACGGAAAGTAAAGGGACAGCCGGGAACTCAAGGATTCTTTTGGTGAATGTCGAAGAGGAAGGTTGTGTCCAGCGTTGTTCCTGGTGCGGTTTTTTTTTTCCTTCGGGAGAGTTTTTCTTGAACCGTGGATGTCCAAGCGCGTGATTTTTCGTCGATTATTGCTTATAAAATAAAAAAAAAAACAAATCCAATTGTGAGAATAGTAAAATAGTATGTACCCCTAACAAAGAAAAAAAAAAAATGGAAGAGAAAAAAAAAAAAAAGAAAATTAAATTAAAGTCGAACGAAACTAGTGAAATAATAATAAGACAGAAATACGATAATAAGAGAAAGAAAAAAAAGTTTATTATTACTTTTGTTACTTATCATTATTACCTTTGTAGAGTTAAGTTGGTTTGAGGTAGGTTAAGAGTATCTAGGGTAGTTAAAGTAGCATAAGAATTTTAGCATTAAACGCAGAAAAGAACAAAGAAAAAGACGGGTTTATTTTATTGTATTCGTTTTGTGTTCGATATTTTCCCTGTACGGTCCTGGGAATCAGGAGTGGGTCCAAGGCGGGCTCTAGTACCTCGTCGCGATTCTCGGTATTAGAGTAAATCGTCCATAAAGCCAAATCGCGTGGCGCCCTTTCACCATCTGAATTCACGACCACTCTCGCAGAGTTGGTTGGGCGGCCTTGCGGACGATAACGCGGAGGGTGGCGGGTCGATCGGTAACAAGGCTTATGAAATCCAATTCTTTCAAGAATTGAAGCCCCTAGACTTGAAATTATTCTTGAATTTCAGCCAATGGGCTCTACAACTGGTCAACGAAGATCAGCCGTTTTCGCAGTTAAATTTGTTCAGTGATAAGGCCCATTTCTGGCTCAACGGTTATGCAAATAAACACAATTGCTGCATTTGGACGAGCAAATGAAGAGTATGTACAACTACCGCTACATCAACAAAAATGCACTGTTTGGTGTGGTTTATGGGCTGGGGGAATCATCGGTCCGTATTTCTTTAAAAGTGAGCTAATTTCGCGTTTTGGACCTGTAAATTGGCCACCTAGATCGTGTGATATCACACCTTTATAATTGTTTTTTTGGGGTTATGTGGGGCCAAAATTCTTGGCCGATAAGCTAGCTAAAATCCAGTCTGTGGAAACCTACATTAGTGGCGTAATTGGGCTAATACAGGTCGCAACGCTGGAAGGAATGATTCAAAATTCGACCTTCAGAATTCATCATGTACGGAGTAGTCGCGGGCAACATTTACAGTAAATAATGTTTGAAAAGTTAATGTCATAGTCACCGACTAGCTTTCGAACCGATCACATCGTTCTCCATCTGTCGCGTGCTCTTTATTATTTCGTCGCATCGGCGCATACCGGTATCTCCCGTTATACCACTGCCTCCTTATCAATAATTTGTTTTCTTTTCCCTTTCGGTTCATTTTTTCTTATTTTCTTGCTCGGAGTGCTTTTCTCTAACAAAAAAGAAAAAAAAAAAAACACAATATGGCCCCGGGGCCCAACAGGCCCGACGGGTGTCGCTTCAGGCCACTTGAACCTGACCCTGATTTGGACACCCATCCAACAAAAAAACAAAAAACTAACCAAATCCCTCTTGATAAAAACTTCCCCCTTCCCCCAGTAATATCAAATAAAAACAATCCTAAATTTGTTGTGATGATATCTACAACCCAACATAAACCTCTATCATCCCTAAGCCCTTTCCTGTTAAAAAAAACAATAGACAATATCACCACAGATTATGAAAAAATATCTCTGCTTCGCGATAATAGCCTGCTTATCATGGCTAAATCTCAAAAAAGTGCTGATAAGTTCCTCAAGGTAAACAACCTAGCCAATGTGTGTACAGTAGAAGTAAAACTCCATGACCGCCTTAACTCCTCAAAAGGCGTCGCATATGCCCCATGTCTTATTAATGTCGCAGAATCAGAAATCATTAGTGAGATGCAAATTCAAGGTTTCATTGACGTATATAAGTATACTAAAAACGAATATAATGGTAGGCCTAAACCTTCCGGATTAATGTTATTCACTTTCAATTCATTTAACCCCCCTAAATCAATTGAAATCGGTTTCTAAAATGCTCGCGTCACTGAATATGTTCCAAACCCTATGCGGTGCAAGAATTGCCAATTGCTAGGGCATACTACTAAACGATGCAATGGCATCACTAAGTGTGACACATGTAGCCTATCACCACACCTCCCCGAAGTATGCACCCGAATCATGTGTGCAAACTGTGTTCTAGATCACCCATCTTCGTCAAAAGACTGCCCAAAATACATTCAAGCAAAAGAAATCTTATCAATTAAGACAAGCAATAAATGCACTATGGGCGAAGCTAAACGCATATATAAAGAGCGAAACCCTATTCAAACCCTTACCAAATGCTCAATCTCAAGAAAAAACAAGAAAAAGCTCTCCACATAATGCAGTCCAAGTACAACAAAATACAGACACTCCCGCAGATCAAAAAAACTCTGAAAACGTCACAGATCCCCCTTCTCTTCTTTTCACATCATTACCTTACTCTCACGCCATATCCAAAAGTCCCTCCGTAACCACAATTACCACAACCACACCTTCCAATAATCTCTCTTCAACTCAGTTAACTCAAGCTCAATCTCTCTTATTAAAAAAAATTACCGAAACAAAACCACACTCTCTAAACTCTAACACAAACAATATTTCTAAAAACTCAAAACTCACTACCGCCTCCCTTCAAAAATTACCTATTTTTGATGATAGCATCAACCAAACCGAAAATATAACCAACAACGATGACGACATATAAAAATAATTTTTGCAGCCAAAACTCAGACTCTGCGATTCAGAGGCTGAATCATCTGAGCTCCGCAGAGAGGTCTAATGATTCAGCTTCTGGCTCGCAGAGTCAATATCTGAACCACCCAAATCAACAAAACACTATTTACTTACAAAAAACTCAACCCCCACAAACCACAAATCCAAGCAAAAGTAAACACCCTTTTCCTGCTTCACGCAGAAAAAGCTTGTGTTCCCGAAACAAAACCCACAACAAGACGTTAAATATACTACAATGGAACATTAAAGGTCTTTTTAATAACTTGGATGAACTAAGTATTTTAATTAAGGACCAAAACCCAGGTATAATCGCGCTACAAGAGACACACTGCCCTTTCAATTACACCCCTATCGTTCCCAAAAATTATGTAGGTTATTTCAAAAATCTCCCCAGAAACGTAACTTCCAAACAAGGTATATGTTTACTGATCAAAAAAAATATACCACACAAAATTCGACCCATCGACTCCGATATTTTAACCCTGGCAGTAGAAATAGAATTTCAATCCAAAATAACTTATATTTGCTTATATATCCACCCACACCAAACGTTTTCTAAAAATGATCTCGACAATATTATCAGACAAACCGAGTCTCCTGTGATCCTTGGTGGCGACATAAATGCGTGGAATACGCTTTGGGGTTCACCAGTCACAAACAAAAGAGGCGAAATTTTCGAAGAGTTTCTGCTTGACGAAAATCTAATACTTCTAAACGACGGCTCACCAACACACCTATCAACACATAACTCTTTGACATACATTGATATCACCTGCTGCTCACCCGGACTATTTCCTAGGACTACCTGGAAAACCTTAAATGATCTACACAATAGCGATCACTTTCCCATCATTTCAATTTTTAATCCCGGAATATACCTTTCAAAAACAACCCCAATCGCTAAATTTAAAACTGACTTGTCAAATTGGATAACTTTCAGAAAAAATGTAACAAAATACCTATCTGATAAACCCCTAGCGGCAAATACCAACAAGAAAGCAGCTTTAATTCAAAAAGCAGTGAGAACCGCTGCGAACGTTTCGATTCCCCAAACAACACCCAGAGGTAAACCTCAGACCAAATACACGGTCCCATGGTGGAACCCAACTCTCTCGACGTTACGCAAAGGCAAAATGAAGGCACTGCAGAACTTCCAAAAATCACTCACTCAGTCCAATTTAATTTCATACAAAAAGACAAACGCAAAATTTAGGCGTGAACTCAAAGTAAGTAAATCAAAAAGCTTCGCAGAATTTACTTCCAACATAAATCCCAAATCTACTACTACAAAAATTTGGCAAAACATCCGACGACTTACAGGTAATGCCAACCCTCTTTCAATATCATGTATCCAATCAAATAATATGTAATTTATTTTCCCAAACCTGGTCTGAATACTCAAAAGACACAAATTTTCACACGATCTTTAGAACCAAAAAGAATGAATTTATCAATATCTCCCCCTACACACCCAATAAAAATATCTTTGCTCAACGAATTGAAGAACCCATCTCGTTAGTCGAATTTGAAGCATGTCTGAGCAAAACCAAAGGTAAAAGACCTGGTAGGGACAGGATTTGTTACCCAATGCTTAAAAACTTACCTCTTGATGCAAAACAGAGACTTGTTACACTATACAATAACATTCTCGAAACCGCAGTAATACCACAAAGTTGGACAACTGCAACGCTTCTTCCCATACCTAAACCTAACAAGAATAAATTTTCAATTGATGGTTACCGCCCAATATCCCTCATACCCTGCTGTGCCAAGGTATTAGAAAAAATCGTCGCAAAACGGCTGATGTGGTTCGTTGAAACAAAAAAACTAATATCCCCAAACCAAGTGGCTTTTAAAACAGACAGAGGATGTGTTGACGCCCATCTCCACTTAGATTATTACATCTCTAAAGCAATATCCTCAAAAAATCATGTGTCATTGCTTTCGCTTGATTTTAAAAAAGCCTTTGACCGGATCGGTTGGCATATAGTGCTCAACAAGCTAAAAACATGGGACGTTGGAAGAAAAATCTTTAGCTATGTCAGATCATTTTTAAAAAATAGAAAATTCGTTACGAGGGCAAACGATTCTTTTTCTAATGTATACTCTTTGGATAATGGAATCCCCCAAGGATCTCCTTTATCGGTGGTATTATTTATAATTGCCTTTGATGAAATCTCAATCATACTAAATAATTACAAACTTTTAGATAGCTGTTTATATGCAGACGACATTTATATATTAAGCAAAACAAATGATCTAAACGAATGTAAAACTCAATTCAATAATGTTGTTAATGATATTTTAGAATGGTCGTCTGCCTCAGGAGCAATTTTATCATTACATAAATGTAAAATGCTTCACATGTGCAGAAAAATCAATTGCCCCAACCTTTACTTAAGAATAAATAATATACCAATCGAGAATGTAAATACTCTTAGTATACTAGGATTAGTATACTAGGATTAGTATACTAGGATTAGTATTAAGTAGTTTAATTGGAAGCAACACTGTTTAAGTCTGAAAAAATCCCTAGCTGCGAGAGTCGGTATTATTAAATATTTAGCAAGTAATAAAAGTCATGTCCATATCAATACCCTATCATATATTACAAAAATGTTAGTCTTAAGTAAAATTGACTATGGTATATATATTTATGGCGATTCCCCGAAAACCACCCTTAAAATTATACAGCCAACGTACCATCAGGCAGCCAGGAGGAGTATCAACGCCTTCCCTACTACACCAATAAAAAATATACTTGCAGAAGCAGGCCTACCAACACTGGAAGAACGTTACGAAGAAATAACATCGAAATTAATTGCGAAGCTAGTGTTTTCAAAAAATTCAGTTATTGATAAGGACATTTACCAATCCATTGGACACAAATGGAAAAAACGCATCCCATCCACAATAAGTAAAATCATTAAGAAAGCGCAAGAAATGGAACTTCCTATAAAAAAACCACAAAACTATGTCCTATCTTACCCGCCATGGCATATAAAACCAGATTCTATTCTGTTGACTTTGGCTCGCTATAATAAAACAAATACCAACAATGTGCTATACTGCTCTTTATTTTCGGAAATCTCATCAGAACTTAAAAACAAAGGGTGGAAATTCATGTTTACTGACGGATCCAAATCACAAATTAATACATCATTTGCTGTTACATTAGAAGATGGTTACACCCTAAGCATCGGTACCCTCCCGGACTTCACATCAATTTTCTCGGCAGAAGCGTTTGCAATCCTTCAAGCGACAAAGGCAACTATGGACCACAGTGGCAAATGTGTTATATGCTCCGACAGCATATCGGTTTTAAAAGCAATTAACAACCCAAATAACAACAGTGATCTAATTTCTGCAATAAGAAACAAGATGGCTATGATGCCAAATAAAATAAAACTGATGTGGATCCCTGGACACGTAAATATCCGTGGGAATGAGGAAGCAGATAAAGCCGCAAAATCCGTAAAAGACGCACCAGTATACCAATTCAATGCATTTACCAAACAAGATCTTAAAACACGGATACATAAAAACCTAAGAAACAAGGAAGAAACTGAATGGAGCCTCTATCACCACCATTATAAAAAAGTAAACGCTGAAAAATACCAACCAAAATACCCTACAAACCAATCAAAACACAAAATTTCAAACTTCGTACGCCTTAGACTTGGTCATACCTCAACAACTCACCAATACCTTCTCACCAAAAACAACCCGCCAATATGCCCCTCATGCAATACAACACTAAACATGTCACATCTCCTAGAAAATTGCCAAATCTCGAAACCTATTATAGAATCCGTTTTTCAAAACAAACTAATTTACGAAATACTAAAAAATCCAACCTCTACAAATATTGAAAATGTAAATAAATTTATTAATATTCTTAATTTAATTTTATAGATATTTTATTAAGTAAGAGCCAATAGTCCCCGCAGCTAGGCTCTATAATTTAAATTACATTACCCTGTAATTTAAATTACATGTTAATAAATTATAATAATAATAATAAAAGTTAATGTCAGACATTGTTCTTTTAGCACATAATAACTTTTGTACTTTTCAAATTAAACGGATTTCACTGTATTAGCAAAACAATAGTAATAAAATTTGACTGGTTGCAAAACGTTTTTGCACAAGTATTCAGCTCTCGCCACCGCAGATATGAAATGTGAAAAATGTGTTAAGCACGCCGGAAAATGTCCTACAAATTTATCAACGTAAGTAGATTTCAACATCATTCCAGAGAAACGTTCGGTATACAAATGTAGAAACAACAAAGTATTATCCTAATCATAGGGAATATACAATATAAGTGAATCCGTAGAATCCCTAGGATTTGTAATTTCTAAAGAAGGATTGAAGTCTCATCCAGAAAAAGTTAAAGCAAACTTCCCACGAACAACATCAAAAGATCCTCGACCTTTCCTTAGCCTGTATGAATACTACCTTCGCTTTATAAAAGTTTATGCAAAAATTGCTCAACTTTTCAATAAAGCCTTAGTGCCTTTTGATCCTGAGGCCATAAAATAATTCAATACAATTTTAATGTTAGGTACTTATTTCACGAGATTTCATCCTTGTGCATCCAACTTTTAACAGCAAATTCGAACTAACGAAAGACGCAAAGCAGCACAGAAGTGTGCTTAAGATGCTTGTAAATAAAATGGATTAATTTTGTGGGTGTTTAGGAATTAATTATTGCTTTAAATTTTCTCAGTTTAATCAATTATCTGTACTCAATACACAACCAATAAGTGATTCTGTGCAAATTGTAATTAAATCTAATACCCTGATAAATCATTGATAGTATTTCAAATAAATACCTGAAGGAATTATTTAAAAATGTCTGCCTTACACTGGGTACTTTTCAATGAAATGTAAAAGAGTAAAGGTCATTGCTACCTGCCAGGCCAAAACATGAGCCTTTCAGTTATCGTCCTATTAGCCTAGTAAAATTATAAGAAATTATCTTTTCGACCACATTAATATTGAAATCAGGACGAGTCATCAAGTCCTTAGAATTAAAAATTATGTTGAAAATAGATTTGCCTCAAAAATATTAACAATTTCAGTTGTTATATAGTAAACATATCATATAAAAAGGCATCGACATGATGTAGGCTTGCATAAAATGATGGTATTCAGTTATTCTAGAATTAATTTTAATTTGATTTCGAATTTATTAGATATGCAAACCTTATGGCGTTCCTGATGGATCCATTTCAATATTTGCCGATGATATGTTATTATTCTTATTTAATATTCAACCCACAAATATTGTATCATGCTTGCAAGGTGCTTTAAACAATAAGCAAGCATTTTTTTCAATATTTTAATCCTGTAATTCGGCACCACAGGCCAAATGTATCGCAACAGATCCTCACACGCAAAAATTAAATAATTAAAAAAAAACGGACTGTATTAAGGGGCCACTGATTCGTGATTAATTATTATTTGCGATTTAGCCTTCCATCAAACCGAAAACGTCTCGACTGACTTGTAGAGGCGTTGAACTTTAAACTATAAAGTGCAGCAGAATGTTTTCTTTTCTTTGAAAATATCACGCCACTGTCAAAGCTTGACAAGACTATAATTGGAAGAAAACAATTCTCGTAGTAAACAATGAAGTTGTCCCTGACAATAAAATGAAATATTCTATTTCAATAAAGTGTGATGGTAGGCGGCCTAAGGCAGTAATAAAAATAAAGATTTTACTTTAATAAAGCATAATGATAAGCCGCCTGCGGATATATTGTAATATGTAATTTTTTAGTTATCAAAAGAAAAACAGACGAAAATTGCAAAAGTGTTTTATTTAGGTTGATGAATCAGTATGTGCCATATACTTTTTAAAGATTAATTCGCGTTGACCACCACTACTTACTAAGTGGGCTGGTATCCCGCTAATAACTCACGTGATGTTGCTGCTTGCTTATCTGTGTTTGATGTATCCCCATAAAAAATTAAGGTTCAAATCGCATGATCTTGACCGGCTAATACATCGACAAAAAATGAGAAATTAATTTCCCAATAAAGTCATTTCTCAATAAGTCCATCGATTCACGTGCTGTGTGGCATGTAACTACATATCGACCAGGTTCAGCTTGTGAATTCTGGGCAAAGAAAAGTTCTCTCGGTCATATTTGAAAAACAAGACGGGTTAATGATTCTGCCGGATCCAACAAATCATTTTTTTTCGGGGTGTATTGGCAAAAATGAACTTCGTCGCTGAAGACAATTTTTCGAAATTTATGAAAAATCTTTCTCCAGCTCTTGCACAAGCTGAATTTTGTTTTGGATTAATATCTCTGCGTAAAATCTTCCAAGGCGATGTATGCTTTGATACAAGCTATGATCAGAGAATCATTAACAAACAGTAAACTACAATATAAACGATGTACTCATATTTCATAGACAGTGAACATAGAACCAGTAAAAGCTACAAGTTAGGGATATTGTCCGACATCATAAGTTATTATTATATAAATTCAAGCGCCTATTTATTATTAAATATTATGCTCTACCATAAAATAGAATACGGTATTTAGCAAAATAAATAGCAAGATTAGCCATATCTAACAAGATTGGTTAAGTTCATGTCCAAAGTTCACAGTGAATGTGGTTAATTTAGTGACTAGACTAGGTGAAATAGAAAAAAACATTTTTTAAGGACTTTCTTTTGATTCTATGCCGGAGAAGCCTTTTCCGAATAAATAATCGTAAATTGTTTATTTTCCAATTTTCAATCTTTTTATTCAGCTTCTGTCAAACCTTATATGTTCAGTCAGTCAACGTATGATTTAACTGTGTATAACATTAAACTTACCGGAAATAAAGGTGCACCATTTACACATACACTTTCCGCAAATCGCACTCTACTAGGTCTGGAGCGTAATTTAGCACGTTTACCAGCTGATAATAAAGTTGATTTTCGACCGGCACCGTTGTTATTAGCTGGCTGACATACTAATAATTTAACTTGCGATTCACATGCGCGTACTAGTTGAATAACGTGATCTCTGGGAGCCTCCTTTACATCTTCCCCATTTACAGCAAGAATTTGGTCGCCTGGCTGCAGCTAAAAAGTTTATATTATTTAAGTTTGCGAAAATGTTATCTAAATTTATTACAAAAAATACAAAAAATACTAAAATAGGTGCAAGAAATCCTTCTCAACTACTTTTATAAAAGGTTGTTTTTAAGCCAGTTCTTACTTCTCAGTTGATAGTTCGATATTGTCAACCCAATTGTCAGATTGAAATCTCTCGGTGTCATTTTTGATCAATAGCCATCCATTTTCATCAAATTTTAGAAATTTGGTTCCAAAATTATGGTTCAATCTTTCAAATGTTTAGAGCTGTTTTATCGAAAAATTGTATTCAACGATAAGAATAATTTTTGACTCAATAAGCAAATTTGTCGCATTTGGAGCGAGGATAATTCACTCGAGATAATTGAAGCGCCGTTACATAGGAAAAAAAATGCACATCTTAGCGCCGCCTGCAGGCTGGTAGGGAAATGTTAAAACTAAGACTAATCAGCTTGTTTAAGCCTGCGTAATGTTAGCTATAAAGCTAGGACAATTATATTTTTCGTTACCCAATTGAATGATATGATCGTAAAAGAATCGTAGTTACAACAGGATGGCTCTACCTACCACCGAAACACTAAACTTATTGATGGAAACATTCACTAAACGCATAATTTCACACGATATTGTAGAAGTGTAAATTGGCCTTGAGCGATCCAAAAATAAATACACGTGTACTTGATACAAAACAAGCGGTATACGTGCTAATTCAAGGGCTAAGACAAGGGACCCGTATAGTCCGTGTACCAGTGTACACGTGATTTGGGTGACGTACTCAATATTTGCGCAAATCTCTTATTGGTTAGCCAAATTGTTAAGAACAATAAATCAGTTTTGTTTGCGAATGATGGGTGTAAAATATTTGATTCAAACTGGAACAGCAAGCTTAGCGAACGATTTGTTTAAATTAGATGTTCCATATGCAGTGGCGTAGCGTAGTGGTGTCGGCAGGGGCTGCAAAAGTTCACAATAAATAATAAAAATATTTGAACCATTGAACCGATTGAAAAGAGCACGGAATTTTTCATTACTTATTCTGTGACAGATTCGAGGAATCCCCTTTCTTTGAATGATATTTTGTAGCGACTGCTGGCAACACCGTCTATACTGACTTGAGGGGATTCCCCGTATTTTAATTTGTGCTTAGATTTATTTATGACTAATAATCATAAACAATCCGATCCAATCAGCGAGAATGGCTTCTATTATATACATATGTATATAGGTATTAAGTTCAAGAGAATGGCTTCTATTATATACATATATAGGTATTAAGTTCAATATTGTTTATTAACGCTTGCATATTAATTACAGTTGTTAATGTGTGCGCGCGGGGGGTATGCGGGCACGCACACTGGCACACCATGCATGTACACGTCTAAACACAACCAAGGGCCGACCGCGCTCGTGTTTTGCAAGAACTATAGATACGGGTAAGTCCCTTCAAGGAAGTACGTGATGCTTTGACAATTCAAAGAAAGTTTTATTGATGGATCGTCAGTTGTCCATTTCACATTGTCTCGTATCTTGATTTATGTTACGCTTTAAACTGTGATTTTTGTGCAAATAAGTACGTGTAGTGGTTGTGAAAATAATAAATAAATAAAAAAAAAATTATTGAGCTTTGTAAAAATTTGAATTTTCAACTGTGTGAGTATTAAATATGTATTTTATTTATGTAATTGTATGCTGGACTGTCTGATATGTTGTTCAAGCTTTAAAATATTAAAATAAGAAAACCGGCCAAGTGCGAGTTTTACACTCGCGTACTCAGGATTCCGTACAAATATTTACGGTTTTCAGATTTTTCTCTGTAGATAGATGTGAGGTAAAATACCTAGGTTCGTGCCAAATTTCATGTTTATAGGTCAACGGAAAGTTTTATTTATTAGTAGGTATTTATTTTGAGATGTTCGATAGTTTCGTTTACGACTCTAACTTGTACTTTTATCATGTAACGCTTTTTTGTTTTAGCATCAAAAATGAAAAGAGTAAAAGAAAGTGGTTCTTCTCCCCGTAATAAGAGAAGAGCTAAGTTGGAAAATATTAGAGCAAATGTAAGTTCATTGTTCCTGAAGATGAAATTCCAACAACATCGACTGAATGAGGGTCTTCATCTGTATGTCTAGACATGGACATGCATAATTTCGAAACAGAGATTGATACAACATCGGCATTGTCTGCTATTTAATACTAAAATTTCGAAATTTCGACGATATTGGAAAATGGCCTGAAAAATAACCCGTGCCGAACCGAAATACCGAAATTGTTCAGCATATTAATACTAACTTCGCTGAAACGTCTCCAGCGATTGGAAGGAGTTGGAGAACAGACTTCAAAAAGGACAGACTATGTTATGATTTGATCTGCGAAAGGTTTTCGGTTAGTTTCTGTTGTGGGCGGTTCGTATCTTCCCAAGACCGTCCCCACAGATGACGCGTGGTCCGCGGGAAACGACTATAGCTCAACATGCGGGCGAGTGAGGTTCGACTCCCAATGAATGATGTTACTTTTTTTTTCTTCTTATGGTTGAGGGCTGTGAAAACATAAGGGAGAGCAGGCAAAGGAGTCGGAGAGTGATCTTCGGATACTGAGAACTGCTTGAATGGAAACACATAAGGCTAGAATCATGGCATGGTCATCACGTCATATGTATGTCCCTTAAATAAGGTAAAGAACGAGTAAGTGTGCGCGCAGCAGGTCCTGGTCGGTATGTTAAGTGGATTAGGGAGTCAGTTGAGGATAGGCGACCAATAAGTACAGGTGGCAAGACAGTTCCTTTAGGGAAGTACTGCGAAGTAGTGAAGAGTGCGAGTGAAAAATTAGATTAATTAAATTAATTCGTAAGAATAATCTTAGCTGGTCCTATGTTGTTTTGGGTATTCGAGTTCTCCTTTTCTTCAGAAAGAATCTATGGTTGAACGTTTTCCTTTCCCTCCCTAATGTTGGCTGACGCTGTCGCAAGGCAATATGAAGCCTCTACCCGCCCTTGTAAACCCCGTGGACAAAAAGAAAAAAAATCAAGGGATTAAATATCTAGCGTCTTCTTCTTCTTTTCCTTTTTCCGGCGTTGTTATGGTCAGAAGTGTAGGACCATAACCTTCCCACTTAACTGCATTCCTACTGGTCCGCACCAATGGTTTTTCGGCTTGCCTTTTTTGCGTGTTGAAATTGGAACGTTGATTGATATCGCCTTTTGGACGGGGTTCAAAGGATCTCTCCTTTTATCATGGCAATACCAACTGAGTCGGTCGCGCTCTATCTTTCTTGTGATGGTTTCTTTTACGTGGAGGCTTCCTCGGATCTTTGAACTTCTAATTCTGTCACGCTTTGTTACTCCCGCTGTCATGCGAAGCATCTTCATCTCAGCTGCCGTTAATTTGCTCTCAAACTTTTTGTGCACTGTCCAGCATTGTGAACCGTATGTGAGCGCCGGACGTACAACTGAAGTGTAGAGCCTTCCTTTCAGCTTAGGGGGCATTTTTCGATCACAGAAGATGGCGGAGTTTTCCCGCCACTTCATCCACCCTACGCTTACGCGATGGTTGATGTCGTCATCACAAGTTGCTTCTTTATTAATCATAGATCCCAGATATTTAAACTTTTCACACTTGGGAAGCACTCTTCCATTCAAGTAAATGTCTGGAATAGGCTGATGAGGGTCAGAGAACGGGCAGCACAGATACTCTGTCTTCTTTGAACTAATACGATACCCGTGTCCCTCAAAAATGTCCACCCACACATCAAATGCTCGTTGTAGGGACGTCTGATCATCACTTATAATGGTTCCATCGTCAGCAAATTTTTTTTTTGTGACACGGGCATGCTCCAGATTTTTTTGTTTGATCTTACTCTTACAACACCGGTGATCTCCAGTCGTGTCAACCCACTGATTTGCATGTACACTTGTGGGGCAGTTTAATGGTGATATATGTGTCCCTAGGCTCACCTTGGTGTTTTCTAAATTGCCTAGATGTGATTTATGTTTACCTTTGTTTTAGTCGCCTTTTACGACAAGCGAGAGGTATCGCTGCAGGGATATTCTTAACCCGTCCCTGCACGGAAGATTAAATATCTAGCGTATGTACATAAATGTTAGCGCATGTATATAAATATTAGATTAAATCGTCGACGAAATTAAGTACGATATAATCTCGATAGGGGGTGTTAATTTTTCTTTTAAATATATAACAATCCGGACATCATGCCTATTACCAATGGGCATTGGCGCGGATAACCTAAGAGGCGTTGCTGGCGGTGCGCGTTGAGTCACCTATGGGATTTCATTGGTTCGCAGTTCGAATCCTCGAGTCGCGGGTGAATTCATTTTTTTTCCTTGGATACGTTTTTTTCTTTTTTTTTAATGGAATAGACGATACGGCGTAGGGTAGTTTTAAGGCTTAAATTGTATACCTAGTTTAAGTTAAATTAAGAAATTAAAATTGTATAAAACCATATTTTAATAATCGTGTTGTTCATACGCGTGGTGGATCGGATATTCCTCGAGTCTCGCATCAAATTCTCCATTCTTGTTGCGGGTAAGTCTGCGGAAAGGCAATTGCGTGGTGCCCACCTTAACACCCCAACTCACGACCAGTCTTCGCAGCTGGCCGAGCACCCTTTCGTACGACGTCGCGGACAACTATTGACAAGAAAGAGCAAAACAAAGTGGCAAAGGAAACAAAGGAATGGCAGGAAATTCTTATCAGAATGTTTGATATTATAAAATTCCTTGCCAAACGAAATTTGGCTTTACGTGGACATATGTATGTATAAAAACCGACACCAGTACCGATAGAGGAAACTTTTTAGAATTGGTTCATCTAATTGTAAAATACGATCCTGTACTTCGTGAACATCTTGTAAGATCTAAAATGTTTGGCAAAATTTCGAATTTGAAATTTCGAATTTTTTGCCATTTTGGTAAATAATATTCGCCAACATATCATCGGACAGATAAGAAAAGCTAAGTATTATTCGATTACATTCGACAGCACTCCAGACCTTTCTCATAAAGATCAAACAAGTCAGGTATAAAGATACGTAGTAATTGAAAATCAGAAAGTTAAAATAGTGGAATCTTTTATAGATTTTATTGAAACTAAAGACAAATTCCTAAAGAAGGAATTTCAAAGATGATTTGGAAGAAGTTTCAAGCTGATGGCCTAGATATAAGCAACTGCAGAGGCCAAGCATATGATAATGTTGCTGTTATGGCTGGAAAGCATTCAGGACTTCAGCAAAGGATTAAAGAAATAAACCCTAAAGTTGAATTCGTACCTTGCTCAAATCATTCGTTAAACCTAGTTTGTTTACACGCTGCCTCAGTTGAGGTGAGTTCAGTAACTTTTTTCGGCACTTTAGAACGTTCCTATTAATTTTTTTCCACATATACACATCGTTGGGAAGTTCTGATAGCAGCTACAGGCAAAAGCTTAAAAAGGGTGGAGTGCAAGAGGCGATGCCGTTAATATGACATGGCATCATTACAAAGACATTCTCATCACTGAAAAACTGATAGAGGCAGGAGAAAGCTTAAACACTAGGACAGATGCAGAAGCTAGTAAATGATGGATTCATTTTCCTTTCTTTACTTTTTGGGCCTTTGGCAACCGGTGCTACATGGAGTGAATGATGCACAAAAATATTTACAAAATGGTGCACTCAGAAAATAAATGCTTTGCAGATGATATTAACAGAGAAACGAAATGAATGGGCAGATGGCGCTGTAAGTTATGCAAAATATATGTGTGAAGAACTCGGAATTTCCATAGAACCTCAGAGGCGCATAACAAGAAGGCATATTTTTGATGACGGAACTAGAACTAGAACTTGTAGAAATTCGTGAGCGTTTTCAGCAGCTACAAAATTTAACGGATAAGTTTGCTTATCTAACGCCGGCTATATTATTAGATCCAGACGACACTAAATGTAGTTTAGACTACGCATCTGTCGAAATTGACGAGCAGGATTTCAAGCTGTAACAACTTCGACTGCGAACTTTCGTTGCTACTAAAAATAAATAAATTAATGCAGACTCACTTGAATTATTTAAATTTATTGTGAAATCCAAGCTGGAAGATACTCTGCCCAATATTTTTATAATTCTACGAATATTTTTCACAGTGGAGAAGAAGAGAAGTTTTTCAAAATTGAAGTTAATTAAAAATTATTTAAGATCAACAATGAGTACTTTAAGACTAACTATTGAGCTAGTGGAAGGACTTTGCTCATAAAAAAATACACGTATAAATTTTTAATTAAAGACGTTGGTTTTTATTCTCAGAAGTAACTTATATTATTTTTCAATAAAAATATAAATATACATAATAGTATAGTTCTAGTTTTTATTAAAAATTGATTTGCGTTTAATATTCAAGTTGAACCTAATCTTAAGTGATAGGTATTGTACCTGTTATAACAATGTGGTTGAAGTAAAATAATGTTTGTATTAATAAACGTGGTTGTAAAACTTAGATAAAGTTTTTTATCTAAAATCTAACCTATATAATGCAAAATAATGATGGTGAAAAAATTGAAATACTTAAATAAGAGAGTGGCAAAAATGTCTTCCACCCCGGGCGGCCGACACCCACGCTACGCCGCTGTCCATATGTTGTTAAATCTTTAAAAGCTGAGGTACCGAATGAGCCAATAACCACAACAAAACCCAAGAAAAATATCAATTTATGGCATCGTCGCAAAATAGGGCAGAATGACCCTAACGGTGGCAATAAATCAACCTGATAATTTCTGGAAATGTTTACAGAATCAATCTATTAATATTTATAAGCCAATGACAATGACCACGCCCACCAAAATGCCCACTTTTTTGTATTTCAAAACAATTAAAAAGTGTATATATCAACCATTTTCAGTGTATCAACATTAAGGGCTGTCAAACTTGCCCATACGCCACACACCATCTGTCCTCATACGATTTGGTACACATCGTGATTCAGATCATTCGATTCAAGTCCCGTTTTCTGGGCATTGGTGATGCTTTTTGAGCCAGTCGGTAATCGGTCGTCGCCGCGCGAATGACGATTACCGCGTTTTACCGACTTAAAAAAAAACACAAGTTTAAGTTTATTGGTCAACGGAGACCTTATTTACTTCGTATTATTAGATTATAAACGAAAAACTGGTCTGGTATTGTTGCTGCGAGGTTCGCTTTTATACCTCTCTTTCGCTGCATCGTTTGTATTGTTTTTGGGTTATCTGCCGGAGTCGTTGAATCAGCTGGATTGATTGAGTTCGCTGATGTCGTCATCGATGACCCAGTTCTTGCCGGTTTGGGGGGAACGGCCGTATGTTGTAGCGTTGCATTTTTCGTTGGGGAATTGACCGCCTTTTGGGTTGCAGTCACATATGTATGTTACTCCTCCTCGGTTTGAGTAAGAATTCTCCTGAATTTTGTCTTCAACAATTTTTACTTTATATGATTTAATACAATAATGCGAAAATACATATATCACGACTTATTACAATGCTACAGCTTAGACCGTATGATATGTTTTTTATGTAATTTTAATTCTTTTATTTTTCTAATATTTTCAAAGTTTGAAGAGACTATATCCTCAAATGTAATTGCTTTGTCAAAGGTGGAATTATTGCTTCTATCTGGATAATAATATTTGTCTTGGAAAGTTTTTTGGTTATTTTCGAATGTTTATTAAATAAAGTAATTTGACAATTATAAAAATCTATTAGATCATTTTTATTTAGTACAATGTTTCGTTCATCACAATTTTGTTTTACAAGAATTTTATTAGCATTTTTTATTATGATCGTAGTATCATCTAAAGGAAGTATTTGGGTTTCATTATTATATTTTAGTTTACAACTTCTAGTTATAATACAGTGTTTACTTAGTTTTAATTGTTTAATAGTTACATCGGATTCATATGTATATGTTTTATTTTCTACTTCTACAATATATTAATTTTTACTATCTATTTCAAAATATTCTTTATTTGGTAATGGGGTTATTAATCTTTTTTCGACTGTAACGTAATTTTTGGGAATTTTAATTGCAATTAAATTAGTTTATAAAAATCAATTGCATATTCATTTATGTCTTCCATTGTAAAGATACTTGGATGAACAATATTATATTTAGTTGATACAATGTTGTCCTGTATTTGATTTATCTTATTTTCTATAAAACCTAATTTAGTGATTTGATCTAGAAATAGTTCTTGTTTTAAGATATTATTGTATTTATGACACTATCTACTCTATTTAAACTGTCTAGAATTTTTCGTCTGTCATTGATTATTATGGTTTGTAGAGAATGTATAGTTTCATTAAAATGTTGGTTAATTTTGGTATGATCATTTATGGTGTTAATTGTTTTGTGTGTGTTTTCATTTAAAGCTTCTAAATGATTGAAGATTAACATCCTATCATTATCATCCATAGTTCCGAAAAGCCATTTTTCTGCATTTCCTACTACATTCAATAGCCCTCGTTTCTTTCTGTTAATTTTTCTAGGCATTATTGAATTAATTTTAGCTATCAGTGTTTCTATCCGCTGATTTATTACTTCTTTGTTTTCTATTTGTAAATGTTTTATGTTAGTCCTAAGAAGAATAATTGTGTCTAATATTTCTTTTGGGCTAATATTTATATGGAATATATCTAAGTGTATGATTTCATTTTTGTGAGTTGGGGTTTCGGTGATATGAAACTTTGGTTTTATTGGTTTCCTGTCGTACTTTATCTCCTGGCACTTTTTACAATTATTTATAATTAATTGTATTTGTTCGTGAAGCTTGGGAAAATATATTTTGTCTTTAAGTGTGTAGTATGTTTCATTAATACCACTGTGCATTGATTCTTTTCCTCCGTGCAGGGACGGGTTAAGAATATCCCTGCAGCGATACCTCTCGCTTGTAGTAAAAGGCGACTAAAACAAAGGTAAACAAAAATCACATCTAGGCAATTTTGAAAACACCAAGGTGAGCCTAGGGACACATATACCACCATTAAACTACCTCACAAGTGTACATGCAAATCAGTGGGCTGACACGACTGGAGATCACCGGTGTTGTAAGAGTAAGATCAAACAAAAAAATCTGGAGCATGCCCGTGTCACAAAAAAAAAAAAAAAAAAAAACGGCAGGCCGAAAAACAATTGGTGCAAGCAAATGCAAAAACACCAGCATTTGATTGGCCTCAGCGATAAAGTAATCCCAAACCGGGAAGCCTGCCGCTACTTTCTGAGGTCAAACCGGCGGACCCCACAAGCGGACCAGTAGGAATGCAGTTAAGTGGGAAGGTTATGGTCCTACATTTCTGACCATAACAACGCCGGAAAAAGGAAAAGAAGAACGCACTTTGTTTCACTGCCTTAATAAATTGTTTTTTTCTTTTTTTTCACTATTTATTGTGTCTTTAAGAACTTTTACTAACTTCTAAACTAAAGAACAACAATTTAATTTTTCGTTTCACTTTCTTCTTTTTCACCGAATAGAGGAATACCGACTGCGCCAATGACGATTACCGCGTTGTACCGACTTAAAAAAAACACAAGTTTAAGTTTATTGGTCAACAGAGACCTTATTTATTTCGTATTATTAGACTATAAACGAAAAACTGGTCTGGTGTTGTTGCTGCGAGGTTCGCTTTTATACCTCTCTTTCGCCGCATCGTTGGTATTGTTTTTGGGATCATCTGCCGGTGTCGAATTGATTGAGTTCGCTGATGTCGTCATCGATGACCCAGTTCTTGCCGGTTGGGGGGGAACGGCCGTATGTTGTAGCGTTGCATTTTTCGTTGGGGAATTGACCGCCTTTTGGGTTGCAGTCATTCCTTTAACACATGAATTTGTACACATTTACGTTTATATAAATAAAAGAAAACAAAAAGGAAACGAATTCCATTCTAATTGAAAGTGTGTAATTTTTGTTCTCGCGCTAATCTCGCGGAGTATGAATTCAAATACTATCATGCTCATTCGGGACTGTCTCGCACGCTTAAGATCCGTCGTCAATTGCCGTCGCCGGCCGACGTCAATGAATCTGTTCTACAGCAAATTGAGAATGAACAAACGAGGTTTCTTGAACGGCTAAACTGTTCATCGAACACGTGCTCTAATAGTAGTCTTCCAAAGATCGTCATCCCTTCGTTTTCGGGTAACAATAAGGATTGGCCATCGTTTCGCGATCTCTATTTCGGATCGGTCAGTAATAAAACAATGCTTACACCGACGCAGAAATTTCAATATCTTCATTTTTACGAGACAATGCGGCCAACCTTATAAAACATATACCAGTTAGTGATGTGAATTACAGTGAAGCATCGGATCGCTTAGAAACGCAGTATAATCGTCCACAAGTAGTGGTAAAGTGATTTATCCAATCCTTCCTTTCTTTTCCGTCAATAAGCACCGGTAATATTCAGCTCCTTCGACAAATTAGTGCAGATGGGGGAGTGCGTGGTTTAAAGGTATTAAATAGAACCAATCGTGATCCGTGGCTTGTGTATTTACTTACCAATAAGTTGGACCAGAACATATCAGTTCCCGCGATGAGTGTACCATTGACAAACTCCTCCAGTTCCTCCAAGTCAGATGTGATGCGCTCGAACCATCTCAATTAAATCTTCGTCCATCTTCGCACATGTCGCCGAAACCTGTAACATTCAGTGTCCCAAGTGCAAGAATTCCCATCATTCCTATCGTTAGACATCCAATCGCGTCGTCATATTGTTAAGTGTGAATCGCTTTGTTTTAGTTGCCTTCGGAGTGGGCATTCGTCGGGCAAATGTCATTCAACATTTCGCTGACGCGCGTGCAAGTCGCGTCATCATATTTTCGTCCAGTTCGATGATTCAACTTCCCATAAAGTGGCTTCCCCTCATTTTAATACTGATTCAAATCCTGCGGTATCTTCGTCGTGGCGTCAATTAATATCAAATTTAAATTCGAATACACAACCATCGCTAATCGTAAACAACGTATCACTCGACTCGATTCGAAGGTCGCAAACCATCTTACTAGAGATGGCATATATTCGAGACTCTCTAGGAAACCATATCGTCTGTAGAGTACTGCCAGACTCTGGTTTCCAAGTTTCGTTCGTGGTTGATCTCCCTGTTCAGAAGCTCGGTTATCCTCGAAATCATGCCAAAATTCCGATTCTCGGTCTCACGTCTGTCAATGTGGGCTATACAAAGGGTCGTGTTTCAGCTTTCTTCCCTCGATGGCTCTGCTTACTCATTGAAGCGTATATTATGAATAAGCTAACGTCTAACCTTTCATCGAAACTTTAAATGCATCTTATTGGCCTCACCTTAAGGATTTAATACTCGCTGATCCAACCTCTATTGTGCCTTCTTCGATCGAAATAATCCTTGGTGCTGACAAATTGTGGAGCATAATCAAAGGTGACTAAATAACAGGACCGGATGGTACCCCCATCGCGCTCAATACTTCCTTTGGTTGGGTTGTAACGGGAGAAGCGTTTAAATATATGTCTATATCCTCCCTGCATTCAACCATTGACCTCGATTCGACCCAAACACTTTCTCTCTAGACCCTGCAGAAAAATACTTTCGTGACACACGTCGGTCGTGCCCCGGATGGTAAATATATCGTATCGCTCCCCTTTAAGGTAGAAAATCTCTCATTTACTGACACTCTTACATCTGCGATTGCCCAATTAAGATCAGTGGAGCGCCGGTTTCGTTTTAAATTGTCGTAACATCCACTATACTCAGACTTTATGCGTGAATATCTTCACCTCGGACATATGGCTACAATTCCCCCAACGAAGTGAACCTGAATCGCGGTCGGCAGTTTTATCTTCCCCGCCACGCAGTTATGAAATCGGAGGGCTCTTCCACGAAATTTTGGCATCGTGTTCAACGGTTCGGCAAAGGACTCTGTCGGTGTTTCTTTAAACGGCTTGTTGCTAATCGGTCACCCAATTCAGCGCGATTTGTTTGGAATCTGCATTCGATTTCGACAGAGGCTGTTTGTTTTTACGGCAGACGTGGTGAAAATGTTTCGCCAAATCTGGGTGGATCCGAATCAAACAGACTTTCAGTGCATCGTTTGGCGTGAAAATCCTCTTCATGAAGTTCAAAATTATCGCTTGCGTACCTTAACTTATGGTACCCCTTCCGCTCCATTCCTATCTGTTCTCGTGTTAAAACGGCCGCATTGGCCGAAGATTATGAGACTGAATATCCCATAGCGTCTAAGGTGTTGTTAGAGGACGTCTATATTGACGACGGAATGACGGGCGCGGATTCCGCAGACGCGTTGATCGCTATAAAGTCGGAGTTAATTTCGTTACTATCTCGAGCACAACTTCAACTTCGCAAATGGAGCTCAAATTACTGTCCTTTATTATCTATAGTACCTACGGCTGACTGTGAATATACTGCTCTTGATCCCGAAGCATCTGTATCGCTCATAAAGGTTCTTCGTACCTTTTTGGAACTCCTCTACTGACGAGTTTTTTTTTCGCATGTCGAAACCGGACTCACCCTCTTTAAAATGTTATTCCAAGAGCTGTGGTCGACAATATTGAATTTGGACTGGGATGATCCGCTACCTTTTTCGTTAGCCCAGCGTTGGAAAAATGTCCGCTGGATCCACCTTGAAACAATTCGAGTCCCAAAAAATATCTTCACACCTTCAGAGGAATTTGAGGTTCATGGATTTTCTGACGCGACAGTTGTTTACGGTAGGTATCGCGTTAACATTATCGGTGCTAAGACTTTACTAAAGGTTATTTCCATCCCGAGGTTGGAACTCTGTGGTACGTTGCTCTTCGTCTCTATCGATTAAACCCAGCCGCATTTATTGCATTGGCTGTGGTCGCCTTCTCGTCGTTGGGCAACGTTTGTCGCCAATCGAATCGCTGCGGTCTTAGAGAACACCCCACGCCATTGCTGGTAATATATTTCATCCGAGGCAAACCCCGTGCTTCTAGAGGTGTTCTTCCTTCGGCTCTCCCCTTTCATCGCCGCTGGTGGACTGGACCGCCCTGGCTCTCCGTCCCCCGGAAGCTCCTGGCCTGAATTGAAGTTCAATATTGAAAATATCAATGTCAACAACCTTGAAGAGCGGCTACCTCTAAAACACTCGTTTATTACGTCCATGCAGGATCAAAGAACAGAAGATGCTACCCATTTCAGCGTAGACGTCGACTTTGTCAATTTAATTTTCCGCAAATGGTCAACGTGGAAGCGCTTATGTCGTGTAATAGCTGCATGTCGACGGTACATCGCTTATTATCGCCTCCATAAACTTGGTCTTGAACGTCACACCACAGCCTGGTCAGTCCAGGAGATCCACGAGGCAAAACTTTGCATTGTTAGGCTTGCCCAAATCACGGATTATCGAAACGACATCAGGGCTTTTCAGCGGAATAAATCTCTGTCACCCAAATTCAAACTAACTATGTTAGCTTCGTTTATCGACAAGGTCGGGTTGGCAGCCGACTTCGACATTCGCACCTATCCCTTGATATTAAACATCCGATTATTCTTTGTAGTAAACACCTGATTTCCACCCTTATTGTCACTGATTTCCATCGCTGGTATTTGCCTTCTCTATTGTTCGTCAACAATTTTGGATATTGGGCAGCCGTAATCTTATCCGAAGGACCATATTTAAATGCAGGATATGTTTTAGGCAACGTAAGGAAACTAGTCATCAGCTGATAGGTGATCTACCATCGTGTCGAATTCAGCCTTACCGCCCCTCAACGAACAATGGTTGTGACTATGCCGGGCCAATCACCATTAAGTAATCGAGAACAAGGAACGCCAAAACATCGAAGGCCTACATCGCGCTCTTCATTTGTATGACGACGAAGGCGATTCACCTGGAGCTGGTGAGCGACCTCACTGGGGACGCCTTTATAGCCGCCTTACGAAGATTCATGGCACGTCGTGGAAGGTACAGCAACATATACTCCGACAATGGTACTAATTTCCGGGGAGCTCGACGATGCTTCTCCGAAATGCAGAAGCTTGCCTTGTCGCAAAGTCACAACTGCATCTAAGCTTGCCGCTGATGGAATTGCCTGGCATTTTTCTCCACTCTTGGCTCCACACTTTGGCGGATTGTGGGAGGCCGGGATAAAGTCGGTGAAGTTTCAACTTCGTCGTGTGATTAGATCCACCGCTCTTGTCTTTGAAGACCATGTGAAGTACCACATTATGTCAAATTGAAGCTATTTTAAACTCCCGATCACTTTGTCCCATGTCAGATTCTGATTTAGACCCCTTGACTCCTGTCCATTTCATTACATGCGAACCACTAACCCCGAGCCGAGTTATATAGATGTCTCACGCAAAAGACTAGACCACTATCGACACCTACAAGGCTTGGTACAAGGGTTTTGGCGACGATGACACGTTGAATATCTGACGTCCCTTCGCTACACGCGCCACACACCATTTGTCCTCATACGATTTGGTACACATAGTGATTCATATCATTCGAAGTCCCGTTTTTTGGGCATTTCCGATTCAGCTCAATCGTTGGTGGTGTTGTTTCATCCTCGGTAATCGGTCGTCGCGGCGCGTGCAGTTTTTTCGTCATTCCATCAACACATGAATTTGTACACATTTACGTTTATATAAATAAAACAAAAAAAAAGGTGACGAATTCTATTCTAATTGAAAGTGTGTAATTTTTGTTCTCGCGCTAATCTCGCTCGCAATTTTTCTTCACATGCGCCAATAAACAAGTATATCTTTTGAAATTACACACAGCGTCAAAAGTGAGCATACAGTCATCCGATGAAAGTTCATCCTCAAAAATAGAATACGCAGGAGTTATAGTAGAAAGAAATTAAAGATTTCAGTTCATACTTCAAAGTACACTATATTTCTACACTATGGCCCCGATTGCGAGTGTCGATCAGCGATCGATTCGACAATTGTCGATTGCGTCGATTGATTCCGGATTTGGTATTGTGTAACTCAATCGATGAAGAAGTAGACTATTGTGAATAATTACGTCAATATTGTGAGTAAAAACATGAATATTGTGAATATTTCGTTTTTTGACAGTTGTTTGACTGTCGTTTATTTATTTCATCAAAGAAATTCAATACACCAAATCATTCGAACAGGACTTGTTTTTCTTATTTTCACCCATTTTTTCCCGTAAACGTACAGGAGGTCATTCTAGTTTAGTACTTAATAAACTAGATAAACAAATAAATAAATAAATAAACTAAATAAACATCTAAGTTGAGTACTTAATCTTTCCTATCTGTGCTTTGCTTGTGTTTTCAAACAAACTCCCTTAGCAATATAGGGATTTGCTTCCATGAACCAAACGAGGAGCTCTATTTGTTTTTTTTTGTTCGTAACCTGCTTTCACCTGGATTAGAATTTCATAAATACTCCATAAATTCATTATTTTCATTAAAATTACTTCTTTTCGTAAGCAAAAAAAAAGATCTTTTCCTCTAACAGAAAGCAACGATCAGTATTTTGCGATCGACAACAAGCGAGTGTCAAATCGACAACGGTCGATCAGAATCGACATCCACAATACCAACATCTGCAATCGACGATCGATGATCGATAAATGTCGATCGTCGATCGCTGATCGACACTCGCAATAGGGGCCTATGTCTCCTTCCAACGACCTAAAAGATGGCTTCCCGTATATTTCCTCAATTTCCCATAACTTCTTCATTGTCTCATTCAACGAAATCTCTTCAGCATCGGAACTACCCACATGCAAGCAGACTGGGGAATGTCAGACAGCTCTCGGAGACTATCCAGCCGAGTAACATTTTCTGCAACACTAGCAACTGAGAACCAAGCCTTATCTGTCCGACGTAAAGAAGGTGAAAAAAATTATCAGCACCAATCAAAATACCTATACGACTAGGAATATTGAAATAAGGATCGGCCAGACATATGGGTGGATAACTTGCTGATCAAACTGATTCGAAGCCACGTTGCAAGAGCAATGACTTCGGTCAATAACCTGGTCTCTGGGGCTTACTACCCCAACTACTTATACCACGAGAGAGTGCGCCTTAACGACTTTGTTCCACCAGAGGCATTTCTCTATTTAGATCAATGTGGACTGATCAAGAATAGATCAGCGGTACCGCTAATCTTCTACGTGGCCCGCAAATTCCGTGGAGCGGCGATTCCTCTACGAACATGATGTCGCGCTCCATCAGCGTCGGTGTCGTGCCTAGATCGGGGAGACGTCGTCCGTCAACATCAACGCTTTTGGTGACTGGAGTGGACTTCGTCAGTGGTATCCTTAATTCATATAGCCTCTTCAAGGCAAGGCCCGTCAAACGGCAATGGCCCTAGCTAGGATCGGCTAGAGTAGGTTAGGGTAGGTTAGGCTAGGTTCTTCTTCTTCTTCTTCTTCTTCTTGTAGGACAATAACCTTCCCACTTGACTGCATTCCTACTGGTCCGCTTGTGGGGTCCGCCGGTTTGACCTCAGAAAGTAGCGGCAGGCTTCCCGGTTTGGGATTACTTGATCGCTGAGGCCAATCAAATGCTGGTGTTTTTGCATTTGTTTGCAACAATTGTTTTTCGGCCTGCCTTTTTTGCGTGTTGAAATTGGAACGTTGATTGATATCGCCTTTTGGACGGGGTTCAAAGGATCTCTCCTTTGAACATGGCAATACCAACTGAGTCGGTCGCGCTCTATCTTTCTTGTGATGGTTTCTTTTACGTGGAGGCTTCCTCGGATCTTTAAACTTCTAATTCTGTCACGCTTTGTTACTCCCGCCGCATGCGAAGCATCTTCATCTCAGCTACCGTTAATTTGCTCTCATACTTTTTGTGCACTGTCCAGCATTGTGAACCGTATGTGAGCGCCGGACGTACAACTGAAGTGTAGAGCCTTCCTTTCAGCTCAGGGGGCATTTTTCGATCACAGAAGATGGCGGAGTTTTCCCGCCACTTCATCCACCCTATGCTTACGCGATGGTTGATGTCGTCATCACAAGTTGCTTCTTTATTAATCATAGATCCCAGATATTTAAACTTTTCACACTTGGGAAGCACTCTTCCATTCAAGTAAATGTCTGGAATAGGCTGATGAGGGTCAGAGAACGGGCAGCACAGATACTCTGTCTTCTTTGAACTAATACGATACCCATGTCCCTCAAAAATGTCCACCCACATATCAAGTGCTCGTTGTAGGGACGCCTGATCATCACTTATAATGGTTCCATCGTCAGCAAAGAATAGCTGGTGCATATTTGGGTCCATCACTTTTCCTTCAAGCAAGCAATCAAGGACTGCTATAAAGAGCAGTGGGCTGAGGACGCTCCCTTGGTTTACACCGACTTTGATTACGAACTCTTCGGTGACTCCTGCGGTGCATCTTACTCTCGTCGTTGCTCTCTTGTACATGTCCATGATCACTCGCACGTAGGTTTCTGGAACTCCTTTTTGTCTTAGCGCTACCCATAAAAGATCTCTTGGTTGCCGGTCAAATCAAAGGCCTTCTTGAAATCAACCAACACCATATGCAAGTCCTTTGAAGAATCACGATGCTTTTCCATCATGACCCTTATACTTTGGATTGCATCTGTCGTTGATTTACCCGAGACAAACCCGCACTGGTCATCAGATAGTCGTATTATTTTCCGCAGTCGGCTATCTAATACCCGTTCCACGATCTTCATGGTGTGCGACATCAGCTTGACAGAACCGTAGTTATCACAATTTCGCGTATCACCCTTTCCTTTGTGCAAAGGAAGAAGATAGCTTTCCCTCCATTGATTAGGCATAGTGTCGCCTCTCATAAGTTTGGAGATAAGAACCATGAGCCATCTAGACCCGATGTCTCCCATCTTTTTTCAGAACTCAGAGGGTATCCCGTCCGGCCCAACAGCTTTTCTTTTCTTGGAGTTTTTAACCGCGTACCAGATTGTTGTAGGGAATCCCACATGTCTTGTGCTCTGCACTCCTCATTACCGACCTCATCGATAATGGAAAAGAGAATGTTTTTCATGTTGGGAATAAAAGCTTCGCCTTTTCCTTTATCCAGCTTATACCACTTGATTCTCTCAGACACCTTCGTTTGCTGCTTTGACTTCTTACTCGCCTCCATAAAAAAATCAGTCAGGAGGAGACGGTGTTGAGGGGCGATCGCGTCTCCCAGGATCACTTTGCAATCTTTAACTCATGGCTTCATGAAACTGGATACCAAATGATAGTCTATTTGAGTTTCATTTCCGCCGCTGCTATAAGTGATCAGGTGCCGGCTTTGATTGACGAACATGGTATTTAGCACTATAAGACCGTACGACTTGCACATGTTTAGGATATCTTCACCTGAAGAGTTCCTGGTGTCGTATCCCATCCCTCCGTGGTAGTCTTCATAGTCTTCGCTTGTCTTCCCGGCATGTCCGTTTAAATCTCCCCCAACAAACAAAAGCTCTTCCTTTGGGATGATTTTGACAAGGTTGTGGAAATCTAGCCAGAATGCATCTTTTTCTTTTTGTTCGCATCCTACTTGAGGGGCATATGCGCTTACGATGTTCCACACCTCACCATGCATCACCAATTTGAGAGCCATCAAACGGTCACTGGACTTTGAAATGGTTAAGACGTTGCCAAGTAGCTCTGCCGCAAGGATGATGGCGATTCCGTTTTTTCCTTGTTCCAATCCATAGTAAAACATCTTGTAGGCTTTTGTTTTAACGTCCAAGAAACGTGCCCGAATACCGGTGTTTCGCCATTTCGTCTCTTGTACGCACAGGATGTCTAATCGCCTTCTAACCATCATTTCTTCAAGCTCATAGCTGCGACCATTCATGCTTCCAACGTTCCAACTCGCTACTCTTAAGTGTGGCTTACGCCGTTGCATTACTTTGCTATCCCCCGGAAATCCTATAGCTCTCCTATAGCATTGCTGCTCGTCCCAGGATCACGACCATTAGTAGTGCCTGGCGGGGTAGTGCTTTTCCTTTTAGCGTTCTTTTCCATTATGCTACGGTTTGACCGTTTTCTTACTTCTCCCTCTTTTTTGACACGGGCATGCTCCTGATAGGTTAGGCTAGGTTAGGTTAGGTTAGGTTAAATAGGCTAGGGTGATGGGCAGTTTGAGTTTAAGTCTAGGCAAAATATACAAAAAATAAAAACAAAAAAAAACTAACAGAAACAAAAAAAACATTATAAACATTATAAACTAGTTTTAGTTAGTATTAGTTAAATAAAAAAATAAAGAATTATAAATCGGATGCTATGTTTTTCTAAAAAACAAAAAATGTTCTTAACTGAACTATTTTATTTTTTAAATTATTTTAAGTTAATCATTAGGTGGAAAGGCATAGTTTAAATTGTTCTGTGTACTTTAGAGTGTCCGTATAGGGCCAGTAATGCCCTGTTAAGTTATTTAAGCTAGTTTTAAGGATTTTTGTCTAGCGTAAGATAGCTCTAAGTAGAAGTTGAATAAAAATGAATTAAAAACAAATCAAAAAATAAAAAATAAAAAAAACGGCCAGAGGGACATTCTGGTTGGATTTGGTGATCGATTTAAGAATTAACAAATCAAAATTCAACTCATACATAGTTAGAAATTCCTGACTTAAAAACTTGCTTGTCTTATGATGCATAACTGAATTTGTTTTTCCTATGCCAGACACGAAAGTTTGTGTTCGAGTTTTATGCAACTTAAGTTTCTGAACCAAACTTTTTTTTTTTATAATTCGTGCAGATTCAAGAGAGTACGCTCTTCTGGTGTTTGTCACACAACCTGGACGTGGTGCAGATGGTTTGTGTCGAAGATTTTCGTTCACTACTCTTCGAGGGTGGTTGTCCTAGATAGGATTTTTTGAGAGATTCGACTGAACTTGTCGCGTTGGTTGTAGTTCTCAGTAACTTTTTTGTTTCCGTGTCATTAAGGTGTCATATTGGAAATGCACATACAAGGAATGAATTTTGAAGTGATCATATACTGCGAGTGTTATGCCTTTGTCAGCACTTTTCGATAATCTCTCATTCACAGCTGATGTTGTTGCACAGTTTTTCCGTATAAGAATTTTTCTTGACTATGGACGGACTTGAACTACAGACCTTCGGCTCAACAATCGGTGATGACTACCATTGCACTACGACTACCCTCATGTATGGGGGTATGGGTAATGGAATTCAATTGTGAAACAGAATCTAACAGCGCGCGGACTGGTTGAAATTTACCAAATCGATCCCGTATATATAAACAATAGCAGTCGATGAAATGACTTATGCGTTGCCTTCTTCACAAGCATTCGCGATTAAAGTACTGGTACAACTGGTGCTTGCATTTGCTGCCACATCTCTTTCTAAATCTTCCGCCTTCATATCGATGATGTGGCGATGATTTGAGCTGCACCTTTTTACTGAATGCACTTTTCCTAAACGCAAGTACATTACGTATTCATATATTTGATATCCTATGCATATGCACGTACATTTTAAATTAAAGCAATTTTACCATAATATATTTAATTTTCACCCACAATTTCTGCTGGTGGCTGTGTTTCCCGTACTGATACCATTTTCGTTGAAAAATGAAGTATACTCCTTGTGGTCCAAGTGATGCCAAGTAAATTTAACAGTTATATAGGTTAATAACAACAACTATCTTGTCATTCTCTCGAACTTGCCATTTCCTAAGAGGCAATTTTAGGATAAGTGAAGTAAGTTTTCGAAGAACCTTATCCATCCGTGAAGAACGGACAAGCCAAATTCTAAGTTTTCTGCACTTACTTCCCTTGTCACGTACCACATATAAAACACTTTTGTGATGATGATGATAACGTCTCCGTTACAGCATTACAAACTTTGCCATCAATCATTGTAAAAAGTAGACTATGACTGACTTACTTTCTTCAATTAACATTATTGTCTTTGTAAATTCTTCACCTCATTTTCAACTCTATTTTTTTCTGCAATAGATATTTCTGTAAATTCCTTTACAAACTCTATTTTTAATGGCCTACAGTATCTTGCAGATCCTGGGGATGGATTTTGAAACTGGAAGAAAATCGAAGTGGAACAATACAAGTAATACTGACCGAAGAATCAGTTGCTTCAGGGTCATGAACAGCTGTTTGTAGGAGCTGTGTCCCAAATTTCTATCAAATTCCCACTTGCTAAATAAACTCCTATTTTCCATTTCAACTGTTAGATTAAAAACTTTCTTATGCGATTCCAACAAACGCTTTGAGGTTAAATCTGGCAGTGCCATTTAGAAGTTAGATAAATAACTTCCTTATGCGATTCCAACAAACGCTTTGTGGTTAAAATCTAGCAGTTGCCGAATACCATTCAGAAGTTACCCACCTCTACTAAAGTTTCGCTTTGATGATTCGGGGAGGGGATAACTCTTTTTATTTTAAACAAATAGTTAAAACAAATTTTGGAAATGTTCACAATTTTTTTTTGTCAGAAAGTAACTTTTCCAAAGGAACTTTTAAAAAAAAACCGCATTTTTTTTTTAAATCCCTCAAGACAAGCTACAAAAAACAAAAATTAAACTTCGGGCTGGTTCGGAACACAACTTAACCGATCAATGCTTGCATAAAAAAACGAAAAAATAAATAGTGCGTGGAATCCCTCCGCGCGGAAGAAGTGAAACTTCGTAATGTAGAAATGAAAATAGGACAAACTTTTCACTCATTTTTTACAATTCTTATCCACTAAATTTGAAAATAAAATACTACCCTATTAAATTATATGTGTATCAAATCAAACTAAAAAACAAGTAAATGAAATAATGAATATTATAAATTAAAATAGAACAAAAATAGAACAACAAGTACGTATTTCAGCTAATTTCACGACGCTCACACTGTTTACTTCGCTGCATAGCAAGAATACCACACATATGTGCTGATCTACCGACTCACTCTCTTTCTCTCTCCTACTTTCTACCTTTGTGTATCTTTCTTTCTCTCTCCCTCTTGCGTTGGAATATTGGACGCTACTCGTTGCTACGCGTGCCCCGCATTCACTCTCGCTCTGTCTCTTTCTACTCCCCCTCCCCAGGAGCGTTGAACGTTTAAGGCTAAGGCCACGCGCTGAGCGGCAAGCGACAGAACGACAGAGCGGCAACATTCTGAGCGGCAAGTGGCCATTTCTTGAGCGGCAATTCTTAATGATTAGTTGTGAAAATGTCGTTATCGAGTGTTGTTCGCCGCAGTGTTCTACAAGAAAGTCATTTTAACATTTACAGAGTTATCTTAAGCTTAAAAAAAGAAGATTTGGAGTTCATCCAATAAACCGAAAAAGATCAGGTTATGGCGAATTTCACCATTTGTATAATAATCTTCGACAACACGAAGACCGATTCAGACAATACCTACGTATGTCAATACAATTATTTGATTTGCTGTTAATATTTCTTAAATTTGCCATTATTCCTTCTTGCCGCTCAGCACTACCCTAAAATAATAGAACAGAATTGAAAGCTGAGCGACGACGCTCTGCCGCTCAGAGACTGTGTGGCCACAGCCATACAATTTCATTTGCCGCTCTGTCGCTCTGCCGCTTGCCGCTCAGCGCGTGGCCTTAGTTTAACGCAACAGTGCTTTCATACCCCCTCCATGGTAGCGTTAAACGTTTAACGCAACCTTGTTGGAAGTCGCATTAGAAGTTTCACTTCAAAATAGTACTTTTGAAATTTTTATGATAATTACTGTTTTATATAACTTATAGCACTTTCTCACACAAAAAAAAAAAAACACATACTTATGCGTTCCATACCAAATATTTTAAATTAACTTCCACTTTTTTCATGCAATTAAAAACACTTTAGAAATTTCTTCACAACTCCATCTATCTGTGAACAAGAATGGCTTGCGCCGATGCATGCCATTCTGAATGTGTTTATGATAACGGTTTCCAACTTTTTCAATATTATAATATATTTTACTGTTAAGAAAATAACAACGGCCCCATACGGGCAATTTCATTTTTCGATTTATTGCCACCGATTAGGTCATTCTGCCCCATTGGGCGCGATTTTGGTCACGCTGGTTTTGAATATACATATGACGTTCCTGAAGAGCAAAATAAAAAATGATTTTTTTTCCATTCCATGACAAAGTGGATGTGATACATGTTTCAAAGCCAAACAAAGCCTTTCTCCCTTTAAAGACAAAGGCAACCGTGAAACGAAATTATTTGAATTGGTGCACAGTGACGATTGTCAAGCCTCGTCGGTGAAATCAATGAGTGGTTTTCATCGTTCATAGATGATTTTTCAAGAAAGGCGAAAGGTAATTAAAAATAAAAATGATGTGTTTGAATGCCTTGTTAAATATAAAGCAATAGCCGAAAAACAAACAGGCCCCAAAATAAAGTGCTTTAGGAGCGATAATGGTACCGAATTCCGAAAAATGTAATTTTGCATCAAAAATCATAAACAACAAAATGGGTTATCAGAACGCATAAAAAGAACAATTATGGGCAAAGTGCGCTGGATGTTGAAAGATTCAGGATACCCAAATCTTTTTGGGTAGAAGCTGCAATAGAGGTGGTTGTTAAGGAACCGGAGAGAAGTCAAAGACCAACATTTTCAATCCTTGAAGCGAGACAAATTAGACAGCAAATCCTGGTATATGGATCAGATAACCTGTTTCTTTAGCATGAGTTCCCTTTTTTAAGAAGAACAGCGACTGTTACTTGTAGAAACTTGTATCTTTGATAATCAGAAAAACGCGTGTCAAGACTTGCAAAGCGTCGCCATTCCGCCCGCAACGCTTGTTCAGACGTGCAAAGGGACGAAATACGACTTCTGCTGTGTTTGCAATCTTGCATAAACTTGTCTGATTCCTCACCAATGTAAATATGCTGCTTGGAATCTTGCATTAATATGTCTGATTCCACACCAATATATGTAAATACTAATGCTGCCAAAGACAAACGCTCATTTGTTTCCTGAATTTTGAAAAGAAAAATGTGAGTGAGAACAGGGCCATTATTCGATACTTCTTTAAAAGAGAGAAAGTCGAGAAAAATTTAACTTTTAGTATTATACTTTTTATTATAAAATTATTTATTTGCCCGACTGTGGTGATTCACTAAAGGAGAGATATAGTTCTCGTAGTTGCTAATACTAGATGACGAGAAATATTTTCATAAATTATGCGTTTCTTCATGTATGTAGGTACCACTCGTAAAGTACATCAAAGAAATAAATAAATCATTGAAATCGTGGAGTTATGATGTCGAAATATTCTTTAAAAGTACATAGATATTTGCTCTCGAATTAACAGAAATGTATCAAAATATATAATAGTTGATAAAAAAATGTTTTATATTACATTAAAATAGTTCCAGCCGTTTTGTGAGAACATCTTTATGGGTCTTAACGGTTTAAAAAAGCCATATCCGGTTAAAATCGCCTTATGATTATTTATGATTAAACATATTTTTTCTTTACGGGTAAGTAACTGATATGACACATGGCTGAATCTAAGAAAAAATGTCGACAGTACAGTGTTGATTATTTGAAATTTGATTTTCTTCCATCAAAGGCAGACAAACGATTGCCCATATGCCTTTTATGTAACAAAATTTTGAACAATGACTCTATGAAACCACCAAAGCTCGAAGATCATCTAAGAAGATATCATTCTGATAAAATAGGCAAAGATTTAAAATATTTTCAAACATTGAAGGAAAAATATGAACAGAATCCCACCCTGCTTCAGCATCTCAAAGTAACGATGATGACTTGCGGGCATCTTACAATATCTCATTGCTTTTAGCGAAATCTGGAAAACCACACACCATCAGAGAACAGTTAATTTTACCCGCCGTTGAAGAGGTTTTAAAAACAGTTTTGCACAAACCTCCATTTGACGTACTCAAAATAATTCCTTTGAGTAACAGCACTGTACAACGACGCTTTGATGAAATGAGCTCTGATATTGAAAGCTTCTTGTGTAATTATCTGCAAACAATTCATTTTTCTATTCAACTGGACGAGTCAGCTTTATCTGGTACTGAAGTATTGGCATATGTTCGATTTGTTATGGACGAAGAAGTCCATAAAGAGCTGCTATTCGCGAAAACTTTAAACGCGGATACTAAGGGCGAATCAATATTTAATGTCCTGAGTGATTTTTTAAGGAAAAATCGATTCCATTTACAAACATCATTTGGGTGGCAGCAGATGGAGCTCCTGCCATGTTCGGGCGATATCGTGGGTTTATAAGCCATCTTAAAAGAATTATACCAGAAGCAACTGCAATTCACTGTGTCATCCATCGGCAACACCTAGTAGCGAACAATTTGAGTGATAGATTGCACCAATCGCTTCAATTTGTGATTAAAGCAGTTAATAAAATAAGAAGCAATGCGTTGAATACCCGATTGTTTGCACAATTGTGCGACGAAAATGATGAAGACTTCCAACGATTACTCTTACATACTGAAGTACGCTGGTTGTCGAAAGGTGCATGCTTAACCAGATTTTACTCACTTTTTGAACCAGTCATAGAGTTTTTGGAAAGTAAAGATCCAGATAAAAGAAATCCTGATCAAATTGAAAGCAGACATCGCGTATTTGACAGATTTGTTCAAAAAATTCAATGACATTAACTTGCAGTTACAAGGGGACAGCCTAAATTTAATAAAAACAAAGGGTGTAATTTCGGCTTTTCTTGGAAAATTGAAATTTATGAAGCAAAATATTAGTCGGCGCGAATTCTCCCAGTTACCAAACTTATCACAGGCAGAATGTCTTGATGTGGATATTCAGACATACGTTCAGCATTTAAATGCCCTGCATGATGACTTCAAAAACAGATTTGACGATATTCTCACAATGGAAATACCACCATGGATCATAAATCCATTTGATGAAACGGAAGTGTCGAATGTAGTATTGCAAGAAGAGCTACTCGAGCCTAGCACCAATGAGGAACTGAAGGTGAAATTTAAAAAAGGCTATCAAACATTTTGGCTGAAGCCAAATATTGATAATTTGCTGTCAATCCATCAAGCACATCCCACCCATTAAAATAATGATTTTTAACTTCCCCATGGGAAGTTTTTGTAATGGGGCCGATTTTGTGAATCTCAAATTTTGACATATCTCCACGTTTCAAGGTCACCAGAATCCAAATCCAACGTTTTTATAGAGATGTATGTGTGTGTGTATGTACGTATGTGCGTATGTGTATGTGTGTTCGTAATCATTTTTCGTCTCGATTATCTTGAGAACCAAAGATGATTAGTCTGTTCAGTGACGCTGTTCTGGACTGTTCTGGACAGAAAAGTACAACTTTTGCTGTTCAGTGACAAAAATTTCTGTCCGAAAGTGTTCTGATTTGTGTTCAGTGACGGTTTTCCCGACACTTCAGAACACGATTTTCTGCACCTACTCTGGAGTCAGAACAGATTCGTGAAAAGTGTCAAAAGCAGCTGTCAGCTAAAGTTCACGCTAAAACATACATATCATCACTGAAAAATGTTGTTGACGAGTCACTAATCACAGTAATTTCACTATTAGTGCCCACCACAACTCTTCCAAAGCATTTTTATGTGAATTCACTTTTGTTTATTATTTAATTCTAACACATGTTTATTACAATATGACATATAAGATGTTTTTCGCTTTTTGACAACTAACATACGGCTGTACTTTTCTGTTCTAACTTGATCTGACAGTTTTCACGAATCTGTGCTGTGCTGTCCTGTTCTGATCTGATATTTTCGTCACTGAACAGACTAGATATTAACATGGGACTAGATACATCAGACGCGTAATTACATAACATAGAATTGAAAGAATTTTCAGCGAAATCGGTCCAGCCGTTTTTTTTTTAAACGAGAAAACCAAGAAAAAGGCAAACAAGCTGAATTTTAAAATGAATGAAGTGCGATATCGTGGGTTTATAAGCCATCTTAAAAGAATTATACCAGAAGCACCTGCAATTCACTGTGTCATCCATCGGCAACACCTAGTAGCGAACAATTTGAGTGATAGATTGCACCAATCGCTTCAATTTGTGATTAAAGCAGTTAATAAAATAAGAAGCAATGCGTTGAATACCCGATTGTTTGCACAATTGTGCGACGAAAATGATGAAGACTTCCAATGATTACTCTTACATACTGAAGTACGCTGGTTGTCGAAAGGTGCATGCTTAACCAGATTTTACTCACTTTTTGAACCAGTCATAGAGTTTTTGGAAAGTAAAGATCCAGATAAAAGAAATCCTGATCAAATTGAAAGCAGACATCGCGTATTTGACAGATTTGTTCAAAAAATTCAATGACATTAACTTGCAGTTACAAGGGGACAGCCTAAATTTAATAAAAACAAAGGGTGTAATTTCGGCTTTTCTTGGAAAATTGAAATTTATGAAGCAAAATATTAGTCGGCGCGAATTCTCCCATCTTCCTATGATAAGGCAGAATGTCCTGATGTGGATATTCAGACATACGTTCATATCATACGCCCTGCATGATGATTTAAAAACAGATTTGAAGATATTCCCACGATGGAAATATTACCATGGATCATAAATCCATTCGATGAAACGGAAGTGTCGAATGTGGTATTACAATGGAGCTACTCGAGCTTAGTACCAATGAGAAGCTGAAGGTGAAATTTGAAAAAGGCTATCAAACATTTTGGCTGCAGGCAGAAATACCCGAAAAATATCCTGGGCTGTGGGAAATTGCAAGGAAACTTTTGATAGCGTTTCCCTCGTCATACCCTGTCGAAAAAGTTTTAGTGTCGTTACAAATTTATTAACAAATAAAAGGAATAGAATGAACATCACAGAACGGGCACATTTGCGGATATTCCTTTGCTGTCAATCCATCAAATACATCCCACTCATTAAAATTATGATTTGTTTTTTTTTTAATTTTTGATTTGTATTGTTGAAGTTACGATGCGTTATTAATGTTTAATTTTGGCTCTATGAAGTCTGTAATCGTATTATTATAATAAATAGAACATAGGAAAATATACTAGTTTTCTTCTTATTTTTACCACTCCGAACTTAACGTTGAAACTCAACCGCGATGCAAATTAGATTAGATCTAATCTCCACATTTTTTAACGAGTTTTGGTAATATGGTAAAAATGTAGCAGCAGGGGGTCCCCCGAAATCAGGTTAATTTTGAAAGTGGTCTATGAGAAAAAAAAAGTTTGGGAACCTCTGATCTAGAGGGATGAGGGCACACTCATGACAAGAAGGCTTTGCGAAAGGTGGTTAACGAGGAAAGGTCCCAACGAGTTCCAAATAGCTGGTAATAATAATATTGTAGTAAAAATAGTAATAAGTGAATACTTGAAACTATTCTAAAAGTCGTGTTTCACAAATGTTTTTAGCATTAATAGAATTACAACTCAGCTCTCTATTGTATGGACAGAAATTCACGGAAATTATCACAATCGTAACGGGGCAGCAATACTGAAACCTATTTTATATATGTGTTACTGTTCTTCTGACAATATTTTAAAATATTCAATTTTAAAATATGTTTTGACTGCGTGATCCCGAAGTAATGCTCTAAATTCTACCGTGGTTTGTATGACTACTTAACTCTCATCTTTTTGATATGAATATTCATCATACTTCCCTATACTTTTTTGTTGGTATTACACATTGAAGGGCACAGATAATGCTTCTCGCAATCATATATTTAGGAATTTGCTTTGAAGGAAATAAGAAAATATAATATGACTACCTTAAATCAAAGATTGCCTGCACTCAAAAAGTATGCTATAAGCTTTTGCTAAGAGTATAATAATCACCATAGGTGATAGGTACTTCTATGTTAAAAGTTTGGTGTGAACCCTTGATTAATTCAGCTGTGTAGGTTTCTATATTATTTAATTAACTTTACCTTATTCATACTTGGGCCACCTTCCGTAACGAAACGGACTATCACAGGTCGTTCACTTCCAGCGACAAAACCAAAACCCATATGAGGGCATCGATTTAGCACTATTAATCTTGGTTCTGGAGGAATGTCATCACACCGAACACTGTCAGGAGCCTCATATGTTGAAGTCTTATTTAAATGGCTGAAAGGTTGCTTTAGCATTATTGTTTTATTTATAGAAATAGAGTTTAAAAAAATTATATATACTTCTCATGTCACCAGAAAAAAATAATTGAAAAAAAACATTATTGTACTTACTTAATGAAATAAGGGCGACCCTTTGAGTCGATTGCCCTTTCCCAACCATAAGTCAGCTCATGATACTGATCCCAGTTTTCAATTGGTGGTAACCATCCTGATGTTTGAGTTATGTGACTAAAAATGAACAAATTGAGACATTATGTTCGTTGCTTATCGGGGAAAAAATATAAGGCAAATATTAATACATTTTGTAGCAATACAATTAAATTGAATTGTGAAAATGTTCGTGTTTCTAAGTAGAAATTCCCAACGCTTCTCGTGAGGGCCAACCGGCAACGTCGCTTATGTATGTAGGGCAACGAGATGTTCCTTTCTTCTTTGCCCACATTCTGTCTGGTAACACAACGAGTCAGTCGGTAATACACCAGCCGTCAAGCAGTAAAGCCGATTCAACTAAGTTTTTCACTGAACTAAGTCAACTAAGTTTTTCATTTGTTTAAATTAATTTTCCCTTCAATTAAAATTACGTACTTACACCTAGTTTTTGTTCTGGTTTTTATTTATTCCTACATATTTGGGGGCTCAGCTTACCTGTTCTTCATAATTAATTTACGTGACTTAAGCATCATCACCGATTAAAATGGAGAACTGGACCGTGGACCAGTTGGAAGCTGAATTATCGAAATTAGGATTGGACACAAATGGAGTCAAAGCTGTTTTATTTGAACGTCTACTAAATGCACAAGAGGCAATAAAACTTGCAAGACCTGAAACAAGTATATATTCGTGTAATAACCTCGCAAACGCTGCACCACATGTTCGCTTTTCGGTAGAAGACGTAGAGAATCTCATTTCTAAGTTCAGCGGCGGCGAAAACTCATCGATAACCGCGTGGCTAGTAGAATTCGAGGAAATCGCGCTTCTTTTAAAATGGTCGGAACTTGAAAAATTAATATATGCAAGAAGACAATTCACGGGACCTACGAAATCCTTTATGAGAACGTGTATGTGTAAATCATTTAACGATTTTAAAAATATAATTAGAGATCATATTGTAAAGCAGACTTTTACATGCATCTTCAAAATTGCAAAATGAGAAAAAGGTGAAACATTTCGGGAATATGTTTACAAAATGAGAGAAATTGCACATTTAGCTGATGTTGATGATATTTCGCTGATTACGTACATAATGAATGGAATTGTTGATCGTGATGATCATGAAATAACTTTGTACGGCGCAAAAACACTAACGGAACTATTCGAGAAATATGAGCTCTTGGTGAAATTTAAATCGTAAGTTGGCGGCAGTTTTAGCGGATACGGTACGTACTGGGTAGGGAAAAATAACGGGCATAACAACACCAAAAAGTCACGCGCTTCTAACATTTTGCAGTGTTACAATTGCGATTCTTCCGAGCATCAACGAAAAGACTTCCGATCTGAAATGAAATGTTTCAAGTGCAACGGGACGGGTCACATGTCGAAAACTGTGCGTCAACTAATCCTTCGTTTAAAGCAGCCAACGTATTTTCCGTGATAAAATCGAAGCAAATTTGTATAAACGGTAACTCATGCCAGGCATTAATTGACACCGGTGCCGAGATTTCTTTATTAAGAAAAAACTGTTTTACTAATCTGGGTGAAACAACAACGTTAACGAAAAATACTATACATTTAATTGGCTTGGGTTCGGGTCGGTACGGTACTTTAGGAAGCTTTGAAGTAGATTTGAAAATCGACAGTTTAAACACACAAGGAATCATAAACGTGGTCCCTAATGATTGTATTCGTGTCGATGTTATTATTGGAATAGATATAATAGCAAAAGCAAAAGTAATTATTGTGGATGGAGAAGCAACATTTTATCAGAAGGAAGACGAAAGCTGTATTATAAATATCGAAGCAGATGGAAGTAACGACATTGATATCCGGTTTCAATATGCATCTGAGGTGAAAAAAATAATATCTACCTATAAACCAAAAACCGTAAGTAGCTGCCCTATTAAAATGTCCATACATTTAACTGATGAAAAACCCATTCACTCACCCCCACGCCGTCTCTCAATTAACGAGAGAGAAATAGTCAAGAAGCAGATTGAATCGTGACTTAAAATGACCCCATTCGACCATCGTACTCACCATTCGCCAGCCAAGTCGTTGTCGTATGTATCGTTTATCGCCGACTTAATAAGAAAACAATTTTAAGCAATTAATGTTTAAGATTAAAACGTGTCTTCACTGGTACACTCGTTTTCCTCGAATGTCGCCTTTATTTTTTTTTATATCTCTCCCTACCTTACCGGCAGTCTCTCTTTCTCTCTCTGTTCAGTCAGTGTTGCCACAATTCGGCCTTCCTGACAATTAATCGTCCCGATTATAACAGTTTCTGGGTTTGACCAAGGTTTGATATTCGCCACTTCCCATATTTCCTCGTAGGGAATCTGACTAAGCTGAAAACCCTCCACATTCATCATCATTTGATAAAACCTTTCGGATCTACCCTTTTGCATGCACCAGACGTACTAATATAATTTTTTACCATCACATAATCTCCTTCTTTATACTTCCTTCCTTCCTTCTTTATACATCCCTTCTCATTCGATCTTTCAACTTTTTATTATATTGCTGTCCTTTGACTATCTTTTGCTCCGCTTTCTCTCTCTTTTGTTTCAGATCTCGATCCTTTGTCACTTCATATTTTAAACTTTCTTCTAGAGTTTCTTTCAAAAAATCTATAACTATCCCCTTTTGTGTGACTCCGAATGGCAAAACCGCATCTAATGTTAATATACTATCAGCACTTGTCAGTTTGGCAATCATTGGTGCTAAGCTCCTATTGACTCGTTCCACCTGCCCATTAGCTTGGGGTGACCCTGTTGCGATCTTGATATGCTTCACATTATTTTCATTAAGAAAATCCGAAAAACTCTTTGACGTAAAAGCGCTACCTCCGTCAGATACTATCACCCCTGGCCTACTATACGAATTAAAATAACCTCGTAGACAGCTAATAACTTCAGCAGTTCCTGTCGTTCGCACCGCATACAGTCTAACATGTTTGGTAAACGCATCTATAACTATATAACTATACATATTTTTTCTTTCCTCTCTTTAACATTATGGGTCCAAAATGGTCGATATGTATTGTCTCAAAAGGTAAATTTCCCTTCGGGATGTTATGGAGAAATCCTTCATGTTTTCCATGTTTCGAAGAGAAGACAATGCACTTCAGACAATTCGCGATATACACCTTAATCGATTCTCTCATTTTGGGGAACCAGTACGTTTTTTGTATGGCATTTTGTCACAACCCATGTGACACCTGTCATCATGATACAGCCGCATTATATTCACTTCCATCCTTTTTGGCACATAAAACAAAATCTTATCATTAAATTCATTAAATTTTCTGTATACTAAACCATTTCTCATTTCATAAAGACTGCTCTCCTCATTTTCTAATTTGTTCCTTATTTTAATAATTTCGTCATCTTTGTACTGACTAATCGACAGATTCTGTTCGAATGTATTTTCTTCGAGAACCAGAATACTTGACATGCGACTGAGAGCATCCACATGCATCATCTTAGTACCGCTACGATGTTCCAAAGTATAGTCGTAATTTTGCAGTTCTAAAGCGCACCTAGCTATCCTTGGATTTATCTCTCGTTTGTTTAAAGTTAAAGTTAATGAATTGCAATCCATAATGACTTTGAATTAAAATTTGTTTCTTTCGAAACAATATGGCTCCAAAATCAAGTGAACTTGCATCACAATGAAGCTCAGTTTTGTCTCTTGGATCGTATATCGCCAAAATAGGGGCCTCAACTAATGTTTCAAAACATTCCAATTCCTTTTCGCCGAATTTGAACTCTACGTTTTTTCTAGTCAGATTATAAAGAGGTTGTGCTATGAGTGAGAAATTTTCAATAAATCTCCTAGAGTACGAGCATAAACCCGAGAAACTGTGTACTGATTTTGACTCCCGTGGGACAGGAAAATTAATTATCGATTCAATATTATTTTGATCTGGTTCAATACCTTCCTTTGTAATTGAATACCCTAAATATCGTATTTCAGATTCTAAAAACCGACACTTGTCTAATCTCAACTCCAATTTGTTTCTTATTAGTCTATTGAGAACTTCTCTCATTATCTCCATGTGTTCTCCCCACTGTCTCAGTAGCTATCATTATATCGTCAATATAAATATTTATCTTACCCGTTTTTATCAAGTCATCAAACGCCGTATTAACGAATCGTTGGAACTCTGAGGGCGCATTTTCATATATGCATACTGGCCCATGGGAGTAACAAAGGAAGTGTATTTGATCGAATTATCACTCATTCGTATATGATGAAATGCACTTTCTAAATCAAGTATAATGAAAATATTTGTTTACCTGCTAACCTGTCCAACAAATCATCAATTAGTGGGAGAGGGTAGTTATCTTTTAATGTAACTTTATTTAAAATGCGATAATCTACACAAAGTCTGATGTCACCTGTCTTTTTCCTGACTAAAACTACGGGAGATGCATACTCTGACTTACTGGGTCTAATCACTCTATTCTCTAACATTTCATCCAAAATAACTTGGTCTGACCTTTCCTATGATATGACAATCGTCTAGGAGAACAGTGGAAGGGCTTATCATCACTCAAGATCAATCTCATTTGGCACTCATTTTCTGGTTTATCAGTACGTTCAAAATATAAATAATTTGTACAAAACATCTCATTAAATTTTTTTTATCTTCAAAACGAATATACATAAGTATTATTTACAAAAACTGTGCCTTTCGTTTGTAAACTACCGTTGTCTATTTCAATCTTCATCAGATTCATACATTCTTTTGTTAATTCATTTTCATAATCCGTTTCACTTAATTTAATATTAACATTGACCTTCTTTAAGAAGTCTCGGCCTAAAATCATTGGGTAATTCATTGTGTGGTCCGATGCTACTAGCAAATCTATCTGTATGTCTTTATCTTGGAAAATAATAATACAATTAATATTTCCTATGACGGATAATGGGCTTTTATTTATGCCAACAAAGTTCACATTAGTACTTAAATTTATTTTGTTTTTTAAAATGGGTGGCATCCTAAGTGAATAATATAAAAACAACTCTCATTTTTAAATATAAGTTTACATTTTCTTACGTAATCGTCTTCTTCCTCGTTGATTTCGATTTAGTTAATTCTGTCTGGGCAAACAGCTGCTAGATGACCCTGTTTGCCACAAACATGACACGCACCTGGTTCTCTCTTTGGCTTTCGGCACACATTAGCCATGTGTGCCATTGAGTTGCAATTGTCCTTTTATCTGGTGTGCTTTCAGTTGATCGTTTTTGCCCAGATGTGCTCTGTATAGGAGTACTCTTCTTTTGTTTGACTTTCTCGAATGCGCGAGTTACGACGTCCACCAGTCACCCCGTAGCCTCCTGAATCACCCACCAATATACACTACCTCAGGATACCGGATAGCCACGAGTTTCCCCGCAACACCCCACCATAACGATGACCACCGCCACTACCACCCCATACGCAACCATCAACCATCAGGTCAACGCACCCACCGGCCCAGCGAACACCGTGGGACACGTATCAATCGATCAGCGTTTTTCTTTGTAATTGCACAAGTGAAACGATGATCTTGCAACGTCAACGTCTGGTCGGCTTCCGACCCAAAATCCATATTGCAAGCTCATCGAATCACTTGCGCAAAACCGAACTTTCGTTTGTAAAATAAAACATTGTGACAGTCCATTTGCGGGATTGAATTTTGAAGCACGAATAAAATTATAACGTGAAGAAAACGTAATTCGCGCAACATTTGAGTACGGTTACTGTAGCAGCCGATTAGCGATTCTTCCAAATCAAGACCATGGGCTAGAATTATTTTGTCGTTATAATAATCGGTGAAATTCTCATCTATTTTCCATGTTCTTGCTTCGAACTGTCTTCGTATTGTCATTTTGTTCTCTCGTCTGGCGAACAATTCGATCATTTGGCGCTTTAGTTCGGTCAGATCCTCTTCCATAAAATTGGGTTTTGTATACAACCACTTTTGTGCTTTACCCTTTATTTTGGACCACATAAATGTGCGCAGTATATTGTCATCCAATTTGTATGCTTTGCCCAAATTTGTAAGTTGATTTATCCAAATATCCAATCTCGGACCGCCAAGTAAGTCCTTAATAGTATTAAAGGGTATTTTGTTGTCGTGGTTATCAGGTCCTGACCATGTCATTTGCCTCCTGTCATTTGGATTTTCACTCATTTGGTACTCACTCGTTTGTTGTCTGGCATCGGGTAGAAAATTCATTTGACTCATCTGTCGCAGCATTTTGTTCTCTCGTTCTATAAGTTCCTTCTCTCTCCTACCTCAACTACCTCTGTTTCTTCTGATTGTGCGTTGTTGTTGCTCTCATTGTCGTTTTCATTTGTATTGTTGTCATCATCTGGTTCTTTGTTGCTTTCATTTGAAGTCTCACTGCCGCGTTCATCTTTTGGAACTGCCATCAACCGCAACCACAATTCTCTTTTGCTGCCGTTGGATTTTTTTCCCAGACTTTGCAGCCAGGTTTCAACTGTGTGGCTGACAAATTTTCGTTGTCCATGTTAGTGCTTGTATATATAAAGAGAATAAAGAGAGGGAGAGGAATTTTCTTTTTGTATCGTTGGAAGCACGCTCGTTTTAATTTTAAATAACGGGACAATATTTTCCACAGGGGACGATCGTTTTGTTTAATTTTAATAACGCAGTTTTTTTTTTAGAGAAAGAAATGGATGTTGGTATATTTTGGGCACACAATATGAATATACTATATGTATATATACATATATCCTCTTTTGAGGAACACTTGTTTGAGAAAATGTTCGTGATATACGATGCTTTTGTTTTTATTTTTTTTTTCTTTGTTCACTCTTTTTAATTGTTTGGAGGGTGGAGGCAAATATTGGTTTCACTACGCGAGGTGAGATATTTTATTCCACTTCTGAAGTTTTAAGCAATTAATGTTTAAGATTAAAACGCGTCTTCACTGGTACACTCGTTTTCCTCGAATGTCGCCTTTATTTTTTCTTATATCTCTCCCTACCTTACCGGCAGTCTCTCTTTCTCTCTATGTTCAATCAGTGTTGCCACACAATTAAGGATCGATTCCCGCTTCCATTGATCGAAAGTGTTTTGGACAAAGTGGTAAAGTATATACTACACTAGACCACAAGAATGGTTATTTCCATGTTCCCGTTGAAGACAGCAGCAGACAATTTACAGCTTTTGTTACAAGCGATGGGGAATTTGAATTTAATCGAATACCATTTGGGTTGTCCAATGTTCCGGCAGTTTTGGTTCGCTACATCCATCTTGTATTCCGTGAATTGGTTCATAATTGTTATGGATGACCTCATCATATCAGCAAAGAATGTCACTGAAAATATATCCAAACTAAACATAGTGCTCGAAACCGCAGCAGAGAATGGGTTACATTTTAACTGGGCCAAGTGTAAGTTTTTTTCAGCAGAAAGTGACATTCTTAGGACATGTGATCGAAAATGGTACAGTGAGTCCATCAGAAGAAAAAATGCAAGCTGTGGCTAAATTCCCAGAGCCGAAGACCTTGAAAAAGCTGTAAGAATTTCTCGGTCGAACCGGATTTTTTTGACGTTTTATCCAGTCATACTCAGTTCTAGCTAAGCTTTTGACGGAACTAACAAAGAAAAATTCAAAATTTATTATTTCAGCTCCGCAAAGAAAGGCAATCGCTGCATTGAAGCTGGCCAAACCAGTACTTAACATCTATCAAAAAGGGGCTTACACGGATGTACACACAGATGCGAGCCAAGAAGGCGTAGGAGCAATTCTTTTACAGCGAGGTGATGATAATCAACTACATTCTGTAATATACTACAGTCATAAGAACAACAACACAGAACAACAATGGCATAGTTACGTTTTAGAAACATTCGCTGTTTTTAAAGCATTAGAAAAATGTCGTATATATCTACTTGGCAGTAAATTTATGGTTGTGACCGATTGTGCAGCTTTTCGACAGACAATAAATAAAAAGGACTTGCCCAATTCCGTTAGAAGATGGGTAATTTACATGCAGGACGAAGTGGAACATCGCGCACGAACAAAAATGGCTCATGTGGACTCCTTAAGCTGATCACTAGTTGAGTATATAGTTCAGCAGGAGCTCTTGGTTCGTATAAGAAAGGCTCAGGATGCAGATGACTTTATATCTTCCGTGAAAACAGTTCTCAAGGAGAAACCCTTTCACGATTTTCAAGTTCAAGGTGGATTGTTGTTCAAAGATGTAAATGGATTTTCTCTTTTAGTTGTTCCCCGCAATATGGAGACGGAAATAATAAAAACTAGCAGACATAGAAGCTTGAAATTTTGAATACAATTAGTGTTTAGTGTATAAATCAAGGAAAAACTAAAATATTTTGCAATTTCGGTCCAGTTTTCTAGATACACCAAATATTATTGCTAATAGGATAGTGCCTGTATGTATCCTTTTTCAATTTATCTAGATGGCGATTAACTCCTAAAAATATGCAATGCAACAATCAATTGGCGGTTGGGGAATTGGGTTTAGTGGTCAATGTGGTTCATGTATTTGACGGAATATAAAATAAACTACATAAAGGAATATTTAATTAAATCCGGTTTAAATCACTCCAGCATTAAGTTTTTGCTAAATTTTATTACATAGTGCACGACTTCAGACAAATACCTTTCCAACGGTGTATCGCAGTTGATTGATTAAGCACGATGAAGGACATATTGGGACACAGAAAACAATGTATTTGATTTCTAAAGAATTTTTTATTTTTTAAACTCAAGGAAAAAGTACAACGATGCATCAGCAACTGCGTTAAATGTTTAGTAGCTAATAGAAAACCCGGCAAGCAAGAAGGATTCATTCATCAGTTGGACAAAGGGGATAAACCACTCGACGCTATTCACTTTGATCATGTTGGCCCTATGGATGCGACAACGAAACAATACGAGTACATTCTGCCGGTCACCGATGAGTTTTCAAAGTACATCCGGATATTTCCAACGAAAACTTTATCAGCTGAAGAAACTCTACGAAAAATTATGGAGCTGCAACAACATTTTGGAAATTCTAGGCGTTTGATTACGGATCAAGTGCTGAACAAAATATTGAATATATTTTCACTGGCGTAACGAGGGGTAACGGTCAAGCGGAACGGTCAAACCGCGTAGTAATTGAAGTTCCCAGGAGACTGGCAGTCGATTCACCCGATAAATGGTATATGTTCGTTCCGAGGGTACAAATTGCGATAAACAGTACGCTGCAGAGGTCAATTCAACGTACACCGTTTGAGGAAAAAAAGATGACGTCCAAACATTCGAGATAGTAAAACTGGAACTTTTAATTGCAAAAGAAAAACTGCTGTAGTGTATTAAATTGGGGATGTTGTCGCTATTAAAAGAACACAGTTTGGGGTGGATAACAAACTATTCTCTGATTCTCTAGGCCCATATGAAATTGTCTCAAAAAGAAGAGCTGAACATTATTCGGTCAAGAAGGACCAAGTCACACTACCACCAGCTGTGATTTCATGTAGCCATGGCGAAATGACAGTAAACCAAACATCGAAAGCGATCCTTCATCCGAGGCGGATGAAATGCAGGATGGCCGGATGTAGGGCAACGGGATGTTCCTTTCTTCTTTGCCCAGTGATACATCAGCCGTCAAGCAGTAAAGCCGATTCAACTAAGTTTTTCACTGAACTAAGTCAACTAAGTTTTTAATTTGTTTAAATTAATTTTCCATTCAATTAAAATTACGTACATACATCTACTTCTTGTTCTAGTTTTTACTTATTCCTATGTACATGTATCCGAAACACGTCCCAATTTTTATAAAATGGAACTTGAGACTTATCGTTTTGGTGGTCGGAATGCTTTGTTTCTTTGTTGAAAAATATGCATTGCCGCTCTTATCAGAATTTGATATCATTGCGGTCAATGCTGTCTCATTACCACAATCAAATAATATTTTTTCCTAGTTCAATAAGTGAAAATGATTAAATAAATTTTTTTTTGTATTTTTAAGCATGTATGGCTTTTTTCATAATAATTCTAAGCCGACCTTAGTAATTTCCTTACCTCAACGGTAAGTCCATGAGCTGTTGAACATATGCACCGTTGAGAGATATACACATTATTATCGGATTTAAGGGTGTCCTTGGTGCACTGGTGCCAATGTGCCAAATAATGCCATCAACATATCTCCCAGTGATACATGCAGCAAACTCAACAAAATTATTCACGGATATATCATGAATATCGTGTTTGAGCGCTGGGTCGTTGCGAACACATTTATGGAAGTTCCGTTGTTCAAAATGTTATCAATGATTGATGTTATCAAGATTGAGCATTCGGAATTTCGGTTTTTTTTTTTCGGCACTGATGGAAAAAATAATATATAACTCACATGGCGTGTACGTTCGTGCTTTTTAATACTTTAGATCGAGTTCACGATATCAACGCTATAACGCGCAACCACAAAATTTCTAAAGCGTAATGAAGCTTCGCTTTGGCATGTACACTTGCTCCCACAACTAAACGGACAGTCAATTAGAACACATTTGAGATCAATTTTCTCAAACAAAGATTTGGGGAATTTTAAGTATTATATATGGAATTATTTGTTTATTTTTCCTTATTCTATTAATATAACAAAAACAACAATTCAATAAAACGGTAAAAAGATAACTATACAAAATTAAAACAACACGAATAATTCATTCCACACGCATAATCGGACACTTTGAATTTAATATTTTGTAGCGTAACCGTTTGAATTTATTACCGCTTCAAGGCGTCGAGGCATTGAAGAAACAAGATTTGAGCAAACTTCGCTTGTGATCTTTTGCCATTCTACTTGTAGTCCCGTTTTCAACTCCTCAATATTGTTCAATTGTTTCGCAGCGACTCGGCGACCTAATTCATCCCATAAATGCTCAATAACGTTCAAGTCTGGGGATTGTGCAGGAGTCTTAAGGACTTTGGGACAATTGTATAGCAGCCGCGACCTTGCTAAGTATGATGTGTGTTTTGGATCATTGTCTTGGTAGAAGATAAAGTTTCCATTAATACCAAGCTTGATAACACTCTCTTTCAAATTTTGCCTTAAAACATGTACGTAGACATTTTGATCCATTTTTCTTTCAATAAAATTAAGGTTTCTAACACCAGAACTCGTCATACATCCCCAGACCATGACCGAGCCCCCGCCATATTTGACAGTAGCACGTGTATGTCTATGGGAGAATTCTTCATTTGGTTTTCGCCATACATATACTTTTCCATCCGATCCTTTTACGTTGAATTAGCTTTCATCCGTGAATAAAACCTATATTTTTAAAAATCATTGTCAATATTAACAAACATAACAATAAAACAATACATTTTTACCCTGTTCCAAAAGGTCACATCCTGCTTTAAATAATCTTTAGCAAAGATGGATGTAAAAAGTTAACAAAAAAAATCAAAAACAAAAAAGGTAAAACACTTTATATTTTCATAAGAAAGTTTACATTACTGAAAAAATAAAAAAATGTATTAATAAACGGTTAATTCAGTACTTTGTTTTTTTTTTCCTTTTGCCTTAATAACGGCCTTCAACCTCCTGGGCATTGATTCTACCATTTTTTTTGTGAAGTCGGAAGGAATTTTTTGCCACTCTTCCAGCAGGACGGACTTTAGTGAGTCTTTACTTGTAATGACCTTTTTTCGAACTTGCTTGTCGAGATGTTCCCACAAATGGGGTTAAGGTCTGGGGATTGCGGAGGATGATCCAATAGCTTCGGCTTCCTATACAATAACCATTCTTTCACAATTTTGGCCGTGTGCTTAGGGTCATTGTCATGCTGGAATACCCATGCTTGATCCAAACCCAATTTTGCAACACTAGGGTGTAAGTTTTCCCTCAAAATATTTAAATAATCCATTTTGTTCATTGTGGACTCAATGAACACCAGGTTTTCCACACCTGCCGCCGCCATGCATCCCCAGAATATAACCGAACCTCCCCCAAGCTTAACCGTGGAGGTAATGTTTTTTTCATTGAACGCCTTGTTCTTGGCTCTCCAAATTTTTGGTGGTTTTCTGAAATTTCGATGAAATGAAATATATTTTTCTTCGCATTTTTTTGCAAATTCTAGTCGCCGCTTTTGATTTGCTGCTGATATGAGCGATTTCTTCCGCGGTACTCTGCCATGTAGCCCATTATCGTGAAGTACGCGTCGAATAGTACTTGCAATAATGGGAATACCTGGCGCCTTTTCAATGTCTCCGGATATTTTCACAGCACTAGCAGATGGATTTTTCTTCACTTCTCGCACAATGGATCTTGCTTCAGAATGGGAGAATCGCTTAGGTGAATCGATCTTGAACTTGCTTAAAATTTGGCGGCTTCTGCCAATTATTTCCGCTATTTTTCTTAAAGATTTTCCTTCTTCATAAAATTTCAATGGTTTCGATAGGCATTTGCTTACCCATTGTAATAAAACTTTGATTGTACTAAGTTGACACAACTTTCTTCACAAACAAACAAACAGAAATGAAATCGAAAGATGGCTTTTATTAGAACGATCTGCAAGAGGAACAAAGAACAGCGGGGAAATTAACAACACGGTAGTTTCCATGCTCCGCAAATCACAATTCAAATTGTGTAAACTTTCTTTTGGCGCCTAAAATTTGAAGTGTTTTACCTTTTTTGTTTATAAAATATTTGTTTTTGATTTTTTTTGTTAACTTTTTATAAAGTTCGATTAAGAATTAATAGATGAATGAATATGTTAAATCAGTTATATGATAAAACTTTAATAAAATCTGTAGTGGAACTAGAAACATAAAACAGTGAAGTGTAAACTTTCTTTTGACGCTCACAGTATATGTTTGGATGAATTAACGGCTGAGATCTTTTGTACCAGTAATAGTAGGCATGATAGGACATGTTTAAACATGTTGTTTCATAATAAACACCGTGTATTTCCGCTTAAAACTAAAAATTTTCAGTTTTTTGCGCGTGTATCACCCGTGATCTAAAGACGGCAGAAGTTATTCAGACCGAAGTTAGTGTTCGGAGTGGACGTGCTTTTGTATTTTGCGGTTTATATTAAAAATTAGTTAAGAAATGGATCCCGAGGAAATTGCTGAAGTGTTGGAAGCGTCAAAAAGTGATAGTAGTGATAGATCGTTTGATTTTAGTGCGGGTGGGGACGACCTTTACATCCCGGATTACGAGAGTGACACCAGTGAAAACATTTCTGAAGAAAATTGACAAGGAAATCGAGAAGTCCAACAGGCAGAATCTAATATTACAACAGAAGGAATTTGGGGGAGAAATTCCGGTCATTTGGGACTCTCCTGCAACTGGAAATACATAGTTTAAAGCAGTTCTCAGAAATTTTTACAGCACATCAAATTATGCCACATCAACCCGGTTTACAATGAGAATATGACAAACAATTTTTGGCTGATACGATTTTAGATATGATTGTTGGAGGAATGAATAAAAGTGCGAACAACTATATATATCGGTCCAGAAATCGAAAGAGCAGTAGAATGAATAAGTAAAAGGATACTGATCGTAAGGAGATTATGGAGTTTTTGGCCTTAATCATGTATATATGGGTGTAGTAAAATATCTTTCAATCGTTGATTATTGGAAGCAGACAAAATTATTTGCAAATTCTTTCGTTCCACACGTTATGCCTCGCAATCGCTTTCAGATTTTGTTGAGATTCATACACTTCGAAAGTAGTGACCTATTATTTCAAACATCATCTAAAACTTTTAAAGTTGATAAAATTGTGCACGAAGTAATTGGAAACTTTAAAAAACACAGACCAGCGGGCAAGAATTTGGTAATTGATGAGAGCATGATCCCTTTCCGTGGTCGCTTAGGATTTCGTATGGTATTAAGGTGTTCAAACTGGCGGATACTGATGGCTATGTTTTTAAATTGAAATTATACACTGGAAAGTCAAATAGAACAACAGGTCTATCCCTTTCAACCAATGTTTGCATTCAACTAATGGAAGGTTACTTTGGAGAAAACCGAACTCTAACAGTCGACAATTTTTATACTTCTATTTCTATAGAAGTATATTGGCTAATATTTGTCTTAATAGAAAAACGCATATACAAGGAACATTGCGAAGGAATAGAAAAGACTCAATTGAAAAAAATGAAATTGACTCAATTTGAAAAAAGGGGAATGTATTTCTTACGAAAAGTCTGGTATAGTATTTGCATACTGGACACAACACATACTAGTGCACTTGTGCCTTCAGGAAAAAAGAACAAGATTGGTGAAGATATTCTCAAACCTGACATAATTTTGGAATATAATAAATGCAAGCAAGGTACACATTTCATAAGTTTTGTTAATTGTTGTAAACATATTTTTAAATTTAGGTATAAACTTAGCTGATCATATGGCAAATTACTTTAGTCTTTTCCGTAAGACTTTTAAATACGGCGCTTATAAACGCCGTGAAAATATAATTCTGTATTTGAGTGGTCAAGATGATTTATTTATTACCCGAAGACCTCAAGAAACAAAACATATTTTAACAACATCAACGGCACTCACAAAAGACGGAAGGCGAAAGAGACAACGATGCGAAAAATATGCAGTGTTAAAGGTTACAACGTCAACAGAAATTGCGAGGAAGAAGGCAAAGCTTGTAGATACCTACATTTTGTTCAGAATGTCCTCATAATCCATTTCTATGTCTCAATCATTTTCAAGACATCCATTAAGACTCACTAGGCCAGATTTTTTATTAAAATAATATCAATAACTTCATTATTTTTTGTTATTTTTATTCCAATTGTGTGAAGTACAACGTGTCTTTTTTTATGCAATAAAATATTTACTTTTGAAATAAGTTTATAAATTTATTTAATTTCTTTTCTTTGTGGTAGAAACAAAAATCTAGAAGTCTATGAGTGTATCCCCCGTGATACAATGGCACCTGGGGAATGATTTTAGTTGTGATCACCAGTGATACATTGGCAGCCAACGTGTTAATGTTTCACTTCAAGGCTTCATAAAAAAAAATTCAAAATTTCCATCATAATTTTATATGTTCAATTAACGAGTGCAATTTTATTGAATATTGGATTAGAAAGAAGTGAAACCGAAAATATTATAATGCAAAAACTAAAAAAATCACGATTCAAAACACTGGAACAAATTCTCAGAAGAACAGAACACAGAAAAAAATACACACAAAAAGAGAGCACAGAAGCAAGCACACCAAAACAGATTATTACATTAGTCAGTCGCACGAGTTACGAGTTTGGGCTTCGCGGAGTATGTATATAAAAAAACACGTCTTGTTCCTTTGACTGCCTAATTTATTATCATATTTATTCTACAATATTTCTGGTTGATAAAATAAAATACGTATAAATGCTTAATTGGTAATTTACAATTGAACTCAAAACAAATTTGGGAAAATCGGAACAGCATAAAGTCAATATGAATTACAAATAAGTGCTTAATTATCAAATTACAAATTTCTATCTCCCAATTAAAAGAAATTAGAACTTCACAATAATTCCAGAAACTGAAACATTTCGACCTGAAGCATGATGACCGCGATGGGTCCAGCAATGTGTTATATCCGGCTTGGCGTTGGGGGTGCGGCGTCAGCACGACGACCTTTCGTAACCCACGCGAGTTACCATACCAACTACCCATCAACAACAACAGCAGCAACAACAACAACCATACGTCCACCTGGATCAGCGACAGTGCATAAACCATCCAGTGCAATTGCAACCGAGACACGTGTGGTCATCGACCCCATCAAATTACTAAAATACATTGTAATTGTAAAGGTGAGTTCATGAAATTGATGAGTTAGCGTCTGCTCGACTCCGATTGCAAGTTCATGAAATCACCTAGGCAAATCTAAGTTACATTATTTTGTGAGAACTGACTTGACTTAGTCAGTCTGTCTGTAGAGTGCAAAGAATAAAGTAGCTTTTTTTAATAAACGGGTCCACTGGACTCATAAGTCTGGTTCAATGTAAAATAAATCTTTAGTGCGGGATACAAATACGGCTAGTTACCGAAAAGTGTATCATACAAAAGAAACATTTTGCAGTCAGTTTCAACTCTTTACGACCGGAAAAAGAACAAAAAAAAAGCTCGTAAAGCTCGCGAAAAAAAAAAGAAAGAAAAGAAACAACATCTCTAACAATCATCGAATAAGCCACCAGAAAAAGAAATACCATCGAGGGATCATCGAGGGAGCAACAAATCTTGAAGGGAAATCAAGAGAGCATGTTTATTGTAAACTATTTAATTTTTCTGGGGTACGAATATATAAAAGAAAATATATGTATATTGAATAAGTCGTGAATAAATTACAAGTGAAAATAGTGAAAATTGTAACCAAATTAAATCAAATTAGAATTTTACAAAATATCATTATAAAATAAGAATATACAAATATAGACAAAACAAAATAATAAATGAAAAATTAAAATAAATAATAAATTAGTTACATACAAAAAAAAAATATATATATAAACTTACACCCTAGTGTTGCAAAATTGGGTTTGGATCAAGCATGGGTATTCCAGCATGACAATGACCCTAAGCACACGGCCAAAATTGTGAAAGAATGGTTATTGTATAGGACGCCGAAGCTATTGGATCATCCTCCACAATCCCCAGACCTTAACCCCATCGAACATTTGTGGGAACATCTCGACAAGCAAGTTCGAAAAAGGGTCATTACAAGTAAAGACTCACTAATGCCGTCCTGCTGGAAGAGTGGGAAAAATTCCTTCCGACTTCTCAAAAAAAATTGTAGAATCAATGCCCAGGATGTTGAAGGCCGTTATTAAGGCAAAAGGAAAATAAACAAAGTACTGAATTAACCGTTTATTAATACATTTTTTTTATTTTTTCAGTAATGTAAACTTTCTTTTGATGCCTAAAATATGAAGTGTTTTACCTTTTTTGTTTATAAAATTTTGTTTTTGATTTTTTTTTGTTAAATTTTTACATCGTTCGATTAAGAATTAATAGATGAATGAATATGTTAAATTAGTTATATGATAGAACTTTAATAAAATCTGTAGTTGAATTAGAAACATAAAACATTAAAGTGTAAACTTTCTTTTGACGCTCACGGTATATATACAGGGTTTCCCACGAGCCAAAAAGCTAGAGCGTGTAGGTCTGGTCAAGACAAGAAAAAAATCGTATGGGAGGGGGGGTCTATTCACCCCCGTTTAGCCGGGAGGGGCAATTTTCTAAAAAATTGACTTAATTTGGAAAAAAAAATATTAAAAATCTACAGTTGAATCCACGATGCCGTGATATACTTTTTTGTAAAGCCAGAACCCTCTTCTTTCATCTTGTTTTTAAACGAAGCTGTTTCAAGGAATAGTTTTTGAGAAATTAATTTTCAAACTCAAAATTTTGAAAAAAAAATAAAAAAAAAAATTTTGATTTTTTTTTTCAAAATTGTATGTAATTAAGTACTATTTTTTTTCATAAATTCAATTCTCTTATTAGTTTTTAGTTAAAAGCAGAAAACCGGATGCAAAAATGTCTTGTAGTTTTTGAGAAATTAAAAAAAAACCCGAACCATTTTTTTCTAAGAAAAACCTTTTTTTTTGGTTTTAACGCGGCTGGACTTGTAGGCAAATTAATGTATGAAACATTGACTGACCTCTTTTTTATTATTTTTAAAAAATTCGGAGTTTTATGAGCATACAATAAAGTGACACAGTATTAGAATAACCCTGGATTAATCCTTTTTTTCATTGATAACGCCTGAAAACTGACCTGCGAATTTCGTTTGGGTCCGCCCGCCGCCGATGGGTTCTACCCGTTCGGACCTTAAGACAATAAAACCGCAATTTTTCTTTATTGAAAAACAAAATATTTGCAACCCAAATGTAAATAAAAGGCATCGCATTTTTAATAAAAAACCATTTCCAAATTGAATATTAGCTCATCAACACATTACGATGTCAAACTCGTACTCTCGAGAAGAATTAACGGACATGCACTTCTGCTACGGTTTAGCTAATGGTCGAGATCGTAAAACCGAAAGACTCTACGCTGAAAGATATCCCAACCGGAGGTGTCCCAGTCGTAGCATGTTTTCAAGAATCCACCGACGTCTGCGAGAGTACGGAGTGCTAGAGCATCGAAGAAGCGAAAGATCAGTTACAGATGGATCAGGAATCTTAGATGAAAGAATTTTGGATTTAGTCCGACGTAATTCCTCCCTTAGTACAAGGAGGATAGCTATTATGCTTGGAGTGCTCAAATCTAGAGTCATACCGAAAACTTACACCCGTACCATTTTAGGCCAGTTCAGGGACTCACGTCAAACGACAAGTTTTTGAGAGCAGAATTTTGTCGATCATTACTGCTTCGAGATGAAACTGAACGAAACTATTTTGCAAGGATATTCTGGACGGATGAAGCACAGTTTACCAGATATGGGGTTACTAACTTCCACAATTTGCATCATTGGAGTAGCACCAATCCACACAACAAAAAACAAAATAAATCACAATACCGCTTTAGCTGTAATGTTTCGCTTGGTATTGTTGGACAAACTGTAATCGGGCCCCGGTTTTTGAATGCCGTTATTAATGGAGAATCATACCTGCAGTTCCTACGAGACCCTTTGCCCGATTTGATGGACAACGTTCCTTTGGCCATAGCAGATAATTTAATCTACCAGCAAGAGCACCAGCACACTACAGCTTACGGGTTAGAAACTTGCTGGATGATCATTTTAGTAACCGTTGGATCGGAAGAAGAGGCCCCACGGTATGGCCACCTAGATAACCAGATTTAACTCCTCTAGATTTTTATGTGTGGGGATTCATGAAGAATTATGTTTACGAAGTGGAAATAGTATCTTTGGAACAACTGAAAGAACGGATTGAAGTCGCTGGAGTCAAATTGCAGGATAATTTGTCAAGCATAGACTTATGTGCAGCCATTAGAAGGAGATATAATATTTGCCTTCTTAAAAATCATTTTATAAAATTTATTATAATAAAACGCCGAATTTTTTAAAAATAATAAAAAAGAGGTCAATGTTTCATACATTAATTTGCCTACAAGTCCAGCCGCGTTAAAACCAAAAAAAATGTTTTTCTTAGAAAAAAATGGTTCGGGTTTTTTTTTAATTTCTCAAAAACTACAAGACATTTTTGCATCCGGTTTTCTGTTTTTAACTAAAAGCTAATAAGAGAATTGAATTCTTGAAAAAAATTAGTTCTTAATTACATAAAATTTTGAAAAAAAAATAGTTCGAAATAATTTTTTTTTAATTTTTTTTTCAAAATTTTGAGTTTGAAAATTAATTTCTCAAAAACTGTTCATTAAAACAGCTTCGTTTAAAAACAAGATAAAAGAAGAGGTTTCTGGCTTTACAAAAAAGTATATCACGGCATTGTGGATGTAACTGTTGATTTTTAATAATCTTTTTTCCAAATTTAGTCATTTTTTTTTAGAAAATTTTCGCTCCCAGCCAAACGGGGGGGAATAGACCCCCCCCCCTCCCCCCCTCCCATACGATTTTTTTCTTGTCTTGACCAGACCTACACGCTCTAGCTTTTTGGCACACCGCTCGTGTATATAACATATATATATACGTATATGTACATATACAAAAAAGAAGAGACAATATATGTTTGTATAAAAATATTTATAATATATTTAAAGCCTAGCAATAGAAAACACAAAAAAAAAACAATCCAGTTTTCCTTACCCTAAGCTTGGTGGATTCTTCAGGAGTTTGAGTTCTCTCCCTGAAGCCATTGAATACAAGGATTGTTCATTTTCCCTCAGCACATTAAATACTAATACTTCTCAATCTGTCCAAATAATTCAACCAAACGCCAGAGAAATCTTTGATTCACTCCGAATTCCGGATGCAGTCAAAGATTTGCCGAGATTCGACGGCAACCCAAGGCTTCTGCATGAATTCTTGAATAATGGGGAAGAAATCTTGCTTTTTATCAAAGGTCTAGAAGGAACTCCTTATTCACAAATTATTTTAAGATCAATTAGGAACAAAATAGAGGGACAGGCAAATGAAGTATTAAATATGTACGGGACTCCATTAAAATGGGAAGAGATCAAACAAAATTTGATACTTCATTTCTCAGATAAGCGCAATGAAACTTCACACATCAGAGATCTTCATTCCCTCAAACAAAATAATAAAACTGTAGAAGAATTTTATAGCGACGTAGTAGAAATTCAAGCTACTATAAACAATAACGTTCCCCTGCATGAAATAGATCAAATTGTTATAAAGGCAAAAAAATATCTCTACGCGCAAATGTGCCTGAATACCTTCCTATCTGGATTAAGAGAGCCTCTCAGATCCAGTATTAGAGCAATGAAACCCGAATCTCTAGCAGCAGCATTAGCCTATTGCATTCAGGAGCAGAATATGTTTTATATAAAAAATGACCTTAACAGAAACCATACGTACAAAAAACCAAATTCATTTTATATTCCAATTAACCCAAAACCCATAATCCCTTATACCAGCCCAATACCATTCAGGCACAATAGGTCAATCCCTTCCACTTTTATTACACCTAACATTTTTCAACCCTTATCCTTAATTATAGTCCCAACACAAGATACGCGAATAACTTTAACCCATTTACCATTCCCATTAGAAACAGTAATGCAAATCCTAGATATCAAATTCCCACATGAACCATGAACCAAAGAAATAATCCAGTTAACACCTTCCCACCACAAAACAACTTTAATTATCGTGAACCTCCATCAGAACCAATGGATACAAGTACCATTAGAACAAATCTAGGAAAACCAAACCCTACCCAACCAACAATAAATTCCAGAATCACCACAAAGATCTAACCGATCTGTGATGCCAACTCAACAATATTACCAGCCCAAGTATACGGTAGAGGAACTACATAACATTAACACACAGAACCAGAGTGTGGCTAACATGCCATACTTGGACAATTATTACGAATATGGAGCCTATAACACTTATAATAACGAGCCAATTCCTCAGTCCTATGAGAATCCTGAAGTTGAACTAGAGGAACAAGATATTGAGGCACTCAATATCATGCAAGAACTAGACACAGAGGATTTTCGAGCATCAGCCTCTCAGAACCAACGGGGTACATATGTAGATGTTAACAAGCACGGAACAACACTGCCCTACATCAACATTTCGTCACCATTCGGAAGACCCCTTAAATTTCTCATTGACACAGGGGCATCCTCCTCTTTTATCAACCCCGAATTCACTATATCCCTTAAACGCGAAAATTGCGAACCGATCACAATTTCAACAATTTTAAGTAAATACACCCTTAATGAAAAAGTTACAGTACCTTCCTTTGTAGAATTTAACGAACCTGGTGAATTCAACTTTCTTGTTTTCAAATTTCACGGCTACTTCGACGGTTTACTTGGGCTAGATATTCTGTCGAAGATAGGAGCCATAAATTGGCTAAGCATCGTGGAAGTCTGCAATAATACGCCGAAGGAAGAAACATTTTTCCTGGACCAACCACTGAAGTGTGAATCTTGGGAAACATCGGAGCTAAATTTCGGTGAAATCAACAACTTCAATGTAGATTACGACAACAGCGATTCAGACAACAGGGTTATGAACCTATTACGCACATCTCACCTGAATCAAGAAGAGAAAAAACAACTCTCTAAATTATGCCGAGAATTCGATGATATATTTTTTAAAGAAGGACAAAACCTTACCTTCACGAATAACGTCAAGCATAGAATTCTTACCACCGATCATTTGCCCATCTATACGAAAACCTATAGATACCCCTACTTTCATAAAGAAGAAGTAAGGAGGCAAATAAATGAGATGCTTGATCAGGGTATTATCCGACACAGTTACTCTCCCTGGAGCTCACCGGTTTGGGTAGTCCCAAAGAAAAAAGACTCCAGTGACAAACAAAAATGGAGGCTCGTAATTGACTTTCGGAAGTTAAACGAGAAAACTGTTTCCGATCGGTAACCCATACCAAATATCAATGAAATTCTGGACAAGTTGGGAAAATGTATGTATTTCTCAACGCTTGATTTAGCAAGTGGTTTCCATCATATCGAAATGGACCACCGAGATATCGAGAAAACTGCTTTCACAGTGGAAGGTGGACACTACGAGTATGTCCGGATGCCATTTGGGCTGAAAAACGCTCCGTCAACCTTCCAAAGAGTGATGGACAATGTACTTAAAGACCTTATTGGTACTATGTCTGGTTTATCTCGATGACATAATCGTCTTCTCGACATCGCTTCAAGAACATGTCGAAAATCTTAAAAAGGTATTTAGCAGACTCCGTGAACACAACCTAAAGGTTCAAGTTGAAAAACCCCACTTCCTTCAAAAAGAGATAGCCTTCCTGGGACATATCGTTACGACAGACGGTATTAAACCCAATCCCGAAAAAATCCATGCCATCAAGAACTATCCTCTTCCTAGATCACAAAAAGAAATACGCGGGTTCTTAGGACTTCTAGGGTATTATCGCAAATTCATTAAGGATTTCGCGAAACTCGTAAAACCCCTAACGGAATGTCTTAAGAAAGACAAGAAAATCGTTCTGGACGAACGCTACATAAAAACGTTCGAAACGTGCAAGAACCTCTTAATAAACGACCCCATCCTCCAATACCCGGATTTCTCTAAACCATTCATCCTTACAATGGACGCTAGCAATTTTGCTATTGGAGCAGTGCCAATTTGTTTCGCTAGCAGAACATTAACTAATTCGGAAATAAACTATTTCACAATAGAAAAAGAGTTGTTGGCAATAGTCTGGGCGACGAAATATTTTCGACCCTACCTCTATGGGCATAAATTTAAAATAGTCACCGACCATAAACCATTAACCTGGGCAATGAATTTGAAAGATCCTAATTCCAAACTTATTCATTGGAGATTAAAATTAGAGGAATTCGATTATGATATTCTGTACAAAAAGGGACAGTCCAACCACCAATGCCGATGCCCTCAGCAGGGTAAAAATAGGAAATCCGAGCAATGTAGAAGTCCACGTCAATGTTTCCATGTCAATCCAGGGGACAAGCGGCACAACCGTCCATTCAGCCGAGGAAAACTTGAATGACGGCATACCCATTTCTGAAAAGGCAACAGTCAAGTAGAGGTGTACCAATGACTCTAGAAATGGTATTCAAGAATAAACAACGTCTTCAAAAAATTCCTTTCTCCCAATAAGCTAAACGCTATCCATGCTGATGATCAAACATTTCAAGTAATACAATCAGTTTATTCAAAAAATTTCACAAATTTCACATATGAAAAGCAAAATAACGCAGACAGTTAACAACTGCGAAAAATGCCAAACATTAAAGTATGACAGGCACCCGCCTAAAGTTGAATACATGAAGTCCAAAACACAAACAAAACCTTTAGATATCATACATATAATAGATATCTACACTATCAGAAATCAACACATACTCACAATAATTGACAAATTCTCGAAATTCGCTGCTGGTTACACACTCCCAACCAGAAACAGCATCTCTGTGCTCAGATCATTAAAACATTTTATAATATATATATTCACGGCATCCCGCTAAAAATTGTTTGCGACCAGGGAACTGAATTCACTGCCAATATATTTAAAGACTTCTGCAAGCAATACCAAATTAAATTGCACATAACATCTTTTCAGCAATCAAGTAGTAATTCACCTGTAGAGAGGTTGCATTCCACTCTTACAGAAATCTACAGAATAATATTAGCAACCTCAAAAGAAAAAAGGATTGAAATGGACCATATTCTCAGAAACTATTTTCACATATAGCAACGCAATTCATTCTGCAACCCACTTAACTCCATTTGAATTATTTTACGGAAGGACATATAAATTTAACAAAAACCTAACATTTAATAACGAACATGAATATCTAGATAAACTAACCAAATTCCAAACAGAACTTTTCCCCTCTATAAAATCCAAATTAGAACAAGATACAAGTAAACGAATAGACAAACTTAATGAGAGAAAAACCTGAAGATAAAGAAGTCGACGAAATCATTTACAGGAAAGAGTGTAGACGTAACAAAATAACTCCTCGATATACTAAGCATAGCGTTAAGAAAAACAAAAAGGTAACAATTTTCACCAATGATCATAAGAAAGTACACAAATCTAGAATTAAGAAAAGAAAAAAATATGAAATAAGAAATCCTCAAACCTTATAGGCAGACTACGATGTCTCATTTTCACTATTCTCCCCAACAGGAACATCTTTGTTCATAGCCAAAAACTCGAAGTTTACGATCTGGCAAAATCGCAAGGCATAATCGCCTTAAAATTAGGCACAGTTAAATGCATAGAAAATTATCAAAATCTCATACATATAGTCGATATAAACGCATACGAAATGACCATTGACGGAATAGACAAGACCCTAACAAACTTCAGTTACTATCCCACCTTAACACCATCAAACTTTGTACAGCGAACAACAAATTCTATAAAATCTAGTACAGACATTCTTATGCACATGCAGTATCTTGCTTAGCTCAATCTTAACATCGATTTCCTCTCCGATCATATAGCAGACGTAGCAGAAGTCATTGTTTTCGCTAAATTAAATATTGTTCCTAAAATGATATTGAACCCTGACGAACTCCAAGAAATCCGAAAGATTTTTTCCAATCAACTTATCGAAATTAAATCCGATGAACATCCATACGAACTCTTAGAACTCCAAGCATACTATAACGGCTCCAATGTAATATTCAACATTCAAATTCCTATCCTATCCCAACAGAACTATTCCCTTTTCCATGTCATCCCACTCCCTGTTAACGAAACTAAGTTAATTATTGTTAAGCCATATGTTGTTATAAATCAAGATGTAGTTTATTACTTCGACGACATTGCCTCAAAGTAGAGAATGTGTATCTTTGCAAAAAAAACCACCACATCAGCAGCTGAGAAACGAGTCGGATTACATCGGAAAGATCCTCAATAACCAATCTGCAAACTGCCCCTGTAACAGAAGTCGGAGAGATTAAGGAAATAACACAGCCCGAGCCTAACTACAAAATTGAAACATCGTGTGGCAATCCTCTTCAAGTAATCAGTGGATCTGTGCTACTACACTTCACCAATTGCAAAATAGTAATCAATGGAATAACATACGACAGCAGACTGCGGCACATCATCGAGGTAAACTCTCTACCAAGCGCCTCGCAACGCGTTTTGAATCTCCTGCCACAATACGACCAAATTCTTTAATTTCTTTTTAGCGATTTGGTGTTTAATATCATTCCAAAGATTCTCAATTGGGTTGATATCTGGTGATTGTGCAGACCTAGGACATCAACATTATTGACCTCTAAGCAATTCTTAGCTAGCCGAGAAGTCTGTTCAGGGTCATTGTCATGCGTGAAGCGCCAAGAAACCTATAAATTGTCGTCAGCAAATGGTGTTATATGGTTTTCAATGATGTTTTTATAAACCTGTTGATCCATTCTGCTGTCTATCATTATGATTGGACCGACACCCTGATGGGAAAAAGAACCAAAGGCCATTATGCTTCCACCACCATGTTTCACCGTCTTTATGGTGTACTTTGGATCATGCTACATGTTTTGTCGACGCCATACATATTTTTTTCCACCTGATCAAAGTCTGCAGAACTTTCATTCATCTGACCAAAGTGCATTCTTCCAAAAAGAAAGGCAATGTGGTCTTTTGCTAACTCTAGCCTGGCCTACAGGTTTTTTTCGACATTAAAACTTTTCGTTGCGCTATGCACCCCCGCAAATTTTTTGCATTTAGTCGCCTCCTTATTGTTCTTGAGGACACAGTTATACCGTAATTCAATGAAAGTTCATTCTTTAGGTCACTGGAGCTCTTAAACGGGTCTTTAACTGAAGTTCGGTAAATGCTTTGGTCTTCTTTCGGCGTGGTTTTGCGTGCACGAGGAGCTTGTTTTGCATTTTTTGCTGCCCCAGACCTTTGGACATGCCTTATAGCATTATACACCATCTTCCTCGAACACTCCAAGGATTGGGAAATATCCGCAATTGTCTTACCTTTGCCTTTCATCTGCAATATAAGAGCCCTTTTTTCTTCCGAATACAAACGTCCTTTTGCCATACCTAATTACAATTCTCCTTATTTTTTTTAATTCAACACTAGAAACTGTATAATTACCTCAGACGTTATTTGGATTTAAAACAAAAAAAACTGAAGAATTACCTATATTCCAAATGTGGTAAATTTATGTCCAGCTATTAACACGGGTGACAATAACTGACGATGTTTCACAAATCAAAGCGAAATTCCTTCGTGGAACTAACGGAATATACATTGGGGTATAGACGTGAGGAATTCAGTAAAAAAAATACAGTTAGTTATAAAGAAAACAAAAAACGAGACATTTTTAAAACAATGTAACCATTTTTGTAGTTCTAAATTTGTGGCCACCACTGTACGAGGAGTAATCCAAAAGAAATGATATTGAAAATGAAAATGATTATATTTAAAAAAAAAATGAAATAGTCCCCTAACAAGTCGATACATTTAGTCCAAATCTTTTCTAAATCCAGGTTTCCCTTTAAAAAAATGTTGATTTGACCTTTGCAAAATGTCTCAATAGCGGCCATAACTTCGCTACTGTCTTCAAATTTCTTGCCTCGGACGTAAGTGGAAATAAGTTATTATCATTACTTTTGGACCACGCCATTTAAATAATGACGTGAGAAAAAAATTAATTAATAGAATTGATTTATTTAAAATTTAGTCTAGCAATAAATAAATTTAATCAGTATGTATTACTATATGTTTGCCAAAAATTAGTACTACACTAACAAAACTTACTTGCAATAATACAAGCGTCCTTCTTTGCCTGCATGAATGGTCCAGCCATTTTTAAGCCTTTTCTGCAAAGCGTCAAGCTGTTCTCCAATTTCATTCCAATATATTTCTGTCGGAGCTACGGTTGATATTGTATATTTATTTTTTTGTTTTTCTTCTGAGTTTACAATTGCACCTTCTGACACCATTGGTTTTATTTGTGGATATGAAAAAAATTGTGATTTGTTAAGCATCACCGGTTCCTTTTCCGAATCAAGATTTGCTTGATGGAAAGATGAATCTGTTGACTGAACATCATTAGTTATATGCCCTGAAGGCAATAACATATCTCTAGGACATTGAGTTAGACCTAAAATGTAATAATATAACGAATAAATTAAGAAATGTATACAAATACGAACATATGTTCACATATAATATAACATACGAAGATATGTTTATATATAATACCATAAAATTATATTTTTTTTTTATCTAAGTATGTACAAACCTTACACTAAGGTGCCTCTTAAAAAAGCAAAAGAGCCTATAAGCAGTTACTATTTGTTAGTTACAAGCAGCACTTGTAATATTCACAATAAATAAATACTCGTAAATGTAATACGAGTAGTACATAAACATAAATTTTAAATACACATAAAAATTAAAGATTATATGTACATACGAGTAGATTTTGTCTAGTCTACGCTAGTAATTTTGAGAAAATTAAGACCAAACTGTAAGTGCTTATAAGTGCTTACGTAACATATTGTATTTATATTACATGGTACATAATAAAATTCGACCTCATCCTAATATTACTTAACTTACTATCGACCAATTCAAAGGATCTGAATTATGACGAGCTCGTTCCGGACAACAAAGGAGATGCAGTCCAATGGAGGAGATATTTCGATAAACTGCTGAATGTAGCCAGCAGCAATGGAAAACGATGTTGTCCACACAGCAGATGTTCGGGTATACTATAATACCAACCACTGAAAGAAAGTGAAAGAAACATCGGCTTAGGATAACAAGGGCGTAGGCATCAAAATAATACCATCGGAATCAATAAAATCTGTAGGAGAAAAATTAACAGAGAAGTTACATAGGTTCACCATAACTATATGGAACAGTGACAGCATCCCCGAGGAATGGAAAAACTCAGTCATCATTCTCCTATTTAAAAAGGGTGACCGAATACAATGCAACAATTACCGAGAAATATTTCTCCTAGCAAGTTGTTACAAGTGCAAAGTAAATAATCGGAGACTACCAGTGTGGCTTCGGGATTAATCGCTCGACGAGCCACCAAATTTTTCCGATACGATAACTTATTGAAAATAAATGGGAATTACACGAAATGGTACACAAATTATTCGTGGATTTTAAAAAGATATATGACTCCATAAATCGATCAAAAATGTATCATGTAATTTGTAATTTATAATTTATTTATTTGAATCAGTGTTAAGATACAAAAATCCTTAAGTTGTGTAACAGTTATAATCAATTTATAATTTATATTTAAAATTAAATTAATTAAAATAAAACAAAAATCACATCTAGGCAATTTAGAAAACACCAAGGTGAGCCTAGGGACACATATACCACCATTAAACTGCCCCACAAGTGTGCATGCAAATCAGTGGGTTGACACGACTGGAGATCACCGGTGTTGTAAGAGTAAGATCAAACAAAAAAAATAAAAATCTGGAGCATGCCCGTGTCAAAAAAAAGGAGGGGAAAAAGAAAACGGTCAAACCGTAGCATTATGGAAAAGAACGCTAAAAGGAAAAGCACTACCCCGCCAGGCACTACTAATGGTCGTGATCCTGGGACGAGCAGCAATGCTCGGGTCGGAGCTATAGGATTTCCGGGGGATAGCAAAGTAATGCAACGGCGTAAGCCACACTTAAGAGTCGCGAGTTGGAACGTTGGAAGCATGAGAAGCAAGAAATTATGGTTAGAAGGCGAGTAGACATCCTGTGCGTACAAGAGACGAAATGGCGAAACACCGGTAATCGGGCACGTTTCTTGGACGTTAAAACAAAAGCCTACAAGATGTTTTACTATGGATTGGAACAAGGAAAAAACGGAATCGCCATCATCCTTGCGGCAGAGCTACTTGGCAACGTCTTAACCATTTCAAAGTCCAGTGACCATTTGATGGCTCTCAAATTGGTGATGCATGGTGAGGTGTGGAACATCGTAAGCGCATATGCCCCTCAAGTAGGATGCGAACAAAAAGAAAAAGATGCATTCTGGCTAGATTTCCACAACCTTGTCAAAATCATCCCAAAGGAAGAGCTTTTGTTTGTTGGGGAAGATTTAAACGGACATGTCGGGAAGACAAGCGAAGACTACCACGGAGGGCTGGGATACGGCACCAGGAACTCTTCAGGTGAAGATATCCTAAACATGTGCAAGTCGTACGGTCTTATAGTGCTAAATACCATGTTCATTTTTTTTTTTTTTTTTCATTTTTCAATTCATTTTTATTTCATATTAACTTATATCTATCTTACCCTAGTCAAAAATGCTTAAAACTAGCTTAACTATCTTAACAAATGTAACTATCTTACTGGCCCTAGGCGGACACTCTAAAACAAACAGAACAATTGAAACATACTTATGTCTTTCGACGTCTACATGAATTTATTACCTATTAACATTATTATAACTAACTTAAGCTAAGAAAAATGTTTTTTTTTATTAAAAAACTTAGCATATGATCATTTGTTTTTTAAATATTTTATATAAAACTTAAAACTACCTTAAACTAATTAAACCTAACTAAACCTATCTTATTCTAACTTAACTAAAATATATATACACAAATATATACATTATATATATTTTATATATATATCTTTTTTTTTATGTTTTTATTTTTATTTATTTTTTTTTGTTTTAAGTTTTATTCTTTTTTTGTGATTTTTCATTTTGTTATTCTAACTTAACTAAAATATATATACACAAATATATACATTATATATATTTTATATATATATCTTTTTTTTTATGTTTTTATTTTTATTTATTTTTTTTTGTTTTAAGTTTTATTCTTTTTTTGTGATTTTTCATTTTGTATTTTTTTTTTTTTTTTTTGTCGTTTTTGCCCTAGCCTACCCTAACCTACCCTACCCTACCTTACCCTACCCTAGCCTATGTAAGCCTGCCATTGGTGTTAGGCAGGCCTTGCCTTGAAGAGGCTGCTCCTATCAAGTTGTCCGTTGACGGAGTTCTCTCCAGCCACCAAAAGCGTTGATGCTGGCGGACTACGTCTCCTCGATCCCGGCGTGAGACCGATCTACAGAACCTGAGGCGCTCGGGCTCACGGAGCGCGACATCGGGTTCGTAGAGGAATCGCCGCTCCACGGAATTGCGACCCACGTGGAAGATTAGCGGTAACGCCAATCTGTCCTGGATCAGCCCACATCTATCTAGATAGAGGAATGCTTCTGGCGGGACAAAGCCGTTAAGGCGCACTCTCTCATGATATAGATCATTGGGGTAGTAAGCCCCGAAGATCAGGCTATTGACCGAAGTCATTGCTCTTGCAACGTGGCTTCGAATCAGTTTGATCAGAAAATTATCTATCCGTACAATCCTGGCCCTATTGTATAGGACCTCGTTCGGGTAAAATTTCGTGTACTCAGATTCGGGAGTCCTATGTAGCCCGAGACAAGTCCTAAGACATTGTCTCTCAAACACCCGAATCCTTTCCATCAAGCTGGCTCTCACATTGAACCAGACGGGACATCCATAGGCAACCATGGGCCTGATTAAGGCCATGTAGCAGATTACTTTCACCCTGGAATCAAGTTGGCTGCTATGAAACAGCCATCTTGTCAGAGCGAAAGCGCCCCGGGCCCTTGCCAGAGCAGCATCTACATGTTTGTCAAAATATAGATACTGGTCTAGCACGATCCCAAGGTATCTGACTACACTTTGTCTCGCCAGTGGACGCCCGTCTGGCCCAAAGATAGAGAACCTGCGCCAATTTTTTCTAGTGTCCCGAGAGGCCCTAGACAAAGGCGTTCTGAACAATATAGATTCTGATTTCTGGAAGTTGATTATCAACTTCCAGTCATCACAATACTGCTGAATTTTTTCGAAGTCACGCTGCAGAAGAGTAACAATGACGTCGATCGTTGGACCTGATCTGTACGCGATTAGGTCATCTGCGTACGCTATTGAGTGGTGTAGAGAAACAAGTAGATCACTCAGGTAAATGCTGAAAAGGATCGGCGAATTTACCGTACCCTGTTGCAGTCCGTTTTTGATTTCAAATATTTGGGTAGAAGTTACATTGGCAATTTTCACAACGAACTTTCTACCGGTTAACATGTCAAAAATCATATATAGCAGTGGTTTACTTATGCCCAGCCGACTGAGCTTGTAATAAAGACCTTCTAACCATACGGTGTCGAAGGCTTTTTCCAAGTCAATCAGACAGGCACCCGTGCATTGGTTCTGGCATTTATTCCATTGGATATCCGACACAAGCTTCGACGCGGCATGAATAGTATCATGCCCCGCTCTGAAACCGAATTGGTTATCCGGGATGATTTTATTGTCCTCAACCCATTTAGACAGGGCCCTATGGATCACCTTCTCGAAGACCTTGCTGATACTCGGAAGGAGACTTATCGACCGGAGATTTGCCGGGTTAAAGGTGTCTTTACCCTTCTTGGGGATTGGTTGCACCACCGCTGTCTTCCAATGCACTGGATAATATGCATTATTCAGTGCATTGTTGAACAGGATGGTGTACCTCTCTACAGCCATTGGTGGAAGGTGCCTAAGCACAACATTGGATATGCCGTCGATACCCGCGGATTTTTTCCCTTTCAATGACTGAAAGATCATCTGGAGATCTTCCGTCGAAATGAACAGGGTGTTAGCCCCCTCACTGGCGATGGCATTGCTTGCCATGAAATCTTCATTGAACCTGGTAAAACCAAGATTCTCAGATCGCCAATGATCGAAATCATTTCTAAGGTAGAAGTGATGAAGCAGGGCTCTGTCCTCCAGGTCATGGTTCGGGCGAATACTATCATTTACCTTGTACACTTCCCGGAAAACAGCTCCCACTGTCGCCACCTTCTCCTGAGGATCCTCAATCACGAAAAAGTCGTCATCCAGGATGGCGCTATCTGGATCAATGCTAACTGTCCGTAGCAAACGTTCATTGTCTGACGTTCTCGGAAGTTTCAGATCCTGAATGTCATTCTGATTGTTTCCCCGAAATATTTTATTTATTTGCGGAAACATACTCGCGCTGTTGGATTTTACAGCACGAATTCTATTGTTCCAATGCAAACTTACAGATATTCTGTAATTCTCTTTGATCAATTGTTGGAGATTTTTAATCAGTGACTTCAGTGTCCTGACCTCCGAGTTTTGTCTGTCGGTAAACCGCCTGTACAAGAGTTTGAGTCTTGTTAGGAGTCTACTTTTTTGTCTATGCAGTGCGTCGATTGTCGCGTTTCGGTATATGTTTGTGGTATCGTGCTGTCTTTGACGTGGTATCGTACTGTTCATAGTCTGTTTAATGATATCGTCCATTTCTTTGAGATACCTGTCAATCTCGTGGTTTGACAGGTTCCTATTAGTTGGTGGAAAGGAGGCGCTCGAAGTGAGCGCTCTCGTCAGGGAATTGGCGAAGCGTGGCCAGCACGCCCTACTGTAATCGTAGGGGTGCGTGTGGATGTACTCTGCCATTTCCGCGAACTCGTCAGGTACTGTGATCACGGCACATAGTCCGCAATGGTCACTGTCGTATACAATGGTCCGTAGACAGTTAATAGACCATTCGTTCGTGTCTGCCAGTCTCAGTCGAGAGTCTATCAGCATTAGATCCAGATAGGAGCCACTCCTAGGATACGACGGAATATCCGTTGCGAGCAACTTGACTCTATATTCAATGTTGTGAAGAACCCACCAATGGCTTAGTAGGCTCCCCCTAGTGTTGGGAATGTTATTTCCCCAATCACTATGTTTGGCATTTAAATCGCCGGCCAGAATGTAGAAGTTTTCTACCGAGTCCAAGCGCAGAGATCGAAAGAGTGTCTCGAGTTCTGCGATAAAAATATTGGGTTGAGGTGCTTCAGGTGCATAGGCTGATACAATGTACATTCTCTTTCCATTTCGGAGAGGAATGCACACAATACAGGCCTCCAGCACCTGGAACCTCCGCACTTCACTGCTATATATGACCTTATGTTTAAGATTATTTTTAATGAAGATCGCAACTCCCCCGCCTTGAGTAGCGTTGGGTCGATCTCTTCTAATTATTTTATACGAATTGTGCCGGATTTTGTGCTTCTGGTTTAGCTTTGTTTCGCTAACCAAGAGTACATCGGGGCTTTCGTCCTGCAACAGGTTAAAAAGTACGGCTCGTCGTTCGATCCTTATCAATGAATTTACATTCACCGATAGGATCTTCAAGTGTCTCTCTGCCAGCGTACCCATCATGACCTTAGGTGCGCTAGGCCCGGCAGAAGCGAGCAGATACTATCTACTCGGGTCGCCGTTTCCAGGATCTGTTTTTGGAGCTGCCCGATCTGCCCTTGGATTGCGAGCAAGATCGAACAGACATCCACCTCGGCCCCCGGTGCCTTAGAGACAGGCAATGGGGCTTTAGGAACAGCCACGGGCTTTTGTACCGTCTTTCCGGAACCTGCCGCCATTTGGGCGTAGGTCAACTGGGATGTGACGGCTGGTGTTTGGAAGCGACCCGAGGGACGCTTCTCCTCGACCTTCTGCTTACGGGCCAGGTTTTCTTTCTTGATGTCCTGGAACTTAGGACATCCCCGATAGTTTGCAGGGTGTCCTCGATTCCGACACAAGACACACTCGAGCTGTTCTCTTTCCGCCACCTTGTCTTTCCCAAGGTCGCATTCCTCGTTCTTGTGATTCTTTGCACACTTAACGCATCGAGGCTGCATTTCACAGTTCGACGCGGCATGCCCGAATCTTTGGCAGCGGATACATTGCAAAATGTTTCCTTGCCTTTTTAATATTTCCCATGTTACACGCTGGGAAGCCAATGAAGTAATGGACCTTAACCTCTCCAGCTTGCTGTTGGGTGTGAGCTGTACCAAGAAGAAGGGAATCACTCGCTTCTCCCGTCGGGAGCTCACCGTGGAAAATGGCTTAACCGCCACGAATTTGAGGTCGTCACTCTCGAACTCTTTGAGCTCTGAGAGCATTTCCTCGGGATCTGTGATAGATTCCACGCCTTTGAGGAGCATCGTCCGCAACCTCTCGGCTTTTGGGGTGAAGGAGAAAAACTCCGTCGTTGACTCCTTCAATAGGCTTTTAATACGCTTATGCTGCTCAAGTGTCTTGCACTGAATAGCATAGCGTTTCTGGCCCAAACATTTAAATTCAAAATTACCTACACCAATGGCATACTTACACAGATCGATGGTTTCTCGTAAGGCCGTGGTATAGGTGAGGATCGGTGGAACTTTTTCCTTTTTCGTGCGCTGTTGCTGCGGCTGATGTTGTTGCTGCTGCTTCTCCTGCCGCTGTTGTTGTTGCTGCTGCTTCTGCTGCCGCTGTTGTTGTTGCTGTTGTTTCTGCTGCTGCGGTTGTTGTTGTTGCTGCTGCTGCTGCGGTTGTTGTTGCTGCTTCTGCTGCTGCTTTTGCTGCTGCTGTGGTTGTTGTTGCTGCGGTTGTTGTTGCTGCGGTTGTTGTTGCTGCGGTTGTTGTTGCTGTGGTTGCTGTTGCTGCTGCTGTTTCTGCTGCTTTCGTTGTTGTAGTTGCTGCTGTTTCTTCTGCGGCTGCTGTTGTTGTTGCTGCTTCATTTCTTCGGCGGCTATTGCCTCCTTTCTCGACTTCTGCAACGCCTTAATTTTGTCTACTACGGCCTGCAGCTGGGCGCGTAGGAAGCGTTCTTGCTCCTCCAGTACAATACATTCATCCTCCGTAGCCGAACTTAAGAGGGCCGCGAAGGGGTTGTTGTCCCCCATGTAGCGGCCTTCTCTACCATCGGAGAGGTATTCGACCTCTGCTTCCACGGGGATGACACGTTGTTGTTGTTGTCCGGCTGCTTCGGACGTCGATGGTGGTGATGATGGCGCCCCTTTCCTCGCTTCGACCTGCAGCTTTTCAGTCGAAGTGGTGAGGGAGGGGCGCTTGATTGGGTTGGGCTTTGCGCTAACCCTTTTGCGCCTTTTCATGACGGCGGCCGGTGTAGCGAAATCGGATGATAAATCATCCGATTCCGACCCTGTACGAGGTACGGGACTTCCCCCGCCATCCCCCGACATCTCCTCCCGCTACTTCTAGCTTTCTTCAGAAGCCGCAGTAAGGAAACAGAAACTGGGGATCCGAACCGGCGACCTTCCGATTGCGGGTCAGGCACTATACGTCTACGCTAATTTGGCTCCCGCGAGTACTTCGCCTAAACGCGCACTTATATTATTTTTCTTTTGTTTTCTTTTCCACTTTAGCCGAAACACTACCTTCTGCTTCACTGGTCTGTGATCAACTTATACCATGTTCGTCAAACAAAGCCTGATCACTTATAGCAGCGGCGGAAATGAAACTCAAATAGACTATCATTTGGTATCCAGTTTCATGAAGCCACGAGCTAATGATTGCAAAGTGATCCTGGGAGACGCGATCGCCCCTCAACACCGTCTCCTCCTGACTGAATTTTTTATGGAGGCGAGTAAGAAGTCAAAGCAGCAAACGAAGGTGTCTGAGAGAATCAAGTGGTATAAGCTGGATAAAGGAAAAGGCGAAGCTTTTGTTACCAACATGAAAAACTACCTCTTTTCCATTATCGATGAGGTCGGTAATGAGGAGTGGAGAGCACAAGACATGTGGGATTCCCTACAACAATCTGGCCCGGAGGAAGCCAAATCACTGCTCGGAACATCTAAAGGCCCCTGCCAACACCCAACAGAAACCTGGTGGTGGAGAGTCGAAGCCAAAGCAGTGATACACGAAAAGAAAATGGCTTTCAAAGCTTGGTCAAAGTGCTCTTCTACTAATAGAGAGGAAAAAGATCGTCGTGAAAAGGTATATAGATATTGCAAAGGTATCGCGAAGAAAAATTGCGCCGAATTCAAAGCGAAAAGCATGGAAGGCCTCTATCAGAAGTTGGAAGAAATATCGTCTTCCGCGTCTGACTACCCAGGAGCTCCGACAAAGCAATCTGAACAAAGGAGCAAATATCTTTAAGATAGCCGCCCAGAGAAGAAGAAATGCTCAGGAGATTCGTTTGCCAAAGTTTATTAACAATGCTGAAGGCCAACTCCTTGTGGAAGACGAAAAAATTCTCCACAGATGGCGACAGTATTGCGAGGAACTTCTGAACGAACAGTTTCCCCGAGTGTACTTTCCAAGAGCCGCCCCGAATCATGCCGAAATACCCGACATCACAGTCGAAGAAGTTCGGTACGCGGTTAAAAACTCCAAGAAAAGAAAAGCTGTTGGGCCGGACGGGATACCCTCTGAGTTCTGGAAAAAGATGGCAGACATCGGGTCTAGATGGCTCATGGTTCTTATCTCCAAACTTATGAGAGGCGACACTATGCCTAATCAATGGAGGGAAAGCTATCTTCTTCCTTTGCACAAAGGAAAGGGTGATACGCGAAATTGTGATAACTACCGTTCTGTCAAGCTGATGTCGCACACCATGAAGATCGTTGAACGGGTATTAGATAGCCGACTGCGGAAAATAATACGACTATCTGATGACCAGTGCGGGTTTGTCTCGGGTAAATCAACAACAGATGCAATCCAAAGTATAAGTTTCATGATGGAAAAGCATCGTGATTCTTCAAAGGACTTATGGTGTTGATTGATTTCGAGAAGGCCTTTGACCGGCAACCAAGAGATCTTTATGGGTAGCGCTAAGACAAAAAGGAGTTCCAGAAACCTACGTGCGAGTGATCATGGACATGTACAAGAGAGCAACGACAAGAGTAAGATGCACCGCAGGAGTCACCGAAGAGTTCACAATCAAAGTCGGTGTACACCAAGGGAGCGTCCTCAGCCCACTGCTCTTCATAGCAATCCTTGATTGCTTGCTTGAAGGAAAAGTGACGCACCCCAATGTGCACCAGCTATTCTTTGCTGACGATGGAGCCATTATAAGTGATGATCAGGCGTCCCTACAACGAGCACTTGATGTGTGAGTGGACATTTTTGAGGGACACGGGTATCGTATTAGTTCAAAGACAGAGTACCTGTGCTGCCCGTTCTCTGACCCTCATCAGCCTATTCCAGACATTTACTTGAATGGAAGAGTGCTTCCGAAGTGTGAAAAGTTTAAATATCTGGGATCTATGATTAATAAAGAAGCAACTTGTGACGGGAAAACTCCGCCATCTTCTGTGATCGAAAAATGCCCCCTAAGCTGAAAGGAAGGCTCTACACTTCAGTTGTACGTCCGGCGCTCACATACGGTTAACAATTCTGGACAATGCACAAAAAGTATGAGAGCAAATTAAAGGCAGCTGAGATGAAGATGCTTCGCATGACAGCGGGAGTAACAAAGCGTGACAGAATTAGAAGTTCAAAGATCCGAGGAAGCCTCCACGTAAAAGAAACCATCACAAGAAAGATAGAGCGCGACCGACTCAGTTGGTATTGCCATGTTTAAAGGAGAGATCCTTTGAACCCCGTCCAAAAGGCGTTATCAATCAACGTTCCAATTTCAACACGCAAAAAAGGCAGGCCGAAAAACAATTGGTGCAAACAAATGCAAAAACACCAGCATTTGATTGGCCTCAGCGATGAAGTAATCCCAAACCGGGAAGCCTGCCGCTACTTTCTGAGGTCAAACCGGCGGACCCTACAAGCGGACCAGTAGGAATGCAGTTAAGTGGGAAGGTTATGGTCCTACACTTCTGACCATAACGACGCCGGAATAAAAAGGAAAAGAAGAAGAAACAGAAAACCACGTGTGAAAAAATAGAAGTTTTACTTAGACGTTGTCTTTTACTGATTAAACAGCACGTATATTGTGTGCTAGTCTAGTTCAAGTCGTTTAGAGGATGCCTGTATTAACAAATGAGCTATCCGACCTTGTGAGTACGAGTATTTACTTGATTTAAAATTGTAGTATAGAAGTCCACTATGTTAGCCTAAGTTAACCAATGCTTTTCTAGATTCAAAATTGCCGTGTAAATTTCTCATATTTTTATTACACGGAATGAATTTTAATAAGAAAAGTTTCTTTTGTACCGAAAAATCTATTTCTTCTTGACAATGAAGATATCCTTTTGCACCCGTTGCATGCAGCAAAGGTGACATTACTTGGTGAATAACTTCTGTTTTGCAAGCCCTATTTTAGTTTCGCAATAGATTTCCATACAGTATAACGTGATTTCCAAATTTAACTACCGCGTCTGGACGTGGATCGTCTTTAAGACACAAATCCTTGAATACCGTTTTTCTAAAATATTGAATGAGCTCCTTTTGCAGTTAAAAAAAAACTTATCGATACACATTTTTTACAAAGCTGATACACATGGAATGACAGTTTGTAAATAACACAAACTTACGTTGTAAAAAAAGAAATGACTCAACTACAATAAATGTCTAAAATGTTTGGACTAAATGTCCGAAATGATAGCTGAATTGGTTGCATGCCAATACGTTTTTTAATGTAACAAACTTTAGAAGCAGTTTCTAGTTGCACTCTTAATAAATGCAATACTTAGTAAGATATGGTAAATTAAGTATTAAATATGTTAAATAGACTTCAAGTAGTGTTCTAGTGTTCTGGCCAAGAAGAAAAGAAAGTGGATTATCAGATTTTGTAGAAAATTTTAGAATAGAATAGAAAAACTTTTTTCACCTAATTCTTTTAAAATGCAATATTTAATTAGAAATGAATATGCTATGAAGATGTGTTCTTTATTATCGTGACTGCACCGTCCACGGAGTTCAACGTAGTAACATTTATGTCGTATTTAGAGTGCCAAAATGACGGAATTAATGAAGACAGAATCTAATCGTAGGATGTGATATGAATATTTCATTGCAGTGTAGCGAGGTAAAAAAAATATATTGCAGCAGTTGAAACTGACATTAGTTATCCTATTTTTTAAATAAAACTCATCAGATCATTACGTATTTTTCTGTAGGTTTTCGGGCATTAATATTTCAATATTAAAACTGACACAGATTTTTTATAACTTCCTCATTCTTCCAGATTCTCGACATCGGGAAGTATTCGTCGTCTACAAGATTTTCACGATCATCACGAAATCTAGCAAATCATCGACTCAAATATTTCTTGAGCAGTTTTGGCATATTAAATCTAAACGTTCGTTCCATAGCGCTTTTCGACCAATTTCGATTTGTTGGACGTGTAGTTAGAATGTTATAACTAAACTCAAAAAAATGCCTACATTTTATTTTTGGTAAACTTCTTAATTTAGATATTAATTAGCTAATTGATATAATCAAAAATACAAATATTAATATATTTTAAAATGAAAATAGAAACTATACCCGGAAAGCAAAATGGGCAAGACCGTGGGTAGATCACGGAGTTCGTCATTTGTATAAGCAAATGAATTATCAACTAGCCTTGGAAAATTAAAAAAAAAAAGTTTAATATACCTAAGGTACCGCTAACTGGTTAACAAAAGTATTGAAAAAAAAACTAAACTAAAATTTACCGAATTTCGATTGAATTTAACAAAAAACAAGAACATGGAACTTACTCAACTGAATACTTAGAAACAATAATTAAGAGTTTGGATGAAACTATACTAATGTTGGTGTGGAAGACATTCATTATAATAAGTTAGAATTTAGCTTAATAAACGAAATATAACATGTAGATATACCGGTACAAATAATATATGTATAATAATGATCTTACTCAACATACATAGATGGCATTATGGTCTAATCTTTAAAATGATCAATTTTAAGTTGAATTTGACGCCCTACATATACAAAATAATTTTGTTTTTTTTTGTCTGATCGATGTTTTGAGCTATGTACATGTCGATAGTGGTATATAATTTAGTATTCTACAAGTCCGGAGTACCCCAAAGCTCTGTTTTGTAACCAATACCTTACAATCTATTTACCTCGGAGTCCCTTTTATATACCATTTTATTTGTATATCATTTTATTTTTGTTTCATCTTCAAAGTTTTTACAATATTTTCCTTCAAAATATTTTGTTGTACAGTTGTCCATATTATGTGGCAGCTATAATCATTGAACAACTATTTTATGAAATAAATTTATCCATCTGACTACCTATCTATAGTTCTTTTTTTCTCTCAAAATCTAGAGTTTTATTCTAGAAAAATGGTTACATGTTTAGACTTAAGAATATACTTCAAAGCTTATGACAACTTCTCCTCATCTTTTCGGCGACATACAAATTTCGCATTGGAAACCTACCCATACTTTGATGCGGTCAACAAATCGAATCAATTTTGAATTCTTTGAAAGATCGGCAGTGCTGTAATTCAAGGCCATGCGTCATCGATCCGAATTAAGTAATCCGAAGGAACGATGTACAGAGAATTTGGTGAGTGGTGCAGAAAGTTTCATTTTATTATTTCCAGCTAGCTTTTGATGACTTGCATCAAATTTGGTCGAGTGTTGTAGTGCTACAAAATCACTTGCTCCTGTCTACGCTTACAACGGTTACAACAACTCATAATACGAGTATATCGAGCTGGTCTCCTCCTTCTTTTGGGCGATTTCTGGTGACGAGGGTGCTTCAGAGGGCACTGAACTCGAACTAAGACTCGTAGAACTCAACTAAAATGAATGGACAACTAAGAGGAACTGAGTACTCCAAGTGGCAATAGCAATAGCGGAAATCCATCCACGATCTCCTTGATCGTTTTATTTCGAACTTTCCGGCAGCTCGATATGACACCGACTCCTGCGGCTCACTGACCGACCACCTGACTGAACATCAGTGATACACACAACAGAGGCGACACGGTCGATGACGTGGCACGGGTAACTGCCAAGGTGTAACCGGCCCCACAGTTAGTATGTAATGTCGATTATACTGTCGATTATGTTCCAAAAAGTTAGTATGTAATGTCGATTATACCGTCGATTATGTTCCAAAAAAGAAGAGGAAAGAAACGTGCCAGAAGATTATGCAAAGAAGCTGACACAGCCGAAGGCACAATGGGTGCGGGTAAACCTTTGAAGAAATCAGTTAAGAGGATTAGGTCGGCGGAGGTATCCCCCACCGAAGCTAGCCTCAGTAATGGGCTGAGAAATTTGCTTAGACCTTCATGGTGAGCTTTTCCTCGCAGCGGTCTGGGTTACGAGCATTTTGCTAAAAATCCCTCATTTGGGAACTACAACATATCCGGTGGTCAATTTCCCAAAATAACTCCCCCTATCTGGATTCCAGAGAAACCTTTGATGTCAAGTAATCGAAGAATGGGACGTGCTATTTTAAATCTCTGCTGCTTCCGCTCTTCTTAGTAGGAGAATTGCATCCAGTAGCATAAACCATCACATCGTATCCAATCAACAACCATGGGAGTTGAAATAAATGCCTGTGTGTCCTTGGTGGTGTACGTGGCGCTACCATTCTTTATGATGAGTGATTCGAAAGGACTGAGGTCTGCCTCATCACATCGAATTCACAAGTTTTGGTGGCTGCCAGAGTAATTGTACGCTTCGTCGTTGCATCTGCTTACTTCCCTTACGACTCGGTACTATCTCCACCACTGAAAGCAGTTTCTGAACTCGTATAGTACTCGTGAATTCAGAAAGACTGGTCTCATCAATTGTTGCGATGCTAATGCTCAAAACACTGTCTGGGGCAGCAGCAAAGGCAGTCTAATAGAAGACCGTCTTTTAGACTTCATTCTTTCGTCTGATCTTATCATCAACAATGTTGGCTCTCAACCAATGTTTGTCATGGCGAGACGACAGGATGTGATTGACCTAACCCTATTTGTCGCACCCTTTTGTTGGTCTCACGAAAAACTCTACTTGTTTTGTTCTATTTTGAGGTGGCGGTCAACGTTGTAACCGGAAAGAAATACGATATTTATTTCATTGACTTTAGTACATACATAATTAAGAGAATAGATGGGAATACAATTTTCTGTATCAACACGTAGATGGCGCAAACATATCGCCCACCTTGAAATTATAATACACTCGAAGTAATTAATTTCAAATTTTACATTGAATTCAGTTCTTTTCTTACTTAAATTAGTTAATTAACAAAAATATCTCAAGCATTAAAACGAATACTATTTTAAGTATATTTTTAAAGGTATATTAACGTACATTTTTAAATTCAATTAGCCTACTTCATTATTCTTATTAACTACAAACCCATAATACTTTATTCTAATTTAGGTTGAGGGAACACATTTTTGAAAAAGGACGTTTAATAAAACCATTTTTTGTCTTAAGTGTGGCAACCCTTGCCAACCCATCAGCACCGTAATGTACTTCATTTTCACGACCATCGATTTTCATCGATTATTAAAACCGAAGTCTTCTTTCGCCATTTGCTCCGCTGTTAAAGTGTAGAAACGTATTCCAATTGCCAACGCTTCCAAAAGGCCTATTGTAAACTGACAACCTGAAATCTAGAGAGACGGTTAATGTTTGTCGAGAGATAGTCTAGCTCATTTAAAAAACACGGCGTGCTCCCTACTAAGAAATGAATTGGAGTCAAAGGTCCAACTCATTAGCTTCATCCGACATAGCTATTAAAGGTAGAGAATTCAAACAAGATTCTATTTGACGCAATAGCGTCTGGAGTGCCTTGAATTACAGAAGAACAGATCATATCACTCTTCTTATGTGAAATTTTGTAGATTTCGTGCGGCTTCCCAAAGCCCACCGAAATTTGGGGCTGGTGGTGTATGAGATGCCAAGTTATAACTTCCTTACTTGCTTCCGTGTGTAAACATTCTTGCACATTTTTTGATTTTAAAAACATATTCAGCTCATCCAACGAGTTCTTTGCACCAACAAAATTCATTCTGTTGTCAGAATAAAGTTGTGAACACCTTCCCTTTCTTACAATAAAGTATTTTAAGGCTAATATGAATGCCTCTGTAAACAAACTGGATACCAATTTCAAATCAATCACCTTCGTACATAAGCAAATAAATACAGCGATTCTCTTCCTAAATGGGGTGCTTAATACCAGTCCCGCATAGTCAAGTATTAAAAAGTGCATTTTCTCCAGTTAGTCATGAAGTTGAAGGTTTCCCATTCTCTGCTGCATATACCTTTGGCATGCGACACAGCGATGTACTACATTCATCACGGCACTTCTGGTTCCTATAATCCAAAAGTCCTGCCTTATCAATGCTGAAAGAAGTTGACGTCCTGAGTGTAAATATTAGTGATTTCATAAACAGTGATGAACTGGGCAGTATTAAAGGATGTTTTCGAATGTATACGAAAGGAGCAGCGTCAAGCCGGCCACCAACTCGCAATAGGCCGTGGAGATCCAAAAACGGATTCAGTTTCAAAACTTGGCTTGTCTGTAGGGGTAAGCCCTGTTGCAGAGATGCAATTTGTTCTGAAAAGCGCTTGAGTTTTACTAACGTATTCATAACCCTCTTCAGTTCCTCGGTCATAATCCACCCTGTTTTACGCTGAGCTTTAGTTTTGGTTCGTAATTTGCATTGGTAACGTAGTAATAGAGCCGTTATTCTTACAAGACGTCTAAAACTTGAGTATTTTTTAAATATATTCCGAATCATTTAAGCTCTTTGGCATCGCATAAATCACAATTTTCCTTTCCTCCAAAACTTGCTTGTCGCCGTTGTAGTTAGGAAATGTTTCAAATAGTGAGGGATCCCGTAGGATAGAGTCCGACCTGTTCCATCATAGAGAATTATTAAGAAGATGATTCGCGCTCATTCCCCTTGATGCACAGTCCACAGGGTAAGCTTCTCTCTTTACATTTCGCCATCGATTAGCAAGAATGACGTTAGTAATAGCTGATATGCGATTAGCAATGAATGTCGCAAACCTTCGTGGATAACCATTAATCCTATGGATTAAAGGATTAATAAATTAATCCGTGGATAATAGTAGAATCCGTCTAGCCGTAAACGGGGATACCAGAATAGCCTTTACTTTCTCTAACTTAGATACTAAGTTGGATAACAGATTTGCTGCACAAAGCTCCAAACGGAGTGATGCCAAGGCCGACTCAAGTGGAGCTACATTCTCCAGACCACAGACCACAGCATATGCTACTTCCGATGCGTGGCAGAACCTGTGCATCTCCAAATTAGCCCTATTATGCGAAATGTATCGGAAGCGACAAAGACTCCAAATCCTTGATATAATGTCGTAACTCCCGCCATCCTTCAATCAGCTTCACTAAAATCTGCTCATCCCACTCCACACCTTTTCGTCATAGTAACTGCAGTAAGATTTTATAGTTTATCAGAAAGGGTGCCAAAAATCCTAAAGGATCAAAGATTCGCGCAGCTTCCGGCATAAGATTCCTTTTGATATAGCATGAAACGTCCCTTACAGCAACCTTTTAAATAAAATACTCCGTAACCGGATGCCACCACAAACTGCCTTCACAGCCTGGTTATCTTTAACCAATCTATACCCAATCAGATTCACTTTTTTCAATGGATGCTCATTTCCTAACCGTAAATCTTGCCCCTTGTAAAAGCCTACATAGTTGACGAACTATGACTCGAGCAGATTCTTCGCTTGTACAGCTACCTATAAAATCGTCAATATAGAAGAAATTTTATATCATAAAAGCAGCTTCCGAAAAATCCTCCTTACCAACCTCAGCTAGCTGTGTTAAGCACGTCGCAGCTAAAAATGATGCTGGCGTTGTTCCATAACTAACCGTTGTCAACTCGTATGTTTTCATTGGCTCCCCAGGCGAATTTCTCCAGAGAATGCGTTCATATTTTCTATCATCCGGATGAACCAAAACTTGTCTGTACATTTTAGCTATATCCGCACTTAAGACAATGCAAATTGAATAAGAATTGTCACCAGGTCATTCTCAAGCACTGGTTCAGTAAGCAGTTGAGTGTTCAATAAGGTTCTACCAGGTGGCGTGCATGATACGTCAAAAACAACTCTCAAACGCGTAGTTGTACTGTCTATTTTAACAACCAAGTGATGTTATTATTTATTTATTATTATTACACATTTATTTCAATCTTATGACCTAAAGCCCCATACTCCGACATAAATGCTGTCTAATGCAACCGACATTAACCTTTTTCCAGCCGTACCTCGAGAATCACCATCGATTTTCATCGAGTCGTTAAATGGAAGTCATAATGACTTGATTGAAAGGCCAGACGAACTTACTTATGCCAAGTTTATTACACTCCAATTCATATGTGGTCTACTTAAGGGCGGACAAACAACTGACTCATATCGGAAAGATTGCCATACTTGTTATTGCTGAATACATACATTACAATATCCCCCTTCAGTTCGTTGTCCCTTATTATTCGCATTTATCACAATATGTTGTATTCATTACATACATATGTATATTAAACATTATTTTTCTTACTTCTTAAGTTGTACTACTTCCTCACAACATTTGAGAATCCTCCTCGTTGCTTACATTAAGATTATGATTAATAACAGGCTCTAGCCTTTGTCTAAACTACTTTATTACTTTTACAATAGTCTTCTATCATGACCAATACATTAACTTTCAACGCTTTTCTAATTTTATGTTTATAGTTTTGATTTTGAATTTCCTGTTGTTTCTCATTGTTTTAATTTTACTTAATTTGCATGTTTCTTCTAAGAAAGTTTCTTCTAAGTAAATCTAACCTAGTTTTTAATTTCCTTCCTAACATTAACTCAGCTGGAGATACACCTGTGCTCGAATGAATGGCATTCCTATAATCTAGTAGAAACGCAGTCAACGCCGTTTGTAAATCAATCTTTTCATCCGAAGCTAGTGCTCGTTTTACTGCATTTTTAATCGTTTTAACAAAGTTCTCATCTAGTCCGTTTGTAGCCGGTTTTCCTACAGGTATTGTTATATGTTTTATGCCATTTATTTTCCAAAAATGTTTAAACCCGTTTGATACAAATGCAGTACCATTTCCGGAAACTAAGGTTTTAGGCACCCCAAAACGAGACAATATTGGTCTTAGTTTTTCTATAGTAGCCCTGCTAGTTTTATTAGAGCCCACATCCAAACACTCCGGCCATTTACTGTAGCAGTCTACCATCACTAGAAACCACTGCTTACATATCGGCCCCAAAAAAATCGATGTGAACGCGAGCCCACGGTTCTTCAGGCCATTCTTAACAAATAAGCTTCCCTTTTGGTGGATCCGATCTAGTTGCGAAGCATTGATCACAAGCCCTTACCATTGCTTCTAAATCGGTATCAAGCTTTGGCCACCAACAATAACTTCTGGCCACTGTTTTCATCTTGGAGATACCCAAGTGTGTTTTATGTAATTCTGCTAAGACAGCTAATTGCAGTGACGTGGAAATAATTATGCGATAACCCCAAAACAAACATCTTCATTCTACACTTAGTTCATGTCGTCTTAAGATATAGGGTCTACGCTTCATGTCTACCTTATCCTGCTCCCACCCAGTTTGTATATATTCCATAATCTTTGACAATGAGCTATCTGTTTTTGACACATTTTCAACGATTTCTACTGTAATGGGCAAATTATCGAATTCTGTTACATTTTTATATAGGAAGAACTAGCATCATCTACATGTGCTTCTAATGGTTCATTTTCATCACTTGAAAATCGAGAAAAATAATCCGCAATATTTTGCTAGGATGGAATGCATTCGATTTTGAATGTATAGGTATAGCCTGCTAAGACTAGTGCAATTCGTTGTAGGCAATTAGCTGCCATCTGCGGAATACCTTTTTTCGAGCCTAAGATATGCGTGAGTGGCTTGTTATCAGTAACCAATTTAAATTCTCTACAATACAAATATTGGTGGAAGCATTTAACTCCCAAAAGAATCGCTAACGCTTCCCTATCCAGCTGAGAATATTTCTGTTCAGTCATAGACAATTTCCGAGAAGCAAACCCAATTGGTCTTTCCACTCTATTTTCATATACCTGCGATAAGAGCGCGCCTAAGCCAACAGGACTAGCATCAATTGTAGCTTTCATTGAAGGTTTGGATTAAAGTGTGCTTAGACTCTATTCGACGTGATTTCCTTTTTAATCTGAGTCACCGCTTCAGAATGCATATTTGACCATTCTTTTTCAAGAGATCATAGAGTTGCGCGCAAAGCGTAACAAAGTCTAACATAGTAGGCAAAAACTTTCTATAAAAATTAATTACTCCAAGGAATGATTTGAGTTCCTTCAAATAAGTGGACACATCTCTTGAATGATGCTGACCTTTTTTGGGCAAGGTCTTAATCCAAACTTGTCAATTACATGACATAAGTAATTAATTGATTTAACAAGGAATTCACATTTTTCTTTATTCAACTTAAAGCCTGCATCATTTAGGATTTTTAGAACTAGTTCAACTTTTTTGATATGCGCCATTCTATTTGGGGCTGTTACTAGAACGCCATCTAAAAATACCACCACCCCTTTAATTCCCATCAACAAACTACCCATGATCTTTTGGAACATCGCAGGTGCGGGTGCCAAACCGTATACTAAACACGTATAGCGAAGTAATCCCTTGGATGTATAAATAGTTCACTCTTCATCCAGAACCAACTGCTGATATGCCATTGACAGATCTATTTTGATAAATTCTTCACCACCATGCAGTTGTGCAAACAATTTCTCGATTCGTGGAAGTGGATATTTATGTACCAGTAATTGCGGGTTGACCGTGATAGGAACGATTGGTGTCCCCCATTCATTAAATTTTACAGGTTCTAACATCCCCAATCTAACTAACTTGTCAATTTCGCTCTCAACCTTTTCTTTTTATGCGAAGGGAATTTGCCGTGGTTTGCAGAAAATCGGTTTACAGTTCTCTTTCACCTGAAGTAATACCGTACTTTTAGTAAATTGACCTAATTTACCATCAAATAAAGTATTGAACTTTTTAAAAATTGCCTGCACTTCCGGTAAAATGCTCTTGTTCGTGTAATTTAAATTGGAAAATTTAATATAAAAATTAATAAAAAAAATTTCGGTAAATGTTTACAAAAGGGGACTCCCCTCAGATTTTCATGAAATTTTAGTATGTTGTAGAGGGCTTCATTCTGAGTTCAAAAATATATATATTTAGGCTGGAGAGGACTCCGTCAACGGACACTTCACTAGGTGCAGACTCTTCAAGGCAAAGCCTGCCAAACACCGATAGCAGGCTTACATAGGCTAGGGTAGGGTAAGGTAGGGTAGGATAGGTTAGGGTAGGATAGGGCAAAAACGAAAAAAAAAAATACAAAATGAAAAAATCACAAAAAAAAGAATAAACTGAAAACAAAAAAAAAATATAAAAATAAAATGTGAAGAAAAAAAGATATATATGTACATATATAAAATATATATAATGTATATATTTGTGTATACATATATATTTTAGTTAAGTTAGAATAAGATAGGTTTAGTTAGGTTTAATTAGTTTAAGGTAGGCTTAAGTTTTATATAAAATATTTCAAAAGTGAATGATCATATGCTAAGTTTTTTTTAATAAAAAACAATATATTTTCTTAGCTTAGTTACGAGTAGTTATAATGTTAATAGTAAATTTATGTAGTCGTCGAAAGACATATGTTTTAATTGTACTGTTTGTTTTAGAGTGTCCGCCTAGTTACATTTGTTAAGATAGTTAAGCTAGTTTTAAGCATTTTTGACTAGGGTAAGATAGATATAAGATAATATGAAATAAAAATGAATTTAAAACTAAAAAAAAAACTAAAAAAGGAGGGGATCTGTGCGCCGGCAAAATAGGTTTTCCCTCCCCTCTCCTCACGGTTTCGGCGCTCGCGCAACTTCGTTGCTCCGCTAAGGGTATGTGCACGACTGTCTGGCAGGCGCCTATGTGCAAGGCACTTGTTTTTGAAATCATGTACTTATGTGTGTGAGTGCATGTGGGCGAGGGGGATGAGAAAGAAAGGGGGTACCCATACAATGTTTTTTTGCGAATATCTCGGAAACCGTTAGCTTGCGACCCCTAAATATATATATTTTTGAACTCAGAATGAAGCCCTCTACAACATACTAAAATTTTAACAAAATCTGAGAGAAGTCCCCTTTTGTAAACATTTACCAAAATTTCGACGAAGCAAATGTGGGCCGCCATTATCAACATCAACAAACTTATTTTTTTTACAAGCTTTATTGTATGCGATATCAAGTAGACAAACCACTCGGCTTCAAAATACTGCTATTATAATTGTTAAGAATTAAATTGCATTCTTCTAATGCATGCAAATCAAAATGATCGCGGTAAGTTTTTAACGAAATCGCCGAAACAGAAGCACCAGTATCTATCTCCATAATCATAAGAATACCATTCATGTGCACTTTTACTTTGATTGGGTCATTCGAATCTAAAACAGAACAAATATTGTATAACGATAAGTCCGCATTTGCAATATATTTGAAATCTTGCTGTTCCATGTTGTAGCTGTTAAATTTGTTTGGACATACCCGCTCTAAGTGCTCCTTCTTCTTATAACGCTTGTATCGATAATTCTTGATTCGGCATGAACCCTCTTAATGGTTTGACAGGCCATATCGTATACTTGTTGAGATCAGGAGAACTGGAGAAGGAAAAACGGGTCCTATGCGCCAAGCTGCAGGCCGTAGTCAATAGGCTTAAGGAGATGCAGCAGATGGGGAGGGATCAGGCAACAGCCGCCACACATCAAAACCAGCAACAATAGCAGCAGCAGAAGCAGCAGCAGAAGCAGCAGCAACAACAACAACCGTTACAGCAGAAGCAGCAGCAACAACAACAGCCGCAGCAGCAACAACAACGCCCTAAAAAGGAGAAGGTGCCACCCATCTTTACCTATAGCACGGCCCTACGTGAAACCATCGATCTCTGTAAGTATGCCATTGGTGTGAGTAATTTTCATTTTAAATGTTTAGGTCAGAAACGCTATGCTGTTCAGTGCAAGACACTGGAACAACATAAGCGGATTAAAAGCCTAGAAAGAGTCTACGACGGAGTTTTTCTCCTTTACGCCAAAGGCCGAGAGGTTGCAGACGATGCTCCTCAAAGGCGTGGAGTCGATTGCAGACCCCGATGAAATGCTCTCAGAGCTCAAAGAGTTCGAAAGTGACGACCTCAAATTCGTGGGGGTTAAGTCATTCTCTACGGTGAGCTCCCGACGGGAGAAGCGAGTTATTCCCTTCTTCTTGGTACAGCTCACACCCAGCAGCAAGCTGGAGAGGTTAAGGACTATCATCACCTTAGCGTCCCAGACTGTCACATGGGAAACATTAAAGAGGAGCGGAAACATTTTGCAATGTATCCGCTGCCAAAGGTTCGGGCACGCCGCGTCGAACTGCGAAATGCAGCCTCGATGCGTTAAGTGCGCAAAGAACCACAAGAACGAGGAATGCGACTATGGGAAAGACAAGGTGGCGGATAGAGAGCAGCTCGTGTGTGTCTTGTGTCGGAACCGAGGACACCCTGCAAACTATCGGGGATGTCCTAAGTTCCAGGACATCAAGAAAGAAAACCTGGCGCGTAAGCAGAAGGTCGAGGAGAAGCGTCCCCCGGGTAGCTTCCAAACACCAGCCGTCACATCCCAGTTGACCTACGCCCAAATGGCGCCAGGTTCGGGAAAGATGGTACAAAAGCCCATGGCTGTTCCTAAAGTCCCAGTGCCGCTAAGGCACCGGAGCCGGAGGTGGATGCCTGTTCGATCTTGCTCGCAATCCAAGGGCAGATTGGGCAGCTCCAAAAACAGATCCTTGAGACGCCGATCCGAGTATCTGCTCGCTTCTGCCGGGCCTACCGCATCTAAGGTCGTGATGGGTACGCTGGTAGAGAGCCCCTTGAAGATCCTGTCGGTGAATGTAAATTCCCTGATAAGGATTGAGCGACGAGCCGTACTTTTTAACCTGTTACAGGACGAAAGCCCCGATGTACTCTTGGTTAGCGAAACAAAGCTAAACCAGAAGCACAAAATCTGGCACAGTTCTTATAGAATAATTAGAAGGGACCTACCCAACGCTACTCAAGGCGGGGGAGTTGCGATCTTTATTAAAAATAATTTTAAACACAAGGTCATATATAGCGGTGAAGTGCGGAGGTTCCAGGTGCTAGAGGTGTGTGCATTCCTCTCCGAAATGGAAAGAGAATGTACATTGTATCAGCTTATGCGCATGAAGCACCTCAACCCAATGTTTTCATTGCAGAGCTCGAGACACTTTTTCGATCTCTGCGCTTAAACTCGGTGGAAAACTTCTACATTCTGGCCGGCGATTTAAATGAAAAACATAGTGATTGGGGAAATAACATTTCTAACCCTACGGGCAGCCTACTAAGTCATTGGTGCGTTCTTCACAACATTGAATATAGAGTCAAGTTGCTCTCAACGGATAGTCCGTCGTATCCTAGGAGCGGATCTCATGCTAATAGACTCTCGACTGAAACTGGCAGACACGAACGAATGGTCTATTAACTGTCTACGGACCATTGTGGACGACAATGACCATTGCGGACTACGTGCCGTGATCACAGTACCTGACGAGTTCGTGGAGATGTCAGATATTTCCAAGCGCACCCCTACGATTACAGTAGGACGCGTTGGCCACGCTTTGCCAATTCCCTGATGAGAGCGCTCACTTCGAGTGCCTCCTTCCCACCGTCTAATAGGAACCTGTCAAACTATGAGATTGACAGGTACCTCAAACAAATGGACGATATAATTAAGCAGACCATGGACAGTACAATACCACGTCAACGACATAACGATACTACAAACGTGTACCGAAACGCGACAATCGACGCACTGCACAGACAAAAAAGTAGACTCCTGACAAGACTCAAAACTCTTGTACAGGTGGTTTACCGACAGACAAAACTCGGAGGTCAGGAAACTGAAGTCAATATCTGTAAGTTTGCATTGGAACAACAGAATTCGTGCTGTAAATTCCAGCAGCGCGAGTATGTTCCCGCAAATAAATAAAATATTTCGGAGAAAGAATCAGAATGACATTCAGGATCTAAAGCTTCCGAGAACGTCAGAAAATGAACGTTTGCTACCAACAGTTAGCATCGATCCAGAGGGCGCCATCCTGGATGACGACTTCTTCGTGATCGAGGATCCTCAGGAGAAGGTGGCGGCAGTGGGAGCTGTTTTCCAGGAAGTGTATAAGGTGAATGATACCATTCGCCCAAACCACGAATTGGAAAACGGAGTTCTACTTCATCACTCCTACCTTAGAAATGATATCGATCATTGGCGATCCGAGAATCTTGGTTTTACCAGGTTCGATGACGATTTCATGGCAAATAATGCCGTCACCAATGAAGGGGCTAATACCCTGTTCATTTCGACGGAAGATCTCCAGATGATCTTTCGGCCATTGAAAAGAAAAAAATCCGCGGGTATCGACGGTATATCCAATGTTGTGCTTAGGCACCTTCCGCCAGTGGCTGTAGAGAGGTACACCATCCTGTTCAACAATGCACTAAATAATGCATATTATCCAGCGCACTGGAAGACACCGGTGGTGCAACCAATCCCAAAGAGGGGTAAGGACACCTCTAACCCGGCAAATCTTCGGTCGAAAAGTCTCCTTCCGAGTGACAGCAAGGTCTTCGAGAAGGTGGTCCATAGAGCCCTGTCTAAATCGGCTGAGGACAATAAAATCATCCCGGATAACCAATTCCGTTTCAGAGCGGGGCATGACACAATTCATGCCGCGTCAAAACTCCTGTCGAATATCCAATGGAATAAATGCAAGAACCAATGCAGGGGTGCCTGTCTGATCGACTTGGAAAAAGCCTTCGACACCGTATGGCTAGAAGGTCTTTATTGCAAGCTCAATCGGCTGAGCATAAGTAAACCACTGCTATATATGATTTTTGACATGTTAACAGGTAGAAAGTTCGCCAACGTGACTTCTACCCAAACATTTGATATTAACAACGGACTGTAACAGGGTTCGGTGAACTCGCCGATCCTTTTCAGCATTTACTTCAGTGATTTGATAGCTTCTCTTCACCATTCAATAGCGTATGCGGACGATCTAATCGCGTACAGATCAGGTCCAACGATCGACGTCATTGTCACCGTCTTGCAGCGTGACTTCGAAAAAATTCAGCAGTATTGTGATGACTGGAAGTTGAAGATCAACTGCCAGAAATCAGAAGCTATTTTGTTCAGAACGCCTTTGAAAAAATTGGCGCGGGTTCTCAATTCTTGGACAGGACGGGCGCCCACTGGCGAAACAAAGTGCAGTCAGATACCTTGGGATCTGGCTAGACCGGTATCTATATTTTGACAAATATGTAGGTGCTGCTCTGGCAAGGGCCCGAGGCGCTTTCGCTCTGACAAGATGGCTGTTTCATTGCAGCCAACTTGATCCCAGGGTGAAGGTAATCTGCTACATGGCCTTAATCAGGCCCATGATTGCCTATGGATGCCCCGTCTGGTTCAATGTGAGAGCCAGCTTAATGGAAAGGATTCGGGTGTGGGTGTTTGAGCGACAATGTCTTAGGACTTGTCTCGGGTTACATAGGACACCCGAATCTGATTACTCGAAATTTTACCCGAACGAGGTCCTATACAATAGGGCCAGGATTGTACGGGTGGATAACTTCCTGATCAAACTGATTCGAGGGCCACGTTGTGAGAGCAATGACTTCGGTCAATAGCCTAATCTCTGGGGCTTACTACCCCAATGATTTATATCACGAGAGAGTGCGCCTTAACGGCTTTGTCCCGCCTATAGACATATATATAGATCTAAGAAACTATAAATAAAAATGAATTACAAAAAAAAAAAAAAAGTTCAACCATGAAGCGCCCTTTGCATTCCTCCTGTAGTGAGTTTTAAATGAGTCTGAAAAAGATGATCATCAAAGAGATAACATGATGATGGTTTAGACTCTATTTCCCAATATCGCTGCATAAGATTTTCCATGACACCCGTTGCACGCAATGTGTTTAACTGTCCATTGACAGGTCCTTCCTCCTCGCTGGCCAAATGCCACCCAAACTTGGTATTCTGAGCCATCAGTCGATTGTCACTGTCATATATTTTACCGGCAGTTAAAACTTTGAAGAATATGCAAGATTTCAGTAACATTTCTATTGGCCCTGGTTCATGGTTCAATAAAACATTTATGGCTAACGTGCATTTATGCCTTTATAATCCTAAAAATTGCACACAAGCTTCTGTTATGAGCGTTACCTGTGATGCGGAATCAAACAGAACCTTACATGGCTTAAAGATTTTGCATCAATACAATAGCGGTTGGAAGCAGATTATTTGAACTCGAATCCTTCCTGTCACTGCTCACTGATAACACCGCCTTTGGCTTTTCCACTATTGCTTAGTCCTGCACCTGTTTTCCATTTATGCCGACTAAACTGCTTGGTATCCCTGAACTCGCCCTGACTTCTTGTGAATTAAAGTATGATGTCGTGCTCTACACTTCCTACAAGTTCCTGAATTGAAAGTTCTTAGGGAATGTCCAGTATACAGGCAGTTGTAACACAGACTTTTTTAAGAACCAAAACCTCTTTTTCCCTCAAGATCTAATTTGCAAAACTGGGGACATGTTGCTATGAGGACGACTGCACATAGAACACATTGAAGAGACAGCTGTTAATACCGAGCGATGATTTGATATGGTTGTCGACGTTCTGCGAACCTTTTTGTTCGAAAATGTCTTAAATTCAACCTGCTTATCATTAAACGCCGATTTCTTGATTCTGCATCTAATTTTGACGACATGGTGTATACCAGCCAAGAATCCCAGTAATCGACCGGTAAGCTTAAGGAGTTCAAGGCTGGAAGGGATTCGTTGACGGTGTTATGAAGCCGCCGAATATCTAATGCCGCTGGATTTCGGCCAATGTCTGACAGCTCCATAATATTGTAGTTTTGATGTGCGTATTAACAATCACTTTCTTTTTATCGTACATCGCAAAAAGGTCACTCCATGCCTGTTCATAATTAGCATCGCAGTTGTTGGTATGAAAGAATGCTTCATCACCCGTCAGAGAAAGCTTGAGATACTGCAATTTCTGAGCCTCTGACAAATTAACTGAGTTGTGAACTATCGCCTTAAATAGATCTTTGTATGTTGGCCAGTCATTCAAATCCCCATTAAAAGCAGGTAGTGGACGCTTTGTTAATTTAGAAGTGTTTTGATCGAAACGATCCTTCTCTGAAATTGATGTAAGTGCCGTCACTATAGCATTTTGGCTTGCAGTTAATTGTCGAAAAGTTATATCGAGCTCATTGGTTGTGTGAAAGGAAGAGTCTTAACCAACCCTTCTAGCTCCGCTACCTTGATTTAGAAAACCAACTGTAGGTTGCTGTGGTTTAATAACAGTGGATTCAAACACATTGCTTTAATGCTGTAGTATTTTGCTCCGTATTCGTCTCTCACAGTGATTTCATTTTCCACGTCTTCATCTGTCAATAGCATCTATATTTCCGTTTGGATACTCTCAAATGCTTTCATGAGTTCTTCTACATTTTCTAATTTTAATTGCGCATCCATACCCGTTACACCCCCTTCATTTGCCTCAACTAACTTTGAAGAAAGTTTGAGACTCCCCTTGACTACACCACGTTTCTTACGTAAAATCTCCATTTCAATATGTATTCAAGTAAAATGTAACAATGGAAAGTAAATGCGTTTACTCACTACGATCTTCCAGTACAGATGTTTAAGCTTCCTTCCAGCCAACTAACCTCAATCGCTTAGCACGTGCACATGCTTCACTTAAATTATCCACCGCCGCAACTCAGCTCCAATCGAAAAAAACCGGTGTGTTTTGCTTCGATATCCACGACGATAATTCGATATCCACTGATTCATTTTCCTTGATCCAAGAACGAGATGCATTTGACGTGTGAATCCCTCGATGATTACCAGCGCAGCATCCTCTCAGCGTTATTTCACAGCAACCCAAAATGTGAGATTGTAAATTCCTCAAATTGGATACCTTTATTTGCTTTTTCATGTATTTTTTACAACATTTTTACCATATCCGGCTCGAAGGATCACATTATGTCGCACCCTTTTGTTAGAGTCACGAAAAACTATACCTTATTTTTTGGTGGCGGTGATCGTAGTAACCCGAAAAAAGACCAACATACTCGTATTTCTCTCTTAAAGACACAAAACTATTACTAAAAAAGCAAAAAGCAGAACAACCTTGAAAGAAAAAGTCATCGCAACTAAATTGTTGATAAGAACAGAGATATGGCGTTCGAAAGTGACGACCTCATATTCATGGGGGTTAAGCCATTCTCCACGGTGAGCTCCCGACTGATGAAGCGAGTAATACCCTACTTCCTGATGCAGCTCACACTCAGAAGCAAGCTAGAGATGCTAAGGACTATAAATTCCTTGGCATCCGAGGCTGTAATATGTAAAATTTAAACAGGAGCAGAAACATTTTGCAATGTATCGCTGCTCGTTTCTGCTAGGCCTAGTGCACCTCCGGTCGTAAAGGGTACGGCGGTAGAGAGGTATTTGATGATCCTGTCGGTGAATGTAAACTCACTGATAAAGATCGAGCGACGGGCCGTACTTTTTAACCTGTTGCAGAACGAAAGCCCCGATGTACCCTTGGTTAGTGTTGCAGCGCAACATGACAATTAGGCATCAACCAACGCAAACACCATCGGCAAAACCCCATCCAACCCAAATCAAAGAGTCGGGGGCAAATGATCGGCATAACCAAAGAGCTCAGAACCTTAACCCACTACACACCAAAAGGCAGTGATGTTGCCGGCGCGCATCAGGCACTGTCTCCACCCACCCATGTGTTTTACAAACTTCGAAAGTTCGATTTCATACAACACACGACACACACATAGGCACAAGAAGACACCAGACCCAGACGGTGAATGTGGGTCAACGAACTGGTAGGCGGCAAAACAGGCCAAAAACAGCTAGCCCGCTAGAATAAATAACGAAAAACCTCGTCATCACGATTTCTCCAGCGCAAAAACACAACAAACAACCGCCAACGAGAGTCAAATAAAAGTATGTTTTAAGTCGACCTTCTTGCGTTTTTTCTTTGGCTTTGCAAGTCGTTTCAGGATAAAAGCATGCAAGTATCCCCGGCGATACAGTAAGCGAAACAAAACTAAACCAGAAGTACCAAATCCGGCATAGTTCTTACAGAATAATTAGAAGAGATCAACCAAACGTTACTCAAGACGGGGGATTTCCGATCTTCATTAAAAATAATAATCTTAAACATAAAGTCGAATATAGCGTTGAAGTGTGGAGGTTCCAGGTGCTAGAGGCCTGCATTATGTGCATTCCTCTCCGAAACGGTCACATACATACATTATAACAGCCTAATCACCTGAACCACTTCAACCCAATATCTTCATCACAGAGCTTGAGAACTTTTTCGATTTCTGCGCTTGGACTCGGTAGAAAACTTCTATATTCGGGCCGGCGATTTAAATGCCCTACATAATGATTGAGGAAATAACATTCCCAGCACCAGGGGGAGTCTACTAGGCCATTGGTGGGTTCTGCAGAGCATAGAGTAAGACTCAAGACTCGCAACGGTTAATCCATCTTATCCTAGGAGCGTCTCCTATCTGGATCTCATGCTGATAGACTCTCGACTGACTGAGAGACACGAACGCATGGTCTACGGACCATTGTAAATGACAGTGACCATTGCGGACTACGTGCCGTGATCATTATACCTGACGAGTTCGTGGAAATAGATGTGGAATTAGATAATGTCCAAACGCACCCCTAAGATTTCAGTAGGGCGAGAGCGCCCACTTCGATCGTCTCCTTTCCACCGTCTAATAGGAACCTGTCAAACTACAAGATTGAGAGATACCTCAAAAAAAATGGACGATACAATTAAGCAGACGATGGACAGTACAATACCACGCTAACGACATAACGATACCATAAACGTATACTGAAACGCGACAATAGTTGCACTGCACAGACAAAAAAGTAAACTCCTGACAAGACCCAAACTCTTGTACAGGCGATTTACCGACAGACAAAACTCGGAGGTCAGTGATACAGGAACTGATGCACTGCTTGAATTGGAAAAAGCCTTCGACACCGTATGGTTAGAAGGTCTTTATTACAAGCTCAGTGGGCTGGTCATAAGTAAACCACTTCTACATATGGTTTTTGACATGTTAACAGGTAGAAAGTTCGTTGTGAAAATTGCCTACCCAAACATTTGAAATCAAAAATGTACTGCAACAGGGCACGGTAAATTTGCCGATCCATTTCAGCATTTACCTAAGATAGTTTCTCTTCATCACTATAGCGTACACAGACGACTTAATCCCGTAAAGATCTGGCTGTTTCATAGCAGCCAACTTGAGTGAAGGTTATCTGCTACATGGCGCTAACCAGGCCCATGGTTGTCTATGGATGTCCCGTCTGGTTCAATGTGAGAGCCAGCTTAATGGCAAGGATTGGGGTGTTTGAAAGACAATGCCCTGAGACATTGTCCTGAGTTATATGACATCCGAATCTGAGTACACGAAATTGTACCCGAACGAGGACCTATATAATGTGGCCACGATTGCACGATTGTAATTTTATAATAGAATTGATTCGAAGCCATGTTGCAAGAGCAATAGCCTTCGGTCAATAGCCTGATCTCCGGGGTTTACTACCGCAATGACTTAATGATTTATACCACGAGAGAGTGCGCCTTAACGGCTTTGTTCCGCTAGAAGCATTCCTCTATCTGGATCGATGTGGGCAGATCCAGATCCGCAATCTTTCATGTGGGTCGCAATTCCGTGGAACAGCGATTCCTCTATGGGCCTGACGTCCTGTAGATCGGTCTCATGCCGGGATCGAGGAGACGTAGTCCGTCAACATCAACGCTTTTGGAGACTGGAGAGGACTTCATCAACAGACTCTTCAATATGTGCAGCCTCTTCAAGGCAAATCTTGCCTAACACCAATGTCAGGCTTACTTAGGCTAGGGTAGGGTAAGGAAAGGTGGGGTAGGTTAGAGTAGGCTAGTACAAAACACCAAAAAAAATATCCAAAAACAGACAAAAAAAAATACAAAATCGAAATTAAAAAAAAAGAATAAATATAAAAACATAAAAACAAAATAGTTCAAATACATTAAAATAAAATAAATAAGATATATATGTATATAAAATATATATAAAGTATATACAATATTTTATATATACATTTTAGTTACGTTAGAATAAGTTAGGTTTTGTCAGATTAAGGTAGGGCCAGTGAGATATTTAAATTTGAAAGGATAGTAAAGCTAGTCTTAAGCATTTTTGTTTAGGATAAGATAGATTTAAGTATGTATTATAATAATGAAAGAAAAAGGATCTAAAACTAAACTAAATAACTGAAATGCTCGTATATGAATACTTGCGAATGCCATACGGCTTAAAGAATGCTCCAGCAACTTTTCAACGTCTGATTAATGAAATACTGCGGGATTATATGTATGTGTTGTTTATTTGTTTATTTACATTCTAGTTTTTGTCAACGTTGGAAGAACATATTAACTCACTAGACATGATTTTCAAAAAAATTAAGTATTTGTATTTTGTATTGTATATTTCATTTAAATTTTGTGAACATAAAGCATAATAGCATCACAAAAAATTAGGTGAACACTGTTTCATGAAAGAAGAGACAAATTTTCAACGACTGATACTAGAATAGAACCAAATACTGACAAATTAGAAAACATAATGCGAATTCAAGTACCTAAAAGAGAAAAAAAACAACTGAAAAGTTTTGACAAAAGGAATGACAAGGTTTTAAAGAAAATTAATTAGAGACTATGTGAAAATAGCTTATCCTTTGATAATGCATTTAAAAAAGGTATCAAAATGAACATCAACCATCCTCAATATATCGAAGCTTTTGAAAAGCCCAAATTTTTGTTATTATTTCATCCCATATCCTCACTACGAAAAACAATTCGATGTTACAACTAATGCTAGTAATTTTGCTGCAATCTGAGCAATTCTTTCAAAAGACGGTCGTTCAATATGGCTTGTATCCAGAAAGTTGAACAATGAAAAAAACTACAACTTAACTGATAAGGGGTATTCGGCTATCGTTTTTGCGGTAAATTGTTTTAGACGTTATCGTTATGGTAGAAAGTCTAAGATCGTAACCGATCATGTGCCTGTAAGTTATTTAAATTCGAAATACAATGGGAAGGATATTTCTCAACGAAACCAAAGGCGAATTCTTAAGTTACAAAAATACAATTTTGAAATCCATTAATTTAAAGGCAAGAAAATAAAGTCGCCCTCAAATTAGTGTGGAGAATAGCAGTGAATCCAATATGAACATGTCTGATACAATGCATTGAGTAGAAGGACAATTACAAGACCACTTACCAATAAAAGAAAAAAAAGTAAACCAATATAGAATTTAACCCTTAGATGCATAATGTTCCATATGTGGCACAAACAAGTTTCCGTCCAATATTTGAGCTTGGAGACATTATGTTGGTACAAATAACAAGCCATATCATGTCATCTATATCCATGGACGCATTATATGTGCAGTTGTTGATTTTCTCTTATAAATATTTACAAAATTGACATAGCGTAGTTGTTGTACAGTGCATCTCTTTGTTAGTGCAAATCAGTTGAGCGAACATCGTCTAACATTATAATTTTGTATAGTTAACTATTACAAAAAATATTTTTAGTAAGTTTATAAAGGGTCCGCCAAATAATTTTTTTTTTTTTTTGAAAATGCTGTAAAAAACTACTGAATATTTTCTCAAATTTCTTTTTTTATTTGAAAGTACAATCCTTCCGGTTAATAATGGAAAATAATTTCATTCAAATGGCTGCCTCGGCTGGCCATGCAGTAGCCTACACGATCGGTCCAATTTTTAAGCACATTATCGATTGTGTGCAGCTGTATTTCACCAATGGCTTCACGAATATTGTCCTTTAAAGCGTCAATTGTCTCTGGCTTGTCGGCGTAACACTTATCTTTGACGGCACCCCACAAATAATAGTCCAACGGTGTCAAATCGCAGCTCCGAGGTGGCCAAACGACATCAGCTCTGCGGCTGATAATGCGATCTTCAAAAACAGGGCGCAAAACATCGAGTGTAGCTTCGGCTGTGTGGCACGTAGCGCCGTCCTGTTGAAACCAAATGTTGCCAATATCCTCCTCTTCAATTTTTGTGAACAAAAATTCGTTCAACATGGCCCGATAACGATCGCCATTGACTGTAACGGCCACTCCTTGCTCATTTTCGAAGAAAAATGGCCCAATTATGCCTCTGGACCAAAATCCGCACCAAACAGTGGCTCGTTTTGGGTGCACCGGCTTTTCAATGTATGCGTGCGGGTTTTCTGTGCCCCAAATGCGACAAATTTGCTTGTTTACATACCCGCCAAGATCAAAATGAGCTTCATCTGAAAAGATGATTTTTTTGGCAAAATCGGCATCTTCTGTAAGTCGATCGCAGGCCCACTTAGCGAAGCGAAAACGCATTGGATGGTCAGTTGGCTTCAACTCCTGAACCAATTGGACTTTGTATGGCGTCATACCAAGGTCTTTATGCAAAATTCGTCTCAATGATGTCTCCGAAATGTTCAATTGTTGAGAACGACGGTGAATTGATGTTGATGGCGCTTCACGCACACTTTCTGCCGCAGCAGCAATATTCTCGGGTGTACGCACTGTTTTTGGCTTTTCACGCTTTGGTTTATCGATGAGGATGCCAGTTTCTTTCACTTTTTTCACAAGATAACGAACATACGGAGCTGACGGTGCTTCTCTTCTTCCAAAATCCGTACGCAATTTTCGCACACACTCTGCAACATTACCATGATTTTCAAAGTGATGTCGCAATATTTCCCAGCGTTGTTCAAGCGTATACACAACCATATTCATTCAGCGGAAGGATAAAACTAATTATCTGTCAAATCAGACATGAGCTAAGTGTTACCATTCACGAAATAAGCACTACTTGAAAAAAAAAACGTAAGATGGCGGACCCTTTAGCTTACTGAATCGGGGAATAAACATATAATAATTCACGGTAAGTTTTTTACCAGTTTTTTTGGGCGACTGTTTGTTTGTGCCATATATGGCACATTATGCATTCATGCATATAAGTATTTGTAATGTTTCTTAGTTGGGCAAAATTTCTGTTATAAAATGTGGCTTTTATCTCGGCGTTTTAATTCTATCTTCAGCTGCAATGTACCCAAATTTAAGAATTTATTGAGATAGAGATATCGGCCTTGATATGGTAAAGAATTTTATGACACTAAATTGCTTTGAAAAAATTCATTCTTTATACTTCAATAATAATTCCAAAACGATAACTAAACAAACTTCATCAGATTTTGACAAATTTTATAAAATTCGTAGTTATTGAATGATTCAAAAGGAAATGTCTGAACGTGTATAATACAAAGAGCCAGATTTAGGATCAAGTAGCAATATTGTGTAGTTGTCGAGAAGTAACCCGGGCATGCAAGATTGATTTGATAATTTTTACACCATCCTTCAGCTTCAGTATTATTTGGCAAAGTTGGAATACTTTCCTTGGAAACAATGAGGATACAGAAACAGATGAGGAACAGGATACCAAGTTGCAAGCTACAAAGCGATGATGAAATATAGAACGCAGCTAGAGAGGCCTCAGTCGAATTCGTGCTGATTTTGAAGGAACATCTATTTCCAATTTGACATGGAAAGATAATGAATGCGTCAACATAGTATCAGCCTTTGTTTGAACTGAACTGAAGGAAATTATAGAAAGGTCCGGTAGAAAAACTAAATCCTACATAACAATAAAATGACCGGCTGTAATAAAATAAAATAATTGATATATGGGAGGGGTACATTTGATGGCCAGCTTTATCGGAAGATCTACTATTTCGATGAAATCCAAAAAGTTGTATATGTGCATTTTCTATCACTTGGTCGATTTGGCTATTATAAATTCATGGCTCCTCTATAAACAAACTTCGGCTCACAATGACATAAATTTAGTTCGCTTTCGAAACGAATCAGCAAAGACCTTGTGCAATATTTGTACCAGCTCACAGTCTTTGTTAAAACGTGGAAGGCCTGTTTCTTCACTTCAAACTGAAAAAGGACCACCTGCACCTATACCTTCAACAAGTGTGATGGCGTCAACCATACGCCGGTTTTTTTTAAAGTTCGCGCAGGATCAAGCGTTACGCTCTTATGGTGTTTGTCACACAACCTGGACGGGGTGTAGATGGTTTGAGTCGAAGATGTTCTTTCACCACTCTCCGGGGGTGGTTGTCCTAGATAGGATTCGGGAGGTTCGACTAAATTTGTTGCGTTGGTTGTAGTTCATAGTAAATTTTTCTTTATTTCCATGTCATTAAGGTATTGCATTGGAAATGCACACAGGGTATGAATTTTGAAGTGATCTTATACTCGTACTGCGAGTGTTATGCCTTCGTCAGCGTTCTTTTGATCATCTTTCACTCACAACTTACGTTGTTGAACAATTATTCCGTATAGAAATTGTTCTTGGTTATGGACAGACTTGAAATACAAACCTTCCGCTTAACAGTCGGTGATGATTACCATTGCACCACGACCACCCCCAAATGTTGGGGTCAGTTCTCTAAAGTCCGAGGTGTAAGTTCCCATCATGCAAATATAAATCTTTTTTTAACATGCCGCAAATGTTCAACATTTCATGAAAAGTAGATGTTTCTATTAATGTACATTAACATATGTATGTACAATGTACATGGGGTGGTCCTTATTTTTCGACTTTTGAATTATCCCCGGGGCACTTTCTCATTTGTTTATATACCTCTAAATATGAAATAAGTTTTTTTTTTTTTTTTTTTTTAGTTAAGATTTAGAGGTCGCTACCAGCTGTCAAAATTTTTACAAAAAGCGTTGAAGAACAGCTTAAATGATGGTTTTATTATTGTTTCATTTAGATGTTTATATCACATTTTACGTGTAAGTGAAACTGGCATAGACAATCGCGTCTTATCCCTTCCTCCCGTCGACCTCTCATCTATACGGACGCGTCAAAATTTAAGGGCTCGTCACATAGAATTCGTCCGTACGTGGTTGAGGATTCTTTGTATTGTACGCGTGCTGACGTCTATGTTGCATGTATCCCTGACTATTTGTTTAATGGTTGTGCAATTCGTTTTTGGGTTTTTTCTTATCATATTCGTATCCTTTTTGCTAAAATTATAATCGTAAACAAAACAAAACCGGAAGATCAGCCTCCGTACGATGAATTGTGTCATTTGGACTGCACCATATTTTATTACTAGATTAAAGGGAATAGAATGAGGGAAAGGATGTGGGTATTAAAAACATCATAAAACACAAATAATAAAAATAATAATAAAAATTATTCATATCTATACACATTGACCAGTGTACAATTTAAGACGTACGCGTGCGCACTAACATCATAATAAGTAAAAATTGATTTGTGCGCATGCGTAGGCGTACAGACACCCTTAGCTCGCCACGCACTTCAGTTCTAGTATTAACGAGAGCGGACGTGTTTTATTTTTAAAAGTCATAGTAACGCGTTTCAACTTGCAATGGCGTCCACAAGTAGCGGACTCAGTAAAAGTACTAGAAATCAAAGTAAAGTTTGGCTTATCGGTCAATTATTATCCGAATTAAACCAATCAACGTTGCCATCCATCGGTGAAGGAGTTATAAATTTGTGGGAAAAAACTAGTATACCAATTCAATTAAAAAAACATGTCATCAGTAAAATTGAAAAACTATTCAAAGAATGGCAGAATCTAAAAAAAAATAAAGAAAACAAGAAAAAACGTTCAGAAACATTAAAGAAAAAAGAACAAAACTGGCAACAAAAATTAGAAGATTTATTTGATATTGCTCATCGTGATGCTTTAAATATTATGACTTTAGAAGAAGACAAGCAGTTTTTATTAGCAGTGCGACAAAATCGGCGCCAACTTTTAATTGGTTCAGTGGACAGAAAAAGTTTAAACAAATGTAAGAAAATGAAAGAGAAAGAAGAACGCCTTGAAAAATTGCGTGAGCGTGAAAACAAAGAAATCTCGGCTTTAACAGAAAAGTGCTCTTTTTCTTCATTATCATTTCTTTCGTCGTCCAGTAAAGAAACAACTTCATCTAGCTCCGAATGCATATCAGAATTGTCCGAAATGCAACCACCTCAGAAACGAGCTCGAAAAGACATTATTAACAGCCAATTAGCCACCAGTCTTGATGTCTCTAAATTGAGTGACAGAAAAGCAACTATGGTCGTGACATCTACTTTGAAAAGTGCAGGTAGTGATCCATCAGAATTTAATGTCAATAGATCTTCTATTCGTCGGCAGCGTGTGAAAAATCGCAAAGCTATTGCAGAGTCTCTCAAAAGCGAGTTTAAACCTAATTCGTCATTAACAATCCATTGGGACGGTAAACTTATAGAAGATATTACTGGACACGAAACTGTAGATCGGCTGCCAATTTTGGTATCAGGACATGGAGTTGATCAACTACTCGCAGTTCCAAAATTGGAACGTGGGACGAGCGAAGCATGTGCGTCAGCTGTCTACGAAGCTATAAATTCATGGAATTTGAGCGATAAGGTAAAATGTTTGTGTTTTGACACTACTGCTGTAAATACCGGCTTAAGAAGTGGAGTATGCGTTCTTTTGGAGCGGAAAATGGACAAAAATATGCTTTGGCTTGCTTGTCGTCACCACATAATGGAAATTATGTTGTCAGCTGTCGTGGATAAATTGCTTGCCCCATCTAGTGGTCCTGATATACAATTATTTAAAAGATTTAAGAACAAGTGGAACACTATTGACCAAAGCGACTTCAAAACCATAACAGATGATGCTGAGGCAAATATTCTCGCAGAAGTGGCCGCAGACAGGATTTCTTTTGCCAAAAAGCAACTACAAGTACATCAACCTCGAGATGACTACAAAGAACTGTTGAATCTCACTATCATTTTCTTAGGAGGTGTTCCTGAAAAAGGCGTTTTATTTAGAAGACCTGGTGGTCTACATCGAGCTAGATGGATGGCAAGAAGCTTGTACTGTTTGAAAATCTATTTATTTAAGCATCAGTTTAAGCTAACGAAGAAGGACGAAAAGGCTGTGAGAGAAATATGCATTTTCACGGTGATGATTTATGTTAAATATTGGTTTCAAGCCTCTACCGCATGGTCAGCACCAAGAAACGACTTGCAATTATTGAAAGACCTTAAAGCCTTTGAAAGTTTTAATAAAAATATAGCTACTGTTGCGCTGAAAAAGATCCTAAATCATTTGTAGTATTTGTCGGAAGAGCTAGTTTCGCTTGCCTTTTTCGATGACGAACTTTCAGTTCAAGAGAAGAAAAAAATGGTAGAAGCACTGAAAATTGAAGGCACAGAAGATTGCTTAAAAATAATAAACCTTGATATCACACATATTCACGAAAAAAATATAGAAAACTTCGTGAGTAGTAATTCCTTAAGATTCTTCCAGATCCTAGGTATCTCATCAAATTTTTTGAAAAAAGACGTGGAAACTTGGAACGAAGACACTGATTATGTAGCTGCCAAAAATATCGTTCATTGTTTGCGAGTAGTGAATGACATAGCTGAGCGCGGTGTTGCCTTAATGGAAGAATATAATAAATTAATTACAACCAATGAAGAACAAAAGCAATATTTGCTTCTATTGGTAAAAGAGTATAGGAAAAAGTATCCTAATATTAACAAATCAACCCTTGTATCTTAAAAATAAATGATTCAAATATTCTTAATTCATAAAAACTAAAAGAATCTACCAAATACAGATTTTGAGTTTTTATTAAAAATTCAAACCTTGGTAGCGACCTCTAAATGTCATTTAATAAATTCAAAAAAAATACTGAAATACTTTCTTATGGTATATGTATAACCAAACTACGTGGTGCCCCGCGAAATTAAAGAAAAAAAAAAAATTTCTTAGTAATAAGGACCACCCTAATGTACATACATATTATAATATTACGAAAAAATAAAATTTGAATTATTAACAATATTAAAACTTTAGCAAATCAACTGGTCTTAAGGCTAAATGCATGATGTGCATATTTGGCAAAAATAAAAATGATTGATGTGGAAATGTTTCTATAGCTTAGTCAGGATAATTTTTAATCCAAATTTGGAAAAATCATGCATCTAAGGGTTAAATAATTTCAACTTATAGCCCGGAAAATGAAACTGAGATCTAACATGGTATGAAGATCATAGAGATAAATGCACAAAACGAAGAAGCAACTATTAAAAATATATTAAAAACAAATATTAAAACAGGACATGGAGGAATATTTTCAGAAGTAGATGATAGGGACTACAATAAAATGCAGAAATACATTATAGAGCTATTCTTAAATAATACAAGATTTAAGTTTAGAAACAAAAAGAGCACAAGAAAATAAAAACGAAGAAGAATGCCACAAACAAATATCGCTTTATCATATCAAACTTATTATATTAAACTTTAAAAAAAAAATATATTACCCAAAGTTGCAAGAACATATACAACTTATAATTAATAACTTGTCTAAAATGTCAGGCAATTAGATATGACAGAAATCCAATAAAACCAGTCTTTAATATTACAGAAACACCAAATCAAGAAAATTTAATCATCTATATCTACATATATATAGATCTTTTCCATTGCAAAAAGAAAAGTTTTGTTACAATTATTGATATACTAACTAAGTTTGCTGTAGCATATTTAGTTATTGATAGAAACTGAAAATTGCTAAATTAGAAAACTATCTAGCTACATTTGGTACACCGAAAAAAAATATAATCGATAATGAATTCAAATCGGAACAGGTAATAAAATATTTACAAGAAAAAAGAGTAGAAATATATTGGACAAAGCCCAATAATTATTCTGACGCTGAAAGATTAATTTCTACGCTTATAGAGAAAATTCAGGCAATATAAAAGGATATTTCGGCCGAACAAAAGCTTCAAACAATGAATATTTACGTATTATAGATAGCAATAAATATAATGCTATTGAAAGTCTTAACAAACAAATTAAAATTAACAGCCATTTCAATACAACGTGACAAAATTTAAAAATACTAATCGAAACAATAGAAAGAACAATAAACTTAGGGAACATAACTACAAAGTCGCATTTTTAGATCAGGAAACAAAATTAAGATACCTAGAAAACAAAGTAAATCCAATAATAGACAACATAATGGCAACTGTGAATAATTTAATTCATCCGAGTATATTAAGAACTAGACTATTATTATGTTAATTTTCACAAATTAAAACTATTAAAATCTGAAGTAATGGAATATAAGAATGATTGCTTAACATTTGCTATAAAAATACTAAAGGGGCTAAAATTCGTCAAACCAATACCAAACTCTAAAAACTTACAAACTGATGACGAAGAGAAGTTTGTCATTGAAATTAATACAAAATTGTACGATAATAATGAAAATGTCCCCTTAAAACATTTAAAACATAGTATAGTAAATCTGATATGTGTCATATTGCGTCTGTCCACAATTTCCAGACGTAGTCTAAGCCACACTGTCTGGGCACTTAGGAACCAATCTTATCAGCGGTTCTCAAGAGCTGGATAATGTGCACGCGATCACCTGGTTATGCTTGCCTTGACTTTTAGCAAGCGTGAGTACAAATATGGCATAGAGAACAGAGCAATCCGAGTTCGATCATCAACTTGGAATTACGTGTTTTATCACTACATGGCGAACGAAAAACATACTCATGTTTGAAAGTGTAAAGCGAAAAGAAAAAAAATACAAAAAAAATTAATTTTGTATACCTAATGACTTTGACGCGTTAAATATAATAGTAAATAATGGGCGGAAAAACATCGAAAATTTTTGATCCATCAGCAAATGTTTTAAATAAGATAGAAATTGGTGACAATAGTTCAGATTTAACTACCATCAAATTGATGGTATTAATATTGTAATAACACCAATAAGAACTAAAGTTTCTCTTTCAGTTAGTCACAATTTACTTAAATACAAAATACTTAGCGCGTTCGCAATCGTTTGATAAGATTTGAGTGAAAGACTATAAGAATTTAGTATTCATAGTGCTTTAAAGAAAATTTATCGTATGCAGAACTTTCATCAAAAATAAAAAACCTACAAAATTGATCCAGATCAATTATTTTCAAAGCTTGAAAAAATAGCTGATAATAAAGGGATAAAAAGTTCCAATTGTCTCTTAAAATATTAAATGATATTCGGATAAATAAATTTAAAGAAGAAGAAAAATTAAAAATTAAAAGTCTTGCACTAGCGCCTAAAACAAAATTAATTAAAGGCGATTACGAAAAATTAAGATTTTTGAATCACGAGACTAACTCACAAAATCAGAAAATACTTTTACTGGAAAAACATGACCAAAGATATATAGCGGTATATCAAGTCATGTGATAAGTGCAAAAAGAAAAAAGCATGTGTGAAAAGTAAGGAGGAGCTAGCAATTACTACAACTCCAATAAAGCCATTTCATATTGTCTTAATAGATAGTAAAGGACTTCTGCCTAAATCATCTAAAGGTAATGAGTACACATGTTAGTTACTATATTGTAGTATGCTAGCTTAGAGAGTATCTAGCTTAACAAGTTGGTATGCAATACAAACTGCAGATACAAAGCTACTACAAACACGAAGTCAAAACCACAAATTATTCTACCTAATGATAGAAAATGAACCTAGACATAAGCGTGGTCCATTGTTTAAGGGACCATATAAGGTGTAACACAGCTGCTTCCTACTTTGAAAAGAATGTTCACTGCTAGCCTGCATACCTATTCCTTGGCGCGGTGAAAGTTGTCTTTATTCCCTACTCACTAGTCAAGATTTTTAGGCCAATCCGAATAGCATCCTTCTTTTTGAAAATCATGGAGAGACTAGTAGAGTTGAACGTGAAAGTTGCTCTTCGAATGTATCATCTTTCGGAGATGCAACATGCTTATCAGCGTGGAAAATCCTGCGAGACTGTTTAAAACTTAGTTGGGAAAATTGAATGCGCTCTCGAATGGAAAGAGTATGTACTGGCCATTTTCGTCGACATACAGGAGCTTCTAATTACGCAACTTTCGACAGCATGTGTAACGCTACTAGGCGGCAGCGTTACGTCTGCAAGCTACACTCAAAGCTGTGTCCAACCTTTAACCAGATCCATATTAGTGCATTAACTCGAGACCTTCTTCTACAAAACCGGGAGATTAAGTTCACTTGTCTGCGAGAAATCCGCAACATAATCCTCATCCTTAAGGGGAATTGATTGCAGAAGACTTGCATCAGTCAGACGTCTAACAATGCTGTATGTTACGAGTACGATGATACAGCAAAACTTTTTGTCCCGCCTTCGCTCGCGCACGCCCGAATCTCTTAGCTACATCACTGAAGCTCCTCCACATTTTTTTTCTGGAGAATGGGAAAAATTCAATAAAGTAAGGTGCCTGTCTGGTAGTACAATGGACCATTGCATGGACAATGGTATTTGCTCCAACAAATAGCAGAACCATCCAACAAAAAAAAAAACTAAAATTATAGACCTGGTCCCCACAAATCAACAGTTTGGCTGGTAGTCGATGTTGACGTATGGCCGCTAAACCCTCACGATTACTTCCCTTTGGATTATCATAATGGACCCAATTTTCATCGTCAGTCGTATTCCGATCCAATCCAATGGACAATGGCTTGTCACGGCCAATAAATCTTCAATTCTAGGTTATCAAACTATTGCACTGATCCGCGATGTTCGTTAACTTCGACCTCGAAAACTCCACTTTTGTAGCCTTAAAACCATTCGTATTTCTATAATCAGGTTTTTTTTTTCGGATTTAACCCTTTCAGACCGGATTTATTTTTTAAAGATATTGATGAAGTAGTGATTGATTTGTTATCGTTATAAAAACAACATTATGAGAAATTGCACGTTTAGTGATAACATATCCTTGTTCAGAGAAAATGTCCTGGGACAGGGTGTATCCCAACAGTTATTACTACTGGGACAAATAAGTCCCACCAGTTACTAAATAAGCGAAAACAAAATGTTGATTCAAATAATGTTTATTTTTTTAGAAAATTCATATTCCATTACGTACATCTATTTTACTTTTATAAAAGTTACATATGGTAACTAGCTTTACATAATGGAATGTTGCATGACACGAAAATAGTTTTCGTGCGAGTTTCCTTCTTTGTATTAGCACAACTGCGGCATCGATGACGTGTATCACGTTCGATTGATAAATGTTCTCCGACAATCTTCCAGATTTTATATTTCTTTTTACATTCGACGTATGCTATGAGTTATTCGGCTGGTGCTACCAAAAAGTCAATCAAAGCAATTTTTTTGTGTTTCGTTTCCTTGAAAAGAATCCAAGCATTCGCCACAGCTACCATTAATAGTTTTTGAAAAACTTTTTTCTACCACTTGCCTGATTTTCGGTCCGGATCGTAAAGTGATGAAAATTGGTACATATTTGTTATAAAATTCAACGGCTTCTTGATATGAGACATCGTAGCTATCTCCCTTCTTATTCGTCCTTTTCATAGTGGTAACAGCATCAATATGGCAATTGCTAATCAAAATTACGTCTTTAGCATCCTGCCATTTACAAACAAGACACCCATTGTTATTATATTTGAATATGTTTTGGACTCTTTCAAATTGTCGAAATTACTGTAACTGCTTTCAGTTTCGCATGATTGTGCCCACTAGTCCATATTTGAGAGTCTGAGCTATGTTCACAATTTTGAAAAAACGATCACAACAGATGACTGCCTGAGGAATTGAGATTGTTGAGCACAGTTTTTTTACCATACGTTCTCCCAGTATACCCTCTACTTCATCAACCCCTTTTCTCGAATACACATCAAAAATATCCAGTGTTTGAGTTGCTCCGTATCCATATTTTGATGGCGCGTTTGGTCGGTTTTAGTGGCATATACTGCTTCAAAGTGGATCGATCTTTGAATTTCGCCATTGTTTCATCAATTGACTGGTACACCGCACCAGAGCGACATTTTTAAAGGTATATTTGAGGCAAGAAACAATTTTTTCAACATAATACGTTTTGCTGGATCCTTTAGGTTTTTCAGGATTTTCAGGAGAAATTGAGAAATTGAGTACAAAAGGTAATTCTTAAACATGAAAAAACACGGAATTCTCTTGGCAGTAACGTTGAGTTTACTGATGGGACGAAAACAAATAGGGTTTATAAGGGAAAATTGCAATTTAGTCATAGGAATGCAGGTCATGGGACATATATGTCCCGTTAGGTCTGAAAGGGTTAAAGTGAAAAACAAAACTTATTTAGCTTGAAAGTCAACTAATTAACAAAACAAAATATATGACGCTGGAAACTAGTTGATTTGAATATTTGATAGTGAACATGGACAAATGTAATGAGAATTATCAATATTAAAGAACATATGAACATATACATATGTTTGTAATGTACGAGTATATTCAAACAACTAAAAAAATCAAGCAAAAAATAATAAAGGTCAAATAAGAACTCAAGAATGTATCATAGCGCAAAAAGTTAAGTTACATAAATCCCCAAATACCCCAAAATACAAGTACATCATTCAACAGTCATGGTATTAATGACAAAATTTATTTTTAAATTCCATAGATAGACATCAATTTTTGTATAATAATAAAATGGCTTACCACCATACAATTTACAAGAGATAAGATATCATATATTGTATATCTTAGAATTACGTATAAACAGGGTCTTATTTTTTTTTAATAAAGCATGTGAATACTTCGATTATTTGTTGGGTTTTTATTTTCATAAAATATGGTTCTTAATTGTTATATGCGAAAGAAAAACATAACTTTACGAGAGTACCCATAAGCACATTAAGTTTTTTGATGTCGGCTCAAATGTTTTCTGGCTTACATATACTTACATACACATAGACTTTATTTTTCAAAGATGCATCTTTCAATCGGAAAAGTTGACAAAATCTTCAACGCTTTCAAAGCTGTATTGGAAGAACGCCACAAAACCGCTCATAACAAAGCTTATAGACAAAACACCGGGAAAGGAGATCTATGCAGCAGCCAATAAAAATAAAGTAGATGAAATTAAATTTTATCGATCACTTTTAAAATGGGACAAACGATGATATATCCATTTTTGAGACGAACAAGTTGTGTAATAAATCATTAATGATAATAGTGTTGGGTAGGACACGCATTTTTATTGAGTTTGTATGAAGTACTCATTTGGGGGAGTGAAGGTGCACATTGTCCCACCTCATTTGAGGTAAAGGTTGTTTTTTATAGAGGTATAGAACTTTGAAATAGAATACAACAAAGATAATTTTTTCAATTGACATGAAATTGACTTTATTCGAAAGATAATCTTCTAACATTATAATTTAAATATAATTTCTGGCATATGACCGTAACCGCTGGCTCGGACGTAGTCTAATCTGAAGGTCCAATTTTCAATGATTTTTTCCAACATTTGTGGCCGTATATCGGCAATAACGGGGCGAATGTCGTCCTCCAAGTGGTCAATCGTTTCGGGTTTATCGCCGTAGACTAGCGACTTCACATATCCCCACAGAAAATAGTCAAGCGGCGTTAAATCGCACGATCTTGGAGGCCAATTCACGGGTCCGTAACGTTAAATTATGCGCTTACCAAACATTTCCTTCAATAAATCAATTGTGGCACGAGCTGTGTGACATGTTGCGCCGTCTTGTTGAAACCACAGCTCCTGCACATCATGGTTGTTCAATTCATGGACGAAAAGGTCAGTAATCATGGCTCTATAGCGGTCACCATTTACTGTAACATTCTGGCCAGCATCGTTTATAAAGAAGTACGAACCAACCCATAAAGCCCACCAAACAGTCAGTTTTTGTGGATGTAGCGGTGCCTCAACATACACTTGAGGATTATCATCACTCCAAATATGGCAGTTTTGTTTATTGACGTATCCATTCAACCAAAAGTGAGCTTCATCGCATTAACAAAATTCGCTTATGAAAATTGGGATCAACGGCAATCTTGTTTTGGGCGGTCATATGCCAGAAATTATTTTTAAATTATAATGTTAGAAGATTATCTTTCGAATAAAGTCAATTTCATGTCAATTTAAAAAAATCATCTTTGTTTTATTCCATTTCAAAGTTCTATACCTCTATAAAATACACCCTTTACATCTTGTCACATGTCCCATTGATAGCTTGCAATATGTAGTAATGCAAAAGTCGTGAGGTGCCTCTGACTATGACAAGAATTGAAGTGGGAAAAATATTTTTTTTGAGGTGTTGGGATATTTTTGTACTGGTGTATGGGACATGAGTATGTGAGGTGCTTCTGACTATGACAAGAATTGACGTGGGACAAATAATTTTTTTGAGGTGTTGGGACATTTTTGTAGTGGTGTATGGGACATGAGGACGTGAGGTGCCTCTGACTATGACAAGAATTAAAGTGGGACAAATTATTTTTTTGAGGCGTTGGGACATTTTTGTAGTGATGTATGGGACGTTTGAAGTGCATCTTGTATGAGTAACGCAACACTAAATGATAATGTCGTTTGCAAAATATTATGACGGAAGCATGATGAAGATGTTCAAGCCTTCGGAAAGCAGTAACCGACTCGAACGCGATGCTGGCTAGGTGGAAACTAGGATTTCTGTGCATTATGAGCGGCCACACTTAGCCAAACGATCAACTTAAGGTTCTACGGACACTAGTAAGGGAAAGTCGGAATAAGTGACCGGCTGAAGAAAAAAATGGCCGAGAGTGGAAAACAGAAAGGGCGACAGAGAATTTCCAACCAGCAGAGATTGCTCTTTTCCATCATACAATACAATTGTAGCAATTCTTATTTCAAATGGTGCGACACGACTTTCCGAACCCACTGTAGTCATATCAGTTATTATTCAGCGAACATCACTCTCTTATGTCAGCCAATATGTTATGAAGAATTTGCATAAAAAAAAAGAACAATGAATCAGAATAAAGCGTACTTTCAGAGCGACAAGACGTGGTTTTATTCTTTAAAATAATTTCAGAAGTGGGATAAGAACAAGTAAATACATAAATAAACAAATAAACTGGATAACCGGAAAAAGAGTGACAAGATTGACAAGAAAAAGAGTGAAAAGAAAAAAAAAGATTGACAAAAAAAAAAAAAAAAAAAAGAGTGAAAAGAAAAACAAAAAAAAAAAAAGATTGACAAGAAAACAAAAAAAAGAGTGAACAGATTGACAAGAAAAAGAGTGAAAAGAAAAATAAAAAATAAAATGGAAAATACCATAAATATAAATGACTATAGTGTCGTTCAATTGCGAAGGTGGCTTCAAAAGTTGAATTTGTCTACAAGTGGAACGAAATCTTCTCTGGTGATGAGGCTCAATGAAGTTCCTGCGAGCGATCGAGGTGTGGTGCCATGCGATGACGGTGAAGACGGAGATCCGCAACAACAGGATCAAGATGTTCATCTACAACAACAACAACAACAACTGGAAATTAAACATCAACGGGCATCGGAAGATAACGCGCAAGCTGTACACGAATCCTCAGAAATTGGATTAACGGAACTTCAAAACTGTTGTCGTGAAATGGAACTGGTGAGACGTGAAAAAGAGCTTCTCTTAAGAGAGAATGCTTTATTAAAACAAATTGCCAGCTTGGAGACTGCCACTACCGCAAGAGAAAGAGAGCGTTCAATAACTTCCGCATCTTCCTCTGATTCAAATTCAATCCCGTTCAACATCTTAAGGGATATGTTGCCAGAATATGATGGTGGTTCATCGCTGGATGTCTGGGTTTCGCAACTCAAAGGCATCAACAAAGTATATTCCGTTGGTGAAAACACGTTGCGAGCTCTAGTGATGACAAAGCTCAAGGGTAAGGCACAACAGTGGTTACACTCTAAACCCAATTTCGTTGACGAGAACGTAGACAGCCTGGTGGCACAAATGCAAGAATTGTTTGGTTCAAAAGAGAACAAGCTGGAACTACGACACAAGTTTGAGGCTCGTAAATGGCGAGCGGGTGAAAGTTTCGCAAGAGAGCGAATACGTAAGAAATTTAAATGTTTTTGTAAAGAGTGATGTTAGCGTTAGTTTGATTTTAGTATGGCTCTTAGACACGGGAAGTCCAATCAGTTTCGTGAGGAAGTCGTGTTTACCCAAGAATACAGCAATTGCTACAGTTCCAAATGTTAGTTATGTGGGTATCAATAAAAGTAAACTTCACTTAATTGGCAAAGTTTCATGTAGTGTCATTTTTGAGAACCGTAAAGTGGAACTGGATTTGAATGTAGTACCCGATAGGTCCATGGGTTATGAAGTGGTTTTAGGGAGGGATTTTTTAAAAGAAAGTAAAGTTGGTTTATCTTATAAAACCGAAAAAACTAATTCCATAATTGAAAATGATAGATTAGAGGATCAAAAATAGAGTGAAAGTTTCGAAAAGTTACTTCTCTCCATTGAGCTCGAAAATGAAAGTAAAACAATTGATCTAGATTGTGGGAAAGAGGTAAGCTATGAGAATAAAGAACGATTGCTTAAAATGTTTGATGAACTGTATTTGAACTCTAAACGTCCAAATGAACCAGCGGTGAAAACTGAGATGAAACTGACATTAGATTGTGTGAAACCGTTTCATTGTGCTCCTCGTCGGTTAGCATATACTGAAAAGGCTAACTTGCAAAAATTATTAGAAGATTATTTAACGAAAGGGTATATAAGAGAGAGTGAATCGGAATTCGTTTCTCCGATTGTCTTAGTGAAAAAGAAAACTGGTGATCTGAGGATGTGCGTAGATTACCGTACGCTAAACAAAGTAACGGCCAAGGACAATTATCCGATTCCTCTCATTGACGATTTGTTGGATAGATTAGCGAATAAAGAAAGTTTTACGAAACTAGACCTAAAGAATGGATTCTTTCACGTGTATATGCACCCTGATTCAATCAAATATACCTCGTTCATTACCCCTCTAGTACAGTACGAGTTTTTGAGGATGCCGTTTGGGTTGAAAAATGCCCCTTCAACTTTTCAGAAATTCATAAATAGAATATTTGCTGACATGGTTAAGGAAGATAAATTAATAATATACCTAGATGACATAATGATTGCTACAAAAACATATGAAGAACATTTTGAAATTTTAGAGGAAATTTTTAGAAGAATGGTTAAGAACAACCTTGAACTTAGAATAGATAAGTGCGAATTCTTTAAAGAAAGTGTTAAATATTTGGGATATATGGTCTCAGGACAAGGGATAAAGGCTGATGAAAGAGGTTTGCTAGCTTTCCAATACCGCAGAATGTACACGCAGTCCAAAGTTTTCTAGGTCTATGTTCATATTTCCGAAGGTTCGTTAAGGAATTCTCGGTTATAGCAAAACCTTTATACGACTTGACCAGGAAAGAAATACAGTTTCAGTTTGGTTTGGTAGAGTTGCAGGCTTTCGAGATTCTCAAACAGAAGCTGATGGAAGCCCCTACATTAGCTTTGTATGACCCAAACAGCTACGCTGAACTACACTGCGACGCAAGCGCGATAGGTTTCGGAGCAATTTTGTTGCAACGCAAGTGCGACGAGAAAATGCACCCTATTTTCTATTATTCCAAAAGAACCACGGAGACCGAGGCGAAATATCACAGCTTTGATTTGGAGACGTTAGCAATAATAAACGCATTAAAACGTTTTAGGGTGTATCTCCAGGGAAAGCAATTTAAAATAATTACCGATTGTAATTCGCTAGCGTTGACCTTAAGTAAACAGAACTTAAACCCAAGAATAGCGAGATGGGCACTAGAACTGCAGAATTATGATTACGTTTTAGAACATAGGGCAGGTACTCGTATGCAGCATGTGGACGCGTTAAGTCGTTCAACTAACATTTTGATGCTGGAAAGCAACACATTAGAAGAAAATTTAATTATTTGTCAGTGCAAAGAAAGCAAATTGAAGGAATTATGTGAGTTGTTACAAAGTTCAGAGCATAGCTTGTTTGAAATGCACAATGGTGTACTGTATAGAAAGAAAAATGATGGCACAGTTGCGTTTTATGTTCCTGAAGACATGGAGGAACATGTTATGTACAAGTATCATGATGAATTTGGTCACGTAGGAGTCGACAAAGTAGTAGAGCTGATATCAAAGGGATATTGTTTTCCGAAAATGAGTGATAAAGTAAAAAACCATATAAGGAATTGTTTAAAATGTATTGTTTATTCCTCAAGCCACGGTCGGGAGGAGGGATTTCTTAACAATATACCCAAGGAAAATATCCCATTCGAAGTGGTGCATGTAGATCACTACGGTCCAATAGATCACTCAAGAATGGCGAAGAAACATATTCTAGTCGTGGTTGATGCTTGTACTAAATTCGTAAGATTATATCCTACAAAAACAACAAACACCAAGGAAGTTGTTCTGGCGCTTAAGGGTTATTTTAGATCGTACAGCCGTCCTAGGTGTATAGTGTCAGATAGGGGAAGTTCGTTTACGTCACGCGACTTTGAGGAGTTTCTAAAGCTCAATAGTGTACTCCACATAAAAGTTGCGACTGGTTCACCACAAGCTAATGGGCAAGTAGAGAGAGTAAACCGTAGTTTAGGACCGATGATTGCTAAACTAGTAAATCGAAGCGAAGGGGTCTACTGGGATTCAGTTGTAGAGAAAGTTGAATATGTTCTAAATAATACCATGCATCGATCTATAAACGAATACCCAAGTGTTATGCTTTTTGGAATTCGTCAAAGAGGGGAAGTGACAGATCCCTTAAGGGAATATTTGGCTAAACTTGAAGAGCAGGTGGGGAGAAAAGATCATAAGCGAATAAGGGAACAGGCAGAAATAAAACAGAAGAAAAGTCAGGCATATAATAAACAATATGTGGACAGAAAACGTAAGAAACCTTTTAAATATGAGGTAGGTGACTACGTCATGGTACGGAATTTCGATTCGCATACTGGGGTATCGAACAAACTAATACCAAAGTTTAAAGGACCATACCAAGTGGTGAAGATTTTACGCAATGACCGATATGTTCTTAAGGATGTTGAGGGATTTCAACAGTCAAGAGTGCCATATAAGGGTGTTTGGGCGGTAGGAAATATGCGCCGATGGTTCGAGGGACGTGGGAAGTCAAATACAGAAAGCAGGCATAGATCAGGAGATCTATGATGTCAGGAAGGCCGAATTGTAGCAATTCTTATTTCAAATGGTGCGACACGACTTTCCGAACCCACTGTAGTCATATCAGTTATTAGTACATATATTCAGCGAACATCACTCTCTTATGTCAGCCAATATGTTATGAAAAATTTGCATAAAAAAAAAGAACAATGAATCAGAATAAAGCGTACTTTCAGAGAGACAGGACGTGGTTTTATTCTTTAAACAATGCAATAATTTGTAAGCACTATTATTTAAAAAAAAACACGTGCTTCACCAATGCGTATATGTATGTATTAGTTACATCGCTAGACACATTTATATATTAAATGTGTTTGATTTTTATGGGTTATATATCCGAAAGAGCATTCACGATTCTCCCTCTTAAAAAGTTTGTGGCGTATACGAGTAGTTTTCATAAGATAAACATGATTAAATTTTACAATTCTAACTCTCACTGTCATATTCTAAAACCTGTTGAAAACAAAAACATGCACTCCTCACAATTGAATTCCTTTACTTCAAATTTCAACAATTAGAAAATTAGTTGTGGTACGATATATACGAGTACATCATTTCTATCTCTTCATTTAACTATGTTTATTCAAAGTCTGTTCAGAGTCGGAACGAAGTTACATTTTTGGCAGCATTTGGAGTGACGAGAGATAGATGTCTCAACAGATCCATGTCTCAACATGGGTCAATAAATAAATGAATTATTAATTAAATTCTCCCCAAATTGAAAAAAATTAATTTGGCAAACTCGTTTCAAAGACTTCAAAAATACAAGATTTTATTTGATTTATTAAAATCTGTTGTATATCTGTCTCTTTGTCATATGTTATAAGATAATATAAAGATAATATAATTTAAATATAAAGGTCCACCAAGATTAAATATATAGAGGCTCCAAGCCAAACTCGCTCACTTGGAAAAAAAAGTTCAAAATAAAAATCTGTGAAATAAAGCAGTAAATAAAAAAAGAATATTAAATATTTTTTTCACAAATTCAATTTTTTTATTCAAAAATAAAAAAGAATACAAAACACCAATCCATAAACTAAAACAAAAGTTACTATACAAACAAAACTTTAACTTCCAAACAAAACTCGTTTACTTTGCATCAAACGCGACTAACTTCATATTTTACCAACTAACGGCATTTATAATACTCAAACTAACCTTTTTTGACATTTTTGACTTATTCTTTGTTATTTTCTGTGCAACAAAAATCGGGTTTTATCCTCGAATTAATTGTTAAGCACTCGCAAGACGAAAAATCCATTCGAGAAATATCGCGTATTGTACTCGTAGATAAGGCTATTCAAAAGTTCGTGGAACAATAAAAGGCTATGAAATAACTGGAAAGGTGACAAATAAAGTAGATGAAATGTTTAGTGAAGCGGAGCAAAGCGCAAGAAAGATTTTTGTTACATGAAATTAAAAAAAAAAGGGACGGTCGGCGGTTTTATCAAGACAAGGATCCCAAACACAAGGCATTCAAAGTTCGTACTTAGCTTTTGTACAATTGTCCCCGTGTTAAGATACATATCAATCCTACAGAGAATTTGTGGAACCATAAAAAAAATTGGTAAAACTCAATTTTCAAATAAAAATGAGCATAACCTTCGGACAATAACAGGGGTGACCCACCCCAAGCAATTTTATTTTAAATGTAGTAAAAGAATGAATTGATTTTTCTTGCGTTTGTCGTTTAATATGTCAGTTGTTAGTTGCTTAAAAAAGTTCGCTGCGGTAGGCTGTTGTTTTTGAATACGGTATGCTCTGGGGGGTGATACATCACCCCGTGTTGTTGTATGCTTCACATACGCATACAATGTTTAGGAAGTTTTTTTTTTAATCGATCGTTTATATACATGCGTACATGCATAAAATGGCATCTAAAAAACCATTAATAACAGCAACCCAAAAGGTGGCGGTGATACAATCCACAAATGCATGCATAAAGTCTCACTCGAAGCAGTCGCCGCTACGTTTTTTGTATGGTATGCCGGAATCAATTCGATGTTACTTTTCTTTCCTGCAAATGTTCCAAGCAACCACCGAACAAATCCAGGCGGATATCTTTGAAAGAATTGGGGCAAAAACTTGCAAAACCACTCATGAAAAGGCGACTCATTAAAAATTTAAATCGAGATTTAGCTGAGGGAATAAAGTAAATATATCATATTTAAAATTTAATTTTCCTGTATGTCCTGGACACAGGAAGGAAATTTGCACCAATTGCCTTTAATCATTACTACTATTAACCAATAAAATGTTTTAATGTCTATTTCCTTCATTACTATTTTGTCAAAGTCTTTGAAGTGTTATGTACAAATACTTGGTAAATATGTTTTGTTATCTAAGTCCTTGTTTTTTAAATAAAATCCTGGTTGGGGTGATACATCACCGTTGTTGTGCATTTTATTTTAAAAGTGTTGTTGTCGGAAGGTTAAGAGATTGGTCAAACCGATGCCGTCAAGGTTGAACATGATGTATAAAAATAAAGGACTTCACACAAAATATTAACCAAAAAGGGAAAAGACTGAATATCATGAAACGCTGAAATAAAAGAAAGTTAACGAGTTTCGCATGTGCAGAGTTTGGGAAGTTAAAGTTCTTTTTATATAATAACTTTTGTTTTTGTTTATGGATTGTTTTGTTTTTTGTTTTGAATAAAAAATTGAATTTGTGAAAACAAATATTTAATATAATCCTTTTTTTTTTCATTTACTGCTTTTGAACTTTATTTTTCCAAGTAAGCGAGTTTGGCTTGGAGCCACTGTATGTAATATGTAAGTTCATTGCGATTATATATCACCAACACCTTTCTATATATTGTATAAAAACTAACCAAAAATATTATGTATTTCCCCTTCTGTTGAAAAACCGTATACTTGTTGTCTATTTTAGGAAACATTTTCCTTTTTTGCCCTTTGTCAACTTACTTAAATGGGTGCAAAAAGGTACATATATCATTTTAGCGGAGTGTAGGACGATTATCGATTTTTTGTGTTGTATCCAGGCAATCATGTGCGATGATATACTGTTAATGTTTTTAATTATTTACCTTCCTACTATAAAGCTCCGAAAATATTCTCCAATTTAATTTGTGTACAAATTATTTCTCTAATGGACACTTATGTAGTTTGGTTTTGTATATAGTTTATCATGTAAATAAAAATGCGCAGATATGACATTTTGCGATTAAAAGCTTCAGAGTAGTGACATCGACTCAAATCGACTAGTTCCAGCCAGGCCATAAAAAGTCATAATTTATATTTTTATTTTTACTATTATTTTTCAAGAAGGCTTCCCTTTCGTGTGCAATTTGTGATTTCACAGACCTATGTATTTGCTATTGTATAAATAATTATTCAGAAGAAAAACACTAGCCATGCAATCCCTCCGTTGCTAATGTGTAATGCAATAACGTACTAAAAAAAAATTATTTTATCTGCCTCCCATATCTATAGAAAGCCCATAAAATAAGGAATCGAGTAAAATAAAATAATATAAAAACCATGTGTCAAGAAAATGAAGAGATGGAATATAAACTAAGACGCTCGGAATCTTTATCAAAAGGTAATATTAACGGGCTAGAGTTTAAAAAAAAACTAGAACAGTATATAGGTAACTAGTAAGACAGTTGAAGGTGGAGCAGATAACTTGGAGATTCCATAAACAGCTTAAGGTAACGATGATATCTCCATCAAAGATTTAAAAGACTTACTTGATAAGCTAACGTAGTTCCTTTCTTTTTGGATTCATAGTATTGCAAAGCAAAGGTTCCTCTCGTCTCCTGCTGAAATTAGACATTAGATTTATTGCGTTTCCGTGATTTTTTTATACTTCAAGCAGTGTTTGGAACACCAAATAGTAAAACAGTTGGGATCCAATTGAATAAGGTAAGAGACATGTCCGTAAAAATTGTTTTGTAGCTCGCGTACAGTAAAATGTAAGAATGCCCAATAACCATTTCAATATCGCTTATAGCAAGCATGAACAGACGTGACCAAAGTGGCTGCCTTGGGTGGAAGCTAAACAAGGGCTAAAAAAAGAAGGTAAAAAAAGATATCTACTTGATGATAATGGATTGAAAGTCAAATTTCCAGGTAAATATGTTGCCTAACCATAATACATACTAAGATGATCATATTCGATAATTTTGTCTTTTATTGTTATTGATGAGTAGTTTGATTTAATGGACAATTTTATTTTTTAGGTTTTATCCCTCAAGACTAAGTGGTATGTTATTAAGATATATTGAATAGTGAGAATTCTTTTCGTCGGAGGAGTCAAAAATCTGCACTTGAGCGAAATGGTGCAGTCGCATCCTGAAACACACAGCGGAAGTCAGCGGATGTTATTTTAATGGAATCCCGGAGTGAAATATGCACTTCAAACAAATGTGAAATATACTGAAATCGTTGGTAGCTAACAGTGCTAGAGTAAACAGGCTTGGCTTAAACTAATTCAGAGTATCAATCGAAAAATGCATCAATCTATGTACCAAATGAAATCAAATTCTTCTATCTTATAGTTGTAGTAAAAGTATTAAGCCACGATTCGAGTTGAATTTAAGTTTCCTTCTGAAATAGTAAGGTATTCGTAGGTATGTACAAACAGTCAAGAAATATGCCACCCTTAAATTCAACTCTCATCTTCTAAAACCCTTCACACTACCCGATAACATTAAAAAGCGAATTAGTCGCTAAGGCGAGCTGAATATTTTTCAAGTCTTTCACAAATATTGATCAGTCGGATGTCTATCTCCAGATCGAGTTGAATATCGCATCATAGGAACTAGTGATTATAAATATGCCATTTGGAATATCCAAGGTTACCGTTTGCAATAAGCCGTGCTCCGGAGGATTTATGAAACATCAACAACTATTGGCCGGCTTAAGTTAGTCATTTATTGAGACAATATAATCGGTTTGAGCAAGGATGCAGAGCATTTGGATATCTTCGAAGGAAAGAGGCTGATAGTGAGGGAGAATAAAATTATTGTTAATATGTGTTCTTTCGCTAAAGAGGAGCTGGAAGTATTGGAGCATACACAGTCCTTCCATCAAACGCTTTCATACCACGCAGCGACCTTTAAATTTAAAGGAGCCAGAAGCTGTAATGGGCAAATCCAACTATTGTATTATTATCAACTTATTTCAAATTTCTGCCAAGTAGAAAGATCTTCAGAGCTGAAGGTACAAAGTTTGTTTGGTCGCCTTAACAGCAAAAACCCTAACAGGTGTTAAATGTTAAAAAGTAAAATATTGCAAGGAGCTCGATTGGATATTTTTAAAACACTATACTGCGCAGTAGTGTCGCACAATAATCCATATAGGACCGAAAAGTCAATATCGTTGTCAAAAGTTAAACAGTGAAAGTAAAAGTAAAACAATGAAATAGCAAAGAAGAAATTATGAATAGTTCATGGGGTGAAAAATAGTCTATAGTATATGGAACTATCTGTATGACCATGTCTTACAACTGCTGAACGATCATAAAGACCGCCCAAGGAATGACTAATGCTTATAGCTACAACTATATCAATAAATGCCCTTCTCAGCAAAACATACAAATGCAGATGCACTTTCAAGTTTTCCGGTAGGCCATGAAACTTAATTTGATGAGTTAGAAAAAAATTGCAGGAAATGAACAGCAACGTAATCGCAGATTTTGAGAATAGTTAAACGCCGCAGTAATAAGCATAATAAGCAAGCTCACATATACGGATTAAGAAGTTAGAAAGTGAGTAATTAAATACAAATTAAATTGGGGTTAACGATATAGATGCCCAGCCGTTTATCCAAGGTAAGTTAATAAAGCTACAAGAGGAGTGAGTTGTCATAATGAAAAGCAGCCAAAAGTACTAAAATATCTACAAGAAAGTCGTTAAGTTTATTCCCGAACGTAGGAACAGGCTCGAATGCCTAGTTTCCCGGCCTGAAGCATGAAATCAATGAAGTGGCAGCATGTCTCTACGTCTACCAAGAAGCGTCGTTGAACCCCAAAAAAAAAAAGTAAAGAAATGTTACAGGTAGATTTCGAGGGGCTATTTGAACAAAATGTGGCTTATTTGTGTGGATGCATATTTAAAGTTTCCGTTTTTGGTATTAGGAGCAGCTGGCTTCAATGGAAAAAAGAGCTCGATTTCACTCAGCTTGTACGATCAATTAATGAGTCGGTTGGGAAGAACGTTGCATCACCAAAAATAAAAATTTGGTTCTTAATCATTTTTTTTTCATCCAATCGAACTCCACTTAAAACAGAAGCTCAAAAACCGCCAGCCGTTTTAGTCAAACTTTCAACGGACGTAAAAATTATTACACCGCGAATATTGAAAATATGGTCTTAAGAAGTTACCTTAAACATCCTTGGTTACATGATGATGAATCTAAACTAAATAAAACTTTTACTTACTTACAATCCGACAAACACAAAGGTAACGGTTGGTCATATACCACTTAAAATTGCATTTTTTTCATCAGACCAAAACCCAAATAGAAACCAAGAAATAGAGATAATGGGGCTATAAGTGAAATTTCTGATAATGACCAGTAACACTGGGATACATGTTTGAAGTTAGAAGATCTCAGCGCATAAGAAATTAAACAATTAGCTTTTTCCAGTACATTAAGGGTGCCCAGAATATAGCAACCCTGGAGATATTGTATCACTTCTTTATGTCCTTATTTGTAAAAGCTTTAATTTACTAATACTGAAAAATTTCATCACTTCCCTCTCCACTTCGACAGAGAAGTTAAGGGACGAAGCAAGAGCAGCCACAGCAGAAGCAGACACGAAAGAAGTAGCCACTACAAAAGCGGCAGCAACACCAACAGAAGCAGCAGCAACTGCAGCCACAGTAACACAGCAGTACCGACCACACCATCAACGACAACCGCAACAACAACAACATCAACAACGGCATCAATTGAAGTAACAATAACGTCCAAAAAAGAAGGCGCAACCCACCTTTGCCCATACCACAGCCCTTCGGGAGACCATAGATCTGTGCGTCAGATCTTGGCGTAAGCAATTTCATTTGTAGGGGAATAGGCGAGAACCGCTGTGCTATCCAGTGCAACACACTGGAGAAGTATAACCATAATATATTGTAATTTTTCTCCTTCACCCCCAAGGCTGAAAGTTGCAGACGATGCACCGTAAGGCGTGTTCTCGTTCACGGAACCGAGGAAATGCTCTCAGAGCTCAAAGTGTTCGAGAGCGACGACCCTTCTTCTTGGTCCAACTCTCATCCAACAGAAAGATGAAAAGGTTAAGGACCATTACTTCCTTCCTTATCTGTAAAATGGGAAGTATTAAGAAGGCAAAGAAATATTTTACAAGACATCCCCTGGCACGAATCTGGAATGCCGTGTCGAATTATAACCTCGATGCGTTAAGTATGCAAAAGACCACAAAAATGAGGAATGCAAACTGGGACAAGTCAGGTAGCAATTTGAAGGACCTGCAATTGACCGGGGATGTCCTAGGTTCCGATATGAAGGAAATAAATCTGGTTCATTAGCAGGAAGCTGAGGAGAAACGTCTCTCAGGACGCTTACACACACCAGTAGTCACAGTCCAGGTGACCTTACACCTAAATAGTGGCGGGTCTGGCAGACGGTAAAAGAGGCGGTAACTGTTTTCAAAACCTTAGTTCTTGTTTCCAAGACAACGGGTTGGCCTGCGTTCGCCATCCAAGGTCCGATGGATTAGCTTCATCAGCAGATTCATGAACAGGCGACCCAAGTGGACAGAATCTACTCGCTTCTGTCGGGCCTAGCGCCGGTAGAGTCACTTAAGGATCCTGTTAGTAAATGTCAAGTCACTATGTAAGCATTTCAAATTTTTATTGGAGGCTTCGAGACACTTTTTCCATCTCTGCGCTTAAACTTGTTGGAAAGCTTCCATATTCTGGCCGGCGATTTAAACGCCATTGTCATTGGGGAAATATTATTTCACAAGCCTACTAAGCCATGTGGGTTCTGCAAACCAGAGAGCCTAGAATCAAACTACTCGCAACGGATTATTACTCTATCTCCAATAGGAACCGTTCAAACAACGAGATTCACAGGAACCTTGAACAATGGGCTGAGCGATACCACGCCAACGGCATCATGATACTACGAACGTTTACCGAAACGCGACAATCAACGCACTGCTTAAACAGAAAAGTAGACTCCTGCTAAACTCACACTCTACACAGGCGGCTTACCACCAGACAAAACTCTGAGGTAAGGACACTGCAGTCACTGATTAAAAATCTTCAACAGTTGATCAAATAAAATTGCAGAATATCTTTAAGCTTCCGGTGGAACAATAGAATTCGCACTTTAAGATCCCGCAAATAAATATAACATTTAAGTGAAAATTACTCGTACTTTCAAGATCTGAAGCTTCCGAGAACGTCAGACAATGAACGCCTTTAACGAACAATCAGCATTGATCCGGGGAACGCATTCTTATATGTTTTTCTTGATCGGAGAAGGTGACGACAGCAAGCACTGCTTCAAGGAAGTGTATAAAATGATTGACAGCATTTGCTGTGTATCTATATAGTTAATGTTATCCCCAGGCACCTTCCACCGGCGGCTGTAGAGATTTACATCATCCTGTTTAATAATGCGCTGAATAATATTATCCAACGAATTGGAAGACAACCTCCAACTAATTCGGTTTCAGAGCGGGGCATGACACTATTCATGCAGCGTCGAAATTTGTATTGGATATCCAACAACAAACAAACAAACGCAAGAATCAATACAAGACAATCATAAGATGAAGGACGGTATGATTAGAATGTTATTATTTAAATAAACCACTGCTATCCATGATTTCTGACATGTTATCCGGTGAAAATAGCCGACGTAAATTCCATCCGAACGTTTGAAATTAACAATGGACAAGTGATGAATTCGGCGATTCTTTTTACCATTCACCCCAGTGATTTGATAGCGGACCTTTTAATCATGTACAGATCAAGTCAAATGATCGACGTCATTATCATTTTCTTGCAAGGTGACTAAATTGAAAATCAACTTCCAGAAATCAGATTCTGTTTTATTCAGAACACCTTTGTATAGAGTGCGGGACACTAGTAAAAAAAAGCGCAGGTTCTCAATCTTTCGGCAGAGCGGACGTCCAGTAGCGAAACAAAGTGTATTCACATACCTTGATATCTAGATGGTATCTAGTTCTGGTTCTGGTATCTGGTTCGCGTACTTTCTGAAAAGGGTGGCTGTTTCATAGCAGCCAACTTGATTCCAGAGTGAAGGTAATTGCCTTTGGATATCCCTTGTGGTTTAATGTGGATGGATTCAGGTCTTTGAGAGATAATGTCTCAAGATTTGTCTCAGATGAGTACAAGAAATTTTACCCTATCGAGGCCCTATACAATAGGTATAGGATTTTACAGGTGGAACATTTTCTGACTACACGACTTCAAAGTCACGTTGTAAGGGCAATGACTTCAGTCAATAACCATATCTCCACCCCAACTTCTTGTACCACGAGTGCACATTAACGACTTTGTCCTACCAGGCGCATTACTCTATTTGGATGGATGTATGCTAATCCAGAATAGATTAGCAGTATTGCTTCTTCTTCTTCAATGTAACCCGCAAGTCCATGGAGCGACGCCACGATCTCTCTACAAACATGATACCACGCTCCGCCAGCCCAAGCTTCTCAGGTTCAGTAGGGGAAGGAAGGAAGAGGGAAAGGAGTTACCGGTGCACATTGGTTTTAAATGGTTGTGGATTGTAATGAATGGGAAAAGTTGAACTTGCTGACTGAGAGCTTTTCTCAGTTTTACGCCGAGATCGAGGAGACGTCTTCCGAAAGCATTTGGTGGCTCCCACTTCGTCCGTGCTACTTTTGCTTCCAAACATGCTCAAGTTTAGGTTAACTATCTTAACTACTTAATTAAAATCATCTTACTGGCCCTAAGTAATTTCTCTAAAGTAGTCAGAACGTAGCAAAAATTATGTCGTACAACATTTTCCTTATCGTAATTAAAAAAATGTCACATTATAACTATATTTAAGTCTAAAAAAATATTTAAATAAGTCAAAAAAAAAAAATTTGCTCAACAGTTGAGCTCGTAAGGTGTAAATGTGAACATATGTATGTGAACATAAGCTAAAAGTTAAGCAATACACATACAAATTCCTTCTCAACTCTACAGTATTTTCCCTTTCAAAATAAAACACTCTGTATTCTATTAACTCGACTTTATTCTTCTATTCTGCTATACCCTACTTTACATCACTGACGCGGTTTAATGACTCGTGGTCAAGTTCCGTTTTATAATTTTGGAAGGGGAAGGAGGGTAGCTCATTTGTTCGTAAGTTCGCTGCCATTCCTGTGCCTGCTGTCTAGGTTTGCGTGTGCATACACATACAGTTTGTCAAGAAATTGTTTTGACAAAGGATAAAAATGATAACTCAGGCAGTTTCTTTATAAAAAAAAAGAGCTTCTTTGATGTTTTACGTATTTTTTTTAATTCATTCTGTTTTATTAATATATCTACCAACGAACAATTACAAAATATACCTCATTTTAAAAGCAATAACAAAAACTAGCAAGAAAAACAAAAAATACACAAAAATGAGTCTGTCAAGAAATGATTTTTATTCGGAATTGTGCTCGGCCTGTTGAACGCATTTACCGTTATGAATTTGATGTTTTTCTATGCACGTGTTCTTTTTTTGCTCAAATCAACCAAAATACCATTTCATTTCTCCCGCGGTGGTAAAATACAACAGTTGTGGTTAATTTGTTCTGCATATAAGATGCCTGGCAATAGAACATCTTTTGAAGTGGTTCAGCTGGTGTATTATAATCACAGCATCGGGAAAAGTGTCCAAGAGTTGTCGCAGATGTTTTCATTAACCAGACAAACTATTTAAAACATTTTAAATCGTGCAAAAAAACAAAATAGGCTGGAATCGAAATCCTCAAACGGCCGCCCACACATATTATCCGCACGTACAGAACGCATTTTGCTAAGGAGAGTGGTGGAAAACCCACAGATTTTGATTAAGACCCTTGCAAGTGAACTCAAAGAAGAACATGGTCTTTCTGAAACAATTAGGCAAGTAATGAAAAAGAACAAATACCAATCAAAAGTTGCTCGCAAAAAACCACTGCTTTTAACACAACACATTAAAAGGCGATTATCTTTTTCTACGTCGTATGTCGTATTTTGCCAAAGCTGATAACCACTCGGATGACGTCATATTCTGCGATAAGACCAAAATTATGTTATATTATAACGATGGTCCCAACAGAGTGTGGCAAATTCGGTAAGTTATCAGTAATGGTGCGGGGGAGCATTTCTAATAAAGGAGTTGGAGATTTGGCCTTTATAGAAGGCACCATGGATGCCCAACAATATTTAAACATTTTAAGGTGTCATTTGGTTAATAGCGCAACTAAATTTGGGATCAATTGTAATGACAAATTGCAATTCAAATTCTATCAAGACAATGATCCCAAGCATAAGGCGCATATGGTAAGGATGTGGTTTCTGTTAAACTGCAGCAAGGTATTGGATACGCCTGCCCAGAGCCCAGACTTGAACCCAATTGAGAATTTATGGGCCCATTTGAAAAAAAAAAGTGGCCAGGAGACACCCAAAAAGCAGAGCTGAAAACTGCAATACAAGAAGAATGGAATAAAATTCAATGTGCAAAAATTAATTTATTGTATGAAAAGAAGACTACAAGCTGTTTTAAACGCTAAAGGTGGCGATACGAAATAATAGTTACTTTAAATGCTTTCCTTTCTTCCATTTTTAATAAAAAAAAGTTTCGTGTAAAAACAATTTCTTGACAGACTCATTTTTGTGTATTTTTTGTTTTTCCTGTTAATTTTTGTTATTGCTTTTAAAATGAAGTATATTTTGTTATTGTTCGTTGGTAGCTATATTAACCCAGATAACCATGAATTATTTTTTCCAACATTTTCTGTTTTTTTTTTTTTTTTTTCTTTGTAAAATCTTTTTTCATTCTAAAATCAAATTTAAAGAATTTCGATTTCTTTTCGAGGTCGAAGACGTCATAAACAGTCATCCTTCCAGAAGGACATCAGTGGAATATGCAAGCAAAATATTCTTCGGGCTTTTCTATTAATTCAGGCACAAGATTGTGGTAACACAATTTTTTATTCAATAAAATATTATTGAATCGAACAAAATAAACTAAATGTTGATTTCTATTACTGAACTGACGGATGTTTTATTTGGAGTGAAATGACAGGAAAGACGAAGTATGTAGGGTTATGCTACATTTCAAACCAACGGCTGTAGCTTACTTCTTGCATGATCTGCAGTGAAGCTGTTTCTTTTTCCCTGTTTTTTCATCCATATCAGTGTCTCAAGACTGATAATAATCTACAAAACATTTGAATTTGAAAAACTTCACTTTTATTTTCATTCACCGACTGTCAATTTTTTCTATTTTCAATGGACGACCTTTCGCAGTAACGAGTTTCTTGTATCTCTCCAAAATAGCCGTAGCGATTTTTCTGCGGAATGTTATATGATCAAGTGTCCCTCCGTTGTTTTTATGCAATTGCCCCGCATTTTGCGCGGCCACGTCAACCATATATGCAATGATAGGGAAGTCCCATTTTTTTCCTCGGATTGATACTCTGTAGAGTGAAATGTTTTGATCGGCTCTATCGATACCTCCCAACCGTTTGTTGTAATTGAATATAATGTCTGGTTGATCAATATCATTTTTTTTTTCTCCTGTAAATATCTGGACACAGTATGAATAGGATGAATGTTCTCAAAGTTTTTATCAAACGTCACAACATTATTATCGTTCCAAGATAAAATCATTATGTTGTTTTTGGAATCACAACAGAACACGTAGTTTCCTCTTTCTGCCTTCTTCAGTTCATCAGTTTCGCGAAGAGGATAAGCTTTATCAAGCCGATTGGCTCGAATGGTTCCTGTACCCCCAATTTTCCGCTCCTCACAACAATAAATCGCAAGTCGTAAAAAAGTTGTCGAAGTAGAGCCTGTACGAGAAATCGGCCTTCAAGTTATTTGCATATGTCATGATTACACCACACCCTAATCCAGATGAGGTGTATTTTTCCGGTGTATTTTTACCAAGGCGCTGGCACATCTTGGTAAGGTTCAAACCACAATAAATAGCCTGACGATGGTCCACCACACCAAAACTTGTAGCCATATTTAATTGGCTCTCCTCTTATAAATTGTTTGGCTCCATGGTGTCCAAAATATGGGACCATACTCTCATCCAATGAGTGATCTTGCGTGTGAGGCGTGAAACCCGGGGATCTCTCGTTTATCAAATTCAAAAGCGGTCTGACTTTTGAGAAACGGTCATTGCTATCTAAGCTGTCGTTTTGGCACACATGCAATTTGCTCATAATGTACTGGAATCGATATCTTGAAATAGCATTAGCTCTGAGAGCTCCGATGGGTATCGTCGGATTGTTTCCAATACATGCTCTTGCGAGGAACTATGTTGTACCCACTAATAAGCAGTATACCCACAAAACAATGTATTTCAGAAACGGATATGTCACCTCTTCAGTTTTTTTGCCGAGTATACTCATTTGTACGGGTAACAAACAAATTTACTACATATTGGTGAAAAAACAATTCAAAAAACTCAATTAGTGTCAGATTTTGTTTGGGACCAACCATTACTGGCCATTCGTTCAAGTCCGCACGAAGTGATTTATTTTTCATCCAATTGTATGATTGTTTTTTACTGTCTCTCCATCAACAATGAAATCTGGATGCTCACTCATGACCGATACACTTTAAGAAACGAAGGGCACTGTGCAGTGGTTGAACGGAAACCAAATAGAAAATCGGTGCCCAGCCTTTCACTAGAAAATAAACAACAGTTGCGAGTGGTTCTGGATTCCGCGAACATATCGGGACCGTCGCGAAAAATCAAAACATTGTGCAAAACGTATCATCCTTCTAGAAGTACGTCAGGCTTATCTGGGTTAATAAAACAGAATGAATTAAAAAAATTAAGTAAAACATCAAAGAAGCTCTTTTTTTATAAAGAAACTGTCAGAGTTATCTGTGGCTGTGTGCTCTCTATTTTAGTATGGTGGAATGTCGTTGGTTTGGCTCCGAGCCGATGCTTTTCTTACTTACTTTTGTTACGTGGGATTAAGTGATCCCATATGTACATATACAGGGTGTCCCACGAGCAGTGTGCCAAAAAGCTAGAGCGTGTAGGTCTAAAATCGTATGGGAGGGGGGGGTATATTCCCCCCCGTTTAGCCGAAAGGGGCAATTTTCTAAAAAAATTGACTTAATTTGGAAAAAAAATTATTAAAAATCAACAGTTACATCCACAAGGCCGTGATATACTTTTCTGCAAAGCCAGAAACCTCTTCTTTCATCTTGTTTTTAAACTGAGCTGTTTTAACGAATAGTTTTTGAGAAATTAATTTGCAAACTCAAAATTTTGAAAAAAAAAATGGAAAAAAAAATTCGAACTATTTTTTTTCAAAATTGTATGTAATTAAGTACTATTTTTTTTTCAAAAATTCAATTCTCTTATTAGTTTTTAGTTAAAAACAGAAAACCGGATGCAAAAATGTCTTGTAGTTTTTGAGAAATTAAAAAAAAAACCTGAACCATTTTTTTCTAAGAAAAACCTTTTTTTTGGTTTTAACGCGGCTGGACTTGTAGGCAAATTAATGTATGAAACATTGACCTCTTTTTTATTATTTTTAAAAAATTCGGAGTTTTATGAGGATAGAATAAAGTGACACAGTATTGGAATAACCCTGGATTAATCCTTTTTTTTCATTGGTAACGCCTGAAAACTGACCTGCCAATTTCGTCTGGGTTCGCCCGCCGCCGATGGGTTCTACCCGCTGGGACCTTAAGACAATAAAACCGCAATTTTTCTTTATTGAAAAACAAAATATTTGCAACCCCAATGTAAATAAAAGGAATCGCATTTTTAATAAAAACCATTTCCAAATTGGATGTTAACTCATCAACACATTACGATGTCAAACTCATACTCTCGAGAAGAATTAACGGACATGCACTTCTGCTACGGTTTAGCTAATGGTCGAGATCGTGAAGCCGAAAGACTCTACTCTGAAAGTTATCCCAATTGGAGGTGTCCCAGTCGTAGCATGTTTTCAAGAATCCACCGACGTCTTCGAGAGCACGGAGTGCTAGAGCATCGAAGAAGCGAAAGATCAGTTACAGATGGATCAGGAATCTTAGATGAAAGAATTTTGGATTTGGTCCAACGTAATCCCTCCCTTAGTACAAGGACGATAGCTATTATGCTTGGAGTGCCCTTCGGTTTTTTTTTAATTTTTCAAAAACTACAAGACATTTTTGCATCCGGTTTTCTGTTTTTAACTAAAAACTAATAAGAGAATTGAATTTTTGAAAAAAAATAGTACTTAATTACATAAAATTTTAAAAAAAAAAGGTTCGAAATTTTTTTTTTTAATTTTTTTTTCAAAATTTTGAGTTTGAAAATTAATTTCTCAAAAACTATCCTTAAAACAGCTTCGTTTAAAAACAAGATAAAAGAAGAAGTTTCTGGCTTTACAAAAAGCATATCACGGCATTGTGGATGTAATGTTGATTTTTTATAATTTATTTTTTTTCCAAATTAAGTAAATTTTTTAGAAAATTGCCCCTCCCGACTAAACGGGTTGGAATAAACCCCTCCCATACGATTTTTTTCTTGTCTTGACCAGACCTACACGCTCTAGCTTTTTGGCACACTGCTCGTGGGACACCCTGTATATACAGGTCAAGACAAGAAAAAAATCGTCAAAGACACTCTCGCTTCCACACGCGGTCAAAACAAAACTACGAGTCAGATCTAGCTAAAATTTCGACAGTAGACAGTCTACTAGAATGTACTACACGATAGTAAGCTCTTGCGATACTGGCGCCATCTGGCGGTGAGGCAAGGTACTTATCGGACTATCCTCGTAATAGTGGTGAACAATAGTTTAAATCCTCCAATTATACTAAACCATTTAAATTAGGCCTCCGTGTTGGACTGATTTCCCATTAAATTAGCTAATCTTATTTTATTTTTCCTCAACAATAACACAAGTTAATGCTTAAAAAAAACTACTAATCTCAGTGAATAATTTAATCTGGTTGTGGATTATTTCTACGAAGTTTTGCGGAACAAAGAGCTTCTCAACTTTTTATATTTATTACCTTTTTTATTTTATTTGATTTAATTTAATGTCAGCTAAGCCTATCAGATATAGAGGAAGGGACCAACTACCTGTCAGCTCTGAAGCCTAGTGTGGCAGCATTTAGCTACTTCAAAAAAAATTTATTTTAACAGAATAAAGAGCACGGTTGGAATCCTTTGCTTAAGGAAAGCAATTGGTTTGCCCGCTACCGCAGGATATGCGAAATAACGCAGTACCCCGCTGAATAGGCGCCAACTCGATTGGGAAGAGTAATCGCGGATTTAGGTTCAAACCAGAGAGGCGGTAGTCAGAAACCACCAATAAGACGTACCACTTAAAATGGCTGCCGACGTTTGCCTACAAGCTGCGACGAGCACATGGGAACCCGAAGTTCTGTCAAAATTATGTAAGCAAACACGCACATTGTTATAATTCCAAGAGTGTGTGTGGCGAGAGTACACTGCGGTAAAATGAAATGAGCTCACACGTATTTACGAATAGAGTTTGTTTGGAATGGGTTTTGTCGCTGAGAACCTGAACTTCTTTCAAAATTTCAGGGTGTCACGGGGGAAGACGTACGAAAGACGCACGTCTCATTCTGGTTTCTGGCGGTAGTGTACCTCCGTCACTGGGAACGTCACTAGGTAAATCTCCTCTCGTTGTAAAGGCTTCAATTTCAAAAGGCAGTAGTGTACCGTTGAATTGGCCTTGAAGCGATCACAACCAGAAGTGATCTAACACTGAATTTGCGTGGCCTTTTATACCCGAAGTTCCAGAGCTTTTCACTCTTGCTTAAAACTTTTTAAGAGCTTAACACATTTTAGTACCACTCTAATTTTAGTAAATACAATTATTATTTTAGTACAATTATCATTTTAGTACTAATTACAGTGTTGGTTAAATGTTTTCTACATTAAATAATATAAAGTTTTTGATAAAATTCAATACTCACAAAATATCATTTTATGAAAATAAAAAAATAATAATGAAAAATAATAATAAGAAATAATAAGGAATAATAATAATAAATAATAAGGAATAATAATAAGAAATAATAATCAAAATAATTCAAAAAGCAAATTAAAATAAAAAAAATTGTTGATTGGTGTTACATAGTTATGAATTGGAATGGGTTGGTTGATGAAAACTAGAAATTTGCGTCTACTAAACAAATGACAAAAAAACGTCTCTGGTCGATTAACGACCGCATTCAATAAAGCACATAGCTTTCATTTTCTCGATTTCATCGCGAACTTTAGCCTTTGAATCGAATCTTTGCAAACAGAAAATTTACCATTAATATTACGATCGAAACCTATAAGAATTCATATTTGAAACAACAAAAAAGTCCACTCCATTGCATGTGTATTGAAGAATCCTTTGCCAGTAGGGTATGTATTCAAGAACCGTTCATCCATGTTTCTGTTAAGTCATCAACGCTATTCCAGAAATCCACGCAATATCTTGCAGGTTTTGGGATGGTTAGAAGCAGACTCAGTTCGAGCGCTGTAATTACAACTGTGAACTGACGTGTTAACACTTCCGATAATACCACAGCAGACCTGCACAGCTTCACAAACCATTCTTAAGCTGCATTTCTCGCGGTTTTTTCCAATAGTGTCGTTTCTGTCCACCTCCTTACAGTACCTCCATTAAAGCTTAGTTATGCGACGCTTTTCAAACGTATATCCGAGATGTTTTTGGAAGGATTGACCTAGCGCAAATGGTGCCTCTTTGTTGCCAATCGTGTGTCGGTCATCTAACAAACCATACCCGCAAATAACTAGTTCATTGTTAAATATGCTCAAAATTCAGCTGTTTATGCTGCATGAGTTATGCTACCACATCAGTTAGCAGATCATCCGCTGTGCTGAAATGGTTCATGTAGGCTACAACAGCAAGAGTCTGCATGACCATAACAAAAAGTCTCCACAACTCATATCTTACAATGTGGATAAAGTTCACTCGAGTCTTACTCTTCGCGAAGCACGCTTCGAATCTGGTCGGCCCCTAAGTTGTCAAAGGAAAGCTGAATGAATCCGTTCTTAGTTGAAAGGGGGATGCTTAGAGTCCATAGAAGACTATGCAATACATATCTACTACAGGGCAAGAAGATCCGACTCGTCTTGCAACGATACACTTATCTGTGAACACTTTCATTCATAACGCTTCACACTGGGCCACAAGCTACGCAGGTAGTACTTTAAAATCTTATTTGAATCATTTGCGACCGTAACGCACTGCGAAAGATGTAAAAAGAACGTAAAATGTGGCCCTCACTCGCACATAAGCATTCAAGGATGTTTTGTAAAGACTATGTGTTTTAGTTTGCAGACCTTTCAATGCAGTAGTTCAACTTCAAATTCCTACAGAACGAGGGTAGAAGGCAGTGATACATTCAGATTTTCATCTGCGTGGCAACTGATACTATGCACTTAAAGCTCGTCATCATATTTTATCATCAACGTTTATTGCTCTCTTAATACGTTTCATATCCCGTGAAGACCCTTGTAAAGAGTTATACAAATATTAATATTTATTCATCAATGGATACTCATCTTTTGACTACAATTACCCAAAATCATTAATCATTTGCAATCACATATCATTGAAAAAATTCAATACAATATTAAACATAAATTTATTCATTTAAAAGTCGACTTCGAAAAGTGACAAAGAACGGGTTACGGGTTCATTCTGTCCATAGTTCGTCCTATGACTAGGAATCATAAAGAGAAAGTTCCTGTTTATTAGACTTCTCTCAAGAACATGAAAAGGTATAAGAGTCAGCAATTCTGAGGAATTAATTCTGCCATCAATAATGTCCTTTACGAAAAGTATTCCAAGGGTTGCTCCTCGACTTTTCAAAGATTTCTAATCTATCAATGAGCACCTAAATTTATATGAAGGAAAATCTTCACCACCCCATATTTCTAAAAGCAAAACGAGTAAATCTTTTCTGAATATTTTCAATCCTTTCAGAAGAGTTTTCGTAAAAAGGAGACCAAATAAAGCAACAGTATTCCAGTATAGGTATGATCAAAGATGTATAAATCGTTTTAAGAGTATGGCAATCCGTAATACTTACGCTTTAGAAAACCCAGAAACGAATTTACTTTGGATATTATGTAATTAATATGTGCTGAAAAAGATAACCTAGTATTTTGATGCTTGAATAACACCAAGGTTCTTTACTTCATTAATCGTTGATAAACTTTCATTACCAAGACTGTAACTAAACACCATCCTAGATGTTGACCGAAAAGTTCTAAAAATCTTACACTTGGAGATATTTAACTCAAACAAGTCAAATAAGTACCTTATCAGCTTGCTATCTCAGCAATTAAGGATAAAGTTCTGCCTAAGCGCCTCGCCGACGATGGTACTACTTGGAAATTGAACTCACAAGCTTCTCCATATATGGGCGGGTACTTGGAGTCTGCTGTAAGCGAATCAAATATCATCTGCGTTGCACATTAACAGATTATATACTCAACCCTTTGCTGGGTGAAGATTAGAAGAATTCAAAACGATGGTACTACTTGGAATTCGGACCCACCAGCTTCTTCATATATGGGCGGACACTGGGAATCCGCTGTGAAGCGAGTCAAATACAATCTGCGATGCACATTAGCAGAATATATTTTGACAATCGAATAATATGCATCGCTATTAGTAGAGATAGAAGCTTGGGTGAATTCAAGGCACCTTTGCCTGATATCATCAACGTTCCAGCAACGATCTTGTTGTTCTATCGCAAAGTCATTTTTTGTTTGGGGAGCCATTGATAGGCATTCCAGATCCGGACATGGCCGTTTGTGGGGGAAACCTAGTCAACAGATGGCCTATAGTTTCGAATCTACGAAAAAAAAGTCTGCCGAAAATGGAGCTCGGAGTATCTCGTACTTCTTCAATTGCCAGGTCTTTACTTCAAAATAGGAATCTTAGTCGTTATTAAGGATGAAAGACTAGCTCCAACCAAGTGAAAACTCGGAAGAATGATAGGCATCCATCCGGGATCGGCCGGTGAGGTATCCGTCATGAAACTCAAGACAGTTGATGTAATCTTCCATCAACTCCATCAACTCGCCCTATCGGCAATTGATTTAACGCCCCCATAGGGGCACTTTATTAGCTTAATGCAAGCCTTAACAAAAAACTATAACTTAACTGTTAACTTATTAACTAGGTGGCAGGGTGGAGACAATTCTAAGGCTGGACTTTTTAAGGTGAAGGTCGAAAAGATTGGTGTTAGCTTTGCGAAGCATTCTGGATATTGGTTCGTGGTAGCCATAATTTGTGCGGTGAGTGCTTATACGGAAAAGGGGCGTGGACCGAAGGTTACGCGGTTTGGTGTTAAGAGGAATCATGTGCAATAATGAAGGGCTGTCAATGTTACCTTCGCGTGGCTGCACAGCTTGTCGCGGTGCGAAGGCTCAGTAATTGTCAATGACTCTTGAGAATTAACTTTCCATGTTGGGCATGAATTCTCTATGGCGAGGCTGAAGCTAAGCTGCAGCCATCACCTCCTCCTCCCTTCCCCGGGTATCCCCTCCATTCCCCCCTCCCGTCCCCTGGGCTGGACTAAGGTGTTAACCGTACCGTGCCGAGAGTCAGCCAGGCTGGGGGCCCAGTCTAAATAATAGCCCAGTCACTAACGATGTATCCAGGATACCTGGCGCCCTCCTGGATCAATTAGCCTTGCCTGTATACTGCGAGGCTCTGTACAGGTCGACCACCCATTCCTGCGCGACTCGTGGGATCACACATGGATAAAACGGATAAAAATAGTAAAGTGCAGCCTCTGAAGAGGCAAACAGCGCAGGTTGTCAACGCCGAAGGCGCGATCGATGCAGACAGCGTAACCGGGGCTCTCCTTCAGGGACTACAGATTGGTACCGCTACCGACGATGAATCCTTGGCTTCATCACAGGTAAGCAACACCATGCAAGTGGACTCTGAAACTGAGGCCCAGCTGCTGGAAGAAAAGGTCGCCCCTAAGGCCACAGGCAAACCTGTAGAAAAGAGCAAGGTAAAAACACCGGCCCAAAAAGCAAAGAGTAGCTATAAGAGGTCGGTGCAGTATATCAGGAAAATTAACGCAAGAGAACCCTCAACGCTCTCCGAGCGCGAAAAAGTCCTGATCAAGAAGCACAAGAAAGAGGTAGCCAAATTCGAGAAGAAATCGGCTCCCACCACCACTCACGCTTCGAAAAAAGACACAGGGCGAGATAAGAAGCCATTGAACACGGCCCCTATCAAACCCAACGTCCCAAAATTGACTCGACAACTGCCAACACAACCGGCCACTGTCGAAAAGAGCGCACAGCAACCGGGTACCTCCAAGGGATACACTGCCTCAGGATCGAAGCAGAACGTCAAGAGGGGGTGCTCAGGAGATGAAACTCTTAGGGAAGCGAAAAAGGCAAAAACATCAGCCAGCTTCAATCTTCCCTTGATTCTACAAGTGGCTATTGTCGATCGTTCCAACCCGGATGGGAAGATTACATCCGACAATTGGCTAACGGTCGAAGCCAAAATATTGGAAGCGATGCTTGTCGCGGATAGCAGCGATGAGATTAACTTCGACGGGGCAGGCTGGCAGAAAGAAGTCAAAGTTGTCGGTTGTGACAATCAGAGGTCCCTAGACTTTTTAAAGCGCACAATCGACAATTGCGGCGAAATCTGGCAGAACGCTAAACTCGAGGTTATCCCTCGTTCGATGCTTCCGCTTCGCATGTTGGCTTCAATATGGATACCTCCACCGGTTCCCGAAAAGGACGAATCCATTTTGAAGCTAATTGACAAGCAGAATAAAGAGCTTGATACTCCCAGCTGGAGAATAATTTCTTCAACCAAGAGTAAGAACGGAGTGGGAAAGGACCTCATCGTTACCAATGACCAAAAGTCACTCGACCACATCCGCAGCAGATCTGGCAGCATCAAGTTCGGGCTGGGAACCCTGAAGGTAAAGCTCCCCAATGAATGCGGCAAGTCAAAGGAGGCTGCTAGTGGTGCAAATTAATTTACACCACTGCAAAGCAGCCACCGACCACTTGATGATGTACATGCTGCAGGAAGAGGTGGATATAGCCTTAATCCAAGAACCTTGGCTCCTTAGGAACAAAATTCAGGGATTAAGGTCTAAAGAATATAATTTATACTATCCACATACCGAAGGTAAGCTAAGAACCTGTATAGTCGCCAAGAGATACTTAAACTTGTTTCTCCTAGGTACGTACAGCAACGGAGACCTCACGGTGGTAACGTACGAACAACAGGACAAATCAATTTTGCTCCTATCGTCCGCTTACTTACCATACGATGAGGAGGATCCACCTTCAAGCGAAGTCCGAACACTCGTGCGACACGCCAAGTCACGCGGACTGTGTCTATTGATAGGCTGCGACGCCAATGGACACCACACTCAATGGGGAAGAAGCGACATCAATAAAAGGGGTGAGTCCATTTTCGATTACATTATCTCCACCAACCTCAATATTTGCAACAAAGGTAACACACAATCGCAACACGTTTCGCAATCGGGTTAGGGAAGAGGTAATTGACCTCACTTTACTAAGTGAGTCCGACTCCATCCGAGTAGAGGATTGGAGAGTGTCCACTAACTGTTCCTTTTCGGACACAGCCGGATACGGACAAACCGAAACCTTTCAGAAACCCTCAGAGAACAGACTGGAATCTTTTCTCAAACCTAGTTGCCAACAGGTTAGAACCGCCACAAGACACCACTTATCCTGATCCAACTTACATTGAGAATTCAGTCGATAATCTTGTGAGAATTCTGAAAGCGGCTTTCAACAAATCCTGTCCTTTACAGCGTGCTCGCAGGAAGACCAGCGCAGTCTGGTGGACCACAGAGCTAAAGCAACTCAGGACCAAGACCCGAACTCTATTCAATATAGCAAAGATCTCAAACAGAACCGAAGACTGGGATAATTACAAGTACAGCTTCAACGAATACAAGAGCAAAACAAGAGCAGCGAAATCTAAAGCCTAGCGGGAGTTCTGCGAATCAATAGAGGATCTCAACGAAGCCGCAAGGCTCAGGAAGATCCTATCCAAGGACCCCTGCGTCCCGGGATTCATCCTTAAACCAGATGGTTCTTGGACAGAATCCAGTCGGGAATCTTTAGAACTGCTGACTGAAACCCACTTCCCAGGCTGTAAAACCCCTGAAACCACAGTCTCCTTCGAGAGGACGGTTCCTACGGTTCACACAACCGAAGAAGTGATAAACAAAATTATCACAGCGGATAAAGTATCATGGGCAATAAATTCGTTCAAACCCTTTAAATCTCCGGGCCGGGACGATATCTTTCCAGCGATGCTTCAAAAAACACAGATCCACACTGTACCCCATCTCGTAAGCATTTTTTCCAATTGCCTGCGAACGGGGTACATCCCAACACAGTGGAGAGAAATTAAGGTGGGTAAACCATCCCATACTGCCGCAAAGGACTATAGGCCAATTAGTCTCTCGTCATTTCTATTATTTCGCACTAATTTCACGCTCTTGGACATCAAGCCATCTAGAAAGATCTTGGTCTAAAACCTTATAAAATACAGCTCGTGCATAACTGAAGCCGATCGTCCTACCACAGCGTGGACTTTACGGTGAGCTGGCTTCAGTAAAAGGTCCGCTATTTTATCGAAAAATCATCTTCAGCGACAAAGCTCGTTTATGGTTGGAAGGGTGTATTAATAAGCAAAACTGTCATATTTAGTCCAATGACGTCAGACAATACAAGAACTAACGGATAGTATTGTCCGTTACCGTGGCTTTCGCTTCGTTGAACGATTTCGAACTTGTTTTCGCCCAACATGTATGAGCTGAACCTAGTCGACATGTTATTTCAGCAAGACGGTGCTACATGCTACGCGGTACGTAATTCGATGGACCAACTGAAAAATGATTCGGTAAAAAAATTATCTCTCATTTTGGATCGGTGAATTGACTAGCTAGATCGTGCGATTTGACGCTTTTAGACTATTTTTTTTATAGGGATACGTCAAATCACTTATCTATACCGAAAAATCAGCGTTAATTGCGGCCTTGGAAGACATGTTATTAGCAAGATACCACTCAATATGCTCTAAAAGTGACTCAAAATTGGACTCTTTATTTGAATCACAAAAACAATCTTTAAAATGTAAGTGACAAGCATTTTGCTATGCTTTGTCTTTTTTCAGTTAAATATCAAACGCTTAAAAAATCACATATCCAGAGTGGTACTTTAGATTTCTTTAATCATTCGGCACGCCTCAGATGCTTTTCTTTTCCTAATCAAAAGAGAAAAGCACAACTACCCGGAAATTTTGTTCAAAAAAAAAATGTGATGAAAATTCACAAATGTAATGAAGAGAAATTGTTGACATGTAGTTAAGCACGCTTACCATGGGATACATTGATGATCATATAATGCTAAACTCATAAGCTTTTAGGGTGGCATATACATATATAGCGCCACTATTGAAAAATCCTGATTTTTGGGAAGTACCAATATTCAGACGATAGGTGTCAAAACTATGAGGTGTCAACCGATGAGAGACGCAATCGAAAGCATTAAAGCGCTCTACAAGCTCTCAGAAACTGAAATGAACGATGACAAGGGTAAGGATATAATGCGCAAAAACAACGCCTCACCCCTCCTTGGTTGAAAGCGATGGTGGACTTAAAAAGAAGACGCAATGCGGGAAGCACAGGTTCAAAACGAGCCCAGAAATCGGCAACAGGAGAGGGGACGAAGATACCTTGTAACGAAGCTGCCCCTTAAAACGATGGCGTAGCTATAAAAACGGTGGCAAAGCTGAGAAAGAATCGGAAGCTAAGCCTCAAAAGGCTGCCAAGGTAGTGAACGACAAGCGTGCCGCAGACAGCAACAGCAACAACAACGCCCGGGCGAAAGGAACCTCAAAGAAGAAAACCTAAGAAACAAAATGGGGACAGCAAAGGAGCAAACTCGACCTGAAGCAATTGTGGTGGCAGCGAAGAGTGGATAATAAACTCAGTAAACTCGATCTGTCGGTGACGAAGATTCGACGGACACAGAAAGGTGACCTGCTGTTCCAACTTGACGGGACAGACGGGAACTGTTTAAAGGCATAATCGGCGAAACCCTGGGCGATGACGTAGAAGTTCGACCGTTGACACACAGAACGACGTTGAAAATTAAAGACATCGACGAGGTCACAACCAAGAAGAATATCTGCAAAGTAATGATATCTCAGTGCCAATTAAAAGAGGTCTGCGAAGCCAAGGTCCTAAAATTAAGGAAGGCAAACAACGGCACACAAGGCGCGACGATTGGGTTACCGACAAGTAGTGCTAGCTTAATGTTGAAGTCGTGCAAGGTAAAGATTGGCTGGGCAGATTGCCGTACCCGGGTGCAAAATGCTTTAGGTGCTTAGACTTCGGCAACACAGCACGCAACTGCAAAAGCGAGCATGATCGATCCAAGCAGTGCAGAAGATGCAGAGAGGAAGGCCATATAGCCAAGAACTGCAAAAAAGACCCATTATGTTTTTGGTGCAAAAGGGACAACCCAAACAACGCTGTGGCCGGTAGTGTCAAATTATAGTCAAAATATAGTGTATTGAAGAAAGCTCTTACCAGTGAGCCATGATGAAGGTTGTGCAGATAAACTTCAACCACTGCGCGGCCGCACAGGCCTTGCTGGCAGAAATGGCGAGGGAAAAAGAGTCGACACTGCTCTTATCAGTGAACTATACAAACCTCTGGATGATTGCAACTGGATAAACGATAACTCAAAAAAGGTAACTATATGGACCTGTGGAAACCACGCTCTGCAAAAAAATCGGTGGCCCAGCGAACTTTTTCGTCACTGCTATAGTAAAGTTCTACACCCTCTAGTCTGGGCACACAATGACGATCTGAAACTACTATATGACATTGTAGTTGACGCACATGTGAAGTACCCAGTGGTTATTGCTGGTGATTTCAACGCATGGACTACAGAATGGGATAGTGGATACAAGGGGGTGAGTTCTCCTCGAAGTATTTGCATCACTTGAGATATGCCTGGCGAACAATTTGGCAAAAAAACACATTTCGGAAAGCAGGCAAGAGATCCATAATAGATATCACGTTTATGAGTAACTCGCTTCTGCATCAAACAAAATTGTTCAGCGAAGAACATACGCACAGCGACCATCAGACATTGGCAAAAAGAAGACTAAGCAGTGCCGAAGAACAGAGCCGAAGTGGAAAGACGCATCCTTCGATTAAATGGCGAGTAGGCACAAATTCCTAACTACTTCCCTAACAGGAAGCTGAGATACCAGACGGACGATGGTATATAACAATACTACAATTTTTTCAAGGGAGTCCCTCAGGAATCAGGCCTTGGACCTCTTCTGTTATCGGTTTTCTAATGGCACCGCCATAGTTATTGTAGCGGAACATATCCACAAGGTAGAGTCCACCACGGATTAACCCGTCACCAAGATCAAAAATTGGCTAGAGTCTGCCGACCTTAACTTAGCTGAACCCAAGACGAAGGCTGTCTTAATTACCAGCCGAAAGACAGCAAACTTCTGGGTTGAGAGCCAATCAATCAGGTCTAAAGGGGTATTAAAATACTTGAGTGTTATGCTCGACAACCGATTTAACTTGACCCATGTCGAATATTGCAGTAAAAAGGCGTACAGGCAACGCTTTTCAGAATACTGCACAATATCGGTGGAATGGGATACGCGAGAAGGATTATGCTTTTCAGAGTGGTGAGCTCAATACTCCTGTACGATGCGCCGTACAGAGAAAACTCTGGTCAGACAGGCTTTGCTCAATAGGAACAGTATGCGGTTTTCGGACAATGTCGGATGAAACAGACTGTGTTATAGCGGGTATGGTCCCTGTCGATATCCTCGCCGACGAGATGCACAGGTTAACCACGGACCATCAAGAGACCAGCGCTATGCGCACAATAAAAGCAAAAGAAAAGGCAACATCTGTAGCACTATGGTAGCCAGGTAGGATAAGGATAACACGGCAAAAGGCAGATGGACCCACAAGTTGATCCCCACGGCAGCTATCGGAAATATCTTCACAGATTTGGACACAATAGCTCGTCCTTCTGCCCAAAATGTCCAGAGGAAAAGGGAAACGCAGAGCACGCGGAATATTACTGTACATGCTTCGCAGATGCAAGAATGGACCTGCCGATCCCGGAGCTTCAAGTAAGCCACATGATAAGCTCAGGGATACAGATATCTTTCGAAAATCACACATACTTTAGTGCGGCCATTAATAATAGGGCGTTTAGTTCATAAGTTACAGTGATTTTACTGGTGCTACTTTTTTAATGGGGAAATATGAGGCATTGGCTTCACTAGTGTTGTTCGGCCTCTACTTCATCGAGATAAATGAGAGATTGAACAAATGACGACGCGAACGTTCTGGTCCCCTTTAAATTGGCAGTTGTCCCAGACAACAAAAATAAGTTCACAAAATGATTTTAGGCGATCGTAAATAGAGTTGTGTCAGATATCTGACACCTTAGAGATATCCAACCCAGTGTATAAATTATATGCCATGAAGATCTTAGTTAAGTTACATTCCGGATTATTGCCATTTAAGGATGTAACTAGCGTGAATTTGGGGAGTTTCACTATCTGATAGGTAATACTCCCATAGGGAAGGCTTTCCAGCACCCTCGCCTCATATCCTATGTGAGAAACAGCACACTTAAAGTGAGTAGGTTTTTACCCTATCTTAATCTTATTCACGGCAGAAGCTAACTCTAATAAAAAATCCTCCCGGTGCTTGCAAGCTGCGATGCTCATTCTATTTGCAAAATCGGCCATTTGTTTAGAGACCATTTCATAAGAAATTAAAGGCTTCTTGTTTTTTTTTTTCAATTCTTTAGGGTAATTTATTAACCCTTTTTTGGTCGAAACATCTACTTTTCAAACTTGACCGAGAGTAATGGTGTCGCATTATCTCGCTCGGATGAGACTCACTCAACAATCATCTTCAGTTTGCCTCTTTCAACATCAACAAGAGTGCCTCCAGTTCAACGTCATTTGGATCTTAAGCAGGCGACTTTTTTGCAGCGTTCATCGTCCGTCTGGCAGCACTAGAGATTCTTTCGATTGCAGCATAAGCAAAACCCAAGCAATTTGCCTACTCCATTTGTTCGGGAGCCTAAATTCTCTCACAATTTTGAGTTTTAGAGGCTTCGTGGAGAGAAGTTGCAATCTCAAGAAACTGTTCGAGCCTTTGCTGACCTCGTCCTTCCCTATCTGCCTATTGCAGCCCAACATGAAAATTGGGCATTAACCAACGCAATTGCTTCGGCAAAACCTCATCTAACCCAAATCAAAGAGCTAACGGCAAACGATCAGAATAACCGAGGATTTGGGAGCCAGAACATCTACCCACTGCACACCAAAAGACACCGAATGAGGCAGTGATGATGCCGGCGTGCAATAAAGGCACTGGCTCCATCCACCCATATGAGTGTGTATATGTAGTCTTCAAAACTTCGAAATTTCGAATTCACGCAACACACAACACACAAAGACATAAGAAGACACCAGATGGTGTCTCCAGACGGAGAATGTGGGTCAACGTGCTTTTTTTCTTTAGCTTCGCAAGTCGTTTCAGGATCCAAGCCTGCAGTACTTCACCCGAATGATCATTCAGCAAGTATCCCTGGCGATGCACTGCTATTAAGTGTTTCAGTTTATGAGCTATACAGGCTGAAAAGGTTCTCTTCTCATCTAAAAAACAAAGTAAGACGTAATCGAGGAATAGGAGAGCTTTCAAGCTGATAAGCAAAATTAGTAGCCTCATAGCTAAGGATTTGGAAAGATAGAAGAAGAAATGCAAACATCAGAGGGTTGAGCGGAAGAGCTGTAGTTCAAGTCTGTCCATAACCAAGAACAATTCCTATACGGAAAAATTGTGCAACAACATCAGTTTTGAATGAGAGATGAACAAATAATGCTGGCGGAGGCATAACACCCGCAGTATAAGATCACTACAAAATTCATACTCTGTGTGTGCATTTCCAATATAACATCTCAATGACATGGAAACAAAAGTTACTGTGAACTACAACCAACGAAAATTCAGTCGAATCTCTCAAATCATATCTAGGACAAACACCCCGGAGAGTTGTGAACGAACATCTTCGATACAAACCATCTGCATCCCATCCAGGTTGTGTAGCAAACACCATAAGAGCATACACTCTTGAACCTGAACGAACCCTATAAAAAAAAAAAAAAGTGGAGAGCTTGAACAACACCTCATCATCAATAAACTTATGGGTTTTCACCTCCGTCATAGACTGTTTTTGTACTTGAAAAAATCGAATTTTGAACTAAAAAAGGAAACATTTGCTTTCCGCCTTCTATATGAAAATCTACTGCTGATCAATTTACGGTGAGAATTCTATTAGTGAAAAAACATATCGCGAATGATTTTGACGTTACAAAAGTGTTGTTGGCATTACAAGTTACTGGATCACACTCCGTGTCAAATGCAATAGGAACTCGGAAACAAAGTGGATTGATTAAGATCATTTAAGGAAAAATAAATCTGTGGCCATGAATTAATAGCGACGGCCCTTCAATCAATCAATCAAAGGCATCAAATCACGGGTATCATTCAAGAAATCTATCCACCCAACTTCGTAAACTACAATATTACATTTACACCATTACAAGTTGCGGATGTCAAAAACGAGATAGCCTTAAAACAAGAGGGCACACTGCAATGTGCAAGAAAATAGGATCCAAATTCTAAATAAATATTATTTCCCAGTAATGAGACACATAATCAGGAAAGTGGTAAGCAAATATACCACCTGTAGTGAGAAAAGGTATGATCGCCATCCAAACAAGACAGAATTCAAAGAAACACCGACACGTGAATACCCAAAACATATCGTTCATCTAGATATCTTCTCATGTTTTTACATCCCTTGTCAAGTTCTCCAAGTATTTGCCAGAACACACAACAGGCAGTCATTCAGAGACATTTTCTCCTCATATGGTTTACCAGAAATTGTTGTCACTTTCATGATGGAGAATGAACTACAAATAAAGAGCTTTAAAACACCCTACATGAGCACCGTAATAGAAGACCTCAAATTTCCGGATGGTGACATTACAAGCAGGAATAACAAAAATACAAACTGGTATTATCAGGTTAATCCATGCGATTGATCTGGAGGAACATGATCCTTATGACATTGCCGACAAAAAAAGTGGAAATCGAAAAAAACCTTTCCGACTCTCTTTATTTTTTCGTCAAATGCCAAATCTCCCCTGTTCGAACTTATCTGAAAAGATAGACACGAACAATTATTTCAAAAGGCTCATTTAACTTTATTGTATGCGCTTGAAAATGGATTGCAGGCAATCAAAACCACCCAGACTTCCAGCTTACTCCAAAAATAATGTCTTACAAAAAATAACAATTAATCGTGCAATACATAGTATAACTTTAGAAAAAATAGCAAATTTAACCAATAAAACAAGTAATATAATAAATGAGAGAAGGTAGGAATGAAAAAAACTATTCAAAGAAACTCTTGTGTCTCATCAAAATCCGTAAAGCCATAATAATGCCAGTAACACCTTACCAATTGGAACCTTAGAAGTAAGAAAATAGTTTTCGGGGCTCAAAAAACAAGATGGAGGAAACTACGCAATACAAAACTCAAGGAACACTATTCGGTACTAAGCATTATCCGAGCAATAAAATCGCGAAGACTAAGGGCAGGACACGTATAACGAATAGATAGTGGACGAACAGTCAAAAAAGCCCGAGGGAAAAAGATGGCCAGGAGGGTCGCACCGTATATGGAGGGACAACATAGGGATAGATCTAGAAGATATGAAATAGAATAGCGAAACATGGAAGTAACACACTCATGACAGGGAGGCTTGGAGAAGGGCTGTTAATGGGGCTCTAAGCGTCCGAGTTCCAAATAACCGTTAATAATAATAATAATAGGCTCTCAGGTTCCGAATTCCAATAGGCTCCAAGGTTCCGATTTCCAAATGGCCGGTAATAATAATAATAATAATAAAGAGAACTATGTAGTTCCCTACTCTACTCTGAATTCGACTAAGCAATTGTAGCAAAACCTCTAAACATCTTGTCTCTCAGATGTAGGAAGTCATCCCTGCAATCTTATCTCCAACAGTTTCAATAAAACAATCAAAATCGATGAGGATTGAGTCTAACTAAACGGTACATTCACAATTCGACAATTATGACTATTCAGGACAAGACATTCTCATCACAGAAGCACTTAAAGAGGGAAAACAACCCACAACCTAGACCAGCCAACCCCAGACAACAACGAATAAGGTTTTACAGAATAGTCGCATATCACTGTTTTAACAGGAACGTTTGAATATAAGAAGGAAGAACTTAACTCCAAAACGTTTGAGCTGACGTAAGAAAATTTGTTGACAGATCGTCTACGAGATGCACATTTCGACGATCAATGAATCATCATGGGTACCGAAATCAGTGCGCGTAAACACTAGCCCACCGCAAGCACATTTGAGATCAGCCGGCTACCACCCACCCATCAACTGCATTCCCTGCATCTCCACCATCCACTGTCCCCTATGTTATACGAGTACAGAGGCCACTGCACCTAAGCTAGAAGTGAGTTCTATAGGAATTCGCTTGTAAGGGGAATCTCTGCCCAAATAGAGACCACAAGAATTTTTTTTTAAAGAACATTTAATAGAAAAAAATTTTATGTATATGATATACATATACTCGTAGGTACGGTCAACAATCACTTTATACGACATAACATACACATACGACATACACGAAAAGTTCTAAGCTGTGGGCATTTCATTCACATTTGTATCAAATTTTTAACAATCCACAACTCCAAACTTTTAAGTAGAACGCATACATATATATTCAATATGACAAAAACATTTTTCTATTGAATTTTAACGCTGAGACTATACTCATACAACTCTTAAAAATTGATAGAATTCTGTCAAGTATGTGAAGCTCTGCAGTTCTTTGGTAAATCTCTATTGTACGAATATGTGCGCACTTATATCGTCCTTAGGGTTTATTACACATCCTTGTTAGTTCTACGCAGATGAAATGCGCGATTTATATTTCCCCTTTCACATGAGCTTGATGTAGTTGGTATGTTGGTATGATAGTTTTGTACATTTAGATATTGCTCTATTACGGATCAACACCAAACTGGCTTTATATAAATATTTGAATCGAGATTTTAACAAATAAGGGCCTCGTTTGCATTAGTGCTCTTGATTTTACACGGGTAATACCCAACTTTACAATAGGTTACCCCGGTACTCGGGTAATGCGGGTAATACCCGATTTCGCGGGCACCAGGTAATGTCGGCGGTCGAGTACCCGACAATAGGTAGGTAATAGGTTATCAAGGGCTATAAATATTCTTAATTGATTTAAAAATTAGTAATGTAGTGGCCAATATAAGGGAGAGAAAGGAAAACAGCGATGAAAACATAGTTTTACATACTAAGAATAATATAAATGTAACATGCTTTGACGACTTCTTAATTATTTAAAGTAACTACATATGTAAATATATACACACATATGTAATACATATTATCTACGTCTGTATCGGCATTCGAAATTCCATGTTTTCTCTATTAGCAATAAAATAACGTTTACATGATTAACGATCGGCGATTTCCCACTAAACTGTGGCAAGAACATGTAACAATATGAATGAATATGTCAATGTCAAATGTGTGTTATGTTTTTTTTTGTGTTAATCTTAATAGTTCAAAAAAACAGAATTCTGAATAAGTTAAGTTAAGTTAAGTTATGGTTTACTATAGTGGCTCCAAGCCAAATCCGCTCACTCGGAAAAAAAAAAGTTCAAAAGTAAAAATCTCTGAAATAAAGCAGTAATTGAAAAAAAGTATTGAATATTATTTTTCATAAATTCAATTTTTTATTCAAAACAGAAAACAAAACAAAAATCCATAAACAAAAACAAAAGTTATTATATAAAGAAAACCTTAACTTCCGAAACTATGCACAAGCGAAACTCACCCACTTTCTTTTATTTTAGCGTTTCATATACCATATATTCAGTCTTTTCCCTTTTCGGTTCATATTTTGTGTGAAGTTCTTTATTTTAATACATCATTTTTAACTTTGACGGCATCGATTGGACCAATCGTTTGCAACATGCAGGCTCAATTTTATGCCACTCATCTAATAATACGCTCTTGAGCTCATTTTTATTCGAAAATTGAGTTTTATCAATTTTTTGTTAGATAGTTCTCTATTGTAAAAAATTGTGTGACAGAGACAACAACCATGCAAATGCACAACGTATAACATTTATGCACTTGAATTTACACACTCTCTTAATTTCTTTTAGCCTTTATTTATATAAATATATATGTATATACATATTCAAATATTCAAAGCTTTTACACATACACACACACATTGTATAAGAGTATAAATATATTGACAAATATGTAACAAGATAGTACTAAATGAACCGCCGACACTGTCATTTGGTCCGGGGAATATAAATTCAGTTCGTAGTTATTAATCATTTTTTTCATGGTGCCGAAACCTGGGACAGTCGAAATTCTTTTAAAAGTAGTTAACGCAGAATTTTAAGCGTGCGGTTAATTATAGTTGTAAAATAGCGGATAATTAAAAACGATTAACGATAAACGACTTAATACTCGTGACAAAATGGAAACGGTATATCGGTCCACGTGCAGATCACAGGTTACAAAACTCTGCAAGTCAGCCTATGACTATTTAAAGGGCTACCAGGTCAAAAGGGCTACCAGGTCAAAAGGGCTACCAGGTCAAAAGGGCTACCAGGTCAAAAGGGCTACCAGGTCAAAAGGGCTACCGACGTAAGCGACCCAGCGACCGACAAGGCTGAAATATATGTATTAGTGGAGCGTATAAAGAATGCACAAGCCAATTTGAAAAAAGCGGATGAGGCCTTATGGAGAATTGTAGCACCGGAGGAAAAGGAGTGTGAAAGCGCACTCGAATACGACGACAAAGCGGTGGCAGTAATTGCACAGTTGGAGTACATACTCAAGGACAACTTTGGTCACGCTCACTCGTCAAATGATGCATCGAACGAGAGAACCGTCCAAAATATCTCTGTAGGCGAAAAAAGGGATTATGGCGGTGTAAAGCTAAAGGCAATTGAGCTCAAGAAGTTTGACGGAAAATTTGAAAACTGGATTCCGTTTTGGGAACAGTTTAAGCGGGTAGTGCACAGCTATCGGCTACAGCCAAATTCAACTTTCTCAGCGAGGCATTAATCGAAAGGGCGGCTACGACAATTGCCGGATTTACCCCGACAGGTAAATGTTATAATGAAGCAATATCCCTTTTGCAGGACGAATATGGAAATACCGAAAAAATTGTCGAGAAATTCATCCAAAAATTAATAAATTTAAAGTGCGTGCATTCAACGAGCGATATCAGAGGCCTGCGACAACTGTACAATGAGGTTACCGCGACGATGAGGTCATTAACGGCATTAGAGATACCATCATCACAATATGAGATTGTGGTGAAATCTGTACTTCTCAAGTCAATTCCATCGGACATGCGTATACGGTACCATAGACTACAAACAGGAGTCAGAGGGTCTATGTCCAGCACATTGCTTAATGCAGACATTGAAACAAAGAGTGACAGCGACGACAATAAACATGCTGCGCACGAAGAGGAACATTTAAAATCCCTTCTTGATTTTATTAGGGTAGAAGTAGAGGCGCTAGAAAAGTCGAATGTGACAGGGCAAGAAAAAAGACCAGGAGATCGATTGCTTAGAGAGAGACGGTTGACTGCAGGCACTGCAACCAGTTTATTTATTAAAAACATCGACAGACTACAGTGCGTCCTGTGTAAGAAAAACAGTCATTCAACAAAAAACTGTAGAAGTAATTTAACCATCGACCAAAAAAAGGCGCTCCTGCGAAGGGAAGGAAGGTGTTTCAGATGTGCAAATAAAAATCACGCTTCCAAATTTTGTAAAGCGATGTGGATTAAGTGTGACATGTGTAGTGGTCGCCATTTGACGTCAATGTGCGAGCAATCTGAAAGAGATACACGAAAGAAAAGCGGACAAGGCGAGAAAACCGAGAAAACGAGCGAAGGTATTACAGAACACTCCCGAAATGCGACTAGTGCATTAGCATCATTAAGCGAGAGGAAAGAGGCAGCAATATACTTGCAAACCGCTAAGGTAATATTATGTAACACAGACAACAGCGAGTGTATTCTTTCCAGGATTGTGATGGATAACGGCAGCCAGCGGACATACATAACCGAGAAAGCGGCAAATGCTTTAAATTTGACAACGACAGAGAAGAAGAATATGCAGATTATTGGATTCGGTGGAGGACGAAACAAGCGGCCATACGAATTCAGATGTGTAGAAGTTTCTCTTAAGAGCCAGTACAGCGCGACAACAGCAGTAGTGACAGCGATAGTCGTACCTACGATTTGCCCTGATATCTTGCCGATTCCAAGAGTCAAAAGCGAAAGCCGTGATTTACATTATACCAGCCTTCAACTAGCGGACAAAAGAAGCTGCAATGAAAAGCTGATTGAGGGAATTAATTTATTAATCGGTCAAGATTATTATTGGCAATTTAACGCAAATGAAAGTGAATTTATTTCAACGCATTTAAGGGCAGTGCGGACCTTCTTCGGCTGGACTTTACAGGGGAGATATGAGCAAGGAGACTGTGTTCTAAATGTTAGCGTGGAAGCAGAGCAGTTCGACGTGTCTAAATTTTGGAATTTGGAATCTGTAGGAATATCAGGTTGCGAAACTAGCGAGGAGAAATCAGCGGTGGAAAGGGTAATCGGCGGTATAAAAAAAATTGGCGGACGTTACGTGGGGCACTTGCCATGGAGGATCTCTAACAATGCACTTTACGACAATAAGCGAATTGCATTGCAGCGTCTCCGCAGTTTGACAACAAAACTGAAAAGTTCCAACAAATTGCTCGAGTATCATAAAGGAATGCGCGAGTTGATTCGTAGCGGCGTAACCGAAGAAGTCACTGAAGGAACATATAATAAGCGTATATATTACATGCCTCACATGCCTGTTTATCGCGAGGATAAGGTAACAACCAGAATGAGAATTGTCTTCGATGCCTCATCTAGCGAGCCAGGACTTTCATCACTCAACGATCATTTGTGTTCAGGCGACAACCTTGTTGCAAACTTGCTTTCTCTGTTGATCTCTATCGCCGATGAAGACCGTGACTCACATCGATATTTTTGGTATAAATGTTTGCCAAATTCTGATGGTGAGCTACCTAAATTGGCAGCGTACCGAATGACTCGAGTCACGTTCGGTGTAGCGTCAAGCCCATTTTTACTTGCGGCAACCATAAGAAAGCACCTGGAATTAAGTAAACCATTGTATGGATCTATATGCGACAAGCTACATAAATCGTTTTGTGTGGATGACTTGATTACAAGTGAGCGAACCCTTGGGGAAGCGGTCAAATTTTATCAAAACGCAAATGAGATAATGAACGCAGCAAGTTTTCATTTACGGAAATGGAACTCTAATGATGCAAAACTACGAAAGCACTTCGCAAGCTGCAAATCCGCGAATACTTCAAGCCAAACGGTTCTTGGCATCAACTGGTGGATAGATAGCGATGAAATTGGCGTCGATTTGAGAAGCAGCGTTGAATACTTGCAGTCTCTTAGAGGGACAAAGCGAAACGTGATGAAAGCGATGGCCAAAATCTATGACCCCTTGGGAATCTTAGGACCCTTTACGGTGAGGATAAAGCTACTTTTGCAGGATATATGGAAGACCAGTGTAGATTGGGATCAAACACTGAGCGGAGAAATGCTAAACGATTTTCAATGTTGGCAAGAAGAGTTGCCAATTTTATGTGATTTCACCCTGAAGCGATGTCTAACACTTTCTAGCGAGCATAGCAGCGAATTGCACATATTTGCCGATGCGAGCCCGAAAGCTTATGGAGCTGTTGCATAGGTACGGCAAGCTTTATCAGACGGAGTCTTAGTTAGCTTGATATGTTCCAAGAATCGTGTAAGTCCGTTGACAAAGGGCGCATCAAGTGGCGAACTAACCTTACCTAAATTGGAATTAACAGCGGCCTTAATAGCGGCGCGATTAAAAGAGTTTTTAATTCAGTCTCTTGACATCGACATAAAATCGGTATACCTGTGGACTGATTCAACCATAGCGCTTAACTGGATTAGCGGTAACGGAAAACACATTAAACCATACGTTAAAGCAAGAGTAGATGAGATCAGCAGGTTGACAAATATTTACGATTGGAGACACTGTAATGGCAAAACCAACCCAGCAGATCTACTTACCAGAGGTGTTAAGGCAACGGTGTTATTACAATCGGATTTATGGAAATACGGACCAGCGTGGTTAGTTGACATCCAAGATTTTTTAGTAGAGCCTAGTTTCAAACATTTGGCTGGTTTATTGGCAAGTGAACCAAAGAACGTAAGCGAACGTCAAACAACAACGGGCCCAATTGTGAAAATTGAAAAGTTCAGTCGCATAAAGAGACTTTTACGGGTAACAGCTTTCGTTTTTCGTTTTTTGGAGGCATTAAAGAAAAGACCAATTCGCAAGCGTCAGCGGAAAGCAGCAATAATCGAGGAACTTACAGCCAGTGAATTGCGAGAGGCTGAAGGATATTGGATAAAATACACACAGACCTGTTGGTACAGCAAGGAAATAGAAGCGCTTACGAGGAAACAAAAGTTGCCATCAGGGTCCAAAATAAATTCACTAAATCCTATTGTTGAAGACGGCATATTGAGGCTAAGCGGGCGTTTACCTAAATCTGCTTTCGGTATATTTTGCAATCCAATTATTTTACCAAAACACTCTCATTTCAGCCGATTGCTTATAATTGAGGCACATCAGGTTACACAGCATGGTGGTATCGGCGTAGTACTTGCTCATATACGAAAGAAATACTGGATTGTTCAAGGCAGGCAGTTAATAAAAAGGGTATTACATCAGTATGTCACATGTAGGAGGCTTCACGGCATCTGAACCATGGACTGTATTACCAGTAGAGAGAGTGGTCACTAGCAGGCCGTTTGAAACCACAGGCGTTGACTTTCTTGGACCCCTATATGTATCAGCGGAAAACGAGCTTGGTAACAAAAAAGTTTATGTCATGCTCTTTACGTGTGCTGCAATCCGAGCGATTCATCTCGAGCTCGTGGGGAATTTATCAGTAAAAAGCTGTATGGACGCATTGCGAAGATTCATAGCTAGACGAGGAGTGCCAGTTACGATCATATCGGATAACGCAAAAACCTTTAAGCGGGCGGACTTGGAACTAAGGAAATTGGAAGAACTAGTGAAAAAGAGTGAAGTTCAGCAGTTAGCGGCACATAAGGGCATTACTTGGAAATACATACCGGAACGAGCAGCGTGGTGGGGTGGCTTTTGGGAGCGCCTCGTCCGAAGTGTTAAGAACAATCTCAAGGCAACTATTGGAAGATCGTGCATATCTTACGACGATTTAGCGACTCTCTTGACAGAAGTGGAAGGGGTTGTAAATTCAAGGCCCTTAACGTATATTTACCGTTGACATCTTTATGAGTTACGCTATTTTGAACAACTAAAAATAAATTCAGTGATTTTTATAATATCTGAGAATATTTAACAAAGGTTGCATTAAATTTTCTTGCGGAATGAAATTTCTGCTGCAGTAACGATTTGAATGTTGCTGCAGATTCTTTTGTCAAAAAAAGAAATTAGCATAAACAGATCCAAGAATACACATGAACTGAACTTTTTATTGAAAATTGAGTTTAATAAATATAAGGATCTTTTCGACTAATCAGTTTTAATCACATAACATGACGACGGCATTTCGCCATTTAACACCGCCCACTGCCACCGCCACCAATGGCGGCCGGATGGCGATCGTCAGCTCAGTGGTGTTCGTGACCACATTATACGGTTTGAAATCATACAATCAATCGTCCTCGAACCTCTGTAGTCCCATTTTGGTTAAGTAACGAGTGTGGTTTGTGAAAATGGAATGACTAAACACCACACCGGACACGCAGCCGGGTTCCCAAAAAGCAGTGACAGTGTTTACTCAGCTTAACTCAGATGGCAGTTGATTGTACCAGATTTCTAGAACTAATTATTAGCAAAGCTTAAAAGTAAGTTATATATATAAGTAATTATAGAATCACCATTGGGATCTGGATGGCGCTCAGATCTCCTAGCCTCAGGACCACTCGCGACCATAGTAACTTCCCCTTCACTTGCAGTGGTGCCTACTTCGTTCTCAGCCTGATGAAAATACGAGTATTCATAATTGGACTTAGCAACTGTCGCACAATTACCTCCTTCTGCCTCGGGCTTTTCGAAAAAACGAGAGCAGGTTTCGGGGCTGACGGCCATGCAGTAACTCTGCTGGAGACTTTTGAGTTTTCGCTCTTTGTGTAGAACAGAAAGTCGAAAGAAATGAGCAAAGAGCCGTTACGGAATCCCTACTTTTCGACATGTTCTTCTTAAAAGGATCTATAAACGTTCGGACAAATCTCTCAGCCTGCCCATTCGATGGTGAGGAAACGGTACTGTTGTCCAATGTTGAATTGAGTGGACATTACAGAACTCCTTGAAGATCTATGCGGTGAATTGAGTGCCGTTGTCCGTAACCAACGCTTTTGGAAGCCCTTCGATGGCGAAAATCGATTGAAGTGCCTGATTGGAGCTTCAGAGGTGACTACAAACAGTGACACCACATACGAAAATTTCAAGTATGCATCTACATAGATCAACAACATATTGTTAAAAAATGGGCCCGCAAAATCCAAGTGCACCCTTTCCCATGGCTGCTCTGCCAGAGGATAGTTGCTGTATTCTTTTTTTAGGTTCGCAGCGGATTCCTGACAAATGCTGAAACCTGCTGCCACTTTGTTGATTTTTGATCCATACCTGGGAACCAGACTTATCGCCGAACCCGCTGTTTCATCTGCGTACAGCTCCAACGACCCTCAAGAAGGAACCTCAGCCCCCTGAACTGTAACACTTTCGGTATGACGGCTCAGTCGTAATCCCCTATCCCGAAAAGAATACAATTGCCTCAAAATAAGAGCTAACTTACGATCAAAAAACGGTTTCACATCCTTTTTGCTCTCAGCCAGCTTGTAAGGCTATCCATTTTTTATGTAGTTAGCAACTCTCTTAAACACTTTGTCCCTCAATGTATATTTGCCAATCAGTGCGGCGTTAAGCGGACTGTTTTCTCTTGCTCTTGAAAAATTACGCTGTTCACTCCTTGGCAGTTTTCTTCCAATTCGTCGAAATCGACATCCGGGTCCACCGGAATTCGTGACAATACTGCATTCCCATGTTTCGCGGGAAGAAATTTTATATTGTAGTTATAGGCCATAAGCGTAAGAGCCCAATTTAGTAGGCGACGCATCGTCATTTCTGGAAACTCCTTGCTGGGATTGAATATAGTCCCCTAAGGTTCATGATCGGTCTGCAACTCAAAAACCACACATAGCAGTGAAACTTTTTCACCCCATAGACTATGGAGAATGCCTCCGTTCCTCCATTTCCTATTTAGCTATCATACAGCCAGCTTTTGATGACGATCAAGTGTTTTAGAAGCGAACCCGATTTGCCTCTCGATTCCGTCTGGATATCTGTGCGAAAAGAACTTGCCAATGCCATAATTGGAAGCATTCGTAGCTAGAATCAGAGGCAGCTTGTCAACTATGCCGCTTCTAATATACTGTGTTTTAATGTCTCTAAGGCTCTCTGCTGCTTAGCCGACCAGACGAATTCAGCACCCTTCGCTCGGAGCGTATTCAGGGGACCTGCTACCTGCAAGAAGTTTGGAATAAGTTGATTATAATAGTTAAGTTTACCTATACGTATCATGTTTGCCTGATACGGCAATATCGTCTACGATACAGGTAAGTCGGCAAACAGTTGTCCCATAATATTTGGAACTCCCCTGGAGAACTGCTGATTCCAAATGGTAAACGCTGATATTGAAATAGTTCGAATGGTGTATTAATAACTTCCAGTTCCAGTAATAACGTAGAGGTACCAACAGGTAGATAAGCATCCGACAGGTCAAATTTTGTGAAAAGCCTCCCCCCCAAACCTTATGAAACAAATCTCGAATACCGAGTACATGGGATTGGATGTCGATTTACTACTAACTGGGGATTCACGCTAGCTTTAAAATCCCCACAGATTCAAATGTCCCCATCCGCCTTTTGCACAATACTGTAGAGATTTGAGCACCGCTTCTAAGCCTTCCCTATCCATATGTACATATTGATTTATATATTTTATTATATTCTAATTTTATTTTCTTAATTAATGCAGGTTCAGATATTCCTACAATTATCCTCACAACACCGGATTTGTTGAATACCGATCTAAACCAAATGCGCATACTATTTTCGTTTCTGCCAGAAAGCTCAGCGCCGGCATGTTTTGGGATGCTAAATGGATTCTTTTAATTGATTACCTTGCAACAGGCAAAACAGTTGCAGACATCACAAACATTACTTAAACGTTCTTAACCGACCGGATGCCGAAAATATTATCTTTCGACCGAACAACACACCTGTACACAAGGGTGCATTGGCGATGAGAAAACTGCGGGATTTTCTTTTTCAATTTCCTACTCCAGACCCCCTCTTCTTTGGCGAAACGCTAGACTAAATGTGTTGAAGTCCTCCCTTCCAAAATAGGGGTTCGAATATACCCGCCTCTCTGAATACCAGATGGTAGAAGCGACTAAATTATTCATGGATCTCTTCGCCATGAAAAAAAATGGCTAAGGTAGGCGAAGGGCTTGGCACTGTTTACACTCACATCACTACACTAATACACCATAACAACATCACACCTAAAACAACATCAAAAATCATTAAAATATTCCGGAGACAAACTAGTTTTCCGATCAAGAGGCTCGTGGAACGTACGCAGGTTATACATACCAGGTGCTTTCTAGACAGCATTAAATAAAATTAGTAAGTATAAATTGGACATTGTAGCGGTTAAGGACGAATATACTTTTGCTTGTGGCGGTACGGATACCGACAATCTCGGAACATGATTCTTCATCAGCAACAAAATTGTGCAGAACGTAATAAACGTAGTATTTTACAATGACCGAAGATCGATGGCAGGATGCGGTTTATGAAACAATGGATGAAATATTTGACAATTTTTCGTTCTTTGACGTGAAAATCGTACTCAGGGACTTCAACGCGAAAATAAGAAAAGAAATGCTGTATAGCCCAATAATCGGAGAAAAAAGTCTCCATGTCTTATCAAACTACATACAGTCAGTCACGAAAGTCTACATATACCCCTGAAAAGTGCTAGATCAATGCTTGTAGACAAAATTTCAATATTATTTATTTATTAGATAAAGTATAACTGTTCAAAAACATGATTCAAAACAAAAAGTAGTCGTTTCTTCAGAATAATTTAACAAAAACAAGCAAAAACCAAAAAAATCATCTCACGAAAGTCTACATACAGCTGTGTTTCAGACGAATTCCTTGTCAACAGGACAAAGTACCGCTATTTTTTTCCTGCAAATGCAAATTCTTCTCCATTGAAACTCAGTTGCGATTCATTTGTGTGAAATGGTGGAAATGGAGAACAGACGAGAAATACCTTTGGAAGTTAGGAACATCATTATAAAACTGAGAAATGAAAAAAAAAGTTATAGTGAGATATCTAAAATAGTGGGTAAAAGCGTTTCTACTGTGCAGACCATCATAAAAAACTACAATGACAGAGGGCACGTTCTAAATAATCACCGTTCAGGCCGTCCGAAAAAATTAAATAGCCGCGATATCCGAACTCTCATCCGAAAAGTGAACTCTAATCCGCGAATTAGTGCTCCAAAATTCCACTACAGGGAAGGAAGTTCACCCAGAAGCTGTACGGAAAGTATTGAGATCCGAAGGGTTTAATGGAAGAGTTCCAAGGAAAAAACCGTGGATCAGTGAAGCTAACCGCGAAAAACGCTTAGAATTCGCAAACCGCTACATATCGGAGGACCACGATTTTTGGAAAACAGTGCTTTTCACGGACGAAAGCAAATTTAATATCTTCGGTTCTGATGGCAGGGGAAAAGTGTGGCGGAGAGCTAACCAGGAAATGGAAGCGAAGAACCTGGTTCCTACTGTCAAGCACGGTGGTGGGCATGTGATGGTGTGGAGGGCAATGGCAGCTTCTGGTGTACCATATATAGCCGGAGAGCTGGTCGCCACTTCGACTAAGATACTGCCATAAAGCTAAAACGTTTCATATATACTATTTAATATAATCGAAGTAAGAAAATCAACTTCTGACTGAATTAGCGCGGTTGTAAATACACATACTATTTTTTTCAAATTGCAAGTTCATTATTAAAAAAAAATGTACTTTCACAAGTTTGGCTTTCGAATGTACTTTAATTTACACTATTTTGAATACAATATAAAAAAAAAAGCCAGACGATTTTCTTGGTTACACATACCTCTCAGATGGGTCTAAAGTTAGTAAGATGGGTAACATTGTATTTTCCCCAAAGCGGCACAATTACGATATCCGTGGCGGCGGCTTTTGAAGGTGTTTTCCTATAGAACTCGATGAGTTAAACAAAAAACAATAAGTGAAATTGTTTGATATTTTGCTTAGTTTTCGAGATAATGAGGTTTGAAATTGATTAATTTTTTGTTTTTTTTACTGGAATTTTGATAGAATTTTGACAATATTTTGTTTAAGGGTTTTGCGTAGTTTATAGATTAGTTTCTTTAAACGTCACGAAAGACGGGTATAAAGAAATATTGGATACACCCAAACTCGCACCCATTCCAAATCCTCTATGTGACCAGCAGGGGGGTTGCAGGAGGGCAACATGCCTCCCTTACGCATTTAGATAATCGTACCAATGTACAATAACATGGTAAGCCAAAAAATATGCAACAGTTACAAAAAGAGTGCCGCTTGGGGCGTATTTATGCAACACTTTTAACAAAATTTTACCAAAATTTACTTGCAATTTGGTCGCTATACTCGATAAACGCATTGAGAAACTGGACGAATTAAAATATCTGGGTACCATATTATCTGCAAAAAATTACATTAAAATCAAAAAAAATAAAAGAAGGAAAATAGAATTCGGGCCTTTGAGATCTTCAGGAAAATCTATGATGAAAAACAAGACGGAGAAACAGGTAAATGGAGAAAACTATACAACCAAGATCGAGAAACCTTATTCAGCCTCTGGCATTGTCTCAGACAAAGAAACGCGAGGACTAAGATGGGCAGGACATGTAGAACGAATGGACACTAGACGGACAGTCAAACGAATGAGTAGCTGGACAATATAAGGATGGATCTAGAAGAGATAGGATGGAACAGCGAAACATGGTAGGAAAACACTTATGGCAGGTTGGACGAAGGGTGGTCAATGAGGCTCTGAACTTCCGATGTCCAAATGGCCAGCAATAATAATATGTAATAATGTGTTGAAGTCAACGGAGATTATGTAGAAAAATAACGTAATTTTTTTATGTAACTGAAAATCATAGTCTTTCATTTTCAGGCCGAAAAATTACCTTAGTAAAAGTTCCCTTTTATTTTCAATACAAAATTTTCTTAAAGCATTTTTTCACACATTTATACATATACATATGTATGTACATATCTATGAATACATTTTTCTTCTCTTTAGGAGGAAGATACGTATGTATACATGTATACAAAAGTTGTAACTGTTTATTGCCAAATTATGTGTGTAATATACATACATATGTACATATTTACGCATGTAGATATGAACGAACGTTTTTATTTTTGCTCTGTGCCTCCCCTATCATAAGCCGGCTAAATACCTATGCAGTGATTCAGTTTTCCATGGAATGTGCATATTTATAAGTATATATACATACATACATATGTATATATCATTAAATGCCATAATAGTATATTCACGTACAAATTCTAGAACTTTTGACTCTAATATATGTACATACATGTATATATATACATATGTACATAAACCATGTTACTTTTCAATTGAAAAATAACGGGAACAATGAATGCGTATTGTATGCATGAATATATACATACATACATACCCACAAAACAGTTCCTCGATTTACTCACCGCCAATTATTCCACAGATCCCTTTTTTCGTTTTTATTTAGACATACTACCTTCCATTTAAAACTTATTCGTATACAATAAACTTATTTATATATGTATGTATGTACCTAAATGCGTACTAAAAAGAAACAAATCAGAACGTGTTAAAGTATATTTTCCTTTCAGGTGTACATATTGGCACATAAACACAATTTTTTAACACATTCAAGAAGCGAAACTCAATTTGATTCTTTTACTAATTTTTTTGTACGATGAGAAGAACACGTGAAACAAACACAAATTTTTAAATTTCTTAATCGTCACTCTCTCGGTAGAAAAAACGTATGTACATATATGTACTTATATTTTTGTTTAAAATATGTGCGAATATACAAACATATATACATATACATACATATATATGTAAGTATAAGACCAACTTATAATGTGCGCGAATTTGTCAGCTACAACATTAAAACAAAAAACACTTGAATGTTATTTATTTTGCAGACACGAGTATTTTGTACGTAGTATCTTTTACTGTAAACGATAAAATCAAAAAGACGAAACCCGAAAAAGTAATAGCGATGAATGGGTTGAGGGAGCAGTTACATACACATGCGAAGATTGGGGCAACAGGAAACTAATAACAGTTGGTAAAATAGAAACAACTCCACAATTAGACGCGCCTACATAAATGATAAAAAATAGAAAAAACGATAAAATATTCGAGAACTCTCAAAGATTGACTAAACGCAACGGTGAGCAAAATCTTATGCATGGCCCCACAACAAAAATATATTTATACCTATTTCATGCAAGAATAGGGGAGCTTATGTTCCACACAATGAGTTGTCCTACGATTTTTCCCAACATTTACACGTTGCCATAAAGTTGTAGGAGTGTTACATAATACATAATAAGTGATGACTTGTAATATGCGACAGTATATACTGGTGAAAACATGACCAAGCTTTTGTTTTTTATGGTGCTTATAAACTTGCATGAGAGAACTGGTTTCCCCTTTTCGTATTACGAAATTATTTTTAATCGACTATGCGATATGGGATCCACAGTCGAAGAAACTTCTATAAATTAGGTATGTATTTCGTATTTTAAACCAATTATTGTACATAATGTACATACATATGTTAAAGACTGGTTTTTATGTGGATTTGTACCTAAGATGTACCATACGAGTTATACATATATACTGCTATACTCGAGTGCAAATTTTCCATAAATAATCTACATGTGTTCAGCCTTACATACACACATATTTATAATCATAGAATATTAAAGATTAAATCGCTTACATTATATGTACCTATGTATGTACATAAAGTATTATCTACTTAAGAGTAGGTTATTTCTTGTTTCCTGCACCAGAATAAATCTTGTGCAATAATAATATATTTCCACCTTTTTAATATTATATTTTCCATTTCCAGTACATAGATATACATACATACATATATACATAAGTACATAATGGCAAAACTTAATGTATGGAATAAATTAGAGGTAGTTCGTGATCATTGGGAAACATGGACAAATATTAGCGATGAGAAACGCGGTTAGATACATATCTTGGTATCTGACTTGACCAGAGCTTGTCTTGTTGGAGCTTATTAAGCCTTCGGTATGACAAGGAGGCTGTTTCACAGCATTCCACTTGACAGGCTAAAAATCATATGTGACGTGGCCCTAATAAGGCCCATCATAGCTCGTATTGTATGGTATTGTGTGGCTTAATGTAGCACCAACTTCTATGGAAAAGGTTCGTTTATTCGAGAGGCATTGCCTTAGAGTGTGTCTTAGAATGTACAGAACGCCCTAATAAAATGTTGTACCACAGAGCATCCCGGAATTTTACCACCGCTCTCGGGGCGCAAGGGACAAACGGGTCATACGCGACAGGTACATTAACAGTGCTCATGAGCTAATTCGGTTTAGTACTGCAATGGTGGACTGGGATCCCACCGATCTTACTAAGTTAGGTATTACACATCGCATCTTTTTGACGTGCAACTCTTTGTGATTTCCTTTTGAACTGACATTCCGAATTGCAGGGGTTGTAACATGAAGCATATTTTTATTTCGCAGTGTTGCGCATCTATTTGGTATTTGTCTTTTATTTGATGTGCGTTATTCAGTGTCGACGTTTTCAGCGGAATTTGTTTGGAAATACATACATACTATAATAATGATGGAATCGGTGGTAAATGAATTACTGGACCATGCAGAAATCTTGCTGGAATCTATTCAGTCAAATCCTTTGTCCACTTAAAATCACTCATTTCACCCCTTTTTTTAAATTAGAATCACGTAATTGTCCGTTTACTTGGAACTGTCCACTTAAAAGTTTGAAACGCATATGAAGCAACATCGCAAAACAAAGAATAAGGAGATAAGAAAATGTCTAAAAGAAGGACGGAGAAGCCTGCTCGTGCATCACTGTGTCAGTGTATTTCTAGTTCATTGACCCTCTCTTTCGCAATTATTTGAGTCTTGGGCACTTTTGCACCGTTTAATACCGAACTAAACAGCACGCCAATTGGTGGTTGTCGGGTGCAAACGCTTCCCAGAGAGTTGCGTTACTCCGGTGAGATTCTCCTCACTCCTTAGTTCGTAAGATATTTTAGGATTAGCTATGATATCTTTTGGAGGCTGGCGTATCATCATGCATAGAGAAGTCTGAGAGCTGAATGACCTTGGTGAGGTGTCGGGCGTGCAGAGTGAGACAGATGGTGAAGGTCTGACTTGTAGTATGGAAGTTCCACTTGTAGTTCTGACTTGTAGTATGGAAGTTCAATTTTTTCAACTTTTTGACTTGGTTGATACATTTTTCGTAAGGTGTGAATAGTTTTCATAAAACTTCAGAACATTTTTTCACTTTTGCTTGTGACTTCAGGGAGTGAACACCAATTTTGACCGGAATGAACGATATGACGACAAACAAGGAAAAATAATTTTAGGTTGATTTTTTAGAGGTGCACTGCCAATTTTCAGAAGTATGGAAAATTAAAAGTGAACTGAACAAAAACAAAGTACTTTTTTCCAGTAAGTAGCGTACGAAATGTTATTAAAAAAATATAAACAAATTGATAAAAATGCATATTGCATCTCTCAATATTTTATATTTTATATTTTGTTACCGATGAGAATTTATTCCGTTTCCCGACACATATTGCACCTCCATGTTAACACTTCGAAATGTCTTTCGCAAATCAAGTCTGTCAAGCAAGTTTTATGATGTGAATGCTAGGCATTATTTGGTCGTCCAACAAGTCGGATAGACAAATCGTAGAGTGTGAACGCCGCTAGTGGCTAATCAGGAGGGTTAACACTAGTCAGCCTGATTATATTTACGATTAGAATTAAGCAGCTTGGTCGGTTAAGCTTTAGGATAAGAAAAAAAAGAGGTATACAGGTTTTTAAAAAACTTTTCCAAGAAAATCAGATTTTGAAATGTAGTCATATGAAAATAGAATAGATAGATTTAAGCCGAAAGAAACTAGCAATGAAAAAACTTAGAGTGCCTAGAGTGAATGACTTAGAGTGCCCGCACAGGGCCAGTAAGACACGTTAAATAATAAAACATTTTTAAGTTACATTTAAGCAATTTTGTGTAGTAAATATGAATAGAATAGAAAAAAATAAATAAATAAAGGATCTGACAAGGCCAAGCCAAGAACGACAGGAAAATGGTTGCCTCGCGTTTTTCTGTACATTCTCAAGAACGACAGCGATGTTTTGGTGATCAAGATATTTTAAAAGGTCTTCAACTTCTTGGTAGTTATTGTCATGTTTGTTAAGTGATTTAATCAACTCTCGTCTGTTTGGTATGTAGTGTACATATTTTACGAATAACTTTAAAAGGATTATTTGTTTTATTGTAAGAGAATCTTAAGCAAGTTCTCGTCACTTTTCTTGTGAAAATTGAATCTTTATGTAAAGTTAGTTGTCGATCTGTGCAGCATGTGACCAAGCGTTGCCGTACTGTACGGCTCCAATACTCCACTCGAAGGCCACAACTGATGTCGATGACGAATTCTCGTCAATGAAGAGCAGGACCTTCTAACCTTACTCGGTCTTACCACACGGTCTTTAAAGTACAGCATCTACTTTTCATCACCAGTCACAATACAATGGAAAAAACCTTTCTGCCGTCAAAGCAGCCATACGAAACGTCTAATGTCCTTACTTCTGAACATTTCTTATTCCATAAATTTCGAAACTTTCGCGTCATCTACTTGTAATGATTTTTCAAGGTCACCCGCCTGACTCCAGTTTGCCTCCAATTTTTCGTCTTCCAACTTTTCGTTGCATCTTCAACATCAAAATCATTATTTTTGAATCGTCGAAACCAATCTTTGCATATGGGCTCCGATAGAGCATGGGTAATGTATTTTTTTGTGTGTATGTGCAACCTCAAGGCAGGGCAGCACGACTGCCATTAGGGTACGAATGCCATAGCGGTCTGCCAAAATGAAAAACATATCTAGTTGGTAGTCTATTTGAATCTGAATTTATTTTCAATTGATATCTCTTTTTATATTGTTTCCCCCACTAGCATTTCCAATGCATATCGATCTCAAATAGGTTGCGTACCGTCAGTTGATCACAGACCAGTGAAGTGGAAGGTAGTGTTTCGGCTTTCGGTTTCGGTTTCGGTTTCGGTTTCGGTTTCGGCTTGTTTACGATATAAACAAAACAATAAAAAGGTATAAGTGCGCATTTAGGCGAAATATTCGCGGAACCCCAATTAGCCCGGTGGTTAAGTGCCCGACCCGCAGTCGGAAGGTCGCCGGTTCGGATCCCAAGTCGGGAGGAAAGTTTTTTGTGTGTGTTTTCTGTTTCTTTCTGCTGCTTCTCAATTAGTTGGAAGTAGCAGGAGGAGGATGTCGGGAGACGGCGGGGGAAAACCCGTACGTCGTACGGAGTCGGAATCGGGTGATTTATCATAAGCTGCTGACTGAAAAGCTGCAGGTCGAAGCGAGGAAAGGGGCGCCATCACCAACACCATCAACGTCGAAAGCAGCTGGACTACAACAACCAAAACCAGCGATCCCCGTGGAAGCGGATACTGCCTACCTTTCCTATGGTAGGGAAGGCCGCTACACGGGGGACAATAACCCCTTTGCCCCCCTTTTATATTCGGCTACGGAGGAAGAGCGTAGCGAATTGGAAGAGAAAGAGCGTATCCTACGTGCCCAGCTGCAGGCCGTAGTTGATAAGCTGAAGCAGATAAAGAAGAGGGATTTAGAACAGGCAACAGCCGCCCCACAGCAAAAGCAGCAACAACTACAGCAGCCGCAGAAAAAGCAGCAGCAACAACAACAGCCACAGCAGCAACAACGACAGCCGCAACAGCAGCAGCAGAAACAGCAGCCGCAACAGCAGCAGCAACAACAACAGCCGCAGCAGCAGAAGCAACAACAACAGCCGCAGCAGCAGAAGCAGCAGCAACGTCCTAAAAAGGAGAAAGTGCCACCCATCTTCACCTATACCACGGCCCTACGAGAGACCATCGATCTCTGTAAGTATGCTATTGGTGTAGGCAATTTTGAAATCAAATGTTTAGGCCAAAAACGCTATGCTGTTCGGTGCAAGACACTGGAGCAGCATAAGCGTATAAAAAGCTTATTAAAGGAGTCCACAACGGAGTTTTTCTCCTTCACGCCGAAGGCCGAGAGGTTGCGGACAATGCTCCTTAAAGGCGTGGAGTCGATTGCAGACCCCGAGGAAATGCTCTCAGAGCTCAAAGAGTTCGAGAGTGACGACCTCAAATTCGTGGGGGTTAAGCCATTCACTACGGTGAGCTCCCGACGGGAGAAGCGAGTTATTCCCTTCTTCTTGGTACAGCTCACACCCAGCAGCAAGCTGGAGAGGTTAAGGACTATCACCACCTTAGCGTCCCAGACTGTCACATGGGAAACATTAAAGAGGAGCGGAAACATTTTGCAATGTATCCGCTGCCAAAGGTTCGGGCACGCCGCGTCGAACTGCGAAATGCAGCCTCGATGCGTTAAGTGTGCAAAGAACCACAAGAACGAGGAATGCGACCTTGGGAAAGACAAGGTGGCGGATAGAGAGCAGCTCGAGTGTGTCTTGTGTAGGAACCGAGGGCACCCTGCAAACTATCGGGGATGTCCTAAGTTCCAGGACATCAAGAAAGAAAACCTGGCCCGTAAGCAGAAGGTCGAGGAGAAGCGTCCCTCGGGTCGCTTCCAAACACCAGCCGTCACATCCCAATTGACCTACGCCCAAATGGCGGCAGGTTCGGGAAAGACGGTACAAAAGCCCATGACTGTTCCTAAAGCCCCAGTGCCTGTCTCTAAGGCACCGGTGGTCGAGGTGGATGTCTGTTCAATCTTGCTCGCAATCCAAGGGCAGATTGGGCAGCTCCAGCAACAGATCCTGGAGACGGCGACCCGAGTAGATAGTATCTACTCGCTTCTGCCGGGCCTAGCGCACCTAAGGTCGTGATGGGTACGCTGGTAGAGAGGCCCTTGAAGATCCTGTCGGTGAATGTAAATTCACTGATAAGGATCGAGCGACGAGCCGTACTTTTTAACCTGTTGCAGGACGAAAGCCCCGATGTACTCTTGGTTAGCGAAACAAAGCTAAACCAGAAGCACAAAATCCGGCACAGTTCTTATAGAATAATTAGAAGGGACCGACCCAACGCTACTCAAGGCGGAGGAGTTGCGATCTTCATTAAAAATAATCTTAAACATAAAGTCATATATAGCGGTGAAGTGCGGAGGTTCCAGGTGCTAGAGGCCTGTATTGTGTGCATTCCTCTCCGAAACGGAAAGAGAATGTACATTGTATCAGCCTATGCACCTGAAGCACCTCAACCCAATATTTTTATCGCAGAACTCGAGACACTCTTTCGATCTCTGCGCTTGAACTCGGTAGAAAATTTCTACATTCTGGCCGGCGATTTAAATGCCAAACATAGTGATTGGGGAAATAACATTCCCAACACTAGGGGGAGCCTACTAAGCCATTGGTGGGTTCTTCACAACATTGAATATAGAGTCAAGTTGCTCGCAACGGATAGTCCGTCGTATCCTAGGAGCGGCTCCTATCTGGATCTAATGCTGATAGACTCTCGACTGAGACTGACAGACACGAACGAATGGTCTATTAACTGTCTACGGACCATTGTATACGACAGTGACCATTGCGGACTATGTGCCGTGATCACAGTACCTGACGAGTTCGCGGAGATGGCAGAGTGTGTCCAAACGCACCCCTATGATTACAGTAGGGTGTGCTGGCCGCGCTTTGCCAATTCCCTGACGAGAGCGCTCACTTCGAGCGCCTCCTTTCCACCGCCTAATAGGAACCTGTCAAACTACGAGATTGACAGGTATCTCAAACAAATGGACGATGTCATTAAACAAACAATGAACAGTACGATACCACGCCAAAGACAGCACGATACCACAAACGTATACCGAAACGCGACAATCGACGCACTGCACAGACAAAAAAGTAGACTCCTGACAAGACTCAAACTCTTGTACAGGCGGTTTACCGACAGACAAAACTCGGAGGTCAGGACACTGAAGTCACTGATTAAAAATATCCAACAGTTAATCAAGGAAAATTACAGAATATCTGTAAGTTTGCATTGGAACAACAGAATTCGTGCTGTAAAATCCAACAGCGCGAGTATGTTCCCGCAAATAAATAAAATATTTCGGAGAAACAATCAGAATGACATTCAGGATCTAAAGCTTCCGAGAACGTCAGACAATGAACGCTTGCTACGAACAGTTAGCATCGATCCGGAGAGCGCCATCCTGGATGACGACTTCTTCGTGATCGAGGATCCTCAGGAGAAGGTGGCGACAGTGGGAGCTGTCTTCCAGGAAGTGTACAAGGTGAATGATAGTATTCGCCCGAACCACGACCTGGAAGATAGAGCCCTGCTTCATCACTTCTATCTTCGAAATGATATCGATCATTGGCGATCAGAGAACCTTGGTTTTACAGGGTTCAATGAAGATTTCGTGGCAAACAATGTCATCGCCAATGAGGGGGTTAATACCCTGTTCATATCGACGGAGGATCTTCAGATGATCTTCGAGTCATTGAGGAAGAAAAAATCCGCGGGAGTCGACGGTATATCCAATGTTGTGCTTAGGAACCTTTCGCCAGTGGCTGTAGAGAGGTACACCATCCTGTTCAACAATGCACTGAATAATGCATATTATCCAGTGCACTGGAAGACAGCGGTAGTGCAACCAATTCCCAAGAGGGGTAAAGACACATCTAACCCGGAAAATCTCCGGTCAATAAGTCTCCTTCCGAGTATCAGCAAGGTTTTCGAGAAGGTGATCCATAGGGCCCTGTCTAAATGGGTTGAGGACAATAAAATCATCCCGGATAACCAATTCGGTTTCAGAGCGGGGCATGACACTATTCATGCCGCGTCGAAGCTTGTGTCGGATGTTCAATGGAATAAATGCAAGAACCAATGCACGGGTGCCTGTCTGATTGACTTGGAAAAAGCCTTCGATACCGTATGGTTAGAAGGTCTTTATTACAAGCTCAGTCGGCTGGGCATAAGTAAACCACTGCTATATATGATTTTTGACATGTTAACAGGTAGAAAGTTCGTAGTGAAAATTGCCAACGTGACTTCTACCCAAACATTTGAAATCAAAAATGGACTGCAACAGGGTACGGTAAATTCGCCGATCCTTTTCAGCATTTACCTAAGCGATCTGCTAGTTTCTCTTCACCATTCAATAGCGTACGCAGACGACCTAATCGCGTACAGATCAGGTCCAACGATCGACGTCATTGTTACTCTTCTGCAGCGTGACTTCGAAAAAATTCAGCAGTATTGTGATGACTGGAAGTTGAAAATCAACTTCCAGAAATCAGAATCTATATTGTTCAGAACGCCTTTGTCTAGGGCCTCTCGGGACACTAGAAAAAACTGGCGCAGGTTCTTAATTTTAGGACCGGACGGGCGTCCACTGGCGAAACAAAGTGTGGTCAGATATCTTGGGATCGTGCTGGATCAGTATCTATATTTTGACAAACATGTAGATGCGGCTCTGGCAAGGGCCCGGGGCGCTTTCGCTCTGACAAGATGGCTGTTTCATAGCAGCCAACTTGATTCTAGGGTGAAGGTAATCTGCTACATGGCCTTAATCAGGCCCATGGTTGCCTATGGATGTCCCGTCTGGTTCAATGTGAGAGCCAGCTTAATGGAAAGGATTCGGGTGTTTGAGAGACAATGTCTCAGGACGTGTCTGGGGCTACATAGGACACCCGAATCTGAGTACATGAAATTTTACCCGAACGAGGTCCTATACAATAGGGCCAGGATTGTACGGATAGATAATTTTTTGATCAAACTGATTCGAAGCCACGTTGCGAGAGCAATGACTTCGGTCAATAGCCTGATCTTCGGGGCTTACTACCCCAACGATTTATATCACGAGAGAGTGCGCCTTAATGGCTTTGTGCCGCCAGAAGCATTCCTCTATTTAGATAGATGTGGGCTGATCCAGGATAGATTGGCGATACCGCTAATCTTCCACGTGGGTCGCAATTCCGTGGAACGGCGATTCCTCTACGAACCCGATGTCGCGCTCCGTGAGCCCGAGCGCCTCAGGTTCTGTAGATCGGTCTCACGCCGGGATCGAGGAGACGTAGTCCGACAGCATCAACGCTTTTGGTGGCTGGAGAGAGCTACGTCAGTGGACACTTTGAGAGCTTCAGCCTCTTCAAGGCATCGCCTGCCTAACACCAATGGCAGGCTTACATAGGCTAAGGTAGGGTAAGGTGGGGTAGGGTAGGTAGTAGTAGGGTATATATATTGTATATAAAACAAAAAAAAAAAAACAAAAAAAAAAGATATATATATTAAATATATATATTATGTATATAATTTATATATATATATTTTAGTTAAGGTAGAATAAGTTAGGTTTAGTTACATTAAGGTAGGCTTAAGTTTTATATATAATACAAATGATCATATGCTAAGTTTTTAATAAAAAAAACATTTTTCTTAGCTTAAGCTAGATATAGTAATGTTAGTGGTAAGTTGATATAGTAGTCGAAAGACATAGATTTAAGCTGTTACGTCTATTTTAGAGTGTCCGCCTAGGGCCAGTAAGATATCTAGATTGTTAAGATAGTTAAGCTAGTTTTTAAGCATTTTTGTCTAGGGTAAGATAGATCTAAGAAGTTAAGAATAAAAATGAGTTAAAAACTAAAAAAAAAAAAAAAAAACTAGGTTGCGTACCGTCATATTTAATAATATATTATGCTCTATGATATTAAATACCATTTGTGACACACATCTATCGGAATACTTGGGCAGTGAACATTGTAATATTTATGTCCCAATTTTTTCTGCTTCTATTCTTATGGTGCAAGCACTTGTGTGTGTGCCGTCCAGTGTTTACGTTTTTTGGTGTCGCATGACATTTTTATGCAATATGTATTAAGCCGTGTGTAGGAAATGTTTACTTTTGTTTTTGATAGGTGTTGGCCGTGGAAAACAAACGCAAACTTTAAGTATAATTGGTTTATTTCTTCAGACCAAGAAAACAAAGATAAACTAAAATTTAACCGTCTTCTACCGCTTCCACGCACCAACTGTTTTGGGTTTCAAATCCTCATCTGACAGCTGACATCTCTCTTGATGGGTGCGTTCGTTTGAATGGTTTTAGGCACTGTCAGCAACAATAGGTACACTACACCTTTACTGTTAAGCGAAAAATTATTTGGAGAATAATTTTGCAAGACTTCTCTGTATCGATATGTTTCGCAAATGCTTTACATCAAGGGTTTTTAATTTACTAATTACATGTTGTGTATATCTTATTTTATCTTATGTAGTAGTACGTTTACATTCTTTAAAAGAAATGTGTTTGTATTATTAGTTTAAGTAATTGGTATGTGTTGTGTGTATTGAATTTATTACATTGTTATATATATTTGGAACTTCTTACATTTACCGTTTATTTCTATTATTGCATTAATATTGTTTGTTTCGACTATTTTGTATGGTCGTGGCAAGGACTTTATAATTTTTTCTTACTTTCTAATTTAACGAACACTAATTCCTATATTTTAAAGTCTGAAATATTTGTATTCTTATATAGGGTCCGCCAAATAACTTTTTTTTTTTTTGAAAATGCTATAAAAAAAACTACTGAATATTTTCTTAAATTTCTTTTTTTGTTTGAAAGTACAATCCTTCCGGTTAATAATGGAAAATAATTTCATTCAAATGGCTGCCTCGGCTGGCCATGCAGTAGCCTACACGATCGGTCCAATTTTTAAGCACATTATCGATTGTGTGCAGCTGTATTTCACCAATGGCTTCACGAATATTGTCCTTTAAAGCGTCAATTGTCTCTGGCTTGTCGGCGTAACACTTATCTTTGACGGCACCCCACAAATAATAGTCCAACGGTCAAATCGCAGCTCCGAGGTGGCCAAACGACATCAGCTCTGCGGCTGATAATGCGATCTTCAAAAACAGGGCGCAAAACATCGAGTGTAGCTTCGGCTGTGTGGCACGTAGCGCCGTCCTGTTAAAACCAAATGTTGCCAATATCCTCCTCTTCAATTTTTGTGAACAAAAATTCGGTCAACATGGCCCGATATCGATCGCCATTGACTGTAACGGCCACTCCTTGCTCATTTTCGAAGAAAAATGGCCCAATTATGCCTCTGGACCAAAATCCGCACCAAACAGTGGCTCGTTTTGGGTGCACCGGCTTTTCAATGTATGCGTGCGGGTTTTCTGTGCCCCAAATGCGACAATTTTGCTTGTTTACATACCCGCCAAGATCAAAATGAGCTTCATCTGAAAAGATGATTTTTTCATTTTTTCACATTACCATGATTTTCAAAGTAAAGTCGCAATATTTCCCAGCGTTGTTCAAGCGTGTACACAACCATATTCGTTCAGCGGAAGCATAAAACTAATTATCTGTCAAATCAGACATGAGCTAAGTGTTACCATTGACGAAAGAAATACTACTTGAAAAAAAAAACGTTAGATGGCGGACCCTTTAGTATTGTAATTTCCCTTTATTCTTAACATTATTGATAATCTTTTGTGTTTTTTCTATTGTATGCTTAAGCATTTACATAGTTGTCTAAATCATATACGTTTTCATTATTATTTATTGCATCACTTGGTACATAAGTTAATTTTCCAAAAATGAGGTCATATGGTGTATAACCGGTGTCTACGTGTGGTGTTGTATTACATGCAAATGCATAGTATGAGACCCAAATATCCCACTCATAATTTTCAGTGAAATTTAAAAGAAATTCATTTAAAACTCAATGGTTTCTTTCTAATGATCCTATACATACTTTGATGATGATACGGAGTTGAGTAGATTGTATTGATTTTTTAATATTTGCATAAGTTCCTCAGAGGTCATTTTCGAGTTCAGTTCCATTGTCTGACTTGTGTACTTTGAAACGACCGCATTTTAAAATAAATTGTTCCACCAGTGTTTTGGCGATTGTTTTTGCGTCTTTACTTTCAACACCGTGTGCAAAAACATATTTAGTTAATTCACACTGCATCGTGTCCGTTATGACCATTTTCTCTCTTACATGTCCTGTCTGTTTGTTTATGGCACATATTTCACAAGCGCTTACAAATTTCTGGACCATATGTTTTACACTTTTCCAGACATATCTTTGAGTTTTACTATTGTTTTTCGTATACATGAATGTCCTCCATGCGGTGTGTTGTGATATTCGTTTATAAAGAAAAATTAACTTCAGGCTTCACTATCTTTTTAGGGAGTTTATATATCAATATATTCATTGGCGAGTGTCCTTCATTTCATTGCAATTCAATTCCTTCTTTTTAATATATTCAAATATCATATCATTTTCACTTAGTGCTACTTTTTTTTACGGCAACCATTTTTAATTCTGATGCTTCTCTAGAGTCGAAACGTGCTTCGCTAGATTGTCGCTGCATCTTACAATAACTTAATTTTCTTTAATTTCAATAGTACTATTTTTCCTTTTATTACCACTCGTCAATTCCAATTTAATTTTTTTCATATTTCTGACGTCAGTTATGGATGTACAATCCCACATGTGAAGGTGATCAGTTTTCTGCTGAGATGTGTAGTCCTCCTTTTTATTATATATGGATTATATATATATATAATTGATATTGGTGATTGAATGTTGATGTTGCTTGCAAATTTTGAATTTCTTTTGAATCCTTTTGTGCTGATTCCATTGCCAATGTTGCTGTGACGCAATCCATAAAGGTGTTGTTGGGCTCTTTTAGTTGGATTAATTTCTCCAACCAATGAGAATTTCGTAGCCCGCTTATGAATTGTTGGCGAAGATGTGCATCCGCTGTCGATGCTTGACAAGATGAGTATTTGAAATCACAGTTCTTACACATTTTTTTAAGATCTGCTACAAAACTTGAAATGCTCTTCCCCTCGTGTTGGATCCGTTTGGTGAAACGATTTTGTTCTGCAATGACGCTTGGGAAGGGTGCAAATGATCTTTCACCAGTTTCACTAGCACATCGTAGGGTTTGTCTTTGGGATCCTCCGGGCTTGTCAGATTACAAAGTAGTTGCAGTGTTTGTGCTCCCATTGCATGAATCAGCCAATTCCTTTTGCTGGATAGGACTTCCGCAGATGTGCCCGTAAGGTTTTTTAGACAAAAGAAATTTTCCAGTCTTCGGATAAAAATATCCCAAGTTTCCGTTTCCTCATTAAAGGTTTCAAGATGGATTACCTCCTTTTGCTGCGATTGGCCAGCCGCATTGCCCTGAATCGCCGTTGTAATTGTCTGCAAGAGTGTATGCAATTGACTTGCGTCCATTTTACTTAGTGTTTAGCTTATCTTTTGTTTGCAAAATTTACTCCGCCTCGTTGCCACTGTTGTGTTCAAATCGCAAATTAAAGAAACCCGGTCAATTCAATTCAATTTTTTATTTTCTTGTTTCGACTACTTTAACTAATTCATTACACGTGAAAAAAAAAGAAAAGCAAACCGGAAGACAACATTGAACAAAAAAAAGAACGAAGGAGTTGAATTGGAAACGCCTGGGGTGGTGTCTTCCTCTTCTCTGAAGTTTGTCCCACTTACATGCCCGGCTGTGTTCATTAATACGCAACAAGACGCATCTAAGAAATACGTTCCACCACTTTTGCCTGCCATTGCCCGTATCAAAATGTCGTAAACATATTTTTGTTGTGCGTTTAATTTCGGAACATTTGTTAGAACAAATTGAGTTTATCATTGCGATCGAGATCATGTTAGCAAATTTTTAAAAACATTTTTACCAACAATATAGATAAGTGTATCATCAGCGAACAGTGATATTCTTGAAAATTTTAGAGAGTCTTTTAAATCGTTTATATATAACAAAAAGTATTACTCCCAAAATTTATCCCTGTGGGACTCCAAGGTTGACTGCTATTGGTGGCGAGTAGACATCTTCTAACTTAACTTTCTGGGTCCTGCCTGATAGGTAAGATTCAAACCATTTAAGCTCTTTATTTCTTACACCATATTTTTCCAACTTCTTCAATAATATCTTCCTGTCCACAGTCTCAAATGCCCTCTTCAGGTCTAGAAAAAAGGCTAATATCTTGTTTCCATCGTCCATCTCCTTTTTCCATTCATTTAATACCCATGCTAGAGCTGTCTCAGTAGAATGAATCGCACAATATTCCATTTTGCAAAAGATACTTTTCTAGCTAAGTACAGACCACTTTCTCCAATATTTTTTCGTATAAAGGCAACAGGTTTATTGGGCGGAACTTAACAGGATTTTTAGGGTTTTTTTCTTTTTCAACTGGTACCACTACAGATTCTTTCCACGAACTAGGAAACACACCTTCCATTAAAAAAAATTAATGATTTTTATCAGGAATGGAACAGGAACTATTCACAAGTTAGCGGCGGAAGAATAAGATCGTTATCCAGTTGGCGCTCAAGCAATTCGAAACGAAATGTATGTTGACGACTTGATCCCTATAGCAGACTCTATTGATGAAGCCACACAAAAGGTTAAAGACTCTAGATTGATTTTGTTAACAGGAGGTTTTAACCTACGCAAATGGGTAAACAACGTGGAGTCAATTCTTGAGGAAATCCCATTTCAACATCGGGAAGCGGGACTCACGCTGCCATTATCTGACACTGATAACATCAAGGCGTTAGGTATTCGATGGTTTCCTGCTGAAGATGTGCTCTCATTTCAAAATGTGGATGTTGACACAATATGTACAAGCGGCAACCAAGCGGACTGTCCTGTCGGCCATAGCAAAGTTGTTCGATCCTCCAAACAACGCGAATTGCCAAATGTCGAAAAATCAAGATTCCACGTTGAATTCATTGCCAGACACAGTCAAAGACGCCTCTGAGAAAGCGTATGGGGCAGCAGTATACTCACGGGTTCTACAGGATGATGGAACGGTGGCGATGCATTTGCTGATTCCAAAACGAAGGTGGCTCCACTTAAGACGATGACACTTCCAAGACTCGAACTTTGTGCTGCAGTCATCCTAGCCAAGCTGTTAGAGTATGTCAAAAAAAAAACCTAAATTTGGAAATCCGTCAAATCCACGCATGGACTGATTCCAATGTAACTTTAGCCTGGATATCATCACATCCATCAAAATGGAAAACCTTCGTTGGCAATCGAGTTGCAGAAATTTAGCGGCGTACCTATTGCAGCATCTGGAGATATATCCCATCACATCAGAATCCTGCTGATTTGTTGTCAAGGGGAGTTATGCCTTCGGATTTAGTATCGAAGTCGTTGTGGTGGAACGGACCAGAATTCCTCACAGGTACCTGGAAATTCATAGAACCAATACAACCAGTAGAATTCCAGGGAGATGAGGAGTTACGCCCGATTCGCGTTCATCACGGAGCAGCAAAGCGGGAAGACCTGGACGAATTAGTGTCAACATATTCGAGCCTGCAAAAACTCTTGCGAATCCTCGCGTACTGCAGGAGATTCATATCGAACTGTTTCACATCCAAAGAACTTCGGATTAAGGATTCTCTACAACCTACGGAAATTCAAGCAGCGAGCCTTCTCATCCTCCGGTCAACACAATCCATCATGTTTGGTGACAGCGAGGCAAAAGGACTTAAGAGTTTGAATCCATTTGTCGTCAAGGATGGTATTCTAGGGGTAGGAGGTAGGTTGGACAACTCAACATTAAATTACAACCAACGACACCCTATAATCCTTAAACCCAGTCATCACTTGAGTAAGTTGATAATTAAGGACGCACACGATAAAACACTTCATGGAGCACCAGCAGATGACAGCATACCTTCGAAACAAGTATTGGATTCTGAACCTCAAGAACAGCATCAAGAAATGCATTCATTCTTGCACCATATGTTTCAGATATCGAGCGAAGCCATCAAGCCAATTAATGAGAGATCTACCTGCCCCAAAAGTACAAATATAAAAACCATTTACTTACACGGGGGTAGATTATGCTGGTCCGATTGATCTGAAAACATGGAAGGGCCGGGGAGCGAAGCCCATAACGGCATATTTTGCCTTATTTGTTTGGCTACCAAAGCTATTCACTTGGAGTTGGTAAGTGACATGACAACACAAGCCTTTCTAGCTCCCTTCAGGCGTTTCACATCGAGAAGAGGTATCTGTAAAGCGACTGTGGTACCACGTTCGTAGGTGCAAACACCGAACTCAAGAAATTACTTACCGCTGCCAAATTAAATGTCAATGAGCTTGCCGATTCTTTAGCCAACATCGGTACCAAATGGAACTTCATTCCACCCGCGTCGCCACACTTTGGAGGTCTTTGGGAGGCCGGTGTTAAATTGGTGAAATATCATCTGAGACGAATCGTTGGTAATGAGTCACTAAAATTTGAGGAGTTCTATACGCTTCTGACGCAAATAGAAGGATGTTTGAATTCCCGGCCACTTACCCTTCTGTCGGATAATTCGGATGACTACACTGCGTTAACTCCAGCACATTTCCTCATCGGAGAGCCGACGAGGAGCATACCGCAACCAGACGTAGCAGAACAAAACATTAGTTATGTTGATCGGTGGCAGCGAGTTCAACGGATGTTCCACACTCCACGATGGAGCTCCGAATATCTCGCACGACTTCAACAACGTCCCAAGTGGCTTACTAAGGAAGCACAACCACAAGTCGAGGATCTTGTACTCCTAAAGGATGAACGTTTACCGCCTTCTAAATGGATGCTGGACCGTATCAAAAACGTATACAACAACTTAATCCGAGTCGTAAGCGTCAAAACACAAAGGGGAGAATTCAAACGACCGATCACGAAATGTTGTTTACTCCCGGATAACAACACCAACGCGGATCAAACTATCTTATAATATGAACAACTCATAATATTGAATCCAACACACAGTTTAAAATTCTATTATAGCATTTTGAGTACAATTACTCGATACGGAAGCGAAAACTGTTTAACTAAATCCCGGCCACAATTTTATATGTTCATCAGGCAATGATTCTCCTAATTTGAATGCGAGACCAGTGGGAAATAGTGTAAACTCACTTCCACTCAAACTCGGATCTTGAAATTGATCCAGATAAAGAGCTGGATCACGTGTTGTTATTGTAATACATGTAAACCATGACCCGGATAGGATCTGGATGGCATAATAAAAAACACCTATTGTTTCTCTCTTTTTTTTTTTTTTGTAATTAATGGAGACTAACTTCACAGCCAAATCAGGCGTGGGGTAGATTCACCAAAAAAAAAAGAAAAACACCATTTATCCGGTTTATAGTTGAAAACAAAAAAAAAGAGGATTTGAGGTCGATCGAGCACGTTCAAGGAGACTCTAGGTGTTAACTTTATTATGCCACATGATCCACTCAGGATCACGAGACATAATAGGTCTGTTCCCGTACCTGACATAAACAGTCCAAATCAACGAAAAACTATGAAAAACTACGAAAGTCTGTTCCCGTACTCGAAAAATTCACACTTTTGGACAAAAGAGAGCGCTCTCGAGAGAGTAAAAAATTTCCCCATGCTGCGAATTTTAGCCCAAGAAATTTATGTGGGTAGTTTGTCACAGCTTTGTGAAATCAGCTGATTTCTGTCATTCTGTCATACGACAAGAGCTCAGTTTTATATTAAAATTCTTTTGTGCATTTGTAAGATGTCCATTGTCTCTATAAGGCGTTACTAAATGATTCACCTAATAAATAGTAATCTGAAAATATGTATGTTTTTGCAAATTAGTATATTGCACCTACAAATGAATCCGCGAATGTAGCGAATTCAAACATATGTTTTTGACATTTAAAATGTGTGCAACTTTTGTGGTTCAACGCGTTCCCGTACTTTTTGGTGTTTCCACTTCTCTTTGAGAGAATTTCATTCCCACTCTTTGAAAAATGAGAATCTGTGAATTTCTGCCCAAAAAGTACGGGAACAGACCTAATAAAACACTACAGATTAACGAATAGCCGACATTTCGCCTCGTTCAGTCCTGTCAAAGATCTGACATTTGAAAACAAAATAAACAAACAAATTGGAGATGGAAGCAGCTGCTATTGAGGTAAATTGCGTTTATTTGTTGAATTTAAATGGTTAATATTTGTATTACAGTGGTTATTGGAAAGTGACACAGACAGTGAAGAAAGCAGCACACCTGAATATTCATTGCTGCATGAAGAAGTAACAGATTTCTCGGTCGAAATTTAAATTAAGTTTACATGTTTACCTTTTTTTGTCCACCTGCTCCATTTCCACTTCACAATAAAAACAATCTTTGAAATTTAAGTGTGTAATTGCCATATCAAAGAAATTGTTTCTTTTCATTCAATTTTGGATACGATCGATTTAAATGCTGATGATAATAATTTTTATCGATATACACCAATCGAGGGTAATATTTCCCCATATATTCAAGAGTTTTAGAAATGTAAGATAATACACATAATATAGCATTTTGAGTACAATTACTCGATACGGAAGCGAAAACTGCTTAACCAAACCCGTGCCACAATTTTATATGTTCATCAGGCAATGATTCTCCTAATTTGAATGCGAAACCAGTGGGAAATAGTGTAAACTCACTTCCACTCAAACTCGGATCTTGAAATTGATCCAGATAAAGAGCTGGATCACGTGTTGTTATTGTAATACATGTAAACGATGATCCGGATAGGACCTGGATGGCATAATAAAAAACACCTTCTACATCGAAATAAATTACGATTTAAAGTGATGCCAGTTCAGCATGAACTTAAGGTTGTGGACAAGTCCACGGCCGGGGAGAATGTTGGCGATGAAAATTATTTAAATCAAATTAATTAAAAAAATTAATTGGTATAAAAAATGTAAAATCAATATAAGTAAGTTTTACTAAGCTCTAATACAATATGGTTTTGAAAGGTTTAAAAATGTCAAGTATGTACATGTATACAAATGTATGTATATATAGAATATTCTGGGTTGTAAAACAAAGAAAATATATGTACGTTGTATTCAAAATTTAATTCAAAGTGCCTTCGTTTTATTTATTTTTTCTTATATCCGCTCCACAAAACACCACACTTATCAGACAGGGTTAGGACAATCACTTCTTGTCGTCTCACCGTCACAAAGGTTAGTTGAGAGCCAACATTGTTGATGATAAAGTCAGACGAAAGAATGAAGTTTAAAAGATGGTCTCCTCTCCGGTTGCATTTGCTGCTGCCCCAAAAAGTATTTTGAGCGTTAACATCGCAACAGATAATGAGTCCAATTCTTCTGGTTTCACAGTACTCTACGGGTTCAGAAACCGCAGCCACCAGATCTTGACCACAGAATTGACCAAGTTTGGTTGCCGATAGCGTGTTCGATATGATGAGGCAGACCCTTGGCCTTTCGGATCGCTCATCATAAAGGATCGTAGCATCACATATACCACCAAGACCACACAGGCGTTTATTCCACACCCATAGTTCCTGAATGGATTCAATGTGATGATTTGTACTACTGCATGCAATTCTGCTACTGAGAAGATCGGTAGCAGCCTTGCAATGCTGTATACTGATCTGAGTGATAATCATAGATTTAGACTGCGGAGCACTTTCCATCCTTCGACTACTTGACATCAAAATGGAATAAAATCCTACCAAGGCCGAAGTAGGGCGTGAGTGGTACGCGGATTTCAGGGCCTCGAGAAAACCGTTGTCCAATCCCACAGAGAGCTCTTTTTCTCTTTGTAGGAATAGACAGTCCAGGGGCGAAATCGGCTAAAGTGATTTGTGATAAGTGATAGTCACATTCTCGGTTTCGGTATCGTGTAAGGTGATAGTCACTGTGATTGTCACATTTTTGTGAATGTTTTCTGGTGACTATCACTTTCATATATTTTGTGCGTTTAAAGTGACTTTGTTTTGTGTTTTGTGTATTATTTAAAATAAAAAATATGTTTCGTCTTTCGAGCTATTTTTAAGCAAAGATTAAGGGACAGATTAAGATTATAAGACAGTGATGACAGTAAGAATTCTGAGGAAGAATTTGAGAAATCGGTCTAACATTCACGACCTTGCAGATGACATGTAACTAGGAATAATTTCGCAGTTAATATTGTTAAAATTATGCTAAATGATTGGTTTTTTAGATTCACGTTTGTGTTGCGCTGCACAATATTTGCTGTGATTTGAAGGTGCCGTTGAATGAAAGTGACCTTCCCCAACAACCAACCAATCTTATCCACCAATCCAATATGTAAGAAGACCTCCAACCATCCAACAGAGAAGCCGAAAATTTGTGAAGCTCTTAGAGACTCTCTATTGTAAATAAAAGAAAATAATGCTTTTGCAACAAATTCAATTTATTGCTCTCTTTTTAATTTTTTAATTTTTTTCTTGGATAATTTGACAGCTCTTATCTGTCATCAACTCCGAAAAAGCAAGTGTTGCTCCTTTTCTGAATTTTTTTTGTGATAATCTTACCCGATACCGAAAGATGATCATAGTCACAAATGACTGTCACCTTCCACCCCAGGCCCTCGTGTCGAGTCCCGGGTTCTGCGCACGAAGTCGCGTCAGCACTTTCAGTTTGTTTCCGGGTTTTCCCGGAATCCAGCAGATGGCGCGCGTTAATTTTGGGAGACTAACTACCTGATAGTTAGTAGTTCCCAGGGGAGAGATTTTCGGCACCATGCTTCTGATCCAGGCAGATGCCTGCTGTGAGGAGCAGCTCGCCACGAAGGTACTATTCATCAAAGCAGACCTCTCAGCCTGAATACAAAAGCCTGTTGCTGAAGCTAGCCCCAGTAGATATCCTCGCAGTGTTGGCAACCTGCGCTGGTCATTCTGCTGTCACTGCCAGCCTTCCCTATCCTGACCTTTCCAAAGGATATGGCTGCCTCTTTGTAGGAGAGGTGCTTGTCTCGACTCTTTACGGTCATTTGTATTTCCTTTCCAGAGGAAAGGGTTTTGTTGTGTGAAGTGCCCGCCTCCGATGAGCAGTCTTTGGTCCTCTCCGTCTTCAGAATTTTGCTTTGATCTTTGTTGATCGCCGCATCTACCTTCGGACTCCTATTTCCCGCCGCTATGTCAGCGGAGGCGACATCACGTTCTCTCTCTCCAGCAAGGTTGTCCCCGACGGCCGTCTTTCGTTTGCGAGGGCTCTGCTCCTGGTCCATGCTCACGTGTTTTTTGCTGCTTTTGTAATATCTACGAGTATCTATGTAAGGGTGGTTCAACCATAATGCACGATGTTAATTGTGAGTCACACCTTAAAGTCAAGTTTTTGTGCCTAACTTAATTTGACATTTCTTTGTTTCAGTGTTTGACAAATTCAACCATGGAGAGGTACACAATATAACAGCGCGTTAAAATTGTTGAAGCCCTTTCCGAAAATGGGCGTTCAAATCAAAATGCATTTCGTGCACTTCGTGATTTTTTTGGTCATAATAATCGACCAAATGTGTCCACAATCGGTAGAATTGTGCGAAAATTTCAGCAAACCGAGTCTGTAGGAAATGTGAAAACACCTGTGCATGCTCGCCCAGTTCGTTCTGCGGAAAACATTGTTGTTGTTCGTGATAGTGTTGCAGAAGAGCCGTCAACCTCGACTCGTCGTCGTGCCCAACAATTGAACATCTCACGAACATCACTGATGCGAATTTTGAATAAAGATTTAAATTTACACGCTTACAAGGTTCAATTGACTCAAGAGCTGAAGCCTACTGACCATTTCAAGCGTCGTCAATACGCCGAATGGTTGGTTGAACAGACAGAAGTGAATGGTGACTTTACAAAGAAAATCATCTTTAGCGACGAGGCACACTTTCACTTCAGTTGATTAGTTAACAGGCTGAATTGCCACATTTGGGCAAATCTGATTGTTGAAAAGCCGATGCATCCACAAAGGTGCGGTTTATGGGCTGGCGGCGTCATCGGGCCGTACTTCTTCGAAAATGAGGTCGGCCAAGCAGTTACCGTGAATGGTGTTCGCTATCGCGAGATGATAACGGACTTCTTGTGGCCAGAAAATGAGGATATGGACCTGGACGATATGTGCTTCCAACAGGATGGTGCCACTTGCCACACATCCCACGAAACAATTCCTCTTTTGTGCGAGAAATTCAATGGCCGTGTTATATCACGTCGTGGCGATGTTAATTAGCTGCCACGATCATGTGAATTGACACCGTTGGACTTTTTTCTTCAGGGATATTTAAAAGAAAAAGTGTACGTCAATAAGCCAAGAACAATTCAAGAGCTAAAGGATGAGATAATTCGGCACATTAACGACATTAGGTGTTTTTTATTATGCCACATGATCCACTCAGGATCACGAGACATAATAAAACACTACAGATCAACGAATAGCCAGCTTGACATTTCGCCTCGTTCAGTCCTGTCAAAGATCTGACATTTGAAAACAAAATAAACAAACAAATTGAAGATGAAAGCAGCTGCTATTGAGGTAAATTGCGTTTATTTGTTGAATTTAAATGGTTAATATTTGTATTACAGTGGTTATTGGAAAGTGACACGGACAGTGAAGAAAGCAGCACACCTGAATATTCATTGCTGCATGGAGAAGTAACAGATTTCTCGGTCGAAATTTAAATTAATATACATGTTTAACTTTTTCTGTCCACCTGCTCCATTTCCACTTCACAATAAAAACAATTTTTGAAATTTAAGTGTGGAATTGCCATATCAAAGAAAATTTTTCTTTTCATACAAATTTGATACGACCCATTAAATGCTAATGATAATAATTTTTATCGATATACACCAATCGGGGGTAATATTTCCCCAATAGACTCAAGAGTTTTAGAAATGTAAGATAATACACATATTATAGCATTTTGAGTACAATTACTCGATACGGAAGCGAAAACTGCTTAACCAAACCCGTGCCACAATTTTATATGTTCATCAGGCAATGATTCTCCTAATTTGAATGCGAAACCAGTGGGAAATAGTGTAAACTCACTTCCACTCAAACTCGGATCTTGAAATTGATCCAGATAAAGAGCTGGATCACGTGTTGTTATTGTAATACATGTAAACCATGATCCGGATAAGATCTGGATGGCATAATAAAAAACAACTATTGAACCTCAATTATGTCTCAGAGTCATTGAAAATATGGACCATCGGATAGAGGTATGCCACCGAAGCCGTGGCGAGCATTTGGCCGATATTTTGTTTCACACATAATTGTTATAGAACCTTCTATCATAATAAAAAATATTAAGATAATTCTCTGAAAACTTTTTGTTTTATTTACAATTATCATCGTGCGTATTCGTTGGACCACCCTTTAGTTAAAAAAAACAGCGGATGATACAAATGAAACCTTCAATTGCAATATCTCCTTATAAGTGTTATCTTATGGTTATGGTTTCGACACCGGCTCTGTGTCTGATTCTGTTATTGAATTTGACACTGAGACAAAGCATTTGAAACAGCCAGAAATTTAGATGATATGGAAAAGTGGCCTAATGATGTAGATGAAAATATGAAATTGCTACTTGTGCAACGCCAGTAGCGAAGCATGTAAGCGACACGGTTTCTGCTGCATCGACAGAAAGGACGAGGCGGCTAACGAAATAATGGTTTTATCGCACGTTGACTAACGGCGAAAAAGTATTACGTTCTTGGATGGCTTATTCTCCTTCTAAATCGACATTATTTTGCTTTTGTTGCGGTTTGTTTGAAATTCTGGACAAAAACTACGCATCCCAATTTATACAATGCTACTGTCATGGCTGGGAAATATACAGGAGTGTGGCAAAGAATTAAAGATATAAGCCCAAAAGCAGAATTTATACCCTGGCCCAATCACTCTTTGAAATTGGCTTATTCACATTCTACTGCTGTTGCCAAACTCCGTAAAACCGTACAGATTTTTTTTTTGGTAAAAAAATGATTAGGGGCGGCATAAATCGGGTCTGCCCCAGGCGACCCCAACCCACGCTATAAATTAAATGTATGTATTAATAACCTTCGACAAATACCTACATACTTATGCACTTATACTAATCAATACTACCAAATGATAACACGAAATGCGACTAAATATGAACTTTAAAATGATACACAATGTGAAAATAATCCGAAACACATTATTAATAACGTTAACATTTAATAAAATTCAATGAAATAAAAGAATGTTATTATAATAAGTATGTATGTAAGTATCCAAATATGTATCTACCTAAAGACAATAAATACAAAACAAAAATGCGACCTTGTAATTTTACTCTAAAATATCAAATATTAAACCAACGCAATTGCCTTTCGATCTATGAGTTTGTTTATTATAGAAGTATACGCGCGTATCGCTCGGCTTATACAGAATCAGAGCACACACATACACAATAAGCAAGGCAACTAGAGTTGCGCAAAAAAGTTCCAACCCCGGAACGAACATGGAACGTTTCTTTTCCCAATCGGATCTAGTTCCTGGAACTATCTCCTCGGAACTACAATACATACTTAGTGTTTCTATTACTTGATGTAATGACACAATTGTAGTCAAAATAAAAAGTGTTGATTTTTTTTTTTGTTCAAAATACTTCTAATATCTAATTGATGGACTTGAGTAAAGAAAAACCGTCTATTTTTAACAAAGGGGATAAGTATTATAAGTCCTTTTCCATCAAAGAAAAAATATGGAAAGAAATTTTTCGAAAGTGTAGGTGCTGGATAGTATGTACTTTTTTATTCTTTTAACTTTTTTATGAGCTAAAACACCCAAAACTGTTAATAACACCGTTTTCTTCAAAACGTTTTTCCTTATTTTTTTTAGTAATTACACTTTAAATCGCACGACTTTAAAACACAAATGAAATTTGCTCTCAAAAAATCGCCAACGGGCCTCGTTCAATTGTGCATTGAATGAACGATACTGTAGCGAGAACAGCTGACAGCGTTTCGCGCATCGTTCTCGCCACGCTTTCCCGCGGCATTGTGAAACAGGCATCAGACGTTCGGCTGGGTTGTATAATATGAACGCCGTTATTGATGAATTTCTAGGTTGAATGGAACTATGAACATGTTATCGTCCAGTTTGCGGAAAAATCGGAAATGTTTCCGACAGAGGACATAGTTCCTGGAACTATACATGACCGGAATTACCCAAACCTAAAGGCAACCGTCAAGCATGCATGTAAATATGTGTACACATAAGGATAACGAAGTAGCAGTAAAAAGGGAACAAAAAAAATCCCCGCTAGAGTATCGAAGTTAACACGACAATTCTACATTCCATTTCCCATACCTATCCTACATAACCCATACAACTGCTAACGTCATTATTTTATTGTAGTTAACACGACAATTCTCCATTCCCTTTCACATACCTATCCTACATAACCCAAACAACTGCTAAGTCGGCTATCACATGCGGCCTCACGACTCACGACTCACATAAGATTAAAACAGAAAGGAGATGAGTGCGAATGAGATGGAGAATTTAATTCCCGTTGAGTCGCGGGCGAAATTCTTCACGACTCACATTGACGTTTCTCTTTCTCTTTGTTCGTTATTTTCATTTCCATTTCATTTCTCTTCGTACTTTGTGGGGAACGGACGCAATCATGTCGGATGTTGCTTGCAGAAAATGCGTAGAGCTCTATTTTATCTCACGGAGACAATTTCAAAATGAAAAAAAAAGTAGGCGCTCGGCTCACGGAATTTAAATTGAAAGAGGAGATGGGAAGTGAGTCGTGAGTCGTGAGGCCGCATGTGATAGCCGACTAACATCATTCCCTTAACTATTTCGAAACAACTGCACTTCATACACTTAGTCTACCCTGCACCTTTTAAAACATTTAATTCCCAGAAATATTGTCAACCGTATCAATAAGCAAACCAATAATTGTAATTCTAAGAATACCAAACCCTAGAATAAGCAAATATTTACTCTGTTCAATGAGGCTGTTCTGGACTGTTCTGGACAGAAAAGTACACGTTTTGCTGTTCAGTGAGAAAAAAATCCGAAAGTGTTCTGCTTGGTGTGACGGTGTTTCAGAACACGATTTTCTGCACCTACTCTGGAGTCAGAACAGATTCGTGAAAAGTGTCAAAAGCAGCTGTCAGCTAAAGTTCACGCTACAATAAAACATACATATCATCACTGAAAAATGTTGTTGACGAGTCACTAATCACATTAATTTACTATATGTGCCCACCACAACTCTTCCAAAGCATTTTTATGTGAACTCACTTTTGTTTATTATTTAATTCTAAAACATTTTTATTACAATCTGACATAAGATGTTTTCCGCTTTTTGACAACTAACATACGGCTGTACTTTTCTCTTCTAACTTGATCTGACAGTTTTCATGAATCTGTGCTGTCCTGTCCTGTTCTGATCTGATCTTTTCGTCATTAAACACAGCTATTGTAATATAAAAGTAAGTAAAGCTATTAATAAAGCGTTCGGTTCAGTTCAGTTCAGTTCAGTTGTGTAATTCGACTCGTGTATGGTTTTATTTATCAATCGCGGATCGCAACGCGATAACTGGTGCCCGAACATACAAGTGGTTTAAAGTAAAAGTCCGAAAAGTTAAATCGATTAGAAACCCGAACAGTTAGATCGGTTAGAAGTCCGAACAGTTAAAAACGGTTAAATCCCGAAAAAAGAAATTCAACAAGTTAAAGTAACTGGATAAAGGTGCAAAACAGCTGGTTAAACCCAGAAAGTGCAAATCCAGCTGTTCAAACTGTGATACCGTTCAGTGCAAACAAAGTGCAAAAAAGCAAACGGTTTAAACCAAACAGTGCAAATAAGTTCAAATCGAACAAACATTGAACTAAATTTAACGTCGCGCGAGGCGAACGAGGCGAGGGACCACACGGAGCTCCCAACAAAATGTTGATAAAATTACTGTAAGCAGAATTTATTTTATGGTACTAAATATCTATATATATAAAAGAAAGTCGTGTTAGTTACATTATTTATAACTCAAGAACGGCTGAACCGATTTTCTGAAAATTGGTGGGGAGGTAGCTTAGAAGCAGGAGACGGATACGGGATTTTTTATCCCGTTCGACCGCGTTCCCGTGTGACGTGACATAAAACGTCAAAGAGAATACAAGCCACTATAAAACGGGGTATAACAAAACGCAAATGACAGCTAAACGTAATTTTGTCAATGGTTAATTATGGTTGAAAATTTGATAATTATAAATTTTGTCAGAAATCAATAACCATCAGTAATTTGTATTCTCTTTGAATCATCATTAACAATGCCGCGACCAAGACGATCGAATCTTTCCCGACAAAGCCGTAATGCAAGAAGGATACGAAATATTGCGAATGAAAAGACTGAAGAAGAACAAGAAATTGCCCGTGAAGAGCGCCGCGTTAGTATGGCTCGACTTCGTGCTTCTCAATCACAAGAGCAAAGCGAGGCAGCCCGTGAAACGAAGTTGCCATCCTGATTGTTGGTGAAAACTTGGAAACACGCGATATTGTGCTTACACGTCGCGATACTGGGCAACTGCAACAAATATCTGAAACACATCGTTCATCATCGTCGTGGCAAGGAGAAGATGGATATTATTTTAATATCAAAATGATAAATCCGCGCCGTGCAGGGACGGGTTAAGAATATCCCTGCAGCGATACCTCTCGCTTGTCGTAAAAGGCGACTAAAACAAAGGTAAACAAAAATCACATCTAGGCAATTTAGAAAACACCAAAATGAGCCTAGGGACACATATACCACCATTAAACTGCTCCACAAGTGTACATGCAAATCAGTGGGTTGACACGACTGGAGATCACCGGTGTTGTAAGAGTAAGATCAAACAAAAAAAATGCAAAAACACCAGCATTTGATTGGCCTCAGCGATGAAGTAATCCCAAACCGGGAAGTCTGCCGCTACTTTCTGAGGTCAAACCGGCGGACCCCACAAGCGGACCAGTAGGAATGCAGTTAAGTGGGAAGGTTATGGTTCTGACCATAACAACGCCGGAAAAAGGAAAAGAAGAAGATCAAAATGATAAATCCATTGAATGGTGAGTATCAATATCATAGTTTAACATGACATACATTTTGCAATTTCATCTCAACGAAAGAGGAGTTCAACAACAAAGTGTTTCCGAAAATCATTGCTAACCACAAAAACTACGATTGGTTGAGTGAAAGAGCAATTTTAGCGGCAAAGAACAAGAATGTGGATCACTTAAATTGCACAATTGCAAAATCGTTGGTTCCCTGGATTCCTTCAAATCTATCGACTGTGTAACAAACGAAGACGAAGCAACCAACTATCCAACTGAGTTTTTGAATTCCTTGAGAAACCAAACATGAATTTTCCTCCTAATAACAGTCTTAGATCAAAAATTATCAAAAAAAAAAATCTTATAATACTTTTTTGATTGATTTGGCCAAGCAAGGAGTTAAATTATTGACCAATTTGGTTCATTTTTCTATATTCCAGATAGATAAGTTTGTTTAAAATTACATTTTCACTTGATTTTTAAATTTTACTTATTTTTTTCTACTTCTTCCTACCTCGTCCAATCGAACATATTTGGCTTAGACAGAATGACGTCTGTCGGGTCAGTTAGTTTAATATTTAAAAAAAAAAGAGGAAACCGCAATTTGTAAACAAATATTTTTTCTCTACTTTGTAACATTATTATTATTGTAAAACCATATAAAAAAAGGGGGAAACCCCAACCCTCCCTCAACAGTCCCAGTACTTGTAAATTCCAGAACTGGGCAAGATCTCGCAGAGATCAGGAAATTACCTGACTGCGTCAGAGATCTGCAAGTATTCGATGTTAATCCTGTGCAATACGTCTCATGCGGGGGTCCCAATGTTGAGTCCATATTAAAGAACTGTGACATCGTTAAACATAAGCCTATCTATAGAGCTATTATTCAGCACATTCGCCAAAAAATAAGAGGCCGCGCCGATGCAGCTCTTATTTCCTACAATTTATTTGACGCTGACTGGGGTGCTATAAAGATATGTTTGTCCTTGCATTATGCGGATAAACGAGATATTCGCGATTTAGAGCACGAATTAAATTCAATGACCCAGTTAAATCTAACAGTTGATGAATTCTACGCAAAAGTCAATCACCAACTATCCCTACTTATCAATAAGATAAAAACTGAGGACTATTCCCATGAAACCGTGAATGCCTTAACAGAAAACTACAAGAACAAAGCGCTGGATATCTTTATTAGAGGTCTCAACGGAAACATCTCTAAAATGTTAATAATACAAAAGCCTCTAAACCTTCCTGAAGCCTACACCTCTTGCTTAGAATTCCAAAACCTACATTTCAGAAATGTCTCTATCCACCGAAGCGATGTGCAGAATACTATAACTGCACCAATTAATCAAATGTTTCATCCAAGAAATCGTCCAAAAATGGTCACGCCACAAAGACAGATTCCAGCATATCAAAGAAACCAAATTTACAATCTCCCCCGTAATCCGAACCCCAAAAGCCCACCACCCCCCAGACCAACAAGCTCAAAACCCTCGCAACCAATGGAAATTTACCCATCAATTCAAACTCGCATTGTCAGTTATAAGAACAGGCCCACAGGCAAAATTCCAAATCGAAGATCTAACGACTCCGGAAATTTACCGCGAATGCAGCAACGTCTCCTTGCGACCAATGTCATAGATACTTCAGAGAAAGATTCAGAAGAACACCTAAACAAGAAATACTTCGAGTCTTACCAGAACCAAGACTATGAGGAAAATTTAGAAGAAACTTCTGATGAGCTAAATTTTATGACGGAAGCCTCTCTAGCGTACCATACCTAGAATATAGTACACGAGATGACAAAACTCTAAGATTCTTAATTGATACAGGAGCCAATAAAAAATTCGTATGCAATAAAATAATTCACAATAGGAAATCTGTCAATTCTCCATTTAAAGTACAATCTGCAGCAGGACAGATAGAAATAACCCAAAAAATGTCCGGCCCATTTTTCAAAAGCATAGGCAATAGCACTATTATTGATTTCTTTGTTCTACCAGGATTAGTGTCATTCGACGGCATCATAGGTGACGACACGCTTAAAAAACTTGAAGCTGTCAGTGATAGAAAAAAATAACATTCTCCATATCAAACCCAATATTAAAATTAAACTTAAAAAAAAAAGAAACCAAACAAGTAAACAATATCCAAATTAATTATGACCGGGATAAAAGAAGTTCTTGCCAAGTATAAAATATTATTTGGACCTATTTCCGATAGTGAAACAATATATACCGTCCAAATATATACCGCAAATCTTAGAGGTGAAGTCGAAAGTCAAATAGGGAAAATGCTTACTGATGGAGTTCAAGACCATCCAAGAGTCCATATAATTCACCGCTGTGGATTGTACCAAAAAAGCCCAATGCAGCAGGTGAAAGGCAATACAGATTGGTAATCGATTTTAAACGGCTAAATGCACAGTCTCTGACGCCTATCCTATACAGGACATCACAAACACATTAGCAAGCCTGGCAGAAAGCAAATACTCCACCACACTCGATCTGACATCAGGCTTTCACCAATTAAAAATGAAAGAAAGTGACATCCCTAAAACAGCGTTTTCATCATCCAATGGTAAATTTGAATTTACTCGATTGCCATTTAGGTTGAAAAACGCACCAGCTACCTTTCAACGAATGATCAACGACGTATTAATTGGAAAAACTTGCTATATAGTCTATAGTCTATACAGACGATCGTCTACGGAAAAACTAAAGGAGAGCGCATCCAAAATCTTGATGAAGTTCTTTCGCTTCTAGAACACGCAAGCCTTAGGGTTAAACTAAAGAAGTCTAAGTTCCTTAAGACTGAAGTCGACTTTCTAGGGTACATAATAACACAAACAGGTATTCGTGCGGACTCAAAAAAGATCGCCGCAATACAAAAAACTCCACCACCACGCAATCTAAAAGAACTGAAAAGCCCCGTACTATACAAAATTCATTACAGACATGGCAAAAATAGCAAAGCCACTAACTAATCTAACCAGAGGTTCACTTGCCCAAATAAAAGCAAACCAATCCAAAAAAATAGAAGTTCAACTAGATGAAAAGGCTTAGACAGCACTCAAGACCTTAAAGAGATGCTTATGTCATCAGATATTCTAATCTTCCACGACTTCAATCAACCATTCATTCTCACAACAGACGCCCCAGCCTATGCACCTGAAGCACCTCAACCCAACATTTTCATTGCAGAGCTCGAGACACTTTTTCGATCTCTGCGCTTAAACTCGATAAAAAACTTTTATATTCTGGCCGGCGCACGCTGGTCGATTTAGTACAACACTGGCTGGTCATAAGTAAAAAAAAAATGTTGTAACTGTAAAAAAAAAATCCGCTAGACTTAAAGCCAAACACCCAAATAACAAGAAAGAACCAACAAATGAAATAAAGTTCCGTTACCTTATCAATCTCAATGTAATATATAGAGCTTTGCTTACTCTCAATTTGGCCTTTCGTGCGTTTACAAGTGTTTATAAAGTGTTCTAGTGAAAAAAAGTGAGATAATTATTTGTAGCAAATATGTCAGTGTATGCTGTTGGTAAGAATTTTTAAATTCAGACTATTTCTATCAAAAAAAAAAATTGCCTCTGGCATTATGAGCTAAATGAAGGAGTACATTTTTTATTGTGACGGGCTAACTTTTCTTTCATATATCGGTCAATACAAAAAAAGTTTTCATTCATTTTCATTCATTCATTAATTTTTTATTATTTCATATAAATTCAATAAACATAATTAAATTACATATAACTTAATTTATAGTTAGAAATAATATAGGTGACACTTTTTATTTTATATACACAGAGTACTAAAATAGTTTCAAATGCCACTTCAAGAGGTTGAACTAGAACAATAAAAGCATGGGTGGGGTGACCCAAGTAATTTTATACAACTATGAAAAATAAGAATTACATAAAAAAGAATAGTTATAATATACAGATATACAAAAGAAGGAACTTCTTAAAGAAAAAAAAAATCCTGGTTATATCAGAATGTTAGAGAAAAGACTTTCTAGTGTCGCATGATCAAAATTTAAGAGCCACTGTTTTAAACGATTCGCAAGCCTTCTAGAAAATGCCATAGTTCTGATTGACGGTGGAAGTACATTAAAGAGACGGCACGAGGAAACTAAATAAAAATTACGAAATGCAGTAGTGCGAAAAGTTGGAACAGATACAACATTTGAGAAGTGTCGACGTAAATTATAATCTGAAATTAGCCTACAGTTAAGATTACCCGATCTTAAATAAAAAGTTTTTAAGACTTTGAAACAATATAAATGGCGAACAGGAAGAATATTCATATCACGAAACAAAGGATAACTTGGATGACGATGATTTTTACGGCGTATTTTTCTTAAAACATTATTTTGCAGAATTAAAAGAGGCGTAATTTTATACAGATTTGTACCTCCCCAGCACGTAATACCATATTGGAGCTTGGAATGGAAGATACCATAATAAATTACTATAAGTAATTTTGTAGAACACACATTTTTTAAATAGTAGTAGTTTCGAAGAGTGTTGCGAAAATACTTCCTTAACGACTCAGTATGGTTGATAAAGGTCATCCTAGAATCTATGATAAGGCCCAAGTATTTAAATTCGTCTACTTTCTCAACTGAAAAGCAATTCTTGCTACAACTTAAATTACTACAGAAAGTAGGGGAAGGTAAGGTGGAAATACAACCACAATCATCAAGTTTGTATCTTGGACACTCAGTTGCGTCAACAAAAACTTCAACGTTGTTACAGATTTTGGTGGACAGATTAAAATACATAATTTTTGTTTTGGAGCTAATATTTAATTTGTGTTCAGCAAACCAGGTCCTCAATAAATTAAGATCCCAATTAATGTCCGATATGAGATTTAGAGCACTGTCCGATTAATAAGAACAGCCCACGTCATCAGCGAATGCAGTGATTTTTGTTTTAAAGCTAAGTCTAAACAGAGAGTCAATGTAGATTAGGAACAGAATAGGTACAAGCACAGAACCTTGTGGCACTCCAAAATTGCAAAACAGCATTTCGCTCCTCGCTTCTTCAATCTTTACCCTTTGAGATCGATCAGAGAGGTATGACCTAAACCAGTCGAGCATGAATCCCCGGAACCCTGCTTTTTCTAATTTTGTCAATAGTATGGCATGGTTAACCATGTCAAATGCTTTCGCAATATCTAAGAATAGGCCCGCAGTGAATTTTTTCGCATCAAGACTAGAAAAAATATGGGAATAAAAATTTAGTAAAGCGTCTTCAGTAGATTTACCCCGCTGAAAACCAAATTGCACTGAGCTGAAAAAATTTAGAAAGGACACTATCCTCTCCTTAACGATTTTTTCAAAAACTTTACTAAAGACAGGGAGAAGAGAAATGGGCCTGTAATTGCCCATATCTTCTTTAGCACCTTTTTTGAACAAGGGTACAATGTCAGCGCACTTAAGTTTATCAGGAGAAATCCCAGAAAAAATGCTACGATTAAAAATAACGGCTAGAATATCAGCTACAAAGTAACCAACGTGCTTTACAATTTTGTTAGATATGCCATCAAATCCACAAGCATTTGAATTCTTAAGACAAAACTATACCCCTGAACTGGCCCACAAGAGTTTGTAGAAAACGATCACAGGTTACAAATAGGTTGGTAGTTTGGACTAGTAGAACTGTTCGCTATAGAGGCAAAGTGCTTGTTGAAAGCGTTAGCAATCACAATTTTATCTGACACCACACAATTATTTACAGAAATAGCAGTAGGTATTTTGTTAAAAGAACCCTTGTTCAGAATGCTATTAACTACCTGCCATTCACTTTTTATATTTCCTTTTGCAGACATGAACTTTTCACGATAATAATTATCGCGGCAAATGGGAATATCCTTTTTGAGCTGAGAGCATATTTTTTTATACTTGCTTTTCAAATATTGATTATTAGGATACTTAGAACACTTGACCCTGAGCTTATTTTTAGTGTTTACTTTGTTAACGATATGACTCGTTATCCACGGCTTGAGTCTTTTATCAGATGTTTTTAACAATCCAGTAGAGGAGCAGTTACTTATGTGTTTGCTGAGACACTCCATAAAAAGATTATAGGAAGCAGTAGCATCATTCTCTAAATATACCTCATCCCAGGCTTCATGCAGGAGATCGTTTTTCAACTTAACAAGATTAATTTTTGGCATAATTTTGGTCGGGTTAACAGATTGATTCACTATTTTGTTGGAATTCAAGTTTAGCAACAGCCCTGTCATTGAGTGATCTGAGATATTCAGATCAAATCTACAGTTCACGCAGGAGCTAAGGGGAGAATAGGCAAAGCGACCATAGATGTGATCCAAACAACTACTAGAAATCATTCTCGTAGGTTCATTTATGAAGCTGAATAAACCATGCGAAGCTAAAATAGCCAGATAGTTTGATACCAATTCAGTTTTATCCAACAAGTTAATATTGAAATCTCATAAAATAATTAAATTTTTAGCATTCAATTTGTCTAAGAGGCATGAAAATTCTTCCATGAACGCTACAACATTAAACTTATGTAGTCTATAGACACATAAGAACACATATTCTACACGATTAATGACAATCGAAACTTTTAAAACGTCTGCACTACAAAAATCGATGCGCTTCTCTTCGCACACTAAGTACTCCTCTTTGATGAAGCAACCGACACCACCTGAAGCATAATTTTCATTTGGGCTTGCTAAGAATTTAAAACCAGGCAAATGGTAATCGTTTATCTCGAATTCGTAAATCCAAATTTCTGACACAAATACAATATCAGGAGCACGCAACAACGAATCGAGGTGGGCAACAAGAGAGGAAAAATGTTCTCTTAAACTTCTAACATTCTGATGAACAACAAAGAGTTTGTTATGGCAGTAACTACTATCAGTAAATACATTATCACAATTTGTGCTATTGAGATCAAGACTAGGAAGGTCTAATCGATGACCATTATCGTATTAAAATAATTACAAGTATTAAAATTTAATATTAATATTTAGCACTATATAAGTGCAAGATCATTGAACGATCTAATAGAGATGACCCTCCCACCCTCTTCCTTTCTCATTAAAATTTGATTGTTATTAAACCATACATATTTATAATTTTTCCGCTTTCTTACATCTTTGGTCTGCATGAAAAGAGCCTGGGTGTACTTTGTAAGCGCATCATTGATATATATGCTGGTTCCCTTGCTGTTGCCGCTGCTGTGACTGCTGTTGTTGTTGCCGCCTTCACTGATACCAGTTACATTAGAGTGGAGATTTTTTTTCTTCTTATTTTTCTCGCGCATAATTAGTTTCTTTGTAGAGAGGTCAGTGAACTTCACACAAATAATGGATTTGTTTGAACAGCTGTTATTTCCTTCTTTGCTTCGTATTTTCTTTACGTAACATTTCTCTATTTTGGCGTCCGGAACATCAACAGACAAAGCATTTTGAAAAATTTGTTTTGCTTTGATGATTGCGTTGTTGTCATCGACGAGAGGCACACCAACAATTTCGATGCAATTGGTAAGAAGGTTTTGCTGTTGCCAATTGAGTCGACTCTCCAGAGATTCAATCTTCGCCTTCAACTCAGCATTTTCGGTTCACAGTTCGCGGAGTGATGTTAGGAAACGATTATTAGTTTCCTCCAGCTTAGAAAGTTTTAGGTAGATCATCTGGAGAGTGTATTCTGAAGCACGGTGATCCAGTCTAGTACCAGATTCCACCGTATTTTTGTTGTTGCACTGATCCTTTTGGGCACTGTCAGAGTTTGAACAAGAGGATCCACCTTTTCTTGCACTTGAGCACTGATTGTTGCCGTCGACAAGCTCTGGTCCTGGCATACGCAGAGATCTTCGTCTGAGTACATCGCATTTGTTGCAGTGAAAAGGTTTCCCACTTGCAGCAATGAAATCTGCATCTTCAATGGTGAGATTAACGCAAGCGAAATGAAAGAAACTTTGACAATCGCTGCAGGAAATCTTGGTGACACAATTTCTTTCAATTTTCCCCGAACAATGTGAACACTTCATTTTGAAAAAAAAATTAAGAACAATTACAATGAGATGTGCACCCCACGACACTCACTGACTGATTGAAAGTGCTTTACAGTTACATCGTGAATTTTTTTTCATTTAAAGATCTTATCAACACCTTTAAAATAGCTAATGCTTAATTAAAGTGCCGAAACTCAGCGCAACATTCTTTTTTCTTCTCCTACAGGTATCAACACGCCCTTTTCAGGGCGACAATTCCCTTTGCGTAAAGAAGTTTTCTTCTTTATTCAAAGTGAACCTCTTTTTAAATCATTGGTAACGGTTTGTGCAAGTGCTGTTTTGCAGTACGTTATGACAGCAAAGTCAATAACTGTTCTTGATGAAGCTGATGAAAGAAAATGTCTGGAATACTGTAAAATATTTACATCTCATCTTTTTAAGAAATATAAGGAAAAAAAAAATGTCACCAGAACGATTTTTAAAATCGGAAGAGCTTTGGCTGCAAAAAGAATTCCTGATTCCGTTGCCTGAAATTCATGTGCCAACAACTTCCAGACAAGGCAGACTAGAAAAGGAATTTAATGATTGTGGCAACAGGGCGAAAAAAAGAAAAATTCAAAACATTATGGAAAGATCGACCAAGGAATTATCTTTTGCTGTTGAGTCCAAACTCAGAATGGAAGGAAATCGGTCTTAAGCCGAAGTCGTTAAAAAAGTTGTCGAGTGTCCAAAACTCTAAAAAAGATGAAGAAACCTGAAACTCACAATTCACTCAAACCTTATACATCTGAAAAAGCTCTAGCTCTTATAACCGATTTAAAACTTACAAAACACCAATATCAGCAACTTCAAAAAAGTGCAGAAGCAAGAAATGCTAACATTTACCCAACCTACGATTCTATTTTAGGAATAAAGCAAGAGTGTTATCCAACAAGTAATTTTTTGACTATATCCGAAACCTTATGTGAAATTAAACTACAGCCGTTGTTGGACTTGACACTTCAACATTTGTCTACTGCACAATTTGAAAGTTTTTAAAACCAGTTACAAAACGGTGATAGCTTAGTATGTTCTTGGAAATGGGGATGTGATGGTAGTGGAGGTCACTCGCGTTATAAGCAAAAATTTTTGATAAATTCTGATATTGTGCTTACTTGCATAGTACCTCTAGAAATAAAAAAGACTGGTTCTGGAACTGAAAGTATTTGGATTAATTCAAAAAGATCTTCTCCAAGATACTGCCGTCCAGTTCGTTTCGAATTCACAAAGGAAAATATTGGGACAATAACAAGAGAGTTTAACCGTATGGAAGCCGAAATAAATTGTCTAGAAGCCACAAGAGTAACTTTTAACGACAAAACAGTTTTATTCAATCATACTTTTTTTAAAACGATGGTCGATGGCAAAACATGTAATGCTGTAATGGAGAACAGGGCAAGATCAGTTTGCTATATATGCAAAGCATCTCCTAAGGATATGAATAATATTGAACTTTGCTTACGAAAACCTCCTGACACCACTGCCTATTCATTAGGCTTACAAAGTCTTCATTCATTCATAAGATTTATGGAAGCACTCTTACATGTTTCTTATAAAATTCAAAATGAAAGCTGGCAAGCAAGAGGAGCTGAAGAGAAATTATCAGTTAAGAATAGAAAAGAATTCCTACAAATTTTTTTTAAGATCTGAGTTGGGAATCTTAGTAGATTTTCCAAAACAAGGTGGAGGAAATACTAATGACGGCAATACGGCCCGAAAGTTCTTTAAGAATCCAGCAAAAACCGCTGATATATTAGGCTTAGACCCAAATCTGGTAGAACGATTTGCAATTGTTTTAAAGACATTAACATCAGGTCTGAAAATAGATACAAACAAATTCCGCACTTACTGTTTGGACACAGCTAAATTATTTGTTTCCAAATATAATTGGTACAAAATGCCTGATAGCGTCCACAAAATTCTGATACATGTTGCTGACATCATTGACAGTTTTCCAATTCCTATCGGACAGCTTTCGGAAGATGTTTTAGAAGCCCGTCAAAAAGATTATAAAATCTTTCGAAGCGGATTTTCAAGAAAGATGTCCCGAATCGCAACAAATACCGATGTACTCCATTCGATGTTGATATCTTCTGATCCACAAATAAGTGAATTGCGACATCTTCCAACCTGAAAACAACCCGAGTCATGGAAATGATTTTAAATCAATTATACTAATACATAATAGCAAAAAAAAAAAAAAATCCGAATTAAGTCCAGCTACCAATTATAAATCGACCACTGTGCGGCGATTTAAATGCCAAACATAGTGATTGGGGAAATAATATTCCTAACTCTAGGGGGAGCCTACTAAATCATTGGTGGGTTCTGCTGAGCATAGAGTACAGACTCAAGATACTCGCAACAGATAGTCCGTCGTATCCTAGGAGCGGCTCCTATCTGGATCTCATACTGCTTGACTCTCGACTGAGACTAGCTGACACGAAAGAATGGTCTACTAACTGCCTACGGACCTTCGTATACGACAGTGACCACTGCGGACTATGTGCCGTGATCACAGTACCTGACGAGTTCATGGAGATGGCAGAGTATGTTCAAACGCATCCCTACGATTACAGTAGGACGCGTTGGCCACGCTTTGCCAATTCCCTGACGAGAGCGCTCACTTCGAGCGCCTCCTTCCCACCGTCCAATAGAAACCTGTCAAACAACGAAATTGACAGGTACCTCAAACAAATGGACGATATCATTAAACAGACAATGAACAGTACGATACCACGCCAACGACAGCACGACACCACAAACGTATACCGAAACGCCACAATCAACGCACTGCACAGACAAAAAAGTAGACTCCTGACAAGACTCAAACTCTTGTACAGGCGGTTTACCGACAGACAAAACTCGGAGGTCAGGACACTGAAGTCACTGATTAAAAATATCCAACAGTTAATCAAGGAAAATTACAGAATATCTGTAAGTTTGTATCGGAACAATAGAATTCGGGCTGTAAATTCCAACAGCGCGAATATGTTCCCGGTAATAAATAAAATATTTAGGAGGAACAATCGGAATGACATTCAGGATCTGAAGCTTCCGAGAACGTCAGACAATGAACGCTTGCTACGAACAGTCAGCATCGATCCAGAGAGCGCCGCGCCGTCATCGTGTGGTTCATATGCCGTGAGATGATTCTTGCCTCTTGCATTCCTTGACATATTTAATGTATGAAGAATTAGACTTTGAGGTGAACAGTTTCCAATCTGTGTCGCGTACGCTATCACCTAAATCGATTGGTAGTCTAAAGAGATCCATTTAAGATGAGGAAGGTTGAAGTCACCGAAAACTAAGATCTCGTCTTGGGATCCCCAATCAATCGTAAATCAATTAAATTATCGATTGTATCAATGGCCAATTTATATGGTTCAATAGGTTGTGATGGCAAAATGTAAAAGCAGATGGCGTAGAGCGAAACAAAGTCAAGACACGGCGAAGATGAAGTTGCTACGAGAGAGGAGTCAATTGAGTTTCGGACGACTAGGACAACACCGCGGGATCGTCGCGTTAAACGTTAAAGTTTGATGGGAGCAGTTCAAGGTTGTATATACTGAGGATTAAGGCATGTAATTGCTGCAGGACTGCCTGAGTCTTAGAGCACAGACCTTTTGCGTTCTGATAATAAAAGGTAAGAGGGAGGTTTTCGGGAGGGAGGAGGAGACTTTTAGGTGCGAAAAAACCTATCATGATCAGCTTTGCTACGCTGAAGGTGCCATATACGCTTTGAGTGTATATATTGTCTGAAGGTATCAATATATTTCAATACTTTTTTGGGTGAGATATTGAAAAACTCGTGACATTTAATGAAAAGGTTCTTGAGGTTAGTGAAGTCGATGGGGAGACCTTCCTGTTGAATTGAGATCATTACGCTAGTGTTTGATTTACCTTCATAACAAAACGAGTCGGATTTGTTATGCAAATAAGCATGTTCGCATAGATCTTTTTATCTATTAACCTGGAGATCGTATCGCCTTTCGTCGGGGTCAATAGATTGCTGGGTAAGTTTGGCTAATGGTGCCCATAGGGGATTAACGAAAAATTGGGAGGGGACAGATGTTGACGAAGATTGCTTTGTAGATTAAGGATGTGGGAGCTTCGAATGTTAGGATTGTTGGCTCCGGATTTAAGGTCGAAATTTGGAAATGAGCTTGGATCCGGGTCGTGTGCTAGGGTTGGAGGTAATAAGGTTGTATTGGCGGAATAACTAGTTGGCTTCAGATTAAAGCTGACCCGTTGGCCTTGTGGTTTGGTGGAATTGAGGGAGAAGGCTTTATATGGGAAATTGATGGCTGAATAAAAATTGGAAAGAGTTTGGTTTTGAAGCTGCAGTTATCGTGTGGATTAGAGGGGGGCTTAGAATGCTTTTTACTATTGTTAGAAAGATTATTCTTATTACTTTTATTACTAAATTTAGGTTTAGTGGTAGATTTAGGGTGGGAATCACTCTTTTTATTCTACCGCAATGTAGTTCTACCGAGAGTATTTTGTTGCAATGGAGAGCTTTAGTTTGTTCGGTCCGAGATGTTGAAGCATTTGGTAGCTGAGTATTGGGATTTTAAAGTGCTTCCGTTGCTACTTTGAAGCGTTTGGAGGCGCTGCGCTGATTCCATTCTCGTAAGGTCCAAAGTTTGGCCAAAGCGTACGATACTGGTTTCCATGGCTAGTTCTTCTACTTCAGGGAGTTGGTTTGTTTGGGTATAGACAGAAGATGTTGTTTTAGGTGACAGTGGGGTGGAAACACTAGCTTCGAGTAGTTCGTCGCGTTTAGAAGCGTTACCAAATGACGGATTGGTATGATACTGGCCGGGGATGTGGATGTCGTCTATTTTATGAGCTGCTGTTCTTAATTCCTCGACTAGGTCATTTAAGGTGGACCTAGTAGTGGTAAGCTCACTACCATCAACCAAAGTTGATGATTAACCACGGCGTAGAATTCGCCGAGCTTACTGTTGATGACATCAACAAAATACAAATTTATTTTGTATTGCTTACGTTAAGAATTTGTTAGTTTTGCTTGTTTGCTTTTGTCGATGACATAACAAAAAGTACACATTTATTGTTGCAAGGCCTAGGTCAACAGATTTTATCTTTTGCGTTAGTTAGCAATATTGGTGATTTGTTTTGTACTGAATGTCGTGCTAAGGCAAACAATTTTTTACTATAAATTTCATAAATAATATATATAAATATACAATATAAATATGGGTCAGTCCAATACAAATAAGAATTCAAGTAGTTTGAATTTTTCATGGTCCTTCGAACCGGATTAGCCCGAATATTGAAAAGTGATTAGTTAAAATTGGTACTAGACCAATATACTTAAAAGTTTCACTCCACGCGGTATTCGAGCCGGATAATATTAAAAATTAAAAGTTCGTACTCCACTACGCAGAAGACATGAGTGAAATCGAAGAAATCGCATTGAATCAAACGAGAATCACGGAAGAAGTGCATCTATTATGGACTAACTTCAAGAAAGATGGAGAATCTCGAAACTCTGTAGAGAGCTTCACAAGGCGACTCGAGCAGTTAGAACTGGACCAACTTCCAAATAAGTAATGGGTATTTGGAGGATCTACGAAAGACAAAACCGCAACATGACTACTATTTGAGGAAGTATTTTAGCTAATTTGAAACGAGATATCTCGAGATTAAGGGTACCTTCAAGGCAAAATTGGAGATAATCAAGAAAAATACGCAACCAACGCGAATGCCATTATCAAGCGATAATGGCATTCAAGCTTTACGGTCAGCACCTGCAGGACCAAGTCAAGATCCAGAAAGAACTGAAATGTCAACTAATACCAAGAAGTGCCCAGCAAGATTCAAAAGGTTGTATCTGAAAAAAATTATGCCAACAAGCAAGAGGAACTTCGACAGAAATTCCTAAACAAAGTGAATTTTTTTGCTTCATCGAAGGTAAATTCCGAGGATTAGAAGGCATCCGCGAATTCAACCGTGGACACCAGTCGCAAGCACTAAGGGTTACAAATACAAAAAAAACATTTTACTACAGTCATCGAAATGCGTTGTGTGCGGCGAATCTTATCAACTGTATAACTGCAAAAAGTTTTTAAGTATGAAGACGAAAACCCGATTGAACGTGGTCCAAAAGTCGAAACTGTGTTTAACTGTTTGCGTGATAGACATACGGCGAGGGAATATTTGACGAAGAAGCGTTGCAAAATATACGCACAATGGCATAATTCCTTACTCCACTTCCCTAGAAGTGAAGGTACTTCAGACCCGGTAATAGGAAGAACATTAAATGAAGAAGCGTCATCATAAACATGAATTGCTACCGCATGTTATGGCAATAGGATGGTATTACTAGCTACAGCCATGGTGAACATATGCTCTGGAGGACAAGTTAGACTCGTGGAAGCTCTAATTGATCAAGGGTCCCAAATGTTTCATGACAGCAAAGTTAGCCCGTCAACTAGAAATTCCACTGGTCAAGTATGAGTCAAAAACCATTGGAATCAGCGGCCGTGCTACAAAAATCATCGCATCATGCCATTACACCATTCAGTCAATTCACGATGGAAGGATCAGCTTGAAGGTAGATGTTCTTGTAATGCTAGTTATCACATCAAGACCGCCAGCAGAACAGTTTATATCCAACCAGTGGCCCCACATCCAAGGGTTGAAATTGGCAGATCCATGGTACGAACAACCAAAGGAGATTGAATTACTGATTGGATCAGATATCCAATGCGCAATTTTTGGCGCATGGAATAGTCAATAGCCGAGCCAACACTCCAATGGCGCAAAACACAGGGTTTGGCTGGATACTATCGGGACCAGTCAGCTGGACTCCAACCCCAAGGAAGCACAAGATAAAATGCTCACATCATGTACCAAAGTGTGCAGTGCAGATGAAGGTTTGAAGGCATTTTGGGAATTAGAGGAAGTTCCAAGTGCAAGGAACAAGTCTATTGAAGAAGAAATGTGCGAGATTCACTATCATGTGACACAAAAACTGGATGACACAGGGCGTTACGTCGCCAAATTACCACTACTTAAGGATTGGTTGGTTTAAGCCAAGCGATTTATACAAAATGGCATTAAAGCGATTCTTTATGTTGAAATAAAGATTCGCAAAAGATGAGAGTATTCGGAATGAATATTCCAATTTCATGCGAGAATATCTTAATTTGGCACACATGGAGGAGGTATCAGAGGGCTATATTGGAAAAGGATATTATCTTCCACATCATGCAGTGAAAAAAAATGACAGCACTACTACCAAACTAAGAGTGGTATTTGACGCTTCCGCCAAGACGACATCTGGAGAATCACTAAACAGCATTATGATGACCGGTCTCACGATTCAAAAGGATTTGTTTTTCTTGCTACTTCGATGGAGGTCGTTTCCAATCGTCTTTACAGCTGATGTCGAAAAAATGTATCGGCAAATTTTTGTCGACCATGAGGATCGAAATTTAGAACGTATCTTGCGAAGGGAAAACTCCAAGGATCCGATCAAGGAATACGTTCCCAAAACCGTTACATATGGCACATCATCCGCACCGTACTTGGCAATTTATACTCTATGTAGGTTAGCTGAAGATGAAAGGCAAGAGTATCCACGGGCAAGCAAAACATTGCTTGAAGGATTCTACGTAGAAGATTGTCTAGGTGATGCAAATTCCTTGAGAAAATGTCAAAATCTGCAAAGAAAATTGGTGCAACTATTTCAGAAGGGTGGTTTCAACTTAAGGAAATGGACATCAAACAATGCAGCATTCATAAAGGTATTGCCAAAAGAAGTAACTGAATTTGAGCCAGACTATTACTTTGATAGTGATACAACATTCAATTTTCAAATAGAGTTACATTTGATTTGCAGATGCATCAGAATCAGCGTTTGCAGCGGTGGTGTATCAGAAGGTTACTTATCGCGGTTCAACAATAAGCATCATTGCGTATCAACATAAGCGTCAATTATACCAAGGTTTTCGCATGGTCCGACTCTACCATAGTATTGAACTGATTAAAACAACATCTAGTGAAATGGAACACATTTGTTGCCAATCGAGTATCCTATGTGTAACAACATTTTAAGGGACAATGGAGGTTCATACCCGGAAGAGGGAATCCTGCTGCTATCCGTCTAGAGGATAATTTGGAGATACCCTAGCTGAAAATTTAACATGGTGGCCAGGTCCATGGTGGTTGGAAAAGGGTCAACAATACTGGCCAGCTGACAATTCCATAAAGGAAATACAAGAAATGCCTGAAACTAGAAAATGTCACGCTTGTCTAGCGATGAATCCCAGCAATCCTTCACACAAGGTCGACATTTATCTAATTTTTTCATCACTTTCAACGCGTAAGTGTATACTGTCTGCGGTTGAAATCCAATTGCCAATGGAGCAAGAGACATGAGCCACTACTTTATGGCAAGTTAAAGAACTACTGGAAGTAGAAATAGCGCTTGTAAAGGGTGCTCAACGAAGTTTTTCTGAAAATATAAAGAGTCTTATTGCAAATAAAGCACTCAAGCAGCAAGATATCATCACTGAATCCGTTCATCGACGCCAATGGGATATTGCGAGTGGGAGGTCGGTTGAAACTTGCTCACTTATCAGTTGGTCAGAAGCATCCTGTGCATCTGTCATCATCGCATCCGCTGACAAAATCAAGACCCATATCGATACGCTTCACGGTGGAGTAAAGCTAACTCTGAACCACATTCGGAGAAAATTTTGAATAATCCGAGAAACCAACACTGTCAAGGCCATAATAAATCAATGCATTAAGTGTTTCCGATGCAAGGCTAAGGAATCAAATCAACTTATGGGACATGTTGCTGCACAACAAAACACCAATCAACACATACACCTTGCACATTTGAAGATCATATTTGGAAATATATAAATTGAGGTGGCATGGCGGCAAAATGCTATACCAAATGGTAAAACGCACATGCCCACCTCAATTTAATACATCTCACAAACAATCCAAACTTAATTAAACACAAAATCACAAAACATACAAATTAGAATACACTTTAACTTTCACATCACAGAAAAAACTTGTAAACAAACGCGAACTGTCAAATGTGCAAGGTAAATTCACAATAATAAAACAAAGTCAACAACTGCAGCCTTGCCAACATCAAGCTGCAGCAACATTGCATTATATAGAGTCACTAGGGATATGGGTCATCAACCCAATCCAAACACATAATGTTTCACAACATATATTGTACATAACAAAGCTGGAAACCAGCTGACCGAGGGTTTGCATTAAGCAACCCAAGGTACAATAAAGCATTATTAAACAATCAGCCAACGAAGGCGCATTATAACGTGGTCACATAAGTACACAACAAAGAAACAAAGAATACAAAACACACAATTCGTTTTACATATAACGAGTAGTTTTACATATACATAACTAAACAAAGAACATTAACTTGAAACCAGTTTAACATATAACTAACAAGCATCAACAATAAAGAAACACCAACAATTAACGTATACACAAAATAGTGCGTTTTTCTTGTATAAATAAAGGACATAGAAACAAATCATTTTCGTTTTTTAACATATTATATTTTCGTTCGAGCATAACGCCGCGAACAGGACAACTTTCGGAAGCTCGAATAAGGTTTTCACGGAAATTTACACATTGTGGAATAGATTACGCAGGCCCAATCAACATACGATGCTCACAAAATCGAGGTGTGAAATCGCATAAAGCTTACACAGCGCTGTTTGCCTGCATGGCAACAAAGGCAGTGCATATTGAACTCACTTCTGATGGGAGCGCCACATTTTGATGGACTCCGGGAAGCCGGAATTAAATCAGTTAAATACCATTTAAGAGCAAAAATTAACATACGAAGAGATCCTGGTGCAAATATAAGGATCCTTGAACTCAAGATCACTCTGTTCCTTAACAGATAGTATTGAAGATCTAAATGCATTAACACCGGTTCACTTCATCATTGGATCACCATTAATAATACCACAGCATGATCATCATTTTGGACATGGCAGAGAGCAGTTTAAAAAGGTGGAAGTTAATTCGAAAACTAAAACAAAATATTTGCAAGCGTTGACACGAAGAATACATAAACAAGGTGCAAAAGCGATACAAATGGAAATAGTGCTGTTGGAAAACGAGCTTCTGACACCAACGAAATGGCCTCTAGGCAGAATAATTGAAGTGCACAGCGGAATTGATGGGCTTATCAGAGTAATAACAGTAAAAACAGAGAAGGAAACATTCAAGCGGCCAATAGCCAAGGTGTGCGTGCTGCCAAACGAAGAAAATATCATGAAGTCTGACAATAACATAGTGCCCTCGAATCATCTACCCAGCAGGCCCAAAAGGAAGCTAAGAGGTAAAAACCAATCATCAAGCTTCTCTATTGCTCTTGTAATTCTTTCATTATTTGCATCCGTCATGCCGGGGTCTGCAATATATACAATCACACACCCGGAGCCTGGAGTATTTCTGGAACAAATTGGAATAGCTAAAAAAAATTCAACGAGGAGAGCTACGTACGAGCGTTCGATTTCCATCACAGACATCTTTTCTTTTTTTTTTTGTTGGAGGCTTCTACTATCTGTTGGAGCACTTAGACACAAATACTGGTCCATTGTACTACCAGACAGACACCTTGTCCTTATTGTATTTTCCCCGTTGTCCGGAGAAAAGTAAGGAGGGGCTTCAGTGATGTAGAGCTTAGAGATTCGGCACCCACCACGTCGGCCCCAAGGGTGCGCCACCGTGCGCGAGCGAAGGCGGGACAGTCGCAAAGAAAGTGTTCTGCTGTGTCATCCTCCTCGCAACATACACCACAGGTAGCCCTAAGCCTTCTGCAATCATTTCTCCTTAAGGATAAGGAAAATGTTGTGGACTTCTTGCATACATCAGGGGTATGCGCTTAGTCATTCTGCATCCTGGATATTCTCTCCATCTACGACTGTGTGCATTAAAGATCCAGTCGTTGATGTCAGATTTGACCGTGGAAGCAGGTAGACCTAAGGCGGGTTCAGGTCCTGAGAATTTCTCCTCTGAGCCCCTTCTAGCGAGTTGATCGGAGATCCCAGAGTGACCTGGGACCCATACAAGCCTAAGTGAATTTAGTCTTTCGACTTTGTTCAAAAAGGTCTTAAGTTCATGCACTTATTTGGAGTTGGATAGAGGGTTGGACAAAGCTTTGAGTGCAGCTTGACTGTCACTGCAGACGCATATGCTTTTTCCTCTCCACCTGTGTTTCACAACATAGTGCAAGGCCATTAGCATTGCGCCGATTGAAAGACAGACGCATATTTTCCTAACGAGAAGTGCAGTCGAATGTTTTCGCGCTCAAAGAAAACTCCAGCGCCGGATCCTTGCCCAGTCCTGGAGCCATCTGTGAAAATGCGAAGACATTCCATTCCAGGTTCAGTGTTTGGCCAAAGCCAGTCCTGACGCCATGGAAATGTGACTGTGAAATTCCAGCGCAGTAGGATGGCGGGTGTCATTGCGTCAGAAGGCATATCCATGAGACAAAGGTCGTAGGATATTTCTCGCGCAAGTACACTTTCACTCCAATGCGAGTTGTCCCAAAAACTATTTCTCTTTAGGCGAGAAATGGCTTTCAAGATTCATAATAGCATCTAGAGCAGCTCCCAGTCTGCTGGGGTAAAGCCTCCGTGCAGCTGATACCAACTGCTCTTTGGATTTTGGTGTTTGAAGCCACAGCGTGTTTGCGTGTTAGTCTGTTCCACCAAACAACCGATGCATACATATGAGATTATCCGTCTTATCACTGCCATGTAGATCCAAAGGACCTTTTTCGGCGATAAGCCCCATGTTTTGCCAAAAGCACTTTTACATTGCCAAAGAGCTGACAGCGCTTTGGTGGTTTTGGACTCAACATGCTTTGACCAAAGATGCTTGCTATCTAGGATGACTCCCAGGTACTTAGCTTCCTTAGATATCGGGATGGGAATGCCTTTTAGCACCAGCTGAGTAATGCCAGTATTTCTACTCCTTCTCGTGAAGAGAACGACATCAGTCTTAAGAGGATTAACTGACAGCCCATTTCTCGTGCACCAGTCTTCAATCACATCTAGCGATGCCTGCGCTTTGAGACAGACATTCGCTAAACATGAGCTGACAGAGAGAACAGCAACATCATACGCATAGGCCTGGCCATAGATTCCAGAGGCATTGAGAGCATCGAGCTCTCACCATGAACCTTGCGGGCAGCCCCTGTTTACTCCAGACTGGACAAATCGTTCGAGTCCTGCATCAGCGATCAATGTCCTGTGCACAAGCATTGCTTTGATCCACAAAACCAGTGCTTCATCTACGCCATGCCGTCTAGCAGCGTTACACATGCTGTCGAAAGTAGCGTTATCAAAAGCTTCCTCAATGTTGACGAAAATGCCCAGTACGTACTCTTTCCTTTCGAGAGCGCATTCACACATTGCGCACGTGCAATTCTACTAATCTCTCCATGCTTTTCAGCTAGAAGGATGTTAGACTGATTGATCTAAAACTCTTGGTGAGTGAGTAATCTTCTTTCCCTATTTTGGGAATAAAGACCACTTTCACCGCGCCAAGGAATAGGTATGTAGGCAAGTGCCAGGCCAGCAGTGAAAATTCTTTTCAAAGTAGGAAGCAGCTACCTTATACCTAGTTTGCAGCATAGATCCCAACAGTGGCCGGCGACTTAAAGCCATCGAAAGATGCCACAGCAAATTCAATGACCTCAGTAGTTGCCACGCGTGACGCAACATACCAGCTACGCCGAGTTGTTTTTATCGTTTCACTCGCAGTTTCAAATGGGTCTGCAACAGTAAATTAAGCGTTTCTGCTTTAGACTCGCTGAAGGTACCATCAGACTTTCTGAGTACATCCAGCTTTGTCGATTTTCCTCAGGGATTTGATCTCTTCGCAAAAGGACTTATAGAAATCATTCTTCGATTTACGAATAAGCTTCTCATATTCCTTCTGCTTCGATCATCCTCCGAGTTCGATTTAAGCGATCTGTTGGGCTTACAATAGAAATACCTCGAAGACGTCTCAGACAGCAAGAAGAATGTACTCACCATATTCTACGGTTTTTATACACGTTCTTATGTACAATGTTTGTTTTAGTATATGTTAGAAGATAACCGTGTTTATACATTTAATCGTTAAGTTTTGTTGAAAGTATGGATATATGCTTTTAATATAGTTCACAATACTTCCCCTCAAAACTAACTAGTTTGATTTACAGTTCAAATTATGTATACACTTCAATATCAACTTAATAGGAATCGAAAAAATATTAGAGATACAATTTCAAAGCTATTAAATCAATCTCTTAATCGAAGTAATTCAGTAAATTTACAATGTCTCTTTTTTGGTAAATTTTTCGTAAGTACATCTGGTATCATTTTATTTGAAGGGGTATAACTTAATTCAATTAATTTCTTATCATAAATTTCTCGTATAAAATGGAACCGAATGTCAACGTGCTTACTACAACTGTGGTATACAGGATTTTTGACAATTTCTTGCGCACTCAAATCATCGCCTCTTATCATCCGCTAACTAGTTCGTTGAATCCAAGTTCTGTGATGAAGCCTCGCAAATACACTGCCTCTCTAGACGCCGCTGAAAGAGCCATATACTCGGCCTCAGTGCTGCTAAGTGCCACAGAATTTTGTTTTTTCGACTCCCAGGTTATTGCAGCGTTATTTTCACCAATGGAAAATATATAACCCGTATAGGACTTCCTGTCAACACCATTGCCGGCCCAATCAGCATCGGCGAACCCATTTAGTTGTCCCTCGGTTTTCCTGTAAATACGAGTAAGCTTAAAATTTTCTGTGTAATTAAGGTACCTTAAAACATGTTTTGCTCCAGCAAGATTTTCAAGATGTGGATTGACGTTGAACTGTGATAACTTGATCAGGGAATGAAGGATGTCTGGCCGTGTTGACATTCCCAAGTACAACAAAGATCCAATTAATGATTGATACGCTGTCTTGTCAACTTTTCCACAATTAGAGCTGCCACCACATTTTAACAACGTTTGCCCTGGATCCAGAGGAGTACTACACTTGCGGGTCTGGACCATGCCTTGCTTCCCGATATGATTTCGTATGAACTGTTGATGCGATAAAGTAATACTGCCATTATCGGTTGTATTTATCTTTAATTCCGAGGAAAAGATCAACGGGTCCCTTGTCGACAATTTATAATTTTCCATTTAGACTTTGCTTAATATCCAACATCGCCTTTGTATTTGAACATTGTAACAAGATGTCATCGACATAGACTGCAGTGATGTTCACATCACCATTCATGCGTGATACATAACCACAAGGGTCGGCGTTGCTTGAAATCCATTTCTTTTAACGTTCTGTCCAATTTCGAGTTCCACTCTCGCCCTGCCTGCTTTGGCCCATACAAAGCTTTCTTTAGCTTGCACACCTTTCCCTCACTTCCTTTCACAACAAAATGTTCTGGTTGATTGATGTAACTCTCTTCGTTCAGGTCACCGTTTAAATAGGCTATCGTTACGTCCGTTTGATGAACCTTGAATTTAGAGGCCAAAGCTAGTAGTAATCTAAGCGAAGAAAAACGGACCACAGGGGAGAATGTATCAGTATAATCAAGTCCAAATTTTTGGCTGCAACCTTTTGCGACATTTATATCGTTCCATTCGTGCTGTTTTATCCCTTTTTATATTGAAAATCCATTTTCCTCCGATTACCTGTCGGTTTGCTAGGTCCCATCATTTGCCAAAAGTGAGTTGTACTCACTTCGCATCGCTTCTAACCATCGTTTACCATCACTTCTCTTCAGGGCTTCATCAAGTGTTAATTGATTAGACAAATTTGATTTACTCAGGTGCATGTTAATTTTTTGACGTGGGCGCAGTGAGTAAGGTATGCGGGCTTTGGAAACAACATCATCGTTATTGAGATCAAACACAGTTTGCTCAACTCTGTCACCCTCACTTAGCTCGTGGTCACTCGTCGTTTTTTTCATCAGCAACAGACTCCTCGCTCGTGTTGTCGATTTCACCTTTTTTAACTACTGCATTATCCTGAGCCTCAGTTTTATCAGTCATCTGTTCCTTCTTATCAATAGCAATAACATCAGATTCGATAAATTTAAATACATCATAGTTCTTGACATTTTTAACAGAAGATTCTTCCCCTAAGTCTTAGAACTTAGCATTGCGACTCCGGAATATTTGCTTTGATTTTGGTTCATATAACCTGTAGACCTTTGACTACCATGAAACTCTTGGCATTGAACTTCGACTTACCTGGTATTTTATTAAGCATAACGGCTTTTGCATCAAAAATTCGAAGGTGCCCTACCGAAGGTTTCTTGCCGCTATAAGCCTCATACGGAGTCATCTTATCAAGCGTCCTGGTACATGCACGGTTTCGGATATATATAGCAATCTTCACCGCTTCGCCACAAAGCATCCCGGGAAGTCCAGCATTAAGCAGCATGAACCTTGCCATTTCCACCATCGTCATATTTGCTTGTTCGGCAACACCGTTTTGCTGGGGTGTGTACCTCGCTGTTAGCTGACGCTGAATATCTTCCGATTGCAAAAAGTCCGAAAAGGATTTACTCAGGTACTCACACCCATTGTCTGTTCGAAGCATTTTAATTTTCTTTGAAGTTTCGCGCTCTACACATGCTTTAAATAGTTTAAATTTCTAAATTTCACTTTTGGCCTTTAATAAATACACATATTTTTCCCTGTTATAGTCATCAGTGAAAAGACAGAAGTACCCATATCCGCCTGGAGTCGATATTCGCATTGGCCCGCAAATATCACTATGTACAAAGTAAAGTATGGTGACTTTACAAAGAAAATTATCTTCAGCGACGAGGCACACTTTCACCTCAGTGGATTCGTTGACAAACAGAATTGCCGCATTTGGGCAAATGAAAATCCACGAGTGTTGTCTGTGTAATGCAGCGAGAGACACCGGTTTATCTCGGTCCAGCTGCTGTCGAAGATTTTATTGGACCTCGTACCTTCCCTCAAAGTCTCATTCCCGAAAGACATACTGGGTGTGGTTACCGTCAAATACCTGCAATTCCATAACGCAGTCAGGTAGCCTGCTTATATCCTTAAGATCCGTCCCGGTTCGTGGGTAGGAAAAACATTCGGTTCGTTCAGCCACCTCTGGAGCATGGTAACAGTGAAGGTTATCTGTGCGTCGAAATAATTGTTGTGTTCCATGGGTACAACAATTTTCGTTCAATAGAACGCACCGTACGCAGTCCCGTTAAGGACAGCAGTAGCAGCAGACAGAAGTTTACGGAGCGGTCCCTGCTCGGGGGCCAGTTAAGGGATCCCCAACTGTTCGACTTACAATTCAGACAAGTTTTGTTACGATCAAAAAAATTCTTTATTTGTTCGCTCCTAACTTAGAACTAACTTATCCGCTAATCTACTTTGTACAGGAAACCCATTGCTCACGCTGAATTTGCAGGGTAGGCTTTTCCGCGGGCATTCCCTAGATTATGCTTTCCAGGCTGCTCGCAACGATTTCCTCAGATGGAACATGATCCCACTGCACTTGCATCTACGCGAATAGGTACGAACACGTGAAGTAGCAAGAGCCGCAACAAAGAGATGACACATCCAATCCCGTTAATACGGTTTATCGATCTTTGCCCCTGCCTTTGGTCGATGGTTTTGACTACAACAAAAAAAATAATCTTCTTCTTCTTCTTTTCCTTTTTCCGGCGTTTTTATGGTCAGAAGTGTAGGACCATAACCTTCCCACTTAACTGCATTCCTACTGGTCCACTTGTGGGATCCGCCGGTTTGACCTCAGAAAGTAGCGGCAGGCTTCCCGGTTTGGGATTACTTCATCGCTGAGGCCAATCAAATGCTGGTGTTTTTGCATTTGTTTGCACCAATTGTTTTTCGGCCTGCCTTTTTTTTTTGTTTTGTGACTGTTTGATCTTACTCTTATAACACCGGTGATCTCCAGTCGTGTCAACCCACTGATTTGCATGTACACTTGTGGGGCAGTTTAATGGTGGTATATGTGTCCCTAGCCTCACTTTGGTGTTTTCTAAATTGCCTAGATGTGATTTTTGTTTACCTTTGTTTTAGTCGCCTTTTACGACAAGCGAGAGGTATCGCTGCAGGGATATTCTTAACCCGTCCCTGCACGGGTTATAGCAAAAAAAATAATAATAATAGAAAATAAAGATATAAAAGCTTTCGGCCTGTGTTAGACCACACGGGCGCATAGATTAAACGTAGAATACGTATCAGTCTTTTTTCAATAAAAATATAAGAAGCAAATATAATATTGTATAAATGATTTAAATGTTTTAGTAATAAAAAAGTCATTATAAATTTCTGTATGAAGTTTTTCTATTTATTTTTTATTTTATAATATTTTAACCAAGGTTGTGCGTTTACAAAATTTTTTTGATTATTTACACTTACATGACTACTTTAATATTGAAAATAATTTTTATATAAATACATAGCGTACACTACAAAATTTAGCAATTGCACATATGTATACCACTATTATAATAAAAAATACTTACACAGTACATTTCTGCCTTTTATTCAAATGTACTGTATTTTATTCTTTTTTTTGGTGGCATATTCACTTAATAATTTCACTTAGCAAACTTTGCTCAATTTTTAAAATGGTTGCCCGAACAGTGTTGCGAAAATGGAAAATATCAAAAATCACTAAATTGTCCAACTTTTATTAAAGTAACCCTGGGTTTATGTCTTGAATATTGTTAGTTGTTTCTGCTAAAATACCATAGGTGGCGCAGAAAAACAGCAATGCATCAAATGTTAATAAAGTTTATGCGCTTGAAATCGTATGTATTTTCGTATAGAAATTTTATGTGAATAAAATTTAATCAATTAACGATTGCGAAATAAAAGTACACATATTTAAGTTGATGAGTGCTTACTTTATTATTTTTATTGATGACAATTTAATAGAAAAATATGCACTCAAAGTCAAGCAAACAGTTTAACAAAAATCGTACTTCAAATTACACTCCCATTTAATCCGAAAGACGTATTCTACGTCAAAAAGAAATATAAATAAAATTGCGGAGCAAACCAGCGTTTGGCACGAGCATACGTTTTTATTTTCGATTCATTCGAAAATCAGCCAGCAGCGACAACACACAGTCTCCTCCAGTGGTCTGCGTAAAGCGCGGATCAAGAAAAAGTACCGTGGGAAGAAGCACTAGCCTAGCAAAGAGAGATAAAAAAAAAACAACTTGGGCTTGAGCAGAGCATTCTTAAGGAGCAGCTGCTACAATTACTAAGGGACGCAAGCCGACAGCCAAGTGCGGAGAGGGCAGCTGAGGAGCCATATGTGAGGGGCAGGATGTGCGCAAATAGCTACAATGAGTCCCGGAGGAGCTGGCGGAAATGATGACCTGCTCGCAAGGGATAACAGGGTACAAGGTATCAAAAGTCAGTGGTTCGGTGTCTAGGGACGGATGCTGCGCGAGAAGCCGCTTGCCAGTCCGAGATATAACAGACATTGTCCGGGGAGTTCGATCCGAAGGTGTTCACCAGACTCTCATCTACAGCCTGGATGCGAAATGTGGGGGACATTCTGCGAGTGAATGGCTTGGACAAGAAATTGGTGCTAATGGCACCGACATCGCGGTTGCAGGGGTAGCGAGACTATGGAGCCAAGATGCCACGATGGAATCGCTATCCGAATTTTTGAGGGAATGGTGTCGCAATTTCCCGTTAGTTGAGGATGACACAGACGTTCACGATATGCTACGCGAACGCATACGAAGATCCGGCGAGGAACTAGAAGAGTTCGTGTTCCAGATGAAGGTGATCGCATCCCGTTGGCAAGTTCAGGAAAGCACGCTGGTAAGGTACGTCACATAAGGGATCGCGGATGCGGAATGTGTGGATGCATTGCGAGCATAAATCCGGCATCCGCTGACGAAATTTCTGAGAGGATGCGCTGGACAGTCAGGCTAAGGGCTGGAAATCGGCAGTCAGGAGAGAAGCCCAAACAACGAAAAGTGGAACGGCTGGAGACTGCGCAATAAGACCAGAGGGGAAGTACGGTGTTACCAATGCCAACAGATTGGACACTTTAAAAGAGACTGTACGATGAGGCAAACACAATCGGCGGAGGGAAGAGAGCCAGCCATATCAGATGATCATTGGGCGAAGTCTACTGGACCAACCGCAGGTCAAGATCGAAAAATCATTCGGGAAGCTGACGATCGTCGACAGCCTCCAAGATACAATGCAGCAAGTGCTTCGGGTTAAGGCGGGAGGCCAAAGTTATGTGAAAAAGGAGCTGGTGGTGACGGAACTCGATGTTGGAAACATCGGCGAACACGTTAAGCAGGAGTTGCAAGGCATCATCGCCTTCTATCGGGTCTGTTTCGCTGTGGATGCCGAGGAGTAAAGGGTGTCGAAGCTAGGCGAGTGTACAATCTAGCTATCATCGTTCCAACCGTATGTATTTAACCGTACAGGCTCCCATTCGCTTAACAGAAGGTCGTCAAGGAGAAAGTGGGAATTACTCAAAGCGGAAGTTCCCGATGCCTGTAGTAGACGAAGTGTTGGCGTCATTGAGTGGGAACTCTTGCTTTACGGTGTTGGACTTGGCTTCGGGGTACCATCAAATCCGTTTGGAGGAGGAAAGTAAAAAGTATACGACATTTAGGACAAACGGGGGATGCTTCGAGTTCAACAGAATGCCCTTTAGACTCGTAAACGCTCCGACGCATTTTCAGGCATGCATGAATGCCGCGAAGGCACGAGGTCTGGAGAAATTGAAGAGAATACTACAAGAGTTTGGTCTAACATTGAATGAGCGAAAATGCGTCTTTTTCAAGATGAGAATCGAGTTCCTGGGATCACAGACAGCCTCGAACGGTTCCGAGTGTATCTGTTAGGTAGGCAGTTCAAAGTGATTACGGATTGTGAAGCAATCAACACAACGAAGAACAAACCCAAGATAACACCACGAGTGGGAAGATGGTGGCGACAGGAGTTTGGAGGAAGAAAAGGAGGTGGAAGAGGCGTCCTTTAATTAAGCGCTCCTCCCTCACTATTTCGACCGAAAAGCTGCAGGTCGAAGAGAGGAAAGGGGCGCCATTACCACAACGAAAAGAACCAAAATCAGTGATCCGCGTGGAAGCGCATCTCCGAAGGTAGGAAAGGCGGCTACATGGGGGACAACAACCCCTTCGCCGCCCTTTCAAGTTCGCCAATTGTGGAGGAGCGTAGCGAATTTGAGGAGGAAGAGCGAATCCTACGCGCCAAGCTGCAGGCCGTAGTTGATAACCTTAAAAAGATGCACCAAAAAGAGAGATGCAGGCTACAGCCGCCCTACAGTAATAGCGGCAATAACAACAGCAGCCGCAGAAGAAACAGCAGCAACAACACAGACTTAGCAGCAGAAGGGAGTCTGAATGATTCCTGTTTGTGGAGGGTATCAAAGTAGAACCCGGCCCCAGTGCTTGTGTCCATTTTCGATCCGACGGTGAAGAGAGTGATCTCGTGGTCGTTGATCCCAGCGTTCGATAGCCACTCTTCTCTGTCGGGAAAAAGGATTGGTATTCTAAGTGAGAAGTCATTTGGGGGAGAAATATAGTCGGTCGTAGCTGCGAGGCTACTTAAACCATGTTTCTTTCCCAGATCGTCTATTATTCTGAGTATGGCCGCATGTCCATAGTTGGCTTGCTTCCACAGAGAGGACTCCCTTAGTCTGAGAGCGCTCTTTACAGCGCAGCCTTTTATGAATAGATCCAGGGGAAGGAGATGAAGTATCATGTCCAACCCTGCTTGCGGCGTGCTTCTCATGGCTCCCGTTGTACAAACAGCGGCTGACCTCTCTACTTTGTTGAGCATGTTCATATAGCTTTTCGTGCTGCTAGAAATCCACCAGACTAGGGCCCCATAAGTTAAAATGGGTTCTGATGATTGCTGTGTACATCCAATGAATGATGTACGGTTGCAAGACCCATCTTTGCCGAAGGTCTTTTTGCATGCATAAAAGCATTCAATCCTTTTTTCATCCTTTCCTCCAGGAGAGTTTGGAGTCAAGAATGATGCCTAGATACTTGGCTTCCGCTTTGAATTTGAGTAGAGTAGTGGAGTACCCTCTAACTTTGGGGGAGCAAATATTGGGATTTTCCTTTTCCTGGTGAACAAGACCAGCTCGGTTTTCTGGAGGTTTATTCTCAGACCGTTCTGTCTTGCCCACGACTAGAGTTCCTTCAACGCAGATTCCATTAGTTCACTGATAGTTGGTTTATTTAGATAACTAGGTCATCCGCGTATGCGGTTGTCTTTGTGCCTTTCCCCATGAAGAATGTGAGGATTTTGTTAACTGTAAGAAGCCACAGTAGGTGGTGTGCCTCTATTTGTCAGCTGTGTCCAATGTCTGCATTGATAATTCTGTTCTTCAACATATTTTGAGTCCATATGACAATGGATTTGTATACTTTTATGTCCTCTAGAGCTTTTATTATGGCCTCTGTGTTTACGTTGTTGAAGGCCCACTCTATATCGAGGAAGGCTGCCATTGTACATTCTTTTAAGTTCAACGAGCTCTCAATTTCATGGACAACACCATGCAGAACACTTTCCACTGATCTGCCTTGTTGTGTGAGTTGACGAGTCCTCTGATGTATAGGTCAAGGAGTCTTTCCAAGGTTTTTAATAGAAAGAACGAGAGACTAATTGGCCTATAATCCTTTGCGGCAGTATGGATTGGTTTACCTGCCTTAGGTATGAAAACTACCTTTATTTCTTTCCACTGTTTTGGGATGTACCCCGCACGCAAGCAATTGGAAAAAAAATGCTTACAAGGTGGGGTACAGTTTGGGTCTGTATTTTTTGAAGCATCGCTGGCAAGATATCGTCCGCCCCCGGAGATTTAAAGGGTTTGAATGAATTTATTGCCCATGATACTTTATCCGTTGTGATAATCTTGTTTATTACTTTTTCGTTTGTGTGAACCGTAGGAACCGTCGTCTCGAAGGGGACTGTGGTTTCAGGGGTTTTACAACCTGGTAAGTGGGTTTCAGTCAGCAGTTCTAGGGATTCCTGACTGGATTCTGTCCAAGAACCATCTGGTTTAAGAATGAATTCCGGGACGCAGGGGTCCTTGGATAGGATCTTTCTGAGCCTTGCGGCTTCGTTGACATCCTCTATTGATTTGCAGAACTTCCGCCAGGATTTAGACTTTGCTGCTCTTATTTTGCTCTTGTATTCGTTGAAGCTGGATTTGTAGTTATTCCAATCTTCGGTTCTTTTAAAGATCTTTGCTCTATTGAATAGAGTTCGGGTCCTGGTCCTGAGTTGCGCAGTCCACCAGACTACGCTGGTCTTCTTGCGAGCACGTTGCCAAGGACAGTATTTGTTGAAAGCCGCTTTCAAAATTCTCACAAGATTTTCGACTGAATTCTCTATGTAAGTTGGATCGGAGTTAGTGATGGCTTCTGGCGGTACTAACCTGTTGGCAACTCGGTTTTCCCTTGTTAACGTTAAGGTTGAAGAATATTCGGCTGTGGTCCGCAAAGGAACAGTTAGTGGACACTCTTCAATTCTCTACTCGGATATAGTCAGACTCACCTAGTAGAGTGAGGTCAATTACTTCTTCTCTAACCCGGTTTCGAAACGTGCTCGGACTGCGTCTGGAGATGCGTCCTCCTCATCGTATGGCAAGTATGCGGACGATGGGAGCAAATTTGATTTGTGCTGTTGTTCGTACGTTACCACCGTGAGGTCTCCATTGCTGTTTGTACCTAGGAGAAAAATGGTCAAGTATTTCTTGGCGACTATACAGATTCGTAGCTTACCTTCAGTATGTGGATAGTATAAATTATATACCTTAGACCTTAATCCCTTAATTTTGTTCCTAAGGAGCCAAGGTTCTTGGATTAAGGCTATATCCACATCTTCCTGCAGCATGTACATCATCAAGTCGGATGGTGTCGAGTGACTTCTGGTCAATAATAACCATGAGGTTCTTTCCCACTCCGTTCTTACTCTTGGCTGAAGAAATGATTCTCCAGCTATGAGTGTCAAGCTCTTTATTCTGCTTGTCAATTAGCTTCAATATGGACTCGTCCTTTTCGGGAACCTGTAGAGGGATCCATATTGAAGCCAACGTGTGAAACGGAAGCATAGAGCGAGGGATAACCTCGAGTTAAGCGTTCTGTCAGATTTCGCGCAATTGTCGATTGTGCGCATTAAGAAGTCTAGGGACTTCTTGTCACAACCGACGACTTTGACTCCTTTCTGCCAGCCTGCCCCGTCGAAATTGATCTCATCGCTGCTATCTGCGGTAAGCATCGCTTCTAGTATTTTAGCTTCGACTGTGAGCCAATTGTCGGATGTTATCTTCCCATCCGGGTTGGAACGGTCGACAATGGCCACTTGTAGACTCATGGGAAGGTTGAAGCTGGCTGATGTTTTCGCCTTTTTCGCTTCCCTTAGAGTTTCTTCCCCGGAGCGCCTCCTTTGACGTTCTGCTTCGATCCTGAGGCAGTGTGTCCTTTGGAGGTGCTCGGTTGTTGTGCGCTTTTTTGACAGTAGCCGGTTGTGTTGGCTGTTGTCGAGTCAATTTTGGGACGTTGCGTTTGATAGGGGCCGTGCTCGATGGCTTCTTCTCTCGCCCTGTGTCCTTTTTAGAAGCGTGAGTGGAGGTGGGAGCTGATTTCTTCTCGAATTTTGCTACCTCTTTCTTGTGCTTCTTAATCAAGAATTTTTCGCGGATGTATTTTTTCAGAGGATGTATTTTTTTATTATCGTTTTCTGTGTTATCTTCTTTCATATTATTCATGTGTATTTCCACGAGTAGCGCAGGAATGGGTGGTCGACCTGTACATGGCCCCGCAGTATACAGGCAAGGCTACTTGATCCAGGAGGGTGCCTGGTATTCTGGATACACCGTTAGCGACTGGGCTATTATTTAAATTGGGCCCCCGGCCTGGTTGACTCTCGGTACGGTACGGTTTACACCTGAGTCCAGCCCAGGGGAAGGGAGGGGAATGGAGGAGGAGGTGATGGCTGCAGCTTACTCGTAGCTTCATGTCTCGTCAGAGAGAATTCATGTCCCGTCATGGAGAGTGAATTCTCAAGAGTTATTAACATTTACTGAGCCTTCGCACCGCGACAAGGTATGCAGCCACGCGAAGGATGCTCCTCAAAGACGTGGATCCGATAACAGACCCCGAGGAAATGCTCTCAGAGCTCAGAGAGTTCGAGAGTGACGACCTACTGGAGATGCTAAGGACAACCTCCTACTTAGCGTCCCATACTGTCCACTTGGGAAAAATTCAAGAGGACCGGGAACATTTTGCAATATATCCGCTGCCAAAGGTTCAGGCACGCCGCATCGAACGTGCGTAAGTTCCAGGACATCAAGAAAGAAAACCTGGCCCGTAAGCAGAAGATCGAAGAGAGACGCCCTCGCTTCCAAACACCAGCCGTCACTCCCTAGTTGACCTACGCCTAAATAGCAGCAGGTTCGGGAAAGACGGTACAAAAACCATCGGCTGTTCCTAAAGTCCCAGTGCCTGTCCCTAAGCCACCGGAGGTCGAGGTGAATGTCTGTTCTCTCTTGTTCGCAACCCAAAGGGCATATTGGACAGCTCCAACAACAGATCCGTGAGCAGGCAACCCGAGTAGACAGTATCTGCTCACTTCTGCCAGGCCCAGGTCGTAAAGGGTACGTCGGTAGAGAGGTATTTGATGATTCTGTCACTGATCAGGATCGAGCGACAAGCCGTACTTTTCAACCTGTTAAAGGACGAAAGCTTTGATGTATTTTTGGTTAGCGAAACAACCAGAAGCACAAAATTCAGTTTCTACAAAATAATTCGAAGGGACTGACCCTAACGCTACTCAATTCATATATTGATATATATTGAGAGCGCCGTGGCGCAGTGGGTAGAATTACGCGGCCTCTCTCCTCGGCGGAGTACTGGCAAAATCCCCCCGTAGTACACTTGCCTTGAAAAGCTTCTCAGCGCTCGCCGTTCGGAATCGGCCTTAAACTGTAGGTCCCGTTCACTTGTGTGGAAAATAAATCGCACTCAACGTAAGTGAATGAGAGAAACTTGGCTCTGGCTCTCCGTGAGCTGGACCTGCGGAGGTTCCAGGAGCCAGAGACGTGCATTGTGTGCATTGCTCTCCGAAACGAAAAGAGAATATACATTATAGCAGCCTGTGCACCTGAAGCACTTCAACCCAATATCTTCATCACAGAGCTTGAGTACTTTTTCGACCTCTGCACTTAGATTCGGTAAAAAAATTCTATATTCTGGCCGACGATTTAAATAGTGATGGGGAAATAACATTCGCGGCACTAAGGAGAGCCTACTAGAGTCAAGCTGCTCGCAATGGATATCCTAGGAGCGGCACCTATCTTTTTCTCATGCTGATAGACTCTCGACTGAGACTGGCAGACACGAACGAATTGTCTATTAACTGTCTACGGAACATTGTATACCACAGTGACCACAACAAACTATGTGTCATGAAACCTCTAACCCGGCAATTTCCTTCCGAGTATCAGCAAGTATTCGAGAAAGTGGTCCATAAAGCCCTGTCTAAATGGATTGAGAACAATAAAATCATTCCTGATAACCAATTCGGTTTCAGAGCGAGGCATGCTGGTTGGAAATAAAGGAAAATATTTTGGTTAAAAGTTACTATCTACTTAATGATTTATGAACCAATAAAAATATTGAAAAATACGCACGAACTTTTGTAAATACCTAATAGTATTACTTTTAACTGAAACTTTTATAATAGTGTTTATGTATATATGTATGACATTGTCGGGTTATAACTTGTTCACGGTCTTAAACCTAACTCTATTGGCAACCATACGCCAGCATAAAACTGTCCGCTCACGTCCGCCATTTTTGTTTTATATCACTTCAAAGATAATGAGTAAAGAATTAGGTCAATCTATCTATATATATAATACGCCAGTGAAGACGCTTCTCCTCCTAAACTAAAAGTCGCACAATCAAGTGCGATACACCGTTGGAAAGGTATTTGTCTGAAGTGGTGCACTATGTAATAAAATTTAGCAAAAACTTAATGCTGGAGTGATTTAAACCGGATTTAAGATTAAGCGCGTGATTTATTAATATATCATAATATTGAACTTGGCTCCCATTTCACATTAATGTTTTTGATTGAATTTCTGTTTTCTCCACCCCTCAACAGCACAACATTTTTGTTGTTTCAACTTTGAGAATACATTGATGTGTGTGACATTATCGCATACTTCCATCTGTTTCGAGGGATTATACCATAGAAACTAAACTATCATAAATTTCCCATTGACAAAGTGGCTTACTAGTTAAGATATAATTTGCTATTTGTCCTACTATTTCCCTTCGGATATCGTCAGGAACTTTACTCGAAGAAAATTATACGATATGCTAAAACATTTTAACGGGAAGAAAATAGAGGAAAAGATTTCGTTGTTGGAAGAAAATCTTATCAAAAATATCCACTTGAACAAAAAAAATAGTACGACTACTGCTTTAAAGTTCTTTAAAAGCGATTTTAAGAAGAAATGGAAAGCTGCAAGTTACAAAGATGAACGATTCCTTAAAAGCAATGAAAAGTGGCTAGATTCAACTATTAAGCTGCCCTATCTGTTTGTAGATCCTGGACCGGAAAACAGAACGACCATCTAAATCGTTCGAAGAACTTAGTGAATCCAGTAAGCGTCGAAAAACTAAAGAGCTATGCGAGCGAATTTCAGTTGAAGTGTTGACCTATGCAGCCAACATGAGTCAACGCACTTCAAGAAATTCTACAATAATGAGTCAAAAATAATTAAAGAAATTACCTGCTCGCCAACCAGGGCTAAAAAAATTTGCAAACTAATTGGCTCTTCTGTGAAGCAAGTGACAGTTAAGAAAGAGGCACTGGCAACTGGCCTCTTTACCTCTGCTACTTATTGATAAAAAAAGCAAAAGTTGTTACCAAAGTTACTGAAACCTGCACCCAAACAGAACTTCAAGCATTGCTTGATCACACAGAATTACGTCTGTATAAATATGTTGCAGAGGTAATTGAGCCATGTTCAAAAGAAGAGAAGCAAAATATGGTTTTAATATCAAAATGGGGCTATGATGGATCGCAACAGGCAAAGTATAAGCAGACATTTGAAAGCAGCGTTCGCAATGATGCTAATATTTTTCAAAGCTCATTTGTTATTCTGAGGTTAGTTGTTATAATTCATAGCGAACAAAAAAAAAAAAAAATATGGCACAACCCGTCTTCTCCTAGATTCTGCAGGCCGATACACATACTCTTCATTAGCGAATCAAAAGATGTAACTAAAAATGAAATATAATACGTTGAAAACCAAATTATGCACCTTAAAGAAACAGAGATGTGGACTTCTATTGGAACTGGAAAACTAAAACATAACATGATGCTAACATTGGTTGATGGAAAAGTCTGCAATGCTGCCAATGATACTACTTTTGCCATGAGTTGTTACAATATATTTGTGAACAGACTTCTAAAGAATTCAATAAATTGGGTTGATCACAGACCAGTGAAGGAGTAGGTAGTGTTTCGGCTAGCAAAGTGTGAAAACAAGTATAAACAATAAAAGCACGCGTTTAGGCGAAGTATTCGTGGAACCCCAATTAGCCCAGTGGTTAAATGCCCGATCCGCAGTCGGAAGGTCGCCGGTTCGGATCCTAAGTCGGGAGGAAAGTTTTTCGTGTGCGTTTTTCTCTGTTTCTTTCTGCTGCTTCTCAATTAGTTGGAAGTAGCAGGAGGAGATGTCGGGAGACGGCGGGGGAAAACCCGTACGTCGTACGGAGTCGGAATCGGGTGATTTATCATCCGATTTCGCAACACCGGCCGTCGTCATGAAGAGGCGAACCCGAGGCCCAATTTAATTAAGCGCCCCTATCTCACTACTTCCACTGAAAAGTTGCAGGTCGAAGCGAGGAAACGGGCGCCATCACCATGTCCTAAGTTCCAGGACATCAAGAAAGAAAACCTGGCCCGTAAGCAGAAGGTCGAGGAGAAGCGTCCCTCGGGTCGCTTCCAAACACCAGCCGTCACATCCCAATTGACCTACGCCCAAATGGCGGCATGTTCGGGAAAGACGGTACAAAAGCCCATGATTGTTCCTAAAGCCCCAGTGCCTGTCTCTAAGGCACCGGTGGTCGAGGTGGATGTCTGTTCGATCTTGCTCGCAATCCAAGGGCAGATTGGGCAGCTCCAGCAACAGATCCTGGAGACGGCGACCCGAGTAGATAGTATCTACTCGCTTCTGCCGGGCCTAGCGCACCTAAGATCGTGATGGGTACGCTGGTAGAGAGGCCCTTGAAGATCCTGTCGGTGAATGTAAATTCACTGATAAGGATCGAGCGACGAGCCGTACTTTTTAACCTGTTGCAGGACGAAAGCAAAGATGTACTCTTGGTTAGCGAAACAAAGCTAAACCAGAAGCACAAAATCCGGCACAGTTCTTATAGAATAATTAGAAGGGACCGACCCAACGCTATTCAAGGCGGGGAAGTTGCGATCTTTATTAAAAACAATTTTAAACATAAAGTCATATATAGCGGTGAAGTGCGGAGGTTCCAGGTGCTAGAGGCCTGTATTGTGTGCATTTCTCTCCGAAACGGAAAGAGAATGTACATTGTATCAGCCTATGCACCTGAAGCACCTCAACCCAATATTTTTATCGCAGAGCTCGAGACACTTTTTCAATCTCTGCGCTTAAACTCAGTAGAAAACTTGTACATTCTGGCGGGCGATTTAAATGCCAAACATAGTGATTGGGGAAATAACATTCCCAACACTAGGGGAAGCCTACTAAGCTATTGGTGGGTTCTTCGCAGCATAATATAGAGTCAAGTTGCTCGCAACGGATAGTCCGTCGTATCCTAGGAGCGGCTCCTATCTGGATATCATGCTAATAGACTCTCGACTGAGACTGGCAGACACGAACTATTAACTGTCTACGGACCATTGTATACGACAGTGACCATTGCGGACTATGTGCCGTGATCACAGTACCTGACGAGTTCGCGGAGATGGCAGAGTGTGTCCAAACGCACCCCTACGATTACAGTAGGGTGTGCTGGCCGCGCTTTGCCAATTCCCTGGCGAGAGCGCTCACTTCGAGCGCCTCCTTTCCACCGCCTAATAGGAACCTGTCAAACTACGAGATTGACAGGTATCTCAAACAAATGGACGATGTCATTAAACAGACAATGAACAGTACGATACCACGCCAAAGACAGCACGATACCACAAACGTATACCGAAACGCGACAATCAACGCACTGCACAGACAAAAAAGTAGACTCCTGACAAGACTCAAACTTTTGTACAGGCGGTTTACCGACAGACAAAACTCGGAGGTCAGGACACTGAAGTCACTGATTAAAAATATCCAACAGTTAATCAAGGAAAATTACAGAATATCTGTAAGTTTGCATTGGAACAACAGAATTCGTGCTGTAAATTCCAACAGCGCGAGTATGTTCCCGCAAATAAATAAAATATTTCGGAGAAACAATCAGAATGACATTCAGGATCTAAAGCTTCCGAGAACGTCAGACAATGAACGCTTGCTACGAACAGTTAGCATCTTCGACTTCTTCGTGATCTAGGATCCTCAGGAGAAGGTGGCGGCAGTGGGAGCTGTTTTCCAGGAAGTGTATAAGGTGAATGATACCATTCGCCCAAACCACGAATTGGAAAACAGAGTTCTACTTCATCACTCCTACCTTAGAAATGATTTCGATCATTGGCGATCCAAGAATTTTGGTTTTACCAGGTTCAATGAAGATTTCATGGCAAACAATGCCATCGCCAGTGAGGGGGCTAATACCCTGTTCATTTCGACGGAAGATCTCCAGATGAATTTTCAGTCATTGAAAAGCAAAAAATCCGCGGGTATTGACGGTATATCCAATGTTGTGCTTAGGCACCTTCTACCAGTGGCTGTAGAGAGTTACACCATCCTGTTCCACAATGCACTGAATAATGCATATTATCCAATGCATTGGAAGACAGCGGTGGTGCAACCAATCCCCAAGAGGGGTAATTACACCTCTAACCCGGCAAATCTCCGGTCGATAAGTCTCCTTCCGAGTATCAGCAAGGTTTTCGAGAAGGTAGTCCATAGAGTCCTGTCTAAATGGGTTGAGGACAATAAAATCATCCCGGATAACCAATTCGGTTTCAGAGCGGGGCATGACACTATTCATGCCGCGTCGAAGCTTGTGTCGGATGTCCAATGGAATAAATGCAAGAACCAATGCACGGGTGCCTGTCTGATTGACTTGGAAAAAGCCTTCGACACCGTATGGTTAGAAGGTCTTTATTACAAGCTCATTCGGCTGGGCATAAGTAAACCACTGCTATATATAATTTTTGACATGTTAACAGGTAGAAAGTTCGTAGTGAAAATTGCCAACGTGACTTCTGCCCAAACATTTGAAATCAAATGGACTGCAACAGGGTACGGTAAATTCGCCGATCCTTTTCAGCATTTACCTAAGCGATCTGCTAGTTTCTCTTCACCATTCGTACGCAAACTACAATTTTTTTAAAAATAATAAAAAAGATATCAATGTTTCATACATTAATTTGCCTACAAGTCCAGCCGCGTTAAAACCAAAAAAAGGTTTTTCTTAGAAAAAAATGGTTCGGGTTTTTTTTTAATTTCTCGAAAACTACAAAACATTTTTGCATCCGGTTTTCTGTTTTTAACTAAAAACTAATAAGAGAATTGAATTTTGGACAAAAAATTAGTACTTAATTACATACAATTTTGAAAAAAAATAGTTCGAAATTTTTTTTTTTTCATTTTTTTTTCAAAATTTTGAGTTTGAAAATTAATTTCTCAAAAACTATACCTTAAAACAGCTTCGTTTAGAAACAAGATGAAAGAAGAGGTTTCTGGCTTTACAAAAAAGTATATCACGGCATTGTGGATGTAACTGTTGATTTTTAATAATTTTTTTTCCAAATTAAGTCAATTTTTTAGAAAATTGCCCCTCCCGGCTAAACGGGGGGGAATAGACCCCCCCCCTCCCATACAATTTTTTTCTTGTCTTGACCAGACCTACACGCTCTAGCTTTTTGGCACACTGCTCGTGGGACACCCTGTATATATCTTTTTTTTTTTTTTTTTTTTATACAGGGTGTCCCACGAGCAGTGTGCCAAAAAGCTACAGCGTGTAGGTCTAGTCAAGACAAGAAAAAAATCGTACGGGAGGGGGGGGTCTATTTCCCCCCGTTTAGCCGGGAGGGGCAATTTTCTAAAAAATTGACTTATTTTGGAAAAATAATTATTAAAAATCAACAGTTACATCCACAATGCCACGATATACCTTTTTGTAAAGTCAGAAACCTCTTCTTTCATATTGATTTTAAATGAAGCTGTTTTAAGGAGTAGTTTTTGAGAAATTAATTTTCAAACTCAAAATTTTGAAAAAAAATTGAAAAAAAAAAATGTCGAACTATTTTTTTTCAAAATTGTATGTAATTAAGTAGTAATTTTTTTTCAAAAATTCAATGCTCTCATTAGTTTTTAGTTAAAAACAGAAAACCGGATGCAAAAATGTCTTGTAGTTTTTGAGAAATTAAAAAAAAAACCCGAACCATTTTTTTCTAAGAAAAACCTTTTTTTTTGGTTTTAACGCGGCTGGACTTGTAGGCAAATTAATGTATGAAACATTGACCTCTTTTTTATTATTTTTAAAAAATTCGGAGTTTTATGAGGATACAATAAAGTGATACACTATTGGAATAACCCTGGATTAATTCTTTTTTTTTCATTGATAACGCCTGAAAACTGACCTGCGAATTTCGTCTGGGTCCGCCCGCCGCCGATGGGTTCTACCCGAATTTTGAATTTGGTCCGACGCAATCCCTCCCTTAGTACAAGGAGGATGGCTATTGTGCTTGGAGTGCCCAAATCTAGAGTATGGAGAGTGCTTCATACCGAAAACTTACACCCGTACCATTTTAGGCCAGTTCAGGGACTCACCTCAAACGACAAGTTTTTGAGAGCAGAGTTTTGTCGATCATTACTGCTTCGAGATGAAACTGAACGAAACTATTTTGCAAGGATATTCTGGACGGATGAAGCACAGTTTACCAGAGATGGGGTTACTAACTTCCACAATTTGCATCATTGGAGTAGCACCAATCCACACAACAAAAAACAAAATAAATTACAACACCGCTTTAGCTGTAATGTTTGGCTTGGTATTGTTGGACAAACTGTAATCGGGGCCCGGTTTTTGAATGCCGTTATTAAGGGAGAATCATACCTGCAGTTCCTACGAGACCTTTTGCCCGGTTTCATGGACAACGTTCCTTTGGCCATAGCAGATAATTTAATCTACCAGCAAGATGGAGCACCAGCACAGTACAGCTTACGGGTTAGACACTGGCTGGATGATCATTTTAGTGACCGTTGAATCGGAAGAAGGGGCCCCACGAAATGGCCACCTAGATCACCAGATTTAACTCCTCTAGATTTTTATGTGTGGGGATTCATGAAAAATTATGTTTACGAAGTGGAAATAGTATCTTTGGAACAACGGATTGAAGTCGCTGGAGTCAAATTGCAGGAAAATTTGTCAAACATAGACTAATGTGCAGCCATTAGAAGAAGATATAATCTTTGCCTTCTAAAAAATGGGGATCATATTGAAAATTTATTATAATAAAACTCCGAATTTTTTAAAAATAATAAAAAAGAGGTCAATCTTTCATACATTCATTTGCCTACAAGTCCAGCCGCCTTAAAACCAAAAAAAAAGGTTTTTCTTAGAAAAAAATGGTTCGGGTTTTTTTTTAATTTCTCAAAAACTACAAGACATTTTTGCATCCGGTTTTCTGTTTTTAACTAAAAACTAATAAGGGAATTGAATTTTGGAAAAAAAAATAGTACTTAATTACATACAATTTTGGAAAAAAGTAGTTCGAAATTTTTTTTTTCCAATTTTTTTTCAAAATTTTGAGTTTGAAAATTAATTTCTCAAAAACTATTCCTTACAACAGCTTCGTTTAAAAACAAGATCAAAGAAGAGGTTTCTGGCTTTACAAAAAAGTATATCACGGCATTGTGGCTGTTACTGTTGATTTTTAATAATTTTTTTTCCAAATTAAGTCAATTTTTTAGAAAATTGCCCCTCCCGGCTAAACGGGGGGAATAGACCCCCCCCCCTCCCATACGATTTTTTTCTTGTCTTGACTAGACCTACACGCTGTAGCTTTTTGGCACACTGCTCGTGGGGCACCCTGTATATACAATATATATACCCTACTATACCTACCCTACCCTACCTTACCCTACCCTAGCCTATGTAAGCCTGCCATTGGTGTTAGGCAGGCCATGCCTTGAAGAGGCTGAAGCTCTCAAAGTGTCCACTGACGTAGCTCCCTCCAGCCACCAAAAGCGTTGATGCTATCGGACTACGTTTCTTCGATCCCGGCGTGAGGCCGATATACAGAACATGGGGCGCTCGGGCTCACGGAGCGCGACATCGGGTTCGTAGAGGAATCGCCGTTCCACGGAATTGCGACCCACGTGGAAGATTAGCGGTACCGCCAATCTATCCTGGATCAGCCCACATCTATCTAAATAGAGGAATACTTCTGGCGGCACAAAGCCATTAAGACGCACTCTCCCGTGATATAAATCGTTGGGGTAGTAAGCCCCGAAGATCAGGCTATTGACCGAAGTCATTGCTCTCGCAACGTGGCTTCGAATCAGTTTGATCAAAAAATTATCTATCCGTACAATCCTGGCCCTATTGTATAGGACCTCGTTCGGGTAAAATTTCATGTACTCAGATTCGGGTGTCCTATGTAGCCAGACACGTCCTGAGACATTGTCTCTCAAACACCCGAATCCTTTCCATTAAGCTGGCTCTCACATTCAACCAGACGGGACATCCATAGGCAACCATGGGCCTGATTAAGGCCATGCAGCATATTACCTTCACCCTAGAATCAAGTTGGCTGCTATGAAACAGCCATCTTGTCAGAGCGAAAGCGCCCCGGGACCTTGCCAGAGCAGCATCTACATGTCTGTCAAAATATAGATACTGATTCAGCACGATCCCAAGGTATCTGACCACACTTTGTCTCGCCAGCGGACGTCCGTCCGGTCCTAAAATTAAGAACCTGCGCCAGTTTTTTCTAGTGTCCCGGGAGGCCCTAGACAAAGGCGTTCTGAACAATATAGATTCTGATTTCTGGTTGATTTTCAACTTCCAGTCATCACAATACTGCTGAATTTTTTCGAAGTCACGCTGCAGAAGAATAACAATAACGTCAATCGTTGGACCTGATCTGTACGCGATTAGGTCGTGTGCGTACGCATAATAGACAGGAGCAACAGGAGCAAGCAGAAGGAAAGGAATTGTCAAATTGTTTTCCCACAACTTGGCTTTTTCCTTTTTGTTGAAATAAAAGCCATCTGCTTTATCATAGAGGCACTTATTTTCCTGAACAAGTGAAATTAACTTGTTAATAAACTCGTATCCCATATTTACTTTTATCTTTTTACTCTTTCCCAACCTCAAATGTCACTTGTCAAAAATTCCATCCGTCATGTCTTCTTTCAAGAAGACCTTCCTTCTGCTCGCATCAGTTAACGAACATTTAACGAAACGTCACATCTGTCCATTATGGGGATGTCATAGGCTTTGCGTGTAAGAAGACATTCCCCTCTGCTTGCTCCTGCTTGCTCCTGTCTATTATGGTTGGGCCTTTAGTTGTTCCATTCGACGGTCGGGTTCTCCACCGCCAATAGAATACCTTAACACGCTTGAGTAAGAGCGCCTAATTTTGATTAGGTCTAATCCATTTCTTTTCCAATTTTAATTGATTTCCTGTTGATTTAATAAAATTAATTTGATTAATATTATTTACAAAGCCAAAGTGTTTTATTTCTTTTGGCTCCACTCCGTCCTTTTGGACATATTTTTTTTTCATTTGCTTGACTGCTCGTTCAGCGGCTGCTGCGGTCTTCGGACAGCACAACTCGCGGCGGAGAGTAAAGCAAAGCTGCGTTGTACCAGAGGGGTTGTGTTACCAGGGCTTAGCGTACCCCGACGACTCGCCCCCCATTACATTGGCACCCAACTAGTGGCTCGAACTGGCCCAATAATAGTTAAACAAAATTTTCCACAACGGACGAGCTACGTAGAAGCACCCGAATCGCAGCCAATAAAAACGTCAACCATCGTTCCGAAATGGCTCTTAACGCCGATCAACTAAAAGAACTTTTGGCGGCCATGTCCACCAACTCAAGGCACATAGGGAGTTTTAGTAACTGCACAGCCCGTTTTAAAGGAGAACGAGATCCTGTCATTGTTGAAGGCTTTATTTCCACCATCAACATTTACAAAGACATCGAGCGGATCGAAGAAGCAGACGCAATTAAAGACTTCCCTCTACTCCTTCAGGATGGTGCTCTAACATGGTGGCAAGGCGTTCGAAGTGAAGCAAGGAAGTGGGAAGATGTACTAACCCTTCTGCGCAATGCATATGCCCCTTCCAAACCAGCTTACCGTATTTTTATGGAGATATTTGAGCAAAAACAAAAGCCAAATGAATCCACAGATGATTTTATCTGCACCAAACGTGCTCTATTTGCTCAACTTCCGCAACAAATACCAACAGAGTCAATGATGATTGACATATTATATGGACAGCTAAGTCTCCATATACGCGAAGGAGTTCCCAGAGATTCCTTCAAAACATTCAAAGAGCTACTAACTAAAGCAAGAGCAGTGGAACTCTCTATTGCGGAAAGACATGCTCAAAGTTCATCAAAAGTAGATTTAGTGGCAAAGAATAGGTGCAACTTTTGCAAACATGCTGGCCATACAGTTGACGAATGTCGAAAAAAGAAAAAACAAAATCAGGTGAAATCACATCCCAATCCTATAGAGACGAAAATCCATTGTTACAAATGTAAGGCACCAGGATTTGTTCGCTCAAACTGTCCAAATTGTAAAGAATTGCCCAAAGGACCACCAACAGTCTCCTTCAATTGCATCAAAACTACTATAGGAACTGACCTACCGACTATACCTATTGCCTCGCATGGAGAGACAGGAATAGCTTACGTAGATACTGCAGCTCGAACAAGTGTCGAGGGAGAGATCTATTTATCCATCTCCTTAAAAATGGAACACGCTTTAAAAAAGTCAACGCTGACGTCACACTAGAGGACGGGAACTCTAAGTCCCAAGATATTTATATTGCGGACACAAATATTGTTATTGGCAATCGACTTAGACCTATAAAATTTGTCGCACTCCCAAAAGCAACCGATAACAGAACCTTAATTGGTATTGACTTTTTAGAACAAAATGGTATCGTACTCGATCTAGGTCAAAGAATGTGGTATTTTGCAGACCAGAGTGAAAAGTTATTCGATTTTTACGATACATCACACACAAAGGTCATTAAGAAATCTGTCGATGATGATTGGTTAAAAAAAAATTATTTCGCTCCAACTGTTGAACCAATCCATCCGACATCTCCATTACCTAAGACCTTCACCAGCATACAACAATCGCCAAAAACACCTAAAGAACTTAAACCCCAAAACTCTGCCTTTCTAATTTGGTTTACGAATATAACATTTATCACTCCCATTAAATCAACGCCAATACATGAAGAATACTTTGGACCAGATCCACCGTTAAAAAGAAAAAGGACGAATAGCATCAGCATTTCTTCTCCAGATGAGGTGCTCCCCAGTCCCATCAGAAACTATAAAACACCTGAGCGAGCTCGAGACAAGAAAGATCTCTTTCCACCGTTGATACGGATTAGTGAGGAAGTTGAACTTGAGCCATTTTTCACCGAAATTTTTGCGATAGATATTCAACTTCGAGAAAACGAAGGAGTTGAACTAGATGAAATGGAAAGATCTCAGCTCAATCAATTGCTCAATAGTGAAGAAATGTATTTGATGCCCTATCTGAATCAACATCATTCGCAGTTTTCGTCCAGGGGGAGCGATCTCAACAACACCCCATCGAATGTGCTCCCAGACTACTTACCGCCGCTGAACGTACCAAGTAGCCAACAAGGACGAACCAACTACACCCCTGGGAAACTATCACGTGTCCTCCCTCACCAAGTACACAGCCCAAGACAACGATGCAGAACCTGTACGAACACTTCGTAGACGAGGACGACCTGCCCGCGAAGCTCCACCTGCCGCATCATCGAGACGATCTCAGCGCCAGAGGGGGAGATTGTAACACTACGTATTTTTATTATCCTGAAATCATGTTTTATATTTGTGAATTTATATTTATTTATTGATATTTATAATTATTGATATTGAATTGTAATTCCATTATGTACTTTATTCTTTTACAAATTTATTTCTTTTAATATTATAAAATTTATTTCTGGAAAATGTAACCTGGCAACCCTAAAAATTAAAAGCAACGGGATGCACTCGCAAATGTAAACACCACAGGACTGTATAAAAGCCGAGCTTATGCCAGTGTAGAATCACTCAGGTTTAGCACTTCGCAACGATCAGTCGGGTCAATTCCACTGTCTAGAAAAGTGCTACACTTGGGCATAAGCGAAAGTTTTTTTGGTTATTCGAGTGAGTTTAGTTGTTCCATTCGACGGTCGGGTTCTCCACCGCCAATAGAATACCTTAACACGCTTGAGTAAGAGCGCCTAATTTTGATTAGGTCTAATCCATTTCTTTTTCAATTTTAATTGATTTCCTGTTGATTTAATAAAATTAATTTGATTAATATTATTTACAAAGCCAAAGTGTTTTATTTCTTTTGGCTCCACTCCGTCCTTTTGGACATATTTTTTTTCATTTGCTTGACTGCTCGTTCAGCGGCTGCTGCGGTCTTCGGACAGCACAACACAAGCAAAGCTGCGTTGTACCAGAGGGGTTGTGTTACCAGGGCTTAGCGTACCCCGACGACTCGCCCCCATTACAATATTAAATATATATTATGTATATAATTTATATATATATATTTTAGTTAAGGTAGAATAAGTTAGGTTTAGTTACATTAAGGTAGGCTTAAGTTTTATATATAATACAAAAAATTATCATATGCTAAGTTTTTAATAAAGAAACATTTTTCTTAGCTTAAGCTAGATATAGTAATGTTAGTGGTAAGTTGATATAGTAGTCGAAAGACATAGATTTAAGTTGTTACGTCTATTTTAGAGTGTCCGCCTAGGGCCAGTAAGATATCTAGATTGTTAAGATAGTTAAGCTAGTTTTTAAGCATTTTTGTCTAGGGTAAGATAGATCTAAGAAATTATGAATAAAAATGAATTAAAAACTAAAAAAAAAAAAATTCAATAAATTGATTAAGACCGAACAAGTTAATGTACTATACATATGTAGAAGCACTGAAGTATGGACTCTCGATTCTTCGTGCGAGGATTCGCTTTTTCATTGTTGAGTTTGAATTGCTACTTCATTTGGCTTATAAAATCCTTTAAAAACGTGGCAAATGCGATCTGCCGAAGAAAAAAAAGAACTGGGCCTCTTAGTATGTTGGTTCCCCAACATCCACCGAAAACAAGCAACAGAGGAACAGAGCACATCAGCGATCCCAGTCGCACAGCTTCGCCTCGATGAAGGAAGACAAATAAAAAAGACTAATAGAGCCATAGTCCGTCAGCGATCCCATTCGCACAGCCTTCCCCTCCATGAAGGAAGAAAAACACCCCAAAACTATACCACATTGTACAGTCAACGGCGTCCATCCTGAAAATATACTACACGCTAATGTAAATATATGCACAGCCGGTAGGCACAAATGCAACATGCCCAGCGAGTGGGTGCAATCAACTTCTTCGCAACATTATGCACAGGTCAACGACCTAGACACAATCGGGATACATAGTACATTGGAATACGGAGATCAGCCGGTAGGCGCAAATGCAACATGCCCAGCTGAGTGGGTGTAATCAACATTTTTAAAACCATTCAAGATCATTCAAGAAGAACAAACCAAGGAGTGCGGTCATAAGAATTAAATAAATAAAAAACAATCAATTAATTAACTTTGAGTTAGGCTCAACTAGCCCACTACATCGTTTGCTTCGGGATCACCTAGCCCGAAACATAGTAGATATTCCCAAAGCGGGATTCGAAAGTACTAATGATGGCAACACATCCAGAAGATTTTTCGCTAATCCGGAATGCTCTTCTCATATCACTGGCGTCAATCGGGATTTAATAGAACATTCTAAAACTATCCTGGAAGTGATTTCGAGCGGATACGGAATTGATGCGGGCAAATTTGATACTTTTGCTCACGATACCGCTAAAATGTATATAGACCTTTATGGTTGACATCCCATGTCACCAACTATACACAAAGTTTTGATATATGGCCCCAAAGTAATAAACCACGCAATTTCTTCTATTGGTCAGTTATCAGAGGAGGCCGCTGAGGCTCGTAACACGCACTTCAGGCAATATGCCTGATTGTGCTTTAGTCGGACATTTTCAGGGGTTGATTGCAACAGAGGATGTAGATGAAGAAGAAGAATTTGTTTTTTTCTAGAAATGTGTAAAATGTATATATTTTTTAAGAATAAACAATGAATTTTGCTTAAATATGGTGTTTTACTCAATTATTGTGCAAAATGAAAATCAAATAATTTTGAGCGGTTTTATTATAAAAATATTCCAGTGTGCAGCTTGGTTTTAAGGTACTTTAATGATGTTGATTGTTGAACGTTGCCGATAAACCATCCATAATCGATCTTACTTAGAAGTAGTGCTTTTGATACATATTACATAGTCTGTTGATGTGCATATTTCATTTTTTGTTAGATAAAAAATTGCTCGCTCTAGCTTGCCCAAGCAGCTAGGCTTTTTTAAGAGTGTAAACGTGGAGAAATCAAAGTCAAACAACACTTCCCTTTTTTTTCTGCTCTTTATTTCATATGGGCAACTAATGTGCGTGCGCTCTCGTCGGCTGCTGGATATCTACTGACTACTTCTTACCGTACACTCAGCCATCCTCAATTGATCGTGCCCTCACGATCTGGGTCGTCCTGGTATGGGGTCATCTTTGTCCTCTTCATCGGTGTCGGAGACCGACGTATCATCTTCGGAATTCACTACTCCGTCCTCCGGCAGCTTACACCAGGGTTTAAGCTTATCCGAACTCATTACCGTTTGGAATCTTCTTTGGTTTCGCTGCATACCTGGGATGTCCTCAACTACATACCGGTCGGCGGGCAGCACTCGGCTTACGATGTATGGTCCCCGATAGAGCGGTTCTAACTTCCGAATTTACCTGTGGTGGTTGCCTCCTGCTCGACCAACACGAGGTCATCCACCTCGAACTTGAATGGCTTGCGGTGTCGTAGATCGTACCGTCATTTCTGAACGGTCTGATTCCACTCAATATTTTGTAAGGCTGACGCTCTCCTTCGTGTCATCTCCTCCGGGTCAACTAGTTCCGACCTTCCCAGCTCCAGCAGCAACTTGTTTTCTTGGATGTTCCTCGGCGTGTATGTGAACAACAACTCATGTGGGCTCGCTTTCGTAGTGGCGTTCCTAGCGGTATTCATCGTCCATTGAATGGTCCTCAAATCACTTGCCCAATCCTTTACTGCAGATTGTGCACACTTCAGTGCAGCCAGAATCGTCCGGTTACATCGTTCAACCTGGCCATTCGCTCTGGGTGTCCTCACCGCGGTCTTAACGTGCTGTATAACATTGTCCACACAGTACTGCTCAAAGGCCTTCGAGGTAAAAGCTGTCCCGCGGTCAGTGATGATTTGTCTCGGTACGCCAAATGATCCTGATATCTCATTCATTACATTGAGCACCCCTTTCGTGTTAGCGGTCTTTACGGCTCAAAGTATTACATACTTTGTAAAGCTGTCCACGATCGCTAGTACGTATCTTGTTCCGCCTCTTCCTCTAGTGAATGGTCCGAGATGGTTGAGGTGCACCGTATCAAATGGTAAGGGAACACGTTCCGCGCTATGAAGCCCTCCTTCAGTCTTTCCGCCCTTCCTTTTAGCGAACGCGCACTCTACACAGCCTTTGATATACTCGCGCGTGAAGCTCCGTACCCTTGGGAACCAAAACGTTTCTCGTACTCGGGTTAATGTCTTTTCCTCGGCTAAGTGTCCGGCGTCATCGTGACAAAGCTTTAGGATACGCCAACGTATTGAGTGTGGCACCACCCACTTCGTAACTCCCCCATCAAGTCGAAACAGCCGTAGCCCCTTTAGTTGGTATTCCTTCTGTAGCTGCCTTTTCTTCGCCGTTGATTCGGTCGACTTCATTTCCTTTATTATTGTCCGGAACTTGGGGTCCTGCCACTGCATCGTCGCCAGCCAGTCGTCATTTGTGATGTGTAAATTGAACACAAATAAGGACGCTTCTTCCACCTTCCTTTCCTCCTCCACCGGTAGCCGACTGAGTGCGTCCACATGTGCTGCTTTTCGGCCTGGTTGATGTACAGTCTCAAAGGTAAACTCTTGTAATCTCAGCTACCATCTTCCCAGTCGTGGTATTATCTTGGGTTTATTCTTCGTTGCGATGATCGCTTCACAATCCGTAACCACCTTGAACTCCTTTCCTAGCAGATACACTCGGAACCGTTCGAGGCTGTCCACGATCGCTAACACTTCCAGTTCGTAAGAATGGTATTTTTTTTCATCTTCTGTTAGCTTGCGGCTATAAAACAGAACCGGACGCAATGTTGGGTCTTCTTTTGTTCGTTGAAGCAGGATTCCTCCTAGCCCAACTGCCGGCGCATCGGTGTGCACCTCGTGTTCGCAATCGGGATCATATATCGCCAGTACCGGGGGATTGGTTAGGATCCACTTTAGTTGTTGAAACGCCTCTTCTTGTGGAGCGGCCCATACGAATTCTCGGTCCATTTTCAATAAATCGGTCAGCGGTATCGCAACCTGGGCATAGTCCCGGACAAACTTCCGAAAAAATCCAGTAAGCCCTAGGAATCGGCGAACATCATGGACGTTTTGGGGTTTCGGAAACTCTGTGATCGCGATCGTCTTCCGGCAACTCGGCTTCAGTCCCATTTGGCTTATATCGTATCCCAGGAACTCAATTCTCGATTTGAAAAAGGCGCATTTCTGAACATTTAATGTAAGTCCAAGCTATTGGAGTACACTCAGGAATCTTCTCAGCTTCTCCAGTCCCTCTTGCACTGTTTTGCTGGCAATGATGGTGTCGTCGAGGTAAACAGCTACATCGTTCTTTGGCAGTCGTGCTTTCACGGCGTTCATACATGCCTGGAATTGCGCAGGCGCGTTTACGAGTCCAAAGGGCATTCTGTTGAACTCGAAGCATCCCTCGTCTGTTGTAAACGCGGTGTATTTTTTGCTCTTCTCGCTCATGCGGATTTGATGATAACCCGAGGCCAAGTCCAATACTGTGAAGTAAGAAATTCCACTCAATGACGTCAATACTTTGTCTATTACCGGCATCGGGAACTTCCGCTTTTTGGTAATCTTGTTGAGAGCCCGGAAGTCGATGCAGAATCTGTCCGTGCCGTCTTTTTTTTTGTTAGCACAATCGGAGAGCAATAGTCCGAAGAAGAAGGTCGAATGACCCCCAGCTTGAGTAATTCCTGCACTTTCCTTTGGACGATATCTCGTTTAGCGAATGGGAGCCTGTATGGTTGCACACAAACTGGTTGAGAAGATGACAGCTCAATTTCACATTCGCCTAACTTCGATTCCCCTAACTCCTCGGCATCCATAGCGAAACAGTCTCGGTAGCTACTGATGATGTCTTGCAAATCCTGGTTCTCCTTATCACTGAGGGTTTCAACATCCAGTTCCGCCACATCCAGCTTCCTTTTCCCATCAGTTCGGATGTCCGCCTTCACTCCAAGTACTTGTTGCGTTGTGTTTTGGACAGTATCGATGATCGTTAACTTCTTGAAAGATTTTTCGACCTTGACTTGCGGTTGGTCCAGTAGCTTTCGTCCAATGATCATCTGATACGGCTGGCTCTCATCTGGAACCACTAAAATCTCGCACCACGCCGTCAGTTGATCTACGGACACTTCGGCGTATATGGATCCTATTGTAGTGCACCCTCCACCTCCAAAACCATTAACAACCGTCTCAAAGGGAGTGTACTTCAGGTTTCCATCCTCTGCGTCCGATCTGCGCAATGTGACGCAGTCACTCCCGAGATCAATAAAAGCCATCACTTCACGTCCGTTCACCTTGGCTGCCTTCATATATTCCATCCCCTCGGTCCTCACCAGCATTTGACGCGGATTTGCCGCACTCCTTCCCACGCCAGTACTTGGTCCTCCATTTGCTGGTTGTGTTTGCCTTACCGGACATTCTCTTTTCAAGTGTCCTACCTGTTGGCACTGATAACACCGCACCTCCCCTCTGGTCCTTGCAACTTGTCCAGTCCCGGATCTTTCCATTTCACGTTGCGTGGGCTTCTCCCCTGATCGTCGATTTCGGGTCCTCAGTCCGACTATCCAGCGGACCCTCTCCAAAATGTCGTCAACGGATACTGGTTTGACCGCTCGCAATGCCTCTGTACATTCCGCATCCGCGATCCCTTGAGTGATGTATCTGACAAGCGTACTTTCTTGAACTTGACCTCGAGATGCGATCGCCTTCATCTGAAACACATATTCTTCCAGGTCCTCGCCGGGTCTTCGTGAGCGTTCACGTAGGGTGTCGTGAACATCTGCGTCATCCTCAACTGATGGGAAATTTCAGCACAGTTCTCGGAAAAATTCAGATAGCGACTCCATCGTGGTACCTTGGCTCCATAGTTTCGCAGCCCCCACTAGACGTGTCGTCGCTGCCATTAACACCACTTTCTCGTCCAAGCCATACACTCGTTGAATGTCTCCTACCTTTCGCATCCAGGCTCTAGATGACAGCCCGGTGAATGCCTTTGGATCGAAGTCCTAGACGTTGAGCCGCTGATTTCTGGCGCCCTGTTCTCTGTTACCCCTTGCGAGCGAGTCATCATATTTGCTAACTGTTCCTGCACTCGTTGTAATTCCCTGCGCAACTCTAGAAGCTCGCTTGCTTCACCCGCACTGCCACTTCAGATGGTTTCTCAGCTGCCTTCTCCGTGTTCTGCTGCCTGTGTGCATCCCTCAGTCGTTGTAATAGTTCCTCCTTAAGACCACCCTGTTCAAGTCCCAGTCGCCTCTCTTGTCATTGCTGCGTACTTCTCTGCCGCTTCTTGTTCACCCTCCATTACAGAACCGATTCCTCCTTCCGTGTTGCAAGTCGATTCAGCGAATTCTCCAAAAAAAACCAAAAAACAAAAACAGAGCAATCACCCGTTCAAGATCTTATATTGTTTTTTTTTTTTTTTTCCTTTCCTTCTTCTCGCAACGGCAACGGAAAAACGGATGATCCAGACAACACCGAAACTCCGCGCACAAAAAAAAGGTTTCACTTTGTGGTTTTTTTTTCCTTTTCTGTTCGCAACGGCGCCGCCGCCAACGGTTCCAGTGAGCACCGAAATTGCACGCACAAAAAAAATACAAAATTTCCTCTTCGCTTCTTTCTTTCTTTTTTTTTCTGTCCGCAACGGCAAAACCAGTGACTCCGCACTAACTACCCTTTTTTTTGTTTGTTTTTTCACCAACTTAGAACTAGAGCTGCTTTATCCCACTTCTGATGTGTAGACGTGGAGAAATCAAAGTCAAACAACACTTCCCTTTTTTTTCTGCTGTTTATTTCATATGGGCAACTAATGTGCGTGCGCTCTCGTCGGCTGCTGGATATCTACTGACTACTTCTTACCGTACAAGAGTGTGATAGTGTGTTTTCCAATTGTATCTGTTATTAAACACTAGACCTAAGATGCTTAGATTATTTACATTTGTAATATCTACGTTGTTTATTTTAAGTGACAAATTTTCACGGTTGCTTGTCCTTTTTCGGCAGATGTGCAGTGTTTTGAAATTTTCGGGGGAAAGGTTAGCACCAAAGGAGTGAGACCACCTTAAAATGTCTTCGATTAACGCAGATAAATAGCTCACTGCTGTTGTTTAGATAATTGTTTGTTGCAGGGAATGAAAACGTCTGCACATTTGCAGTGATCTAGTAGTTTGTGGTGATCATGAGTAACACCACTGAGAGTGGGTAGTGAGGCATTGAGAGATGCCGTTGAAAGGAGGACGGGTTGAAGAGTAAAAATTGTTACCCTTAACACAAATTTTTCTGAGTCAAAAAAAGCGAGTGTAGTAGTAAATTTTGGGCCCAATGCCCTAATCTTTTAGTTTTTTAAGTATTAAATCAATGCCTTTTCAAGTCTACACATAGAGAGAGAATTGTTACGTGATTTCGAGCAGAGAGTGCCTTGGATATGTAAAAGTCCAGGTGTGCAAAGGCGTCTGCCCAACCTAAGTTTCTGAATGTCAGGTAACATTCTGTTTAACTAGTTGTTTTGATTCAATGAACCACAGAAGGCGTTGGGAAATAATTTTTTCTAAGACTTACGATTACACTATTATCCCTTTTCGGTTTTGGAATCGGAATGACTGTTGCGAGCTTCCAATGTTGGGGAATGATATCTGTGCAAAATGTTGTTGTACAGTGTAATGAGTCTAAATTTGGCAAGGGGAGGGAGATTTTTCAGCCTTTGAGTTTCGCTAGACAGTTCTAGTTCTAGTTTAGAGAAATCTATTTTTCGATAAGTTTTGCAGCGGACGAGATGGTACTAGTGTTAAAAGGCGGAGGACCGGATAAGGTTAGCTATTTTTCTGTTATGAAGTTATGACAATCGTCACTAGAAATGTTTGACGGACTCTTTGCGAAATAGTTGCTTGAATGCTAAGGAGCTGATTGAATGGGCGATGGAGTTACCGGTAAAGCTGCGTAAGTAGTGCGAATTTTTCTTTTCGGATTTGATTTGGGGCTTATGGTGGAAGTAAAGTCACGTGAGATTTGCTCTCCTTAATTTCCTGGCGAAGCTTTGCGTTGGAATACTTGTAATTAACGAAGTAAGTCGTGCTGCGAATTGTTTTTAAATCTTACAAACTGACTGTTTTTCGTACCGGAGAGTTAAGGGGAGGGGGGAGGGGGTATACCATGGCACTGTACTTTTTTTTTTAGTGTGAGCGCTAGTTTGGGGTATTGATCTACTTTGACTACTACTGGCTTTGTGGATACTAGCGGTCTCTTTATTTATCTATGTTGAGACAGGTGTAACTGACAGAAAATCTAAAATGTGCTTGTTGAAGCAGGCCCAGTTAGCATTATCCGTTTTAAATTTTGGGCTGAATTGATTTATACAATTAGTCAGGCATAGAGCTACTGTGGAAATGATCGCCATTGTAGAGATCATCCAAAAATTTCCAAGAGATAGCTGTAAACAGTTTGGGAGAACAACAGGTAATGACGACACTTGTAAGCGTGCCGTGGATGGAGAAGTGAGTTGGAGCGTCACCGTTTAATATCATGAGGTTGGCGTTGGTGATTAAATTCTATACTTCTCTACCTCTAGAGGTAGTGCTGGTAACCCAAAGATTACCGCCAAGCGTTGATATCGCCCATGAGGATGATTGGGGTGTGTATTTGGAGAACGATGTTTTCTAGACCCCGTTTAGAGAATAGTTGGTCAGGTGAAATGTAGTCATGTCAAATTCCAAAGCAAGGGTAAATTAGTTGGTCTGGGGGGTATGTGGTACTTGATTAAGACCGCTATACGTTGCTTAGAGGTGGCGTTATGGACAAAATTATGGAAGTAGCCTATGAAACCTTTTGGTACATTTGGAGAGAAAACATACGCGCATTGGGTTTCTTGTAGAGATATGAGAGCAAGATTTTGTTCTTTAATTAAGAGAGCTAGTTTGTTGTAGTTGTTTATAAAGCCTTTTATGTTCCATTGTAGAATTTTGTATTGGCTGTGACTTGGTGTTGGTAAATTTGGAGGTAGGTGAGCTTAGATTGATGATGAAGACTTTGACTGATCAGTAAAGGCTGCGAATCGGTTGCAGGGGAATAGTGAGATGGATTATGAGTTATCGTCCGTATCGGATGTTTTCACAAAGTAGTTACTGTTGTTATTTAGGTTTTTACCGATGGCAGAAAGAGGAGAATTAAAAGAAATTTGGACGGAAGAAAGTGTGGTTGGTGGCGTTGGTAGAGGATAGTTATGTGATATTAGGTTGAGGGGTTTCGATGTTGATGGTTGAGAATCGAGAGGGTTCGTTGTATTTGTGGATTTCCAAACCTAGAGAAGAAATGACATGAAGAAATTTTCCCTCACAAATAAACAACATACCTCAACCGAGTCCAACAAACATAAACAAATCGATAAAATAAATTACAACAAATAAACAAAAAAAATAAACAAATAAAAAACAATTCTTCATAAACGCATGTGCATAAAACAACCACCAAACATAAAACAACTAAACACAAGATCATTAATAAAATGAAACACAAAATAATCAAACAGAAAACACACAAAAATAAAAACATTCATTGTCATTTGGCGACTTGCCTGAGACTATTAGGTCAGACACCAAAGACGAACGGCTACGGCTGCCGTTACCGTTGACAAATCCCGTAAACAGAGGAAATGTCAGTGAACAAAGACCGTAGAACAAAGGAAGACAAAGAGATCGAAAGTCCGGCCGAAACTACATCAAGGTAGAACCACAACAACAACTACCACACGAATAAGGTAAGAAATGCTCATCAAAGCAACGACGCAGTGTTAACGCTAAGGTAACGCATCACATCACAATTAAATTAAATATTTTTTTACAAAACCTTTCGACTATGTCACCTTCAAGCGAGGGACGAGTGCATGGTCGACACTAATTGAGGCTATCGCTCAGCGGGTAAAACGGTGAGTGGGGACTAATAGGACGAAATTGATTCTCTGACTCGGGTTTTAACCCATACGAGATTGATCAGCTCCTGTTAGTATCTACTATCGAGGCAAATACCGTAGGGTCAGTTCGCCGATTTGGGTTTTGACCCGGAAGGACCTGACCAACCTTTATAGACGCACTCAAGGGCACAAGCCAACAACAGATAGGGCCTCGACTCGGAGTTTTACCCAAACAGGCTCGGCCTCACACTACTTCTGGCAACCGATCACCAGTCGGGATCGGGACTGATTGGGTGCTGTCAACGCGACAGCTATGAGGTGGCAAGACGCCGCTACTACCGAGTGTCCCGAACGGGTCTCAACCCAAAGGAACAGAGTAGTGCGCAAATTACACTAACACGTCTGTCGGAGTCATAAATACATTTTTCCTAGCCCGGCAGGTATATCCCGGCCCAGAAAGCTCGTTACTTATGGAGTTTGGGGCGACTGAATTTGTGATGGTCTTATTGACTATGGTATGTGATGGAATGTTGGAAGAAGTTGAATGAGGGATTGAGGCTGCGAGTGGGCTGGACAGTTAGAACTGGTGTTAGCTTGGTTTAGTTGTTTCGTTTTTTCGGCATAAGATTGGTGGGAAGAAGGGTGAGGCAATATTATAGACCCATCTTCATTCAGCTTGTTTATTGTTTTTATTTTGAGAATCTCCTTATTTTGTGGGGCATATTTCTATAGTCGTTGGAATCGAACGGTTGATCCGCACGTTCGATTCACTTTCCCGCTCCCTTGCCATCCCTATATCCGTCTGGAGCACTACCTTATCATTTCCCAATCGTTCCAACTCTCTTTTCTTATTTGACATTTGATTCGTATTAAATTTGAAATTACTGGAATTTAATTCAGTTTGTTGTCGAATTTAAAGATGGACTCAGTTTCACTTTTTTTTTATAAAAATGACGAAATACATAAATGATGGGATAATTTACGGAAAAAAGCAAAAGATGTTATGGTCCTGTCGGATAAAAGGTAGAAAAACTTTTTGATTTGATTTTAAATGTTTAATAAATATACAATTTTACTTCGTAGTTTTGTTTAACACTTCCGCTTAAATAAGGCAGCTTTTTTGTATGTGCTGAACATTTTGTGAAATAAAAGAAATCAATCCACGTTCAAACACAAATTATTCCAAGCGACCAAGAGTTCACACACAAATGAGGTTAAAAAAAGTCAAACGTCGTTATTTTTAAATTTGACATTTCTCCTTTTAAGGAGGTCGGACAATGTCTACCCATTGTCCCTAAGGTGTTTTAGAATTTAAGCTATAAGCAGAGGAATGTAAAACACGTTTGATTCCTTTGAAGGACGGCTAAAGAGTAAGCTTTATTTAACATGTATAGATCAGAAACCACCAATGTACCACTTAAAATGGCCGCCGACGTTTGCCTACAAGCTCGGGCGAGCACTTGGGAACCTCAAGTGCTGTCAAAATTTTGTCAAAATAATTCCAAGAGTGTGTGGGAGTACACTGCGGTACAATGAAATGAGCTCACACGTATTCACGATTAGAGTTTGTTTGTAACGGGTTTTGTCGCTACGAACCTGAACTTCTTTCAAAATTTCAGGGTGTCACGGGGGAAGACGTACGAAAGACGCACGTCTCATTCTGGTTTCTGGTATAGATATACTCGTATAATATAAAGGTACATAAGTGGGGTTTAGTTTTCAATCTATTACATTCCAAGGCTGAATTCACATTTATGCCCAGATTCGCTGATCCATACCTGAATGCACCGTAGACGCTCCATTATGGTTCTATTGAGACGTTCAGCAACACCGTTTTGCTGTGGAGTAAAGGGGGTTGTTTTTTGGTGTAAAATCCCATTCGCTTCCAGGAAGGTTTTGAATTTGTTATTAATGTACTTTCCACCGTTATCAGTTCGAAGTATTTTAATCTTACGCGAACAATGATTCTCAATACGATTTTTGAAATTTTTAAACTCGGCAAACACATCTGACTTATGTTTGATTGGAAACACAAAAATCTTTCGACTGTAGTCATCGATAAACGTTAGAATATACCGTCTACCCGAGAACGATTTTATTTTAAACGGTCCCAAAATATCCGGGTGTACAAGATCCAGCTTATGTTTAGCTCGCGTTCCGATATCTTTGAAGGGAAGCCGTGTTTGGTTGCCTTTAATGCACACGATACACTTATCAGATAGTTAATTTTTTGAAAGTTTAATTTCAACCGATGCACTTTTAATCTTGTTTAAATTCTGATCACAAATATGACCGAGTCTTCGATGCCATAATTCAAAGTCATCAACAACAAACACACTACGATCGCTATTTGTATTTCGATTAGAAATTGGGTTAGAATTTAAACGATATAATCCATTAGTGGCATTTGCAATACCTATTAATTTACCAGTTTTATCAAAAAGTTTACAATCATTGTCTTTGAATATTACTTTGTTTCCTGTTTTAGTTAGTTGCCGCACAGATAGCAAATTAGCACACAATTCCGGAACAAATTCAACATTTTTGACAGTTGCATTTATATCTATTTGTCCTGCTCTTAACTTCATGTTTACATCGCCGATGCCATTGACATATAATTTCGTATTATTCGCGACAACTACCAATTTGTTTTTTACACTTTTGAAATTTTGTAGTAGATTAATGCTGTTTGTCATGTGTGTTGTTGCAGCGGTATCTATATACCAATTATTGTCGTTGTGTGGATTTTCATTCACCATGAGCGATGTAGAGCGTTTTATTTGAATTCGGTTTTTTTTTTGTCGGCTTTTTAACACGTTGTGGACAGGAACGACTGAAGTGACCCACTTTCTTACATGTATGGCATTTAAACATGGCGTCTTTTATTTTAAACACATTTTCACCATTGTCTTTATCAAATTTAGCGTCTTGCAATAATAAGTTTTTTACACTATCGACAGTTAGCTTGGACTTTGAATTCTCAACCGCCATCACCAGAGAACGAAACTCGTCAGACAGACCCGCTAGCATGAGCGACGCCATCAGCTCATCGTCCATATTCAAACCGGAGCTTTGCACTTTCAACGACGACATAACTAACTTGTTAACATAGTCCTGCATTGATTCGCAATCGTTTAATTTAAGTTGGTTTAACAATTCAACTTTTCTTGTTAGACCGCGATCTTCAAACGCCGACACCAACGCTGTCCACGTCTCTTTAGCCGTTTTCGCCGTGGCAATATGCGCGAAACTACTGGGTTCAATTATTAACGTTATCTCTGCCAACGCGCGCTCGTCCGATTCTAGTTCTTTCAGATCTTGCGACGTAGGACCATGTTCAACGATTCTCCAAGAGTTCTTTAGAACTAAATACGATTTCACGTCCACGCAACTTTTCAAAAGAAAACGAGAGTACACCTCCTGTGGCCATTTTCACAAAGAAAAATAAAAAAAAACAAAATCAAGGGTTTTTTTTTTTAAATTTTCTGTCGATATCTACATTTTCATCCAACTTTTTAGTCAATACTTTCGTGACAGATACCCATAACCTGTTAGAATTCAAGCTATAAACAGAGGAATGTAAAACACGTTTGATTCCTTTGAAGGACGGCTAAAGAGTCAGCTTTATTTATCATGTATAGATATACTCGTATAATATAAAAGTACATAAGTGGGGTTTAGTTTTCAATCTATTACATTCCAAGGCTGAATTCACATTTATGATGTAGTAATTGTTCATTTATAACAAGGTGAACATCAATTAATTGTATCGTTAAAACTCGGCTTCCTGACAATCTTCATCGACCTCGATGTCGTCGATGTCAGAATCTTCATAGAGTAACTCATCGAGTTCAGGAGCTTACGTACACCATGGTTTCAATCGCTCTGCGGAACAGACCGAACTAGAATGTCGGTTAGTTACCATATTACCTGGAGCATCTTGAATGGCATATCGATGATTTCGCAAGCATTTAGCCATCCTTAGCATTTAGGGTCCTTGGAACTTCGGTTCTAGTTGACGTGAAGTTCCCGTAGCCGGTGGTTCATATTTCATCAGAACAAGATCACTCTTTGAATATTTCGATAGCCTCACATACTTCTGGGCAAATCTTCGTTTCCACTTCTCCTTTTGCTTCTGGATGTTTACAGCAGCCAATTGCCGTTTCTCCGAAGACGCTTGTCTTCATCGCTTTGATTAATTAAGTCGATTAAAACATTTTCTTGACGATTTCGAATATCAAAATCGAAAATTAATTCGTTAGGTGAAAATCAAGTTGTTGAGTTTTGTTGTGAATTAATGCTCCATTGTAGTTCCAATAACTACAGATCCCAGAGAGTGTCATCTTCCACCGAAGTCCGTAAGTAGTTCAGTATCGTTCGGTTGGCTCTTTCGACCTGACCATTTGAACGAGGTGATCTGACGGCATTCTAAGTGTGACGAATGTTGTTCGTACGGCAAAACTCTTGAAATAACTTTGATGTATAACCCGTTCCCCTGTCACTAACGATGATAAGCGGTAGCCCAAAATACGAAGTAAGTTCATTGAGAGTTCGAATTACAGGCTGAGTTTGTGTTGATCTCACTGCCTTAACAACTAGGTATTTTGTAAAAGCATCTGAAATAGCTAGCACGTAGGAATTTCCTTGTCGACTTTTGACGAAAGGCCCCAAAACGATCGATATGAAGAGTCTTGAATGGAATCGGGTCTACATTCCATATACATAGTTCACCCAACGGCTTTCCTCCAACACCTTTGTTATACGCACAAGATAGACAAGACGATATGTACTGCTTCACGTATCTTCGCACCCGATGAAAAAAGAAATATTTCGAAATTCGCTGAATAGTCTTGTCGACACCAAAGTGACCATATTCAACGTGGCAGTATTGCAATACCCGCCATCGATTTAGCTTTAAGAATAGCAAGTTTCTTAACACCATAAACGATTCGATATAGCCTTCCCTCATGAATCGTATAGACTTCTCGCAGATGTTCTTCCGTGTTCGGATGCAAGAACCTCCTTAATTCCGACAAGTTTCTCATCATATAGTTGCATTGATGCGAACCAGTCATTCTTTGTGATGTCGACACAATTTATTCTAACTCTGACAATCTCAAGTTCCGTTGGCTGCAACATAGGTGATCGGCTCATGGCATCCACATGTCTCATTCTGTCGGCAGTACGGTGTTCTAGGGTAAAATCGTATTCTTGGAACTTTAGCCACCATCGGGCAATCTGTGGCTGGAACTCCTTCTGGACCCTTGTTGTTGTTATCACTGAACAGTCAGTCACCACCTTGAAAGGCTTGCCCAGCAAGTAAATCTTGAATTGTTCCAACGTCTCAACCTCTAGCTCGTAGCTATGATATTTCCTTTCGACGTCACTGCACTTGCGACTAAAATAGAAAACCGGATGATAAGCTTTGTTGTCTGTACTCTGAAGCAATATTCCAGCTAATCCGATGGAGCTTTTTTTTTTGGAGGCTACTACTATCTGCTGGAGCACTCAGACACAAGTACTGGTCCATTGTACTACCAGACAGACACCTTGTCTTTATTGTATTTTCCCCGTTGTCCGGAGAAAAGTGAGGAGGGGCTTCAGTGATGTTGAGCTAAGAGATTCGGCACCCACCACGTCGGCCCCAAGGGTGCGCCACCGTGCACGAGCGAAGGCGGGACAGTCGCAGAGAAAGTGTTCCGCTGTGTCGTCCTCCTCGCAACAAGCAGCACAGGTAGGCGTCTCACTGATGCCAAGCACGTAAAGATGCCTGGCAAAAGTGTAATGGCCCGTAATGACGCCCGTTAGCCTTCTGCAGTCATTTCTTCTTAAGGATAAGAAGAATGTTGCGGACTTTTTACAGACGTCAGGGCGTACGCGCTTAGTCATCCTGCATCCTGGATATTCCTTCCATCTGCGACTGTGTACGTTAAAGACCCAGTCATTGATGTCAGATTTAACCGTTGAAGCTGGTAGACCTAAGGCGGGTTCAGGCCCCGAGAAACTCTCCTCTGAGCCTTTTCTAGCGAGTTCATCGGAGATCTCGTTTCCTGGGATTCCAGAGTGACCTGGAACCCATACAAGCCTAAGTGAATTAAGTCTTCCGACTTTGTTCAAAAAGGCCTTGAGTTCATGCACCAATTTGGAGTTGGATAGAGGATTGGGCACAGCTTTGAGTGCAGCTTGGCTGTCACTGCAGACACATATGCTTTTTCCCCTCCACCTGTATTTCACAACATAGTGCATGGCCATTAGGATTGCGTAAATCTCCGCTTGGAAGACAGACGCATATTTTCCTAACGAGAAGTTCAGTCGAATGTTTTCGCGCTCAAAGAAAACTCCAGCGCCGGATCCCTGGCCAGTCCTGGAGCCATTTGTGAAAATGCGAAGAAATTCCATTCCAGGTTCAGTGTCTGGCCAAAGCCAGTCCTGACGCCATGGAAATGTGACTGTGTAGTAACAGCGCAGTGGGATGGCAGGTGTCATTGCGTCAGAAGGCATATCTATGAGACAGGGGTCGTAGGATATTTCTCCCGCAAGTACACATTCACTCCAATGCGAGTTGTACCAAAGACCATTTCTCTTTAGGCGAGAAATAGTTTTCAGTGCACACCCTCTGATATGTATGTCAAGGGGTGGAAGATTCATCATAGCATCTAGAGCAGCTCCCGGTGTGCTGGGGAAAGCCCCCGTGCAGCTGAGACAGACCGCTCTTTGGAGTTTGGTGAGTGAAGCCACAGCGTGTTTACGTGTTAGCCTGCTCCACCAAACAACCGATGCATATGAGATTATCGGTCTTACCATTGCCGTGTAGATCCGAAGGACCTTTTTCGGCGATAAGCCCCATGTTTTGCCAAAGGCACCTTTGCATTGCCAGAAAGCTGACAGCGCTTTGGTGGTTTTGGACTCAACATGTTTTGACCAAAGAAGTTTGCTATCTAGAATGACTCCCAGATACTTAGCTTCCTTGGATATCGGGACGGGAATGCCTTTTAGCACCAGCTGAGCAATGCCAGTTGTTTTCCTCCTTCTCGTAAAGAGAACGACATCAGTCTTAAAAGGATTAACCGACAGCCCATTTCTCGTGCACCAGTCTCCGATCACGTGTAGCGCCGCCTGCGCTTTGAGACAGAAATTCGCTAAACATGAGCCGACAGAGAGAACAGCAACATCATCCGCATAGGACTGGGCATAGATTCCAGAGGCATTGAGAACATCTAGCAGAGAGTCGACCACCATGCACCATAACAGCGGAGACAAGACGCCACCTTGCGGGCAGCCCCTATTTACTCCAGACTTGACACATTGTTCGAGGCCTGTAACAGCGATCAATGTCCTGTGCACAAGCATTGATTTGATCCACAAAACCAGTGCTTCATCTACGCCATGCCGTCTAGAAGCGTTACACATGCTGTCGAAAGTAGCGTTATCAAAAGCTCCCTCAATGTCGACGAAAATGCCTAGTACGTACTCTTTTCTTTCGAGAGCGCATTCAATCCAACTAGGTTTTGAAGCGCAGTCTCGCAGGATTTTCCGCTCTGATAAGCATGTTGCATGTCTGAAAGAGGATGCATTCGAAGGGCAACTTTGCACACGTGCAACTCTACTAGTCTTTCCATGCTTTTCAGCAGGAATGATGTTAGACTTATTGGTCTGAAACTCTTGACTAGTGAGTAATCCTCTTTCCCTATTTTGGGAATAAAGACCACTTTCACCGCGCGCCAAGGGATAGGTATGTAGGCAAGTGCCAGGCTAGCAGTGAAAATTCTTTTCAGTGTAGGAAGCAGCTGTCTTATACCTTTTTGCAGCATAACGGGGTATATCCCATCAGTGCCCCGCGACTTAAAGCCATCGAAGGATGCCACAGCAAATTCAATGGCCTCAGTAGTTGCCACGCGTGACGCAACATACCAGCTACGCCGAGTTGTTTTCATCGCTACAGCCGCAGTATCCAATGAGGGAGTGTGCAACGAGCCGATGACAGTCTGATTTCCCGGAAAATGGGTCTGAAACAGTAAACTAAGAGTTTCTGCTTTAGACTCGGTAAAGGTACCATCAGACTTTCTGAGTACCTCCAGCCTTGTCGATTTTCCTCGTTTGAGGACTTTAACCAACTTGCTGGTCGCGTTCAGGGATTTGATCTCTTCGCAGAAGGACTTATAGGAATCATTCTTCGATTTTCGAATAAACTTCTTATATTCCTTCTGCTTCGATCGATATTTATTCCAGTCATCTTCCGAGTTCGATTTAAGCGATCTGTTCAGAAGACTTCTGGCTTCCCTACGAAGCCGTTGGAGCTCAGCATTCCACCAGGGAACCGGCTTCCTGTTGGGAGGTTTTTTGACAGGACATGCGAGTTCAAAACATTTGGTGATGGCGCTGTTCAGGTTATGAACTGCATCCTCCACCGATTGATTAGTTTTGAGTTTAGGCGGGGCTTGAGTGGATTTCTCAAGCTCCTCCCTAAATCGCACCCAGTCTGTTTTTCTCGGATTCCGCTTGGGCTGCGAGGGGGAAATCCCGCACTTCAATTGGAATTCGATGTATCTATGGTCTGACAGCGTAACATCTGGTGAGACTCTCCAGTTAGTGATGGCCTTCGCATGCCTGTTAGATAAGGTTAGGTCAATCACTTCCTGTCGTCTCGCCGTCACAAAGGTTGGTAGAGAGCCAACATTGTTGATGAAAAGGTCAGACGAAAGAATGAAGTTTAAAAGATGGTCTCCTCTCCGGTTGCATTTGCTGCTGCCCCAAAATGTGTTTTGAGCGTTAGCATCGCAACAGATGATGAGTCCAATCCTTCTGGCTTCACAGTACTCTACGAGTTCGGAAACCGCCTTAGGTGGCGGGGGTAGTACCGAGTCGTAGGGGAAGTAAGCAGACGCCACGACGAAGTGTTCAATTTCTCCGTGCGCCTTGTAGCTCACTTTCGCAGCTACCAGATCTTGACCACAGAATTGACCAAGTTTGGTTGCCGATAGCGTATTCGATATGATGAGGCAGACCCTGGGCCTTTCGGATCGCTCATCATAAAGGATTGTAGCATCACCAAGACCACACAGGCGTTTGTTCCACACCCATGGTTCTTGAATGGATACAATGTGATGATTTGTACTACTGCATGCAATTCTGCTACGTAGAAGAGCGGTAGCAGCCTTGCAATGCTGTAGGTTGATCTGAGTAAAAATCATGGATTCATACTGGGGAACACGTTCCATCCTTCGACTACTTGACATCAAAATGGAATACAATCCTACCAAGGCCGAAGTAGGGAGTGAGTCGTACGCGGTTTTCAGGGCCTCAACAGAGCCATTGTCCATTCCCACTACCAGAGTGAAGCCCTCTTTTTTCAGAGAGTTCTTTTTCTCCTTGTAGGAATAGACAGTCCCGGGTTCTGCGCACGTAGTCGCGTCAGCACTTTCAGCTTGTTTCCGGGTTTTCCCGGAATCCAGCAGATGGCGCGCGTTAGTTTCGGGAGACTAACTACCTGATAAGTGCTAGTTCCCAGGGGGGGGATTTTCGGCACCATGCTCCTGATCCAGGCAGATGTCTGCTGAGAGGAACAGCTCACCACGAAGGTACCATTCATCAAAGCAGACCTCTCCGCTTGAATACAGAAGCCTGTTGCTGAAGCTAGCTCCAGTAGATGATCCTCGCAGTGTTGGCAATCTGCGCTGGTCATTCTGCTGTCACTGCCAGCCTTCCCTATCCTGACCTTTTCGGAGGAGATGGCTGCCTCTTTGTAGGAGAGGTGCTTGTCTCGACTCTTTACGGTCATTTGTGTTGCCTTTCCAGAGGAAGGGGTTTTTTTGTGTGAAGTGCCCGCCTCCGATGAGCAGCCTTTGGTCCTCTCCGTCTTCAGGTTTTTGCTTTGATCTTTATTGATCGCCGCATCTGCCTTTGGACTCCGATTTCCCGCCGCCATATCAGAGGAGGAGACATCACGTTCTCTCTCCCCAGCAAGATTGTCCCCGGCGGCCATCTTCCGCTTGCAAGTGCTCTTACCTTTTTCGGTTCGAGCTCCTGCTCCCTTCCGACGCCGCTTTCGAACAGCTTTGCCAGCCTGAGGGTTGTTATGATCCAAGACCGCTTCGCCTTCTGCGAGCAGAGTCTGTCTGCCAGCATCATCACCTTTTTCGGCGGTGGCACCGACCATGACAGGACCCTGAACATCTTCAGCTCCGTCAGTTTTGGAACTTGGCACGCTCTTATTGGGAGTTTGACCGTCACCAATAAGAGGAGGAGTGTTTGAGGCGCATGCCGAAAGTGCTGGCATGCTTGTGCCTCCAGCAGCAGCCTTTACTAGCCGCCGACGTTTTCTGCGCTGCGCGCCGGCAAGAAGTGCGGGATCTGCAGGTGAGAGGGTCGGATGGGCTTCGGTAGGGGATACCTCCGCCGATCTGATCCTCTTACCTGCCTTTCCCAGAGGTTCGCCCTCAATCTTCGTGCCTTCGGCTGTGCCAGCCTCTTTGCACGATTTTCGGGCACGCCTCTTCCTCCTTCTTTTTGGGCACTTAGCAGTGCAATCTACAGCACGTCCCAATTCTGGGGCTCGTTCAACCTTGGCGGTTTCCCGTGCCGCACCATCGTCGGTGTCGCCTCTGTCGGTTGCACCGCTCACGCTCAGTCCAACCAAGTGGTCGGACAATGAGCCGCAGGAGTCGGTGTCGTTCCGGGCTGCCGGAGAGTTAAGAATGACTGGTGGGGCCTCCAGAATCCTTGCCCCGGCCGCGATCAGGGAGATCGCGGGTGGATTTCCGCTATTGCGGGTGCCACATGGAGTATTTCCATCCATCTGGTTGTCCATTCATTCATGACTAACTCGGGGTTCTCCGGGTCTTAGTTCGAGGTCATTGACCTCTTAAGCCCCTCCGCCGCGACAAGGCGCCCGAAGAGCGAAGGGGAGCTTGCATCAGTATGGACTTCATGCACAGCTGAAGGGTTGAAAATCGCTAAAACGGGCTCTGAAGACAGTGCTTCCTTGAAAATGTTGAAAGCATTCGTCTGCGCTTTATCCATAGAGAATTTAACATCCTTTTTGAGTAATTCGGATAATGGTTGTGCAATTTCTCTCTTTCACAAACTTCCTGAAAAAGCCTGTCAATCCCAGAAATGGTCTAACATCATGCACATTCTGCGGGTCAGGAAAATCTCTGATAGAATTAAGTTTCCCCTCTCCAGGAAGAATTGTAGCCTCTCTTACACGATGTCCCAAAAATTGTATCTCTTCTGCCAGAAAGACACATTTGCTCTTCCGAAGAGTAAAACCACTTCCCTGTACGATGCACAAAAAATTCTCTAGACGCTCAAGACCCTCCATAACTGTTTTGCTCATAATAACTACGTTATCAATAAAAGCTCTCTCCTTCTCCTCTCCTCTTCTCCACTTCCCATGCCCCCTACAAGTATACTCATTGGGCTTTGAAATTCCAACGGAGCATCGGCCAGACCTTACGGTACACGATTGTATTCATATAAGCCCTCGCTTGATGAATTTCTGTGAATTTTTTTGAGTCCTCCTCAATTTCAATTTGGTGGTACCCCGACAACATGTCAACTACGGTAAAATAACGGCTACCGGCCAGTTGCGCTAGCATCTCATCTACCACAGGCATTCGAGTAGGATCGAATTCAATTTGCGGCTTAGAGCAATTAACAGAGATATGTCCTGTCTCGTTAAAGTTGAAGCATCGAACATTAGATTTTGAAATACGCTTTGGGGCCTCTTGATGCTCCGGAAGAGATCTGACCTCAGCAACAGATGACATTGCTACAGATTTATAATCGTAGGCTCGAATTGATTTTAACATATCGGTCAAGGATGGAAAATAATGACCTGACAACGCATGTTGCATTTTTGCATCAGACAGACCTCGAACTATATATCTTATTATTGCATTATCTTGCATATACCTGCCTTTCCTCCCATAGCTACCATCTGGTAGTAGTAATGCTCAGGAGCCCGACCTTTTCCCCGATGACAACTAGCCATTTCCAAATGAATATCGGCTTCATTAACGTTATTTCGAAAATCATACAAAAAACGACGAGTGAATTGATTCCATGTTGTGAATATTTCAGGCAACCCATCAATCCATAGCTTGGCCGCGCCTTTCATCTTCGCTGGTACAGCCAAAAGAAGAATTTTCTCTGGTCACTCATAGGCCTCTCTTAAGTTTACAATGCGGTTAATGAATTGCTCTGAGTTCAACGATTTTTGACCCAAGGGATCAAATTCTGGCAAAATATCTATGACATCACGAATTTTAGGTAAAGAATTTTGTACATACCTTGTCTCAGCTTGATGTAGATGGTGGTGAAGTGCTAAATATTCTTGGTATTATGGTTCATACTACTGTTCAGTTCGTTGGGAAAAATATGCAGTGGCTTGTGGCGATTGCGGTCTGCGATGTGAAAATGAATTAGCGATAGCTTCAGGTGTATGTATATTCGCGGAACAGCTGGTGTCTCGGTGGTGGGTATCCTCCAAAAACTGATCGTTCATACGGATTGTTATTGTACTGTGCTGTCGGTGGGGCAGAGGTATAAATTGGTGTCGGTGCTACAGCGGCGGAGGTGGAAGGAAGAGACGAGGCTATTGTTGTAGCGGCAGATGTGGACACAGGAGCAGATGTGAAGGTTGGAGCCGTCTGTCCCATCGGCGTCTGAATCGGAGACGAATTGGACAAAGGTGACTCTTTCCGGACATCAGTCATGGTTTAGATTTCACCGAGTCGACTACTCAACTCTTTGAACTCGGTTTTCTTGCCGGACACAGCAAGATCAAGCTCCTTGCACTTTTCTTTCAACTCTTTTACCGTGCTCATTTCGAAGAATTGAATGTAATCTATTATCCAAGTGGATATTTTTTTAATCCCACTTCTGAATATTGTGAAATAAAAGAAATCAATCCACGTTCAAATACAAATTATTCCAAGTGACCAAGAGTTCACACACTAGTAAGGTTAGAAAAAAGTCAAACGTCGTTATTTTTAAATTTGACATTTCTCCCATTGACGTCGGACAATGTCTACCACATGGCGGCAGCACCCATTGTCCCTAAGGTGGACATCAATTAATTTTGTCATTACAATTTTAAGCAAGAAATTATCTCCACGCATAAGGGTAGAATCCCTGTCACCTAAAGAAAAATTAGTTGCTTGTTTAAGGTTTCTTGCTAGTGGTAATTTTCAACGCGGATCTGGAAGGGACTACAACTGGACTATTGCCCAGGGAACATTTAGCAAAGTTTTGAAGCAGGTGCTAAATATATTAGAAAAAGAATTGTGCCCTACGTGAATAAATCTACATATGAACCCGGAGAAGAAGATGGAAGCAAAAAGTTGCTTTTATAATAAAAATAAAATATCGGGATCATAATGTATGTTGATGGCACACATGTGGGTATTAAGGCGCCATCGACAAATTCCCATCTTTACTATAATCGCAAAGGCTTTTACAGTCTGAATGAATGAGATACATACATATTTTAAAAAATCAATCAAATTAAATAAATGAACATATTCTTTTTAGATTTGTGACCATAAACAAACGATTCGTTTTGTAGATGCGCGGTACCCGGGAAATGTACATGACTCCTTAATATGGAACAATTCTCCTGTTAGTACATACTTTCAGGATTTATACGACAAAGGAGAACGCAATCAAATAATCTTAGGTATTTCTTCCCAAACGTACATACCTAAAATGCAGGCAAATTCAAAATTTTAGTTTTTCTTCTAGCAAATGCAGGCTATGCTCTTTTTCCCTGGCTACTAACTCCTTTCCAGGCAGTAAAATAACGATCTGAGACGAATCGAAATTCAACCATCACCACGGTGTTGGTCGAAATATAATCGAACAGACGATAGGAACCCTAAAAACTAGATTTCGCTGTTTGCATTCCTCTAGGATATTGCAGTACGAGACGAAAAAAGTCATCCAAATCATAAATTTTTGCTGTGCGTTGCATAACGTACGATCGAGAAACAGACAATCCAGAATCGCAAAATTCTCAAGTATCACAATATTCCGATGTTGCTAGAATTGTAAGAAATGAAATAATGATGGTGCTTTAGATCTGTACAACATTTTTTATTTATTCTTTGAATTTTTTTATTTTGGAGCTCAAGTTCTAATATTTTCTTTTTGACCTTAAGCTTCTCTAGAGCAATTTGCTCCATTTGCTTATTGTGCCGTGTGTTTTTTTCGAGAATGCTCCTGTTTGTTTGCGAGAGCTCTTCTAAGGCTCGATAAAGTCGCTTTGTTGCAGACTGGAAGTTTGCTTCACAGCTTCCTTAATAGTTTTAGCCAAATCTTTTTGGATGCTAATTTGTGTTGTAAGCAATTCCAACTGGCAAGGAAGTGTATTTCGCTGCGCCATAGCGACATTCTTTTTATTCTTTTAAACTGTAATAAAACTTATAATTTAGATTAACGGCTAGTTCCTAATGTGGTTTCATTACCACTAACTGAAATGCTGGGTAGCTATACTCGTATATCCGGACCTTCTACATCATACCGAAACAATTTTGCTTGAGGCTCGATGTCCATCGGTACTTCACGCTGGGCGAGTCAAAAAAAAAACACTTTTTTCGATCCCCTCTATTGTTTCCTTTAGACTTGTGAGGGCAAATAACCTCCCCGTTTTGGGTGAACGAGTGCATTTTGTTTGGAGCTGGCCCATCTGCCCTTGGATGGTGAGTTAGATCGAACGCAGGTCTACCTCGGACTCCGATGCCTTAAAACAGGCATGGGGGCTTTGGGCACAGCCATGGGTTTTTATACCGTCGGGCTTAGACCTGCCGCCGTTTGGGCGTAGGTCATCTGGGGTGTGACGCCTGCTGTTTCTAAGCGACCCGAGGGACGTTTTCCTTCATACCTCTGCTTCCGAGCCAGATTTTCTGTTTTTTATATCCCCTTAGGACATCCCCGATAGTTTGCAGGGTGTCCACGGTTCCTACAGACCCCACTCTCGAGCTGCTCCCTTGTCCTGGGTCAGATCGCATTATTCGTTTCTGTTGTTCTTTGCACACCTCACACATCGAGGCTGCATTTCGCAGTTCGACGCGACGTGCCCGAACCTTTGGCAGCGGAAAATGTTTCCCATGTTAGACGCTTGGAAGCCAAGGAAGTAGAATAGACCTTAGACTCTCCAGCTTGCTGTTGGGTGTAAGCTGTACCAGGAAAAAGGACAGTACCCGGTTCTCCCGTTTGGCTCGCGCCGTGGTAAATGCCTTGACCCCCAAGAATTTGAGGTCATCGCTCTCGAATTCTTTGAGCTCTGAGAGCATTTCCTCGGGGTCAGTGATCGAGTGCACGCCTTTGAGAAGCATCGACCGCAGCCTCTCGGCCTGCGAGAAGAACTCCGTTGTGGTCTCCTTTAAAAGATCCTTGACTCGCTTTACTGCTCCAGTGTGGTGCACTGGATAGCATAGCGGTTTTCGCTTATAGCTTTAAATACAAAGTTATCAACACCAATGACATACTTACACAGGACTATGGTCTCGCGTAAGGTCTTGGTGTAAGTAAAGATGGGTGGTACCTTGTCCTTAGTAGGACGTTGTTGTCGCGGCTGTTGTTGTTGTTGCGACTGTTGTTGTTGTTGCGGCTGTTGTTGTTGTTGCGGCTGTTGTTGTTGTTGCGGCTGTTGTTGTTGTTGCGGCTGTTGTTGTTGTTGCGGCTGTTGTTGTTGTTGCGGCTGTTGTTGTTGTTGCGGCTGTTGTTGTTGTTACGGCTGTTGTTGTTGTTGCGGCTGTTGTTGTTGTTGCGGCTGTTGTTGTTGTTGCTGGTTTTTCTGTTGCGACTGCTTCTGCTGCGGCTGCTTTTATTGTGGCTGCTGTTGTTGTGTCGATTGTTGCGGCTGTAGTTGGGTGGCTGTAACCCGCTCCTTCTCATTCTGCCGTATTTTGGAGAGCCTGTCATTAGACAGGCCTTTAATTGTGCGCGTAAAGTACGTAGTGTACGCTCTTCAACTTTGAGCTCGTTACGTTCCTCCTCCGCAACCGAACTTGAAAGGACGGCGAAGGAATTGTTCTCTCCAGTGTAGCCACCTGCAAAGAAGTGGGCAACGTCACTTTCCACGGGGAGAGGTTGCTGTACTGTACTTCTATAGATGTTGATTTGGCCCCTTCCCTCGCTTCGACCCGCAGTTTTTATATCGAAGTAGAGAGGGAGGGGCGCTTAAGTAAATTGCTCCGCAGAGTAAGTTTCCTCCTTTTTTTATTAACATCGGTCATCGATACGGCGGACGAAGTTGCGAAGTCGGAGAGATCATCCGACTCTGACTCCGTTAGACGAACGGGATTTCTCCCGACGTCCTTAGACATTTTTTCCTGCTACTGTTGATGAGCTGAGTAGCAGGACACACAAACAAAAGTTTCTCCCACAGGGGGGGTTGAACGCGGAATATTTGGTCCCCGGACCGAGCACTTATCACGAGTGCACGCTTAAAAGTTTTGTATTTATTGTTTTTAACCCGTTAACTTACAACTATTTACGACACAAACGAATACTCGCGGCACATACGACACCGCGGTCAGCTGAACTGGCTATTATTATGCTTCGATAAAGTAGTGCTTCCGGCGGATATAGGAATGGCAAGGGAGTGCGAAAGTGAATCGAATGTGCGGATCGAACGTTCGATTCGAACGACTATAGAAATATGCCCCTAAATTTCAAATAAGGAAAGAGTGTTCGAACGATTCGGGAACGATAAAGTAGTGCTCCCGGCGGATATAGGAATGGAAAGGGAGTGCGAAAGTGAATCGAATATGCGGAGCGAACGACTATAGAAATATGCCCTATGCTCTCGTATTCCGTGCTTATAGCTTCAATAGCTTTGTTGAGAACAAAAATGCTTACCGAAGTTAGAGATGTATTATCATTCTTTATAGGTATTAATACAAATCTCGGATTTTTTGTGTTGGTGATGGGGGGAAAGAAAGGAAATTGACTTTCTGCATTCGTCTTGATTTTCTTTGAGCGGGGTTCGAAAACTAGCGTCTTGGCGTCAACCAGCTCGCTAAATTTATTCCCGGGTTTTGTTTTGTTTGGTGCAGTTGGGAGATCGTATGATACGCGTAGAAAAAGACACACAGTTTGGCAAAGAAAATGAAAGGAAAAAAAAAGAGAAACAATCGAGAATGAGAGAGATGGGAACACTGACTGACTAGTGAAAGTGCACTGGGAAAATAAGCTGTAAAGAAGCCAATCGAAGTTGACGCTGCGAGAGCTAGACGGAGACTGCGCGACGTATTAAAAGACAAAATTTATGATTGAAAAAAATGTTATCTGCTCATTCTTTATTTTCGGCTTAAATGTACTTTCTTTTCTTTATATTTTTGTTTTTTTAACCATTTTTTTTATTTATTCGCATGTGGAGTTCAATTTTTTTTATTTTTGTATGAAAATCTTACATTCTTTTTATAAATTTCACTTAAAATTTCGTTTCAACTATTTTAAATTGAATTCAAAATACTTACTGCTCGAAAAGAAAAGTCAATTGTTATACATAGGGGCATTGAATTTCCTTGGAAGGAAAAAATTCAAACAGAGCTGTATACAAATTATGTAAAAATAACATTAAATGAATATGAACGAAGTAGCTATTTGTTATAAACTTCTGGCCACCTGCCTTTTTTGTTAATTTAAAATAATTGCATCGTAAGTTATCTTGTTTCTCATCTATGTGTATGTGTATGTACATATACATTTCAATCATTTTTACTAAATATTACCTAAAAAAAGTATTTTTTCTTTTGTTTTTAATTTACAGTCATATTATATATAATATACTTATAGAATAAATCTCATAATTAAGTGTTGCTTAGCACGCTCTTACTCTCTCACATACTATTTTCATTCATATCATTAAATACATTAGTTAATATTATAAAACCGCCTAACAATAAGGTTTCTAGTTTGTATTGTATTTTCCAAATTTCTTCATTTCCATAACAATAATATGTTAGGCTGCGCTTTGCTAAAACTACGAATATGAAGGTGTTTCTATAGAGATACGTAGTGATACAATGCTATCAACGGCGCCATGAACGATCTTCTGACTCGTCATCTTCTTCTTCGTCTTCAAGTCGAAGCTCGGGTAAGGTATCTGTTGTATCCATATCACTATTGCCATTGCTGTTTTCGTTGTTTTTCTCGCTAGATTTTACATCGTTAGTATTGCAACTCACAGAAATAGCTTTATGTTGGATCTGTGATGTAGATGTTTGTGCTATTGGTGCCCATGCAATCTAATTCACAATATATCATTATCGAACAATTCTAAAATATTTCATTAGCTTATGCTACTAGTACCTGTAGTTGTTTTTCTTTGAAAACTCTTCCACGGAGTACAGCTTGTTCGGCATGAACACGGGTGGCATATGTAACAATAAGTTGCGGAATAGATTTCTCAATATCGTGTTTTACTACCTCGCCGAAATTCTGTAAGAAAAAAATTAAAAATTGTATATGTGCATTTATATTACTTTAAATGCATTTTAAAAATATTTTAAACGAATATTGGTACGTAACATGAATACTTACTCTGAAATGTGCCAATAATACGTCGCAGTCTTCGCTGGGAAATCCGGTAACAACGATCGATTTTGGTCTTCTATCAACACTGGTCGATCCGACTGCCGGTAAGGTAAGTCGTGTATGTTTGTTAGCCCTTGTTCCACCGGTAGAAAAATGAGGCTTTGTATTAGATCCTATACCCAAGCTGCGCTGTAAATCTTCCAACCGCTTTTGAATGGCAGTGGTGTCATTACCCTCTTGTTGCTGAGCAAATAACTCAAGTTCAATATCAAGTAATTCTTTTTTTTGTTGTTCCTTCGTCTTTTTAACCGGGGGATGTTGATTTTGAATCTGGGCAGCCATTTGCTCTTGTTCTGTTGCAATTTCTTTCCGTAATTTATCAATTTTTTCCTGTAAAGTTTTTATTGTCTCAACTGCCTGCACACGTTGTGGGTCGTTGGGCTCACAACGTTCAACGATCTCAACGGTGGATTTCATCTGTTTTAGATAGCCCTGGAGCAGCTCCTGTTTTCGCTTACGTAAACCATTTGCCAGCTGAACAACAGCCTTTGCCTGTTCTTCCTGTTTTTTACGAATTATAGCCGTTGTCGCCGAAGTTACACGCTGAGTATTATTTTTTACTCGAAGCGATGGTGGCGGTACATGAGCCGCCGCCACTACAATTGGTGGTGATGATATTTGTGTTGTCGCCGGTGTAGGAATAGCTGGAGTATTTGATGTTGATATTGGGGTTTTAGCCGCATCTGCAGCTGGTGTGGGTACTGCTGGCACGTTATTAAGATGATACTGGGAGTTTTTCCATCCGCTACCATTTATAGGTGCAGTAACATTGATATCATCTTTTAGTATATTAGTCATTTGAGGATTTCCACCTACAGAATTGTCTGGCTGACTATGCCAGAATACTTTGATAAATCGGTTATTTAAAACGGCTTCAGTGCTGCGGTAGGCAACATTTGCTTCCGCGTGAGTCGAAAATGTGACAATGGCGGCCTCAGGGTCCCCTTCATAGGAGATCTGAATGTTAACTATTTTTCCGAATTTAGCAAAATGATTGTTAAGATGAGCAATTGTGTTCATTCCTCGCGGAACCTTGCGTAATTCCAAAGAACAATTGTTCAGGATATTGGTAATACGTGGCCCTAGGCGACTTGATAATGGCAATTTACGCTTTGCAGGTCCCTCTGCTATGGCAACTCTGTCTTCAAGTTCAAAACGACGTTTAGATTGAACAGCTGATATATCACCACCCGAACCATTGGCATCCACTACTGGAACAGGTATTAACTCTCTCTGTAACGGTGTAGCTGCAGTATTTAACGCAGGAAAATTAAATAGAGGAGCATTAGGACGGAAACTTGTTCCACCTACGGAACGGGGATAACCCCCAGGAAGTGCTCCGTTCCCACCTTTAAGGGGAAAATTACCCCGTGGTCCAGAATTGAAAGGATTTCCGCCAGCTGAAACATTACCACCTGCTGTATTGTTTCCAACTGAGGGAGCAACTGCTGAAGACGAACTTCGAGACCATAAATCTGGTGCATCTGGATTGTACTCTCTAAGCGACATGCTAATCAATGCCGAGTTGTTGATACCCTCGAAAACAACTGGATTAACTCCATGATCCCAAGGACATGTTTCGCCACGTACACAGTAGCCTTTCTCATCAAAATCCCGACAACGTTGCCTTTTCGAATTTTCATTGTTGTACACTGGAGATCGATTATTTATACATCCCGTTGGTGATCCCTTTCGCCGTTCTACAGATGGCGATCGACTTCTAGATGCTGAATGACTCTTTGTCCGATTCTTAGTAACAAAACCAACCCTTGGTGACCTTTCATCGTTCATATGTGGTCCCCGTCGACGGTCAGATCCCCTTCTATCTTTCCTTTCGCTATGAATTGGAGGTGACTTGTTTCTAAATTGCCTCGTATTCTTTTCACGTTCGTTTTGTCGTCTATCTCTAGACCTTGATCTTCGTGAAGAACGGTCGTTAGATCGTGATCGTGATCGGGACCGCGATCTTAGTGATGCTCTACGACGGCGAGATTCTCGAGGCTGATTTTCTTTATCAGATGTCGCCTTGAATGGGCTCACACTCTTGGTAGGACCCATAATTGATGGAGGCGGGGGTGCTATGGGTGCACAAGGTAATAGTATGACTGATGTGTTGGACTCCATTAAATTTTCTGTGACATCTGTTGAACTAATACCACTTTCTTCAATTTTATTATACAATTCTTTGGTTTTAGTCTGCAATAAGAGTGTGCTGGGTATGAGTATTGTGTCATCAGGAAGACTATCATTACTCACATCGTCCAAAGGTGGTGTTAGTTCTCTGTCCGCGCCAATTAAAGCTACGGCAGGAGCACTTTCAGATGCAATTTGTACAGATGGTGTGGATACGACGGGCGCGAGATATTCTTCCGATCCAATCGCATTAAATAAACGTTCGACAAATGGTTTTGTTTCTTCAGCCAGAAATACATCTAATTGTTCAACCATGATTTTTTTTAATTCTTTGAAAGGTTTCTCTTTTTTTAGCAAAGCCAAAACGTACCGCGCTAAAGCAGATGAATCAGCATCACAACTAAAAAAATATATACAAAAAATTGGTTAACGTTATCATAGACAGAGTAAAACAAAACATAAAAAGGAAATAAAAAAAAATTCTAATAAAAAATACTACTAATATGAGTACTAAACTCAGTTCCTGAATAAAATATTTTAATGTTAAAAACCTAAATTCCTTTTTCTTTTTAAACAATTACTTCGTCCGAGTACATGAGTACATACATAATAACCACAATTTACTGTTAATTTTCAAATCTGATCGGCAAATGAAACTTGAAACGTTTTATCTTTAGCAACATACAATGGCGAGAAAAACTAATTACGAAATTTGAAGTTTCTTTGTTTTTCTGTGAACAAAATTTTTATCCGACCATAGATTTTCCTCGAATTTTCAGGATTGTCTTCTATTTAAATACTAGACAAAAGTTTTGACGAAAGGAACCAGGCATGCAGTAGAAGAAAGGAATCTCCAAGCATCCGCTTTTGCTCATTTTAATTTTCTTCCTAATTTTTTAGATCAGAAATTCGGTATATGCCATTTTATACTGCTTAAGGTGGTTTCTTCCGTGCAGGGACGGGTTAAGAATATCCCTGCAGCGATACCTCTCGCTTGTCGTAAAAGGCGACTAAAACAAAGGTAAACAAAAATCACATCTAGGCAATTTAGAAAACACCAAAGTGAGCCTAGGGACACATATACCACCATTAAAATGGCCCACAAGTGTACATGCAAATCAGTGGGTTGACACGACTGGAGATCACCGGTGTTGTAAGAGTAAGATCATACAAAAAAATCTGGAGCATGCCCGTGTCACAAAAAAAAAAGGCAGGCCGAAAAACAATTGGTGCAAACAAATGCAAAAACACCAGCATTTGATTGGCCTCAGCGATGAAGTAATCCCAAACCGGGAAGCCTGCCGCTACTTTCTGAGGTCAAACCGGCAGACCCCACAAGCTTACCAATAGGAATGCAGTTAAGTGGGAAGGTTATGGTCCTACACTTCTGACCATAACAACGCCGGAAAAAGGAAAAGAAGAAGATCCTGCTTAAGGTGCGAAAAACAATTTTTTAAAGTTTGCATTGGAACAACAGAAATTGAGCTGTAAATTCTACAGTGCAAGTATGTTCCCACAAATTAATAAAATATTTCGAAGAAACAATCAGAATGACATTCAGGATCTGAAGCTTCGGAGAATATCAGAAATTGAACGCTTGCTACGAACATTCAGCATCGATCCAGAGAACGCCCTCTTAAATTACAATTTCTTCGCGGCGACAGCAGAAGCTGTCTTCCAGGAAGTGTACAAGGTGAATGATAGCATTCTCCCACACCATGACCTGGAGAACAGAGCTCTACTTCATTACTTCTATCTTCGAAACGATATCGATCAATGGCGATCAGAGAACCTTAGTTTTACAAGGTTTAATGACGATCTCACGGCAAGCAATGTCGTCGCCGCAAAAGGGGACTAACACCCTGTTCATTTCGACGGATCATTTCCAGATGATCTACGAGTCATTGAAGTTTTAATCTCTTCGTGGGAATTTTCGATATATCCAATATTGTTCCCAGGCATCTCCCACTAGTGGTTGTAGAGATGTTTAACAATGCACTGAATATTGCATATTATCTGATTGTCTTAGAAAAAGCTTTTGAAACCGTACGGTTACGTCTTTATTAAAAGTTCAGTATGTTGGTGTTAAGGTGACTTTGACATATTAACCGGGAGAAAGTTCGTTTTAAAAATTGCCAATGTGACTTCTGCCCAAACATGTGGAATTAAAAACGAACTGCAACAAGATACGGTGAACTAGCTTCTCTTCATTATTCAGTAGTGAATGGTTATTAATTAAAACAGTGGAAGGAATACATCGAGGACCTTTTTTGGAAAGAAAAAGACCAACTAGACCATATAATGGACCGGAAGGACCAGATATAGTAAAAGAAGAGGTCGAAAAGGCGTTAAAAGAAGCGAAAAACCGGAAAACGACAGGACCGGATGGAATACCGAGTGAGTTGCTCAAATTGATTGAGGACGAAAACATACAAATATTAGTAAAGCTCTTCAACGTTATCTACAAACACGGCAAAATTCCAGATGAGTGGTTGAGATCAACATTTGTTACACTACCGAAAAAAAATAAAGCAACAAAGTGTTCTGATTACAAAACTTGATGAGCCACACATTAAAAATCTTTCTGAAAATAATACATAAAAGGATCTACAACAAGCTCGAAGAAGGTCTAAGCGAATCTCAATTCGGATTTAGAAATGGCTTTGGGACACGAGAGGCACTATTTGCGCTCAACATGCTAATCCAGCGAAGCCTAGAGATGAACAAAACAGTCTTTATATGCTTCGTCGACTATGAAAAAGCATTCGACAAGGTGCAACACTATAAGTTGGCGGATATCAGGGTCATAGAAAATCTCTATTGGAATCAAAAATAGCTATAGAAGGAGAAGAATCAGAGGAGATAGAGATCTGCAAAGGAGTCAGACAAGGTTGCATACTATCACCGCTCCTGTTTAATATACAAGCAAAACCAAATTTATGGTGTTTAAAAGAAGCCATGAAACTCAAGACTATGAATTGAAAATTAACAACGTTCAAATAGAAAGAGTAAACACCTATAAATATCTGGGAACATCAATTAGTAACAATGCAAACCCTTCCAAAGAAATCGAGTGCAGAATAGAACAAGCAAGGGCAGCGTTCTGCAAAGTAAAGAAAGTGCTACTAAGTAGAGAAACAAATTTAAATCTCAAAGTAAGATTTGTTAAATGCTACGTTTGGTCGGTTTTATTATACGGAGCAGAGGCATGGACATTAAAAAGAGCAACAATAAGGAAAATAGAAGCCTTCGAAATGTGGATATTCAGACGAATCTTACGGGTCTCATGGACTGACAGAGTTACAAACGAAGAAGTTTTAAGACGAGTTGGAAGAAAAAAGGAAATAACTATGCTAATCAAGAAAAGAAAACTAGAATACTTAGGACACACAATGAGAAATAACAAATATCAACTGCTCCAACTAATTATACAAGGAAAAATTGAAGGAAGGAGCGTAGGAAGACAGAGGTTGACATGGTTATCAAATTTAAGAGAATGGCTCAATATTTCAACCGTAGATATACTTAGGGGAGTGACAAACAAACAAACACTTGCATCAATGATTTCCAACCTCCGGAACGGAGTGGAACCATAAGAAGAAGAATATCTTTCCCGTTTTAAATTTGTTGTTCATTCCTTTTAGTCCCACAGATTTCTTTTGCCTTTTTATGAAGGTTAAAGTTGTTGTAGTTTCTGTAGTATATTTCTATTGGGAGTACAAATTAATTCGGTCCGTTGTTCAAAAAAAAAAAAATTTATTGAAGAAACGTAAAAAATACATCACTCAAAGTATTGTCCGTTGGAAACGACTACTTTTTTCCATCTCTCTGGTAATTTTCGAATACCATCTCTAAAAAATGAGTCCTCTCTGCCATCGATCCAATCATTGAGCCATTCTTCGATTTCTTCAAAAGACCCGAACCGGTGACCCCCCAAATCGTTTTGCATCCGTCGAAAAAGCCAGTAGTCGGAAGGAGCAAGGTCTGAAGAATACGGCGGGTGGGGTAAGACCTTCCATTTCAGCGTTTCCAGGTTTTTTTTTTTTTTTTTTTTTTTATAATTCGTGCAGGTTCAAGAGTTACGCTGTTATGATGTTTGTCACACAACCTGGACGGGGTGCAGATGGTTTGTGTCGAAGATGTTTCTTCACTACTCTCCGGGGGTGGTTGTCCTGGGATTCGAGAGATTCGACTAAATTTGTCGCGTTGTTTGTAGTTTTTTTTTTTTTTTTTTTTTTTTTTTTTTTATAGTAATTTTTTTATTCCATGCCATTAAGATGTTATATTGGAAATGCACACGAGTATGAATTTTGAAGTGATCTTATACTGCGAGTGTTATGCCTTCGTCAGCATTTTTTTGATCATCTCTCATTCACTACTGGTGTTATTGCACAGTTTTGTTTTTTTCCGTATAGGAATTGTTCGTGGCTATGGTCATACTTGAACTACAGACCTTCCGTTCAACAGTCGGTGATGATTACCATTGCACCACTACCACCCCCTAGGTAGTTTTTGACCGCTACAGTCACGTGGGGCCGAGCGTTATCATGTTGCGAAATCACCTTGTCATGCCTTTTGGTCGTTTCTGGCCGTTTTTCACGCAATGCACGGCTCAAACGCATTAGTTGTAGTCGATAACGTTTCCCATCTATGGTTTCGCCTGGTTTTAGCAGCTCATAGTACACCACACCGTCTGGTCCCACCAGAGCATGACCTTGGACCTGTGGATATTCGGTTTGGCCCTCGACGTGGAAGCATGGCCGGGATATCCCCATGATTTTTTGCGTGTAGGGTTATCGTAATGAACCCATTTTTCATCCCCGGTCACAATGCGATGCAGAAATCCCGTCCGTTTTTGCCTCTGAAGCAACTGTTCACAAACACACAAACGCCGTTCAACATCTCTCGGTTTCAACTCGTACGCACCCAATTTCCTTGCTTTTGAATAAATCCAAATTTCCGAACGGAAATTGTTTGCTGAGTCACTCCCAACTATTCTGCGAGTTCACTTTGCGTTTGGCACGGATCTTGATCCAGTAAAGCCTCCAATTCCTCATCTTCAAACTTTTTGGGCTGGCCAAGACGCTCTTTGTCTTCGACGCTAAAATCACCAATTTTGAAGCGTCGAAACCACTTTCTGCATGATTTATCGATCGGAGCAGATTCACCATAAACTTCTACAAGCATTCGATGGGCTTCAGCTGCACTTTTCTTCCAATTAAAAAAGAAAATCAAAACTTCCCGCAAATGCTGTTTATTTAAGACAAATCCGAACATTTTCGAAGAGGCAAAAAACAATGTTGTTGTCAGAAACAGACGCTGATGCACACTAATTATTGTTGACAGATGTCACACCTTTCCAATGAAGTAGGTAATCGCTTCCAAGATCAGCCACAACTTACAGGTGGCGCCATCTTTTGAAAACGGACCGAATTAATTTGTACCCCCAATAGTTCCGCATACTGTTGTTGAAGGTATGTATTTTTAGCCTCTCTGACTTTGTTTCTACTCACCTTATCTTAAATAAACTATCTAGCGGGGTCTGCTTTGCTTAATCTTCTCTGTTTCATTAGTCAAAATTTCGTTTGCCATCCATTCTTTCTTTGGTTGATTTCTCGTTTCCTGTAGATGTTTCCTTCCTGACTTATAATATCTTTAATTTCCGTTTACTTGCTATCTATGTTATCGTTATTAATTAGATCCGTTCTCATTCGGTCCGGCCTTTCGTTTATCGCTGTTTTCAGTTGTTCGTTTTTAGTAGGTCTAATTTCAAGTTCCTGCCTCTTGATCGCTTCTGAATTTTCTTCAGCTGTATCCTTATTATGGCTACAACAGGGTTATGATCCGATTCTTCATCAGCACCTTGGTAAGTTTTTGTAGATTTTACCGCATTTCGGAAATTTTTATTGATGATAACGTAGTCTATTTGATTTCCTCCCGTTGTATCTCTTGTGTACAGCCTTCATTCAATTAGCAGAATTTGATCAGTTTTTGGCCTCTTTAATTTTTACAAAGTAGGCCATGGTCGCCTACTATGTACTTCTCCAATTCTCTCTTTTCCCACCTTTGCATTGAAATCCCCCATTATTATTGTAACATCCTTCTTTTTTGTTAATTTGACTGCTTGTTCGAGTTCCTGGTATAACTCGTCGATAATTGGTTTATCATAGTCAGCTGTCGAAGCATATACTTGAATTATATTCATGAAAGTCTTTTCAGTTTTAAGTTGCATTAGTATAACTCTTTTTGAAAGGTATACCACTCCTGTTATTGAGTTTTTCAGGTTTTCTACAACAACAAGACTTACATCATATCGATTTTGTCTTGTATCTGAGCATGTATAATATGATGTGTATCTATTTCTTGTTATATTACCGTTTCCGATCCATTGTACATCCCTATTTCTATAATATCTATTTTAAATCTTCCAAATTCCTTTCTTCGGACACCCGAATCTGAGAACATGAAATCTAACCTGAATGAGGTCCTATACAAAGGGCCAGGATTTTACGGGTGAACAATTTTCTGATAAAGCTGATTCGAAGTCACTTTGCAAGAGCAATGCCTATCTTTGCAAGAGCTTACTATCTCAGCTACTTGTACCGCGACTGGGTGGGCCTTAACGACTCCGTCCCATCAAAGGCATTCCTCTATTTAATCCAGTATGAGCTGATCCAGGACAGATTAGCGGTATCGTTAATCTTCCACGTAGTCCACATTTCCGTGGAACGGCGGTTCTTCTACGCAACAATGTAGCGCTTCGCGAGCCTGAGCGCCTCAGGATCAGTTGATTTCACGCCGAGATTGAGAAGACGTCGACCGACAGCATCAACGTTTTTGACAGATCAGCCTCTTCAAGGCAAGGTAGTATGAGGTAGGCAGGGCTAGGATAAGTCAGGAGGTGGTGGGTAGCTTAAGTATAGCTTGGTTTTTATTACTTAACAAAATATTAAACGAATGGCGCTGCTCACCTTATAAAGCATATAATAATAAAAAAAGACGACAGAAAAGCGGATAAAAAAACAAAAAAAAAATTTAAAATAAAAATAAAAGAAAAATAAAAAAATTAACGTCAGATTCAAATTCGGTATAGAACATGAAAATTGAACTCTGGGACTCAGTTTCATAGGAAACTAGTCATTTGTCAGATGGAAAAGCGTACTATTGACACTATTAGGCCAATAATAAGGTACTTCAAAAGCACAACAATAAATATACCGTAATACAGTGGAGGAAGTTTCTTGGTTTGGGGTTGCTTAATTTGGGGCTATGTTAGTCCATTGGCTAAAATTGAAGAAATAACAAAAAAAAAATTGGATACTCTGCATACCAATTTGCCTCATTTTGGCTTATCCAACAGAAAAAAAAACCGTTAGAATTGGCTATAAAACCGGGTTCAAATTCGAAAGCAAACCTGTGGTATTTGGATAACTTGTGGCTCAACCTTCAAACGAATTGGGTACAAATTTTGAACAAAACCCTTAAGAACTTAGTTCAATTCAGTTTTGCTCGCCTTTGTAGGCATTGTACAATAGACTATTTATTCGCAATAAATATAGATTCATCCAAATTGTGTCAACCAAATACTTTCAATGAAATGCAAATATGCATATCTTAAACCAAGAATCGCCACTTAACAATGCGATTCCCAATATTTATGAATTTTTATTTTGCTTTCAATTTATAGTAACCACAAACTATAATGAGACTTCCAATTTTGTTCGTCTTTCTTCGCGAAACACCCTTGGTTTACATTAATTTTCATCGCTACAAACGGGAGCTCTAATCGTGAATACGTGTGAGCTTATTTAGTTTCAGCGACATGAGTTAATTTAAAGGACTTGAGTGTACTCCCGCCCAGCCCTTGGGTAATTATGTAGGATGTACATAAGTCATAATTTTGAAATACCCCGTATTCCCACGCGCTTGTTACAGCTTGTAGGCAAACGACAGCGGCCACTTTCTCATTCTGGTTTCTGATTTTTTTATTTTTTTGTTGGAGGCTTCTGTTAGAGCACTCAGACACAAATACTAGTCCGTTGCACTGCCAGACAGACACCTTAGATGGCGTTACAGCTCGTGAAGAGCCAGAGCCAAGCTCCTTTTAATCACTTATGTTGTGTGCCATTTGTTTTTCACACAAGTGAACAGAACCTAAAGTTTAATGCCGATTACGAACGGGGAGAGCCGAGAAGCTTTTTCAAGGTGTACAACAGGGGGTTTTGCCAGTACCTCGCCGAGGAGAGAAGCCGCGAAATATTAATTCGATGGCGTTAGTGTTATCGGTATCCGAACTCGCTCATCACGCATCAGCGGCCGACATACCACCCACTGCGCCACGGCGCACAGTGGTTTGGTTTGTATGGGAGAGCGGAAAAAAGTCTGTTAGATCTGAACTATTTATCGAATTTTAATTTGGCACACATGTCTAAGTTGGTCTTATTCATAATTGGTGATAATTTGGTTAAAAAAAAATAACTAGGAAAAAGTTATTCACATTTTTTCTAAAACTTGAAGGTTTTGATGTTGTACTGAAACAACAGTTTTTTTTAGTTAAATCTGCTTTCATAAATTATGTATATTACAAACATAAAAAAATATTTGAAATAAAATATTAAAAACATACAGCTATGGGCACTTCTAGTTTACACCATATGTATGGTTATTCCTAAACATATAAAATGCATTTCACATTTACTTTGATGAAGTTTTTATGCTGTTTTTGGCTTATCCTCAAATTCCAAGCAAATGACCTGATAACCCTTTACCTAACGGGACTTTTATCCTTTTCTGTTCAAATTGCAGATTATTTCGTTGGGTAACAAAATAGCGCAGTTTTGTTTCGATCGTCGCCTGAGGCATTTAGTGCAAATTTTTGTGTTAGATTTCTTATTTTAATAAAAATATTGTTTTGAAACAAAATAATTGATAGTGTGAATAAAAGGGTGACCTCACTGCTCACTTAAAAAAAAAAGAAGATAATTTGGGACCTTTACCAAAAAGGTACAAAACAGATAAAAATCGCGGAAATAGTAGGTTGTTGCCGAAAAATGATATGCAATGTGATCAAATGTGTAAGTGCAGATATCAATATGCTTTGTAAAAAGAAAGACGCCGCACAGTGCGGCAACCCTTGGACAAAAATCAAAAAAAAAATGTTCGCTTTTAACTCAATCAACGGTGTATTAATGTAGGAAAATGACTCAATCAAACAAAAACGTTTGCTCTCAAAACATAACGGTACTTGCGGTAACACTGCTTTGAGTAGAACGATCATGTTGCAATTTTATTAGTTTCAATTTTGCTTGCTATGAAGAAGTGTTGTTTGTTCTAGTGCGTGTAAAATTTGGAACTAAAATCATGTCCAATTTGGAAGAAGGTTTGTCCTTGTAGTATTAGTACCCATTTTTATTAGATATATTAAAATATATAGCGTGATAAAACGAATTGTTAAAAAAATAAAAAAAAACATATTCTTCATTTTAAATAAGCTTTAAAAAAATTCGGCGCAAAATATTCTGTGCATTCAATTGCTATGCATAAGTCATATATCGGCTGCCGTGCAGGGACGGGTTAAGAATATCCCTGCAGCGATACCTCTCGCTTGTCGTAAAAGGCGACTTAAAACAAAGGTAAACCAAAATCACATCTAGGCAATTTAGAAAACACCAAGGTGAGCCTAGGGACACATATACCACCATTAAACTGCCCCACAAGTGTACATGCAAATCAGTGGGTTGACACGACTGGAGATCACCGGTGTTGTAAGAGTAAGATCAAACAAAAAAATCTGGAGCATGCCCGTGTCATAAAAAAACAAAAGGCAGGCCGAAAAACAATTGGAGCAGAACAAATGCAAAAACACCAGCATTTGATTGGCCTCAGCGATGAAGTAATCCCAAACCGGGAAGCCTGCCGCTACTTTCTGAGGTCAAACCGGCGGACCCCACAAGCGGACCAGTAGGAATGCAGTTAAGTGGGAAGGTTATGGTCCTACACTTCTGACCATAACAACGCCGGAAAAAAGGGAAAGAAGAAGAAGAAGTCATATATCGGACTTTGTCCCTGTATTATTTTTTTTTTGCTACAAATTGCTACCTTAATAACAGTGAATTTTTTTCCAATACAATACCCAACGATTCGAAATTGTGATTTGGTCGACGATTGGATTTCAAATCGAAATTCTCTTTTAAATTTAAATGACTATTCTGATAGTTTAAAAGCCAAAATTAGACACGCAGGTGAAGCTTATTGTTTAGCGATGAGCAGAAAGTGGAAAGATTGCTCTAGAAACCGCAAATATTTACAAAACCGACATTCAAAGTGGTTACAAAAAGAACTGTTGATACCAACTGAGACAGAAAGCGATCTGCAACCAACATCATCCAAATCCACTGGAGAGCTGCAGGAAGAAACTCGTCGCGGGAGACCTTTAGTAAGGTTTGAGGAAGCATCTATAAAGACAAAAAAACGTAGAGTTCAAGATCTGATAAATTTACGCTCCGCTGAAGAACTTAGTTTTGCATGCGATGTTTCAAGAGGATCAGCATCAACAAGTCAACTACAGCCGACTTTAAACCCTCATCAAGTTCTTGCTTTCTATTTTGACCTTGACCTTTCTGAAAGAAAGTATAATACTCTCCGCAGTTTTATGAATAAGCAATCTAAGAACTATTTTCGATCAGTCAAGACTCTGAGGCAAGCTATAAAACTTCTTTTACCAAATGTGTCTGTAAGTGAAATATCTGCAGCGGTGAAACTACAGTCAGCTATTAGACAATACCCTACAAAGCATTTTAAAGATCATTGACATCGATCTCGTCTCAAATCTAATTTGCAAGTGGGGATTTGATGGCAGTGCAGGACACAGCCTTTACTAACAGAAATTCACGGAAAATACATCTCAAACTGATGAATTTATGTTCTTGATAGCTTTTGTTCCCCTCAAATTAGAAGATGACAATAAAACTGAGTTATGGGTCAACCCACGTGCCTCTTCGGCATTGTTTTGCAGACCTATTAAGTTAATTTTTATGAAGGAAAATCAGCATTTAGTAAGGGAGCAAGAGTCCTTAATGAAAATTTCTATACGTAAATTATCTGCGTATCAAATTTATGTCAATGGTAGGTCTGTCCTAGCTAAGTACGAATTACATTTTGCAATGCTAGATGGAAGTATATGTAACATTTTATCAGGTGTTTTGAATGCCTCTTTCATATTTCTTATCGTTTGCCGTTAAAAATGTGGCAAGTAAGAGGAGCTGAAAATAAGGCTATATTCGCGCAAAATAAAAAAAAAATTCAAGATCTTTTTAAAATTCGTATGGGACTCTTAGTGGATAAGCCAAGAAGGTTCTTTAACGACTCATAAATCAGTTCAGAAATCACAGGAATAGATAAAAATTTAATAAAAAAACTTCCACACGATTTTAAGAGTTTTATCGTCAGGTATAAAAATAAATGTTCAGCAGTTTAAAATTTTACTAAAAGAAACAAAAGATTTATATTGTATATAAGTTTGTATAATTGGTATTACATGCCAAGTAGAGTCAATAAGATCTTGATTGATGGTTGGGATGTCATTGATTCTTTCGACTTACCTATAGGTCTTCTTTCAGAAGAGGCTTTATAGGCTTGTTACGATTGGCGCCGTGCTTCCTTGGTTTATTAAGGGAAGAGCGTCAAACGGAGAGTTAAACAAGTTTTCTTTTTTAATTTTTTTTATTTAGTTTATCAATAATAATTAGTTTATCAATAATAATTAGCTCTGATAACTAACTCAATTTAACTCTGCCTATCCTCGATATCAGCTACTCCTTTTATACGATGTTGTGCGTACGCATCTTACCCCCTCTTCTTTCTTAATTTTTGCCCACGTCTGAAATCTGCTTGTACGTAATACATACGCTGTACTTTGCTCCGTCCAATTTTCGCTTTCATGCATGAATGCAGGCACTCATTCACAATATCCCTTAATTGCGTTTAATTGCTTTTAGGGTTTTGCTATGGCCGTGCATGATTTGGTGTTTACCCAATATACTGCATGTATCGCATATGAATGGGCACATCAAAGAAGTCATGTGTCTTGTACGTTTCAAGAGTGTCGTATGTCTTGATTCATCGTTGGACTGTACTGACCCCACTTGAGTTTGTCGTACTGCACTGACCTATACCTTAAAAATGACACACTTGTATCATGTGTCTTGGTACATTGTTATCGTTGTTGGCGGTGAGCAATTACCATTGGGTGTCGAATAGCGATGTTGGCGGATATGGGTGAAAGAAAGAAGAGAAGTGTGCATTTGCTGAGTGGACGATGCGTGCGGTCCGTTATGTGGATCACAACAGGCTCGACATAAGGAAATAAGAAAAAATCGATTGAATCACACGCGTAAGATGAGTAGAAATCAGACAAACACGGATCTTATGAACGTTTTATTACTTACTTCCGATCCTTTAATTTCGACACATAGAAATATTTCTTCAAGCAAATCAAATAGGGATATCTCAGAAATAAGTATGTATTTATAAATTGAAGATTTGTCAAAAAATTCACAAAATATATGTAAGTGCTTCCTCTTTTGATGAAATTGATTTAACTGATACAGAGCTTGAAGATAGCGATGACAGTAGTTTAGTTTCAGAATAATTATAGCTAAACTCAATTGTTTTCTTGATTTTGTATTTTATATTTAAGGAAAAATATGTAAATTATATTATAATATTATATTTAAACAGAAAAAATAAAATCTATACATATGAATTTGAATTAAGGATTTTTGTCCAAATTTCCATACAAATGCCGCACTGTGCGCCGGTGCGAAAGACAACAACCCGCGTGGACAAGGCAATCGTCAGGAAGAGTAATCTTGACCCTTTCAAATCCTCTCGAACAATAATGACGGAAATAAATGAGGAATATGGATTGAATGTGTCAAGAAGACTTGTGCGAAGATGAAAATAAACTTTATGGGCGAGTTAGTAGAAAAAAAACCAATACTATCCAAAATCTTTCGCAAATGCCAAAAGCAAAGACATCAAATTCTGGAAAAGAATACTTTTTACCGACGAAACAAAAATTAATTTGATTGGCCCTGATGGGAAAACTTTTGTTCGCCGGGAAAAAAGCCAAGAATTTAACCCACGGTATACTAGAAAAACTGTTAAGCACGGTGGAGGAAATTTAAAAATGTGGGGATCATTTTCTTGGAATGAGTTTCCAATTGTAAGGATAAATGGCAATATGGATAAGTTTTCCTATCTTCAAATACTTAAGAACACAATGGAGCCGTATTGCTTTGAGTTCATGCCATTGAACTGGATTTTTATGCATGATAACGACCCCAAACATACAGCAAAAGTCGTGAAAGATTGGCTTTCCAACGAAAAAATTTCAATTCTTGATTGGCCGGCAAAAAGTCCCGACCTTAATCCTATTGAGAATTTGTGGAATGACGTCAAGGCGTATGTTGCACAAAAAAAAATTTAAGAATTGCGATGAACTTTGGAAAGGCTTACAGGAAGCGTGGAACTCTATTCCTTTGGAGAGATGCCAAACAGCAGATGCAGTTCTAAAAAATAATGGTTATTCTACTAAATACTAATTAAGTAAGTAATTTCACAACCAAATCAATCTCATTTTAATATTGATATATTTTTTGTTTCGGTTTAAAAAAAGTGCGCTATTTTGGTGTCCAGCCTCAACTGGTACAATTCAGACTATTATGAAGTCATTGAAGTAATTAATTTTAAATTTTTGTTTATTTTATGTTTATTTGTTAAGAATGAAAGAAAAGAAAAGATTTTTACACAAATAATTGTTTTAAAATATTCACATGTCAAAATATTAAGGAGTTTATTTTATTGTCGGGAAGTGCGCTATTTCTCTGTCCATAGCTGTAAATAACACATTTGCATTATAAAAATAAAATAAGTAGTATTGGTTATTTTATTATGCTAAAATGAGGTTGTATCGTCTGCGCTTCCTTTTTTTTTTCTGGCGTCATTATGGTCAGAAATGTAGGACCATAACCTTCCCACTTAACTGCATTCCTACTGGTCCGCTTGTGGGGTCCGCCGGTTTGACCTCAGAAAGTAGCGGCAGGCTTCCCGGTTTGGGATTACTTCATCGCTGAGGCCAATCAAATGCTGGTGTTTTTGCATTTGTTTGCACCAATTGTTTTTCGGCCTGCCTTTTTTGCGTGTTGAAATTGGAACGTTGATTGATAACGCCTTTTGGACGGGGTTCAAAGGATATCTCCTTTGAACATGGCAATACCAACTGAGTCGGTCGCGCTCTATCTTTCTTGTGATGGTTTCTTTTACGTGGAGGCTTCCTCGGATCTTTGAACTTCTAATTCTGTCACGCTTTGTTACTCCCGCTGTCATGCGAAGCATCTTCATCTCAGCTGCCTTTAATTTGCTCTCATACTTTTTGCATTGTGAACCGTATGTGAACGCCGGACGTACAACTGAAGTGTAGAGCCTTCCTTTCAGCTTAGGGGGCATTTTTCGATCACAGAAGATGGCGGAGTTTTCCCGTCACTTCATCCACCCTACGCTTACGCGATGGTTGATGTCGTCATCACAAGTTGCTTCTTTATTAATCCTAGATCCCAGATATTTAAACTTTTCACACTTCCGAAGCATTCTTCCATTCAATTAAATGTCTGGAATAGGCTGATGAGGGTCAGAGAACGGGCAGCACAGATACTCTGTCTTTGAACTAATACGATACCCGTGTCCCTCAAAAATGTCCACTCACACATCAAGTGCTCGTTGTAGGGACGCCTGATCATCACTTATAATGGCTCCATCGTCAGCAAAGAATAGCTGGTGCACATTGGGGTCTGTCACTTTTCCTTCAAGCAAGCAATCAAGGATTGCTATAAAGAGCAGTGGGCTGAGGACGCTCCCTTGGTGTACACCGACTTTGATTGTGAACTCTTCGGTGACTCCTGCGGTGCATCTTACTCTTGTCGTTGCTCTCTTGTACACGTCCATGATCACTCGCACGTAGGTTTCTGGAACTCCTTTTTGTCTTAGCGCTACCCATAAAAGATCTCTTGGTTACCGGTCAAAGGCCTTCTCGAAATCAACCAACACCATAAGTCCTTTGAAGAATCACGATGCTTTTCCATCATGATCCTTATATTTTGGATTGCATCTGTTGTTGATTTACCCGAGACAAACCCGCACTGGTCATCAGATAGTCGTATTATTTTCCGCAGTCGGCTATCTAATACCCGTTCAACGATCTTCATGGTGTGCGACATCAGCTTGACAGAACGGTAGTTATCACAATTTCGCGTATCACCCTTTCCTTTGTGCAAAGGAAGAAGATAGCTTTCCCTCCATTGATTAGGCATAGTGTCGCCTCTCATAAGTTTGGAGATAAGAACCATGAACCATGAGCCATCTAGACCCGATGTCTCCCATCTTTTTCCACAACTCAGAGGGTATCCCGTCCGGCCCAACAGCTTTTCTTTTCTTGGAGTTTTTAACCGCGTACCGAACTTCTTCGACTGCGATGTCGGATATTTCGGCATGATTCGGGGCGGCTCTTGGAAAGTACACTCGGGGAAACTGTTCGTTCAGAAGTTCCTCGCAATACTGTCGCCAGCTGTGGAGAAATTTTTCGTCTTCCACAAGGAGTTGGCCTTCAGCATTGTTAATAAATTTTGGGAAACGAATCTCCTGAGCATTTCTTCTTCTCTGGGCGGCTATCTTAAAGATATTTGCTTCTTTGTTCAAATTGCTTTGTCGAAGCTCCTGGGTAGCCTGGTTCCTGTCAGACGCGGAAGACGATATTTCTTCCAACTCCTGATAGAGGCCTCCCATGCTTTTCGCTTTGAATTCGGCGCACTTTTTCTTAGCGATACCTTTGCAATATCTATATACCTTTTCACGGCGAGCTTTTTCCTCTCTATTAGTAGAAGAGCACTTTGACCAAGCTTGGAAAGCCATTTTCTTTTCGTGTATCACTGCTTTGGCTTCGTCTGTCCACCACCAGGTTTCTTTTGTGTGTTGGCAGGGGCCTTTAGATGTTCCGAGCAGTGATTTGGCTTTCTCCAGGCCTGATTGTTGTAGGGAATCCCACATGTTTTGTGCTCTGCATTCCTCATTATCGACCTCATCGATAATGGAAGAGAGGTAGTTTTTCATGTTGGTAATAAAAGCTTCGCCTTTTCCTTTATCCAACTTATACCACTTGATTCTCTCAGACACCTTCGTTTGCTGCTTTGACTTCTTACTCGCCTCCATAAAAAAATCAGTCGGAAGGAGACGGTGTTGAGGGGCGATCGCGTCTCCCAGGATCACTTTGCAATCTTTAACTCGTGGCTTCATGAAACTGGATACCAAATGATAGTCTATTTGAGTTTCATTTCAGCCGCTGCTATAAGTGACCAGGTGCCGGCTTTGTTTGACGAACATGATATTTAGCACTACAAGGCCGTACGACTTGCACATGTTTAGGATATCTTCACCTGAAGAGTTCCTGGTGCCGCGTCCCAGCCCTCCGTGGTAGTCTTCATAGTCTTCGCATGTCTTCCCGACATGTCCTTTTAAATATCCCCCAACAACCAAAAGCTCTTCCTTTGGGATGATTTTGACACGGTTGTGGAAATCTAGCCAGAATGCATCTTTTTCTTTTTGTTGGCATCCTACTTGAGGGGCATATGCGCTTACGATGTTCCACACCTCACTATGCATCACCAATTTGAGAGCCATCAAACGGTCACTGGACTTTGAAATGGTTAAGACGTTGCCAAGTAGCTCTGCCGCAAGGATGATGGCGATTCCGTTTTTTCCTTGTTCCAATCCATAGTAAAACATCTTGTACACTTTTGTTTTAACGTCCAAGAAACGTGCCCGATTACCGGTGTTTCGCCATTTCGTCTCTTGTACGCACAGAATGTCTACTCGCCTTCTAACCATCATTTCTTCAAGCTCATAGCTGCGACCACTCATGCTTCCAACGTTCCAACTCGCGACTCTTAAGTGTGGCTTACGCCGTTGCATTACTTAGCTATCCCCCGGAAATCCTATAGCTCTGAGCCGAGCATTGCTGCTCGTCCCAGGATCACGACCATTAGTAGTGCCTGGCGGGGTGCTTTTCCTTTTAGCGTTCTTTTCCATAATGCTACGGTTTGACCGTTTTCGTTCTTCCCCTCTTTTTTTTTTGACACGGGCATGCTCCAGATTTTTTTTTTTTTTTTTTACTCGTCTGCGCAAACTAGTAGTATTTTCTTTTTTGCCTGTGGCCTTAAGCCTGTTATTAGTAGATCTGAGGATATGAGGATACGATGCATCACATCTTCATTCGCCGCAATTCGGCTGCATTTTCTCGAATTAAACCTGCGGTACGCTCTCAATACATAGTCTTTATTTTGACATTCTTAGGCTACCTCAGAGAGTGATCCAACAGGAAATGTAAAATTTTTAATGATTTCTTCTCCATGGATCAAAACTTTGTGTACGATTGCTGGCATGTTGTACCATTTATAATTCTCGACAAAAATTTGTGCAGTTTCCCACGCGTACTCTGCATATTTTCTGAAATCTATTTTTTCATTCGATGTAATTACCCCAAGATAACAGCAAATCGCCGAATGAGGTCTTCACTGATTCCAGTGATTTCTGAAGAGATGGTTCGATTGGCAAAGAATCTCCTGGAAGTCAGTGCTCCCCGTATTGTCTTACAACATTAACGAAAATTCCTGCTGATTTTTTTTTTCGAAGTTTCTTCATGGCAAAATTATTGACTGTACTGGGATTGTCCGAGGAACCATCACATCCACATTTAGTGTATAGTATTAAAGACTCTCCTTCAATTGTGGTTATCTCTTCTGCTGTTCTCTAATAACCTTGTTGCAGTGTGGTCTAAAAAATTTTAGTTTCACACTCGCTGAGCTTTCCGTAATGTGTATATCTAAAGGATAACACATTTTCTTTGCCTCCAGCAATTTATCATAAGGTGGAAAAAACATCATGTCTTTCATCTTTAAGGGGATGTCTCAATACTTCATATTGGTGTTTCGACAATACTACTTGCATAAATAATGCAAGAGCCTTATCTGGTTGAAAATGTGAAGAGGAAAACTTTCTGATATTGCTGCATAGTTTGTCTCTTCTTGAGGAAATATATTCCCAATGTGGTCACTTTTATACCTTTTAGCCCGATCACAGCATTCTTCAAACTTTTTCGCGGTTTTCCATTGTTAGTTGACCTTTTGAGCAGTACATTTTGGGTGAATGCTACTTCGAAAATTCCTTCGAGCCAATCCGTGTATTTTTTTTTCAAAATTGCTTTTGATTCTATGAACTGTGATCCACCGACTTGAAAATTGAGAAAAAAAAAACCTTTCTGTACTTCTGACATCACGATATTTTTGTTTTGTTTTGTTGGGGTATTCCCTTTCGAAATATGGGCATAAATTTTATAGATTACGACGATTAGTCCAAAGTTCGCTACATAACATCGAATAAGGGTTTGAGATTGAAATCATTTTGATGGGGAGATGTAATTGCTCGAACAACTCGGATTAAATTTTATTTTTATTTTATTTATTATTACGTTTGTAGAATTTGTACAAGGTTTGCCACCACACAATTTACACACAGAGATATGATATTTAATGTATACAGAGGTGTGCAAGATAATAGGGAAAGGGAAGAACCGAACAATTTTCAAAGAATCTAAGAACGATATGAAACCTAATCCGTAACTTTTAGTTTTTCTTTATTTGAGTTTAAAATTATGAACATATTTCACTAACTGTTTTTAACTAACTAACTAACTTAGATTTTCCTTTATTTTTTTATTTGTTCAATTATAGACTGAAATCGATCCTAGTTGTTCAAAATAATAGGGAAATTAAAAACATACATAAGTATTCTTTAAAAAAAAAAATTTAATTATTCATTTTTTGGGCTCAAGAACAAATTTTAATTAATGAGTGCCGAGAATGACCACCCTTATTTGACCTGGCATTGACTCTATAAGTTTTTGGCACTTGGTCGCAGGAATCTTTTTCCAATGTTGTTCAATCGCGGCCCATATCTATTCTTTATTCTGATATGATTTTTGAGCTTCGCCACAAATTCTCAATAGAATTGAGATCGGGACACTGAGAAGTCCATGGTAGAACCGACACTTTATTGATCCTTAACCCAGGACTTACCAATTTTGATGAGTGCTTGGGATCATTGTCGTGCTGGAAGTGCCACCTTAACGGCATGTTGTTCTCAGCGTATGGCAACATCACATCCTTTAATATATCACGATACATCTCCTTGTTCATCTTGTCTTTTATTTGTATTATAGAGCCAACACACGAACAGTTTTCCCGAGTGTACTTTCCAAGAGCCGCCCCGAATCATGCCGAAATATCCGACATCACAGTCGAAGAAGTTCGGTACGCGGTTAAAAACTCCAAGAAAAGAAAAGCTGTTGGGCCGGACGGGATACCCTCTGAGTTGTGGAAAAAGATGGGAGACATCGGGTCTAGATGGCTCATGGTTCTTATCTCCAAACTTATGAGAGGCGACACTATGCCTAATCAATGGAGGGAAAGCTATCTTCTTCCTTTGCACAAAGGAAAGGGTGATACGCGAAATTGTGATAACTACCGTTCTGTCAAGCTGATGTCGCACACCATGAAGATCGTTGAACGGGTATTAGATAGCCGACTGCGGAAAATAATACGACTATCTGATGACCAGTGCGAGTTTGTCTCGGGTAAATCAACAACAGATGCAATCCAAAGTATAAGGGTCATGATGGAAAAGCATCGTGATTCGTCAAAGGACTTGCATATGGTGTTGGTTGATTTCGAGAAGGCCTTTGACCGGCAACCAAGAGATCTTTTATGGGTAGCGCTAAGACAAAAAGGAGTTCCAGAAGCCTACGTGCGAGTGATTATGGACATGTACGAGAGAGCAACGACAAGAGTAAGATGCACCGCAGGAGTCACCGAAGAGTTCGCAATCAAAGTCGGTGTACACCAAGGGAGCGTCCTCAGCCCACTGCTTTTTATAGCAGTCCTTGATTGCTTGCTTGAAGGAAAAGTGACGGACCCCAATGTGCACCAGCTATTCTTTGCTGACGATGGGGCCATTATAAGTGATGATCAGGCGTCCCTACAACGAGCACTTGATGTGTGGGTGGACATTTTTGAGGGACACGGGTATCGTATTAGTTCAAAGAAGACAGAGTATCTGTGCTGCCCGTTCTCTGACCCTCATCAGCCTATTCCAGACATTTACTTGAATGGAAGAGTGCTTCCCAAGTGTGAAAAGTTTAAATATCTGGGATCTATGATTATTAGAGAAGCAACTTGTGATGACGACATCAAACATCGCGTAAGCATAGGGTGGATGAAGTGGCGGGAAAACTCCGCCATCTTCTGTGATCGAAAAATGCCCCCTAAGCTGAAAGGAAGGCTCTACACTTCAGTTGTACGTCCGGCGCTCACATACGGTTCACAATGCTGGACAATGCACAAAAAGTATGAGAGCAAATTAAAGGCAACTGAGATGAAGATGCTTCGCATGACAGTGGGAGTAACAAAGCGTGACAGAATTAGAAGTTCAAAGATCCGAGGAAGCCTCCACGTAAAAGAAACCATCACAAGAAATATAGAGCACGACCGACTCAGTTGGTATTGCCATGTTCAAAGGAAAGATCCTTTGAACCCCGTCCAAAAGGCGTTATCAATCAACATTCCAATTTCAACACGCAAAAAAGGCAGGCCGAAAAACAATTGGTGCAAACAAATGCAAAAACACCAGCATTTGATTGGCCTCAGCGATGAAGTAATCCCAAACCGGGAAGCCTGCCGCTACTTTCTGAGGTCAAACCGGTGGACCCCACAAGCGGACCAGTAGAAATGCAGTTGAGTGGGAAGGTTATGGTCCTACACTTCTGACCATAACAACGCCGGAGAAAAAAGGAAAAGAAGAAGAAGATAGAGCCAACACCAAACCAGGAAATACTACCCTTCACCATGACACTCCGACCTCCGCGTTTCACAGTTTTTTTTGTAAATCGGAAGTGAAACTCGGTGAGGCCGACGAACATACCTGCCACTATCAGAACCAAAAATAGTTATTTTGGTTTCATCACTCCATAGAATATTATGAAACATATCTTAAGAATGGTTTCTGAACTGCAGGGCGAACTGCATCTCGTTTTAATGTTCTTCTTGCTTAGTAGTGGGACTTTGCGGGCGATCCTTCCAGGAAGATTACTTTGCCGTAATCTTCTTCTCACACTTGGAGCACGTCTATCTTGCCAAGTTCACCTGTTATTGCTCTTGATGACATCAAAGGGTTTCTGTTAGCCAGTAAAACAATGTGAGTCATCGGTAGAAGTAGTCTTCCTTGGCCTTCCTCGAGTTTCTTTCGCTGGTGTTCTTGAAAGTGCGTTAAAGACAAAATTGACTGATCTTCCAATTAATTTTTATTTTATTTTTATAATTTGCGCGCGCAAAAGTGGTTATGACTACCCTTAAGTGTCCGGAAGGAGGTACCTGTGCACATTGGTCCTAAATGTCTGTGGATTGTAGTGAGTTGGATATATTGGGCTGGGAAGAGCATTCCATAATCGTGTTGTGCGGCTGAAAAACGAATCTCTGAACTTAACTGTACGTCCGAAAGCTGGCTTAAGGGTGAACTGATAAGCATTCCTGGCAAGGCGAGTATTGCGGGTGAATTCATGGAGGAGAGGAATGCAATTGGCTAACTCACTTGAGCAACGGTTGTTAAAATAGCGATAAAACAGTGACAAGGAAGACACATTACGTCGGTGTTCGAGTCAATTGATTTTGCGATATTACTGTCTCCTATAAGTTTTATCGCTCGCTGTTGTAGGGGCACCAGACCGGATATGAGCGTTATACTCAAGCTTAGGGCGGATGTAGGCCTTATAAATTGAAGCCAAATCGGAGGGGGTGAAATATTTCTTGCATCGTTTTAGGAAACCTAGACATTTTGCCGTGTTTTTGGCGACTTCAAATATGTGATTAAGTTTGGTATTAATACACATACCGAGGATGGAAAGTTTTTCGGTTTCGTCGACACAAGCGCCATTCATGGATAATGGCTGATTATTACGGGTTCGCTTTAACGACAGTAGATAGCATTGAGTTTTAGAAGCATTGAATTCCACTCTATTATTTTTACCCCAATCGATTATGCTGTCAAGATCGGAATTCAATGTGCTTAATATACGCTGCCGTTCCAGTTCTATGGCCGAAGAGCAGGGACGTGAGTCCTGGAACAAATATGAAAAGCTGAGAGTACTGTCATCAGCGAAGGAGTGGATTGGATTAGAAGTAACAGATAAGAGATCATTTATAAAAATGAGAAAGAGAGTTGGAGACAAAACAGAGCCTTGGGGGACACCAGCATTTATTTGGTGTATATCAGACTTGAACGCATCCAAAACAACTTGAATTGAACGGTTCGAAATGTAATTTCTAATCCGTAGAAGCAGAGATTTATCGATGCCATAAGCACGCATTTTCGATGCCAAACTCTGTCAAATGCTTTTGAAATATCAAGCGCAACGATCTTGCTTTCACCTAAATTGTCCAAAGATTGGTTCCACTTTTTGGTGAGATATGCCATCAAATCACCAGTGGACCTGTTGCTGCGAAAATCGTATTACCGGTCATTAAGAAGCTTCCGCGATTCAAGATATTTCATAAGCTGACGGTTGATCAGCGTTTCCATGACCTTGGAAAGAAGTGACGTTAGTGCTATGGGTCGGTAGGAGGAGGGGAACGAAGAATTGCCCTTTTTAGGGACGGGCTGGAAAATGCTGTTTTCCATCTACTCGGAAAGAGTAGGACAGATGGAAAAGCTTACGCAGAGGTTTTGCCAGCGCAGAAGAACACCTCTTCAGAAGTATTGGGGGTATACCATCCGGGCCAGCGGATTTGTGTACGTTGAGATCTTTTAGTACTCTTGCAACTGTACGAGTGCGAGAATGGATTTGTCCCATGGTGAAATCAACGCTCTCAAGTATAGACGGAGACAATGTGGAATCTGGCAGCGTTGAGTTATACGCGAAATGCGCAGCAAGCAGATTGGCCTTGTCTAAAGAGCTGACAGCTAGAATGTCATTGTACATAAATGAGCGTGGGAATTGAAGACGAGGCTAAATTCTTTACGTTTTTCACGAACGACCCTAGGGACATTGTAGCACTTTCTGCCTCAACTTTTGTTCGTGGAAGAATTTTACACGTCTAATTAATGCATTGCAGTCATTTCTAGCCCGTTTCCAGTTTTCCTCAGTAGGGCTGGTTTTGTAATTCCGAAAACTCAATTCTCTCAACCTGATAGCCTCTTTACAGCTCGAGTCATACCACGCATTTTCTTTGGGTTTGATACTCTTCACTCTGTGAGGAATGAGGGATCTCATACCCAGCAAAAGAACGTTCGTGATCATATCAGCAGCGGTATCCACGTCACTATCGAGGAAACATAGTGACCAGTTAAAGTTCCTAAAAAAGTCGTTTCTGCTATGAATTTCAGAGTTTTCCTTGTTTTCTCATTTTTACTATAGTCTTCTTTTCTTCTTCCGAGCAATGCTTTTTACGCTCCATCCCTAATAAATTTACAATGATTTACGTAAATTTTTACGAAATTTCAAAGTACAAAAAACATCATCACCTTTTCACACTTTTTCAATAATAATTCAAAATAAATCAATAAAAATTTAAATACTACATATGACTTTTTCCAAAGATAGTAACAGGCAAATAGCTGCTTACAATTTGCAATTTATTTTCCTTCTTTTATTCAGTTGATAATTGCTTTATATTTTTCTTTCGGGTTTAGAATTAAAATGATTGTTATTTAATTATTATTAAATATCAAACTTTGAACAATAATGAATACATCCACAAAATCAAAGGCAGTTTAATATAAATTGATAAAGTCAATTACCGCCGATGATGTAGTGAAACCCTAAGTCTTATCCATAATGAAAGCAAAATATAAACTCTATAATGTATGTACATACAGTGGCGAGCACATGTGGATACATCCTACTCAAAACTGACTTTGAGTGGATGTAAAATCCTTAAAAATACAGTTATCGCAATGATTTGATTTTAGGATTTTAGGACCGTTCTGCAAAACTTCTCATCCAAATACAATCTGAAACTATTTATGTGTCCAGTTTAAACTGATAATTTTCTCATGTTAATTATACAAGTTAAATCACTTAAGCTCGTTTCAAATATACAGTGGCGAGCACATGTGGATACATCCCACTCAAATCTGACTTTGAATGTATGTAAAATCCTTAAAAATACAATTATCGCAATGAAGTTTTTTTGTTGAATTCTTTATTTTTCTCGGAAGTAAAAAATATAAAAACATCTTTTAAAATAGAAATCCAAAATTAACTTTTAATCCATATAACAAAACAACTCAATGTATCCACTTTTGCACGTTTTAGTTTTTCCTATCTGGTAACACTAATTTAAGCGGATTCAAAGTTTACAGTTATTCAAACTAATTCGAAATGAAATTGTGAAATTCATCGAAACAGATATTCAAACAGATAGTTCAAAATTTTAACTAGAAAGGTCGTTCCTACATATTCATCAATCAGTTTCATCAATAACATTGGTCTTGTAGCAAAAATGAGGAAAATATCTGAGCACTTGGAAAATACAATTATTGAAATGACAAAAAACAATAATTCAGCACGAAAAATAGCGAAAGTGTTAGGTGTTTGCCATCGAACAGTGCTTCAGGTAAGAAAAAGACACAATGTAACTGCGCCTGAAGTAGTAAAATCGCGACCAAGACTGCTTACTGATAGAGATGCTCGAGCTATGGAGCGGCTGATGGTAACCAAACAAGTAACAACACCAAAAGATGCTGCAGCCACTATAAACAAACCCGTTAGCGAGTGGACAGCACGTAGTGCGCTTCGAAGAATTGGTCTGACATCGGTTGTTAAACAAAAAAAGCCAGCACTATCAACGAAAAATGTAGCGGCGCGCCTCAAATTTTGCAGAGAACACAAAGATTGGAGCGTAGATGACTGGAAAAGGGTAATATGGTCAGATGAAACCAAAATTAACCATTTTCAGTCAGACGGTAAGCAATATTATTGGCACCGGCCATATGAATCCACATGAAATCACCAGGTGAAAGAAATCATGAAACATGGAAGAGGTGGCTTGATGGTATGGGGCTGTTTCACTTGGTGGAACGTCGGACCGTTAGTGAAAATTTGCCAGACTTCGTAGACGAAAGTGCATACCCAGAGGATGAAGTCATATTTCAGCACGATGGAGATCCTAAGCATACTGCTAAAATTGTTAAAAATTGGCTTAGTAGACAAACATTTCTTACCACAAAGCCCCGACCTGAACTCAATCGAAAATTGGGGCGGTATGATAATGCACCGAGGAACTAACGACCTTCGGTCCCGGATTCAGACAGAGTGGGCCAGTATTCCGCACCAACTCATTGAGAAACTGGTCGAAAGCATGCCCAAACGAGTTAACAGTGTCATTAAAGCCAAGGTCCTTTAGACCAAATATTGAAAAATTTGGATTAAAAGTTAATTTTGGATTTCTGTTTTAAAAGATGTTTTTATATTTTTTTCTTCCGAGAAAAATAAAGAATTCAACAAAAAAAAACTTCTGATGTGTTCTGGCAGCACTTACCACTATTTTGCAAGGCATGACAATTGGAAAGCGAAGGAGTGACAAGAAAAGTCTTCCCGCCTTTTTGTTATCATTCCCGCGCAAAATCTCTCACGTCATAAGTGGTATATATAGCCAACCACCAAACCTTGTGGCCTCTCTTTTATTTTGAGTATTTAATTTAATAAAGAACGTTTACGAGTATAGTGAAGACCAAGAGTTTATTCTTTGTATGTACTTGGGGTCACATATTACATTGGCGACGAGGAATCGGAAGCAATGGATCCAGAAATCATGAAGAATTTCATCGCTAAGCAGCAAGATTGGATGGAAAAAGTGCTAAAATCCAACATCGATTGTATGGAGCACCTGATGCGAGGACAAACAGCAGCAACCAGCACGATCCCGCAGTTTCGCCCTTTCGAGGTGGAAAAGGAATCCTGGGACAGCTACCTGTTTCAGTTGAAGCAGCATTTTGCAGCCAATTCACTTCAAGATGACAACCTGCAAAAGGCTCATTTTTTGTCAATAAGCGGGAACTATTTTGGCGGACCCCACAAGCGGACCAGTAGGAATGCAGTTAAGTGGGAAGGTTATGGTCCTACACTTCTGACCATAACGACGCCGGGATAAAAAGGAAAAGAAGAAGAAGCGGGAACTATTTGAACGAAGTGTTGCAGAAATTGTTCGAGACTAATGATGTGAGTACATATACATTTAAAGACCTAACCGCAAAACTCACCCGGCATTTTCAAACAAAATTACATGTGCTCGCATCGAGATGTAAGTTTTTACAAAGGAAAATGTCCCCAGGTCAATCTTATGCCAATTGGATAGCAGATTTAAAAGTTATTGCTAGGGACTGTAATTTTGTATGTAACAATCCAAGTTGCAATACATCATACGCAGATTTTATGATAAGGGATATGATTGTTTTCCATACTCCACATGATTCCGTTCGAATAGCAGCAACACAGAAAAAAAATCCAACCCTAGAAGAAGTGGAAGAGCTAGTGACAGGCTATGAGTCGACAAAGATGGCTACGGACATATTAAAAGGAAGCTGTACTTCCACAGCAACTCATTTTGCGGAGGTCAACCAAATCCAGAGGAGTTTGCATCAGAAAAGCAATTGGGAGCAACAGTACCCCACTAGGAAATCCTGTCCAGGATGTTTTATTCACCACGACCGCAGTCAATGCCAGCATATGGACTCAGTGTGTAACCATTGTCATCGTCGGGGCCACATAAAGAGCGTGGGTTTATCAGCACAACGTACGGGAGATGTACATCAAACTAAAGCACGTCAACGATCACGGAACGGGAATCGAAGGTCATCCAGTAGGCACCTAAATCATGAAAGAAGATCGGGCTCAAACGTTATTCGACAAAATAATAACACGGCACACTCTATAAGTTTTATAGAAGAAGAAGCGGTGGTGGAAGAAGTGTCATCAGCACATTGGGAAGTCGAACGAAAAGGGCGAAAGATGTTCATATCGTTACGGATTAATCGCAATCCAATGGTTTTTCAGTTAGATACGGGAGCCACCTGTTCTTTGGTGGGTCTTGACGGATACAAACTCATAGGCGCACCTGTATGCAGACCGACAAATCGGGCCCTCAAAGCATATGGTGGCGTGCAGGTGCCGGTTAAGGGAGTTACAAATGTTTTAGTGCAGTGGAGAGATAAATCGTGCGAATTACCGTTGCTGGTAATAAATAATAGTCGAGGTGCAAATATAATGGGCATGGATTGGTTTGACGCATTTGATTTCAAGGTGAGTCTTTCTAAAGATGAATCAATTTTACAGCTTAAAACCGAATCAAGGGAACAGCTGGAAACCGAAGCATTGGATTTATGCATAAAATGTAAGGAAGTTTTTAACCCCGGTTTGGGTTGTAGTACTAGATTTCTCGCCCATCTTAAGCTCAAACCTGGCAGCCAACCCAGGTTCTTTAAGCATCGCCCGATACCATTCGCGTTGAAGGAAGATGTTCGGATGGAAATTCAGCATTTACAGCAGTTAGGCATTCCTCGACCTATTGAGACAAGCCAGTGGGAAACACCGATTGTCGTGGTAAGAAAACCAAATGGCAGAGTACGTCTATGTGGTGATTTTAAGGTCACAATTAATCCGCAACTAGAGGTCGATCGTCATCCGATCCCTCGAATCCAAGAGTTGTTCCGTAAACTGCAAGGAGGCTGTTATTTTACAAAGGTAGATTTGTCCGATGCGTATTTGCAAATTCCCTTGGATGACGAATCCAGAAAGCTATGTGTCATAAACACAGAATTTGGTTTGTATGAGAACCAGCGCTTACCCTTTGGAACCACCAGCTCCCCAGGAATTTTTCAACGATATATGGACCAGTTAACATCTGACTTGGAATTCTGTACATCTTACCTAGATGATTTAATAGTGTCAGGCCGGACTAATGCGGAGCACGTGAATAACCTCAGAACTCTGCTAGAGCGCCTGGAAAGACATGGCTTACGTTGTCGGCTAGAGAAATGTCACTTTGCGGAACAGGAAGTTGAATACTTAGGACACATTATTGATGCTATGGGAATTCGCCCATCAGGCTCGAGAGTTGCAGCTATTCACGATCTTCCCAAACCGAGAAATTTAAAGGAGCTTCATAGGGAAATTAAACTATTACAATCAGTTTATTAGGAACTTCGCACAGCTCCATTAAATAAACTGCGTGCCTCAGGGGAACCTTTTGTGTGGGGAGCAGATCAGCAACGAGCCTTCGAACAGTTCAAGGAGAGTATTGTTAAAGTTTCCAAATTGGTACATCTTCGAGATGACTCGCAAAAGGATTCAGCCATCAGGAAGGTCATCACTTACTTGCAGAAAGGATGGCCAAATAAGTTGCCCGCAGCAGATGCTCATTTGCAACCTTTTTTTAGTAGGCGATTTTCAATTGAATATTTTAATAACATTCTTCTCTTTCACAGCGACAATCCCCGAGTCATTGTACCCGCTCAGCTGCAACCAAAGGTTTTGGCACTTCTTCATCAAGGTCATTGGGGCAGTACACGCATGAAGCAGATGTCGCGACGTTACTGTTGGTGTCCCGACATTGATAAGGACATCAGCAAAGTAGTGGGGCAGTGCGCCGCTTGTCAATTGAATGCAACTCAGCCACCCAAGGAATACACCAGCTGGCCTACAACAGCAGAGGCCTGGGAACGTGTTCATTTAGATTTCGCTGGGCCTTTCCAAAATCACATGTGGCTCATCATTGTAGATTCCAAATCTAAATTCCCATTCGTAGTTCGAATGAACTCTATAACATCGCAAGCGACTATAAATGCGTTACGCAGTATATTTGCGTTGGAGGGATTGCCTAAAACGCTAGTATCGGACAATGGTACTCAGTTTACGTCGAAGGAGTTTCAGGAGTTTTGTCGCAAAAAACTGCGTTCAGCACATAACATCCGCCCCATTTAATCCCAAATCAAATGGGACAGTAGAGAGGATGGTGAGAACATTTAAATCTGCGCTACGTAAAATTTTAGAAGGCGGATTGCAATGCGACGAGGGACTGGCAGTTTTCTTATCGACATATAGGTCAACACCAGATGAGAGTGGCACATCTCCGGCAGAAAAACTACATGGACGAAAACACCGTACATTACTTTCGGCAATGGTACCAGAAGTTAGGAAACAGGGTATGGATGCAGAACGGAGAACAAAGTTCGCCGTGAACGAACCAGATTTCATTCGGCAATATCTACGACGACCGAAGTAGATGGCAGCAATTGTGAGAAAGCAGTTGGAAAGTAGGATGTACTTGGTGCAAACTTGTTCAGGCATGGTTCGAAGGCATCAAAATCAAATGCGATGTCGATCGTTAGTGAACAACCAAACGGATGAGGAATTAGTTCCGTCAGTGATGGTATCTTTACAGTCCAGTATATCTAATAGTTTACCTCATTCCGAAGAAGTAACTTCAAGACATCAAGGTGACTTTCTAGATGATTCCGACGTACAACTAGCTCCTGGTGATAGGCCTCAGGTCATCGATCTAACTTCACCAAACTCAGCTCCAGCGGGAAGTTCGCGTATAACATTACAAGACAGGGAACCTGTGCCAACCTCGACGGAACCAAGACGATCGGAGCGATTACGCAAGAAGTACGTTACATTTGCCCAAGAAAATAAACGTGGCGGTAACTGATGTGATCTGGCAGCACTTACCACTATTTTGCAAGGCATGACAATTGGAAAGCGAAGGAGTGACAAGAAAAGTCTTCCCTCCTTTTTGTTATCATTCCCGCACAAAATATAGCCAACCACCAAACCTTGTGGCCTCTCTTTTATTTTGAGTATTTAATTTAATAAAGAACGTTTACGAGTATAGTGAAGACCAAGAGTTTATTCTTTGTATGTATTTGGGGTCACATATTACAACTTCATTGCGATAACTGTATTTTTAAGGATTTTACATACATTCAAAGTCAGATTTGAGTAGGATGTATCCATATGTGCTCGCCACTATGTTTGAAACGAGCTTAAGTGATTTAACTTGTATAATTAACATGGGAAAATTATCAGTTTAAACTGGACACATAAATAGTTTCAGATTGTATTTGGATGAGAAGTTTTGCAGAACGGGGATTTTGTTTTCGCGTAACTAGTCCTAAAATCAAATGGGACCAAAGAACAAATAGACTTGTTTGATTTTGCAACTCAAATTGGAACGAACGACTTCGTTTCTGAAGAAAAGAGAAGAGGCATTGACTTAACAGAATCAGGTTAGCGGAAAGACTTTCAATCTTAAAATTCAGTTTGAAAAGAATGGTTTTTGGCGAAAGTATTACATAAATAACCAACGTGTGGTCAGATGTCACACATGAATATTGTAATTCTATATGTTGATTAAGGTCTTAAATGTCCATATCTAGAATAAACAAATAAAATAAGTTTGCCAGACGATTATGGCTTTACACCGCCAGTTAATCGTTAAAATCGCTAATAAATTCTTTATATGCAGAGAAAAAAATTAAAATAGAAGTTATTATACATGGGCAATGGAACCATCCCCGAGAAATGGAAAAACTCGACCATCATTCCCCTGTTTAAACAGGGTGACCGAACACACAATGCAACAATTACCGAGGAATATCTCCGCTATAACGTTGTTACGAAAAAATGGAAATTCCACGAAACGGTTCGTGGATTTTAAAAAGACATATGACTATAAATCGGTTGAAAATGTATCAGGTCCTTGTAAGGCTGGGAATTCCGAAAAAGTTAGTGAAACTGATAAAAGTATGCTTGCAAGGAAACAAAGGACCAGAGAATATCTTATCGGAAACATTCGAGATTAAAAAAGGAGATGCCTTGTCACCACTTCTTTTCTATTTGGTATTGAAATTCGTAATGAGATCCCTTCAAGAAAAGGAGAGGGGAATAACTGTAATTGGAATCCCATCCGATCTACTGGGAGATAGTGAGGAAACAGTTAAGAGAAATGTAGAAAGTACAATAATTTTCAGGCAGGAAAGGAAGTAGGCTTAGAAGTAAACAAAGAGAAAATCAATGACCGAATTGGATCGATCCAAACTTGACTATGCTCAATAAACACTTTGAGAAAGTGGACGAAAGTAAATATCTGCGTATCATATTGATTGCAAAAAACGACATAAGAATCGAAATAAATAAAAGGCTACATATGGGCTTCTCGATGAAGGAATTATTCAAAGCAACTCTTTTGTCCCGCAATTTATAAAACGATAATAATGCTAGTGATACTTTACAGATGTGAGACCTGATCTCTGACTAAGGAGGAAAATAGATTTCAGGTCCCAAGCATTATCCGAGTCAAATAATCGTGAAGACTAAGATGGCCAGGACACGTAGGACGAATGGACAGTGTGCGAACCGTCAAGCGAACAATGAATGGAACACCCGCAAGAAAACGACCGCTAGAAAGGCCAAGTCAGAGGAAAATATACGGATGGATCTGGAAGAGACAAAACAGCGAAACATGGAAGGAACACACTCATGACAGCGAGGCTTTGCAATCCAAATGGATGTGGTTGACAATGTTACTGTGAGTAGTGCCATATTACCGGAAAAAGGCGAAGTCGGAAGTTTACGAATTAAGAATGCAATATTAGCAAAAATTGGTTGAGTAAATTAAAAAAAAAAACGACTGAATTTAGCACATGAAAAATTGTTAGGGAAGCGGCAAGCAGATACGCTTGAATGGTATTAATCCATCTGTAAGCCGAAACTTGACATTAACCAACACTTACAACAAATAGACGTCGTCATAAAACGAACAATGGACAAAACAATCCCTCGGATAGTTAAAACAAGCGAACAAACCGACAAATCCATGCTTAAACGGCTATATTGACAGTATCCGGAGATAAGGACATTAAAATTACAGAAGAAATGTAAGTTTGTACTGGAGCAATAAAGTTCATTCTATAAAATCCAATAATACGAGCATGCTCCCGCAAATAAATAAAATATTTATGAATAAAGTTCATATGTATTGATATCGCTCCGGACGACAGACAGTTTAGCGACTCTACGGTACGTGAGCATAAGCCCAAAGAGTGTCAACACTGGCGACGACTTTTTATGGTCGAGGGTCCACAGGAGAAAGTAAATTCGATCGGCGGTTTTTTCGAATCTGTGTACACAGTGAACCTCTCTGCTCACCGCAATCACGAGTTTGAAAATGCGGTATTTCTGAATCATTCACAGCTTCGTGCAGAATAGACAATTGGCGATCAGAGAATAAGGTTTTAACCGTATTCAAAATCGAAGTTTTACCGTTATGTTTGTGAAAAGGAATGAATTCCTGTGATTTCTAGACTCACTTAACCTAAAAAGTCGTGGGGAATAGATGGTATCCCAAACGTCGTTTTAAGATATCTGCCAATTAAAGCAGTACATATTCTCTGCATCAATTAGTTTGCTTCCGAATTTTAGCAAGGCTTTCGAAAAGTCGTAAATAGAGCACTGATCAAATGGGTTGAGGGAAAGACAATAATACCAAGTTGGTATTAAGGCGAGGATACTATTCACGCTGTATCAAAAGTGCTTTCCGAGAATTGGTGAAATAAGGCAAAAAAAACCAATGTATAGGTGCTTGTCTGGTCGACTTTGAAAAGCCTTTCGAAGCCAAATTGTTAAAAGGCCTGTTCTAAAGGTTCACCAAGCTAGGCATGCCAAATCACCTTCGTACATGATTTACGTAATGACTATGGAAAAGAAGTTTGTTGTTAAATGTGACAACATTACTTTGAGCAGGATCTATGTGACATCAGTTGATCACAGATCAGTGTAGTGGAAAAAAATGTGCAAACCAAAATAAACAGTAAATAATACAAGTGCGCATTTGGGCAGAGTACTAACAAATCAAAAGTTAGCACGGTGATAAGGTGCCGGACTCGTAATCCAACTGTGTACTTTCTTCTGCGGAAAAAATCCCGCAGAGTTCCTACAAAATAATAATGAAACACAGTAATAATACACTTTTAAGTCTGTGAAAGATAAATTGAATGCTTTTAAAACCAAAATAATTACAATAAAAAGGAAAAGAATATAAAGGATACTTTCCGTCCTTGAAAGACTACATTAACATCTATAATATAATAAATATTTCATATAAATATAAAACATAAATATGTGTGTAGTATAGTAAATAAGAAGAAAATTGAGAGAGAGCCGTGGCGCAGTGGGTAGTGTGTCGGCCTCTGACGCACGATGAGCGAGTTCGGATCCCGATAATACCAACGCCATCGAATGTTCATTACGCGGCTTTTCTCCTCGGCGGGGAACTGGCAAAACCCCCCGTAGTACACTTGCCTTGAAAAAGCTTCTCGACTCTCGCCGTTCGGAATCGGCATTAAACTTGTAGGTCCCGTTCACTTGTGTGAAAAAAAAACAAATCGCACACAACATAAGTGAATGAGAGAAGCTAGGCTGTGGCTCTTCATGAGCTGTAACGCCATCTAAGAAGAAGATAGTTACTCTGGTTTGTGAGGAAAAGCTGTAACTCGCTCCTAAATCGACGTGTGCCATTTAGTTCTCTCAGGGTGAGCGAAGTGAGTTCCACAAATGATGTGGAATGAAAAATTGCCGCTCAGACAAGAGAACCGCGGTATTTTATTGAAGAGATATGCCGGTTCTTTTGTATTGATAATATTAGAAAGAAAGATAACTATGCGAAACCTTAGGTAGATCTGAAAGGACATATTCAGTAAACTCTTAGCCAAATGTGAGCCACCATCATATCTTCTTACATTATATACATAGCGGATGGTACTATTGAATGCTACTTGCAGCTTGCGTTTACTTTCAAAATCCCAATTGCCGTAAATCTCACATTCGTACATAAGCACAGGGATTACCAATGCTTTGGCAGGTATTATTTTTGTTCTGAGGGATGTAAACTTTTGCGTAATCCATAATGATGGGAGGACACCATAAGCCCTCCCAACTACCAAATTTACGTGGTTGTTCCACGTAAGATTTCTTTTGAATACTACCCCCAAATGTTTTGAAAAGTCCACGAATTCGATTGCTGAATTAGTCAACATGATAGACGGATAAGATGAGAGTACTAGCTTTGTTTTTGAAATGACCAAACATTTACATTTGTTTGGATTAAGTGACGCACTATTTTCCACCGACCAGTCTGAAATTCTTCGGAGATCTTGATATACATATATTATCGGCGCCGTTCTCAATATAGTCCAGAGGACAGCTCCGATAAATCTGAACATCATTAGCGTAAAGATGTTTTGAAGAGTGTAAGATTACCGAAGCTATATCATTTATATACATATATTGAGAACAAGAGGGGTCCCAAAATTGACCCTTGCGGAACTCTTCCTAGTAGGGGAAGAAACTCCGAGAGAATCTCATTAATGTACACAGCTTGCTTTCTTCCATTTAAGTACGATGAAAGTAAATTCAAAGCAGATGGGGATAGATTAAAGTAATGCGACACCATGTCAAAAGCTTTGGAAAAATCCAAAAGCACCAAGAAAGTTACATAGCCACCGTCCAATTTTTCTCGCATGCCTTCATAACTTCAGTAAAGCAGTTATCAGCTGTGCATATTACGAAATCCGGATTGAACTGGAACCAGCAAGTTGTTACGTTGCAAATAGTTATTCAGGTGCTTATGCACGCACCTACTTATCTTCGCTCACAGAATTTTGAGAGAAATGGCAGGATCGATATAGGCCTAAACTCATCATTTATCGAGTTCTTAGGGATTGGTATGATTTTAGCCATTTTCCATTGGCGAGGAAAGATGCTAGTCATAAATAGTGTTAAGTGATATATGTATAGCTACAGTAATGACTAAATGATTTTAACAAAGACCGGATGAACTTGCTTGAGCTTGAAAGCTTGCGTCCATCCACATTCGAATTTAAGCGGGTTGAATAAAATTGTGTCTTTGCAGCTCTTATTTCACAAATAACCTCATTTCTTAAATATTTATATGTTTGTTTTGATTGGAGCGTGCGACTCAAGAAGAAGATGTACATATGTTTAAGATGCATTGTTATTTGTTTAAAATATCACAATTATAATTGTTACCATTTATTGTAAACTTCTGATTCACTGCACAAGCACCAGTCGATATCTAACTCGTAGTTCGTTGATCTAGAACGATCATATATGCTCGCGTGAACATCCGATAATATTCGAGCGAACATGTATGATCGTGATTGATTGTAATATATAATCGTTTGTCATCCCACGATCGGCTGATGCTTTTGCATGGGTGGATGGCTGCTGCTGAGTGAATTGCTCCTCACTTACTTGTGAACTGTTGGATTCACCGGACATAGACCTAAGATAAGTACAACTTTTTATAACGATTAGATATTTGCGTTTTCTTTTATATCTATTATACATATTTCGTATTGACCCTGATTTTCCTTTGAATTCGATAAATCTACAACAATTTATATACCCGTGAATAAAATCCACTTGGTCGTCCGGTGAGGGCATAGTGTAAACCGAATTCCATGGAATGCTATTAATATGCTCCCGAAGACAATATATATCCTAATTCTTAAAATCTCGATACGTATAATTTGTCCTGCAAGCGCGGACCTTCATGTCTAAGTCATAAGTAAGTTAGGAAGATGAAGTCATGCTTAGAAAAAGCTGGTGCAGAAGACTGATCGTAAAGTAGTATTTTGTCGGTATTATTTACAAAAAAAAAAAAAAAAAAAAAAAAAAATTTACAAATCTAACAGTGCATCTGAGGAGTTCGCAAAATGAATAGGGAACTGAGTATTTACCGGATGTAGATCATAAGAACTCATATTTTCAATTAGCAAATTATTGTTAAAATCACCACAGATAATAATATTAGCTGAGCTAGTTGAGACTTCTTCAATTAAAAGATACATTGGCGATAAGTCAATGTTCCTGTTTGTCCTATACACCACTCCCAAAAGGACACTATCTTCCCCATTGATTATATTTATGAATAAATAATCAATCGCAGACCCAATAGTGATGAAAATGGTTTTGGATTATAAGTAAGACCATTTCTCAAATAAACTGCAACACCGTCACCAACACGACCATTCCGATCGGAACGGAAAACTTTGTAGCCCGCCAAATTATTAGGCACATTATTCGCATTTTTGTAAAACCAAGTTTTCGACACACAGACACAGCGTCAACTTGAGAATTGACAAAAATATGTCTGAACTCATCAATTTTCGGATACAAGCTTTGTGCATTAAGATGACAAACTTTGAGTTCATGTTTAGGTTTAATAAATACTCTAATCATCGTTCGCAATATCCCACCACTACCATCACCAATGGAACTCACGTCATAATTCAAATCTAAATCTATGACTTAGAGTGAAAATGAAAAAGAAAATATGAGAACCGAATGACACGTCCGGATCAAGTTTAAAGGCCTCCCTTCCAACCTCAGAGCAACTACATTGATTTACCGAGAAGACTATTTGAAATAATTTCAAGCAGACAGTAAACGTTTTAAACGCAAAGCTTGTTGATAAAAGAAGCGATTCTTGTCGGTGAAACTCCCATACATGTAAAAGTTGTTTCTTCTTTCTGTTTTGATTCCCAAGTCTCGGATACAAAACTGTCTGTCGTTTTTTTTTCAGAACAGACCAGCTGCTTTCAGCACGGTGTTTCTCTCGCGAGGAGAGCTGAATTTTATTATTATGGGAGAGTTGTTTTTGTGTTGTTGATTCTGAGCACGGGAAACAGCTTTTACAGTCGGTGGCATACAATTGACGGTATGACAAAGATGATGGCAAATCGTCTTCAGATTTTCATTGGGCAGCTGAGGGACTCGAAAGGTAGTGGCATCTTCTGCAATTTCACGTCGTTCAACAAAATCACACCGCTTTTGAAGGTCAGCTACTTCCTCAGAGAGTGTCTGCGATTCAGCCAAGTACATTTCCATTTCATCGCTCCTGTAGATTTTGGAGAGACTTTTCAAAATTTTGAAAACGGATCTCTACGTTTTCTTGACGTGCTTGCAGGTAGTTCAGATTGACATCAACATCTTTGTTATGCGAAGCTAATTTTTCTTAGACGGTAGAAATTCGTTGAATAATATCGTTCCGCAGCAGATTCACTTCCGTTGAGATTCGGCGAACGATGTCATCGGTTAATTTGGAAAGTTTTTCCTCAAAATCAAACAGGGTTGGAGTGGATTTTTTAGCGGTTGGTGAAAGCTGTTTCTCTATCTCCAAAGAAATTACTGCTCGCGTAATTCATGCTATAAAAACCAACAGCGCGAATATGTTCCCGCAAATAAATAAATTTCGGAGAAAAAATCAGAATGACTTCTTAATGTCATAATGAAGCTTCGAAGAACGTCAGACAATGAACGCCTGCTACGAACAGTTAGCACCGATCCAGAGAGTGCTATCCTGGATGAGGACTTTTCGTAATCGAGAATTATCAGGAGGAGGTAGCGACAGTAGGAGCTGTCTTCCAGGAAGTGTGACTTCGGTCAATAGCCTGATCTTCGGGGCTTACTACCCCAATGATTTATATCGCGAGAGAGTGCGTCTTAACGGCTTTGTCCCGCCAGAAGCATCCTTCTATCTAGATAGATGTGGGTTGATCCAGGATAGATTAGCGGTACCGCTAATCTTCCATGCGGGTCGCAATTCCGTGGAACGGTGATTCTTCTACAGGCCCGAGGTTCTGATTGGTTTCACGCCGAGATCAGGGAGACGTAGTCCGCCAACATAAACGTTTTTAGTGGCTGGAGAGAGCTACGTCTGTAGACAACTCAATAGCTCTGCCTAACACCAATGGCAGGCTTACATAGGCTAAGGTAGGTCAGGGTAGAAAAAAAAATATATATATACATATACATACATATGTACATATATACAGTGTTGTGAAAAACAAACGCAACAAATTTAGTCTGCACATGAAAAGGTAAATATTTTCTTTTTCAATGCACTTTCTAAGAAATTATAAATGCACATTTACGCAACAATGAAATAAGAACATAATAGTATATTTTCAAAAGCAATTGACACTCACATAATAAAAAGTCATAGCAAAAACCACAATATGTAAATCGTGGCACTGTGCAAAACTAACGCAACAATGTGTTGCATTTCCAAAAGCAACGGAAAAATGCTAGCGGTACTTTTCCAAGTTCTCTTATATTCTCTATTACGCATAAGGAAGTGAATCACTGATCAGTCAAAGGGATATTTTTGTTGAGTGTGGAGCTACAACAATGGCAAGAAGTAAATTAACTGATAACATCAAAAATCAAATTATTTCTAAATTTTGAAATGGAGAGTCAAATTTCCATTGCTAAAAAATACGATAACAACCGCTCGCGATTAGTTAAAAAGTACAAAACAACGGGAAGTGTAAGTATAACCACAGAATAAATAGTATACAGAAGTTGCATCTCATACAAAGCAAATTTTGTTCTAAGGTTCCAATATTGGCACCCTATTGAACAGAGAGTACAAGCATGAGAACATGCAAGATAGTATACCAAAAATTGAGAAGCTGGTGCGAGCGAAAGAGAGTAGCATGTGCGTTTTCGGTGGTTTTGTTTTTACGAGAGCAAAGCAGCTTACGATGTGTATGCAAGTGTGGGTGCGTGTGTATGCATTGATAGCTTCTTCTATCGTAAGCTTGCATGGTGTTGTATTGCTTCTCTTGTTTTCGATTGTGTGGATTGGATTCGAAATCACTTGGGAATTATACTTTCATGCGAATGGTTGTGTTTACCTGCGCTTATATATCGACTCCATTTTTACTTTGTATTTTGATATTTAACTCTATTTTTGATTTTGAATTGTTGCTTTTATAATTGTTGACAACTTTGCATACGATTTGGATTATTCTTTGGACTTATTATTATATATTGATTGTTGCGGGGTTGTCATACGATTTTGAATAGGAAAAATGGATTCTGTACCGGCTGTTGGTAAAATTTTCCAAAAGTCCGGCATTCGATGCTGCATAAAAACATGCGGTAAATCTAGGCGATATGGTGAAAAGATAAGAATGTTTAAGTTTCCTCCCTATAACTCAGCTATGGGTCAAATTTGGCGAGAAAAATGTAATATTCCAACAAAAGATTACACAAAAAAATTGTTGATTTGCGCCAATCACTTCTCAAGTTCTGACATTGGTAAAAAAAAGTTGAAATTCGGAGCTGTTCCGGTATTTAACTTAGAAGTTATTGAGGAAGATTACAAGTCGTTGGAGCTTGATTGTCCAGCTAAAAAGAGCCGAACAAGTGACTCCGTAGATGGATGTTGTAATGACTGTGAAAAATATCTGAAATCAGCTAATTTTTACAGAAAAAAATATTACGACATGGTAGCAAAATATAAAAATCTCCAAAGCCGCAAACAAATAGCAACAAAATCAAGCGTATTTCAAACCATCGACTCTTTTCAAATAAGCAAGGAGTCAAAAATATTTTGCAAACTTCTTCTTAGTCCACGACCTAAAGAATATAAGCAAGATGTAAAAGATTTGGTTCAAAACATTTATTATGTCTCACAGTCAACGTACCAATTTTTGAAGAATAAATTGCATCTAAATTTGCCACATATCTCTACTGTTTATCGATGGGCCCCTGTAAATTCCCTACAACCAGGTTTTAAAAATAACGGTTTAGAGTTAATAAAAAGAAGTGCTTAGATTTGAACCAGTACGAAAAGAATAATATGATTCTGCTGATGGATGAAATGGCGATTAGAAGGGAATTGCGATACAATTCCAAATTATATTTCGTGGATGGATTTGAGGAAAATGGGGTTGAAAGAACGAACCAGATTGGTAAACAATTGTGCGTTTTTATGATTAAATCAATGTTTTCCAACTGGGCGCTTACATTTAATTACTTTGTTTCAAAAAATGGACTTTCTGCCGATTTACTAAAAAAGATAATATTACGAAATTTAGCAATTTTGAACAGTTTTGGCATCATAGTTAAAGTTGTAATTTGTGACCAAGGGTCCTCTAACAGGAAGTGTTTCTTGGAATTGGGAGCTACTTTAGAAAAACCCTATTTTATGTATAATGGTAGTAAAACTTTCTGTGTATATGATTTTCCACATCTAATCAAATCATTAAGAAATGGTTGGCTTCAATGTGACCTTACAACACCAAATGGAGTTGCTAGTTTTAAAGTAGTTAAGGAACTATGGGAAATGGAGTGCAAATCTAATACAAAAATGTGTCTTAAACTTACAAGCCAGCACATATTTCCGAACTCTTTCGAAAAAATGAAAGTAAAACTAGCCAAATTTTTAGTAGGACTGTTTAAGCAGCAATTAAAACTGTTATTGAGACAGTAGGCTTTAAAAGTTGCTCAAAAGAAGTTTGTTTATCTACGGCATGCTTCATAGGAAATATTGACAAAATATTTGACTGCCTAAATAGTGGTTCGCTATCTTCAAAGAATTGTTATAAGTCTGCAGTTCAACTTAACAGTCCATCACACGAATATATAAAATTCTTCCTTGAATACCTCAATGAAATCTCATTTGTTGACAAACAGAAAAAAGTATTTTTTTTAGATGGAATGAAATTTACCTTAAACGCTGTATTACAATTAGTAGACGAGCTATTTAAAAAAAAATCCCAAAATTTTTTTTTAATGACAAGAGCATTAAACCAAGATAAGCTCGAAAATATGTTCTCGGTTCTAAGACAAAAAAAGGGGTGATAGTGGTGCAATGGTAATCATCACCGACTGTTAAGCGGAAGGTCTGTAGTTCAAGTCTGACCATAGCCAAGAAAAATTCCTATACGAAAAAAAACCCATGCAACAACACCAGTTGTGAATGAGAGATGATCAAAAAAATGCTGACGAAGGCATAACACTCGCAGTATAAGATCACTTCAAAATTCATACTCTGCGTGTGCATTTCCAATATAAGATCTTAATGGCATGGAATAAAGTTACTGTAAAACTACAAACAACGCGACAAATTCAGTCGAATCTCTCGAATCCCAAGACAACCACCCCCGGAGAGTAGTGAACGAACATCTTCGACACAAACCATCTGCACCCCGTCCAGGTTGTGTGACAAACATCAAAAGAGCGTAACTCTTGAACCTGCACGAATTATAAAAAAAAAAAAAAAAAAAAAAAAAAAAAAAAAAAAAAGACAAAAGGGTGGAAATAATATTAACCCCTCAGTTGCTGATATAAACACTTTATTAGCACGCTTAATGTCTGCAAATATAGTGCAGTTGAGTTCTTATAGTAACTGTGAAGAGCTGAGTGATACCACATTTAAAACGCTTTCAAATATTTTGTCAAATATGGACTTAGCTGATACAAATAATGAAGAACTCAGTCGAAACGAAAACTCTGAAATAGATATTAACATAGAAATCATTGATGATTTCGTATTAAATGATGACTTTCAGAATTGTTCGGAATTTAGTATCGATTTGGCGTCTTTAAGATACTTCATAGGTTATATCGTCTACAAAATGATACCGAAAATTATCTGCGATATTTGTGTTTCTATATTGAGAAAAGAAGACGAAGTATTAACAGTTCCTAGTGAACTTTTCATATTTCATAAAAATTACAATTCTCTTAAAGATTTTGGTAACCTCGTTGCTCCTTCACAAATTTTCTTGGAAATTAGCAAGAAACATATTACAGTGTTTAGCAATATTTTTGACACACAACCACAAACTGTTGGTATAAAAAACTTGATAAAATCCAAATGCAAAAATGCCACACCGCAATGGTTTTCCACATGTTCTGATCATAAGGAAATAATATTGGACTTCATGATCTTAGTACTCTTGAGGAAGCATTGCTCGTGGGCTTCAGAGAAAAAAAATTTTACTAAAGCCCGCAAACTTAAAATCCTGTCGCACTAAAGTTTTTGGATTATTCTTCCCTACATATATCAGATTGAAATTTGCACAAAAATCCCAAATAATGGAATAACGTTAATTGGTGTTACCCGGCCCTTTTAGTTTACATCGATAAAGTACGCGTACGAATACCAAGCGCAACTTTCAACTGAAGAAAACTAAATATAGAAATTTAAAACTTGAAACAAAATTTTGTCAACACCACGTGCATTCACGACGTTGGATAGCAACACAATACACACACACATATAAACATTTTAAGATTGCTCTCTGCTGAAGATAGAAGAATTTGTCGTTTTATTAAAAAAAAATCCATTTGTGTCTTCTGAAAATATTGTGGCATCATTAAATTTAAGTGTCCATCCAAGTACGGTAAGAAGAAGAACTTTGGAAAATGATTTGAAAATGTACAGGCCCGCGAAAAGCCGATGCCCAAAAAAATACACATGCAGAAAATGTAATTTTTAAATATTTCGTTTTAAAAGCACAAAACCTAAGAATTAACAATTAATAAATATTATTATTCACAATTATTAGATTCAATTTTGCAAAAACGCATTTGAATTGGTCCGTAGAAAAATAGAGAACTGTCCTTTTCAATGACGAATCTAAGTTAAATTTAGTCAATTCAGATGGTATGTGCACAGTAAGACGTCGGAAGGGAGAGAGACTAAATCCTCAGTACTACAAAATTACAATAAAGCATGGAGGTGGTGCCGTAATGGTTTGAACATGTGTCTCAGCTAGTGGTGTTGGACCCTTTCAGGAGATTGTGGGGATAATGGACCGTTTTGCGTACAAAAATATTTCAGAAATGCAGATGTTACCGCATGCTGAGTGGAATATGCCGCTTCGATGGGTGTTTCAGCACGATAACGACCCGAAACACGCATCAAAGCTGGTGAAGGATTAGCTAAAAGACAATCTAGTGCAAGTTCTCGATTGGCCGGCGCAATCACCTGACTTGAATCCCATTGAGAACCTCTTTGGGATTCTAAAGCGACGAGTTGCAGGTGAACACTTAAAAAATAAGCGAGAATTGTTCCAAACACTAATGGCTGAATGGAAACAAATATCTCAATCCACAATCTCAAATTTAATATCTTCAATGCCACGCAAATATGCTTAAGTTGTTAAAAATAGGGGCTCCTACACCAAGTATTAGATTTGTTGCGTTAGTTTTGCACAGTGCCATTAATTACATATTGTGGTTTTTGCTATGACTTTTTATTATGTGAGTGTCAATTGCTTTTGAAAATATAATATTATGTTCTTATTTCATTGTTGCGTAAATGTGCATTTATAATTTCTTAGAAAGTGCATTGAAAAAGAAAATATTTACATGTGCAGACTAAATTTGTTGCGTTTGTTTTGCACAACACTGTATGTATATACATACATACATATATTGTAAGTATATAAAAATTAAAAAAAAGATACAGTGTACAGTGGACCCCCTGTAATCCGGCCTCTGTCTAATTTCATTCCAGTGAATTTTCACTAATGCGTGATTGAACAAGTTGTAAATTTTTACTTTTTATTCATTGTATATCACACACAAGTATACATAAATAGTTAGATTTTCACAAGCCCAAAAGCGGAAGCACAAAACGTTGATGATTAAAGAAAAAAATGATATTTTGGACGGCTTAAACCGCAATGAAACGTTCAGTAATTTCGGAAGTGAATACGTCGTAGGCCGATTTACAATTTATGACATTAAAAAGAACTAAGAGAAGATTAAAAACTTTGTGTCAACTACTGACTGTGGACCAAGCAAGAGACAGACGCTCAAGTAAGCTGAACATCCAGAGGTGGAAGAAATTTTGTATTTCGGGAGATATGTTGGCCATGAAAGCTAAATTTTTTTTACAAAGCATTAAAAAACGTGATGGCTAGAACGTTTCAATCTTTCATGGCATACGTTTAATGACTATTGGGGGAGAATCTAATGATGCAACCTGCATATGAGATTTTTGCAAATACTGAAAGATTTAGATCTTATCCTGTCACAAGTATATAATGCAGATGAATCAGGGCTTTTTTGGCGTGTGAATGCTAACCAACCGTTTGTTTCAAGTAACGAAAAATTTGCACCTGGACGTAAGGTTAGTAAAGATCGTGTAACCATATTACCATGTGCTAATATTACGGGTACACATGCGCTAAAAATGGTACTTGTTGGAAAATCTATTAAACCACATGCATTGATTTACCTGTACACTATTACGGACAAAAAAGTGCATGGATGACAAAAGACCTTTTTAAAAAGGGGTTTGATGAATGCTTCGTGCCAGAAGTTCGAAAATGGTTGAAAGATCATAATTTTCCTTAAAAGGCGGTTCTAGATAACGCTCCCGGTTATCCGTTTGAAGAAGAACTGACAAACGGGGATAAATTCATCACTGCGATGCTTCCACCAAACTGTACCGCACTGATTCAACCAATTGACCATCATATCATTCAGTTTGTCAAGCAAGATTACAAGAAAAACCTGCTGTATATAAATACATAGTATGATTTGTAGTTCAGATAAAATCTTATCACATTCATATGTAATTTGTCGGATTACAGGGTACACGTTTTTACAAAATTTCGGACTATAAGGGGTCTGTAGCAGTACTGTATAATCCGACACCGCCCTACAAAACGTTTGTCGGATTGCCAGGGGTCCACTGTATATATATGAAATATGTATATATAAAGCATATGTATATAAAATATATATAAAGTATATTTACATATATAAAATATACAAAGTATGTATGTATATGTATATAAAATATATTTATATATATAAAATATACAAAGTATATGTACATATATAAAATATATGTATATAAAGTATATATTTATATAAATGTATATACAGAGCTGTGCAAAATAATAGGGAATATCATTAATGATCGATCCTTTGCTTGTTTTGTTTCTTATCGAAACAGTAGTTAGTACTGTTATTTACACAGCTGCGTTGTCCTTCTTATGCGAGATTATTTCACTTTTAATCATTCCTGTGAGTGGTGAAAGCAACAAAAGGGTTTTTTGGTTTTTAATAATAATAAGGAATTTTGATTTATTTTGTATTATTATTGAAAAAGTGTGAAAAAGGGTGATGGTTTTTTTTGTACTTTGAAATTGTGTAAAAATGTACGCAAATCATTGTAGATTTATAAGGGATGGGGCGTAAAAAGCATTGCTCGAAAGAAGAAAAGCAAACTATAGAAAAAACTAGAAAACAGGGAAAAACTCTCAAATTTATAGCAGAATTAATGAGATCAGTCAATTTTATTTGTAACGCTTTTTTTCTAAGAACGCCAACAAAAGAAACTCGAGAAAGATCGGGGAAGACTACCTCTATTGATGACTCTCACATTGTTTTACTGGCTAACAGAAACCCTTTGATGTCATCAAGAGCAATAACAGGTGAACTTGGCAAGATAGACGTGCTCCAAGTGTGAGAAGAAGATTACGGCAAAGTAATCTTCCTGGAAGGATCGCCCGCAAAGTCCCACTACTAAGCAAGAAGAACATTAAAACGAGATGCAGTTCGCCCTGCAGTTCAAAAACCACTCTTAAGATGTGTTTCGTAATATTCTATGGAGTGATGAAACCAAAATAAATCTTTTTGGTTCTGATAGTTTCAGGTATGTTCGTCGGCCTCACGGAAAAGAGTTTCACTTCCGATTTACAAAAAAAACTGTGAAACGCGGAGGTCGGAGTGTCATGGTGAAGGGTAGTATTTCCTGGTTTGGTGTTGACTCTATAATACAAATAAAAGACAAGATGAACAAGGAGATGTATCGTGATATATTAAAGGATGTGATGTTGCCATACGCTGAGAACAACATGCCGTTAAGGTGGCACTTCCAGCACGACAATGATCCCAAGCACTCATCAAAATTGGTAAGTCCTGGGTTAAGGATCAATAAAGTGTCGGTTCTACCATGGACTTCTCAGTTTCCCGATCTTAATTCTATTGAGAATTTGTGGGCGAAGCTCAAAAATCATATCAGAATAAAGAACAGCTATGGACCGCGATTGAACAACATTGGAAAAACATTCCTGCGACAAAGTGCCAAAAACTTATAGATTCAACTCCAGGTCGAATAAGCGCGGTTATTAAAAATAAGGGTGGTCGTTCTTGGCATTGATTAATTGAAATTAGTTCCTGAGCCCAGAAAATGAATAATTAAATAAAGTTTTTGTTTCTTTTTTTTAAGAATACTTATGTTTGTTTTTAATTTTCCTACAATATTATTTTGAACAACGCAAATAGGATGAATATCAGTAAATAATTGAAAAAAATAAATACCAAAGGAAAATCTAAAAGAACAGTAAGTGAAATATGCTCACAATTTTAATATTAAATAAACAAAAACTAAAAGTTACGGATAAGCTTCTTAGATTCTTTGAACATTTTTCGGTTCTTCCTCTCCTTATTATTTTGCATACCTCTGTATATACAAGCTTATACCCGCGACTTTGTTCGCGTTGAAATGATGAATTATTAACATTGTTATAAACAAATGAAAATACGGTCAAAACAGGTTTTTTAGTGAAAAATTGAAAAAAAGAATAGCGTAAAAACTTGAAGATCGATGAAAACCGACCGTTAATTGTTAATGAATGTAACAATTGAAATTGGTAGTAGGTGTACGAGGCGCAATCAAAAAGTAATGATAAACGGGTATTATTGCAGGGCCTAATTCCATGAAATCTATTATTTTCACTCACGTATACCCTCACTAGTAGCGAGCATAAAATCATATAAATAGTTCACCTTTTCTGTAAGATACATTCATTCAAACACGAGCAGTCGAAGAGATCACATCAAAATGGAGAAAAATGAAGTAAGAGAGTCATTAAGTACCTCTGCCTGAAAAAAATGTCTACGAAAGAAGTTCACACTGACTTTGTGGAAACATTGGGGGACTCTGCTCCTCCATATTCCACAGTTGAAAGGTGGACATCGCTCCGAGCATCCATCCACATCCCGCACCGAGGATAATATCAAAAAATCGAAGACATCGTGCTAGATGACCGACGAGTGACCATCCAACATTTAGTTAAGATCACAGGGCTCTTATTTGGAAGCAGTCAAAGTATCCTGACAGATGATTTGAACATGAAGAAGGACTCCGCAAGATGGGTCCCAAGAATGTTGACCGACGAATAAAAAGAGAAGCGACTTCGCATCTCAAGAGCGAATCTTGAAAAATATCAAAAGGATCCGGCGGCTTTTTGCATTCGTTTTGTAACGATGGACGAAACCTGGGTACACCACTTCGACCCCGAGACTAAACAACAGTCTATGGCCTGGAAAAAACCTTCTTCATCGACTCCTAACAAGTTCAATGTTTCAAGCTCGGCAGGCAAGATTATGGCGTCTGTCTTTTGGGATGCCGAGGGAATTATCATGATTGATTATTTGAAGAAGGGAGCTAGTATTACAGGCTCCTACTTTGCAGAACAAATAAGAAAGTTGCGGGACGCCATTAAGGAAAAAAGGCGGGGCAAACTGTGTGCGAAGGTGTTGTTTCACCAAGACAACGCACCCTCTCACAAAGCTCAAGTTGCGTTGGATGCCATACGGAAAGCGGGCTCCGAAATGGTTGATAACAAATTCAATTGTTATAAACAATTAACGGCAACAAAGGTAGCCTATAACCCCCCGACATCCCTCTCTCATGCAAATTTTCATTGCAAGCGGTACAGCCGTTTCGGAGATTAGCTCGAACAGACAGACAGACAGACACCAGAAACGTATAGATATAGAAGATACATATAAAGTATATATTTATATATATTTTTTAGTTAAGTTAGAATAAGATAGCTTAAGTAAGGTTTAGTTAGTTTAAGGTAGGCTTAAGTTTTATATAAAATCTTATATAAAAAACGATCATGTGCTCAGTATTTTTGAAAACGTATTTTTCTTAGATATTAATTATAAGTTTATATATAAAAGGTGTATTTTATAGAGGTATAGAACTTTGAAATGGAATAAAACAAAGATGATTTTTTTAAATTGACATGAAACTGACTTTATTCGAAAGATAATCTTCTAACATTATAATCTAAATATAATTTCTGGCATATGACCGCCCAAAACAAGATCGCCGTTGATCCCAATTTTCATAAGCGAATTTTGTTTAGCGATGAAGCTCACTTTTGGTTGAATGGATACGTCAATAAACAAAACTGCCGTATTTGGAGTGATGATAATCCTCAAGTACATGTTGAGGCACCGTTACATCCACAAAAACTGACTGTTTGGTGTTCTTTATGGGTTGGTCCGTACTTCTTTAAAAACGATGCTGGCCAGAACGTTACAGTCAATGGTGACCGCTATAGAGCCATGATTACTGACTTATTCGTTCATCAATTGAACAACCATGATGTGCAGGAGCTGTGGTTTCAACAAGACGGCGCAACATGTCACACAGCTCGTGCCACAATTGATTTATTGAAGGAAACGTTTGGTAACCGCATAATTTCACGTTACGGACCCGTGAATTGGCCTCCAAGATCGTGCGATTTAACGCCGCTTGACTATTTTCTGTGGGAATATGTAAAGTCGCTAGTCGCACTTGGAGGACAACATTCGCCGAGTTATTGCCGATATACGGCCACAAATGTTGGAAAAAATCATCGAAAATTGGACCTCCAGATTAGACTACATCCGAGCCAGCCGTGGCGGTCATATGCCAGAAATTATATTTAAATTATAATATTAGAAGATTATCTTTCGAATAAAGTCAGTTTCATGTCAATTTAAAAAAATCATCTTTGTTTTATTCCATTTCAAAGTTCTATACCTCTATAAAAACACCCTTTAGTTCTCGAAAGACAGAAAAGAAAAAGTTGTACTGTTTGTTCTAGAGTATTCGCTTAGGGCCAGCAAAATATTCAAATTTGTAAGGATAGTTAAGTTGGTTTTAAGCATTTTGTCTAGCTCAAGATAGTTATAAGCAAAGTTTAAGGGGATAGTCTCATGTGACCACTTCGAAAAATCGATTTTTTTCATATTTCGATAGTAAAACCTATCGAAAATATGCTGTGTAAAATTCAGACCGAAATTCCTAGTAGTAAATAAGTTACAAATCATAGTCGCCGACGCGCCGTAAGCGACTTGTTCTGCTCTTGAAACTTTAAACGCTCGAAACATCATTTTCTAAAACTGTAATGGTCCTAAAAAAAAACTATTCAACCGATTGCTTCGAAATTTATATACATATGTTCTTCTTACTCATTAATGGTTATCGGCCGTACCAAAATTGCTTATTTTGGAAAATATTTTCTAATTTTTTTTAAATGATTTTTAACAAAAAAAAACAAGATTTTTTTCTACAGTCCGCCATTTTTTTTCAATGAAATTGATTAATTTTGGCAGGGCCGATAGCGGCAGAACTACTGAACAGTAATCCATTCGATTTTTTTTATTTCAGACAACATGAACAGCCGCTATTACCATGACCAGTAACCTGCTGTTTTTTGGTGTCTAATTTAATTTTAAAAAAATATATATAAAAAATGTAAAATAAGAAAAAAATATATATATAAAAAATGTAAAATAAGAAAAAAAAAAATATATATATATAAAATGTAAAATAAGAAAAAAAAATTATACAGTTTAAGATACAAATAAAATCATATAAAAAAATTAAAATTACATGAATAAATAAAAAAAATAAGTTACATGAATAAATAAATAAATAAATAAATGATTGAATTTTATTTTCCTATAAAAAAAAAACTCTAAAAAGAGGTAAAATTTATGCGTTCACATAAGACTATCCCCTTAATAAAAATGAGTTCAAAATTAAAAATAAAAGGATCTTTGACATTACAAACAACACAAGCGATCTCATAGGTTTTCTCAGCCATTCAATAGCGATGTCGATAATTTAGTAGCGTACAGATATGGTCAAAACTTTGAGGTCATCAATACAATGCTGCACTGGGACTTCATTTATATTAAGAGATATTGCGATGATAGGAAATTAAAAATTAACTTCCAAAAGTCGGAAACAATACTCTTAAGGATCGATCATTAGTGGTGAGAAAAGCGGTTAGATATATTGGTATCTGGCTTGACCAGTATCGACATTTCAGACATATAGTCGCTTCTCTTGTTTGAGCTAAGAAAGTCTTCGATATGACAAGGAATCTGTTTCACAGCAGTCAACTTGATCGCAGGGTAAAAAACTAATAGTACGCCAATAATCGCTTATGCATCCCTAGTGTTACCAATTATAGATACCATGAGAGCTCACGCTGATCGGGTTTTATTCTCCCAGAAGAATTTCTCCTTATTGATTGCGAAAGATTAGTGCAAAATAGAGATGGTACCCCGGTAATTTACCACCGCCACCGGGGCGCCAGGGACAAACGGATAATTTGCGACGGGTAAATTGACGGTGCTCATGAGCTCATTCGTTTTAGTACCGCAATGGCAGCATGGGATCTCTCGATGTTGCTAAAGAACATGCCGACTATTGGTGGTTGTCAGGTGAAAAGGCTTTGGAGGGCGATGCGTTACTCCGCTACTTCTTACTCCTTTTTTCGTAAGTTATTCTAGTAGTTTAGGGTTATATATCGGCACAGTATTAGCTACTTAAAAATTGGTGGCGAGATACGTTCTAGTGATGTTGGCGCTGTCACTCCGTTTATGCAGATTTTATGCAAAGATCGCTGAGATGGGGTTAATGGAGACACAAATATGCAATGCCGACGAAAGAGGATTATTTTTCCGTTGCCTACCAGATAGAACATACATATGTCGCTACTTGTGAAAAAAAAGGCCCCTGGACACAAAATATAAAAAGGAAGCATTTCAATTTTACTAGGCGCAAATACTGATGGCTCACACAAATTAAAGCCATTGGTTATCGGAAAAGCAAAAAAAACCTTCAAAAGATTTAATAATCCACTTCATTACGACGTTTCGAAAAATGCTTGGAAGACGTCGCGGATCTTTCATGAGTGGTTTCACACGATATTTATTAAAGAAATGGGGAGAAATAATCTTATTTCTTGGATCCATGATGTTTAAAATATTTTTCATGTAACAGGTTATGCGCTTTTCAGAAGAAAATAGTTTGACTCCAAAGGCTCTCTTGCTTATTGACAACTGCTCTGTTCATGCCCTTGTGACAGCAACTGCGCAACCAATGGATCAAAATCCCATAAAGTTAACAAAATCGGTCTACAGAAGTAAGCTACTAATCGCTGAAGGTGGTGAGCTGAATAGTCTTTTGAAACACAATTCATTCCGCAATGCAATATTACTAAATCAATCTTGGGATATGTTGCCCCAAAGAGCACTAAAGAATTCTTGTTCTGACTTGTTAAATTGGGGCCCGGATCACTACGACAGCGACGATGATTTGCCACTGGCAAAATTGGTGCAAAAAATTAGGACTGCAATGAAGTTCTTTGAATAAATCAAAATCTTTTAGCAGAAATTGATCCCAACAATTCCATTTGTATAGAGAAAATCGAAGAATGGAATCAAGATGTTTTTGAGGGCGCATTTGAACATGAACTCAGTAGCGACGATGAGGCTTACAGCCGTTGTAAACGTAAATAATTTAATTAATTGGTGCAAAAAGAGTGAGTTGTTTTCCACTACGCACATGACCAACAATCATTTGGCACTCCGTAAGGATACCGTTGTATCAAGTTCAATTAAACAAAAAAAAACAAACAAACATTACCAACAATATGCTACAAAAAATGAATTGTTGATTAGTAAAAGAGATTTGTGTGAAAATAATAAATTTTGAAAGTTTCACTTTTTTTTTACTAAGTGAATTAAAAAACGTCCAGAAATTAGAATTATCCCAGGAACAAAGTGGTTCTAATTTCTGAGCGTCCGTTGTATTTCCATTTATCCCTATTTATTGGAACCTGCAGGATGAACATAGTATCATAGAGATGTATAGATTTAATGAAAAAGATGGGAAAAAAAACATATACTTACAGAGGTTCCAATATTATCACAAGCCAATTTTTAAGTGCTTCAGGGTTATTTATAAGCATTTTTCTATAGCGTTCTCCAAATAAACTGATTAGAAAATAGGACAGAAAAAATAAAGATCCAAATGGTATCCTTTCAGCTTGAAGAATTTTTCTGATCCGTAAAATGCAAATGACTGTAAATTATTTGTCCTATTTCAACCCCCACTTTGTTTATTTTGTTCTCCTTTTCTGTGTGTTAGGTTTTAAATTCTAATTAGTTTGCAAGAGCGGTTCGATATCTGGAAATAAAAGAACACAATTAACAAATTATTGTTAACATCCACTCATAATCCATCCGGATTTTTAGAAATAATTTCCTTTTTTAAAGAAACACTTATGTACGCATGAATGGTCTAAGCCAAAAACAAAATCCCGAAGAGCGAATTCCTTTTTTTATGTAGCAGTCATCTAAGCAATTTTTCCAATTTAAAATTGTTATCATTTGTTGACAATTTCTTGCAACTTCTCTTTGTCGACTTCCAATACAATTGGCATATACATATATCGAGTGTTGCACATGGCTAATATTGCATATTTGCCGATATCCCGCCATAGAAATGCAACTGTGCTTCTAAATTAGGTTTCACAATATTTGGACACATCCAGAGCAATGATACAATTGCGCCCAACTGAACACAAAATATAAAAAAAAAAAAAGAAATATTTGATTAAGACACACCATTTGGTAGCACGAAAATCCAGAATTTTCCAATACGTTATTCTTTATCAGAAAAATATAGGCGGAATGTTTTGCAAAACTTTTTGAAGCATCTTTTCTCATTTGAAGACATTCATTTTGGATCCTTATTTTAAGAATAAGAGAAAAAAATTAAGATGGAGAATGGGCCACTATCAAGAATACTAGATTAATAAAAAGTTTCTTTCTCATTCGCACTTATTATAAACATACGACCTACAACCATACATTATCTAAAAACCCGAACACATTTTCCCCAACTTTCTTTGAATGGATATTTTGTAAATTGAACTCACTTTAGAGAGTGTGGTTTAATCGTAATATATAAAAATTATATTTTATCACCGTTTTTCCAAAGGAAAATTACTTCACAGCACTTTTTGCAATATAAAAGGGCAATTATTCTCGGATACTCATAGACGACCTTTTGCTCAGCGAAAAATCTTTCACGAATGTGACGTATTCAAAGTGTAGTAGTGTGGAATTTACACATATGTATTGTTTATATTTAAACTTAGGAGGCGCTTAGTTCGCCTTCTTATTATCTTCTGGACGCTAGATGGCGTGAAAAAACATTAAAGCCCTAATCACATGTTTGGCTTTTATATATAATTTTAACTCTAATGCAAACAATATATACGAGTATTTTATTTTTTACCAAATTACCAAATATTATATTGTAAAATAATAAAATAATCAAAATAAAAAAAATAATTGAAAAAACAAAAACATTCTAATTTTATGCAATAAGGGGAAATTACAAAATAGAAAAAAAATGATCCATTGACATTATAAAAAACTTGTAAATGTGGTAGAAAGCACAAGTGAGTCTTGAAATTTTAACAGAGTATTAAAAAAATTGTCGTTTTATTATTATTCTATTGAGTGGGAGTCAACTTGATGCGTGATGAATGATTGTCGGCGATTTTCCGTGCGTGCTGGATGGTTGTTAGCGATTTTCCGTATAACGAGGTTACCAACCTTCAATTCGGACCACAGGTGGAGTTGATCATGCCGCTCCTTACGTATCGCTTTAATTGAGTCAGAACGCCTTACGGCTTCGAAATGGGCGTCTATTAGTGGGACGTTATGTTTGGCGGCGTTTGAAGGTAGGCCAACCTGAAGAAACTGTGGGGTGGTCCATTGTAGTTTGCAACTACGTGCGGTGATAGTTCAATCCACTTCCTTCCCGGTGCGTTGATATTTTCCAAGCGCAGCCCATAGACAATTGGGTCATTTGCCTTTTCACATAAATCGTTTGCTTGTGGATGATACGGCGATGTTGTTTGATGTCTAATTGATGATGTACGAAGGAATCGACGAAAACTTTTCGAGGTTAAGTTTGATCCCCTGTCACTGATGAGCACTTCTGGTGTGTCTACCTCGACGCAGATGTTTTGGATGACTTGGACAGAACTTGGAGCAAAACCTTGCTTGTATTGCGTTGGGTCGCGGTAGCCCAAACCAATCTTGAGTGATGAACAATAAGAGGTTGGATGTACACATATTTTTTTCGGTATCGGAAGAACACAAACCCATGACTATGGTGTCTATCGCCCAGACCTTGTTTGGTGCTTTTGGTGTTGATATTGACTGTAGTTCACCGAAAGCCGGACGGTTGCTCGCTTGGTACATAGCATCGTACATCGTCGACCACTGTTTTCCACCAGTAATTTCCACAGAGTAATTCCTTGGTTGTTGATATCCCCGGCTGGCCATATTCATCGGTAATGCCGCAATGTCTTGAGTCGAAGTTTCTTCGGAGCAACGTACAGCGTCTTACCTCGACATCGATGGACTTCGAGCCCTTGGGCGTCCACTATTACTGAGGCATTGTTTGAAGGGTCTTGTTCTTGAGCACCGCTGAAGTTCGAAGGTTTCAATGAGCAATTAGACTGGTTGTCGAGATAAGGTATCTCCAGTCAAATTCAGTTTTCCCGGTCTGTGAAGTATGGTGTAGGTATAGACGGAAAGGCGTACAGACCTTCTGCAAAGTCGGCTAGATGAATTTTTTCACTTGGAAAGTGTGATGAGGTCGTGAGGTGAGTGTTGCATTACATGAGCTGAGATTTTGCGAATTGTCGAGTCAATCATGAGATAGAGGGTGGGGCGGCCGCCGCTTTTTGTGTTGCCGTTTATATGCGTTACTGCGATAACTGTGTGCGGATCTATTTCCATGTTTAATCGTTCAACAAGTGATGAGCTGATAACATCTATCGTGCTACCTGAATCGATTATTGCACGTGCTGTGATGTTGGGAAGCCGCACAGCTATGTCGTTTAGCGACGACCGCCCTGGAAGTTTTCCTAGGCGGGGGTGTTATCGGGGTTTAGCGCCTCCATGGTAACAGTTACCGTTGTTTGCTCGTTATTCGTCACTTATTCTGGTTTTCGTGGACACTCCCGATTCCAATGCCTTTCTCCTATTTGAGGGCAGTGACGACAGGGGTTCGGTGGTTTTTGTTTAAATCGTTGCTTTATATCAGATTCAGTCGCAAGTAAAACTTTCCGGTACTTTTGTGGGCAGATTGCCGAGTGTTGCTTCCAACTGAAGTGCAATTGCGAGCCAGTCAACTGCAGTACTTGGTTTTGCGACATGTGTTAAGTGCATCATCTCTCAGATATGCATGAGCTAAAAGATCCGTTTTTCATCCGAATAAAGACGTGTTACAACTTCAAACGGATTGAACCATAGTCCAGAAAATTGCAAACAATTGTCTTCGCTGCAGTTACTCGTCGTGATGTCAGCTGTTGTGGTGGTGTTTTGGTCGTACGGTTCCGCGTTCATGTCTTCTGAATCTGTCATGGGGTTACCGTCGGTTTCTTCTGATTGGGTGTACTGTTTGCCAGAGCGTAGTTTTTTCATGTTGTTTTTACCATTAACACGTGCTGGCTATGTCTGACGAATATAATCTTTATCGTGCGATGTAATCCCTTCTTGATGTGATGCTGTCCGCAGCACCAAACAAGGCGTCGATTATCTTCCGACGCTCGAAAAAAATTAAAAAAAAGTTTTTATCTAAAATTCACGAATAAGGTTTTTTATTTAACGCATTTTTGGGTCCGATCTGTACTCGACGGCGGCTGACAGAAGAAGGAAGAAGACATCGAGCTGTTCTCAAAATTATCGGTAAGGCAGTTCGTCACGACCTTATCGATCATCTAAACATAGGATGGCAGCCCCTCCGGCGGAGCCACTCGTTGGCGGTCGGTATTGCCATCTCAATATAAATTACTGAATTCATTAGAGATGTGATTTCGATTTGCGCAAATGAGAACATCAGGATTTTGTCACAAGAATTTAATTCTTTTTGTTGTGTATTGGGTTACTTACATTTGAACCCAACATACTCGTAGTTCAACGAAAAATTATAAGGACGCACATATATATGAATGTGACAGGGGGCAATACCATACTCACACCACTAAAAACAGACACGCCGATAGAAGCCGCCTGGACGCGGTGCAGTCGTCGTGCACGAGTCCGAAGAAATAGGTTAGCATTGTATTTTGTTCTCGTTCAGAGAAATAAAGTAAAATTGTTTTAAGAATAAAGTTTTGTTGCCTCACTGGTTTAATGAATATGTTGTTCATCCTGACGGCAAAAAAAAGCCGCCAAACAAGGTGATTGGAAAAGGGGAAAGTGATTGGTACTAGGCGAAGTACTCTAAGCCATTGGTGAGTCCTGCAGAGCAGAGAGTACAGAGTCAAATTACTCGCAACGGATGGGCGGTCACATCCTAGAAGCGTCTCTTATCTGGATCTCATGCTGCTTGACTTTCTACTGAGACTGGCCGACACGAACAAATGGTCTACTAACTGTCTACAAATCGGTCACTTCGAATGTTTCCTATGAGATTAACAGGTAACTCAAACAAATGGATAATATAATTAAACAGACAAGGGACCATGCCAACAACATCACGATACCATGAAGGTATACTGAAATGCGACAATTGACGCACTGAACAGACGGAAAAGTAGACTCCTGACAAGATTCAAACCCTTGTACAGGTGGTTTACCGACAGACAAAACTCGGAGGTCAGGACAATGAAGTCATTAATTAAAAATCTCCCACAGTTGATCAATGAAAATTGCGGAATATCTGTAAGTTTGCATTGGAACAACAGAATTCGTGCTATAAAATCCAACAGCGCGAGTATGTTCCCGCAAATAAATAAAATATTTCGGAGAAACAATCAGAATGACATTCAGGATGAAAGTTGTATTTGACCCTCCCTGTATATTGTTCGGATTGTTGATGATAAAATCCAGTAAATTTATTATTTCACTAAATGATTTGTTATCTCTTTTATGTTTTATTACTAAATTTCGCAATTCAACCGCAATTTCTCCGCCGACCAAACTACAACTGAGTGGCACAAATCTGATTTCTTAAATATCGCACAAATGGGAAAATTCAAATAACCGTACTTTTCAGTTATCCTCCATCTGCGTATAACAAAAAAATGCATTTAATGCCGGCTGGCATGTAGACATTAGTCTTTATGTTATTTTTCGGTTTTTTGAATTACTTGTTAAGTTTTTGTTAATTTAATTTATTGTATGGTGTGTTATTATTAGAAAGAGATTTGAAACAAAACTGAATCATTCGTTTTTTTTATAATGCATTTGAAATTAAATAAATAAAAAAAATTAACAGCCTTTGCGATAAATCGCGAACGACGGTATCATTGAAAATGACCCACAAAATTTTACGATGGAATGAAAATAAAAAACTTATAAATTATTTTAAATGCGTGTTGTTGATATTACATTTTTCCTTTTTTTACATTACATTACATTTTTTATTACATTCTTTTCCTGCTCTGCCAATAATGAACATAATTGGGAATTTCTTCTCAAAAAACGGAATATTTCTATCTAGCAAATCTTTCACAAATTCATGATTATTTGTACGAGTATCAAATCTAGCAGCCATATGCAGTATATTATCAGGTTTTACTCCTCGATGATCCATACGGCGTATTTCACTTAAAGCAACAGAGTAGGTCGCAGCACGTAAATTAAATTTTTTCACTAATGTGATAGAAAATGGATTTTTTTTATTATTTTAAGAGATTATTCATTACGTTCATTAGTTCATATTTCCTGCCATCCGTTTCAGCCTGTTAAGTTCTTTGAGTTAGATGGCAAGCCAATCTTCTCACTGATTTTCCGAAATCATTCGAATGGAAAAGGGACGATCCAGAAATGATTCAAGAATCAGAACCAAGAAAACACTACATAAGCCAAGGCTAATGAATGTTCAGTTTTACCAAGATCCACCACGCCGAAGTCGAAAGTTAAACCTTGAGAACGATGAATGCTGATTGCGTAAGCTAATTGAAGAGGAAACTGTTTTCGCGTGTAACTTGTCCCATGATCTTTAAAATATACGGTATTCGGAGGAATAGAGAGCATATTGTCTGGATATATTTAAGGACCGTAATAATTGTGAAATTTCTTCATTACGCATATTGGGAATTTGTCATTAAATCTATTGTCTGCTGTTGGTTTATAAATGATATCTACAACCGTACCAAGTTATCCATACTGCTGTCTGACGTCCAATTCTTGTAACTGGCATCTGTGACAGTTCTTCGATATGGTCAGACATAATATTGATTTCTTATGGATAAAATAAACGAACTGAAGCTGAATGAAGAGTTGAAAGAGTTCAATTAGTTTCAAATAGAGGAATTCAGTAGAAATTCAACTTACTGTTTCTTTGTTATTACTTTTGAGACTTAAATGTGGACTTCTCCTTATTCAAGAATAACTGCTAAAATTTATTCTAGTGTAAAGAATTTTGCAGTCGATAATATGGTTTTGCTGTTAAAGAGGGCCGGAATGGAAAACAATATACAAAGCTTAAATATTTTGAACTCGTGATTTCTTTATTAAAACACGGATTATGTTTGCTTTTTTTGGCTAAAAACGTTCGAAAAGAAAGAATCTTCAAAAAAGACAAAAAAATAGCGCGTGAGAAAATTTTGCACTTTCAATTTAAATTTCTTTCATCAATTAAATTTTTAAAATCAGAACCAAAATCAAAATTCTGTTTCAACAATAACCTAGATATTTTAAAATACTTTCTGAGGGTCTAAAAATCATAAGGATCGGTTAAGAAATGGCTGAGAAACAAATTATCTTAGATCGCAATTGAAGTCACCCGATGGGAGCTCCGCTTCGCTTCGTTCAACTAACTTAGCATATGAGTTGGTTGGTTCGTCTGTTTCAAATGTAAGTGCACCAATTACTTTACAAAAAGAATCAAATTTTTGTGTCGAAATGCCGATGTTCCCATTTGCGCAAGTAGAAATTATATCTCTAATGGATTTAGTCAGTTATAGAATGGCAACTTATTAATATTCCGCTAAAATATTTACCTGTGCTTCTTTCGCGTTTACCTACATATGTATTTGGTATAATTTCAGTGCACCTTTTTTTTTTTTTTTTTTCTATTCTGCAGGTAATATAAATTTTAAGCGTGTAGTTCGCGAAGATTTAGTAGCTATAATCTTCTTCTTCTTCTTTTCCTTTTTCCGGCGTTGTTATGGTCAGAAGTGTAGGACCATAACCTTCCCACTTAACTGCATTCCTACTGGTCCGCTTGTGGGGTCCGCCGGTTTGACCTCGTTTGGCTTCCGGTTTGGGATTACTTCCTCGCTGAGGCCAATCAAATGCTGGTGTTTTTGCATTTGTTTGCACCACTTGTTTTTCGGCCTGCCTTTTTTTTTTGTGACACTGGCATGCTCCTGATTTATTTGTTTGATCTTACTTTTACAACACCGGTGATCTCCAGTCGTGTCAACCCACTGATTTGCATGTACACTTGTGGGGCAGTTTAATGGTGGTATATGTGTCCCTAGGCTCACCTGGGTGTTTTCTAAATTGCCTAGATGTGATTTTCGTTTACCTTTGTTTTAGTCGCCTTTTACGACAAGCGAGAGGTATCGCTGCAGGGATATTCTTAACCCGTCCCTGCACGGATAATTTAGTAGCTATAATAATAATAAAAATAATAAGTACAGTAACAATAATAATAATAATAAAAATAATAAAAATTATAATAATAGGTGCTATGCAGAAATTATTATTAATTGATGCTTGTCATATAATTAGAAAGTTTGTTTATATTTACTAGGAAACATACAGATTGTATATTTAGTAGTGGTGCTAAGGCCTCCGATATTATATCATTATTATTATATTATATATTATTGAAACAATAATAATAATAACAACAATAATAATAATAACAATAATAATAATAACAATAATAATAATAACAATAGTAATTATAATAATAATAATAACGCAATAATAATTCTAGGAATGAAAAATAACAACATAGAAACTATGCAGAAATAATTAATTGATACCTGTCATATAACCCGAAAGCTTCTTAAAGCTAAGATTAGACGACGTGTAAAAAACACATAATTGTGTACCCGTGACGTAATCAAAAAGCTCAACATACGAGTTGCATATTTAATACGTGGTGCGAATATGGCGAACTACATAATGTGTGTATTACACGATATGTGTATTGTGTAAAAAAAGCCACATAAAAATATGTGCTCTAGGCGATCGCATATAATGTGATATATGTATATGCCATATTTTTGTGTAGATTACACTACGTGTAAATTTTTCACATTAGGTTCATACGTACACGTGTGCACAGCGAGGATTTTATACGGTGCTTTTTTTAGTTTCACAATGTCGAGAGAGAAGTGGGCTGGGGTTTTGGTTTTGTCAACATATCTGATTGAAAATGATAAGGAAATATTTACGTGAAGATATAAAAGTAATGCGAAAACGTCGCATTTGGAGAAAAAATTGGGTACGACTCGGGAAACAGAAGGTTTTTGTGCGAAGTTGCTGCTTGAATTGCGTGGTGACGAACCTCGTTTATATCAGAATTTCGTACGGATGACGGCTAAACAGTTTGATAATTTGCTTCATTTGGTGCAACCGTACCTACATATGTATGTATATAAAAAAAAGCGGACACAAACATGAGATCGAGCATACCTGCATCAGATAGGCTGGTGCTCACGCTACGATACTTGGCCACTGGTGACAGTTTTAAATCGTTGCAGTTCATTTTCAGAATTTACAAACTACTACCAATTCTATGGATGATACGGATTCAGTTGTTTGGTGCACATTATTGACCTAGAGGAATAACATTTGCTTGAAGTACCGCCAGTTCACTGTCAGTAGTTCAACTGCGCATTGCCCCGATTTTTTTTCGCGTAGCTTCGCCAAGTTGGTTTTAAATGTAGCGCGAAGAGCCAACCACTTTGTTTTTACTTCACTGACGTTGACTCCTTCAATATTTAATTCGTCCAAAACTTCGCGCCAGCCATCCAGTCTTGAATATTTATATTCACTGGAACCACTATTCCACAGAACCGGACGGACAGAAGTCAAAATAGCACCACAAAACACGACCGCAGCAATGTGAAGCGAACACATAACAAAAATGTGTAGCTGCAGGATTTCAAACGGATACACAATTTTGACTGGACACATATTTGTGTAACGGAGCTTCTGAATGCCAAAAGTTGTATGTGGCACTCGATTACACGATATGTAAAAATGCACATATTTTTGTACGCAATGGGTTACACATATTGTCCACATAATTGTATGTGCTATATGTGACTGACATAATTATGTCTATTAGATGACATGTAACCATTAATGACAACATCTGACGTCAAAAATACGTCACGGGTACACAATTATGTGGCTTTTACACGTCGTCTAATCTTAGCTTAATACATATCAACTAAGAAACATACGTACATATTGTATATTTTGTAATGGGTTCAGGCCTCCGATATATATATATATGTATGTTGTAATGTCCCCTTAAGGAGACAAATGAAGAAACAATAATAAAAAATATAAAAGGATTTCCTTAAGAGGGAATCCAAACTCCCAAAAAAACAAATGCTAACGCCAGCCTAAAGGCAGACCCACTGGTTTTTTACTTATTACCACAAATTTATTCTGTGTATAATAGTTTCAATACCGCTCATCAATTGCCTCCTCGATATGTCTAACCCTGTGATTCCCCAGGGGTTCACGGGAGACTCAACGATGGTATACGTTGGCATGAAAAAAAAGGGGGTTCACCAGTTGTAAGTGGGGGTCGACGAAAATTTATCTGGTTTTGATAGTAAAGAACAATTTTTTCGGTTAGGCTGGCATATGGATCACCAATATAAATACGAATGTTGCCAAGGACAAACGCTCATTTGTGTCTTGAATTTTGAAAAGAAAAGTTTGAGTGAATCGATGTCAGTGTTTGCCAGTTCCTTACAATATTTCATTGCTTACAGCGAAATCTGGAAGACCGCACACCATCGGAGAACAATTAATTTTACCCGCCGTTGAAGAGGTTTTAAAAACTGTTTTGTACAAACTTCCATTTGACGTACTCAAAAGAATTCCTTTGAGTAACAACACTGTACAACGACGCATTGATGAAATGAGATCTGATATTAAAAGCTTCTTGTGTAATTATCTGCAAACAACTCATTTTTCTATTCAACTGGACGAGTCAACTTTATCTGGTAATGAAGCATTAATATTGGCATATGTTCGATTTTTTATGGACGAAGAAATCCATGAAGAGCTGCTATTCGCGAAAATTTTAAACGCGGATACTAAGGGCGAATCAATATTTAATGTCTGAGTGATTTTTTTAAGGAAAAATCGATTCCATTTACAAACATCATTTGGGTGGCAGGACATGGAGCTCCTGCCATGTTCGGGCGATATCGTGGGTTTATAAGCCATCTTAAAAGAATTATACCAGAAATAACTGCAATTCACCGTGTCATTCAACGTCAATCGCTCTAATTTGTGATTAAAGCAGTTAATAAAATAAGAAGCAATGCGTTGAATACTCGATTGTTTACACAATTGTGCGACGAAAAAGATGAAGACTTCCAACGATTACTTTTAAATACTGAAGTACGCTGTTTGTCGAAAGGTGCATGCTTAAGAAGATTTTACTCACTTTTTGAACCAGTCATAGAGTTTTTGGAAAGTAAAGGTTCATATAAAAGAAATCCTGATCGAATTGAAAGCAGACATCGCGTATTTGACAGATTTGTTCAAAAAATTTAATGACATTAACTTGCAGTTACAAGGGGACAGCCTAAATTTAATAAAAACAAAGGGGGTAATTTCGGCTTTTCTTGGAAAATTGAAATTTATGAAGCAAAATATTAGTCGGCGGGAATTCTCGAAGTTACCAAACTTATCACAGGCAGAATGTCTTGATGTGGATATTCAGACATACGTTCAGCATTTAAATGCCCTGCATGATGACTTCAAAAACAGATTTGACGATGAAAAGGTAGAATACAAGCCTTTTTGTATTCCTTAAATAAAACACTGTGATCGTTTCCGATGGATATATTACAAGCCTTTAGGAAAAAAAGGGTCGCTCCTTTGAGAGAATTACATTTATATATAGCAAAAAAAGACCGGAAATTCCAGTCAAATAGAAAGTATGTTGGTACTGCTGATGGAATGGATGTTGCGTTTTTCCTTATTGTTATTCCGCACGGACATCCTCCCCGCCTTGAAGGCTTCTTCAAACCTTGGCAGAACGCATAATTTAGTTAACGCCCTTGATGTTTTCCCTTTCGCTGTTTGGATATCTGCGATGCGAGCAACGCCATCATGCCCTGGATGAAGTTTAATTATGCGACCGAACCTCCATTTCAGTGGTGGAACATTTTCGTCTCTTATTATAACGACATCGTTTAATTGAGGACCCTTTGTCATCTTTCTCCACTTTCCTCTTTCTGAAGACTGTGTAGATAATCATTACTCTACCTGCGCCAAGATTGTTGCATTAACCATTGCACACGCTGCCATCTACTTAGATAAGTTAGTTTGTTATCTGTCAAATCATGATCTGGCAAAGTCAATAAAGGACCACCCACTAAAAAATGCCCAGGTGTTAATGGCTGAGGATCGGAGGGATCTTCGGATAGAGGGGATATAGGACGGGAATTGAGAATCGCTTCTACCTGAATTACCAAAGTGTTGAATTCCTCGAAAGTCAGAGATGCCAAATGCAGTATACGCTTCATGTGGTATTTAGCTGCATTCACCGCGGCTTCCCAGATGCCCCCAAAGTGTGGTGACGCCACTGGATGCCGTCATCGCCATAAAAATTCACTACAGTATCCTTGAACGCTTGGGAATTGAAGAGTGAATGCAATTCGCTTATTTCATTCTTAACACCCATGTTTTTGTTTTTTTTTGTTGGAGGCTTCTACTATCTGCTGGAGCACTCAGACACAAGTACTGGTCCATTGTACTACCAGATAGACACCTTGTCTTTATTGTATTTTCCCCGTTGTCCGGAGAAAAGTGAGGAGGGGCTTCAGTGATGTTGAGCTAAGACATTCGGCACCCACCACGTCGGCCCCAAGGATGCGCCACCGTGCACGAGCGAAGGCGGGACAGTTGCAGAGAAAGTGTTCCGCTGTGTCGACCTCCTCGCAACAAGCAGCACAGGTAGGCGTCTCACTGATGTCAAGCACGTAGAGATGCCTGGCAAAAGTGTAATGGCCCGTAATGACGCCCGTTAGCCTTCTGCAGTCATTTCTTCTTAAGGATAAGAAGAATGTTGCGGACTTTTTACAGACGTCAAGGCGTACGCGCTTAGTCATCCTGCATCCTGGATATTCCTTCCATCTGGGACTGTGTACGTTAAAGACCCAGTCATTGATGTCAGATTTAACCGTTGAAGCTGGTAGACCTAAGGCGGGTTCAGGCCCTGAGAAACTCTCCTCTGAGCCTTTTCTAGCGAGTTCATCGGAGATCTCGTTTCCTGGGATTCCAGAGTGACCTGGAACCCATACAAGCCTAAGTGAATTTAGTCTTCTGACTTTGTTCAAAAAGGTCTTGAGTTCATGCACTAGCATATCCATGAGACAGTGGTCGTAGGATATTTCTCTCTCAAGTACACTTTCACTCCACTGCGAGTTGTACCAAAGACCATTCCTCTTTAGGCGAGAAATAGTTTTCAGTGCACACCCTCTGATATATATGTCAAGGGGTGGAAGGTTCATCATAGCATCTAAAGCAGCTCCCGGTGTGCTGGGGAGAGCCCCCGTGCAACTGAGGCAGACCGCTCTTTGGAGTTTGGTGAGTGAAGCCACAGCGTGTTTTCGTGTCAGCCTGCTCCACCAAACAACCGATGCATATGAGATTGTCGGTCTTACCATTGCCGTGTAGATCCAAAGGACCTTTTTCGGCGATAAGCCCCATGTTTTGCCAAAGGCACCTTTGCATTGTCAGAAAGCTGACAGCGCTTTGGTGGTTTTGGACTCAACATGTTTTGACCAGAGAAGTTTGTTATCTAGAATGACTCCCAGATACTTAGCTTCCTTGGATATAGGGATGGGAATGCCTTTTAGCACCAGCTGAGTAATGCCAGTTGTTTTCCTCCTTCTCGTGAAGAGAACGACATCGGTCTTAAGAGGATTAACCGACAGCCCATTTCTCGTGCACCAGTCTTCGATCACGTTTAGCGCCGCCTGCGCTTTGAGACAGACATTCGCTAAACATGAGCCGATAGAGAGAACAGCAACATCATCCGCATAGGCCTGGGCATAGCTTCCAGAGGCATTGAGAGCATCTAGCAGAGAGTCGACCACCATGCACCATAGCAGCGGAGACAAGACGCCACCTTGCGGGCAGCCCCTGTTTACTCCAGACTTGACACAATGTTCGAGGCCTGCATCAGCAATCAGTGTCCTGTGCACGAGCATTGCTTTGATCCACAAAACCAGTGCTTCATCTACGCCATGCCGTCTAGCAGCATTACACATGCTGTCAAAAGTAGCGTTATCAAAAGCTCCCTCAATGTCGACAAAAATGCCTAGTACGTACTCTTTCCTTTCGAGAGCGCATTCAATTCTCCCAACTAGGTTTTGAAGCGCAGTCTCGTAGGATTTTCCGCGCTGATAAGCATGTTGCATGTCCGACAGAGGATGCATTCGAAGGGCAACTTTGCGCACGTGCAACTCTACTAGTCTTTCCATGCTTTTCAGCAGGAATGATGTTAGACTTATTGGTCTGAAACTCTTGGCTAGTGAGTAATCCTCTTTCCCTATTTTGGGGATAAAGACCACTTTCACCGCGCGCCAAGGGATAGGTATGTAGGCAAGTGCCAGGCTAGCAGTGAAAATTCTTTTCAGTGTAGGAAGCAGCTGTCTTATACCTTTTTGCAGCATAACGGGGTATATCCCATCAGTGCCCGGCGACTTAAAGATATCGAAGGATGCCACAGCAAATTCAATGGCCTCAGTAGTTGCCACGCGTGACGCAACATGCCAGCTACGCCGAGTTGTTTTCATCGCTACAGCCGCAGTATCCAATGAGGGAGTGTGCAACGAGCCGATGACAGTAAACTAAGAGTTTCTGCTTTAGACTCGGTAAAGGTACCATCAGACTTTCTGAGTACCTCCAGCCTTGTCGATTTTCCTCGTTTGAGGACTTTAACCAACTTGCTGGTCGCGCTCAGGGATTTGATCTCTTCGCAGAAGGACTTATAGGAATCATTCTTCGATTTTCGAATAAGCTTCTTATATTCCTTCTGCTTCGATCGATATTTAATCCAGTCATCTTCCGAGTTCGATTTAAGCGATCTGTTCAGAAGACTTCTGGCTTCCCTACGAAGCCGTTGGAGCTCAGCATTCCACCAGGGAACCGGCTTCCTGTTGGGAGGTTTTTTGACAGGACATGCGAGTTCAAAACATTTGGTGGTGGCGCCCATGTAGTTTGTACCGTTATCGCTGTAGATAAATCTGCTTAACCCTCTCCTACCAAAAAATCAGCGTAGCGCTCCCATGCATTCAGCTGAGCTCAAATCACCAACTACCTCGAAATGAACTGCCTTAGTGCTTAGGCAAATGAAAATGGCTATATAAACCTTAGCTGGAATGCTGCCTCTTCGTTTAAAATGAATTAAAAACGGACCGCAAAAATCCGTTCCCACAGCTTCAAATGGGCGAGATGGATGAACACGCTCATAAGGTAAATCACCCATGATCGGGTGAATCGTCTTCGGTTTACTCCTAAAACAAAGAACACATTCTCTAACGACCTTCCTCGCGAGTATTTTACCATGTACTGGCCAATATTGAGAATATTTCCTTCTCTTCCACAACCAACTGGACGTTCTGTTTCTTACCTTTCCGCTCTAAGATTTCGTCCGAGAATTGTGAATCTCATGTTGCGAATATTGGCCAATCATCATTTCGTTGTTGTAAAAATGATGGTCCATAAATCCACACGTCTGCTTCGGTTAATTCACTTGGAGTTGCCCCTCTAGATAATATGTCGGCAGCTTTGCTTTTGCCATCAATATGAAACCACTGTTTGGATTCAGACATTCGCTGAATTACGGCAACGCGATTGCCTATGAACGTTGACCATTGATGGGTTTCTGATGATATCCAACACAGAACAATGTTTAAATCAGTCCAATAATAGTAGTTGCTGAACTTAACTTGGGTTGTAGCTCGAATCTTTTCAATCAGCCTCACCAGCATTACAGCGGCACATAATTCTAGTCGAGGTATTGTTTTTATCCATTGGGGCAACCTTCGACTTAGAGCAAAGTAAACGAGTTGAGACACGGCCATTATCCGACATTGATCGGACATAGACACAAGCGCCATAAGCCCTTTCCGAGCTGTCGGCGAAGCCATGAAGCTCCGCATTTTGGATGCCACCATGCAAAACATGTCGATTTATCGATATCCCTTCCAGAAGTGGTAATTCTGCTCGAAAAGAATGCCAAGTGTATTGAAGACTTTGTGGTAGGGCCTCATCCCAATGCAGCTTGGCCTTCCACAAACCATGGCCACTAGGCCAAGTGTATCAAACAACTTTGCTATGTCTGAAAGGACCGCTCTCTTCGTAATTTTGTTAGTATCATTCATCTGAACCCTTATTTGAAATGTGTCATTACTTGGCTCCCAGATCAGACCCAGTGTCTTCACGACATTGTTGTTATTTAAGTGGAAGAGTGGCTCTCTATCGGCAGCATCAACATTTTTAATTATTTCCTCATTGTTTGCGCACCATTTTCGTAATTGGAATCCACCGCTTTGTAAAATCGAGTCGAGTTCTTTTTTAACCTGCTGGACTTCTCTCATTTTGTTTGCTCCAGTGATAACGTCATCGACATAGAAATCCGATTTCAGAACTGCAGCCCCCAATGGATACCTAATGGCTTCATCTTTAGCCAATTGATGTAAGATACGAGTGGCTAGAAAGGATGCTGCACTTTTTCCGTATGTGACCGTTTTCAATTTAAAAATCTTGATGTCTTCTTCAGGAGATTCTCTCCAAATAATGTACTGGAATCTAGTGTCTTCATCATGTAGTTTTACTTGGCGATACAATTTAGTAATGTCCGCTGTAAATACATATTTATAATAACGAAATTTGATTGCAATAGTAAATAAATCTGACTGCAAAATAGGTCCATACATACCCTCAATGTCATTGAGGGACTTGCCTGTATCAGTTTTGGCGGAAGCATCGAACACTACGCGAAGTTTCGTTGTTGAACTCTCCGGTTTAATTACACAATGGTGAGGTAGAAAGTAATGTGGTTTATCAAATTCAATTTTATCAGCAACTTGCATGTGAGACAGAGAAGCATATTCACGCATAAATGCTATATACTGCGCAGCTATAGTTGAGTCTCTGTGGATTCGCTTTTCTAACGACAGAAATCTACGCAATGCTGTTTTATAAGAATCTCCTAATTCGGAGACATCACTCTTGTATGGTAGGCGAACTTGATAGCGCCCGCATCGAAGCCTCTCAATGGTTGGTGCAAAATAATTGTTCACATTCCCTTTCTTGTTTTGTCTCAGTTGGTTCATCAAATACATTTTCGACTTTGGAGAATGTTTGCATTAAGTTCTCAATGCTCAATGCTTCAGACTCACAGAGATTGCAAGCAGGTTTGAGGGCCTTTGCTTCGCTCACTACACCCGAGACGACCCATCCTAGAACAGTGTTTTGGAGAGTTGGTAGCCCATTCATCATATTAATTTGCCCAACTGAGAGCATTGACTGACTGACTCGCTCCAATTAAAATATCTATTCGTTGTGCTGTCGCGAACAACGGATCAGCAAGTTTGATATTTGAGGGAATAGGCCAGCTGCTTACATCGATCGTTCTTTCTGGTATTACATCAGTGATTTTTGTTATTATCGTAGCTACGACGCTAAAGGTTAATTCATTGAAACGAGATTTGATAGTAATATTTGTTTTGAATTTAGATGATGACTTATTAGAGCCAATGCCGGATATGTTTGTAGGTGATAGGAGCCGATGAGAGCCCAGCATGTGGGCAAAACGATTAGTTATTAAATTTATCTGGGAACCGGAATCGAGGAGTATGCGGCAGGGAATATAATCATTGTTTTTGTTTTTTATTAGTACAACCGCTGTTGCATTTTTATTTAATTGGGCTACGGTAGAAACTGAGTGGAGCAAGGTGTGATGGGGTGAGTTACATTTGTGGCATGCGGAAGCCTTACAGTCTCTTAAAATGTGATCGTCGTGAAGGCAATTGGTACAAAGATTAGCTATTTGGACAAAGGACTGTCTTTTCATGACTGGGAGGTTAAGAAATTTAAAACATTTGTTTATATAATGGCCAGCACGTGAGCAATACGAACATTGTATTTTAGGTTTTGTAATTGTAAATGCTTTTGAACGAGGTTTTCTAAATGTTGAATTTAAAGAATTTGTACTCGCCTGGATGGTTGTGCCTGTTGTGCATGTGCAGTCCATGATCTGACATCGTTTATCAATAAATTTCATGAAGTCCTTAAGAGTAGGTAATTCGCCAACTGGATGTTCCTGTTGCCATTTGGTACGTGTCGTAGATTCCACCTTCGACGTGACCAGGTGCACAATAAGATCATCCCAAGCTTCGGTAGGACGTCCCAAAGAAGCCAATGCACGCAGATTGCTATTGATACAGTCGGCTAGTTCGCGTAAAGCTGATGCGGAAGGCCTTTGAACTGGTGTAACATCAAATAATTTCCTTACATGTTCCGAACATATAAGCCTTTTGTTTTCATAGCGACTAATTAGGATTTTGAGCGCATCCTCATCATTTTTGTCGTTGACTTCTAATGATTCAATAGCACGTGCGGCGCTTCCAGATATCGATGACTTCAGGTATTGGAATTTCGCGATATTGGACAAGGTAAGGTTCAAGTGGATTAAGGAATTAAAGGAATCATAGAAATTAAGCCAATCTGTAATTTCACCTGAAAATAAGGGCAAGTTAATTTTTGGTAATCTTATATTTTCGGGTTTGGTCTTGGATTCAACTTCCTTTGGTTTAACCTTCGTGGTAAGTGTTTGCTTGATGGTCGTAAGTTGCGGACGGAGTGTATAATACAGCTCTTCGACTTGAGGTAGAGTGATGTCCGTCCCAATGACGTCCAGGAATTCAGCAATGCGGTCCATCTGTTTGCATGATATAGAGCGTCGAACCTTTAGCGTTTCTAACCTCTTGATCTCCTTTTTTGATTTTCCCTCCATTGTACTATAAGGTTGAGTATACACGAGTTAAGTTTTTTTTTTGTATTGTTAAGTCACAAATAATAACTTGGCGATCACGTCGGGGTCACCATGAAAAGGTAGAATACAAGCCTTTTTGTATTCCTTAAATAAAACACTGTGATCGTTTCCGATGGATATATTACAAGCCTTTAGGAAAAAAAGGGTCGCTCCTTTGAGAGAATTACATTTATATATAGCAAAAAAAGACCGGAAATTCCAGTCAAATAAAAAGTATGTTGGTACTGCTGATGGAATGGATGTTGATGATGCGAGATGGAATTTATGGACGTAATTCCATGCGCGTTTTTCCTTATTGTTATTCCGCACGGACAGACGATATTCTCACGATGGAAATACCACCATGGATCATAAATCCATTTGATGAAACGGAAGTGTCGAATGTGGTATTACAAGAGGAGCTACTCGAGCCTAGCACCAATGAGGAACTGAAGGTGAAATTTAAGAAAGGCTATCAAACATTTTGGCTGCAGGCAGAAATACCCGAAAAATCCTGGGCTGTGGGAAATTGCGAGGAAACTTTTGATAGCGTTTCTCTCGTCATACTTTGTCGAAAAAGTTTTAATGTCGTTACAAATTTATTAGCAAATAAAAGGAACAGAATGAATATCACAAAACGGGGAGATTTGCGGATATTCCTTACAAATCTGAAGCCAAATATTGATATTTGCTGTCAATCCATCAAGTACATCCCACCCATTAAAATAATGATTTTTAACTTCCCCGTGGGAAGTTTTTGTAATGGGGCCGATTTTGTGAATCCCAAATTTTGACATATCTCCACGTTTCAAGGTCACCATAATCCAAATCCGACGTTTTTATAGAGATGGCTGTGTGTGTGTATGTACGTATGTGCGTATGTGTATGTGTGTATGTGTGTTCGTAATCATTTTTCGTCTCGATTATCTTGAGAACCAAAGATGATATTAACATGTAGCCCAGTCATATTAGGGGTTTCACCTCGGAATGAAAGATAATAAGCTGTAAATTGGTATAAACCTTTGTTTTGTCGTCCTAAATATTGTCTCAAATATATTGAAGGTCAAAGGTCATAACAATCGGTTTTTCGCGAATATCTCGGTTCCTATTGCTTAAATGAGATTTGCACCTATGTATTATGAAAGTTGTAGAGTATAAAATTCTCTACAACTTTTGTTTGAACTTTTTTTTCATACGATCAACCGTTTTTGAGGTAGAGCGCGAAGAGTGCGCAGCGTACAGTCATATATGGGCTAATGCAAGGTCAAGCGTGAGTTACGGTTATCAGTACGTTGTATAAAATCAATTATTTACTAAAAAATTATAATTATTAAACAATGCCCATTATTTATGTACTAATTATTAATTATTTATATTTAATTATTTATATTTAATTATTTATATTTAATTAATTATATTTAATTATTTATATTTAACTATTTAACTATAGTATATTATTAATTCTGGATTATATATTTTAGTTAAATTTTAAGTTAAAACGACATTATCTATGTTTTCTTTAAAACGTGTAAATCTTTAATACTTATATACCTGAAAATACTTGTCCCTACCCTATGACCTTTTCTATTTATAGCCGGGACAGATGTTCTATTGTATTCAAGGCCACTTTCTCTTTTAAGGGACCACTTTGTATTAGTCAAGATTATTCGTTAGTTTGAAATTGTATCTTCGCAACGACGGACGTACGGTTTGAATAGCTATGGCTAATTTGTGTTTTATATGTGATAAGTCACTTTCAGAAGGTGTTTCTGTGAATATCATACGTGGTTTACAAACTTTAAAAACTGCAAGTATTGAAAGGAATGATGGACATATAGACTATTTAAATACTTTAAGTTCTGTAAATGTTAATTGTTAATTGATCAATTTCAGGATAAACTGAATGAATTAAAAGCTCGAGGTCCCACAGCACAGTTATGGGCGCAATATTTTGAAATGGTATCAATAGCCCTAGATTTCATTCGTGCTGAAAGACTGGGAGTTTTTAAAGAACATTTGGATGCAGTCCTATATGCGAAATCAGCTCATTTGTATCTTCATATCTTCAAGATATGATAAAACTGGAGGAGACAATGGATGAACAGACTTTTGAGAACTTTAAAAACGGATTCTTTTCTATAAAACAGAAAAATGTAATTCTGGTATATGGACAGACATGGTAAACGAGCAAAGTCTTATGAAATCTATGAAGACAGAAGGAGGAGTATCTCGAGGCCGAAGTACACAAGAAAGTGTTCTATGTAAGTGGGTATATGCTATGTATGCCACGAATACAATTTGTGAAGAAATTGAACGGTTTTGTAACATTTCTTACGGTAATTGAATATTGTTAATAACAATTGAATATTGTTAATAACAATTGAATATTGGTAATAACAATTGAATATTGTTAATAACAATTGAATATTGCTAATATCAATTGAATATTGCTAATAACAATTGAATATTGCTAATAAAAATTGAATATGGTTACTAACAATTGAATATGTTTAATAACAGTTAAATTTGGTTAATAACAATTGAATATTGCTAATAACAATTGAATATGTTTAATAACAATTAAATATGTTTAATAACAATTGAATATTGCTAATAACAATTAAATATGGTTAATAACATTTGAACATTATTGATAACAATTGAATATTGTTGATAGCAATTGAATATTGTTGATAACAATTGAATATTGTTGATGACAATTGAATATTGTTAATAACAATTTAATTTTGTAAATAACAATCGAATATTGTGAATAATAATTGAATACAGTTGAAAAAAATGTAATATTGTTTGTAACAGTTGGATATTGTTGATAACGTCGATGATAGTGTCGATAAATTTTTGCTTATAATAAAACAAAGTTTTAATAGTTCAAATAAAGTGTCTGTAATGATATAGTAGGATACAAAAAATTGAACAATCTTTTTGCAAGTAAAAGTTGATTTATTATTATGTAATTCATACAAAAAAATGTGTTGAAAAGAACAGTCGGAAACTACTATTATGATGCACTTTTAATAATTGAGAAATAAACGATGACTGAAGGCCCGGTTGTAAGTAGAAGTTGTTAACAGTAAAATAGCTTTTGGTGAAGCTATGGTTTTTTTGTTCTATAGTCATAAATGAATTAGACTTAAAAAATATTGTTATTTCATATTCTGATACGTCTTACGTTATGTTGAGTTTTTGAAATATGTCGTGGTCCTATCCAATTGTAGCTGCTGTGGATAGGATGACTGATGTCATGAGATCCTCATTGATTGTTTCCATTTTTTTTTCACCAAGCCACTACGAACATGTTTTTGGAGATAATAAAATTCTTGCGGATATGATTAACAAACGGGTATCGATGTAGTTGGACAATTCATAAAGAAAAAAAATAGTCTTGTGGTGTCAGCTGTGTAGTCTGTTTTTAATATTGTTGTGTAGTGATTGAAGTAAAGAAATTCTGATACGACGTGTTCAGTTTATTATTATTATTGTTTCAGAACGGGGTAGAAATCCCACCACTCCCGAGGGAAAGAAGATGAAGAAAAAAAAGAAAAAAAGATGAGGACAGAAAAGGAAGGCGTCAAAACAAAGGTTACCGGGGACATGGTGGCCACGTCCGAAAACAGGGACGAGGTGGCGGCCGTGGTGGATTTCGGGGCAGAGTTGGAGGAAGCCGAGGAAGGGGTGGAGGAAGCCGAGGAAGAGATGGAGGCAATCACGGAACAGTATGGCAAGGAGGTCTTTACCTTTACCAAAACTTCCACGTTTAAAATTATGAAAAAAAAAATATTATTTAAATAAATTTAAAATTATAATATGTAAAATAAATAATAATAAAAAAAATAATTTGTTCTTTCATTCTTCTCACTGGGAAGTTAGTCGTGTGGACCTTACGGTTCACACCTTGACCACTTTTTTTTTAATTTTTGATTTGTATTGTTGAAGTTACGATGCGTTATTAATGTTTAATTTTAGCTCTATGAAGTCTGTAATCGTATTATTTTAATAAATAGAACATAAGAAAATATACTAGTTTTCTTCTTATTTTTACCACTCCGAATTTAGGGTTGGAACTCAGCCGCGATGCAAATTTCCATCGTTAGGTCTAATCTTCACATTTTTTAACGAGTTTTGGTAATATGGTAAAAATGTAGCAGCAGGGAGTCCACCGAAATCAGGTTAATTTCGAAAGTGGCCTATGAGAAAAAAAAAAGTTTGGGAACCTCTGGTCTAACCTATTCCTTACACCTCGCATATCGCTGGCAACGGTGTTCTGAAATTCTCAGAAGGTATTCTTTTAGACTAATTTTTTTGCTAATTTTATCATACATAAAAAAGGCGAGTGCAAATGATATTGGCTAAGTGGAAATGATAAAGTCTGATAACTTCGAAGCTCTCATTCTTTCTTGGGGGGTCCATCTCGTATCCCTGGGTGGCAATGTTCACCATCACTGCTGATAAGACTTGGAGAGTGGTGTAGGTACCTCGAGATTGTATTTGTCCAATATTTATTTCGATAAATATTTTCAGCTTTAAACAAGGGGACCCTTAACACTGATATGCTATGTTTATTACAGCATGTTGACATCAGAGTTGGTGGCGGAGGAGTGTTTTCTTTAAATTTGATGATTTCATAAGTCTTTCTGCGATACGTAAATTTTGTGTGGCTTATTTTAAGAATTCCAACTATTCAGTGATCTTCTTCACTAATGTCTTCTCCGTAAACGATTTTAATGTTACCATCTCTGCTTGAGAGAAATGGAAAGCGGTGTACCTCAATTATATATCAACTCAAGAAGAAAAATTGTTTAGTGTGCACTATACATATGTATATGTAATGCAAAGTTAAATGAAGCACTTTATGAAGCAAATTGGGAGGAAGTATTAGATTAAAGTGATGCCGCCTCCTTTTATCGAAAGCTTCTAAACGAAATAGAGGATATACAATACAATATATAAAAAATCGACATCCGTAAAAATAATAAAAAGTAAAAGAAAACATAAACAGTGGATGGCTCCCAACTTAATCGCCAAAAAAGGTATGAACACTACAGAAGGTTTAAAAATCAACAGAAGACGCACTATTGCAATTTTGTTCACATGTAATGTCTAACCTTAACCAAAAAAAATGTACTGCAGGTCTATTTATAGACATCACCAAAGCCTTTGATATGGTTAACCATAATATAATATATTGCTAGGTAAATTAGAAAAAGCAGGTTTTCGCGGATTTATGCTGGAATGGTTTAAATCATATCTTGCAAACAGATCCCAGAGAGTCAAATTAGATGATATAAGGAGTGAAATTAAATATTTCCATTAAGGAGTACCCCAAGGTTCTGTGCTGGGACCCATTTTGTTTTTAATTTATATAAACTCACTGTTTTCACTCAATTTCAAAGGCAAGCTTACTGCTTTTGCCGACGATGTCGGTTTTTCTTATGGCTGTAATAGTCCCTTAAATCTGGTCTCTGACCTTAATTGGGACCTTGACTTATTGCAAAAGTGGTTTGCGCATCATAATTTGATAATAAGTTCCAAAACTAAAATAATGTTCTACAGTCTGTCAGCAATTAATTTTGATCCCCATGTTTATTTCCATGCGACTGAGTGTCAAAGATATAAATTATCCCTGTGTAACTGTATTGATTCTTACGACAATTGTTTCTTGATTGAGAGAGTTGATGAGTTTAAATGTCTGGGGCTTATTATTGACCAAAGAATGAATCATGTAGATTCCCTAAGAAAGTATCTTCGAAACACTCTCAGATACTTCTTTTATCTCAGTAAGATCTGCTCTAAACAACTCCTTAGAACGATATACTATGGGATCTTCAATTCTAAGCTACAATACGGTATCGCGTGTTGGGGAGGTGTCTATCTTCATAGAATTCAGCCACTATTATATTTGCAAAAAAATGTATTAAGAAAAATATGTCGGAAACCCAGGAGATACCCTAGTTATCCATTGTTTTGTGACGTAAAAATTCTTCCTGTTCGTCATTTATATTGCTTTAAGGTCTTAAGAAACCTCCTTTATGAGGTCGGGAAATCGCAACTACCGTTTAATTTCGGCTTATAATTTACGTGGAAATTACACACATTTGTTATCTATACCAACTTTTCATACCACTGCTTATTGTAATTTTTATTCCATCACATCTTATCGGTTATTTAATAAACTCCCTCAGTCATTCAGGACAATTTCAATATCTGGCTTGTTTTTAAAAAAAGTAAAATGTTGGCTATTTAACTTTGACTATACTAGGCTAGAATCTCTAATGACATATACACTGATTTAATCTTAGCTATTGACGACATATGAGAAAACCTTTGGTCTAAATGTAAATCGTTCCATTTTGTCAAAACTAACAATTTGTTGTTTATTCTTTAATTCATTCCATATAATGTAAATTTTCTTATCTGGCTTTACTGTATTATAATTTAACCGTGCAATTACAATATTTTAAGACATTTGTTACTTATTTATTAAACCATTTCATTTGATGTAAGCTATAGTTTTAAATTTATGATAGTTTAATTGTTATAATATACCCATATTTTGTAATCTCTTAAATGTCCCCCCACATGATCTCTAAGTTTAAAGTACCATGAAGTGGCATTCGACACTATTTTTAATTACTTGTAATCAAAATACAGAATGTTAAAATGTTCGTATTCTTAAGCAATTGTAAATTATTGTAATCTTTATTAAATATTCTAAATACAAATACAAATAATAGATTAAGCAGGACCTATGAATTGGAATACAAGAACTTCCGAAATAAGCTCAATAAAAAAATATCGGTGAAAAGTCGCTAAAACCAAATTTAGTTAAATAAGATCTGATTTCCGTAAACATGGAGCCTGAGAAATGAAATAATGGGAAGGACAAAGCTTTGCGTTGATGAAACTATCATAAAGAATTTCTCTCATAAAATAAGTCCCTTAACACACAAATTTTAAATATAATACACCATTAGTCCGCTATCACATGCGGCCTCACGACTCACGACTCACATAAGAGTAAAAGAGAAAGGAGATGAGTGCGATTGAGATGGAGAATTTAATTCCCGGTGAGTCGCGGGCGAAATTCTTCACGACTCACATTGACGTTTCTCTTTTTCTTTGTTCGTTATTTTTCATTTCCATTTCATTTCTATTCGTACTTTGTGGGGAACGGACGCAATCATGTCGGATGTTGCTTGGACGCGTGATTCAACGTCGGAGTTAATATGCTGCTATGAAATGTACCCAAATTTGTACATAACAACTCATCCAGATTATGTAGATAGGGTGAAACGCTCTGACTCTTTAGACAGTATTTTTGAGCAGATGAAGGTAAGCTTTCCTTGTGTGACCCTTGAAATGATAAAGAAGAAGGTTCACACATTAAGAAATCAATTTTGCCGGGAGTTCCGGGAATACGAACAAAGTAGGAAAAGCGGATGTGGCACGGACGATGTATATGAGCCGAAACTGTGGTGCTACAACCAATTGTTGTTTTTGAGGAGTTGCTACCACACAAGAACTTCATGTTCCAATATTGAAGAAGTAAACAATTTTATTTGAAGATTAAAGATTATTTAAGAGTATATTTTATTTTTCTTTTCTTTTATTTTAGATAAATGAACTGAATCAAAGCAAAGCCTCCTTAAGCCCAAGTGTGGATGTCCTGGCAGAGACATCGGAAACTCCAAGGAAAAGAGTATGTTGTTTCTTTTTTATAGCTGTCCATCTTGCCATTCCACTTGTCCTTCGTTAGCAAAATATTCAGCAAAATTATAGCGGATTTTTTCAGCTGAACCCTTACGGGGATTTTCTTCTGCTTCCGTAATATTTGTTCGAGTTTCGGTCCGACTCGAAACCGAATTTAATTCATTCGAATTATGTTGCAATAAGAAGTTATGCAAAACACAGCAAGCTTTTGCCACAAGTTCAACCTTATCTACCCGTAGATTTATTGTTGTTTGCAGAATTCTAAATCTGCTTGAAAGCAAGCCAAATGTATGCTCAACAACATGTCTTGCTCTGGAGATACGAATGTTAAATTTTTTTTTTGTTTTGCACCTTGTTCCGAACGGATAGGGCATCATTATGTGTTTTTGTAGAGGAAAAGCATCGTCCCCAACAATAACAAATGGAAGTATCCTTCCATTGCCAACAACTTTGTCGCTTGGGAATTTATTGGCTGCATCGTCAATGATCTACCTCAAGTCACTCTGGATCAGTACACCTGCATCGTTTGTTCTTCCATTGCAGCCGATGTTCACGTAGATTAGTTTGCAGTTCGCATCCGCTAGGGCAAGCAAAATAATACTATTAGAGCCTTTATAGTTGTGGTAGAATGCTCTGCCTTTTCGAAGGTTTCGAAAGGGACTATGTTTTCCATCCAAAGCACCTAAACAATTTGGAAACTGCCAGCGTACTGCAAACTGGTCAGCAATTCTCTCCCATGCCGATATTGTCGATGGAAACTAAAAATAAAATATGTTTTGAAAATATGAAAACAACAGCATTGATTTCGCAAAAAATTGATAAGGTTGCGGGACTGCTCCGCAAAAAGGTCGAGAACAAATCACCCTTTGCTTGGTTGGGAAAGCAGGTTGTCTTTGAAATCGACCAAATAGAAGACAAACAAATTCAAAGGAAAGCATCCTGGGCACTCCAGAATATTTTGCGGGAGAGCATCGAGGAAGACTTGGCAAAAAAAAAGCAACCCAACACCCCATCTACATCACTGGAAAGCTTTGCGATCCAGCGTTCCCAATCACGGCAGATTGCCAAAATTATTAGTGTGGACACGATACGTCCCCAATCTGCACAGTCCGACGGAGTCAGAAGCTCTTTTAACAGTGACATTTAAGAGCAGTCCATGAAGGATGTATTATTCAACAAAGTTGATTTGCTTTAAGATATAATCTATGTACATATGTTAATAAAAAAACTTACTTTTAAATATTTGTCCTTTACATTATTCCATATGGCTCGGCAAACATCGGGAATAGCTTCGCTTAAAAAAGACTGCGACAATCTTGTCTGGTAGTCTGTGCTCTTTTGTGATTCGCCCGCAGCCAGAAACCTTAAAGTTGCTGACAATTTTTCTGCCGGTGGAATAGAGTCTCTCACAGTATTTAGTCTGACTATATCTTTTTGAACTATGGACAGTAACAAATTAAATGTCGTTTCATCCATACGCAAATAATTCGAAAAAGATGCCTTATCATTAACGATTAGTTCTTGAGTGAGAAAACTAAAAGAACTTCGTTGTTGTCTATATTTCCTCCACGGCTTAATCCACTGTTTTTTTTTCTTGCGTTCTCCTCTTTCTAAAATTGCTTCAATACAGATATCCGAAAGCCCCATAACAATCTCTTCGTCTCCACTACTATCTGTGTCCATATCTTCTACCGCAGCTAATGCACAATCCAATAATTTATTAATTTCTGAATTCATTTTTAAGGAAATCTGATTTTTTTCTCAGAAAACGCGTTAGAGCTCTACTTTATCTCACGGAGACAACTTCAAAATAAAAATAAAAAAGTAGGCGCTCGGCTCACGGAATTTAAATTGAAAGAGGAAATGGGAAGTGAGTCGTGAGTCGTGAGGCCGCATGTGATAGCACTCGCCTCACGGAATTTAAATTGAAAGAGGAAATGGGAAGTGAGTCGTGAGTCGTGAGGCCGCATGTGATAGCCGACTTACGACTCAACCACATCATCACACCCTAACACAACTTTAGCCAACTCAGTTTTCGTGCAGGAGGGAAATATCACCGAGATGCTGTTTATTATTAACTTATTTGACGAAAACAAGTCGCCAGAACTCGATGGAATACATGCGGTTGACTCGCGGACATTTTTACTCCAATCTTGTGCAAATTTGTCGATCTGAGTCTGATACAAGCAAAAATTCCGGACATCTTAAAAACGGCTGTAGTAAAGCCAATATACAACGGAAAAGTTAAAAGCCAACAAAAAAATTACAGACCGATATCAATATTGTCATAGAAAAATGCCCTGAAGAAATAATTATAAACAGGTTACAGAGTTTTAGTGAAAAACATTCTCTCATTCATGAAAGTCGGTACGGTTTTAAGAAAAATAAAAGCGCTTGAACTACAAAAAAAATTTTCGAATTGCATCAATGAAAGCTTAAATAAAAGTTACCACGTTTTATTCCTATTCATGGATTGTAGCAAAGCTTTCGACACGGTAAACCATACAAAGCTTGAAGAAGTACTTGAATGCATATGTGTATGAGGATTTATGACAAACTGGTTAGAAGAGTATCTAAGCAGCCGTCACTTTTGTGTCAAAATTGATGAGATGTATAGTTAAAGAGAATACGCTCAATATGGAGTCCCAGTATAAAACTTGGTCCAGTCCTTTTTACACTCTATACAAACGAACTTTCTCGCCTATTCAAAGAAAGAATTCCATATGCTTAGGCCGATGATACAGTGATAGTGGTGCATCACCGGTCTTTGCAACAGCGACAAAAGTAATGCAGGAAGAGTTTGATTTGCCAGTGAAATGGTGCAATGATCACGGTTTGGTGAACAAGCTCTCAAAAACAAACATGACGCATATCAGAAGCCCGCGATTCAAAGTTATTCAATAGCAAATCTACTATAGGAATTATATCTGCAATAGTTCAACCAGCTGCCAGAGTGGATAGCTGCAAATATCTTGGAGTCATCATCGACTGCAATTTTTATGGGACAAACATATGAGTTGCGCATAAAAAGAACTATATACGTTTTAACCCATTTACTGTATCAAGACACAATATCGGTACAATAACTATAAGAGAAAATAGCCCAAATGCAGCGTGCCTGAAGTATTCAACACATTCCTCAAGAGTTAAAAAATATAACAAATTTAAAACTAGGAAAAAAATATAAAAAAAATCTATTAAATTTGGACTCAAACAGATAAATAGTCCTAATTAGCTTTCTTTTTTTTTGAAAAAAAAAAATAAAACAAACGTAAATAAGCTTACTCATTTGAAAATTATTTATGATCATTGAAACACAACTCTGCAAATAAGTCCTACAGGCTTCACGGAAACGTATAATCATTGTAAAATGTAATGAAAGTTCATGGAAGTATGGAAACATTTTGTTATCCACTTGGCTTTTCCTGGTTGATAAGAACTTCATCATTGATAATGGACTATGGTTTCGTCAACAGCAGGTTGTAGTTCTGCTTTTGAAGTTGTGGCACTGTCCGGATGTACATAATTGTTGCATCATTAGTGAATTTTCGTATTGTTGTTTATTTTCTTATAGAAGGGTCTCAAATTCCTTTTTCAGTACATTGTTCTTCCTTCATTAATAAGACTTGATCCTGAATATCTTGTCTAAGCATTCAATATTTGATTCCGCTGACCCAATTGATCAGAAACCAAAATGAGACGTACGTCTCTCGTACGTCTTTCCCAGCAAAACCCTGAAATTTTGAATGAAGTCCAGATTCGTAACAACAAAACTCGCTACGAACGAGCTCTATCCGTGAATACGTGTGAGCTCATTTCATTTCACCGCTGTGTATTCCCGCCACACACCCTTGGAGTTATAAAATTGTGCATGATTGTTAACATAATTTTGATAAAACCCCATGTGCCCAAGTGCTCGCCATAGCCGAGCAAGCGTCGGCGGCCATTTAAAGTGGTACGTCTCATTGGTAGTTTCTGCAATTGATTTACCCGAAAGACTCTTTCGTTGACCCTATGCTGGTCACTGCTGTTTTCCATGATATTCTATTCCATTCCAGTCTAGATGATAAACGTCTGTTTTGCGATCTAATAAAATGATAATGATGTATGTATTTTAGGATTGGATTGTCAACCATCAGTGCTCGAAGTGGTTTAGATTAATCACGTAGAAATAGTAGCGATTGTCGTTGATTTTCCATGCTTTATCTTCCTTGATGGGGACGATTTTGGCGCTGTTATCTGCAGTCCTTGGATTGTTGATAGATCTGCAGGTTTGTTTAAAAACATATACTTAGATGCTTGTGGCAGATATAAGAATTAGAGTTACTGTTTATCCCTATACGTCAATATTTATTTATCAGTTATATCGAAGCCTCGGCGGAGGTTGTAGAGCACCTCGTTGGCGGTCGGTATTGCCATCTCAGTATAATTACTATACTTTAATTTATTTTCTTTTTGTAAAAAAGGGAAGCTCACGGTGGTACAATAATTATAATATGCCAAAACATTAAATCAATAGAACTTGCAATCTACAAATACGACCATACAAATTGAAAACGCATATAGATCACTCACAATTTCGACACTTTGCTGTACACCCAAATGAAATACATCGACAGAACAATACAAAACCTACATTAACACCCTACGGAAAAGATTTATTGCAGGAGGTAACTTAAATGCAAAGACCCTGTCTGTGTTCTTAGAATAACAAGCAGGCAAAGAAACATACTTTTAGAAGCACTTAGTTCACAAAATTACATTTCCTCAGTGCAGAAAACCTACATACTGGACCGAAGAAAGGAACAAGAAACTTGACCTGACTAACCGCAATAAACTTGCCTTGAACTCTCATCTGACCACTCCCCCATTAGTATCACCTACGTGACCAAAGCTACAAAGCAAATTTCATAGCACAAGACTTGACAATAAAAGAATAGACTGGCAAACTTTTAAAGACATCATCATCAAAGAATTGCTATTCAATATTACTTTAAAATATCCTGATAACCTAGAAAATGTAATAATTCACCTCAATGACACCATAGCACACGCATTGAACAGATCCACACCACAACTTACCCCAACGTAAATCCTATATTTCCCAATACATACTAAGAAAACCAAGAAAAGACATAAAAGAAGCATGGAACTACCGCCCTACTTGCCTCTTGTTAATATTATCTAAAATCTTGGAAAAAATCCTACACAAAATGCTAGAACCCAATATCAAAAACCACCAATGAGACCTAACATTTTAAATGGCCGCTGACGTTTGCCTACAACCAGTGGCGAGCGCGTGGGGATCCGGGGTTTGTCAAAATTATGTCAACAATCACGCACATTGTTGTGACTCCAAGAGTGTCTGTGGAAGGAGTACACTGCGGTAAAACACATATTCACGGATAGAAACGGGTTTTGCTGCTACGAAACTGGACATCATTCAAAATTAATGGGTGTCGCGAGAAAATATGTACGTTTCGTCCTATTTTCTACACAATACTCGACCATAACAAAATTGTAGTGAATCACCAATTCGGACAACGTCATTAAATTTCAGATGATAAAATAAAAGATACTCAACAGTATTTCTCGACGATTTTTTTATTTTTGATAAAGTTTGGCACATGAGATTGTTTTACGAACTCAACAAAACCTTACCAATAGACTTTTACCTGCTTCTTACCGCCTTGACCAACGGCATTTCTATGTAAAATACGAGAACAAATACTCCATACTGGACATCGTACTTACCCGACACAATCATTTTTAAGACCAGTCTTTTTTTATCTTTTTAACTGTTGTCGGAATGCTTCTACGTCCTTCTTACGGGTGTTGGAAAAAAGATTTACTTTCGTGGGCCTAGACCATTTGGTTTGATTTTCGATTTGATCGGTTTGATCATCGATTCACATTAGACTACTTATCCGAACCTTTTGTGCGATAAAAGATTTAGAACGATATAAACCGCAACTATCGTTGCTCCTGATTGACTATTATCAAACAGATAAGGATCTCGAACTTGGCATCGCTATATTCAATCAAAGGTATTGCTGGTAACTGACTATTGACCGCATTTGATTCGGTGGTGATGAAAGTCTTTACTTGGCCAGTTTACCTCCTCCTCTGTTATTTTCATAGCAAATATTGTGGCGACTTAACCGACTTTTACCTTTACGTTGACGTCAAACAATTCCTTTTGAATTGATTCATTGCTGAACCACTGCACACTCAGGTCCTTTTCACGCTCTTTAATTGCATTCGTTTTGCTAAATTTGCTCTCATTATTTCTACGGAGGATCCTCCACAAAGTAGAGCGAATGTTCGCGCCACCCCATTTTTATTGTTCCAATGAAGGGGTTAATATCATGTTCATTTCGATGAAGGATCTTCAGATGATCTTTGAGAACCGACGGTTTATCAAATATTGTGGTCAGGCGCCTTTCACCATCCTGTTCAACAATGCAGTAAATAATGCATATTATCCATAGCACTGAAAATCTACCGGTGGTGCAACCAATCCTCAAGAGGGATAACTCTTCTCTAACTCGGCCAGTCTCCTTTCGAGTAGGTTGCTCATAGAGCCGTACATAGGACAATAAGTTTAGGACAATAAAATCATTCTAGATAACCAATTCGGTTTTAGTGCGGGGCTTGACACTATTCATGCCGCGTCGAAATTCGTGTCGGATATCCAACAGAAAAAGTGCAAGAACCAATGCACCTGTCTGTCTGGGTGCCTGTCTGTTTATTTAAAAAAAACTTTCAATACCGTATGGTTAAAAAGTCTTTATTGCAAGCTCAGTCGGCTCGGCATAAGACACTGCTATATATGACTTTGACATGTTAACCAGAAGAAAATTCGTTGTGAGAATTGTCGACGTGATTTCTATCCAAGCATTTGAAATTAAAAACGGATTGCAACAAGTTGCATTTACCTGATATCTGATGGGCCAACGACCGACATCATAGTTAGTCTTCTGTAGCATGACTTCGAAAAAATCAGTAGTATTGTGATGACTGGAAGTTGAAGATCAACTATTGTAGTTAAGGTAGGTTAAGATAGGTGTCGTTCGTTGTAAATATAATAATAAAAAACTCTGATGTAAAGTTTTTGTTTTATAAATGTTTTGTGGCACAAGATGGCTCATTTATTTATTTTATTAATCTTAAGGTCGAAAGACAGTTTCAAGCACATATTTTTGTTCAGTTTACTAGTACTTTAGAGTATGTAAACTGAAGTATTTTTGAATAAAATAGTTCTAAGAAAAAATGTCATTCTACCTATAGATACGCATATGCACAACTTTAAACAGGATCTTTTCCCCCTATGACTGGCATTATTTAAGACAATTGAAAATTGTTGCCCGTAACGAGATCAGTTGTGTTGTGCGTTTGTTAATGTGAGGAATTTGTCGTGATAAGGTGTCACCGGATTAGCCTATGGTTAAACATTTTAATAGTCACCCATTCTTCTTCTTCTCCTTTTTATTCCGGCGTCGTTATGGTCAGAAGTGTAGGACCATAACCTTCCCACTTAACTGCATTCCTACTGATCCGCTTGTGGGGTCCGCCGGCTTGACCTCAGAAAGTAGCGGCAGGCTTCCCGGTTTGGGATTACTTCATCGCTGAGGCCAATCAAATGCTGGTGTTTTTGCATTTGTTTGCACCAATTGTTTTTCGGCCTGCCTTTTTTGCGTGTTGAAATTGGAAAATTGATTGATATTGCCTTTTGGACGGGGTTCAAAGGATCTCTCCTTTGAACATGGCAATACCAACTGAGTCGGTCGCGCTCTATCTTTCTTGTGATGGTTTCTTTTACGTGGAGGCTTCCTCGGATCTTTGAACTTCTAATTCTGTCACGCTTTGTTACTCCCGCTGTCATGCGAAGCATCTTCATCTCAGCTGCCGTTAATTTGCTCTCATACTTTTTGTGCATTGTCCAGCACTGTGAACCGCATGTGAGCGCCGGACGTACAACTGAAGTGTAGAGTCTTCCTTTCAGCTTAGGGTGCATTTTTCGATCACAGAAGACGGCGGAGTTTTCCCGCCACTTCATCCACCCTACGCTTACGCGATGGTTGATGTCGTCATCACAAGTTGCTTCTTTATTAATCATAGATCCCAGATATTTAAACTTTTCACACTTGGGAAGCACTCTTCCATTCAAGTAAATGTCTGGAATAGGCTGATGAGGGTCAGAGAACGGGCAGCACAGATACTCTGTCTTCTTTGAACTAATACGATACCCGTGTCCCTCAAAAATGTCCACCCACACATCAAGTGCTCGTTGTAGGGACGCCTGATCATCACTTATAATGGCTCCATCGTCAGCAAAGAATAGCTGGTGCACATTGGGGTCCGTCACTTTTCCTTCAAGCAAGCAATCAAGGACTGCTATAAAGAGCAGTGGACTGAGGACGCTCCCTTGGTGTACACCGACTTTGATTGCGAACTCTTCTGTGACTCCTGCGGTGCATCTTACTCTTGTTGTTGCTCTATTATACATGTCCATGATCACTTGCACGTAGGTTTCCCCTTTTTGTCTTAGCGCTACCCATAAAAGATCTCTTGGTTGCCGGTCAAAGGCCTTCTCGAAATCAACCAACACCATATGCAAGTCCTTTGACGAATCACGATGCTTTTCCATCATGACCCTTATACTTTGGATTGCATCTGTTGTTGATTTACCCGAGACAAACTCGCACTGGTCATCAGATAGTCGTATTATTTTCCGCAGTCGGCTATCTAATACCCGTTCAACGATCTTCATGGTGTGCGACATCAGCTTGACAGAACGGTAGTTATCACAATTTCGCGTATCACCCTTTCCTTTGTGCAAAGGAAGAAGATAGCTTTCCCTCCATTGATTAGGCATAGTGTCGCCTCTCATAAGTTTGGAGATAAGAACCATGAGCCATCTAGATCCGATGTCTCCCATCTTTTTCCAGAACTCAGAGGGTATCCCGTCCGGTCCAACAGCTTTTCTTTTCTAGGAGTTTTTAACCGCGTACCGAAATTCTTCGACTGTGATGTCGGATATTTCGGCATAATTCGGGGCGGCTCTTGGAAAGTACACTCGGGGAAACTGTTTGTTCAGAAGTTCCTCGCAATACTGTCGCCATCTGTGGAGAATTTTTTCGTCTTCCACAAGGAGTTGGCCTTCAGCATTGTTAATAAACTTTGGGAAACGAATCTCCTGAGCATTTCTTCTTCTCTGGGCGGCTATCTTAAAGATATTTGCTCCTTTGTTCAAATTGCTTTGTCGAAGCTCCTGGGTAGCCTGGTTCCTGTCAGACGCGGAAGACGATATTTCTTCCAACTCCTGATATAGGCCTTCCATGCTTTTCGCTTTGAATTCGGCGCACTTTTTCTTCGCGATACCTTTGCAATATCTATATACCTTTTCACGGCGAGCTTTTTCCTCTCTATTAGTAGAAGAGCACTTTGACCAAGCTTGGAAAGCCATTTTCTTTTCGTGTATCACTGCTTTGGCTTCGTCTGTCCACCACCAGGTTTCTTTTGCGTGTTGGCAGGGGCCTTTAGATGTTCCAAGCAGTGATTTGGCTTTCTCCAGGCCAGATTGTTGTAGGGAATCCCACATGTCTTGTGCTCTGCACTCCTCATTACCAACCTCATCGATAATGGAAAAGAGGTGGTTTTTCATGCTGGTAATAAAAGCTTCGCCTTTTCTTTTATCCAGCTTATACCACTTGATTCTCTCAGACACCTTCGTTTGCTGCTTTGACTTCTTACTCGCCTCCATAAAAAAATCAGTCAGGAGGAGATGGTGTTAATAGTCACCCATTGAACGCTCATAATATTGAACGGCCAATCTAGTGGTTTGTTTATGGCAATTAGCTTATGAGTTCGTCGATCAACATGGGATTGCCCAGATGTTGCTGCTTGCCGCTAAACTTCAGGAATATCAAACGATTTTTCACCTTGTGAAGAAAATCAACATCTCCAATTTATTTCTGGAATTTTATATTTTTTAATTGTTTTTTTTTTAAGTATCTAATTAAAATAGGAAGGTGTAGCAAAAACACATTCACTTGGATAATATATATGTATGTACATATAAGAGTTGAATGAGACTATGCAGTATTCAATAAAGGCAATCTACTTTTTTTTGGTCGAAAATTATTCTTCGATAGCTCAAGAAGATTCAGGGATGCCCACTTAACCCATTATAATCTAGCGGTGCCGTATGTCATCCGTTTTTTCGTGTTTACATTTTCGTGCCTTACACTTCTCATAGTTAATAATTTCAGAACGTCATTTGTCCATGTAGTTCTACCCATAGTTACCTTTCTTTTCTAGTATTTAGTGTAAATCAGTAGGCTTGTTACGACCGGCATTTGAATTTTGTGTTGTGAAATTATTGCAAAAAATGGTTGTGCGATTCAAGCAAGTACTTTATTAATTTTCCGTAATTTGCTACATTTATGTATTTTT